>JAQFVV010000016.1:6699978-7985838 GCA_028023455.1 Epiperipatus broadwayi
AGAATTATGTAAAATAAATGACAATAAATTTGTTAATTTAACTAAATATTCTACTGCACATAATATTAAATTTGTTTTTGATTGCAGTCCAAAATTTATTGCAGAAAATTGGAAAAATCCAAATTTAGAAACTTGCTGATATTGAAACATATTATGAAAATAAACTTTAATGAGAAGATATTGATAAAATTTCAAAAGTATTATAACAACATTCATTTAAAATGAATAGTTATATATATACAGAAAAAGAATCAGAATTAAAACCAATTCTTTTTTTATGTTGCACTTCAAGTATACAATAGTCAAATATGTTTAAAAATACATATATATATATATAAGCAACAAAGATTACAAATCATAAAATTATTATAAAAAAGCCTTTTTCGGCAAATTATGTTTTTTGCCCTTTTCAATATGTCTCCACAATTTAAAGCACATACAGCGACATCTATATCAATACATAATAAATAATAAGTGGTTAATGGATAAAGAATGGATAGTTAATTAATTAATATATGTAGATATATATCCATTCAATATATATAACAGAGTAATTTTGTAGTAGAATTGAGGGGGGAAAAACACATAATAGATCGTGTTAGATATCCATTTGTTTATCTGTCTTCTCTCATGTATTGATATAGATGTCGCTGTATGTGCTTTAAATCGTGGAGACATATTGAAAAGGGCAAAAAACATAATTTGCTGAAAAAGGCTTTTTTATAATAATTTTATGATTTGTAATCTTTGTTGCTTATATATATGTATTTTTAAACATATTTGACTATAATATATATATATAGAATTGGTATAATAATATTAAATGTTTAAAGGAAGATAAAGGTAATAGATTTTTTCTTTTATCTAATGAGGATTATAAAAATAAAGTTTATGATCAAATTAAAATTTAAATTACATGATGAATATAATTTTTAAAAGAGAAAAAGATAAATTCATATTTTTAATATTATGACATTATCAAAACAAAGCAATTGATAAATTGGAAACTGTAGCTATTCTTCCTAGAATATTTATAAATATAAAAATACATAAAGAAAATCAACTTCTTAGACTTTTAAATGATTTTGGAGGCACATTTTTATAAAACAGCCAAATTAATAGCTGAATGGTAAATTGAACAATTTGTTTGAGAAAATTTGCTATAAAATCTTCATTTGAATGTGCGCAAATACAGTATTAAATTCATAAATGTATAATCCTAATAATAGTAAACTTGCTTCATTGGATATAACAGAACTTTATGGTTCAGTTTCACAAAAATTATCTATTAATATTATTAATAATATTTTAATTAATTTAAATGTTAATAAGTACAAAATAAATGTATTATTGATGTTCTTAAATGGATAGTTAATGATATTACAGCTCTTTTTAACTGTGAATTTTACACAATGAAACATAAATGGCCTACAGGACTATCTTTAAGTGGTATTATTTGTAGTATAGTTTTAAATAAATTTGAATTAGAAGTTATTCCGAAAAAGTTCTTTACAGCAACATCATCTTTATATATAAGATATATAAATGATGTTCTTATATATGCTGAAGATAAATTATCTTTTTCATCTTCTTTGATTTATACTATGGAAGATGAAGATAAATTTGGTGGTATAAAGTTTTTAGATATGTATGTTAAAATTCACAAATTAATTATGAAATGTTGTAAAGCCTATCAATATTCATGGTGTAGTTGACTCATTCTTTTACTCCAATTTCTCCTAAATTAGCTGGATTTAAATGTTTTTGTATAGAAACTTTAATTATATGAGTTTGAAGTAGATAGAAGAAACAACATCAAAATTTATATGAAATATTTAATTAAATCAGGTTATAATTATAATTTATTAAACAAAACTTTTAAATTTTTTTATTCTTCTTTGAATATTAAAAACTTTAATAATAATAATAATGATGATGGTGGTGATGATGATGATGATGATGCATGGATCAGAATCTTCCTTATATATCTAATGTATCTAAAAGAATGAAAACAATTTGTTCAAATGATTATAATATCAGTTTTAGAACACCTAATCTTAATCAAATTTTAAATAATACTAAAAATAAATTATCTTCAAACCAATCACTACAAATAGTTTATAAAATTAAATGTAATGAACCAAAATACAATGCAATTTATTGTTGAGAATCTCATGCCAATTGTGCTACAAGATTAGCACAATATAAATATTTATATAAAGATGTTAAAACAGACCCTACTGTTAAATCTAAATTTTTTAAACATGAAATTTAATCTGGACATAATTTTAATCCAGGATCGAAAAAAAATATATAAAGAGGCATGGTTTATAGTAAATAATAGCAACATAATAAATATAAAAAAAGACTTGTGCATTGCATTATTATGTAAATGGCATATAATTTTAATGTATTGTAACCTTCTGGATAGGCACCAGAAATATTGATTGTAATTATATAGCACTGTATCAGTCCTTACTGAAAAAAAAAGAAATAACCTGAAATTTTAAATTTTTTATTATTAATGATCTAAAACTATGTTTAAAAGCACTTGCAGATATAATTTGAAAGTTCTGAGATATTTAATATTTTTCTTTAGTGGGCATTTAATGTTAGAAAGGGGGGTGTGTGGCTTGTCACAGAGATTGTCAGTGTAGTTCAAGTTGATCTAAGTTTGTTTTATTTGTCTGCAGAACAGTGGTATTTGTTTTGATGATTTTGTGTGGTTTATTTGCTTTTAATATTTCAATCCATAGTATAAATAATGTAATATGCTTGACTCATCATCATGGAAACTTTCATTTTGATTAGACTGGTTTAGTACCTGTAGTACAGCATTTAGGGATGTGCATGTATGCTTATGCCATATTTCAACTTTATTTTCATTCATGTACTTCATTAAACTACTAAATATCATGTCTCAGCAAAATATTTGATTTCTTAATCAATAGCTTGGATAACCAGCTTAATTACATTTCAGATGAATTAATGGATCAATGGACCAGTGGTTTGTCAACAGACAAATACTCTATCGATTATTTTATTTGCTAAAATAATTATTACTTTTCTTAATTTTGTTACTTGAGAAATGTAAAAGATTTTATTCTTGGTTCAATTTAATTTTTTTAAGACAAAACAATTTTTCTTTCTTTTTCAAGAGAGAAAAGTTTTTGCATATTTTGTAACTAATTATGTCAGTACAGTGGGAGGAGTAACCTTTGTTCTAGAGTTTTAACTTTTGAATGACCTTGGATTGATGGAAGAAACAAATGCTTGAGTAATCTGATATAAAAGGTGGATACTTTTACAAAAAGTTGGCTTTTCTGATTACAACAATTCTCTCTATAAAAGGTTTTTATTAGCACAATTTTGTCTCTACAAATTGGTTCTTCCATGGTTCAAGTTTAAAAGTAAAAACTTCTATTAATTTTCTGGATGAAAATAGCTCAGAAATTCTTCTTAGGAAAATAAAAGATTGAAATGCAGATGTAAACAACTTTGGAAACAAGATATATCTTCTCTACAATTCTAATTGACTAATCTAGATTTAAAATCATCATTTGGGATGTATATGTGTATTTATATTTTAAATTTGCTTTGCCTAACTTTAGTTTCTAATAGTAAAGAAATAATTGAAATGTGTGTTTGTATTTTAAATCTACTTTGCCTAAATTTTATCACTAATATTAAAGAAGCAGTTGAGATATGTGTCTACATTATAAGTTTAATTTGCCTAGATTTAATCTCTAACATTAAAGAAATAACTGGAATGTGTGAATTTTACTATTATTCTGGAAAATTTATGCTGAACTTTTTCATAAAACACTTCAAAGACTCTTTGTTGATAATTTTTTCTAGCTATAAATGAATAAAGTTTAAATGGAAGGATGTGTGCATCTAACTTATTATAACTTGCCTATTATTATTATTGATAAAAATTTATACCTAACCATTTGCGTCTCCAGAAATAAGAAACGGAATGCATGATATATAATTAAAGAATTATTAACTTATCTTTAAAGGTGCTGATAACTGAACAAGTGGGAGAGCATGGAAACTAGATGTTAATATTGCATTTCATTATTGCATCTCGTTTACATTTGATTTTTATTATTAAAGTATATTATCAATAAACTTATGTAGATTTAAATGGATTTTATGAACTAAGTAGTTATTGCCTAAGGAATGACTCTTGAAAATGCCTTAACAAGGGTAATGAATTAAATAATAAATTATTGCTCAACTTATGCAGTAATAAATATTTATTTGCCATCATGAAAAGTTTTATATATGATATTGCCAGCAGTTTCATTAGCTGTTGCTAAGAACTTTGAAATGCTCTTCAATTGGATCTAATTAATATCTCCCTGCAAGAAATTGTTATATGTCCATATCTATTGTTATACAAGTGATCATAATCATTTTTGTACATGACCAAGATGTTTCATCTACAGACTGTAAATGAACTTTTATTTTCCAGCTGACAAAAAAAGCTTTAAGCTTTATTATTATTTTGTTAGCATTTGATAGATAGATAGACTAATTATTTGTCTTATATTTTTTTATTATTATTTCTCTCTTCAAGAATGTCTTGGAAAAGTATAATATGGAGAAATATACTGGGTAATTAATCATTATTTTGATGTAGTTTTTATTGTGTACATGTATTTTTATATGAGCATATGTGGTGGTAGAAATACTTATCTGTTTTGCCATTAGAAAACTAACAGCTAGTTTTGAGAAGGGGTGATTGCATAAAATTTATTGTTTTATCCTTGCGTTTTTAAGAAGTTATGAGGTTCATTTCTCAATAATTATTTTGCTTCAAATTTAAAAATTTGTAGTTCGTCACAAGTAAAACTTTTATTTCAATTATTGGTTAATGTCAATTAGACTAAAGAGTTAATTTAACTTTGCTTAGTAACCACTATATTATAAATTTAAACATTTATAATTCATCAGAAATGATTCATTTTTTCTTTTATAACTTTTTAATCAAGGTCGTTACAGTATTTATTTATTAAATGTGATTTGAAATTATTTTATGCATTATTATACCTGTGTGACTGTCTGTTATTGAATCCAGTTATATAATTGTTGAATTGAAAGAAGAAATAATTTCTATCAGTTTCGGATGATTGGATGAGTCAAAGAAATGGAAGGATTGGGGATTTATTTAAGAATGAATTTTTTTTTTTTTTTTTTTTACTTAGATTGAAATGTATTTAGTTGCTATGCAGGAAGAAATTGTTTATGTTATATATTGTATTGTCAGAGATTGAGAGAAGTCTACCTTAATTTATTTGAATACTTGTCATGAGTGGATTATATATTGAATTGTCAGGGATTGAGAGAGCTCTCCCTTAGTTTGTTGAAATATTTGTCAGGAAATGGATTACATTTTCCAGATTAAGCAATTGCGTATTTTATAATAATTATAGTGTGTGAAGTCAAGAAGTATATTTCCCTTGTTTTTCGGTGATGAGACAATGTCCACACCAGCATTTAAGTCTCAGAATTAGGCTAGGGAGTCACAGTGTTTTGTTATTTAAATCATTAGTTAAGAAAGTCTTTATCCCTCATGTATTTATGTGGAATGTTTTCCCATCATTTATTCATAGCCAAGTGGAAGATAGTTTGCTGATAAGAAAATAAAATAAAGGTAGAATAGATTTTTCTCATAGAACAGCTGAAGTAGAATTAGTGTTAAAGCTTGGTTGGCCATGGCATCATCCGTATTATGACATTATATTTCTTGACTTTATAAGTAAATCGATTGGATTTAATTATGTTAATGATTTTATAACAGGTAGCATAATTCAGATGCATGCATAAAATATTATTAATTCGGAAGGTATGGAGAAAATCCATCATTGATATGTAATTGTTTAATCATTGTTTCAAATCATATATTAATTATTTTAGGTTTTATACAATCAACTCTCAGAATGTTTCATCCTCATTTTGAATGAGCAACCAAAAGAAAAGAAAGTGTATCCATTTAATAAAATTATTCATTTGATTTATTAAGGATAGCTGGACCTCTTACTCATAGATTTAAACCCCTTTCATATATTTTGATGTGCATTTGAAGTAAAAATGCCAAGAACTTTAATTTCGCATTTTATGATTTTAATGCCAGTGTTTAATAGAGTTTTCTTTTTCACAAACATATCAGAATTGATTGATAGCTTGAGAATATTGGAAATAAAATACAAAAAATAATTTTATATTTAGTTATTCTGGTGTGGTGTTTGAATAAAATTTTTTTGTCCATAAGCATATCAGAATTGACTGGTAACATATGTGTATTTGAAGTAAAATACCAAGAAGTTTAGTTTCATGTTTATTATTTTAGTGCTAGTATTATAATGTTTCTTTTCATAAGCTTATCAGAATGGACTGATAGCTGGCATATGTTGAAATGAAATACCAGAAAGCTTATTTTATGTTATTTATTCTCATGTAGATTATTGAATCATTGATAATGGAATTATTCCAAAACATGTATACGTGTAAATTAGAAAACCAAATGTTTATTTATTTAAAAGCTTTCTTCAGAATTCTTCTTTGGCATGCATTTGTGTTTTATGTTTCCTCACGTGCACACACACTTACATATCCAATATGATATGATTGCACTATTCCATAATTTAATAATGAACATGTTTAGATCTGATGATGTTGCTTTCTTGATCCAAACAATATATGAAATGTTTGATTATTTAATGATTCTCTGAAATTTATTATTCAGTTATTTAGATAATGAATTGAAATCAAAACACACCCTATTTCTTTCATTATCTAACTACTATTATTTTATTAGAATAATGCTTAATTTATGTCATTACTTTTGTGATAGCAATTAGTAGTTGTTGGGAAGTATAGATTTAAAATTAAGCCATGCGATAAATTAATTCCCTGAGATATTCCCTTATTATTTTAGATTAAACATTAGTTTAATTATTTATTTTAAATTACTGTATAATAAAGGTTAAATAGTGTTATATTTTATTTTGCATTTAATTCTAACTTACCTTACAGTAGAGTTAATCAGTATTACATCTTTATTTTATTAATTTAATTTTATCATAAGGTTGTTCAATGCATTTGGATGATGGGAGGAGATGAGGTTAAACTATAACTTGTAAATTTAAATGGTAGAACTTTACCAATTTCAACTATTTATTGATTTTAAAACGTAATAGATGTTTTATTCCTATTAATCATAATGTTTCCTCCTATAATGATATGCATTTTACATCTTATAGATCTCTGTAGCCCCTAACTGAGCTAAACTATGATAGGACAGCATTATAAGAATCTCATTAATAATTTAAAGCAAGATCGGACTAGTAGTTTATTCTATTACCAATAGAATTGGCACCCTAGATATTTGTTGATAGGAAAGGTAAGGTAGGAGAGGTGTTGGGGGAGGGTTACAGTATATATTTATTTTTATCTATATATTTTTTTGTAGTTCTATGATTATGACCGGCCTAGACAAAAACAATGCTTAGATATTATTTTTATTAAAAATTTTAAACTTCCCTGAATAGTTTTTCATTACTATTAGCATTTCTAGTGCTAGTATTGAATTATAGAATATATTGTGTATTATTTATTAATTATTTTAATATTTAGTGATTTTTTTATTTATTGTTGTATTATTTATCATTTTACTCTTTTTATTAGAATGTTATCATACAATATTTATCCCATAAATAAGTTCTTAACAAAACTTATTTAACAAACCAAAAGAAAAAGAAACTTATGATGAAATTGCACAAATTTATGACATACAAAAAGCAAACAGGAAAACTTTAATTAGATAAAAGTTTTACATTTTGATAAATTTACAAACAATTTATATATAAAATTACATTGCAAAACTATTTATTTTTGTAGGAAGAGCTTTTGTGGCATTTAGAATTGCAAAGAGTTTTTGATTTTTTACTTTTGTAGTGATTTGAGTTACAATTGTCTGTGCAATTGCAATGTTGAAATCCTTGACTATTAAATTGAAATCCCCGTGAGCACACTCTCTTAAACTTATTTTCATCTCTGGAACTTTATTAATTGAAATAAAAGTTTTTTTGCAGACCATAAATTCATTCCAGGCATAGAATTGGTTTAAAATGCCATATTTCGTATTGAGTATATATGTTATTATTTTTAATTGACATTATAACTTATAATATTCCAGTTATCAGGTTTAACATCTACATCTGCGATCCTTATTCAAAAGTATTCTCCTACATTTGCAATTGGGAATTTAGTCTTCGAAAGTCATAACATTTTTTCACTTTGCTTATTCAGACTCTACTTAGCTGAGTTTCAAACTTTTTGGATCTTTTCACAGATTTCATTGAAAGAAGAATCTTCTTTGATCTTTTCACTACTTTCAATACTGCCAATATTTTTTCTTTTTTTATTGTTCATGTTGTTTAGCAATATTTCAGGAAAATTTGGTTGATCTATAATTTTGTTAACACTCCAATTTTTATTTTTGTTTGGATCTTCAATTAAGTACAAGTCTTCATTCAAATCATTTACTTTGACTTCCACATTATCATTATTTTTTGCTGTAATACCACAATACTTTTCTGAGACTATTCACTGTAGTTCAGCATTATTAATGGATTCATTTTTAATATCATCTCAAGATCTTTTTCACTGGTGATTTCTGATAAAGTTTCAATTGACAAGTATGTTTCAAAAGCTATTCTAGATTCACAACCAAACATAACCTCATAGGGACTGTGGTCTATTCCATAGTGATAGGCTTTATTTTTCATAAATTGAATGAAATTTTAATCCTTCCAACTATTTAGTTGTATTGTTTGTTTCAAACCAGGTAGAGAACATATATTCAATGACTTGAGTTGCTATTTCAACTGAGCGTTATGACTGTTTATATCTCTGTTTTCCATAAATATTTTTAAGTTCTCACATTTTACAGACTTCTTCAGTAATTCTATTTGCAAATTCTTGGCCATTGTCATTTTTCAAGATGCATGGTGCTCCAAATATTGTATATATATCCAATAATCTGCTTTCTTATTTCGTAATCACCATCTATGCAAATTAGAGTCAGACAAGAAAAACAATATCACCAGCTACATCAGGGATTTAATAAGCATGGCTTTTAATCACAGAACAATAGCCAACAGGATTGAAGGCTTTCATAAAAGAAAAAAGAAGACAGACAACATCTGACTGAACCATATATACTTGCAGTAGCAAAAACGTCGGTAAAACTTTACAAAAAGAATTTAAACTAGGATTTAGAACTCTTCCAATACCAGTAGGCTTATTAATAATACTAAAGATAAAAAAAATATTGAAGCAACCCCAGGTAGTATATAGAATTGTGTGCCCTAAAATGGGGAGTGGTAGTTTATTATGGTGAAACTCATGCCACAATTGGCAATAGATTAGTTCAACACAAATAAATACACATATACACGAGCAATAACCAAAAAAGAAGGCAGTTCCATTTTTGCTGACCATTTGAACCCTCCAAGGCTGATATATTATGCACAGAAATGAATGACATCAAGAGAAAAATCAAGGAAGCTTGTTTTATCACTAGTGATATCAACTCAATATAAGACATTTGTTTTGCCATTTCCAGAAAATGGATAGTATAGGAGATAGTTTTGCATACATTTGCATATAATGATGTTAATAATCTAAAGAGGCTATGATTGTAGAGTAACAAAACTCTGAAAATGCTAAGCCTGCAGATATTATGATATAGAAAGCCTACAGAAATTATTATATAGAAAAGTTTCACTGCAATGCATCAGCGTATTATTAATATCCAATAATTGGTAATCAACTTTCTTGGCATATTTTATTTTTAAAGCTCTTAGTTAAACAAATTTCTTAAGATGGTCTTGATAAATCATTATATACTTATAATTGTCATTGCTTGTGATTGCATGTCTATCAGATAAACTTTACATCTCAAATTAATTTGGCTGCTTTTAGTTTTTTTTGACAGATTTCACTAAGATTTAAATACATTATAACAATTTCTACTATAATGTTTTTATATTTTGCCTTAAGCTCTTTCATCACCTGTTTCACCCTGCATAACCAATTGCAATATGGATCCCATGAATTATTTGAATATTGTCTTCTAAAAAAGTATAATATATAATTGTTTTTTTTTTTCATTTTTAATTGGTACAATGAACTTTTCAACAATTCCAATTTTTATAATATCATAATCTTGATAACCGTTGGTATTCTCAGGTGATTTCCTGGAATCTTCTCTTTGTTTTCTTTAACTTTTAATAAAAATGAATTCATACTCTTCTGTTGTAAATAACTAATGATTTTTTCAATTTCAAATTATTCATTTGATCATTAAATCGTTTCTTCATTATGTCTAAATTCTTCATTATGCTTATGGGTAATGTTAAATTAATGAAAATGTAAAAACAATGTTCTAGTCATTCTAGCGATAGATGTAGATAAAAAGCAATCTTTTCCAATAAATGTAGTAATCAACACTAAGCAAAGGGTTAGTGAGAACACAGCAATGATATGATTCCTTTTTCATTCTGGCATATGGAAAGCTTTGAACCTAACATATTGAAATTTATTAAATTTACCATTGATGGTCTGAAAATTAACTATTGGTTAATGTGATATATTTTTTAAAATTAGTCATTTTGACTGTCTTATTTGGGTATTATTAATAATAACCAGTAATTATTAATACAAACTGATTAATCAATTTAACCATAACATATATACAAAATATAAACTTAGAATAATGTATAAATAATAGTAAATATATATCTGAGTAAGGTCATTAGACAAGGCTGGCAGCCGAAAGTGGAGAGTGCTAAGAATTCCTTAATTGTGAATCTAGGCTACCACTCACTGTTGACCTTTTTTTTTTTTTTAGTTATCTATAACTGCAAATTACTTTCAAATGAAGGAAGAGTACATAAATGGTTAAGAAGTATTATATAACTATGAAATAGGAAATCTTAAAGATATAAAATTTATATTGGAAGGAAAATTATCTCAGTAACAACAACAAAAAAAGGAAAGACAGCACTATTATTAAAAAATAGGATGTGGAAAAATTTTGTAATGAACTATATCTTAAGAAAATAAAGCAGCCCCTACAATTTTAACAATATCTTTGAAAATACTATGTATTTAAATGAAAAAGTGAAACATACAATTAAATCTACAAAGAATGAGAATCATGAAGTCATTACAAATGTTTTAAAAAAATCAGATGAAGAAATAAAGAAGTTGTGATAAAATTATAGTTCAAAATGTCTAAGTAATAATGATATATAAGATTATTGGAAGAATGCAGTAGTCTTACTAATATTTTAGAAGGATAAAGAAGAACCAAATTAGAAATTACAGACATATCAGATAGTCTTTTATCAGTTCTTTGTCAAATCTTTATTATGATTGCTACAAGTGACTATAGACATCATTAGATACAAGTTATAAGAAAAGGATTATAGCATAAGTCTTTATATTCAAGTATTAAGAGAAACGTTATAGAAAGGATTGCTGAATTAAAATGCAGCACAGTGATTAGATTAACATTGCATGATCACTATTCTTTATACTTACACAAGATGTTTAAACAAGAGGCAAAAATCTCCATACAGTAGCGCCACTCAATGGGGATATTGGATGAGTAGGTACTAGATAGGGATTTTATGCACAAACTCATCATGGGTTACTTCTACATTGAAATTGTTAAACTGGATGGGACTATTCATCTGTGCAGAGATTATCGAGTTACTGTAAATAATATAGTCCTCCTCCAACACCAATCCTACGTCACCTATGAATAAATACTGGGGGCGCCAATTCTATTGATAATAGAATAAACTAATAATCTGACTCTACTTTGAATTACTATTGAGACTCTTATAATAATATCCAACTATAGCTTAACTCAGTGGGGGGGGGGGGGCATAGAGTTTCATAATTGTAAAATGCAAATAAAATATAGAAGGAAATATTATGAATCAATAAGAGTAAAATATCCACTTGGTTTTGCAATAAATAAGTAGTTGAAATTGATAAAGTTCCATCCATTCAAACTAATAAGTTACAGTTCAAGTTTAGCTTATCCCATCGTCTAAATACACTAGTCAACTTTTACTGTATACTAAGTTTAAATTACATAAAACAAAGATGTAGCACTAATCAACTTTACTGTATGATGTTTAAATTAAATGAAACAAAGATATAGCACTAACCAATTTTACTATATGATAAGTTTAAATTATATGAGACAAAGATATAGCACTAATAAACTTTTACTGTATAATGAGTTTAAGTTAAATAAACAAAAATATAACACTAATCAACTCTTGCTATATGATAAATTTAAATTAAATAAAACAAAAATCTAGCACTAATTAACTCTTGTTATATGGTAAGTTTAAATCAAATGATTAAATTAATATCTATTTTGAACCTCAGGGTTTTATTACATAACTTATTCAAACTTCGTACTGTAGAATAGCTACCAATTACCATCATAAAGGGTAATGAGATAAAATGGAGTATTGTTCTAATGAGATAGCAGTTAGACAATGAAAGAAATAGGGTATCCTTTTACTTCAAATCATTATCTAAGTAATAACCAAGTGCATAAACTTCCCCAGAAGTTCATCAAATAATTAAGCATTTCATATAATGTCTGGATCGAGAAAATAACATCATCAGATTTGAACATATTCATTATTAAATTTATGAAATAGTGCAATTATATCACATTGGATATGTAGGTGTGGAAACTATGAATACGAATGCATGTAAAAGAATAACTCTCAACAAAATTTTTAATAAATAGAACATTTATTACATTAAGTAGACAAAATAAACATTTTATACTTTTACTTTACACATATACATGTTATTAGCCAATTCTAATATGCTTTATTAAACATTTATTAACAAACTAACACTGGAGTAATTAAACATTAAAAGAAACATCTTTATACTTTTACTTCGCCTATATACATTTTATTAGCCAATTACAATATTAATTACTGAATAAACTAACATTGGAGTAATTAACATTAAAATAAACTTTTTTGTTCTTTTACTTCAAACATATGTTATTAGCTAATTTTAATATGCTTTATTAAACATTTCTTAACAAACTAACACTGTAGTAATTAAACATTAAAAGAAACGTCTTTATACTGTTACTTTACCTATATATATGTCATCAGTCAATTCTAATATTCTGTGTCAACCAAATCAACATTGGGGTAATTACACAATGCAATATGGATTTAAATATGTGAGTTAGAGAGGTCACACTATCCTTTATAAGTCAATTGAACAATTCTATTAACTAGTTGCACTTTCTTTTTCTCTTTTTATTTACTCATTCAAGATGAGGATGAATCATTCTGAGGATTTGATGATTTAAAATAAATTAGTATGATCAAATTCAGTGATGGATCTCTTCCATATCTTCAGAATCAATAGTATTTTATGCGTACTTCTGTATTATGCCACCTGTTATAATATAATCAACACAGCTACATCCCATTGGTTTGCTCATGAAATTAAGAGAGAAAATATCATAATACGGATAATGACATAGACCAACCACCGACTTTAGGTCTACTTCTGCTTTAGATGTTCCATAAAAGAAATTAATCCTACCATTTATTTTAATTGACAAAGTATATTACATATAGCTATAACTATATGATGGAAAAACATTCCAAAATGGACACATGAGAGACAAGGAGACCTTCTTAATTTTAATAATGTAAATGACAAAATATAGTGACTCCCTAATCCTACTCAGAGGTTCAATATTGGTGTGGACTCGGTCTCATCACCAAAAACAAATCCACTCATGATAAATATTTAAATAAACTAAGGGAGAGTTCTGTCAATCCCTGACAATAAATATAATATATATCATTAACGATTTCTTTCCTCATAGCTACTTGACACATTTCATTCTAAACATTAAAAAAAAAAATTCATTCTTAGATGAATTCCTAATTCTTTCACCTCCTTTGGCATATTACATCATCCGAAACCGACTGGAAAAATACAAGTCAAGCGACTATAAATTTAACAATTACATAAGTGAATCGCACAAAACAGGCACACACACGCATAACAACACACAAAATAAATTCAAATCATATTCAATACGTAGATATTATACCAACATTAACTAATAAATCAAAAATAAATCTCTAATTCATGACGAATTAGAAATGCTTCAAATATGAAGTATAATAATTATCATTAAATAGACCTCATCATCTCTGACAACGCAAAGATAAAACAACAGAATTTTATGCATGTAACATTAACTAATAAATCGAAATAAAATTTTAATTCATGAAGAACTATAAATCTTTTAAATTTGAAGTATAATAATTATTATTAAATAATCTCTTTATCTCTGACGACACAAAGATAAAACAATACTTTTTATGCATTTAGCCTTTTAAAATTAGCTGCTGGCTTCATAATAGCAAATAAAGATTTCTATTGCTAACATAAGCGTATAGAATACATGTATATATTTATATAAAAATCACATCAAAATGACAATCAATTACCCAGTATAATACTTTTCATATTATACGTGTCCAAGATGGATTTGGAGCAAAAGAAAATAATAATAATAAAAAAACAGGCATAAAGACAAATAAATTGGTCTGCCTATCTACCATATACTAACAACAAAAGAAATGATTAAATCTTCTTTAGCTGGAAAATAAAAGTTCATTTGTACAGTCTGTAAATAAAGCTTCTTAGGCATGTACGAAGATAATGGCAATAATTATAAAACGATTAGATGTTAGTAGACATATAGACAAATTCCCACAGGATGGACAATACACATTTTGGATCCAATTGAAGAGCAGTTTCTAAAGATCTTAGCAAATAGCTAATTGAAATTGTTGACGGTATAGCATGTGAGGTATTCAATATATTTTCTTTTGATAATGACAAATTAATGTTTACTGCTGCAGATTTCTAGTAATATTTTATCGTTTAATTAACTGGTGGTTTCTCATTTTTATAAATCTGCTATCAGTTTTGCAAATTTCAAAAGGGAATATTAGTTTTCCACCAGTCAATGTTGACTACAATTACATTTATCAGGGAATTCACAATAATTTATCAAAGACCATCCATTAGGTGAATAGTTAATTAATTTATGATATTCACTTCAGTCTACATAATTTTTTAAATGACAATATGTTTTTAGTGATATGTTAAGTATAACGAGGAGAACAATGAGAAAGTGCACACATATAATATTCATGCTCTTTCACTCGTGTTAAGTTATAAGCACATTTAAGAGAGGTTAGTTATCCATTAGTTTTATATAAGTCACACATTCAATTCCTTAATCCTATATGATATGAATGGTTACGTATAATTCTTGTCCAATAATAATAATAATTATTGCATATTACACTAAGTTAGACACATACATCCTTCCATTTGAGTTTTACTTTTCTATAGCCAGAAGAATTTTTTAATCCAGAGTTTATGAAATATTTTGTTATAAAGTTCAGCATAATTTTCTCCATAAAATAGCAAAATTCATACAATTTAATTTTTTCCATTAATATTAAAGATTGAGTTATAGATGCATGTATGCATTTTAAACGATGATATTAAATCTAAAGTTAGTTAATTGAAAACATAGAGTGATATACTTTGCTGAAGTTGATTACATTCTCATCTTTTTCTTTATATTCCAAAGAAATTTTTTTTTAACTAGTTTCATATAAGAAAAATAATACTTAAAGAAAGTTGCGCTTTTGAATTTAAATTGAATATTAACCATTTGATGTAGAGAGAGAGAGAGAGTGGAGTATAATATAGCAGATTACTTTCTTGTATTGTCCCTCTTTTTATTACCAATTATTGCTTACATATCCATTTCTTCCACCAATCAAGGGGTTACTCCCCCCAAAGGTCAACTTCAAAAAGGTTAATCCCACCCTTTGCACTAAGATAATTAGTTGGAAATATTCAATAACTTTTTTCTCTCTTAAAAAAGAAAAAAAAAATCATTCTGTCTTCTAAATAATATTAATCAAATTGAATAAAAAAATACTTTTTACACTCTTAAATAAAAAATAATTATTTAGCAAATAAAGTAGTTGATAGTGTATTTGTTTTGCCTAACAATTCACCATTCCATCTTCCCATTGATCACTTAAAATGTATTTAAATTGGTTATGAAAGATATTTATTATAAATTTAAATATTTCACTGTAAAACATAATGTTCTGTATCATAACCGAATACGTAGGGGGAAAATGAAGTTGTAGGATGACACAAAGATACACGCACACATGTATGCTGCACTATAAGTACTAAACCAATCTGATCAAAATAGAAGGCTATATGACCACGAGTCGAATAGACTGTACTAACTATGCTATGAACTGGAGTATCAATGCGCAAATAAACCAGAAAATCACTAAACAAATATCAGCCATTGTCTTCCAGACAAATCTCTATCAACTCAACCTATACACCAACAATTTCTGTGACAAGCCACCCCCTTTCTATCATTAAATATCCATCAAAGAAATACTAAATGTTTTAAAACTTCTAAATAATACCTGTAAGTAACTTTCTAAACAAGGTTTTGAACTATTAACAAATTTTTTTAAAGCTTCATGTTATTTCACTTTTTTTTATTTAAACGCTATTAGTTATTACTGATACAGTGCTATATATTTAAAATTTGTTTCTTGTGCCTATTCAGAAGGTCACAATAAATATATAAATAAGGGTGCTTATCCTGTGCTACGTATGCACGAAATGTTGGCATGTTTACAGAAAGCCTTTTTTGTATAGATAGTCTTATGTTTCATCAGATACCAGTTGCAGAGAAAACCATGGACTTGTTGGCATTAAGCACCTATGTTAGTCTGTTTAAATGTAATAAACTACCATATGTAATTACAATGGTTCCAAATATCTTTCAAGCGAAGATGGATACATTATTGCAAAACATAGGCAGAATTATTCCCTATTTAAATATATTAATCACTGCCCATTTGGAAGAAAGTGTTCTCAAAGCTAAATAAAATGTGAGCAAGACTAAAGACTGACATGTGCATTTAGGCAACTTTGGAGATAAAATTTCTGGGGCATGTAATAAATAAGGATGGAAGTATGCCAACCCTGAAAAATGAGAGCTGTAAAAGAATCTGCTACTCCAAAAAACATAAAAGATATACAAGCCTTTCTAGGACTGTTGAACTTTTGTGAAAATTTTCTCCAGTGTAAATCAACATATTAACACCATTATATGATTGATTATGTAAAGGAAGATGTTCCAGAAAGCCAAGGACTTATTGATGTCAGAGAAATTCTTAATTCATTAGCAGAGTGATCTGGAAGTGATGATTAATACAGATCTTCGAATTTTAGAGTCGGACCTGTTATCTCACATTGATAGGGTGGAGGCGAAAGTCCAATTGCTTATGCCTTCAGAACTTTATCATTGGTTGAAAAAATTTTTAGTCAACTAGAAATAAGGAAGTCCTGACTATTAATATTTGCAATAAAGAAGTTTCATCAATATATATTGTAACGTCCATTGCTCTATTAGGGTTTTTTATGAGTTAACTACCCGTACTGGGTGACCAAATTATGTCCTATCTATTAAATTTGTTTCATCAGATAATTCAGTAAGATTTAATGGATGCAATTATTTTTCCTGGTCACACAACACCCTTTTAACTAATGTAACTACTAAAATAATGAGATCATGTAAGCTAGCTTTTAATTTATTTGAAAGGCACCAGGATTCTGTATCGGAATCCACTGGCTAAACCCCTTTTATTTATTTAGTTACGACGAAATTATCTGGAAACTCAAGAGGATTGAATTTCAGTACAGCGTTGGCAAAGGTAAATTATATTTTCAAATCTTAATAATTAACATTAAAAATTTATTAATAATCATTAATAACGTACAATGAATAGTTGGTATTAGAAATAAATATTTGTATTCTAACAAATTAAAATATAAAAAAAAAACACATTATGAATTAATTAATTGGAAAGATGACACGTACGCTAATCCAGATATGAATCAATTAATAAAAAAAAAATAGTTCAACAATTATAGTTCTTAGGTGAACAAGAGTCTCTTGATAATAGAATTTAAAGTCTTTATCAGGGTTATTTTAAGCTTATTTTAAGAATTGTTTGCAAACTTGGTCACAATCGGGAAAAGTTACTCTTAACTTACCGGTAAGTTGGTGTAGGTTTTTGAGATCCTGAGCTCATAAGAATTTCCATTGGTCTCTCCTGCCGGCATCTTCCATTATTGTTCCGTTCTATAGCTGGAGAAAAGGCACGGCTGTAGTGACCCTTTCATTGCAAAAAGTGATCTTCACAAGGCCCATTTCCATGCTTGCGTGACAGCTTGGTACAGCAAGTGGCGTACCTGTGCAGAAGTATATTACTGCTACAGGTTATGCTCACGGAAACCTCCAACTCTCAGACATGTGATTAGAAGGTAAAGAGAAGACCCAGATCGAAGTTGTCCTTCTCTTTTTATACCTCAATCTTGTTTTTGAAACTTCTGTGCATCCTTTTATCCTTTTATCTTATATACTCTCTCTTAAATTTATGTTACAAAGTCCTCCTTTTACAAAGTCCCTCTGCCATCTTTAAATGGCTAAAATATTTTTCTTTTAGCTTATCTGGATTAGTAATTTGTGTGTCTTTTGTTCTTTCCAATTTTTACTTTAATTTTTAATTAGATACAAAAAAAAAATATGGACAAAATTTTTACTTTCATTTATGTTTTTAAAAAAAATGTCTTTTTAATAAGAACGCTAAATTTACTTTTTCTTTTTTTTTTTAGCTTTTAAATATCTTACCGGATGCCAATATATTTGTACCGTATAAATAAACGGTACAATATATATATATATGTGGATGTAATTTTATATTATATACTGATCATTGTTTCTTTACTTGAAATTTTCGGCAAGAATAAAAATATACTGAATATTCTATCAGAGATATTAGCAGCCTATGACTATGAATTAATTTTCCATGCTGGAAAAGAGATTATACATGCTAATGTGTTATTACATTTATCTGTGAGTTACAGAGCTCAGTGGAAGTTTATAGAAGTAGTCATATTGAGCACATTAAATTTTATAGAAACTTTAAATAGTTCTGTCATTGAATGGACAAACAGAGACCCTAGATATAGTGAGCTGAAGAAGTGGATCTGTAGTGGATGGTCAAAGAGTTGACCAAGTTCTGTTGTTATAGTGATCTGGAATGCCTGCCAAAATTTATCAATCTGTAATTGATGTAATTTGATGACTGATTGAGTACTCATACCAATGGAAGGACATGAACAAGCATTAAAGCTGTTACATAAAGGACATTCAGCAATAGGATGGATAAAGGTGCTTGCATGTTTATATGTGTGGTGGTCTAAAATAAATAGTGAAATTGAACAGATGGTAAAACCTGACATGATTTTACTGAAAAAAATTTACAAATCATGGACAGGGGCTAAGAGAATGGAGGATCATATTCTTATAGATTATGCCATATCTATGAAAGGATATCTAATATTAATAATAGTAGATTCATATTCCTGATGGGCTGAATATAAGCTGGTGAAAACTATGAGTACTGAATGTACTATAAAAGATCTACAGAAATGTTTGCTATTCATGGCTATCCTGAGATCCTTGTATTCGATAATGGGTCAGGGTTCACTTCTGTTGATTTTGAAAACTCTTTAGTAAATAAAGACATACATCATTTTCTTACTCAAGCTTACCACGCAGCCTCAACAGACTTGTGGAAAAGGCAATCCAAAGTTTAAAATCTAATTTAAGGAAAATAAAAGTTATTGATATGAAAAATGCACTGATAGAAGTTATGTTCTACCAGCATTTTATCCCAAGTGTGTCAAATAGTAAAATACCTGCAGAGTTGCTGTTTGGTAGAAAATATCATATGCAATTATTGAAGATTTTACCTATTAAAAGGAAATCAGAGAAAAGTATTTTTGATGAAGAAAGGTACAATACAAACTTCACAAAAATTAAGATTGGTGAAGCAGTAGGAGTTAGAGATCTATTAAAAAAGAACTGGATCCCAGGTATAATAGTTGAAAAATAATTCATTTTCTAGTTTAATCATAAATCATTTACATGAGTGATTCTCTGATAAGTCAATTGTGTTAAATGGTAAATCTGTAGCAGCCATTCCTAAATCAGAAAGTTTGATAAATTATGACTGAGAATATTCCCTCTATTGAGCATGATGATGTATTGATTATTGAGTGGAATATAGGAAATAAAGTTAAAGTGAATTAAGATATTGCTTAGCTAAGTAATGATAAAAATTATCTAGATCTGAAGAACCCATTAATATAAAAACAGATTGAGATGAGAATGGAAATATTTCTACTTCCAGATGTTGGAGTAATCTAAGAAAGCCTGCCATATATAATTTTCTAGAGTGAGGGGATATGCACTGATAGTACATGTATTTATAATTTGTGTAAATAAAGTTTTAATTAATCTAAGTAAAATTGAAATGACAGTATAGGTTTTTTTTTTCTGAGGAAGATCACTCCAGAAAAACATTGTAAAAAAAAAAAATCTTCTTAAAATATTAATTATGTAAATTAGCATACCTAATAAAAAGAGTCAGTAATTTTGGCATACCAGTCAAGAAGAAGAAAGATCTTCTAAGAGTTAATTAATGCATTCTCGAAAGGGAGAAAAGATAGTACTGAAAGAAGGCAGTATTAGTAAATTGCATACTGATAAAGTTAAAAGGGAAGGAATTAGTTATAGACTTTAATTAGAAGTGTGTGTGTGTGAAATAAAATATTTTTACACACAAAAGATATTCAATTGGAATCCCAAAGATTAATGAGATAAATTATTGTTATTAATTTATTGTTATTGTTATTCATGTATTGTTTTATTTATAGTCTCAGTATAGAGAAATAAACTTGCCGATATGTATCTAAGTCTCTGTATTAACTTAATTATTTTTCACTGACATGGCTGGTATTAGATCCCCCTGTGGTCATAGCAATTATCATATAACTTTCTGAGGCACTAACTGTTAGATTATTATTAACAAATGGAATTGAATTGTCTGTTTGTTTGTTTTAAAAAGTATTTTTTTTTTATCTATGAGAATTTTTTGAATAATTTTGTTTTTGTATTTAACATTTTAAAATTTTGATGGTCTGTAGTTCTAATTTTTTTATATTTAAATTAATCTAGGTTATTATTTTAATGAACTTTAATTAATAACTAACTACACAAATATAATATTGAAAATTAGATTTTGTTTCTCTTCATTTATAGAAATACTATTGTACTATTTTTTCCAGTATTCTTAATACTTAGTGTCTAATTTTTTATAGTTATTATATGAATATTTTTATACTCAATTCTATTAAAATATTTTTGAAATGAATTTTAATGTTAGTTTAAATTTTTCGATAGTTTTTTTTTACAACAGGAAGTATTTAATTTATTCATTTTCACACGAGATTAAACTTGAATTTTCTGGTTTGAAAAAAAAAAAGTTAGACATATTAAAATTTAGTTATTTACTAAAATGAAATTTAAAGATGGAATTTGTAATTCATTTAAATTAAATAATATGATAATCTAAGTTTAAAAATAACGATAGTAATAAGCAGAATATAGTCTTCAGTGATTTGTTTATTGCTTTTTTTTTTTTTTTAAATACTTTAAAATATTTCAAATCTTTTTATTATTATTAAAATTTTAAACATTAGTCTGCTTTTATAATAATTTCTTATACTTCCTCTATCAAAAGTTTGCAGAAGTAGAAATAATAAAATTGCTGCCTTGTATTTTTTTAAAATTTATTAATTTATAATACTTCCATCATTTATATTATGTACTGTATATAATTAATTGAATTTCTATCAAAAAAATTATATTTATATAAATTCAGAAAAAAAAAAACAGCTCTTTACACAGCATTACATTAATATGTTTACACATATATAGTTCTTTTGTATATTACCTGGAAATTTAGAAGTGATTGTGCTGCACTTTTTCTATACTTATATAAAATCGTAATCAGAAAATAATAAATTCTTAATATAAATATCAAATTTTTTTATATACATAAAAAGCCTTTTTCAGCACCTGTTTTGGTACCCTTTTTAAATGTTAATAATCTATTATGTTAATGAACTGTTACAGACATAAAACTGTCTAGTGTTCAATAATGAAATTAAAATAACCAATACCAATATAAATCATTAAAATAAATCAAAACCTATATATAAATCCAGTAAAAAAAATGTATGTAATTTATTTTATTTATTATATTGTGTTATGATGTAGTCAATTATATTGTAATTACTGGATTTATATGTAGGTTTTGATTTCTAATTTTAATAATTTTTTTAGACAAAATTATTATATGTACCAATACGATATTGGTACAATATATAGATGGATATAAAAGGCCTTTTAAAAACTGTTGCCATAAGCTTTGACTTCAAATTTTATTCTGATTACTATCTAATGAAAATGTAGAAATCACTGCAGATTATTTGAATCCATTCATTTAAAAAAGATTTTAAATTTAAATTATTATAATTTCTAATAATATATATATTCAGTAAATTGAAGACCTTACTGAACAAAATGAAAATTTAATTTGCATCATAAGCAACTAGGGAGATAGATAATTAAGTAGATAGATAAGCAAATAAGTAGACACTGTAGGCAAGTTGGCATATATGTAGATAGATAAGTTATTTTTTATAATTATTATTGATTTTTTTTATATATAATCTATATTAGTTTCTCCTTAGTATAAATTGTAAATAAAGACTTAGATAGGTAGTCAGATATATAGTGGGTAGGTGAGTAAGTTGTATAGATAGATAAATAAAATAGTTGTGTAGATACATTTTTTAAATTTTAATTATTGATTTTTATTTTTTTATATATTATATTGGGATTTTGGCAATAGCTAGGAAGAGAAGAGGATAGCCAGTTATAAAGGCAGTTTGGGAAAAAATAAGTTAAGCAATTTTGATATATGATAGAGTTGACTTGATTCATATTTTCTATAAATCTGATACCAGTATCCAATGGCAGTGCACTAATGATTAACAAGTAGATTAGGCAGTTTATGAATAGATGAGGAATAAATTTAATTACTGGTTAATAAATTATGGAGATAATTAACAAAGCCAGCAGATCAGATCTGTACATTTAACAAAGGAAAAATATAAAAAATTTCAAAATTAAATTCAGTGACAAGATTAGTCTTTAATGATATAACTGCTTTACAGTAATTTGTATTTCACATTATTATGCATTCACTCTGTTTTGCAAAAGTCTAGTAACTAGATATTCAATTTTAATTAAAAAAAAATTTTATATGTTAAATGAAAATAAAATTGAAAACATCATCTATACTTACAATTTTTCAGGCAGAAAAAATGTAATGAAACAGTCAGATCTGTCTATCCTTCTGTTTCACCTACTATATACTATAGTAGTATTTCTTTATGTATAACTATACTCAAATCCTCGTATATTATGCTAATATTATGCTAAAATCATGTTACTTTTAAAACTAAGTATACTAGTTATGTATGTGTGCATATATTTAGCATACAGTAAAAGAAACGTATGTATATGTATAAAAATCAGTAAATACGCACGTATATATTTCCAGTAGTAAAATAAATGGAAGTTGCTTTGTATGTGTGACAATAAAATACATGTATGCAGAGAAGAATGTTAATAGAATTAAAACATTAGAAATTTCTTTATCTAGAATATTTATTCTAAAATTAATATTTGAAATTACTATATTTTCTGCATATATCGCTAAATTATATAATTGAGTTACATATATAACAAAATGTTTTCCATCTTTAGATTTGTTTTTCTAAAAAGGATGACATCATAAAATTTAATCTTTCTCGCTGTATATTGACCTAATTAAAATTTTAGGAGTAAAAATAGATTTTAAAACTAAGTATGAATAAATTATCCTGGTCAACCGAATGAAAACCCACCTATAAAAAGATCAATGATAGTGGGATTCTGAGATTTCTGAGAATACAATGAGATAATTAGAAAAGCAGATCTACAATTACTAAGACAGGGGGTAGGGGAGTAAGCTAGTACACCCGGGTCTCTTTTTACGCGGACTTATTTAACACGATTTTAAAGTTACGCGATTCATGTTTCACCGAAAGTCGACCTCCGATAATGTGCTATTACTTTAAATAATAAATTTCGCGAACTTACATTATATTGAAAGTAATAGCACATTATTGGAATTTGACTTTCATCTTAGTAATTTCAATATTTTCAGTGCTTTATAATAGTAAGATTTTATGCAATAATGAAATTAAAATCATGATTTCCACATTTTATGTATACACACATTAAATTTTACAAGATTATAATGTAAATTTGTTCAAACATTGTGCGTGTTAATTTTGCATTTTAAATCACATTCTGTTTTTGCTTTTTAAAAAAGAACATAATCAATTATTATTTTCTTATTAATGACACTAATCATTAACGTGCTCTTAAATTCCAACGAGAGCTAAATGGTTGTATGTCTGGATATCGCGAGCTTCATAAACAATAAAATCATCGTCTCAAAGATTAATTACTAATTACGTTGTCACCAGAAAAACATTGATACAACATGAGTGTGAAGTTGGCATTAGTTATATTTCCTCTTGTGAAAAATTTGATTTTTTATCAGTTTACAAACGAACGTGTTTTTTGGCAAATAGCAATAATAATTAAAACGTGTATAAAAAAATGTAAATTACCGTACTGTAAATTATGCATAAAAATATATTATTTTCAATAAAATTAAATATTATAGTTAAAAAAAGTTTGTCTTGTATCAATTTTTTTCAAATTTGAAATTTTTTATTAGTCATATTTTATTTCCTTATTTTTTTTTTTTTGCGCGAATTTTAAAGTAATTTTACATTGGTGCTTTGCTTTTACACGAATTTTGAAAAATCACAGACCGCATCCCCCCCTTTTCAATGTAAGTTACGTCTATTTTTGTGCGATTTCGTTTGCGCGTGTTTTCTGAGGAACCTATCTATCGCGTAAAACGAGACCCAGGTGTATATAAGTTTGCTTCAGCCATCTTTGAGACACTTCTTCAGCATTCAGAGTTATTCATTCTTTTAAAAAGTATTTTATAAATTGGTAATGATGATGATCATGGGATAGAAAAGGTGATTCCCTTGCTTTTCTGGACCCTCGCTAGTCTACAACATGTGGAGAAAAGTGAACTAGAAACCTATGCTACTCAAAGAAACTCTCAAGATGAATCCAACTTGCCAGAGCAGAGAAACATAAAGCGGTAACAATTCTCCACCCATCTCAACTTCTAAACTAAACTTCGTTAAATCTTAAAAGCTAGCTAAATCTATTAATTATGACCAAAATAATAATGTATTCTAAACTTACAAGTTAAATGTAATTTTTCTTTCTTTCTTTAAACCCCAAATCTTGTCTGATTTATTGATTTAATTTCAACTTTTATAGTTTATTCTGGTTTATTAAAACTGATTTAGTTTTGACTTACTTTGATTGAGTGATTCTAAATGATTTATCATAATTGATGTATTACATATAGTTCTAAATGATTTATTTTAAAATGATAATTAAATTTCCAAGTTATTTTACATATTTTAGCTTAATGATAATATTTGCTTTTATTAATAAGTCTCGTAAATAACTTAAATCTATATTAAACTGAATCAATCAAATCTAAGCTAGTTTAGTTTCAATTTCCTTTTTAAAAACTAAGCGAACAAAGCCAAATTTCAGATTCATTTATGTGAAATCTTATCTTTAAATTTATGTTTTTTTTTAGTTAAATCTATGCCAATTTTTATTATTTTCAATTATGTATTTGTTTATACTATATTTGTTCAGAATGGAGTTTTACTCTTAGTTAAACCATTAGTGAGAAGCGATTTGATATTCTCATGCACATATATGTAATTTTGCATTTATTAATGCACAAACAAAACTTCCTTCTGAAATGGATAAAATGTCTTATTTAAGATATAATTAAAAGCTTACAGCTACTCTAAGATAGATTTGCTTTAAATGTAATATTGAACTAATATTCAGCTGAAGTGATAAAATATAGCATAAAGCTAGAACTTATTATTGCAATTATCCATAATATGCTGTAATCCTCCTTAGAACTATATAAATGCCTATATAGATAGCTTAATAAATTAGATTCATAAGCTTTCCTTAATAGCATAATTATAGATGCTATATAATGAACTGATCTACGGTAGTTTCATGGAAGGAAACTATTGTTTAGCGTCCAATTTATTATATAATGATGTAGTCAGTGGTGTGAATATGTCCTTAAGAAATGCTTCGGCATATATACTTGTTGCTATATGTGTCACTGATGGGCGTATGTTTTAAGGGCTACCCTATTCTTTTTAGTTCGGACAACTACCTCCTTCAGAAGGGCGTAGGGTAAGCGCCACCCCATTCTGCATCCTTAGAACTGGAGCATGAGACTTCAGACAGTTAAACTAGTTGTTCAAAAGCCCAGAATAAAAGGTCTCTTATTTCACAGGAATGGGTATGGTGTTAAGGGAACTGGTACTTGGTACAAATCCTGTGAAAAAGCACACATTCAAGATGCAGGGACTCAGATAGTATATTTTCTATACGCCTTGGTATCTGAAATCTGACTGCCAATCATCAGTTCATCCCCCCACGTAATTGTATATTTTAGCTTTGATCTGAAGTAGAATCTAATTTCTTAGGCATATAAGCTATGTAGAGAATATATTAAATATTCGCGTTTAATAAAATATTTTTTATAAATGTTAATAATCACTTCTGCTAGCTCTAAAGCAAATCTAGATCCTATTATATAGCATAAACTAGGTATAGATTATCATGAGCAAATTAAACTAAATTTATTAAGTAATATTAAGGCTCATGTAATTGTAATTTAAAATAGTGTAAATCTTCATCACCTGCAAGTGATATATGCATATGACAACCAAAATAAATTAAGTAATTTGTAACTAGAAAACTAATATCACCTGCGAGTGATTTAAAATGTCATATATTTATATATGTAAACCAAAACTACCTGTAATTCAGTAAATCATAAAAGCTTATATCCAAAATCATCACTTGCGTGTGAACCAAAACTTAAATGTCGGCAAATTGTATCCCTAACTTAATACCTGCAAGTGAGACAATCCTATAATCATTGCAATTATTATTTTCATTTATTAATTTTATTATTTAAATATTTGGCTTTCATTAAATTAATTTAAATTTAACTTCTGCTTAGTGTCTCGATTTTGCTCATTATTAAATCATTATGTATTATCCTTACTCATCATTGTTATTGAATCACTATTGTCATTGGTAGTAATTATTAACTCATTGATTAATTAGGTATTAGTTATTAAGGATCACAATCCATATTTAGTAATTATGCTTACACCTACACCTATATATAGCTATACTGTTAAATATGCCAGTTTCCTAGTCTCATGTTTTACCGATGTGCTACTGCCGGCACACGATTAAGGAAAATACTGTTGTGACCTCACATATGTCATCCGCAAGGTAGTAAATCTTTGAGTGTTGATAAAGGAACTGAGGTTAGGTTGGACAAGGGGTCTTAATAACCTCATTTCGATCAGCTTTGGGTTGATTTGCTAAAACTCTGGATTTTGTTGTGCAAATGTACAAATTTGACCATTACAGTAATATAGGATTTTATGATTTAAAAGAGATTACAGAGTTAGCCATAGGTCAGCATGTGATCTACTGGAAGCATTGCATATTAATTTAAAATGTATTTTTCAACATCAGCCAACCATGTTATACACATAGTGCAATTGCTTAAGTTCCTTCAATTTAAGGTTAATGAAGCCTGTAATAAATTTATGTGAAAAAGATATCATTTGTTACAAAAGTTAAAACTAGAAAAACACATAAAGACCTACTGTTATCATTGGCCTTGTTTGCCATTAAGATTAATATTTTAGCAGAAATAGTATTTGCCAATTTCTACATATACCAATCCATTATCTAGAGACAGTTGCATAGCTAATGCAAAGGAAACAAAGACAATGTGTATTGGTATGAATTTTTGGAGGCCTTCTGTTTTATATATATTGTAATGGATAAATAGTCCCATAAGTAATTTTACTAGGAGGAGCCACTAGATAATAAAAAGAATTGGTCTTTTGAGTTAGCTATCAGATAAGCAAACAAAAAATTTTCTTTTAATTTGTTTAGTCTGAGAGCATTAATATTTATTAATTATTATTGTGTGTGAAAGTATAATTAGTGGTTAAGAGTATTTGAAAGATTGAAAATTGTGTTTTTTATTTGTTTTAAAGTTTTTTCAGTTTGTTATTTATATATATAGAAATTTTTTTAAAAAGTTATTATTTATTTTTTGTTTTGTTTTATTATTTATATATTGTTATTTTATATATAGAATTATTATTATTTTTTTATTTTTAAAAAGTTATTTTGTTGATTAGTTTTTTGTAAATTTGTTATTAAAAGATTTACTTTTAAGAAAAATATAACGTTCGAAAAACGTTATTTATATATAGAAATTTTTTTAAAAAGTTATTATTTATTTTTTGTTTTGTTTTATTTATATATTGTTATTTTATATATAGAATTATTATTATTTTTTTATTTTTAAAAGTTATTTTGTTGATTAGTTTTTTGTAAATTTGTTATTAAAAGATTTACTTTTAAGAAAAATATAACGTTCGAAAAACGTAAAATAAAAAAAATGGATTATATTTGTATTTCAAAATGTTTATATAATCGGGAAAAGGAAATTAAGCGTGCTGTTGTAGAATGTACTATATGTGATGGGGTATATCACTTGAAATGTTTAAATAAGACTAGGAAGGATGTAAATGGTTTATGGTTATGCAGTCAGTGTATTAATATGATAAAAGAGGTGAGAAAGTGTTTTCAAAGTGTAGATAGTCGAAGAATAGTGGGTGGAGAAAGTAATAGTGTAATGGAGATGATTAGTCAAAGAATAAATAAGATAGAGGAAGAATTGAAGGATGTAGAAGTAAAATTAAAATCATTAGAGATAAAATGTGAGGAGATAAAGGAATTATTGAGTAGGAATGATAAGGAAGAAATAGATAAGGAGGACCAGAAGGTATTAGAAAATGTTATAGATAGAGCAGAAAAAGTAGATTATGAAACAGTATTGATAGGAGATTCACTAATTAGAGAATGTGGGGATATAATTGCAAGGGAAAATAGAAGTAGGTATGTAAGAGTATGTTTGCCTGGAGCTAGAATTAGGGATGTAGCAGATAAAGTTAAAAAACAAGGTAGTAGAGATGTATATGTTATGGTGGGGACTAATAATTTATTAGAATCATCAGAGAGAATAATGGATGATTATGTAGATTTGATTAGGAATTTGATTATGATTAAAGGAAGAGTAGGAATAGTTGGATTATTACCAAGGTTTGACAAGAGTTATTTGTTAGATAGGGCATGTTCTATAAATGAGAGATTGAAAAAATTGTGTGAGAGAAATAATGTTATGTTTGTGGATGTGTGGGATTGTTTTATTGGAAAGAGAGTTATATAGTAAAGATGGGTTGCATTTAGGAAAACAAGGAAGTGAAGTTTTAGGGAGTTTGATTTATAAAGAATTTTTTTTGGGAAACTTATAAAGGGGGTGGGTTTTTAAATTGTAATATTATTAAAAAGAATGGATGGAATATAAGAAGTAAGCAAAAGGAATTTGATTTTGATATAAATATAGATATGGAGAAGGAATGGGTTTGTAAAATTAATGGTAAGAAAGTAATTTATAAATGTAATGGAGAAGAAAGAATTAAAAGAATTTATAAAAGAGTAGTTAGGAAAGAAGAAATTGTTAAAATTGGGTTTTTGAATATGCAAGGTGGTAGGAAACCAGAAAAGTGTATGGAATTAAATAAAACAATTGAAAATGAAGAGCTTGAGGTATTAGCAGTAGTGGAAACACATTTAAGAGAAGAAGAAGAACCTATTTTGGAACAGTTGGTATGGCAGGGTATAAATAGAAAAGAAAAAGAAAAAAGGGGTGGTGGTATAGGTGTTATATCAAAAAAATATTTAAATATTGTTAAATGTCAAGAACACTTGTGGTTTGAAATAAGGTTGGGTAGACAAGAATGGATGGTGGCTATAGTTTATATAGCTACTGGAGATAGTCAAATTATATTGGAGTGGAATAGTAACATATACGAATGTTTAGTTAAGGATATACAAAGTTTTAAAGATCTTCGGAAGAGAATAATGGTTATAGGGGATATGAATGGACATATTGAAGAAATTGATGATGTAGATAATAAAAATGGACAGCTTTTGAAGAATTTTTGTCAGAAAGTGAATTTGAGTATTGGAAATTTATTAAATATTTATGAGGGACAATACACATGGTCCAGAAATAATATATTTCACACAATAGATTATGTATTGGTAGAGAAAGAGGGAATAAATAAAATACGGAAAATTAAGGTATTTGATAATGAAGAAAAAGTATGCACTAGTGATCATAATTTCATTGTAATTGAAATGGTTAGTAATGTGATGGAGAATAGAAATAAAAGTAGAAATAATAGTGAAAGATGTGGATGGAGAGTAAATGATAAGAATAAGTTGGAAGAGTATAAAATACAAGTTGAAGAAATAATGGAAGAGTGGGTTGGAGATGAGTATAAGGATTGGTGTAAGGAAGTAGAAAAAGTTGCAAATAGGGTTTTAGGTGAGAATATTGAAAAGAATAAAAGTAATAAAAAAATTAAAATTAGTAAAAGTGTAAAAGAAAGGAAAGAAGCATGTAGAGAATATAAGTGTGCTATTAAGAATAAGGAAAGTGAAAAAGATATTAATGCTAAATGGGAAAAGTACTTAGAAAAGAAGAAGTTGGCTAAAATAGATATTTATAGAGAGAGAATGAAATTGAATAGTAAATTGTTGGAGGATATTAATAAAAGTGGAAGAGATGGAAGTAAAAAATTTTGGAATTATATTAAAAGGAGAAATGTAGGGGAGAGAGAGTTAGTATTACTAGATGATGAGGGAATTGAGTGTAGTTCTAGAGAAGATTTAGAGAGAATCTTAAATAGTTATGTAATGAATATAGAAAAGATGTTAAATGTGAATGATAGAATATTAGAAAATATGAAAGAATATAGTAATGGGAATATTAGTTTTTCAGAAAATGAACTAAATGAGGTAGAGAAGAAATTGAAAAGTGGGAAGGCAAGAGGTTTAGATGGATGGGCAGCAGAGATGGTAATGAATTTAGGATATAGGGCAAAAGTAAAGTTATTATCCTGTTTTAATAAAATGGCACAGAATAGAGTTTTCCCAAGTAGTTGGAGTAATACAAGAGTAAGGTTATTATTTAAAGGAAAGGGTAAGGATCATAGAAAGTTGAATAATTATAGACCGATAGCGGTAACATCAGTTTTATATAAAGTTTTCTCGTATATGGTGGCTAGTAAAGTTGTAAAATGGATGGAAGGGAATAATGTAGTGGGTGAAATGCAAGGAGGTTTTAGATTAGATAGGCGTATAGGAGATAGTTTATTTGTAGTTACACAACTTATGGATATGAGTAGGAATGCAGATAAACAGTTATATATGAGTTTTATAGATATAGAGAAGGCATATGATAGAGTAAATAGAAATAGATTATGGATAAGTTTAGCAAATTTGGGAATGGATGAAGCTTTAGTAGATATTATTAAGAAATTATATGAAAATAATTATTATATATATCAATTAGAGAATATAGAATCAATTAAAGTTAAAAATGGTGTGGGACTAAGGCAAGGATGCCCTATGTCACCTATTTTGTTTGTGTTGTATTTGAGTGAAATGGAAAGAGCAATAGAAAGATTAGGAAGAGAGATAGAGATACCATTAATAGGTAGTAAGGGAGTATATATTTTGTCAGGTCTTTTTTTGCAGATGATATATTTTTGTGTGCAGAAAAAAGAGAAGATATGGAAGTTATGTTGAGGACATGTGCAAGGGTGGGTAAAGAGATGGGGATTAAATTTAGTGAAGAAAAATCAAATATAATGATGGTTAATACTGAGGAAAGAGAAGATGTAGAATTTTTATTGGGAGATATTAAGTTAAGTGTGGTGAATAGATATAGTTATTTGGGAATTATTTTAAGTAATCAGAAAAATTATTTGGATGAATGGGAGAAAAAATTGATAAATGAAGCAAAGAAAAGAAAGGGATTGATAAAGAAATTAATAGTATTTTCATATAATAAATATGATGTAGCTAGAATTATATGGAAAGGAGTTGCAGTAGCAGGGTTAACATATGGTAATGATGCATTATATGTTAGTAAAAAGATATTAGATTATTTAGAAAAAACTCAAAGGGAAGTAGGAAGACATGCATTGGATGCAGAAGTATGGACAGCAAGGGAGGCAATTCAAGGAGAAATGGGATGGTCAAGTTTTCATATGAGAGATGCAAAAAGTAAAATGAAAATGTTTGGTAGATTGCAGTTTATGGATAATAAAAGAATAGCTAAAATAGTATTTAATTGGGTTATGAGTAAAGGGCAGGTAACAAGATGGGTGAGAAAGGTAATGCGCTATGCAAAAGATTTGGATAAAGAATTTATATCAGTATATTTGTACAAAGATGGGATGATTGTGTTAAGAGGATTATTGAGTGTTATAGTAGTAAGGAATGGGATAAAAGAATACATTTATTAATAAAGACTAGGGAGTTAGAGAGATGGAGAAATAGTATGGAGAGTAAAAAGAGTTTAAATATATATAGAAATAAACAGAATATTAAGTGTGAGTTAATATATGATAATAGTAAGGAAAGTAGTTTATTGTTTAAGGCTCGAACGGGATCTTTAGCTACAAAAAATATACATGTAAATGGAAAAATATGGGTGATTTATTTTGTAAATTATGTAAGGAAGGAATAGAAAATATTAGGCATTTGTTAATTGAATGTAAATGTTTGAAAACAGAAAGGGTACATATAATGAAGTTGTGGAAAAATAAATATGAAAAGAGTGATTATACAGAAAGTGAATTATTGGTTTTTATGCTAGGTTTGGGAAAAGATAAGGGGGATTTAGATATAAAGGTTATAGAGTTGACAAAAATTATGTTGTGGAAATGGGATAGAGCAGATTATGGGTAAATTTAGAGTGGGGAATGTAAAAGAAAGTGGCTAACAGGTTTATCTGGGCTTAATTGCTGAGATATTCTTGACTTCGTTTAAGGAGAAGCCATAATACATCACATCACATCACATCACTTTTTTCCAATAACCAATTGTAATTTAATATTTATAATTAATATAAGAAAATATTATAAAAAGAAGTTAAGTTTACTAGAAAAGTTATAATTACAAACAAGTATTGGGAAGTTACAAATTACAAAATGAAAGTATTCCAACTAATAATAAATCTTACAACTAATAATAAATCTTAAAAGAAAAACAAATTTACCCAGCATGAGTTACATTTGGTCATCTATTAATTTGGCATATCAGTATTTTATAATGGAAGTAATAATTAATAATAAAAGACACAAAATAATTTATTATTAAAATAATTTATTTAAAAATAAAATAACAATAATGCCATTGCAATTATTACCAATATCTAAACTAATATCTTAAAATTAACAAACATATGTATGATCAACAATCTGAGACACTGTCAAAAGAAACCAAGCTATCCTTATCTCAATATCTAGTATCACAATAACCTACCTATTCACTGAGGACTATAAAATTAAGTAATGGGTGCAAGGCTTGTTATATATAAGCTTAAATCTCTACTACAATATTCTAGGTAACAGCATAAAATAACTATTCTGAAAACTTCATATATAAAATATTTAAATATTAATTCTTCATCATTGCTATATTACTTGTAAAGATATAAACATTACCCATGCTTAAGAAAGTACTCACTACAAAAACAATCATTACAAAATGAAGCTATAGGAATTTATAACTACACCTAACTAATAATATCAAGCCAAACATATCAATAATATCTCAGTTGCTAATAGATACAGTACCAGACAAATCCCATATATATATAAAATAATTATTTATTACTATTTAAACAATTATTATTTAAAATTATAAATATTAAATAACACAGATTATATATTTCATAATCTGTATTGAAATGTGATATCTATAAAATAAAAGAAATCATCATTTATTACATATGTATTACTTTTGAATATTATATTTAAATCATTTTGAAAATATTACTTGTATATAGCTTTGATAATTATGCACATAGTGATCAATTTAATATTTAAGAATTGACAATTTAAAATAATATTAGCATAATATTTATGTGAAAAACAATTTAATATAAATAAAAATATCTAATAAAGATTTATAAGTTGTTTTGAAATTTTAACTTGTTTACCAGAAGAAAAGATTAATGTTATCCAAATTTAAGCTAAAGCAGATGATCCTTTTTTCATAATAGTTTTTCATTTTAAGAATATAAGGTAGGCCTAAATGAAGATGTAAAAAAATCATGATTTTGCAATAGTCTATGATTATCAAGTATTCCTATTTATGATAAATGAAAACATGAAGAAGTAGATTATTCATTTGAGTCTTGATTCCCAGATTCTTGGGATAAAAACCATTTATTTACAAGTTCATTTTTGAGAGCTTAAAAAATCAATGTTTTCCTTTTTTAAAAATTTATCAGCAAGTCCACATGATCAAAACAGTTTTCTTGATAAGAAATCATTCTTGGCTATTTGTCAACAGAACAATAAATAATGCTTTGTCTATTTTAAAATGATTTAAAACTAATTGTCAATTCTTTAAAATTAATATTTTAAAATTAAACACTTGAATTATTTTTTTATATTATGGTTTAATAAAATATTTTTATTTATAAAAAAGGTATATTATACCTTTAAATAACAATAATAATATCAACTTGATATTTTAAAATATCAATGATATTACACTTTTAAATTAATAAAATTTCTTTCTGTACACTTACTTAATTTATACAACAATGAAATATATTTCAAAGGAATATACTATTTCAATATATATTCAAAAAATATTAAAGTTTATGTTATTAAGGTTTATTTTATAATATTAAAAAGGATATTTTTGGAAATTTTGTGTATAGACCTAAAATTTTTAGCTATATCACTGCCTAGGCAAAAAATTTCACAATATCATATATTAATATTGGGTTGATTATTATCAGAGATATCCCAAATCTTGATTACTAAAAAATGGTAATTTTAAAATAAAGAGATCTGGTGAATTTCTTCCAATAAACCTCATAATTTGTCAAAATGCTTAAATACAAATTTTGTGAAAATTACATTTTAATGGATTGAATTAATTTGCAAAGCAGAATAGCTAGATAGATAATTAAATACATAGTTACATGGATAAGCAGATAAATTAGTTCTGCAATAATTAGATATATAGTTAAATAGATGAGCATTATATTGTATAGTTTCTGACATAATTGTAAAATGTTATTGATTATTCTAAGTTAACATTTTAAACTTTACTTGTGAAGTCATTTTTTTTCACATTCAATGGTATATATCCTTTCCATTTTAATAAAAAATTATATCATGAACTTAGTTGAGTTATAATTATTTGTTGATCTCTGTGCTAATAATTAATTTGTTTTGATTGTTATAGAAAAATTCTTAATTTAACTGAAGAAGCTTTTGATAATACTTTATCTGATTAGTTTTATACAAGTAGATTGATAAGTGTAATATCTTAAGCAATTAAAGTTCAAATAATATTAAATGCAGAAAAATTACTTTCAATAGAAACCATAGAATAATCACTTTATCCAAATTGGATTACATTTTTCTTAGTTTTGCAGATAAATTAATTATAGACAATAAATTGATGAATGACTTTATTGAATATTTGTTTGATTCTTTCCCTCTCAAAGATTTTGTTAATAGGGTAATAGATTATTGTATTGATTGTCTTTGTTTTGTAGTAGATTTTAAAATATTATTAAGGATGTAATTAGTCAATGTAGATTCTTTGGTTTCTGCATTTAGTATATTCATTTTCATTATTTGTAATGAGCAAAATCAGTCTTTTTTTTTAATGCTATATGTCTGGTTTTCAGGTTTGGAGGAGGAAGGCTCTATCCCATCAACCGTAGAACTTTTTATAGTCCCTATTGACTGCTGTATTTCTGAGAGTTTGCAATTCAAAATGAATAAGATTGAAGAATTAATTGCATTCATTATTTACAATTTAATCTTTGATTTAGTTGTGTAATGAGCATATTTATATTGGGAATGTGTGTATATATTATACCCTCACTAACTGGAAATATAATAATAGGAAAATACGACTAGCTCAGATAAAAATGATTAAGCTTGGCTAAAATATCCTATGATAATCTCTACTATTAAACTATCTCTAACTGATTAAGAAATAATAAATGGTTCAGTTTATAAAAAAATAAAAAAATATAATATTAATAAATCATGAGACAATGAAGTGAAGTACAAGCAGTAAAGAATTACATTGAGCCAATATCCCACAGGATACAATCTCAATAGCATAAGAATACTATCCCCTCCCCCTATTATTTTAAATAATAATAAATTCATAGCATTCTTACGACTTTAAAATAGTACTCAATTTAATATAATGCTACTAAATAAATCCTAATCTCTTTATTAAAAATAATATAATTATAATAATCTCAGATTCTTTAAAATAATTCTAATCAACTTATAATCTTCTGTAGTCAAGTATGATAAGGGATTTTGTATCACCCTCAACTACACCTAACTAATAATAATAATAATAATAAATAATAATAATAATAATCTTCAATGTATAATTATCAATCTTATCTACTGTTCGATGTTATGGTAACTATCAATAATAATAACAATACTAATAAATATAATATAATCTTTTGTTCTCATGTGGCACCTTAAATAGAATATATGGTATAATCAATCTGATAATCTGAGAATATGTGGCAATGAATAATATTATAATTCTATGCAATATTGTACAATTAATTATGACCATAATAATGTAAAATGAAGTTTCTCAAATATATTAAATTCTGAAGCATTGTAATTTTTTAAGTAAAGAATTATATTTGTACTGTGCAAATATTATATTTCTTTGGTATCTGATGATCATGTATTTGTAATAGTGAATAATCAATACAACACAAAATTTTATAAAACAAGTTTAACATAATTTATTATAGACTTTTAACAAAAAAAAAAACTATATACAATATTTACATTTATATTTCAAATAAATTACATACTTCCTAAAAAAAAAAAAAAATCAACAAGTAAATAAGCCTTTATTCCGATTTATAAACTTTTGCACATTTATTTATAATAATAATAATAATACTATTAATTAAGAGTACACTTATAATTGAATATAGTATCCACTAATTGACATGTTTTAAAAATATGTTTTTCATAAGCATACACAAAATATGAAATATAAACTACTGAAGTAACATTCATTTTTAAGGTATGTTCATAGATCTTATAATAAATCAACCAAACTTCTACTATGATAGTGCTGATGTTATTCAAAATATTTATCTTGGTTCATTAAATAAATAAATTGACTTGAATAAAATAATATGATTGACATACTTTTATATACTTTGCATGGCACTACTCTAATAAAAATCCCTATGTGTGTGTTTGTGCGTGTTTTAAAACATAAGATAATATTCCCAAAATATAAATACCTATTCTATTTTATGTTGTTTCTTCTGTATGTTCTATTCTTTAAAAATATGCATTACCATGTGTAATAAAAATATCCAAAAATTATTCAAAAATCTCATGAATAATTTATTATCTCTTATATATTTCTTTAAAGTAGTTTAATAAAATACAGTAATATTTATGATTCTTTATTATTATAGTTTGCATTTACTTTCAATCTCATTTGTATTTGAGTTCAACATAAATCAAAGCAAGATAAACCTATCTCATCTTTTTTCAAAATAACGATTCTACAATTCAAAAATTATTCATTATTTTCCTTCATAAATACAATTCTGTATGATGCAATAACTTTTGAAATTAAGATAGTGATGCGTTGCGTAGGCATGAAGAACTAACTAGAGTATAGACTCAATAGTATAAAATATATGGGATAATCTACATGGCAACAGTGCATACGAAGAGGTATGACTTCTCTATCTAATGACCTCAAATATAAAATAATGTCCAGGCTATTTATTCAGTTCCTTCTAACATTAAAATATTCAATACTAAGAAAGACATTGCCCATGGAAAATATATACAAGATACAGGGCTACGTTATCTGTACTTGCATAAAATACTACGATAATAATATGTTACTTTCTATTCCCCATAAATCCTACATATAAGCATCCCATTGGTTTCTTTTCATAATTCCAAGGCCACTATCACTTAAAAACATCATAATAGATTTATCAATCTTCATCGCAAAATTATCTAACATTAATCTAAACAATAAACAAGATTCACATATGACTTCAATAATCTAAAACTACTATAACAAGAAAAAGGTTTATTCACTTTCAAACCTCAGCAATAAAAATACAAATGATTTTGGTTTTTGGATATTAAAATCAATATTTTAAAACATTTAAAAAATAGGATTCCTCCACTAAAGAATCATATAGAATTATATGTATCAGTAAAATTATATATTACATTAGTAATATAAAAGAAAAGTATGCATATCTTTTTTAAAAAAAAAATCTAGCTCATATTTCTAGAAGAATAATAAAGTATTATGTGTATTTAATGCACACACACACATACATTTTCATACATTCATATGATAAAGTAATACTATAAAATATTCCAAGCAATTTAAAAAAAATATATATATACATCATATAAAATTAATACATTTTACAAAGATTTATCTAGTGACAACTTTGCTGGTCGGTTACTATTAGATGTTTTCTGGTCCCATATTTCATAAAAGAAACATTAAATAATAATAACATTTACTCAGCAAGACACTATCACGCTTTGAAAAATATTTATAAAAAACTTTACAAAGAATTAAATATTCCTTACAATAATAATTATGTTAGATTAATAAATATTTGTATGTAATTTTCTTGCCTAACAATAATAAAATACTTAATACTATTATTAGTAAGCAAAAAGATCAATAAACTATATTTACAAAAAATTACAACCCGCCATAAAGTAAATTAAAAAGTTTTTTTCTTCCTCCTAATATTCCTTTATTGGAAGTCCTTCATAGAAGCTTACTCCCCGACGTTCGTTGCTAAGATAACCACTGTCTAATGCTTTAGAACAAAAATTTTTTTTTCTCCTCCCCTTGATGACATGGCATAGTAAAACTCATAAATGACAAAAAAAAAAAATTGAAATAAAAAAAAATTGAAGTGAAGTCGACTTTTGTATCCAAAAAGTATTTCGAAGAATAATTATTAATCCCGTGATGAAGGTCTATAAAAATACTGCTTATTGTCTGCAGCTTTCAGGAAAAATAATTATTAAATGTGATATCACTTTGGAAAGTTATAAAAATAATCTCCAGAGTTTTCTCATTCACTCGGATTATACGGGTTCAGACACATCTGTGACGGCTGTATAATTCCATGCGTATTTTTTTTTATAGAAAATATGCAATTATATTCTATTAAAATTAGCATTTTTAATTAGCAATTTAAATAAAGTTATTATAAAATTATTTCACTTAGGATAATATTATTTAATTAGCCAGGTATTTCTTTTCTGATGAATAATTTTCCAAAACATTATTAATTAAGTGCAGTCTTTTTTTTATTATATTGACGACTTGTCGTATAAAATATATTTGTAGTACTATCGGTTTTATATCTTTATCATTACTTCAAGATAAGATTATAATAAGCTTTTAAAAACAATATTTCTTTTAAAATACTTACTGCAATTTTTTTAAAAAAATATACTATTTTTCAAAAATATTAAAGTTAAAGTTTTTACCGTATAGCTTTTGCTCTTCAAATACGTACGATATAATGCATTTAAAATACAAAATTCTCAAATTTTTCTGTCTGATTTCCTTGTTAATGTCCAAAATATTAAAATAAATAATGATATATCCTTTTCCAATAATATTTTTAGAATTGTACTTTTACTTGGTATCTGTATCTCTATCCTTAATTTTCTTGAATATATACTTATTTCTGGTATTAAATTCATAGCTATTGTGAAGCTGGCTCAAGCTTTAATAGAATAATTGGCAGGGAATTTGTTACTTTAACAATGATGATTTTTAACTTAGTAAATTTATAGTCTTTTCTACACTCTTTTAAAACAATAATTTCAAGTAATAAGCTAGGTAATACTTTGATATTAAAAAAAAATAAGAGGGTTATTTAGTTATAAAAAACACATTTTTTATCACCCATTTAAGTTATTAAAAGCATCCATTTATCACCCAGAAAAATGACATCTACTTTTATACCAAAATAAATTGATGATTTCATTGGCTATTTAGATCTTCAACTGGTGATCTAATTTACATATTAGTCAAGTTTAGATTATTAAAAATTTAGACATAAAATCATGACTCATTTTTAAAATATTAGATATTATATTATTTAATTCCAAACTAATTTTATACTTTTATTTAAATGAATTAAACATTTTAAAATAACATTTGAAAAATAATATTTTATTAATTTATCCAATATTTATTTTTAATGTATTTATTTTTTAAAATTTAATTTTATTAACTACATTTGTTTTAAAACTACCTAATAAATAATCCTCCCAATATCTATTTTTATCTTGTGGCAAACAAATGTTTCAATTTTTAGAACAATTCTAAAGCAATTTTGAAACTATCTTTAGAAAATTTGTAAGCACAAAGTATGAGTACTTGTGTCACATAACTTTCAAATCCAGACAATGTAACAATTTTTAATTGTTGTCTGATAACAGAAATAAATTTCTAATTATAAAAAATATATTAAAAAATAGTAATAGAATTTGGAACAATTATTTTGATACTATTAATTTAAACACATTTGTCCATCACAAAATATTATATTTTAAATACATAATTTATAACCCAAATATTAAATATAATTTTTATTTAAAATATATTAGTTTATTTGATTTTAAGTCATTATTTTAAAATTAGCTTTTAGCACTTAGTTTAATAAGACGTGTAATATATTATTGTACTATGGCCAGTTTTCCCAACCATATAAAATTATAAGATTTAGCTTTACTTTATTATTTTAGCATATTAATATAGTTTTTATGTATTTACTCCTCTCATTTTAAAACATTACCAACATTATACAGTAGTTATACCATTCAAAATGTATCCTTAATTTAAATTTTTTTAAAATTGACTTAGTGAATCTATTTGGATCTAATCAAAAGGGTACAATATATATATATATTGTAACCCAGTGCTTTTGGCACTTGATTTTATTTAGCATTATTTCTGCATGAAGTCAATGTTATTCTTTAGAAAAATAAAAAATAAAATAAAAGTAAAAATATTTGGTTAATAAATTTGGTTAATAATATTTGGTTAATAAGGTTTGTGTGAATAAATAATATGTTCCCGAATGCAATATCATGTTTTTAAAATGACATGAATAATCTAAGTAAGATATTGTTATAAGAGCAAGTTAATATAATTGAAAACAAATGTAATAAACTGTAGTTAGTTCTTAAATAGTTATAGAAAGAAGAAAAAAACCCATAAATGTCAATTAATTAATTTTAAGATCGTCTTGTTTTAAGGAAAAGTAACTTCAGAAGAAAATAATTATTGTGTATTTATAATCATAGATAATTATTGTTGGTTTGAATGTATTTATTATTTTCATTATTAAACTGTTTTGTAATATATTTTAAATAATATTGAAAACCATATGAATCTAATAAGTTATTTTTTTTTGTTTATGTTATAATCAAATGATTTTTTTTCTTGGTAGAGGTCGCTAGAGTTAAGAGAACGACCAATACATACTCAAGTCTTTTTTTTTTTAGATAGTCTGCTTCTGTCCTTTAGAGAAAAAAAGTGCTAAATTTTGTAACATTATTATTTTCTAATTTTTGTAAAAATAAATTTATAATCTAATGGAAGTTCTATCTACAATGTTTGGCTAAACAGTTTTGGTAAGACATTCTGAATCTCTATGCTATCTTTACATTTAAAACTTTCTGCATTAATAATTATTGTGTTGTAAAAGTTTGATTTTTTTTTTAACAAAACTAAAAAATGAAGAAATTAACTAAAAGTATTAATCAAATTCTTGTTTTATCTAAATTAAGGAAAACAAATATTTTCTAAGTGGGAATTAATGATTTAATGACTTATTATTTTTTATTAATATTTTCTTGGTATAAAAGAAAAATAAGTAAATGGAATATTAAAAAAAAAGAAGAAAGAATTGGAATCTTTTCCTGTGCTTTTTAAAAATAGATCGTCTGCTTTTATAAATAATGACGCTTTATATATTGGAATATATTTAATTCACTAACAACCGTCTAGGAAAAATAATAATAATAATAAACTATATACATGCGTTTTTTTTGTAAAAAGGAAAAAGAAAAACTTTCTTGAAATAAATGTGAAAATTAAATATACGTGCATTCTTTAAAAGAAAAATACTATTTGAAAATAAAGTGCTAAGATTATGAAAGATAACTTAATATTTTTAATGACCTAAGAATAAAATTAAGTTATATGTTATACTGTATGCAAGATGGAATTCTTATAACTTCATTCATTCTATAATTCAGCTGCAGTTATTATCATACTAATCTATAGGAAAAAGTGCACATTTTCTTCAATGTTCTAGCTAAGTAATTATACGTATAGTTTTTAAATAATGGCTATGTTTATCGTCGATGTTATCATATTCATTTTCTTTAAGATCCAAATCTTATCATTATAATCCAATTGGGAATTAAGCTTCATTTTTACTATTTATTTTTTTTACATGTTTATTATTATAATTGCCAAAGAAGAGAAAACTTTTCATTAAAAAAAAAAAAATCGTTTATTACTGTAACAGTCAAGTTTGTACATTCGCGTAACAGAATTCAGAATCCAAGCAAAAGAGACCGAAGCTGACCAGATTAGGACTGCAACATCCCGAGTCCGACTACACTTCAACTGGTCAGCCAGTGTTCCAAGACTCAAGACCCTATGAATGACCACCTTGAAATTACACGTAGTATATCTCTTTCCACACGGCCGACATAGGTCAGGGAGATGCAGTAAGACTCTGGTAAATAAAAGAAAGGTTCTTAATTGTCTAAAATATATCATTAATTTAATTTAACTTAATGCATAGTTTTCACATATATAGACTATAAATAATAATTAGAATTGGATTGAATTAGATCAATAACGAGACAGAGAACGAAATACATTAAACTAATTATACATTTATTTACAATTCTTCTATCCATATTTCATTTATTTACAATAGCATTTCAGCGTAGAATATACGCAAACATTGGGTAATTCAAAATAGCTTTACATAAGTAATCGTTAAATTTTCATAGATGGGTTTAACATGTGCCAATCTTATGAATTGCTTTACAATTAATACATAATCAATCACTATGTTATGTCTATAAATCTAGTTATGCCAAATCCTATTAAATTTGTGGCTGTTATATAAATAATTATATTGAACCTTGATCATGAATTCATTTACTAAAAATACAATATGATTTAATAACGAGCGCATAAACCAGCTCAAGTAACGAACGATCGAACATGGGTTTCGAGGGAAAATTTCAGATCAATGCTGAAAGTGCTATATAAAGGTGGGAGAGTTGGCTGCATAAGATTTTACCAATGCACTATGGCACAGGTAAATAACAATAGGAAAAATCACTCTGCGGATGGATGAAATAACTTCAGGGTTCTTGCGACAACGCCGGTACCCTGTAACCGATCGCAATGCTGTGTGAAAAGGAACATTATGTTCAGGAATGGCGGGGGACTTACGTGCTAACCTGGCTTTGGCTCAGGCTTCGCTACTGCTCTTCCCTATAAGAGAAGATGTGCTGGCAACGCCGTGGCTCCATCTTGGTATACATATTACGTATAGCAGCAAAACGAGAATAAAAATTTTATAAAATAATATCACATCTGCCAAGCAAAGAATAGTATATTTCATACTATGAAATACGAGTTAATAGCATATTAGCTCTATCAAATTGGGACCAACTCTTGTGTAGCCTGATAATAAATGTCTATGCTACGAAAGGGGATATTAATACATCTGTACTTTAACATGCTCGATCTATTAGGTTACTTATAGATAATAAATGCTTTAAAGAGGGAAAGTATATTTATATGGACTTAAGAATTTAAATGACAAATATACTTATAAATACGATCAAGGCTAAATTTAATTCTTAATAAAACTATAAAGTTAAGTTTTTAAATGGTTGATTAAAAGAGCCACATTTCATATATTAAATCATCATAAATAAAAATGACAACGAGTGCAAGGCAAGTCGTTATTATTTTATAAAAATAGGAATTTGAAACAGTGCGCAGAAAGTTGACGCTATAAACAAATTACACGAAGATTTTCAAATAATATCTTCTTAAAAAAAAGTGAAATTAAGTGCCCACTGTTTCGAAATATTGGCATATAAAATATAATAAGCATTTAAAATAAGCAAAGAAATATAGACATAACCGCAGTGATATAACTTTAAATTCGATATTTATAATTTACTTTAAATGAAAGGAAAATATAAATTAGTCAGATAATTTTAACTTAAACAACATTAAATTTTGATAGCAATTTACATATTAAATGGATTTAAATTATGGTTACATTTAGTTTTAATTGTTCTAAAGAGAGAGTTAGCTAACTTATATAGAAATTCACACAGAGCTCTGCGGTTTGGAAAACAAAACGGTACCGGTATTATTTATCTGGACTGCAAGTTCTTGGCTGTAGGTTTGGTGAGTTTGACTGGGCGGCTGGTGGCATCATCTTCCCCATTATGTTAGGCTTGTCTTTTCTATCGGCATGATGGTGGTTCAGGCATTTTGACGAGAGAAACCCCCATTCTGCCCGCGGAGTAACAGCAACAAAATGCCCGATTTTAGCTGGACATATTAAACATTAACAATCGTGAAGAATGGCTGCAATTCTCTCTAAAAATATGGCTCTCCTCTCTTTGTTAAAAATACAGACTATTTATAGCTTTTCATTATCGGAATCTATCGCCTCAAGATTCACTAAACTCAAGAATTTAATTACATATTTTCAAATTTATAATCCAGATTTCGAAAATCTTAGATAACTTATGTTAGAAAGATTCCATAAGCTATTATTATAGTTAAGATTTTTCGTTGCAAACAATGTCCAATTTAGATTTTAAAAATAACTTAATCTTATCTAAGGAGATTTTAATTAGTAAATTTTGAAGTAGTTTTACTTTTTACCGATTCCAGGCGTGGTCGTTAATGACACTTGTTTACAAACAAAAATCTTTTTAATTACTTGACCAGCTTTTATTTTTATCTTACATTAAAAACGACCTTTTAACAATTTTTTAAAACAAAAGCCTTTCTAACATATTTTTTTAAAATAACTTACAAACATATTTTGATATAACTTTTAAATATATTTTCAAGAAACTTTTCCCTGAAATATATTTAAAACAAGAAATATTTTAACAATTTTTAAAGAAACATTTAATATTATTTTTAGATAACGGCTTTTACATATTTTAAAATCATGCCTTTCTTCTATATAGCACAGATTATATATCTACATACGAAATGACAATATTAAACAACAAAATTAATAATTTACTCTTAACTTAAATAATATAATGAACATTTTTAGAAATATTAAGTAAATTTAGTACGCTATAATTTTCCTAATCCTATCTAATTATAGCGCTGGTTCGCACGTAAATATATAATACTGTTTAGACAAACATGAGCTAATTTTAAATTTATTAACATTAAATAGGTTCGAAATTAGCACAGATGAGTGTGTCATTAGGTTTGATGGTGAAACGATAGGGCTTGGAAAGTTATCGTTTCATTACTTTCAATGTTTTGTAAAATGTAACCAGAAGGAAACTCTTTACCTGGATGGACAGCTCAACAGAGAAATAGTTCTGCTAATGAGATAATGTGCATTTATTTATTTAATGGTTTTTTTTTTAAAAGAAAAACTAATTGGTAAAAATTTTATTTTGTTTTATAATATTAATGTATGTTAAGGTTTATATCTGTCGCATAATATTTTAAGGATCTTGTAATGACAAATGTATGTCTTACTATCATTACTTTGGGTTAAGTTTGTATTTAATATGAAGTAATACCTATGAAATATATCTGATTTATTACATGCAACTGGAGATATGAACTTTGCATGTTAGATACTTAAAGAAAAATGTTTATAATGTTTATATATTTTTTTAACGGGTAAAACCATACTTAAATGTATCAAAAGTAACTATAAAAAGAAAAATGCTATAACAAGATATTTCTTGTTTATAGTGTCAACAGAATTTATATTGTATTAATTAAGTAATTTAGTAACAGCCATTCTTTAATAATACATCCACTTTATTTTGGCTTAAGCTTGTATGCTATACATTGCTGTCGAATATTCCTTCATTAGAATTAAATTTATTATACTTTTCTGCATATTATATACCATCGCGGGCTGAGATATGTGTATTTTAATTCATTGGTTTCAGATATTGATTAAGTATACATTTTAATATAGGTTTATTATTATTAGTGTGTTTTGCTATCTTGCCTAAGTGTAGAGTTGGTATATGTTTAATATCAGCATGTTTAATATTTATAATGTATTTTATTTTGTGGGATGAAAATGCTCTCCCTAAAATACTTTATTTTTCCACGAGAGGATTAGTTTTTGATATAATGTTATGGTATGTTTGATAGTCAATGTGATCGAGTCTCATGATAGAAGACGATCAAGAGTTTATATAATATTTAGGATACTTAACGTGTTATTTGGTGCATGTTTGTTTCTTTAGGTGGCGAGACAGACTTCACACCTACATTTTATGCCTGAGAAATAAGCAAGAAACCACCAAATGCTTCAATGTAGTATTTTACTCTGCAAACATTAGTTGTTATTTTTGCATTCCTCATGTGAAATTAAAGATATTTCCATCATAGAAGGTGTAAATTATCGTGCTTTATTTAAAGGTTATGGCAAGGATAAATGTTAGATTTGAGATGTTAGTTTCTCAAGGTGCACTTTATTATCAGTAGTGCCTTAGTAATTGAGATCAATATCTGTATTGTGCTGCTGAGCCTTGCTGGTAGTTTACAAGCAAACCAATGGAGTAAAATTGATTTAAAATTGCGTATTTTAAAATGCTTATTTATTGAGGGAATATTTGAACACAATATTTTAGTGTTATCAATAGTTAAGAAATATTCTTAGCTTGAATTAAGACATTCACAATTAAAAATATTTATCATAATTTATGTAAACATTAAATTAAACATGAAATGATGAGTGGGACTTCTGATAAATGACCCATAATTAGTCATAACTTATTTAATTATAAACCATAACTTGGTTAACTGTATGAGTAATAAAGTTGATATTTTAATAGATTTCATATCATAATAGTAATAAATAAGATAAAAGAAAAATAGTTAGTCAATAACTCAAAATAAGAAACTTATAGAAAGTTTACTAAAATTACAGATTAGTGTATTAGTTAATCAGATGCACATTTCAGCTAGTTAATCCAGTGTAATAGCGTGACTTCAAACATGTATGAATTTATAATTTTAATTTATACCCTAGTAGTGGACAGCTTAATGTAATAATTTATGTGTAGTATCAATGTTATATTATTTTATAAATTTGTGTATTTTGTTTCATTCTCTGTTGGTAATAAATCGTAGTCTTTTCAATTATTCGTTGTGAATTCTTTTTTTTTTTATATGCCAAATATAAGTGTGTTTGCAAAATATTTGCATAACATTTTCTTGAGTCCTAAATTATTTCAAACATTAGAAATCTTAATATACCACAAAGATCAAATTTATGCAGATGATAATTATTGTATGGAATTGCAAACTTCAGACTAAACATTATTTAATTGTAAAAAATGAATTTATTTTCAAGTTATTAACCCTGAATGCACTTTATTCCAGTTACATTTAGTTAAATTATTGAATTAATTAGTCATAGTTAATTTAGTGTGTTGTCATGGATGATGGAAGGATACAAAACGGTAGGTACTCTTGTCTTTCTATTATTCTGGCTGAGATTCTGGATAAAAAGGCAGTATTATTCAAAATTTCATGTAATTATTTATGTCATTATTGATTATATTTATCACCCGTCTAAATAGTTATAATAGTTATTATGATATGTGAGCACACATTAGCTGTTAAGGAAGTGAATGTTTCCTATAGCTACCAGAATGCCAGCCATGTGTGACAGCACAGTACTGTAGAGTATTTTCCTAAAGGAAACAAAGAAACCTTGAGATTATTATTATCATTATCATTATTTTTTTCTTAAGAAGTGATCGATTAGTATGGATATTACAGTTGTGTTGTAGCATAAAAGAGCTTAATTTTCAATTGTGCTATAAGAAAGGTATTTTCAGTTCATATTGGCAAATAATGACATACATATTTTTTTTTAGAAACATTAACAAAACATGAGAAGTTATCATTATTATTTTAAGGTGCCAGTACTTATAGCTCAGAGAATGTGTTTTTGATAAAGGGAAAATATTATTTTTATTCTAAATTATTAATTAGGGAATGATTGCAGTTTTCTCTTTTTTCCCAAGATATTTATTTTACTAATGATAATTTATTTTATGATTTTAATCTCTTTCTTTACCTTAACTGCATATCCCTGCAGCTGAATTTTTTTATATAACTAACCGACCGCTGAGCATAGGCTGCGTTTTTGTTTATAAATCTAGATTCGATATCACTTTATAACTAGAATCACTTTAATAGAGGTTAGAATATATATATATCAGTAAAGATATTCCATACCTTGTGCTATACAATAAAGTATTATGTAATGAGCAGTCTTTGAATTAATGCAAGGAAGAGTTTTTTTAGTGATCAATAATGGTAGCTCCCCCTTCTCTTTGCCTTGAGCTATGGATAGGACTAAACTCTAAAAGTGCTATCATTGTTATATATTATGTGTTTATAAATTAACTATGACAGATTATGGAATATTTTTTAGTTCACTTTCAGTCCTCTTTAAATAATCATAGAGAAAGTAATGCGACATCATGTAAAGCATTAGATAAATACAAGTGGAAAAATGATGCATTTAATCGATAAACTATTGCAATAATATTTGCATTGAACTGATGTTACTGGTTGTACATACTAAAAATAAAGTATAAATTTTATGCATGTAATTTAATTTGAACTATGCATCATTCTTTTGTGCATATGTGTATAATTGTAATTTTAATCATGTATAATACATATATGTTTTATAATTGCATGTAATATTGTCAAATTTATAAACAAACTAATATAATATATTTTAAAATATTTTTTAAATGTTTTTTTAGGCCATTGCCTCTATGGAAGAGAAAGGTTTGCAAGATGATCCTCGCTATGCTCAATTAATGGCCATGATAAACCGAGCCAAATCCTCTCCTAATCAAAATATGGGGCCACCACCTAGTCATTCCATGTCTTCTGGACCACCTAATCATGGTATGCATCTTGGATCTTCAGGATTAAGTGGATATATTACTACATCTAATACAGGTTTAGGAAGCCATTCATTATCTTCAGCTTCAGGGCATCCAGTTTCCTCTCTGCCACCAGCCCATTCTGGTTCATCTGGACCTTCTGTTACTGTAAATCATTCAATGCCTATGGGACATGGAAATCATTCAATGTCAGGTGGTCACGGAAATCATTCACTTTCTTCTACTCCTGGCAGTCATTCAGTATCTTCTGGATCTTCAAATTATCCCATGTCTTCATCACAATATAATCATAATATATCTTCTGGATCATCCAATCATTTGTCATCTAGTACAATATCTAATAATCAAGTTATGATTGATGTTTCCTCTGATCAGAATTATCAAAGTGAGTCTTTTTTTAATAAAATGTTTGATAATCATTCTGAAACAAAAATATATGCATATTTTATAATTTGTAATTATAAAAAAATAATAAATTTAATGGTAATAAACTATTATAAACAGTCTTTAAATCTGCAGAAGTACTTTTGGTTAATTTCTTAAACCTGCCTCAACTGCCATTAAATTAAAAAAACGAAGCCGAAGCAAACGTCATGAATTTAAATCCCATGAATCCCGTATTTTAATGTTAGCAGCTTGTTTATTTATTAAATGCATTTTATTCCTATTTGTAAATATTGCCTCCCTAATTTTTTTATTATTATGGTTTCTCTCTTCATGAAGAATTTTCACACTTTCAAAATCAAATTTATATTTACATGTTTTTTCATGATCAAAGAAAACTGAAGCAGTCATTAAATCACTATTACTCTTACTTTTTACACACTTATATAACAATTTATGGTCCTTTAATTTTTTTTCAATACTGCACCTTAATTCACCTATATATGATAACATACAGTCACAAAAAATTTGATATATATTACTTTTCTGCTTGATGGGTATGACATCTTTAGAATTATTTTTTATTTAATAAGTGGTATCCACAAACTTATAATGAGTTAAACTTTATTAATTTATTAAATAATAAGATACATTTGATTCAGAAAATACGTTTTAAGTCACGGAGTTAAATATGTCAGTGGTAATTGGAAAGACTATAATTTGGAACTAATTGCAGTTCTTCAAAATTCATTTGAAATGATTCCTAGTGATAATCATTTTGTTGATGATATTATTAAGAAAATTAATTGTAATAAATTTAATGTGATGCCTTATGATAAATCATAGGAATTGGCTATTTTGGAATTTAAACAGAGGTTGAAGAGTGATAATATGATTTTTTTGAAAGAAGATAAAGGGCTGCGAATGTGTTTAATGATGAAATGTCAGTATATTGATAAAGTTAAAGCACAAATGGAGAAACTTGGTTTTTTTTGATTGAAGAATATAATATGGATGGTCAAAGAATAAAATTTATTAACAATATTTTAAAAAGTGCTAAAAATAAAGCTTGAAGTAACAATATATACTATATGATAAATCCTTCCTATTCTGTATGTCCTCATATTTTTGCAAATATAAAGTTACATAAAGAAGGTAATCCTTTGCGAATTGTGATAGATTTTGGTGGTTTATTTATATATCAGACTTCTAAATATATTGGTAATTTTATAAGACTTTTTAGGATTTGTGGAAAATACTATTGCTTCATCGTTTGATTTTGTAAATAGTATTAAAAATTTGGTGATTAATGAGAATGATGTTATTGCTTCATTGGTTGTAATAGAAATGTATGGTTCTATTGATAGAATGAATTCCATAAAAGTAATTGAATATACATTAAAAAGTAAAGTTAATTGTAACTATATGATAAAGTGTTTATTATTGATTTTTTAAAATTTTTTAATGATAACATTTTTGCATCTTTTGAAGATCACTCCTGTAATGGCACAAGGTTGCAATTTTGTGTTGTCTACATATGAGAGTGGTATTTTAAATATGTGCTCTTTTAAAGATATTAAAATTTACAAAAGGTATGTGGATAATGTTTTTGTTTGTGGAAATACTAATACTATAAATTTGCTTGTAGAGGAATTAAATAAGTTGAATGGCTTGAAATTGACTATTGAAAAGGAACAGGACAAAAATATTAAATATTTGGATTTAATTGTTAAAAGAGATAACAGTATATTAAATTATAAATTACTAATCAAGCCGTTGCAAAAATGGGGATATATAAATTGTAAATCAAAAGTACCAATTATGCATAAGATGGCAAGTTTTAGGTCTTTTTTGTTTCATAACGAAAAATTATGTCGTTACAAAAGTGATAAAGTGAAAAATATTGAGATATTTGCCAAGGAATTGCTTGATGTTGATTATAAAATGGAACAAATAAACAATACCTTATGTCAATTTAAAAAGAGTTATAATGGTTTAAAGGAAATGAATATTGATAGTAAACAATGGATATCTATTCCATTTATTTCAAATCCACAAGTGAAATTTTTTAAGGATATATATAAGAACGCTTTTAATGTTTCATTCTATGTTCCAAACAATGTTAATAAATTAGTCAATAATTCTAAGGATGTCATACCTGTCAAGCAGAAAAGTAATATATATCAATTTTTTTGTGATTGTATGTTATCATATATAGGTGAATCGAGGTGCAGTATTGAGAAGAGATTAAAGGAGCATGAATTCTTATAAAAGCGTGTAAAAAGTAAGAATAATAGTGATTTAATGACTGCTTCAGTTTTCTTTGATCATGAAAAAACATGTAAATATAAATTTGATTTTGAAAGTGTGAAAATTCCTTATGAAGAGAGAAACCATAATAAAAGAAAAATTAAGGAGGCAACTTTTATAAATAGGAATAAAATGCATTTAATAAATAGACAAGCTGCTAAGATTAAAATATGGGATTAATGGGATTTGAATTGATGACGTTTGCTTCCGCTTTGTTTTTTTTTTTAATTTAATGGCAGTTGAGACAGGTTTAAGAAATTAACCGAAAGTACTTCTGCAGATTTAAAGACTGTGTATAATAGTTTATTACCGTTAAATTTATTATTTTTTTTATAATTACAATTTAGTTTTAATTAACGGACATTTTATTTATATTACATATTTTATAATTTATATTTGTAATTCCATTAATAAAAATTTACGATTGTGACATTATATTTTTTTCTGTCAATTCATTATATTTATTCTTAAATTATTGGAATATTAGAATAAATATTAAATTCATTGAAAAGTTTATATTTTTATTCATTAAACTTTATTGTGATTTTATAATTCAGAAATCGTCTCAATTTATTGAGAAAAAAGATTTAAACTAATTAGTTTAGTTTAAAAACCTAGTCAATGACTATATATTTTATACTAAATTATTATTTTTTGTTGGCATTTCCAGATTATTAAAAGTTCTGCATATTGGTATTCTCTTTGTTTTATATATTTGATAGTTTGGAAATCCAGTTGTTCATTTTTATGTACCTCACCTAAACATAGAAATTAGATTAGATCATCACCTTTATTGACAATCTTGTTAATAATAGTACAAATTATTTACATGGTAGGTAGTGTGGTCCATTCAATTAAGTGAAGCGTTGCTTATTTAAATATAATTATACTTTTTTTTAATAACGTTTTTATCATATTTTATAAGTTTTCTTAATTTTTATTTATTTATAAAAAATGACGAAGTTAAGTATTCATTTATACTAACTAGTTTGTACGCTGCTTGTCTTATAGCTAAAGATGCCATTGGATGGCGCCGTTTTCACGCTAAAACTATAAAATATGAACATTCACGGGCCGTTGATTTTAATAATTTTTCTGCACTTTTTTGTAATGTGAAAATAAAAACAAAACAAAATCGTCTTTTTTAAATATTATTTTTTATTAACGTATACAATTTAAATGATAATAATAAAAGTAAAATAAAATAAATAAATTACTATTTGATACATCTGTTTTAGGTTTCTTTATTAGAAAAATAAATTTTGTATCGTATATTTTTTTACTTGTGTTACAGCTTTTTTTTATCAATTTTCTATCGTATATTTTTTTACTTGTGTTACGGCTTTTTTTTATCAATTTTCTATCGGATATTTTTTTACTTGTGTTACGACTTTTTTTTTTGTTGTTGTTTAAAAAATAATAATCGTAATAAAAATTAAAATTTCTTAGTCTATTTTTTATTTTCTTAGTCTTCGTTTTACTTTTTTTTTTTTTATTAACAGATAAACATATTTTATGACTATTTTTTAATTAAAATAAAAAGTAACAGTTGTTACTGTTAGTTTTAGGGTTAGTTTTAGGTTTAGGGTTAGTTTTAGGGTTAGGTTTATTAATATATAAGTCGTAAAGCTTGCAAATAGGACCCAGCATTATATTCTGTTGTTGGTAAATCACCGAATCTAATATGTGTGATTTCCTGCGCCATATTGTTTATCTCTTGGAATGTTATGAATACTACATTACTTGATGCGTTACCGAATTGCAACTCACTAAAAACATAGATCTTTAATGTTTTCACAATTAAAAATTAAATACAGTATGTTTTACAAAATCTTAGAATTATTACTTTACAAAATCTGAACATTTTAATCCTTTAAAATTATAAAAAAATAAAATAAAACTACATTTCCGTACAATTCAAATACACACTCTTTCATCAAGTCATAACTGTTTTATAAACTGTGCGAATTTGGGAAATATATTTGCTTCCATGCAACATACATGCTGTGCTGCGATGCGACATAGCGGTCTGCATTTTGTAGCACAACAAAAAAGTTGTATTATAGAAAACGCGGGTTTGAACATGTCGGCCGTGGAAACAGCATTTTTATTCCTTTTAGCGCAAAAACAGCGCCATAGAACGACGTCTTTACCTATAAGATGAGTACCGTTTGTACTTACTGCTTTCAGAATGAGGTACTCATATAATGCTTTTTATTATTGGTACATGATCTTTCTCTACCACACATTGATTTGTATAAGCATTAGTAGGAACAATTTTTGAATTAAATATGTACAATAATAGGAGATTATGCTGTATTAATGGCTGGCATGACAATTGTTTATAGATTTTTGCAATAATCTATACACTATTTTGTCCCATTAAATGAACCCAATGATAGGAAATTACACGAGTGTTTGCTAGTAATAGTATTTAAATATATTTGTAATAGCTTATACTGCAAACTGTTTTGTCTCATCCTTATTTATCTTATATTTAGCAATTGGATGAAAATAGATTAACAAGAGCAGAGTTTATTCAAAAATATAATCCTTATTATTTTTAAATATAATATATATCTATAAATAAATAAAAAGATCTCTCTAAGAAATCTTTGCCTGAAGATTTGTGATAATGACCCTTTAGTTGTATCTATATATTCGACTATTTCCCTCATCTAATATTAAATATTGAATGTTCTTTAGAAAAATTGAAAACTTTATTTATATTTTTTAGATTAAATTAAATACACAGGCTTATATATACCTGTGTCTATATATGTAATAGACAGGGTATGAGCACAGACTTTCACATGACCCACCACGCTCCACACTATCAGTGTTGTGAGATAGTGTGGAGCATAGTGGGTCATGTGAAAGTCTGTGCTCATACCCTGTCTATTTTTCAGATTAGTATATGCATGATGTTTTCAGAGGTATTATTTTTCTCTTCTTTGGGTGTCATTGACCTGATTAATGACAGTACTAGTTTTAGAATGGGAATCGAATCTTTAAATTCTTGGATATTGAATTTTAAAATAACACTCTAACTAACTAAGCCATATACTTATCTATGAGGTTCTTCCTGATTTCTCCACGTTTTTCTAAGAGCAAAATTAATTAGTGGTATTTAGACATTATATATAGTCATACAAGTTTGATTTATGGGATTATTTGTCATTGTCATATGAGTAGCTTCTTTGAATTTTTTTTTTTTTATACCTTTTCCTCATTATGCAATATTTTTGTATTTTCCCAATCAAAAAATATGTTCATTGATATATGGTCTGCTATTTTAGACATATCTGTTTTCTCTTTTCTAATCATCACTTTGTGCTCTTGTATCACTTTTCAATGGGACGATTGGTCTCACCAATATATATTCTTCCACATCTTCTTTTGCTCTGTTCCATTGTGATATTATAATTTTATGTTTTGTGTTTTTAATGTAATCTATATAGAACAAACTCTCATGAAGAATGTTTATCCATCAGCTGTCACTAAGAAAACCTTAAATAGACAACAAAATGAATAATGAAAAGAAAACAATTTTTGGTACATACCAGAAATAGCAGACAAAAAAAAAAGTGCCATAATATATCAGAACAACTTTCCAAAGCCATACCACACTATGAGAAATTCTAACATCTACAAAGTCTAAACTTGAATTCTAAAAAGCAAAAACTGCATGTATGAAATGCCATGTGAATGTAGAAGGATGTATATTGGTGAGACCAGTTGCTCCATTGAAAAGTGATTGCAAGAGCACAACATGATTAGAAAAGAAACAAACAGTTATGTCTAAAATATCAGACCATGTATATACCAATGAACATATGTTCGGTTGGGAAAATACATAAATATTGAATAGAGTGAGAAAAATACAAAGAAGAAAATTCAAAGAAGCTGCTCATATGACAATGACAAAGAATCTCATAAGTCAACCCAGTGCGATTAAACATGGTGTCTGGAAAACATTAAGTAGCTTTGCTTGTAGGAAAAAAATGGAGAAATCATGAGGAACCTCATAGATAAGTATATAAAATTTCTACTGACTGTTGCCTTTGCAGAATGGATCAATGGGTTAGTGCATTATCTTAAAATTCAGTATTCAAGAATTTAAAGGTTCATGTTTGATTTCAATGCTAGTACTGGTACTGTAACTGATTAGACCACCTGAAGAAGAGAGAAAAATAATAGCACTCAAAACATTGTATATATACTAATCTGTGTAACTTTTATTAATAGTTGAATGTAATTGGAAAATTTAAATAAAGTTTAAAATGTTTTTAAAGACATTCAATATTTAATCTTAAATGATGGAATTAGTTTAATATATTGATACAATCACTAGGAAATAAAAAATATTTAAAATAAATTTTTATATTATACTTTAATATTGTGTTTATTATTTTAAATTTAATTTTTTATGTTTAATGATACATAAAAATGTTTTAGTTATTTCTTTTTTAATACTTCTTATTTTTTTTTTGTTATAATATATATTTAAAATATTTTATTTTAAAATGTTTAATTTGGTTTTTATTTTATTTTTTCCAGTGTATAACTTTATGTAAATGTATGAATATGTTTGTTGGCAAGTACCAACAGATAAATATATATAAATACATTGTATTATAAGGGTTGACACATGCTACTAGTGTAATTCACATCAAAATGTTTATAAAAAGAAATAATCAAAGATTTTATAAAATAAGCAAAATGAATTAATTTTAAATTAACAAATTTAACAATATTATTTGTCTGAAAGTTTATGTTGATGGCATTTTACTTCTAATTATATTTTGGACTATTTCCATCATCTTGTTTCACTTGTTATATGTCTTCAGAAAAATTCAAACTTTATTTAAACATTTCAAATATCCAACTATTGATAATAGATAACAGGTTAGTACATAACAAAATGTTTTGAGTGGTATTATTTTTTTTTTCCTTCAATATTTCTAGCCTGATCAATGACTGTACTAGTATAGGAATTGAACCATGGACCTTTAGATTTATGAATACTGAATTTAAAGGGTTGCTAGAACTAACTAGTCTTCTCTATCAAAAGCAGCATTCAGTAGAAATTTTAAATATACTTATTTTAATTTCTCCAGTGATTTCCGAAAATTATGAAGTATCACACAAGATTATTAGCCATTGTTATGTGAGCAGTTTTTTTAAATGTTCTTCTTTTTACTTTTCCCTTTGTCTATCCAATATTTGCCTTTTTCAAATAGAACATATGTTCTTTAATATATGTGAAGTTAACTATTTTAGATACATCTGTTTTATTCACCTCTAATCATTCTTTTTTGCGTTATTTTAATTATTTTTTTAATGGGACAGCTGGTTTCAACAACATATATCCTTCTGCATTCATATGGTATTTCATAGATGCAGTTTTTGTTTGTCATCATTATTAAGTTTAAATTTTGTACAGGTTAGGATTCCTTGCAGGATGTTATATCTTTGGAAAACTGTCTGCAGCCCATATATTATTATTTGAAGAAGAGAATTAAAGCACTTGAAACATTGTTTCATATATTAACCTGCATGGTATTACTAAATGTTGAAAATATTTGAAAAGTAAAATGTAAATAAATAATCCAATCATATATTATAAATAATGTACAAATGTTATTTGTTCAAACAATACTAGTAAAATATTTTTTCCAGCTTGTAGCATCTGTGAAAACAATTTATTCTGGAAGAGAAAATCAAAATTATATGCTATATTATCAGAATCTCAGATGCATCATGTTGAAAGAAAATCATTCATCAAATAGAAACAAATGTTGGCTAACTTTACTAAATCTTTATTCATAAATAAGTAACATAAATGTTTGACATGCTGGTCTAAAGATTTTGAAAAAAAAAAATTTTGAGTCAGAAAGATAATTTAATGAATATCTGAGTTAAAATCACAAATTTACTAAATTTAAAGAGACTCTCAACAGCCAAAAGATAGTTATAGATCGAAAACCATTATCTTTTTCAGAGATCAAAATTTAATAATATTAAATGACTATTATACTAAATTACTAACTACTTCTTGTTTTCTTTGAATGTAAAGGAATATTCAGGTAGAAATTATTATTCAATCATATTATGTAGAATAACCATAGGACATTTAGAGGAGTGCAATTATTTTGCTTTCAGCCCAATTTATTATCTGATATATGTTTTTTGTTCTCTGTCTGACTTTAATTTTCATGCAGCATTTCACAATAAAATTTTGTTATTATAAAATGATGTTCTCATCAATAAATCAATATTCTAAAATATTGCAATCTCTATTTGTATTCCAATTTAATATTAGTAATTTTAATTTTAATTGTTTCAATTTAAAGAAGTCTAATACAAGTTCAAAAAATGTATTTTCTCATCAATTCTTTTTGTGTCAATATATTTTTAACTGTAGATCAATATTTTTTTTTGTTAACCATGGCCTACAATATTCAAATTTCTTGGCTAGTGTTACAGAAAGTTGGGGGGGGGGGTTGCTTGTCTCATTCAGAAGTGATTTATTTAAATAAAACTAAGATCTTTTATTTTTGAAGTACTTCAAATTAGTAAAAGAAAATTATAAAAACCCTATTTACGATAGAAATATAATATACCCAGACTAAAAATTAGATTTCATTGCGTTGTTATTGGATGCTTGACCATTTCATAAATGTTCTGATGTTAGCATCATATTATCTTTATTTTGTTTTTATTAAAAGAATGCTAAATGAAATACTCAAACTCTGTAAGAGTAAATAATTGTTTAACAACTAAAACAATAATTCTATAAAATAATATTGAAAGATTTATTTGTAGATGCATAAGCTTTTAAACAAAATGACAATAACCAAAGATATATTAAATTTGCCAGGAATTATAAACTTTGTGTATGTATTTAATGTATTCATCAGTGAATTTAAACAAAAAGGTAGGATTAATTGCTGATAGAGCTATATAATTACTTTTTAAAAAGCATTTCAAAAACAATAAGTCACTAATTGCCACCAAAGATGAGACCACAATCTGTTTAATGATTGTAATATAAATTCTTATTTTGGCATTATGATATTCTTTTTTATGTTAGTTTTTGCTGAGTTCAGAGAACATTGTGACCTCAATATTGATAGGGAGAGCATCAATAACTTTAAATAAACTCAAATACAAGTAACAAAATAAATTTATTCACTGTTTAACTACTTCAGCTTTAAGCTGCCATATTGAATTTTTTAAAATACTGGCCTGAGACACAATTTTCACAATAACTTCAGTTTTAATTATGCTAGAGCAAAAACAATTACATTGCTAGAAACTAGAAAAATTACGGAAAACAATAAGCATAAAATAAATAGTGATAACTATATAAAAAATAAGGAAAAAAAGAAATTTTCACATCCGAAATAATTATTATTTTATTGTTTGTTCATAATTTGGAAATTAACATTAACTAAAATTCAAAATATATCTTCAGTGATAATTTCTTTATATTCCTTACAAAATTATCTTTCTAAACATGTATAACATGTCTTACCTGAGATAATCCACAGCTTCACAATCTCCAAAACAAGTCGGATATGGCTTCTTCATTTTTATCTTGTACTTCAAATGTTCTAAATGTCAAAGGCGTCTATAAAGAAAAAGATTCATCCTAATAAAAGGTACAAAAGAAATCATCATAGCAATTGGCTTCTTGCCTATCTAAAACTAGAAATTGTAGGCTACTGTCTATATCACTGATAAAATGAGTTTCATCTCTTCATTTTATATTTTTTTGTGTACATCAGTGATGTTTACATTCTTTATGCACAGAAGTGATGCTATCTTGTTATATTTATTGTACCACATAGATATAATTTATTTGCATACAGTTCATTTGTTAGCTATAGACTTGAAAATAATGTTATGAAATATATAGCAAAACCAAAGCATGAACAAGAATAAACAAAAAACATAAACAAGAATCAGAATTTGATTATATGTTGAAACGATAACTTTCCGAGCCCCTATCGTTTCACCATCACACCTAATGACACTCTCATCTGTGCTAAGTTCGAACCTATTTAAATGTTAATAAATTTAAAATTCGTTCATGTCTGTATAAACAGTATTATATATTTGCGTGCGAACCAACGCTATAATTAGATAGGATTAGTAAAATTATAGCGTACTAAATTTATTTAGTATTTCTAAAAATGTTCATTATATTATTTAAGTTAAGAGTAAATTATTAATTTTGTTGTTTAATATTGTAATTTCGTATGTGGATATATAATCTGTGCTATATAGAAGAAAGACATGATTTAAAATATGTAAAAGCCGTTATCTAAAAATAATATTAAATGTCTTTAAAAATTGTTAAAAGATTTCTTGTTTTAAATATATTTCAGGGAAAAGTTTCTCGAAAATATATTTAAAAGCTATATCAAAATATGTTTGTAAATTGTTTTAAATAAATATGTTGAAATTGTTTTCGTTTTAAAAAAATGTTAAAAGGTTGTTTTTAATGTAAGATAAAAATAAAAGCTGGTCAAGTAATTAAAAAGATTTCTGGTTGTAAACAAGTGTCATTAACGACCATTACCTGGAATTCGTAAAAAGTAAAACTAGTTCAAAATTTACTAATTAAAATCTCCTTAGATAAGATTAAGTTATTTTAAAATCTAAATTGGGCAATTGTTTGCAACGAAAAATCTTAATTATAATAATAGCTTATGGAATGTTTCTAACATAAGTTATCTAAAATCTGGATTATAAATTGAAAAATATTTAATTAAATTCCTGAGTTTAGTGAGTCTCGAGGCGATAGATTCCGATAAGGAAAAGATATAAATACTCTGTATTTTTAACAAGGGAAAGACAGCCATATTGTTAGTGAGAATTGCAGCCAGTCTTCACAATTGTTAATGTTTAACATGTCTGGCTAAAAGCGCGCATCTTGTTGCTGTTACTCCGCGGGAGAACGGGGTTTCTGTCATCGAAATGCCTAAACCACCATCATGCCGATAGAAGAGACGAGCCTAACATAATGGGAAAGATGATGCCACCAGCCGCCAAAATCACCAAACATACAGCCAAGAACTTGCAGTCCAGATAAATAATACCGGTACCATATTATTTTTCAAGCCGCAGAGCTCTGTGTAAATGTAAATATATCTATATAAGTTAGCTAACTCTCTTTTTAAAATAATTATAAAACTAATATGTACCCAAAACTTAAATCCATTTAATTAATATTTTAAATATGTCAATTGCTATCAAAATTTAATGTGTTAAAGTTTAAATAATCTGACTTATTTATATTTTCCATTCACTGCAAAGTAAATTATTTAGTTTAAAGTTATATCACTGCGGTTGTGTCTATATTTCTTTGCTTATTTTAATTAAATGCTTTTATATTCCATATGCCAATATTTCGAAACAGTGGGCACTAATTTCATGTATATTTTAAGAAGATATTATTTGAAAATCTTCGTGTAATTTGTTTATAGCGTCAACTTTCTGCACTGTTTCGAAATCCTATTTTTTTATTATTTAAATGATTTAATATGTGAAATGTGGCTCTTTTGATCAACCAGTTAAAAACTTAACCTTATAGTTTTATTTAGAATTAAATTTAGCCTTGATCATATTTATAAGTATATTTGACATTTAAATTCTTAAGTCCATAGAAATATACTTTCCCTCCTTAAATATTTATTATCTATAAGTAACTTAATAGATCGAGCATGTCAAAATACAGATGTAGTAATATTCCTTTCATAGCATAGACGTTTATTACCAGGTTACACAAGAGTTGGTCCCAATTTGATAGAGCTAATATGCTATTAATTCGTATTTCATAGTATGAAATATACTATTCTTTGCTTGGCGGATGTGATATTATTTTATAAAAATATTCTCGTTTTGCTGCTATACGTAATATATGTATCTCAAGATGGAGCCACGGCATTGCCTGCACATCTTTTCTTATAGGGCAAAGCAGTAGGGAAGTCTGAGCCAAGGCCAGGTTAGCACGTAAGTCCCCCGCCATTCCTGAACACAATGTTCTTTTTTACGCAGCATTGCGATCGGTTCAGGGTGTACCGGCGTTTGTCGCAAGAATCCTGAAGTTATTTCATCCATCCGTAGAGCAACTTTTCTTATTATTGTTTACCTGTGCCATAGCACATTGGTAAAATCTTATGCACCAACTCTCCCACCTTAACATAATGATTTCAGCATTCTGAAAATTTCTCTCGAAAGCTATGTTCGATCGATCATTACTTGAGCTGGTTTATGCGCTTGTTATTAAGTCATATTGTTTTTAGTAAATGAATTCATGATCAAAGTTCAATATAATTGTTTATATACCAGCCACAAATGTAATAGGATTTGGCTTAACTAGATTTATAGACATAACGTAATGATTAAATATATATCAGTTGTAAAGCAATTCATAAGATGGGCATTTGTTAAACCCATCTATGAAATTTAATGATTACTTATGTAAAGTGATTTTGAATTACCAAATGTTTGCGTACATTCGACGCTGAAATGTGTAAAACTTATTAAGTTCATGCCAATTGTAAATAAATATATAATTAATTTAATGTATTTCGTTCTCTGTCTCGTTATTGATCTAATTCAATCCAATTCTAATTATTATTTATAGTCTATATATGTGAAAACTATGCATTAAGTTAAATTAGATTAGTGATATATTTTAGTCAATTATGAACCTTTCTTTTATTCATCAGAGTCTTATTGCTTCTCCGTGACCTATGTCGGCCGTGTGGAAAGAGGTATACTACGTGTAATTTCAAGGTGGTCATTCGTAAGGTCTTGAGTCTTGGAATCCTGGCTCACGAGTTGAAGTGTGGTCAGACTTGGGATGTCACAGTCCTAGTCTGGTCAGCTTCGGTCTCTTTTGCTTGGATTCTGAATTCTGTTACGCGAATGTACAAACTTGACTGTTACATAGTATATTCCCCCCCCCAGGTTTGGACGCCCATCGTGTGGCTATTTGAATTTTCCATACCCTGCAATGCCCTGTATAACATTTGTATGTGTGTATAATGTTTTTTCTTTTTTCTGTTTTAAATTAATGAATAATATATATGTAGAATTTTTTTCCTCGGGTTTGTACGCCCAAAAATCGTGGGGCCTGTAACTTATTTCCACCCTTGAGGAGATTATTGAGTTATATAGATAAAATTCTTTTGTTCAAAATTAAAAATTCTGAGTAAATTTTTTTTTACCAAAATAATGTATATGTATACATTTTTTTTCACGAGTTTGAACGTCAATTAATTTCATACTCTGAATAGATTATTAGTTCATTATATAAAAAATATTTATATAGATGCATAGTAGAATTTTAAGGGGATTTATAATATGTTGTGTAAACTTTCTTGCTCACTGTGTCTGGCGCCTGAGGATGATTTGAATAAATGTCAAATCATTCTCACAAATTTTGTCATCAGGAGTGAAGAGAGAAAACGGGAGTCTATTATTTGTGTTATGTTTTATGAATTGGATTTAACGAGAAAGAGAATGAAATAAATGTAAGGTCAAATCAAATCTTAAAGGTTCGAAACTAGCACAGACGTGTAAATTAAATTATAACCATGAACCGTGGAAAATTTAAAAAAGAAAAACAGCTGCAAGAGGCCAAGGGTGAGTTGCATTTTATAATTTTTTTGTTATATATATATTAAATTTGTTTCACTGTTAGTTAAATGTTGGGTGGCATCAAGCGAATGTATAGCGAGAAGTTAGGTGTATTAATAGAGTTAGGCATAGGTGTTGGGATGAGTAGGAGACAGATCGATTTCTTTGTGGAGTGCAGCAGTTAGCCGAGTTAGTAAAGCAAACAAAAACCAAGAAACTTTATTAAAAACGAATTGAGCCAGTAAAAAGAAAAAAAATTTTTTGTTAGTATATTAAAATGGATAATAGTATGGAAGAAGAAAGGGAAGTAGTGAGCGAAGGGAAGAGAAAACAGGAAAAGAACGAATGTGTAGGGGTATTATATTAAGATCGGGAAAAGAAATTATGGAAGAGAGTAGCAGCACAGAGTGAGACACGGAAGGTGAAGCGAGTACGAGCCAGATTAGGGACAAGGCATCTATACAACAAAGCGTGGCCATGTCAGAAAAGTCAGACAATACGGTAACTGAACAGAGACCCACAGAAGAAATAAAAAAAAGAATGCTTTAATTCAATGATGGAATCACTATTGAAACAAATTAAAATGGAAATAGCAACAAGCAGACAGGATGCAGAAGAGAGGGATAGGAAAAGCAGACAGGATGCAGAAGAGAGAGATCATAGAAATAATCTCGAAATGGAATGACGTTTTGAAGCTTTGGGCAGGCGATGTGAGGAAGGAACAGCACAGATTAGAAAAGACTTTGAAGAAATGCTGTGTAAAGGCCTGCAGGAAGTATCCTTTAGCTGCCAACATAATTGTGGAAAAATACAGTTTGAATTCACAGAAATGCTGGATACAACCAGGACAGAAAATAAAAATGAAATGGTGAAAATCCAAGAGGAAATAAAGGCCATGGAGGAGCAGATTGAGCATCAAGAAAGGGATATAGGGGAGAAGTTCAATAAAATGGAGACAGATCTTAGCAGGAAGTTTCAGGAATATAAACACACACACATAGTAAGATCCAGGACGAAATATATGAATTAAAAGAAGGCCTGGCTCATAGAAGTCAAGCAGCAGCTGAGGAAGAGAACAGTATAGCAGAATGTATTCAAGAATTAAGAAAAGACCTCGCTGAAATGAAGGGAGCAAAGAAAGAAAGCATAGAGAACAGTTTAGCCATTAGTCATTTAGCCGAGAACCCGTGCAAAAGAAAACTAGTATCAGTGGGGGGCTCTAAAGAGATTCTTAGAAAGGAGGGAAGCAACGTCAACGCAGAAAGCGTCATAAACAAAGGAAATGATCAGATAGCCACCCCAGATAGCAGTGAGTTAGATGCAGAGACAATTGGACTGTATGGGAAGTACGAATCGAAGAGTACCATAAAGGGCAAGAAGAAAAGGAAGAGAAAGGATCCATACACAAGTAGAAAGAAATCAAGGCTGGGATAGACAGAGAGAAGGCAGGAGACAGCCGCAGAGGTTCGCCAGGGGAAGAACAGAGGGAGAGAGAAAGAACGGATTCAAACCCTACTATTCGGGAATAACAAATCTGGAAAGCATCCAAAATATTTCCCTAGCTATGAAGGAGTAGACTTAAATAGAGGATCGGATAAGGAAGTTCTATATAGTGGAAGCGAGTTTGCACAGAGTTTAGAAATGCATCCGGCATGACTGCCTGTGAGATGGGAAGATGAGTCTGAGGGATATGGATGGACATCAGATGAAGAGGATGACATTATATTCGGGTGCTGTTTTAAGTCAGATAAAGAGGAGTTACTTAATGTACCACCAGATCCTATTTAGATAAAATATATATATTTGCTACGATCTACCCTCCCTTATCATTATATAGTTTATAAATTATCATTATTATATATATAAAAAACAATTAACATCCCCATTGCATATTAATTGACATATATCCAGTAGGATATAAAAGTTTGTTTAATGTAAATATTTGACAATATTTTATTTTGTGTGAATTGTTTTTAAACTTTTAATTTAGTCGTATTTTTTGGAAGTAATTGATTGTCTAATATGTATGAAGTTCCTCGGTATGGAATGTAGCAGGCAATTGGGTTTATATGTTTTTCATCTCTCTATGTGGGTAGCTTAATTGATTTAATATTATTAGTAAAAAAAAAAAGAGCCTATAAAATTATTTAATAGCCAACTGTAAGTAAATTCCTTTTTTTTTTTTTTTTTGTCCCAAGTATTCGGATATGAAACGATAACTTTCTGAGCCCCTATCATTTAACCATCAAACCTAATGACACTCTCATCTGTGCTAAGTTCGAACCTATTTAAATGTTAATAAATTTAAAATTCGTTCATGTCTGTATAAACAGTATTATATATTTGCGTGCGAACCAACGCTATAATTAGATAGGATTAGTAAAATTATAGCGTACTAAATTTATTTAATATTTCTAAAAATGTTCGTTATATTATTTAAGTTAAGAATAAATTATTAATTTTGTTGTTTAATATTGTAATTTCGTATATGGATATATAATCTGTGCTGCTATATAGAAGAAAGACATGATTTAAAATATGTAAAAGCCGTTATCTAAAAATAATATTAAATGTCTTTAAAAATGGTTAAAAGATTTCGTATTTTAAATATATTTCAGGGAAAAGTTTCTCGAAAATATATTTAAAAGCTATATCAAAATGTGTTTGTAAATTATTTTAAATAAATATGTTAAAAATGTTTTCGTTTTAAAAAAATGTTAAAAGGTTGTTTTTAATGTAAGATAAAAATAAAAGCTGGTCAAGTAATTAAAAAGATTTCTGGTTGTAAACAAGTGTCATTAACAACCACACCTGGAATTCATAAAAAGTAAAACTAGTTCAAAATTTACTAATTAAAATCTCCTTAGATAAGATTAAGTTATTTTAAAATCTAAATTCGACAATTGTTTGCAATAAAAAATCTTAATTATAATAATAGCTTATGGAATGTTTCTAACATAAGTTATCTAAGATCTGGATTATAAATTGAAAAATATTTAATTAAATTCCTGAGTTTAGTGAGTCTTGAGGCGATAGATTCCGATAAGGAAAAGATATAAATACTCTGTATTTTTAACAAGGGAAAGACAGCCATATTGTTAGTGAGAATTGCAGCCAGTCTTCATAATTGTTAATGTTTAACATGTCCGGCTAAAAGCACACATCTTGTTGCTGTTACTCCACGGGAGAACAGGGTTTCTGTCGTCGAAATGCCTAAACCACCATCATGCCGATAGAAGAGACGAGCCTAACATAATGGGAAAGATGATGCCACCAGCCGCCCAGTCAAAATCACCAAACATACAGCCAAGAACTGGCAGTCCAGATAAATAATACCAGTACCATTTTATTTTTCAAACCGCAGAGCTCTGTGTAAATGTAAATATATCTATATAAGTTAGCTAACTCTCTTTTTAAAATAATTATAAAACTAATATGTACCCAAAACTTAAATCCATTTAATTAATATTTTAAATATGTCAATTGCTATCAAAATTTAATGTGTTAAAGTTTAAATAATTTGATTTATTTATATTTTCCATTCACTGCAAAGTAAATTATTTAGTTTAAAGTTATATCACTGTGGTTGTGTCTATATTTCTTTGCTTATTTTAATTAAATGCTTTTATATTCCATATGCAATATTTCGAAACAGTGGGCACTAATTTCATGTATATTTTAAGAAGATATTATTTGAAAATCTTCGTGTAATTTGTTTATAGCGTCAACTTTCTGCGCTTTTTTCGAAATCCTATTTTTTTATTATTTAAATGATTTAATACGTGAAATGTGGCTCTTTTGATCAACCGGTTAAAAACTTAATCTTATAGTTTTATTTAGAATTAAATTTAGCCTTGATCGTATTTATAAGTATATTTGACATTTAAATTCTTAAGTCCATTTTAATATACTTTCCCTCCTTAAATATTTATTATCTGTAGGTAACTTAATAGATCGAGCATGTCAAAGTACAGATGTAGTAATATTCCCTTTCGTAGCATAGACGTTTATTACCAGGCTACACAAGAATTGGTCCAATTTGATAGAGCTAATATGCTATCAACTCGTATTTCATAGTATGAAATATACTATTCTTTGCTTGGCGGATGTGATATTATTTTATAAAAATATTCTCGTTTTGCTGCTATACGTAATATATGTATCTCAAGATGGAGCCACGGCGTTGCCAGCACATCTTTTCTTATAGGGTAGAGCAGTAGCGAAGCCTGAGCCAAGGCCAGGTTAGCACGTAAGTCCCCCGCCATTCCTGAACACAATGTTCCTTTTTACGCAGCATTGCGATCGGTTACAGGGTACCGGCGTTTGTCGAAAGAACCCTGAAGTTATTTCATCCATCCATAGAGCAACTTTTCCTATTTTTGTTTACCTGTGCCATAGTGCATTGGTAAAATCTTATGCAGCCAACTCTCCCACTTTAACATAATGATTTCAGCATTCTGAAAATTACTCTCGAAAGCCATGTTCGATCGATCATTACTTGAGCTGGTTTATGCGCTCGTTATTAAGTCATATTGTTTTTAGTAAATGAATTTATGATCAAAGTTCAATATAATTATTTATATACCAGCCACAAATGTAATAGGATTTGGCTTATCTAGATTTATAGACATAACGCAGTGATTAAATATGTATCTGTTGTAAAGCAATTCATAAGATGGGCATTTGTTAAACCCATCTATGAAATTTAATGATTACTTATGTAAAGTGATTTTGAATTACCAAATGTTTGCGTACATTTGATGCTGAAATGTGTAAAACTTATCAAGTTCATGCCAATTGTAAATAAATATATAATTAATTTAATGTATTTCGTTCTCTGTCTCGTTATTGATCTAATTCAATCCAATTCTAATTACTATTTATAGTCTATATATGTGAAAACTATGCATTAAGTTAAATTAGATTAGTGATATATTTTAGTCAATTAAGAACTTTTCTTTTATTCATCAGAGTCTTATTGCTTCTCCGTGACCTATGTTGGCCGTGTGGAAGGAGGTATACTATGTGTAATTTCAAGGTGGTCATTCGTAGGGTCTTGAGTCTTGGAATCCTGGCTCACGAGTTGAAGTGTGGTCGGACTTGGGATGTCACAGTCCTAGTCTGGTCAGCTTCAGTCTCTTTTGCTTGGATTCTGAATTCTGTTACGGGAATGTACAAACTTGACTGTTACAATGTTTGTGTTTGCAATGTTTGTATACATTTGATTATTAGTTTTATAACTCGGTACTTGTAAACCATATTATATAAACATAATTAATGATTTTCAAAAAGTGTAGGTAGAATGTTAAAAAATTATGATAGATATGAATTCTATATGAGCATAAATAAATAAATATATAACTAGAAACACAGACTAAGTTTTCGATAGATATGAATTCTATATGAGCATATATAACTACAAATTAACACACACTAATTACAAACTAAATTATTAAAAAAAAATTTTACTTACGAAAAAATTACGTTGAATTTCTATTGTAGGCCTTGTCTGTGAATAACACTGGAAAAATTTTCACTTGCAGCTCGTAAATCATTTTTGTCTTTTATCGCTTCATGATAAATACAAAAATTATCAAAAAAACAAAAAAATTAAATACTGTGGTTGATTAAAACTGTTGCCAAAAATCCACATTTCAGCCGATTTTTTTGAGGTAAAGATCGTTTGAAAGCTTAGACATTGAGCTTTAAAATGAGCATATTTTGATTGACGTCATGCGTATACTTTTTACGTCAGTAAAGAAAGAACATAACATGTCATTAAATGAGCCCACGAAGCGCTCACTTAATGCCAACAATGCTGAAAAAGTAACAAAATAAAAAGAAATAATGACTAAAAATTAATTAGAAATTTCATTAGAAATCTCTAGTTTATAAATAAACTTGTTGTGTGTGTCATTTTCTGCACACCAATTCTAGTATGAATGCAATATATACATATACACTATAATTTAACTTCAGCAGTTATATGTGGAGACAATCTACTGCTAATGTAATATGTGAAACATACTTTTATTGTTATACTTTTTTACTCACACACACCAAAAAAAGTCTTAGCATTTTTTTTGTAAGATCTCATTTGCATAATTGCTTATTAACATATGTTTTAAATGTCTAATTGACATATGTAGATTTTTTAGAATAGCATAACAATAATAAAAATGGGATATTCGTATATGGTCTGCACATCTTTATATGATTAAATGATCAACTTTATTTACATTGCTTATATAAACATTACACACACAGATAGTCCCCCCCCCCATTCTAGAAATAATGCTCTTATTGACAGACATAATCCTTTAATTTTGCAGGTCTTCTACATATATGTGCTCTTCTAGGAAACAGTCTTTCATATCTTGTGAAGTTATTATCTCTTCTTCTTGTTGGAGTGTACTTGATGGAATACGATCTTCCACTGATGTTATAGTTTGGTCACTGGTTGGATCATTTGTTCCAGCTTTAAAATTTTCACAATCCAAGGAATCATTTAAATTTTCATTTATAGTTGGCAATAATTTAGAAAGAGGAGTACAATATTTTTTGGGATATTAACAATTCAGACACTATCTTATTAGTTGCTGTACATGGAGTAAAGTGATTTTGGGTTGAAATCACAGTTCATAATTATATGTTGCTAGCAAGTTTATCTAGCATAGCATACATTGGCTTGTATGTTCTAGAATTTTTTATCATTGCTGAATATTCCCAGTAGAGAATGATGATCAGTACAAATTTGACATTTTCTTCTTTAAATATTGAACCGTATTCTTTTAATAGCAGCTGTTAAACTGGATTTTAACCTTATTTATCATAATTTTAAATTTCATGTTTTCCACTGTACGTGAACTGACCTGCCCTTCAAGCAGAGGTGAGAATACCATTGATAGCTATCAATGATACCCACGGTCAGACCGAGCTATGCAAAGCATAATACGATCACATTTCCAGACCAAGGCCCACATCAACTGCTAGATTCAAACTCCTACCATCCAAAGCATTTTATTTGTTCAGAGGTAAACCTCAGGTGCCAGCTAATTACATGAAGTAATTAACATGCCTGGATGGTAGGCCCATAATCCAGTGCTTGAAATATCCCATGACTAGCTCATACTCTGTCTCAGGGTTCAGCATATTTATTTAACACATAAAATAACTTATGCAATAATTGACTGATGACGCAGTGACAACAGAGAAAGAGAAAATAGACAAAATAACAATTAAGACAAACATTAATATTTATTTTAAACACATGCATATATAATATAACACAATAATATTGAAATTTACATATAAAAAACATATAAGTTATTACTCAGGCTAAATTATGATAGTCCTTTGTTAATTAAAGTTCAATCATTTAAATATAAAGAGTATAGACTGTGATCAGAATATATTTCAAATTTCTTTATCTATGGTTTCATTGTGTGTATTTTCCAACCGGTTGGCCTTTTTGGTTCTCCATCGATGGCTCGTTTCCATCCTCACACGCAGTATTGGGGCAGAGAGAATGAATAGCGGTACCATCTATTTTATGATTTTGGTATCAGTTTCCAGTATTTGTTCCAGGCGGAATAGTTGACTTGTGAAGGTTTGGGGCATGAAACTGTCGGACTATGAGGCTTCTCCATTAATGTTTACCACAGCAGTGAGTGTCCGGCTTACTACTGCATTCCGAATATCTGGATCTCTGGTTGTTTGGATTCTGCATTTTCTCTGAACTGAATAATAAAAATCCAAACAGATAATGATGTAGCAAATTGCAGCTCGACTGTATATCACAAAACCAGACTTTATCTCAAACCAGACTATATCATAAACCAGGCTGACTAATAATAGAGAAAGTGATGTTATATACTTCTTTTCTCTTTTATTATTTTAATTTCTTATCATTATTTTTTAATTTAGATCTTAATTTGAAATGTCTTTTAATTAATTTTTTATTTCTGGTTATTTTAATCCCTTGGTCAGATTCATCTAAGCATTCTCGATAAGATTGGTTAGTTTTTTTAATTAATACAACTATTGATTTTGATTCTATTATTAATCAAAATCTTGTAAACTAATTACATAATGAAAGATTTTTTTTTTTTAGAAACAATTTTTACAGACTAATTTTATTCTAAATTTTACATATTTATTTAATTTTTACTTTATAAAAGCTCTTTTCTTTAAAAAGAGAGAGAAAATTTTAACCTTTCTTTAGTTTTATCATATATATTTTTCCCTCCTACCAAGAAGTTTTATTCTAAGAGAAAACTATGATGAATTTTTTATTTGTTTTTTTTTTTAAAAAAATCTTTAAGCCACTTAAAATTTAACTTTTTTTTCTTAAAAAATTACTAAGCATGTAATGCTGTTGAATAGCGGTACATTACACCGCCCTTCGTTTGAGAGTAAAATATGTCAATTTGACCCAGTTAAGCTCTAACATTTTATTTTAAACTTTTCAATTTGATTTTTCATTTTTATTTATTTATTATTTTTTCTACCAAATAAATTTTAGAATTGCTGCAGATCAATATAGCACAGAGGGTGACTTTTCTTAAGCTACTTTTTTTTCCAGACTGCCAGTATTGATTCCAACAATCAAGTGCTGTGTGACGACCCCGAGGATAACACTTCTTTCTGGTGAGACAGGGATTTTGAGCTGAGGCGGATGCAGAACTTACTGGCTTATACTGACTTACATGTATATAAAACGAAGCTTCTATACCGGGTTTTCTACCAGAAGTTGGGATGCACTCAGACTGAGGCTACATCCAATAAAGTAAAAATGGGATCGCTGCAAATGACAGGATTCCTTGACTGAATATTCGGCTTAGCTATGATATTTAGGATTTGTGGGGATTCTCCCCATGAGCGAATCTGCGGCTTACTCTGGTTGTTCCCAGTGCGCATATTTAAAGAGAATGGGGTCTTCCCCAAGAACTGACCTGTGGCTTACTCTGGTTGTTCCCAGTCCACATATTTAAAGAATAAATAGATAGGCCCAGAACTTTCTGAACCCTCACTCTGCGAATATTTCTCTGTTTTGTCTGTTACACATACTATTTTCACGCAGCCCTTACTACACCTTCCTCACTTTATCTATACATTCCCCCATAACTCTAATAAACCACATACAGTCCTATACCTACTTGAAAGATTTTATTTATTTATTTTATTATAGATTTCATTTTATTTATTATATGCTTTATTTATTCTTTTAGATTTATTATTTTATCACCACATTTTGATTATATACAAAGAGAAAAAAAGTTTTATTTTATTATCTTATATTTATTCTAAAACTATTATTTTACTCTAAATAATAAAATTCTCATTATACTTTCATTTAACTAGTATCAAGTCTTTAAAAAAAACGATTTTATCTCTCTTTAAATAGAATAAGTATTCGATTAAATATTTCAAATTGAATGAAGTGTTCGCCAAACTTCAAATCCCCAGGAATAAATTATTTATAATTTCTGACCGCTTCTTCTTCTCTCTCCTTTTTAATTGCATTTTATATTTACCAATTATTTTATCAATATTACAACTTCTTTGCCTTGATCTATTTCTCTTCTCACACTGCTCACCGATAACTACACAATTTAGCGTTTATTCTAATTTCAGTTTCAAACTTTTTGTTTTAATTTTAATTATGATTTTACTTATTTAACTTTGCTTATGCTGGGTCAATTTATGGTGCTTCAGCTCCCATGTTGGATGGCATTTGGACCGGGTCCAGTTAATATTGGCTGTTAAACTGGGTTTTAACCTTATTTATCATAATTTAAAATTTTATGTTTTCCACTGTACATGAACGGACTGGCCCTTCAAGCAGAGGGGATACCATCGATAGCAGAGCTATCAACGATACCTAGGGCAGACTGAGCTATGCAAAGCACAACATGATTACATTTTCAGACCACTCGACTGCTGGATTCAAACCCCTACCATTCTAAGCATTTTATTTGTTTAGAGGTAAACCTCAGGTGCCAGATAATTACACAAAGTAATTAACATGCCTGGAAGGTAGGCCCACAATCCAGTGCTTGAAATATTCCATGACTAGCTCATGCTCTGTTTCAAGGTCCAGCATATTTACTTAACACATAAAGTAACTTAAGTAATAATTGACTGGTAACGCAATGACAAGAGAGAAAGAGAAAATAGACAAATAACAATTAAGGCCAACATTAATATTTATATTAAACACACGTGTTTATAATATAACCCAATTGTGAAATTCACATATAAAAAACGTATAAATAATTACTCGGCTAAATTATGATAGTCCTTCATTAATTAAAGTTCATTCTTTTAAATATAAAGAGTTTAGACTGTGATCAGAATATATTTTAAATTTCTTTACCTAGGGTTATATTGTGTGTATTTTCCAACTGGTTGGCCCTTTTGGTTCTCCATCAATGGCTCATTTCCATCCTGTGACTCAGTATTGGAGAAGATAGAGAGAATAGCAGTAGCATCCATTTTATGATTTTGGTATCAGTTTCCAGTATTTGTTCCAGGTGGCACTGTGGAGGTTTGGGGCATGAAGCCCTGTCGGACACCTCCTTGGCTTATGCACTCGATTAATGTTGCAGTGAGTGACCGGCTTACTACTGCATTCCAAATATCTGGATCTCTGGTTGTTTGGATTCTGCATTTTGTCTGAACTGAATAATAATAATCTGAACAGATGAACGATGCAGCAAATTGCAGCCCCGACTGTATATCCAGACTATATCACAAATCAGACTGACTAATAATAGAGAGAGCGATGTTATATCTATTTTCTCTCCTATTATTTTAATTTCTCATCATTATTTTTTAATTTAGATCTTAATTTGAAATGTCTTTTAATTAATTTTCCATTTCTGGTTATCTTAATTCCTTGCTCAGATTCATCTAAGCATTCTTGATAAGATAGTTTACAGGTTTTTTTTTAATTAATACAACTATTGATTTTGATTCTATTATTAATGAAAATCTTATAAACTAATTATATAATGAAAGTTTTTTTTTTCTTTACAAACCAATTTTTATAGACTAATTTTATTCTAAATTTTATATATTTATTTAGTTTTCACTTTATAAAAGCTCTTTTCTTTAAAAAGAGAGAGAGAAAAAAATCTAGCCTTTCTGTCATTCTATCATATACATTTCTCCCCTCCTACTAAGAAGTTTTATTCTAAGAGAAAACTATGACACACAGTATTTTTTGTTTTTTTAAAAAAAATCTTTAAGCCACTTTACGAAGCATACAATATATTGATGGAACTTTTTTATGGCAAAGATTATAGCTGAAGCATTCTTGTCAAGATGACTGTAAATTTTTTTCTGCTGTCAGCAATGTTCTTAAGGCATAAGCTATAGGATGTTCTCCACAGCAAATTTAGTAAGTCATAGTGTGAATTCCACATTCTGATGCATTTATTGTAATTATCATATTCAGGTTGCTAAGATAATGTATAAGTAGTAGTTTTGACATAAGTAGGTCTTTAGATTTTTGGATGGCAATGATTTGTTCTTCCCATCATTTCCATTGTTGTCGCTTTTTAAATAATTTATGTAATGACAATAACATATGAGCCTTACTTTTTCAAAAGCTCTCAAAAAAGTTCAGTATGCCTAAAAAACACTTGTAAATTCTTTACATTTATAGGGCAACACAATATTTTTGTTGCTTTTATTTTATCGGCATTAGAATATTTTTCATTTTTATTAATTACATGGCATAAAAACGATATCTCTGATGTTGACCATATACATTTAGAAGTACTTGACATCACTTGTATGTTTTACAATTTTGAATAGACTTTATCTATACATATTGCTAGTTCATGCTCAGATTCTGCAGTAACCAATATGTTGTATAAATACATGATGTTTCTTTTCATCCCATGAAGTAAATAGTACATTTTACCTTGGAAAATATTATGCATGAATTTAATGCTATACAGTAACATATTGCACTTGTAACATGCCAAATGAGTAGTGATAGTTAGTAATACTGCCATTTTGTCAGTGACTAGGATTTGGTGGAAAGTGGATTTAAATTTATTTATTTTTTGCAAATAAAAACAAGGCTTTTTGCAATGATGCCGGTAGAGTAATCCATGTATTCTAGGATTAGGGTAAACTTCCTTATTGATAAAACTTATTTGTTAGAGTTCTTTATTAATGCTATGCCAAACATTCAAGTTAATAATTCTTCTGGTCCTGACATGGACAATTGAGCATATTTCTTTCTAACTACTTCCAATTGTACTCTCTTAATTTAATAATGTTCACATGGATTCCTAAAGGATGAAATCAATTTATCCCCTGTATGGGCTAAAATATTTATTGATGATATACAACAATATTTAATCTTCGAACTTAATTTTACAAATAGAGTCACCTTTCAATGTTCTCTATATTATTTTCATTAGTGATAACATTTGTTTTCATGAAGTTTTCTTACAACTGTCACTAATTTTCTTCCAATCTTTATGTGATAATAATGACAGATCCACCTCACTATCACCTTCCATAGTAATTTTCTGCTCGAATATATATTCATCAGAATATGATCATTATTCACATCTTTAATCTCTATAGTTGTCTTATTCACCCCCCCCCCCCACCAGATTTAAAGTCCAGCATTATTTTTGTTTTAACATTCCTGTTTTTATTGCAGCAGACAGCTGCTGCTAAATGTCCTACTATTTTACAAATCTTGCATTTTTTACTTTTGCACCCTTGCAGTCTGGTGTATCTGTATCGGTTTTTTTTTATTACAATTGTGTATTTATCCATTTGTTTAGAGAATATAAATTCCAAAGTATTACCTAATATAATTTTTTTGTGTGATGCATTTTTCTACTGTGCATTTATAATTAAGGTCTGCTTCATTTAATAATACCTTTTTAAAATTATGATCTATCATTCCATATAATAGTTTATCTAGTAATTCATCATTTAATTCTAAGCCATAGTCACAGTCTTTTACCAGTCTTTTCAGTGCTATATCATAATCTTGATATTTTTCACAAGGTGGTTGCTTTCTGTCTCTCAATCTCAGTTGTGTCACCCATTTACTTACTGTAGATATGAAATAAATATTTAGTTATTGTTCACCTTCTGATACAGAACTTCTTTGCAGATTCTAGAATTGCAGACTTGATTTATTAATTTCAGTATCTTTTTTTCTGTGAACTACTTAAGCTTAGATATTTTTATTTTATTATCTTCAGTTTTATTTATGAACATATATCTTTCAATATTTATGAGCATATATCTTTCAATATTGTCCATATATCTTTTCCAAGACATGATATTATCCATATCAAATTCATGAATTTTGCTTCATAGTGTTGCCATTTTATTTTTGCAAATCATCTTCTATTTATCCCACAGAGATTTATTTTTCAATTGTCAATTGTGCCATTTTGCTAATTATCATAATTCTTTCAATTGTTGATCTGTCCCATTTTGTTATGTCCTGAGCTTATTATGATCTCAATATTATTTGGGAGAATATCCTAACTTTAAACACTCAAGTACAATTTGAAGTGACAAAAAACTTAGTCTATGTTAAATAACAAAACAGAAAAAGAAATAAAAGTAAATCCCAATTAGAAATTTTATTAGAAATCTCTTGTTAATTTCTACACATGCACAATAGGTAATTATAATCAATTGCCTCATTTTTTAAATGAAGAAAGTTTTTTACCCACCAATTCTGGTTTGACTGCAATATAAACATAGACATTACGAATAATGAACCTTAACTTTGTCAGTAATCATATCAACCATATGCAGACAATTTATTGCTAATGTAATATGTGAAATATACTCACAATTATTACTCTTTTTTACAAACACCCTGAATAAATCTTAATGTTTTTTTTTAATAAAAGCCCATTTTTGCATAATAGCTTGTTAACATACATTTTAAATGACTGATTGACATATGTAAATTTTATAGAGTAGCATAATAATAATAAAAAGGGGGATATTTTATTCATATATCGTCTGCATGTAATTACATGATTAAATAATAAACTTTATTTACATTGCTTATAATAGTTAAACAGCATTAAGCTGTGCACATGCGCTTTGCAGATTTTGACTATAAATGACTGAATACAAACACTTCAAACACATGATAAAGTCTTTGGGAAAAGATAGAATGGCCATCTATCTTTTCAAACCCAAACGCTTTTGTATGGGCAAATCTTAAGTGTCTGAAAGTGAAAACGTGAAGTTATTAAATAATCACTTTAAATTACTTTTACATGCTTGAATGAATGACGCTGGTGAAAATTACTAGAATTTACGATACGTCATTTTTATTTGTTTGAAGTGTTTGTATTCAGTCATTTATAGTTAAAATCTGCAAAGCGCATGTGCACAGTTTAATGCTGTTTAACTATTACAGTTTATAAACATCGCGCTATAAAAATAATTGATTTATTTACATTGCTTATGTAAATGCTACATGTACAGACAGTCAGCTCTTCCTCCCTACTCTAGAAATGATGCCCTTATTGATACATAATCCTACAACATTTTGTATGTAAACACTACATGCACAGACAGTCCTCCTCTCCCTACTTTAAAAATAATGCTCTTATTGACACACAATCTTCTAATTTATCATCTTTTCTGAGTATATGTTCTCTTCTAGGAAAAAGTCTTTTCTTGTGAAGTTATTATCCCTACTTGTTGAAGTGTGCTTGATTTACCATGATCTTTTGCTGGTTCAAGTTTGATCCATAATAGGGCCATTTGTTTTGGCTTTAAAATTTTCACAATTCAAGGAATCATTTAAATTTTCATTTATAGTTGGTAATAATTTAGAAAGATGAGTACAAAGTTGTTCGTGCATTAATAATTCAGTCATTATCTTATTAGTTACTGCATTTGGAGTAAAATGACTTTTGGCTTAAATAACAGTTCATAATCATTTACCTCTATCTAGCATGTTTGGAATTTTTTAATCATTACTGAGTATTCTCAGTAGTGGATGATTGTCAGTACATATTTGAAATTTTTGTCCATAAATATATTGTAATGGTATGAAGTGAAGTCATGGGATAAGCCTGGGGTGATGGCACTCATCGTCATCATAAACCCAAAATAAACAATATATAAAGTTAAATATAAAAGGAATGTAATGAGGAATGAGCATGTAAAATTAGCAAAGAACTAACTATAAGTTCACTAGCATTACATAAAAGTAATAATTATTCATCATCAGGAATAGTCAACAATATAAATCATTAGTCAACCTTGTGACTGAATTTGAAAGTGGTCCTCTATAGACCAGGATAATTATTTAGCCCATGTCAGTTTGGGGGCAGATTATTTAAACAATAATTTGTATGCACAATCTTAAGTTCTAATCCATAAGAATAAAACAATTAAAAAACAAATGCTGGGATAGTAAAACATGCCTCTTATCATCAATGCTCTGGCCATTTACTATCATTAATGTACTGGCCAACTATAAATGTAATTTCTCATTAATTCTAAAATAAAATTTGATTTAGTGCATGGATATGAAAGGATCTTCTTTGCACCAATCCAGGATCATCTGGATGTCCAAAAAATACTAAATATAAACCCCTTTTATATAACAGCCTGTTATGCATGAATCCAGCTGTGTGAGCAAAAACTATGACTGTTACTGAGAGCAAAAGATGTAATATAAACATATAATATCCTAAAACTATTTTAGGATTGAGTAAATTCACTAGAATAACTTTAACAATGAAATATAAATTTATTAATTAGAAATAATAAAATGAAATTAAGATCTGCTGAATATGCTATAAATATAAATTCAGCATTCTGATTTTGATTAATACAAAAAGAAGTAAGCTATCACATTGTGACTTATAAATATCTCAATAGGTTTACATAAAACACACCTATATATAAGAACTCAGATGTGCTTTATAATAATTTAAAAATTAACATGTTCGAATTGTCATAGACTTATTAAAAACAGTTCATTTTAATCATTTATAAAGTATGATTGATTTTAAGATATATATGTGTCTACATGACAGCCATATAAGCACGACATGCTGCAACATATGGGAATTGTTATATAGTAATAAACAAATAAGCTATTACATTTTAATAACACAAATGATGATTGTTTTAACATACATATATGAGTACCCATGGAAGTGTATACACACTGATATATCATTAGTTAAATAATAAACTTATTAAACCATATTATATTTTCACAAGACAGAAATTAATTCCATGTTGAAAATATACAAAAAATTTACATGCTTGTGTGTATATATAATCTTTTTACTAATCTAAATTATTGGTTCACTGTTTTTAATTGTAAATAAAAGTTGTTTTTCCAAAAAAAAATACTTTTTTGATAGTCCTTTATAAAAATTGCTCTTTTTTTAGATTACTCTTAATTAATTATAAATGTCTTTAAAAATATTCTAGCAAGTTCTTTTGTTTTTTAATCTAGAAAGATTTTTGGAGTTTACTTTTTTTTTAATTTTAAAATAAAATCATCATTTTCAATAAAGAAAGTTTATGAGTTTCCATTTTAATAAATAGAACTGGAAACTGTCATTTATTACTTTCTTTTATTATTTTAGTTTTAGTTGTCAAAAGTTATTTACTTTATAAGAATTTGTAATTTAAATATTATAACTCATTTTCAAGAAATTATTTAAAATATCATTATTAATATATAGCACATTCTATTCACCAGCTGTCCTTTATCTGCGTTTATCTGCATATAGATAAAATACTACGCATACTCTAATTCTTCATCAAGGCAATAAACTCTCTTGGTAAGCTGGTTCTTTCTAAAAGAGTATACTCGCTCATTGTCATCTTTGGGAAAGGTATAATCCGGTAACTGTTCACATACTTAGTCAGCTTTATTTAATGTAGAATTTGATAGATTTCAGGCATACCAACTGGTACACAATGTATATAAGTTAATAAACCTCAGAAAAACTGGTCCTGGCCTTCATGTGAATCAAAACTCCATCATTGCACTAGCAGCAGCAACTGGAGACTGTCTCTTGCCTTCATAGTAGTAATCTTGTCATAGTCAGTTGTCTTTTTTTCAAGCTTTTTATAATCAGGGTGGAATTTAAAAAAACCACAATGACTCTTTTCAATTTTCTTAATCCTCTCAAAAACAACTTTGTAGGATTTTTATCAAAATATACTGTACAAGCTTTAATTAAAAAAATTTCTTCATCTAATCAAAATAGATAATGGTAATTTATACTTATTAGTATATTTATTGTAACTTAAAAAACATGCTTATTTTAATTTCAAAATCAGAATTAATAAAATTTTAATTAGACTTTTAAAATGTTTAATTTATAATAAATTTTGTTAAGTTAAAAATTATTTGATCCTTACCTGTTATTCCAGTGTAATATAGAAAATAACTACAAAAATTTTTTGTGTTTATTTCTACTTTACCTTTCAACTTTATATATATATGCACACAGACTACTATATTGCTGCATGCCATGAGACATATAACCATCTCAATATTGATGGAACTTTTTTATGACAAAGATTATGGCTAAAGCTTCCTTGTTGAGCTGATTATAATTTTTTTCTTCAGCTGACAAAATATTCTTGAGGCATAAGCTATAGGATATTTTAACAACTATGGTAAGTCACAGAGCCAATTCCACATTCTGATGCATCCTTGTAATTACCATATTCAGGTCACTATGATAGTGTATAAGGAATAGTTTTGACATAAATAGTTCTTTAGCTTTTTGGATGGCAATGAGTTATTCTTCCACTCATTTCCATTGTTGTTGCTTTTTTAATAATTTATGTAAATGCAATAACACATGAGACTTACCTTTTAGAAAGCTCTCAAAAAGTTCAATATATTTAAATATGTCTGAAAATTCTTACATTCATAGGTCACTCTGCATTTTTTATTGATTTTACTTTATCCATATTAAGATATTTTCCATTTTTATTAATTATGGGGCCTAAAAACTTTATCTCCATTGTTAACCTTATACCTTTTGCAGTATTTAACTTTTCACTTATTTTCTTCAAGTTGGAACAAGCGTTATCTCTACACATATTGCCAGTTCATGCTCAGATTCCATGGTAACCACTATGTTATCTAAATGTGGGATGTTTTCCATGTCATGAAGTGAATTATTCATTTCAGCTTGGAAGATGTTAGGTGTAACATTAGTGCCATATATTGTAAGTCCCAAATGAGTAGTGATAGTAATTTTTTTATTCTGTCAGTGACACAGGTATTTGGTGGAAATTGGACTTGAAATGTTTTTTTTGCAAAAAAAAAAATGTTTTTTTTTCAACAATGCTAATATTTCATATATCCTAGGAAGAGTTATTGATAAACTTATTTAGAATAGCACTGTAATCTCAATATAAGGTAAGATTTCCATTCCTTATTAATAACTACTATTGGAGTAGCTTGTGATTAGTCTTCTATCAGTGTTAATATACCTTTATGAACCATCTTGTTGATAATCTTTTCTACATTTTACTTTAATGTGAATGGAACTTTACATAGTTTTCATACAGTTGACTGAGAAGTTTTTATTAGTTTATTGTCAAGCATTTGTGTTAATAACTTTACTTGTCCTGACATGATCAACAGCTTCCAATTGCGCTCTCTTAATAATTGTTACACAGATTCCTAAAGAACAATTATTAAGAGAATGCAATTGGAAGCTGTTGTTTAAGAATCTAAAGGTTCAGGTTTGATTCCCATGCTAGTATTGTCACTGGCCAGGCCAATAACATCTGAAAAAGAGAGGAGAAAAATTATCCTTAAAACATTGTGTAGATACTAACCCATGTGCTATTACTAGTAAATGGATATAATTGGAAATTTAAATAAAGTTTATAAATTTTTTTAATGACATTCATGATTTAATGTTTGATGATGGAAATAGTTTTAATATATAGTACAAAATAAAATGTTAGCACAAACTTGCAGGCAAACATTTAATTGATATGGAACTTCTTTGCAGGTGCTAAGATCATAGAGTTGATTTGCCAATTTTAAAACATGTTTTCTCACTAATCACACAAACATAAACACTTTTATTTTATCATCCTCAATTTTCTTCGTAAGCATATATTTTTCAATATGGTCCAGACATGGCATTATCCATATCAGATTTACATATATTGCTACTTTGTTATGCTATTTTTCTTGTTTGTTGCAACAGCTGTATGCGCATCTACTGCTACGTATCCTACATAATTTTTTTTTTTTTTATTGTCAACTATGCCATTCTGCTAATTATCACAAATTTTTTCAACTGTTGATCTGCACCATTCTGCTGTGTTCTGGGTCTTATGATCTCAATACCAATTGGGATAGCATCAGTAACTTTATATGATTTCAAGTACAATCAGAAGTAACAAAGCAAATATATTCAATGTTAATATTAAGATAGAAAAAGGATTAAAAGATGAAATATGAATTAGAAATTTTATTAGAAATCTCTAAAATCTATAAATAAGAGCTTCTGCTTGTGTATGTCAATTTCTGTACATGCACAATAGATAATTATAAACCATTACCTTCTGTCTTAAATGAAGAAAGTTTTTCACATACCTTGTATGACTGCAGTATATAAATATACACCATGAACAATAAACTTTAAGTTTGGCATTTATCATATCAGCCATAAGCATACAATCTATTGCTAAGGTTAGTTAAATAAAGGCTGGAAGGCATATAATTACTTGGGAAACGAATATTTTCATTTTTAATACTAACATGCATGTTAAGACTTATTCAACACACAGTTTTCTTTAAATTTAGTGATACATCGGCAAACATGTTGAATGTCAAAACCTATACTGCTAATAACTTTGAAATTATTGAAGACTTCATGAGATGTATCTGAGTTTTGAAGCATCGATTATTGATTTTTTTTAATTCATTAAAATGAGATATTTGCAAACAATAAATAGTTTGGACTTTTTTAAAAATTATAGATCCATAATGATTTTTATTTCTTAGCTTTAATGCCATTGACTTGAATTTGCATCAACTCTGATTTGTCCATTAAAGGGTCGACAATTGGTTATTGATAGTGATAGATTTATTTTGGTGCACATATTGTTGGAAGCTTCATAACATATAGAAATTTTTTAACATGTTACAGATCAAATTTTTATAGTTTGCTAAGTTGTTATTTCAAAATCAGCAGTTTGTACTTTGGAGAGAATAATTTTTTGGCAAAAACAATTTTAGAACAGCTTCTTTTTTTGAAATTTGTAAAATAAAAACCACAGGGAATAAATTGAGTTTAAGCTTTCTAACCTTTCTTAATTGTAGATGTGGATAAACTTGTACATGTTTAACTGATCAATTGGAATCATATTAATTATTTAACTGAAGTCTTTATGAGATATCATTTCTTATTGAGGTTTAGTCTTTTGAGATAAGAAGAAAGATATTTTTTTAGTATAAATAAATATTGGAGAAAATATTTGTTAATTTTATACTAGTAATCATTTATTGATTAACTTTAATTATTGTACATAACTAATGTATTAGTGTTTTTTATATAGTGGTAATATAAATCCTCAACTTCAATAATTAAAAAAACAAAGGTTGTGCTATCAGAAAGTGTTTATGAAAACTGTAAATGCAAAGTCTGATTAAGAATGATGAATAGATGATAATGCAATTGAATTGTTAATGTGTATAAAAAGAGAGGGGTGTTGACATTTTTGTTGGATGTTTTTAATGTATTTTATGATTCTCAATAAACAGAATTTCGTCAGAATAAAAGATTTAATGCTGTGAAGTATGATATTTTTACAATAATTAATTTAGTCTTATGTAGTTTAAAAATGTTATGGAGTATCTTGAATAGATGTATTTTTTTATAGTTTAGATATTTTTATTTGAGAGTAATTTAAGAGATGCAGTTGGATAAGTAAGGACTATAGTTGAGAGGTAATAATAAGAGATAGAGCAATATTTGTTTTGTTAATCTTGGAATATAATAAAGTGAATTTGGTTATTTTATTAGATATTTTAGAGAGATGTATAAATAGATTTTAGTAAAGATTTTTTTTTTTTTACTGAAGATATAGATAGAAGTGTAAAACAGAAAAAAAAAAATTCTGTGCATGTTTATGCTTAATATTTATTTAAGTGAATTGTTAAATAAATATTATTAAAATTAGATTTAAGAAAGAGATAACATGTAAATTATGACATGTTTATAATTGCAATCGTATGATTTTATATACTTTTTTTAAAATGCAAATGTTTATCTTAGTTATCATCATAAAATTGTACACTGTAAATTATCATCATAAAATTGTACACTGTAAATTAGAAAAACACTCAATATTTTAACATAATGATCATCAAAATGGCAGTCATCATTAGTTTTATTTTATTTTTTTGATATTTATATACCATTGTCATGGAATGCAATATTTTTATCTAGAATGGAAAACACAGAAAACTCTTTGTAGAAGATTCAACAGTTGATATGATTAATGATTTTTCTTGCATTGAGCTTTTTAAAGATTATTTGATTTTATCTAACTTAATTAAAAGCCAAATGAAATATTTTAATAATCATAATTTTGTTTGGAATATATAAAGCAAGATTTAAAGTAAGTCTGATTTATAATCTTTGAGGCATCCAGTTATTAATTTTACTATATTTTTAACTTTGACAATAGATATAACCTAAAAATATTATCAAACATTTATCTGGCATGTAAAAAGCTCTAATAGAAAGGATCTCCTACAAGTTCTCTCAAATGAATATCTTTATGATCAAATCAATATTCAATTTGAAATATTTGTTTTTCTAATATTTCCAAAGATGGACTATTATAGTACACAGTCACTATGTTATCTGTATCCAATAGTTTTAACCCCCCCCCCATTATATTTGTAGATTGTTAGTCAAGTTTACAAAAATTATTAAGTTCTGTAAATAGAATAAAGGACACTGTCAGAGATTTATCTGGAGGGTAGCAGAAGGGATCCTAGAAGTTTTATCAAATAGATATCTTCATTATCAAATCAATTTGGAATACGTTTGGATTACCATAATACATAGTTACTGGGTTATTTGTATTCATGTTTTAAAACATTTTCTGCCCACAATCTTTACAGTTTGTTAGCCAAATTTTCAAAAATTATTCAGTTTTATAAATAGAATAAGAGATAAAACAAACTTTGATCTATATTCTTAAGTTATCTTTAAATAAAAATCATCTAATTTAGCTTTCAATCACTAAATATTTTTTTTAGAAAAATAATAATTCTGCTATTGGGTAAACATATATGTACAGTTGGAGAGACTATAAATAGTCAAATTAAGAGTCATAGATCAATTCATAGATCTGAACCTACCTTGACACCTCTCTGAGGAGTGCCAAAGCATGAAACCATGGTCAGGGGTTTGGGGAGGGGTTCCTAAAGAGATATTTTAAGTGCTGGCTCTGGCTAAGCATTTATCATAAAGCTTGTAGAGGAATTGGCAATCCTCACTGTTTATATATGTACAGTTATATATCTGATTAAACAGAAAATCAGCATGATCATAATTGGCCTGTAAAATCTAGTTTTATGACAATATGTCAAACAAATTATTACATTGATATATTTCTTAACCTCTCATAGATCAAATTTAATGAAATGAATATTATATCTTGATAATATATAATAATATTTTTAGGAGTAATATTTTTGTGAAAATCAATTTTGTCAGTCATTCTAAATATTGGGTATTGTAAGAAAATTTATTTACTTATTTATATCTTTTTTTTAATAATAATTGATTATAGGTATTAGTGATATACGATGAAATAACTGGGCATAAATTGTTTATACAATCAATGTAAATAAAATTTATTATTTAATCATGTATAAGGAGTTTGCTATTAACTGAAAGGAGATCCTTTGATTTTTCTTGGAGGCTTTAAAGGAACTGAGCAGGGCAAATTTGTAATGTCCATTCCATATGTTCTTGTCATTGCAGCTGTTATTACTATGTGATTATTCATATAGTATACGAACATGAATGGGCTGCTCACCAACACACATTAGCCAGCATGGTGAGTTTATTGGCTTTTTCTTCTGAGTTTAAGATCAAGAAACACCATGGTCTTTCTTTTCAGATGCCTGATAAGGCAGAATGAATGTATGAGTAAATGATAAATATTTTTCCAGTAGATATATAATCATGACAGACACAAATAATTCATGGCTCTTATTTTCAGGAGGCTGTAAAGTCACCAACCAAGACAGCGGTTGGTGCCAAAGACGCAGGGAGCTATCTCTTGATTGTGGACCCAGGCTGGCATTTGATAATGACTTTTTATTTAGCTATTTACTATTGCAGATCATTTTCAAGTGAAAAAAGATTACAAGAATTAGAAGAACTGTCTTATATTAAAATGGAACATTATTGGACTTTGGGAAGTTAGAAGAAAAATTGAAGAGACAATTGATTTGAAAGTGGACATGTACTCTACTATAAAGGCACAAATATAGGAAATACAAGTGGAGTAGGATTCATTATAAATAAAAAGTGAAAGAACAACATTGTGGGGATTGATGGCATATCGGACAGAGTGGCAAGATTAGTTATACAACTTAATAGCAGGTACCAAATGCAGATAATTTAGGTTTATGCCCCAACAAGTTCTCATAATGATGAAGTAGTAGAAGATTTTGATATGGATGTACAAAGACTTATGATCAGAATAAACAACATTTTAAAATTGTTATGGGAGACTTTAATGCTAGAATTGGTAAACAAATGAAAGATGAAAGTGCTGTAGGTAATTTTGGTTATGGTAATAGAGATGAGACAGGACATAGATTTGTGGAGTTTGCAGAAAAAGAAAAACTTTATATTATGATTTCTTTTGTTGAGAAAAATGTTAAAAGGAAATGGACATGGAAGCATCCAAATGAAGGTACAGCAGAATTGGATTATGTTTTGACTAACAGAAAATACATATTTCAAGATTGTAATGTTCTTAATAAATTTAATACAGGAAGTGATCATTGATTAGTAAGATGTAAGGTATGTGTTAATGCAAAACTAGAGAGACAAAAGTTATTAAAAAAACAATATTTACAGGTGATATTTCTAATCTTCAGAAACATTCTAATGAATTTAAATTAGAACTTACAAATCGGTTTCAAGTATTAGTAGATTTTGAACATGATTGAGATTTGAATGAAATTAATAAGACAATAATTGATACACTTTCAAAAACTGCAACAAAGATAGCTGGTAGAAAAAAGCAGCAATTGACCAATAAAATTTCTACTTAGACTAAAGAATTTATGAAGAAAAGAAGGAATATGAAAATATACAAAAATGATGCATTAAAAAGGATTGAATACCTTGAATTTTGTAAAATGGTGCAGAAAAGAGTTGGAAAATGATATAAGAAAGTATAACTGTGAACTAGCAAGGAAAGCTGTAGAAGAGAATAAAAGTCTCAAGAGTGTAAAACAACATTTTGGTATTGGTAGGAAATTTATATCTGCAATAAGAAAAAAAGATGGAATTATTACTAAAAAGAGAGATGACATCATGAAATGGATAGAAGACTTCTATCAAGAATTATATAGTAATAAAGAACAAGTACCTCCTATATCTATTATATCTTCCGAATTGCCCAGAATTTTAAATGAAGAAGTGAGACATGCAATTAAATTTATGAAAAAAGGAAAGGCTCCAGGTAATGATGGAATTATAATTGATATATTAAAAGAAGCAGGTGAAGAAATATAATTTTTTTTAGCAAAGTTATATACCAAATGTCTAAATGATAAAGATGTACCAGATGATTGGAAGAATGCAGTATTAATATTAATATTTAAAAAAGGTGATAAAGAAGATATTAGAAATTACAGACCTATCAGCCTTTTATCAGTTTTATACAAAATTTTTACCAAGATAATTACAACTCGTCTACAGAGAACATTGGATTTCCACCAACCAAGAGAACAAGCTGGATTTAAAAGTGGTTTTAGTACAGTAGATCATATCCAGGTATTGAGAGAAGTTATAGAAAAGACAAATGAATATGAGTTGCCATTATGCTTTGGATTTGTAGATTATGAAAAGGCATTTGATTCTATAAGCATTTCTTCAGTGATTAAAGCATTGGATCATCAAGGTATAGATCCAGGATATTGTCATATTTTGAAGAATATTTATAAAAATGCAACAGCAACAATTAGATTACATAATGATACTAGGAAAGTCAACATTGAGAAGGGTGTAAGACAGGGTGACTCCATATCTCCAAAACTTTTTACAGCAGTGCTGCAAGAAGTATTTTGTGGATTAAAATGGGAAGCTAAAGGAGTGAAAGTAAATGGAGATTATTTAAGTCATTTAGATTTTGCAGATGATGTAGTTGTTTTTGCAAATAATGCTTTAGAGCTGCAGGAAATGTTGCAGGAGTTATCAGATGAAAGTAGGACTAAAGATAAATGTTAAAAAGACTAAAGTAATGTTTAATGGATTTTCTCAAAATATGAAAATAAAGATTGATTATGATGAGTTAGAAGAAGTTAACAGCTACAAATACCTTGGTCAGATTATTAATACAGATGGAAACATAATGGATGAAATTAATCATAGAATTAAACTTGGTTGGAGTGCTTTTGGTAGAAATAACTTGATACTAAAAGGAAATATGCCTATGTGTTTGAAAAGGAAGGTTTTTAATAAATGTGTTTTACCAGTTCTTACTTATGGGTCTGAGACTTGGACACTTAATAGAAGAGCAATACAGAGACTTCAGACCACTCAAAGAAGTATGGAGAGATGCATGTTGGGAGTAACAAGAAGAGATCGAAAATGCAATATATGAGTAAGAGAACAAACAGGTGTTACTGACTCATTGAAAAAATTAAAAAGACTGAAGTGGAGTTGGGCTGGACATATTATTAGAAGAGATGATAATAGATAGACAATTGAAATCTTAAACTGGATATCAAGAGATTGTAAAAGACCCAGAAAGTCACCACATGTGAGATGGATGGATGAAATAGGAAGGTGTGCAGGGGTGATGTGAATAAGAGAAGCTAACGATCAACGAAAATGGATTGAACTTGTAGAGACCTTCATCCTGCAGTGGATTGATAATGGTTGATTATGATAATGATGGTGATGATATGTGTAGATGGTAGACTATCTGTACATAATTTTTTTATATAAGCAATATAAATAAAGTTTATTATTTAATGATATATATATATATATGTGCAAACAGTACTTGAATAGAATATCTTATTATTATGTGACTCTAGAAAGTGTCCATATATCAATCATACATTTAAATGCATATTAGAAATCAGTTATGTTAATAAGAAATAATTATGGAAAAATGAATTTATAAGACTTATTCTTGTGCGTAAGGAAGTACAGTTGATATGATAATTTTTGTAGATTAGGCTCGTTATTTATAATATATATGTTGCGTACAGAATTGGAACATGAGGAACTTTCTTCACTCAAGACGCAAGACAATGGTTTATAATTATCTACTGTACATATGTACAAATTGAGATACAAGCAGAAACTTATTTATAGACTTTAGAGATTTCTAATGAGATTTCTGATGGTTCTTTACTTTTTATTTTTATTTCAAATTGTATTTGAGTTTATTCAAAAATACTGATGCTTTCCCAAATTGAGGTCATAATACCGTCAGGACATACCATAATGGCAGAGTTGAAAACTGAAAAATAAATCTGTGCCATAGATAGAAATTGTTGTCCAAGTAGCTGTTCTGACAAACAAGAAAAATGGTGTCACTATGGATAACATCATGTTTTGTAAGAGTTATGGGCATGGTGTAGAAAGATATAAGCTCATAAATAAGATTGAGGATGATAAAATAAAAATGTCTAAGGTCATAATACTGTCAGGACATACCATAATGGCAGAGTTGAAAACTGAAAAATAAATCTGTGCCATAGATAGAAATTATTGTCCAAGTAGCTGTTCTGACAAACAAGAAAAATGGTGTCACTATGGATAACATCATGTTTTGTAAGAGTTATGGGCATGGTGTAGAAAGATATAAGCTCATAAATAAGATTGAGGATGATAAAATAAAAATGTCTACACTTATGTGTGTGGTAAAAGATGTATTGTAACTGCAAACCCTGTGACTGTAGGATCCCTGAAAAGTTCCTTGTCAGAAATTGAAGGAAAAACTAAATGTTTATTTCACACCTGCAATAACTAAATGGGTGGCACAAGAGTATTGTAATTGCAAACTCTGTGACTGTAGGACCCCTGAAAAAGTTTCTTATCAGAAATTGAAGAAAAACTAAATGTTTATTTCACACCTACAAGAACTAAATAGTTGGCATGATTGAGTCTCTTGAAAAATATCAGGATTATGGTATAGTTCTGAGGATATTTGTAAAGGATTGTGATTATACACTATTATACAGAATGATAGACAGTAACTTTAGAAAAGTATTAATAAGTGAACTAGACCATAATTATAAACACCCAATAGAAAAATGTATGGTACAAGAAATTATATTAGATAACACTTTGGAATTTATATTCTCTAAACAATTGAATAATTACCCAATTGTAGTTAAGAATTCAGATATAGGTAGAGCAAACTGTAAGAGTACAAAAAGTGTTTTAACAGGCGACTTTTGCAAATAAATATGGCCATTTTAAGAGAAACTGTAGATATAGAAGTGAAAAGTACATTATTTGTAAAATAACAGGGCATTCAGCACAGATGTGCCATAATAAAGATAGGAATATTAAAACAAAAATAATGCCTGATTAAAAATCTGGAGGAGAAAGGGTAAAAACTACATATAAAGAAATAAAATGACATGAATAATGACCATAGTTTGATGGATCGGACTATATTCAAACAAAAAATTACTATGTAAATTGACAGTGGAACTATCTGTCATCATTATTATCATATAGAGACTTGATGAAAATTAGTGGCAAATGTAAGAAGAAAATATTACTCATGGAAACTGATATTATTGCTATGGGTGTTAATGTAAATAAGATACATAGGCATTGATCTCTGAAATTAAATTCAAAGATTAAAATTCTTCCATTGTATGTCATTTAATAAATATTTTTAACTTGTTATTAAGGAGAAAGTGTTTTCATCCTTTGGAAATCCATGTAAACATCAAGTGAGTACAATCAGAAGCAGAAGTTAGAAAGAAATATACTTGGTTGTTCAAGTCATGACAAGCGGAGTTATCACATGACTGCTCAACATTAAACTAATAAAGGATGCTTACCCATTTGTATGCAAGCAACATAAAGTTCCATATGTATTAAAAGAGAAAATAGGAAAAACACAAAGACCTATTAACTCTGGTAGAAGACTAGTCTCCAGTAATACTTATTATGACCACAGTTGGAAATCTTTTATGTGGAGACAATCATGTTATGTTAAATAAGTTTATCAAAAAGGAGCCTAATCTGTTCCTCACATATTAGCATCATTGCAAAAAGTTTTTTTTTTTTGGGGGGAGGGGGATTGCAAAAATAGGTTTAAAATCTGTTTTCCACCAAATCCCTATCACTGATAGATCAGTGAAATTACTGACTCTCATTACTCATTAGGTACAGTTGCACTTAATATCTTCCAAGCTAAAATGAGTAACTTACTTTGTAACATTGAAGGTGTCATTCTATATTTAGATGACATATTAGTTATCACTGAATCTAAACATAAACTAGCAATACACTTAGATAAAGTCTGTTCCAAATAGGAAAAAATAGAAGAGAAGCTATATATTGTTAAGTGTATATAGTTGACATTGGACCTAAAGTTTCTAAGCCATTTAATTAATAAAAAGGGGAAATATCCTTATCTGGATAAAGTAAAATTAAAAAAAAATGCTGACATCTAAGAATGTAAAAAAACCTGCAGGTATTTTTTTTAGGCCTATTGAAGTTTTTGAGAGCTTTCTAAAAGAAAACTCATGCTGTCATCTGTATATATACTATTAAAAAAATGACAATGAAGGAAATAGTTAAAAGACAAAGACATTGCCTTCTCGAAAGCTAAGACTTCTTTACATCATATCAACTCTTTATACATTATTGTAATGACCTGAATATGATAGTTACAATGGATGCTTCAGAATATGGAATTGGTATCATGATTTTCCACCATTGCTTTGGAAAACATAGTATAGCTTATGCCTCAAAAACATTGTCTAAAGCTGCAAAATTACAATTTGACAAGAAAGCTTTAGCTATAATGTTTTCCATAAGAAAATTCCATCAACATATTTTTGGGCAGAGATTTTAAATTTGTGCTGATCATCTTCTACTACTGGGAAAATTCGGCAATGATAAAAAAAATCCAAAATATACTAGCCAATATATGTTATGCTGGATAAATGTATTAATGGCTTATGATTATTAATGGTTATTTAAGTTAAAAAATCTGGAATTTTGGCCTAAACCTACTCAATCATGAAAACATCTTCATTTAGACCAGTACTTTGCTCTGTGTAAAACTACTAATAAGATCACAGAATTGTTAATGGCAGAAAATTTCGTACTCATCTTTCTAAATTATTGCCAACTACAAAAAAAAATTAAATGATTCACTGCATTGTGAAAATTTTAAGTAGAAGAGAACCTTTGGGTACATGATATTTTAAAATATAAATGGCTACCAGGAGAAAATATTGAAAATCTTATCTAGGCAAATAAGATTAATACAATTAGATAATGAAAAAATGTTTAGAAGACATATAAATTATTTGCAGTATCATGAAAGTGGGGCTCCCGATGTAGGTAGTGTTAGTTTCCAATCAGCAAGTTATTTTGAAAATTTTGTCAAGAAGGAGGATGAGCAAACTATGGATATAGATCAAGCTGGAACAAATGATCCATTCAAGGATGAAACTATTGAACCAGAAGAAGATCATGTTACATTAAGTGTGCCCAACAAGAAGTGATTCATATTTTCACAAAAAGATAAAGAGAGTCTTTTCCCTAGAAGAGGATGCATGTACAAAAAGCCTGAAAATTAGAGGATTATGTGTGTGAATTATAGCATTATTTTTGGATTAAGGGGGAAGGTGGACTGTCTAGCTGTGTATTGTTTATATACTGAATGTAAATAATGTTTATTATTTAATTATGCAAATATATGCAGATAATATATGAATAAATTATCTCATTATTATGCTACTCTAGAAAATTTACATATGCCAATCATACATTTAAATTCATATTAGAAATCAAGAAATAATTTTCTTAAAATGAACTACTCTTAAAAAACCACTAAGACTTATTCGTGTGTGTGTACGGAATCTTAATAATTTTGTGCATATTCTGCATAATGCATTAACAGTAGATTGTCAGCATACTGTTTGTGATTTGATAGTTGCATATAGGAAATTGTGGGTTAATGAGTAATGAAAATGAAAAAATGTTAAAATTGAGTTTTGCAATAAATATGCAATGTATACAACTAAATATATTTTATTTTGTTATGAAAATATACGCTGGAGAAAAATTTTGTTTATTTGATTTCTTCAGATGCTGTTTGTTAAATTCTTACACAGAAGATATTTTTCATTTTGCTTAATATTATCTTTAGAACTATCTTATCAGTGAAAACAATATTATACTATTTTATATTGATTTTTGAATTATAACTTTAAGATCTTTGACAAATTAAGTTATTTTCTTTATAAGTCCAATATGATAAATCTCAATTATCATATTCACCAAGTAAAAGAATTGTAAATATTGTAATGGGATTTATGATCTTGCCAAGAATTATTATATTGTATGTAGAAATTAGACTTGCTTATGTACAATAATATTTGTAATCTAACAATTTTATATTGTCTTAACTTAGTAAAACTAGATTCACTTCTATAATGAAATATTTTTTTAGCATATTACATGTAGTATGATCTGTAATTAAATGGTTTTACATTGTAAAATTTATATCTCATAAGTAAAATTTTGTTCAACATTTTTTTTTATGCTTTGCTCTTAAATTATTTGAATTTTGTAAAAATCAATTGTCAAAACAAAATTGTTGCACTTGCAGTTGAAATATAAAAAATATGCACTAAAATAACTACTTAAATATGCAAGAATATTATAGGTATCAGTATACTGTACATCTAATATTCGAGACGTTTGAGTTTTTGTTTTATGTTTTCATCACATGAAATTAAAACTGATACCGTCATAATCAGTTTGAAACTGACTTCCTATTTTCTGATCTTCCCAAAATTGTTTCAAATACTACAGGCAGATAAAAACAAAAAAAAGTTTGTGATAGTATATATCTGTTTATTCCAGATTTCAATTTAATTGCTCAATTCTAGAATAGTAATGAATTCTATATTATTATAACTGAAGATAATCTGCAAAAAATGGACTGTTTAAAAGAAACCTGCTAAGACTTATTCATGTGTGTGTAAGGAAGCTTAATAATTATGTGTATATTTTTCATATTACATTATAGCAGTAAATTGTCAGCATAATGTTAATATGATAATTGCCTTAGTTTAGATTTGTCATTTATAATGTATATGTATAATATTTTAAACAGCATTAAACTGTTGCACATGCGCTTTGGATTTTAACTATAAAATGAATGAATACAAACACTTCAAACACATGATAAAGTATTTGGAAAAGATAGAATGGCCATTGCCATTCTATCTTTTCCAAAGTCTTTATCATGTGTTTGTATTCATTCATTTTATAGTTAAAATCCAAAGCGCATGTGCAACAGTTTAATGCTGTTTAAAATATTACAGTTTGTAAAAGACCGCGCTATATAAAATAATTGACTTAATGTATATGTATGTATTGCAGTCATATCAGAGTTGATGCATGAAGAACTTTCTTCATTTATGTTGCAATGTAATGAATTATAATTATTTATTATGCATGTGAAGAAATTGACATGCAATAACAGAAGCTTCTTTATAGACTTGAAAGATTTTTAATAAGATTTGTAATTATTATTTACTCCTTATTCCTTTTTCTATTTTATTATTTAATATTGAATAAATTTGTTTTGTTGCATCAAATTGTACTTGTTTATTTAAGGTTATCGATATTCTCTTGACTAATAATGAGATCATAACACTCTCAGGACATAGCAGAGGGAATAAGTACAAACACCATTTATAAAAATTATATGCATTCATTAAAGGAATCCAGAACTATTACAAGAAGCTGTGATATATACTATATCAATATACATTATTTCTCTCATACTATTAAAAAAAACAAAAAGTGTAAATAAACAAAAAGTAAAAATATTAAAATTTTTTAATTTTAATACATTTTACAATATGACAGCAATCATTTTTTTATTTTTGGAGTGCAATATGCAATCATGTTTATTAATAACATTTTTTCGCTTATTTTAACTTTTTTGAGTTTGATGTGCACACTATTTTGCTTATTAAAATGTTATCTAAACATAAAGCTAAAAAGTTTTCAAAATATGATAAAATTTATAATGTATTTATAATCATCTTGAACCATTCAATCCTGTGGTGTCAAATCAAGGGACAATATTATTGGTGATTAGAGTTGATTTTGAAATCTTGAAATGAATTAAAGGGCATAATATCTTGATCAGACTGGCATTGTCCAAAACCAAGTTAGCTTTATTTTCTCTTTAAGATTAAGGACAATTTTGAAATATTAGAAATTTCATATGCAATCTTTTATAAATTACAATGTTTGGTAAACTTGAATGAAGCAATTTTTTTATTTTTAATTCATTTATAAGAGTGATTTCAAATTAACCTAACACTGCTATTATCTTGCTACAGTAGTTTCTTTTATCCTACTTTTCCTTATACTTCATAATTAATTTTATCTTTTTCTGATTCTATAATTTCTCCTGAGAAATTGATGAACTGATTGCTAATCGATAAATTAGTGATCATATAAATTTATATCTAATTTTACTATTTGTTTTCTCTGGATCTTGGCTGGTTTCATTTCTTTCAAATTTTTAATACTTTGCAATTACTTTATTGATGAAGATAACATTTTCATTTTATTTTGAAAAATGCAGGCAAATTGTCATTGCTGAATGTAGCATTTTTATTCTATTTGAAGCATACAATATACTAATTGTGTAAACTTCATCACATTTTATTGTTGCACATTATTTGTCATATTACCTAGTCCATTTTCATTTTATCAAGGTCTTAACTAACATTTATATTATTAATCTAGTCCTAGCTTTTACTTTTATTGAGGATGCTTTTCATTTTTTTTAAGCTTTTATTTAACTTAGAAATTCCGTTTGTTTATTTGAGTTCAAATGTGTAATCATTTTTTAACATATTTCTATTGAATGGATTTTTTTCAAAGTTTGTAATGTGTGAGGTATCAATGATGATATTATATTTCAGAGTCATCCAATGGGTTGTCCACCGTAACAGTGTTGATGGGCTGAATTTCAAACCACAATGATATCAGATCAATAAGTTTTCAATGATGCACAATAGATGTCAGTATATTTTTTAAAAATATGCTTTTATTGAATTTAATGATTAATTCACTAAAAGGTGTTTACAGTAATTAAAATAGAAATTAAAAAGAAATGAATGGACTCTTAATTTCTCTTGATTGTTTATCTAAAATGCTGTTTTTATAAATAAACAAAAAAAATATTGTAAATGATTTTAAGGCATGCAAATTTCATTTCAAATACTATAAATATGGTGACATTTAGAAAATATCTGAATACTAAAAAATAAAAAAATATATATTGATGAGTAATAATGTACTAAAAACAAAAAAGTATTTTTTTTCTTCAACCACAATTTTGGTTATTATATGTAACTTGAAATAAAAGTGTGGGGGCATCCATAAATAAATTAATTAAATCACTAGTTATTGAATTAATTAATTTATGGATGCCCAATTCTTTTATTTCAAGTTACATATGATAACCAAAATTGTGATTGAAGAAAAAAATATATATTTTGGTTTTTAGAATACTATTACTCATCAATTTAAATAAAAGCAGTTTTTATAAAATATTTTATATATAAATTTTTTATCTTCATCATTGTTGGAGGCAACTCTTTCATTGAGTTTCAAGTGTCTATTAACATTTCAACCTTTACTGGATTTTGTTTGTCAGACATATATGCCATGATGCTTAGTCAATTTTTACAACTTTACATTTAATTTGTTTTGTTTTTTTCTTTTTGTTAGCCTGTTTTAAATTAACTTCATGAAAAATTTTATATGCAAGTATTTTTTTATTATTATTATTATCAGTTGGAATGACGTTTAGTAAATTCTAGAAAATTTCATTGGCGCCATTCATTCAGACATTGTATATAGTAATTTAAAGTGACCGTTCTATCGTCATGCCTTCTATTCCAGTACTTCAGATTTGCTCATATATAAATATTTGAGTCGTAGGAATAAGAGGATTCTTTTTATTCCTGCATAAATTCTATATCTTGTATTGGTCAGAGGGTATTCATTTATTATTTAACACTCTCAAAGCATTTGCACAATTGGCTTGAAAGGCTGATATGAATGTAATTATTATTATTCTTTTTCTTCTTCTCCTCCTCCTCCTTCTTCTTCTTCTTCATCATCATCAATAAAAGCTTTATTGATCTCAATGGTTTACATAAGTTTACATCTAGAAAATTTCAAATTTAACATACAATGAATGATATTAGGGTAAACACATATAAATGAATTAAGAGGTTACACTTTGTGGTTAATGGACTATAACAATATAAAAATTAAAAAGCAAAAATAATCAGAGTTCTAAAGTTTGAGGAGCTTATTTAGTTTTGTCCACATGTCACTTTGAATGTTAGTTGTATGATAGTTTTCTTTGCAGCATTCACAGCATTGATTGTTGTTTTAACAATGACCATGTTGCTGCATATAAGTGGGGTTGGTTATTATTTTATCTCTATTGCGAATGTGTATTTAGCTGTAAAAAAACTTAAATGCTTCAAAATGAACAGTGGTATCCCATGGCCACCTGGGTAACAAGCATTGCTGATAGTTCTCATTTTCTCTATTATATCATTTTCACTAACTGGTAATTCACCCTCAACCTCTCCAAACATTTTTGGCTGAAAAAAAAAGTGAGGCTCCGCACTTAACTTATCCTGAAAATATTTGAACAATGGCATAATCATGTTATGGCCAGTGAACATACCATCCTCAGTCTGTATGGCTATTGGCACTTTTATGTCTGGTACATAACCCAAAATCCACTTGATAAACTTGCGGGTCCATGTGTGCTGTTGTGCCATGCAAAGCCTACTTTTCTTTATCTTCAGATATTCTTTCAGTGATTCACAGGCCTTGTTATAAGCATCAGTCAGCTTTCTTATGTGTATTTGGGTGTTGTGTGTTGGAGTCATCATTATTAGTCTCTGATGTAGCTGATCAGCATATTGCAGAAGCCTTGATGGTGGTGGTTGATTTTTTGTTACATGATCAACATTGAAAGACAAGATATTTATAAAAGTCAGGTATTGCTGTATAGGATCGAGGCTCATCCCTTTAACCTTCTGCAACAGAATATATGTCTCTGAGAAGAGGAATTCTGTCGCATTTGTTGGGATAAGTACTCTTATTGTTTTTGTTAGGTTGTGATTAACTGCTTGCAGTTTTCCTAGATTGATCATGATTAGCTGGGCAGAATGTTCAGAAAAAGTGGTCGGGACCAATTTTACTTCCATGAGGTGATGCAGCGATAGTGAGTAAAAGACAAGATCTATTAATGTTGCAAACCGACCATTATGAAAGGAGATATCCCATTCTGGCAGAAAACCTTGTCCACTAATCAATGGTATGGCTATTTTATGTAGTGATTTCTGTATAAATTCTTCATAAGATGAGTTGCAGTCCCCAACCAGAACAGTGGGGCTTGCATTCATGACAAGAATTGAATTTATATTATAAATTATAGATTCTATCTTTTGCTTTTCTACTGGCATATATACAAGCACTATATTCATTGTAATTATTTTTTGAGTCAGTGTTATTATTAGAAGGTTTGAATCAATGTAAAGTATTTTGAAATTTTCAAAAGGACAATCTTGAGCAATTACTATTCCAGTTCCTGCAGATGGGGAGGAAGAATCTCTGGAACATGCAGAGAAGCCCTGGCCCCTCAGGTAGATAGCTGGGTCTATTGCTGAGCCTGCATATATCTTCATTTCTAATAATCCTGTTATATGCGCTCGTATTTGATTTATCCAATTTCTAACTTTGAAATTTTTATTGATTGCATTAAGTCCTCTGACATTTAAAACAGCAATTTTAAGTTTCATTAGTAGTTTTTTTTCCTTTTGAGTTTAGGAATTCATGTCTTCCTATTTTTTTTCCTCGATTTCCACTGCATCTTGAAACACCAGGCCACTCTTTTCATCCACTGCTACAGCCCAATTATATATTTCCTGCTCACTGTGAGGATTCTCTTGTTCAATTCTCACCTTTTTATATCTTCTATCTTGTTTTGGTGGACGCTTTGGTTTGCGCCTATATTCAGTGTGCATTTCTATTTGGGTAGGCAGATCTGGAGTAATAGCCTCCATTATTTCAGCAGATGTTTTATTAATAATTGTTGGCCATGGTAAGACTTTGTTTGAAATTTTGCATCTTCTGTCTCCATTAATCACATCTTCAGTTTCAGTCTCAAGTGCCATAATTTGCATGTAATCTTTATTTGCACTCTTTGATTGATTTTGTTGGTCACATTTCATATGGCTTACATTTGCTGCAATTCTTTTATCCTTTTTTTCATTGTTTAATCTCTCTTGCTCATAGAGCTGAGCTGGCCTTTATTATTATTATTATTATTATTATTATTATTATTATTATTATTATTATTATTATTATTATTATTATTATTATTATTATTATTATTATTATTATTATTATTATTATTATTATTATTATTATTATTATTATTATTATTATTATTATTATTATTATTATTATTATTATTATTATTATTATTATTATTATTATTATTATTATTATTATTATTATTATTATTATTATTATTATTATTATTATTATTATTATTATTATTATTATTATTATTATTATTATTATTATTGTTATTGTTGTTGTTGTTGTTGTTGTTGTTGTTGTTGTTGTTGTTGTTGTTGTTGTTGTTGTTGTTGTTGTTGTTGTTGTTGTTGTTGTTGTTGCTGTTGCTGCTGCTGCTGCTGCTGCTGCTGCTGCTGCTGCTGCTGCTGCTGCTGCTGCTGCTGCTGCTGCTGCTGTTGTTGTTATTGTTGTTGTGGTTGTTGTTGATGATGATGATGATAAAGTGAAGGCAGAAAAACAAATCTCAAGAAATGCTAGATGTAATATTTAGATATACTAGTGAATTATTTTTTAAATGGTTATAAAAAGTTTAAACTTTTTGTAATCCATATTGTTTTTGGTCAGCTTGGTTGATATTAGTTTGAGAGCAGAAATGTAAAGATTATAATTGAATCATTGTGGAATTTGATCAATAAAGTATTAAAAACAAATTTCACAAAAGTTAAATCATCTAATTAATTCCAAGAAAAAAATAACACATCAATTTTAGTGTTGATAATGTAAAGTCTTAATATTTTCAATACTACTGAATCTTCTATAAGAAAAAACATCTAACTAAATGCTTTTTTAAAAAATAGAATAGCCAAAAAATCTTATAAAATGAAGACAAAGAATTTTATCAAATATCAAAAACTTTTGTTTTTTACTCTATAGTAAACAATCAAATGTCAATATACGTATATAAACTTTACAAATAGCCTCTAACAAAAATCTTGTTAAAGATAATGCCAATCCAATCGGGGATGACTTGTATTCTTGGGAAATCCACAATATAATTATAATAAAAGAAAGAAAAGATAATTAATTCTCATATTTTTTTTGTTTCTCTGTTTGATATAATTTGAAACTCACAATAAAATTTGATTAATTTACGTGAACATGCTTCAGAAAAGAGAGGGAATTAATAATGATTATTTATAAATTTTTACATGTATAATGTTATTATATTTAACTATTAATATTTAAACAAATTTTCAATTAATAAAATTAATATATTAATTATTTCATGAATAAGTTTCAATTTATTTTTTTATTTTTAGGTAATTATATTAGAATGGATACTCCACATCCACCTTCATCTAATACTCATTCAAGTCCACCTTCATCTATGATGGATCCTAATAATCAAAAGTCAAATGCATTTACTCCTGCACAATTACATCAGTTGCGGGCACAAATAATGGCATATCGTCTTTTAGCTAGAAATCAACCTATACCAGAACCATTAACTATGGCTATTCAAGGTAAAAGATCTCCTCAGCAAATGAGACCACAATCAGGTATTTTAATAATTTCTGTTATTAATGTTTAACTATAATTTAATTTCACTGGTTGTTATATTCTAAGTATTACTTGAATATTTATCATTTTATTAATAATTATATTAAAATATATTTTAGCAATTGAAATGGGAATTATTTTTATTTTCATATAATTCACAAAAACATAATAATAGTAGTTATTATAATGTAATGTAATTTGTAGACATAAATTTTTGATTTTTAATGATTTCTTTATTTATACAATTTTTTATTAGTTTTTTTAAGTTGCTTTGTATGAGCATTTATTTGTTGCCAAATGTAGAGCTTCTAAATGTTATTTTTTGCTTAATTTATGACCTTTCCAAACTACTATCCATTTGATTAGCTTTATATGTATTTTTTTTTTCATAACTTTTTATTTTTATTTTATATTACTGTCAACCACCACACTGAAATTACAAACCACTGACAAATTTTCCAAGTTTCACATTATATACAAGATGTGATTTCATATTACTCTTAAAGATTTAAAATTTTTATATCTGTTGTCAGTTAGTAAAGAAATCACTAATTGTTATTAAATTTTCATATTTTCTTCTCTTCAATTTTAAGTTTTGAATCATTTTTAAAAGACAGAGCCTGAATGAATACTTTTCAACATTTTGATTTTAAATTTTATGGGAATATTGTTGTTAAGACTACATTTTTAATTTCCTGATGGTCATTTGAAGGTCATTTTGCCTTATGAATTAGACAGTCTGCAAGATTATATCTGTAAAATGATCAATGTGCTGACAAGATCATTCATCAAGATCCAGTTTTTTTGAGATAGTAATTAGAAGATCACTGGATATGTATTGAGTTTTTCATAACTGTTCATTGTCAGGTTCAAAACATCATAAAAAATAAATGAAAGTGAGCAACTCTGTCTTATTTCTAATTACATTGTAATTGATGTCTGGATATCATTCAATGTTCTAATCAAGTCAATATATTGAATATTTAATGTGATCCAGATAGTAATTTTTTTTGATGAGCTTATTATATATTTTAAAAATTATTATAAAGCATATTATATGATGACTGATATTCATAAGATTACAATGATATAATCAATGATACACACATGACCAACACATACATTATATGATCTTAACTTGAACATTGTAATTCATTAGCAAACATTTCTATTCTCTTTATTTTTATGCCATTCAGAATAAGATTTAGTAATCAATAAATGCCAAATGGTAGTGCTTAATAAATCCTTGTTATACTGTCAAACTACCAGCCTGCTTTCAAAAATTTGTTAATTTTTTAATCCAAATTGATTTGGTTGCACAATTATATAGATCTGAAACCAAATTATTTTCTATATATTGTGGTGACCTTAGTTTTTCTATAACTGTAGGCATCTTTATTCTTTGGTCAGAATTCCTACAAAACTAATATTACATCACATGACCAATAATACATTCTATGATCTTACCTTACACATTGCTAATTTATTAGCAAATTCTATTCATTCTACTTTTATGCCATTCAGTGTAGCTTTAATAAGCAGTAGATGCCAGATACAGTGCTTAATAAATCTTTTTCCAGTATTGTCTATTTAAATATCCAAGATTAGTTTATTGCCTATGGCTTTTATCAGTGAGGATCTTTTCAGATTTTTTTTTGAAATTTTTATTAAATTCACAATAATATATTGAAATTGATTCAATTTTAGATCTATATAACTATGCAAGCAAATAAGCTTGGATTAAAAAAATTTGAATTTGGATTGGTAACTTGATAATATAACAAAAACTGCTAGAAAAAAGATGCATTAGATCCAACAGATCCAAGTGCATTATTTAAAAAAAATCCAAAAAGCTTCTCACTGATGAAAGCCATGATCTAGAATTTAATCTGGTAGTATTTGGATAGGACAACACAGGATAAGAATTTATTAAGTCTCACAATTCAGCATCTATTGGATACTAAAGTTTTCACTAGAAGCCATAAAAATAGGGAAAATAGAAGAATTTGTAATATATTATTGATAATGTACCAATTCTAGTCAAAGAATAAAGGGTCTAAGGTTATAAAAAAATTAAGATCACAATAATATATAGAAACTGAACTAGTATTTCAGATCTATATAATTATCCAAGCACATAAACTTGAATTGAAAAAAATTAAGATTTTTAATTTGGACTGGAAGTTTGATAGTATAACAAAATATAAAATATGACTATTAAAGGAAATGTCCATTAGATTCATAAGATTTAAGTGTGCATAATTCAAAAAATATCAAAAAGCATCTCATTGATAAAATCAGTAATTTAACTAAAAACTACTCTGGGGAGATTTGGTCACTCAATAAGGATTTACTAAATTATCTAGAATTTATTGATTGCTAAAGTTTACACTGGATGGCATAAAATTAGGGAGAATAGAAGAACTTGCTAATGAATTTACAGTGTATAAACTAAGATCTTGTGATGTACTATTAGATTTGTACCATTCTTGGTCAAAGAATAAAGGTGCCTAAGATTATAAAAAAAAAACAACTAAGGTCACAATAACTGAACTGGTTTCAGATGTATACAATTTTGCAAGAAAATAAGTCTTGATTGAAAAAATTAAAATTTTTAATTTGGGCTGGCAACTTGATAATTTAACAAAATGTAAAATATGATTGCTAGAGAAAATGAGCCTTAGATCCAAAATATCCAAGTATGTATGATTCAAAATATACCAAAAAACATCTCACTGATAAAAGCTGTAATTTAGCTAAAAACTAGACTGAGAAGATTTGGGTTGGTCAGCCCTCAATAAGGATTTACAAAGTTATCATGTAGTATCCATTGATTGCTAAAGTTTACACTGGATGGCATAAAGATAGGGAGAATAAAAAAAATTGGTAATGAATTTGTGGTGTGTAAATTAATGATCTTGTGATGCATTAATGAGTTTATATCAATTTTGGCTAAAGACTAAGGGTGCCTAAGGTTATAAAAACCTAAGGTCATAATAATATATAGAAACTGAACCAATTTCATATCTATATAATTATGCAAGCAAATAAGCTTGGATTTAAAAAATTAAAAAGTTTTAAATTTGGGCTGGCAGTTTGATAGTATAACAAAAAGTAAAATATGGTTGCTAGAGAAAATGTACATTAGATCCAAAAGATCTAACTGTACATGATTCAAAAAATAACAAAAAGCATGTCATTGATAAAAGCTATAATTTGAACAGAAACTAGTCTTGTGAGATTTGGATGGGACGGCACTCAAGAAGAATTTATTAATCTATCAGTATCTATTGATTACTAAAGCTTACACTGGATGGCATAAAAGTAGGGAGAATAGAAGAATTTTCTAATGAATATAATCAGTAGAGAATCACCTGACTGGAAAAAATTGTTTTATTTTCTGTGTTGTGTGTTAATTGTTGCTCATCCTTTTTAAGATTATAAGACTCAAAATTTTGTTATGTACTGATAGCAAATATAATTCCTTGCCCCTTTTAATTGACAAAGTTTTTTCATTGCCCCTTTTAATTGACAAAGTTTTTTCATTTTTTCTTTCTTTCATTTAAAAAACAATTTTCTGTCTCCAGATATGTGGTAGTAGTAATAAAAATTTGGCTGAGATGCAGTGTGTATTTCTGGGATATTATTGAGATCTGGGATAAGGGGATTTCCATTGTTTGGATGTCTAAATTCCCGAATCTGTTCTCTACAGTTGGATAATTTTAATTTTGGCATTTGCATAGGATTTGTTAAGTTTAATGTCATTATCACTTATAAAGTATTTCTGCCATCTTTGTATTTGTTCATGTGAAGTCAAAAATTTTTTATCATGATCTTTAAGAATTTATTTCTGTTACTTCTGTCTGCCCAGCCTCTTTGGCATGAAATTTAATGCTTCTTTAATGCCAGAACTAGTCACTGATTCTGTTGGCAGTGTCAGAAATAATTGCGCAGACTTTGTATTCTTGAATATTTTATTCCCGCCTCACTTAGCTTAGTCATAATATTTCTTCATATTTGGGTTTTATACCTGTCTTGAGAAACTGATTTTTTTCAAATTTGATCCATTAATTCAAGAATATCTTTGTATGATGATGAATTTAGTTTTTTTTATTATATATATTGTTGTCAATCTAATCTTATAAATCCTCAACTTTTCAAAATTATTTCATTAATTCTAACTATATTTCTTTTAGAAACATGTATTCATTAATTTATTGTTATTGTACTTTTGAGGTTTATTTATTTTATCAAAGATTAATACGTACATACTATGCTCTGCTACAAATCGGAGTGTCACTAATGTAAACTTTCTTTTATTTTCTACCATTGATGACGTATGCCATTTTATGCTAATTATGAAGTAATTAATTTGAATTTTGTGTAATAGTTAAAGAACAGGAGTAGCTCAAGTGATTTTGTGATAGTTTCAATGCAGAAAGACAATTATTAGTGATCATGAGTTTAGATACTCCAAACAAATAAATCTGCATTCCTCTATTATCACATTGTTGTTTTTATTTTCTTGTTAACATAATCACCAATTACCTTTGCATGTATGTCTCCTATGAGCCTCATAAAATCTTTTTTTTTTTAATGACTTTCTTAGTTCACTGTGAATAATGATTTTTTTTTCCTTATAAGAAATCTTAATTGTTGCAATTACTTGTGTAATATTGACTGACTTTTATGTAATATTATTCTTGCCTTATTAATATGTTCTGAGATGACCTTTCACCTAAAAAGGTTTGCTATATAATGACTGGATGTGTATATATATATATATCTTTATTAATAAAGTTGTATGTATGTGCACGGACTGATTGTATAGGCAGCGTTATTTCTCTATAGAAATAATAATGATATCCAGAAAAGAAAATTAGTTTACTGTAAGAAGCAACAGGCTAATTTGTATGTCAATAGTCTAACCGTATGCAAATTAGCAAAGATGATAAAAATGCGTACAGAACTTCAAATGATGTTCTGGCAGTCCAGTTCAGTCAGTGATGTCTAGAGAAGTAGTAATGAGAAGAGAGATGGAAAAAAGCAAAAACGGAAAGCAAATTAGAAAAATGCTTAAATGTAGAATAAACCAGTCTTCGCAGTAAAGAAAAGCTCTAGTCATAATCTAATTAGACTATCTTGAGAGGTGTGAGTGATTCATGGATTTGAAGAGTCAAGTATGTATTGTGAAGTTTACTTGCAATTCTGTCTTCAATGCATATCAATTCTTCTTCTTTGAACAGTATTATTTGAGAGAGGTATTTTCATTACTACTTTTTCCACATCTTCCCCAAACGTAATATTGGCGATTTAGCAACATACTGGTAAAATTAGTGACTCAACAATGGTATGTGGTTTTTATTTCATAACTACTAATTCTGCTATTTTGAATGATGCTATTTGAGTTTTATCTGATAATTTTGCAAATTTATTTAAATACGTTTCTTGTTTGTTTTTTATATTTAAAAATCTCTAAAAAAAAATCTTTTCCTTTTGAAGTAAGATTTTCATGCTTAGTTAAAAAATATTGTTGCAATTTTGCAGGAAGCATTGCACTATTAGCAAGTTTAAGTCCACATACACAAACACAATTCTATTGGATAATTTTTATTGCCTCTCCATGTAAAACCATATTTCATATATTCTTTCATATATTTATGATTAATTTTACATTTTTTTTGATAAACTAGGCATTTTGTTTAAACTGGCTGCCTATTTATTCTCATTGTCATTGTTTGAAGTTATATCAGAATTATTTTTTTTTATGATAAATTTATCAATCATTTCTAAAGATAGGAAATATATTATAACGGTTGGGGTGTTTGGGAGACTTACCATATTTGCCATACAAGGGCGCGACCAGGCCATTCAAACCTGAAAAATTTATATAGTAGTCAGATACTTAAGTAAGATCTAAAATTTTAAATAAATACGATCGAAATGCCCCAGTGGAGCAGCAGAGATAATTTTTAAGATTATAAAAATAAAATAAGCCACTGCTAGATTAACAATACACAGAAATATTTATTTTGCACATATATAAAATTCAGAATTATTTATTTTAGTATAATGTTTACTTTAGAATTTGATTTACGTTTTAATTTTTTATTTTATAAGTTTGCACAGATGGATTAATTAATATTTTATTAGAGTGTCGAGTATGGATAGACTACATAGATTGCAGTCGAAAAAGAAAATATTCTATATCCCTTATTTAACCCTAGGCCAAAAGTTAAACCAACACCAATCTATCTGATATATCGATGTATTCAATGCAACATGAATATGACAGCACAATACCGTACTATCAGAAATATACATCTGAACAGCGTGGTTATCTAGAAGAAATGTCTCTCATCCAGTACAGGAATACTTCATCTGTCTGGTGAGAAGAACAATAAAAAAAAACTCCATAGGAAGGGATTGCGGTCCTTTTTGCCGACTTACCATCCCATTCCATAGGCTAAAGGGGTGATCCAAGGAGCAGGGAATATTGTCTGCTTCTGATGGTTAGTAAGAAATGGGACTATTTTGCCCAAGTGCGGCATATAATGTGATCTTGCACATAGCAGATCTTCATGCTACATTTACTAATTATGCCGATACATTCAACCCAATAACCCAATTTAACTGCAAAACAAATAACCTAAGATTAACCCTCCCTTTAATTAAATTAACATAACTTTACAATCTATGTAGCCATCCCCACCCAATTTAAATTTAACATGATTTAAAAGTTTTAGCGTAATAAAAAAAATCATAATAACCATTCAAAAGACAAAAAAAAAATTAATGGAAATGATTTAAAAATACATATAATAAAAATAATTATTAATAAATGATTTAGTTTGGTCAGATAGGAATTCATATTTATATTTAAATACTGGAAAAGTTTTACAGTTAAAGTTCATTAGTTATAGAATTCTTACGGTTTTAAAAAGAAAAAGTCCATACTTTCTAGTTGCTTGTAATTTGAATCCCGTGTTGTTTCTAATTCCCATGATGTCATGGGGAGACTGGTATGCTGTTAGCCATTCTATTGGTATTCATCTGGAGGTCCTTTGCTCTAGCTGGTATAGCTCTTTGCAGGATCTTATCGCAGGACCCGGTGTCCACAATATAAGAAAACGATACTTCATTTTTTTTTTTTTGGAAAAACTTAAGGGATTGAAAGTGTGTCTTTTCAATCTTTTCTTCTTCAACTCTCCTGGATATAACACATATAACATACCTCATATTTTATTTCCAATCTTTTACTTTTTATATTAAAATTGCAGATTAACTGAACGTGACATCATGATGATGATAATTCTTTCGCTGAGGTCCGTTTCCTGAGGGATTTTTTTTATTGGCTATTCTGTTCTTATTATTTTTCTCTCCTATCTGACCTTTAATTATTAATTTTGAGATGCCCAAGGGCTAGTTTACTTAAGACTAATTAAAAATAATCATTTCCATTTTTAGCCTTTTTACACAATAGAATTAATTAAATTTTGTACATTCTTAAAGATATATTTTTATCTTTAAATCAGTTTTTTCTAAAAATTTAATTTTAAAATACTTTTTTTTTTTTAATAAAGTTTTCTTTTAATAATTTTTCCATTTGCAATTAGAGAGTTTAGATGACTTTTAATTTTCAATTTTTAAAAACAAATTTTAATTTGCGAACTTTTTGTTTTTAATTTCTAATTTTATTTAAAAAAATAATGTAATGGCAAGTGTGCCCATTACAATATTATGAATTATAATTACATATATATATATTTAATTAATTTATAATTATTTGTTAATAGAATGTTGTTATTAGAATTTTAACTGCCCAACAATTACACATGTACCACCTCCATTTGAAAACAAAGACAAAAACAAACTGTAATGGTAGCTAAATATCTGGTCTTTCTCTGTTCTTCCATTAGAAATAGGAGGGAGCAATTAGATCAGAAACACACTTGTTCTATGTGACACACAAATTCACTTTTGACATGACGCTATTCTGCGCCATCTGGATCAGCATCAAAATGTTAAGGGTTGCCATACATATAATCAATGTGCTGTCATTGCTGAAAAATATAATTAAAATAATAACAATCAAAATTGTTTTGTAATCTAATCAAATTGAGATTTTAAATATTAAATTATAAACATAATTGCATCGATATAAAATTAAATATTATGGAATAGTTTGATATAATAATAATCTGGCCTTATTGTGGAACACCAACACAGATTTGGAAACACTAGTGTAAATAAAATTCTGTTTATTTCTGGAGTAAGAGGGGGAATGTTGTATACTGATTGGATGTACATGTATATCTTTCTTAATAAAGTTGTATGTGTGTGTACAGACAGGTCAGTATAGGAGGTGTTAGTGCACTCCAGAAATAATTATATGTAGAAAAGAAAATTAGTTTGCTGCAAGAAGCAACAGGTTAATTTGTATGTCAATAAAGTATAACCTTACGCAAATTAGCAAAGTTGATGAAAATGCTTGTAGAACTTCAAATGCTATTCTGTCAGTTCATTTCAATCATTGGTATCTAGAGAAAAGTAATAATGTGAAAAGAGAAGGAAGAGCAGAAAGCGAATTAGAAAACCTTGTATAAGTATAGAGTAAACCAGTATTAGCAGTAAAGAAAATCTCTACTCCTAATCTAATTAGACTATCTCAAGAGATGTGTGTGAGCAGTAAGGTGCTAACAGAAGTACAGTTGTAAAGAGACTTTTATATATTAATTATCTACAGATATATAAATTTTTAGATGATCTAGATTGACCCTATGTTCAACTAGCAATTAGCTAGTTGATTTACTAATCCTATCTACTAATACTGTTAAAACTCAGAGTAAATAAATTCTTGAATTTATTAACTTTTTGTGTTTGTTTTCCTTAAACAAATTATATAATTATCCAGCTGCCAGATTATAATTTGGCCCTGGATTGGTTTGAGTTGTGCTTCGGCTTTTTTTTTAAATAGTAAAATATATGGTTTCATTAGCTTTGATCTCTCCAGAACAACGGATTTCCATCTTAAATTGTTCAAATTTTTTAACAATTCTTTAAAATGTTACACTTGCTACAGTCTGAAAACCATTCATATCTTTTTTTATTTTATTATGTATCAAATGTTCTAATGTTAAAAGCTATGCATCTATATATTGTTGCAATATCTGTAATAGTAAATTTTAGGTGAGTTAAGTTATTGGTCCATTCATTCAATACCAGTGAAGGTTCCGGTTACTTGTTGCAATTAGGTTCATGAGTGTTAATTCTTACTTTTTTCTTCAATGTTTGAAAAAAAATTTTTAAACCTGTAAGATAGTAATGGTAACTCATTTAATAATGATGAAAACTTGTCATATCAAAATTGATATTCTTTATGTTCTATTTATTAAAAATTTTACATATTTTAAGGAAAACTTTCACGTCAACCTGCTGATGAGTATTTGGTCACTTTTTATTTATTATTAACTTTATATCTGGAAGTTATTTGATATTGATTTTTTGTTATCTGGTCATTAGCTGAGGTTTGCTTGGATTATTGTATAATATGAATTTTTTTTAAATTGACATACTAAGCTAATTTTCCTTAAAGAAGAGTGAATGATTATAGTTCTTCTGCTTAATTTGATAACAAAGAAAATGGTATAACCTAGTTTCTACAAATTATTTTTAGCAATTACATAGCTTGAATTTAAGATTAAAATGTATAAAATTATTTATTATTTTAACCAATCACCTCATTAATTTAAAATTAAGGCAGTTAATGATATTCTCAAATAATCACAATTGAATCTATTTCACTTTAGGGTCTATGTCATATGATTAAATGTGAACAGTTAGCTCAAAATATTTATTACAATTGTGAACTTTAATAATCATTCACATGAACTTTTCCAACCGGGTAGTATTACAACACAGCCAATCATCAGCATTACAATATGATCAAAAGTTTCTTAAGTGAGATTGATCCAGATATGATAGCCTATTCTTGGTAAAACTGCACAAACATGGTAATATTTTACACATTCAAAACAGATATAAACATCATTAATTTACTACAAACAATGGTCAATCAATAGCATATCTAGATTGCATTCAGTAACCAAACATTTGTTAAAGTATATATGAACATTTTTATTTGCAGTTAAAGATGGAACCACATATTGTTTGTAATATTCCAATATTTATTGTAAATAAAATTTGATAATATTAACTAAATTCTTTCCAAATTATTATCAAATCCATTTAGTGAATAAATAATACAGCTTCAGCATGTATATTATTATATACAACACTATTGCAATACTTATTGAGAAGTTCTAAAAGGTTGATGAGGGTAATTTTCCAGTGTGATATTATTATTAATGAATATTTAATGATGAAGGCACATTCATTCTGGTTGGCAGTATTCAATTTTTTTTTTTAAAAGTATACATTATTACAAAATGTAATATCTGCCAAATGAGCCTGTACTTTTTGTATTCATGAATAATGCAAATGTTGCAGCATCTTAATAAAATGACTGATTCTATGACAATGATTTTATTGTAAGTTTCTTTATTGAAAGGAAATGGCATTTTTTCCTTTGTAGAATAATAAATATAGCATTTGAGCAATTCAGCAACTAAAAATAAGATTTAAAAAATACTAATGGATTACAAGAGCAAAAAAAATAGTAATTTTTTTTTTGACATTTTGAAAATGTTATATGGATCCGTAAAATAATATTATAATCTTATTAAATCCATGGATGACACTCTTTCATATATGATGATAATGATAAGAACAGGTATTTGAAGATTTCATCTGATATTTCCATTCTACCTTCATGAAGTTAAAGCAGTTCAATCTTAAAAATGGAGTCAACAGTTGTTAGCCGAGAAGTCATCGCAGCTGCCTTGCAAGCAAGTAGTTGGTTGCAGACGGTTGTGGGTTCGTGTCCCGGCTGATGCTTTGACATATGAAAAAAAAAAATCTTAAAAATGGAAAGACTATTAGATTATGATGAGATAGTTGGAGTAGATTTAAAATATGGTGGTGTTGCATTAGTTTCAAAATTGTTGGAATTTCTATGGGAAAATAATTAAGTCATAAAATTGGGCCATCTGATTTTTAAGGATGTTTTTTAATTCTAGTTTATAAAGAAAATCGGTTTAAAAAATCCCACATTAATTATTATGAAAAATCATTCTTTCATACTACAGCAAAATTACTTTTAAGAATTTTGTTGCATAATTTGCTTTCTGTAAATAGTTGAAATAGTTACTAGAGATTCAATGTAGTTTTCAAAAATCAAGAAGCTATAAATATGTTTTTTTTGTTCCCAGGTGAATGCAAGAAAAGTGATTGCATCAAAGATGCAATTTGTATATTATTTGTATTTTTTTAGCTGACATTTGACTTGATTAATCCAAAAAGATTTGAGCTATATTAGTTATCTTCCAAAATTTATTTAGAGTATAGAATAAGAGATAAATTCATTACATTGGTAAAAAATGTGATGCATTTGAAATGAAAATTGATATTAAATAAGTGTGTGCATTAGTTTCATTTTCTTTTTTTTATGTCTATAGTCTGTCGAATATTTTCTAGGAAATTTCATGAAGCGGACATGAAGATAGCTATATAGATTTGAGAATAGTATTTAATTTTAATTGTATATAAGCAAAAATAAAAATATTTTGAGATTTTAGAATGTGCCAATGATTTTGCTATTCTTGCCGGTTCAAAAGATAATCTACAGAATGTTTTGAATGGAATCTATAAAGACTTTAGATTAATAATTAATGTTCAAAAATGTGGAAGAAAAATCTTTTCCATTTTTAGTTTAAATACTTATTAATTTAAAATATAATCAATTTAAATATCTTCTTTTCTTATTAAAATGACAGACTTGGATATTATAATGCAGAGTCCAATATGCTGTTTCAGCATTTAAAATTTCAATGATAAACTATTTCATCATTTGATAAATGAATTAATTAGATGTAATTGCAAAATATTAAATAATATTTTAAACTTAAGAATACTGCTAAATAAATCATTGAAAAAGAAATGTTTAATTAAATGAAGTTTAAAAAATAAAAGCTTTTAATTAGACTCATGTATAAATTAATTAATTGAACAGACTTGTGAATTACCTTATATGGAAATGAATTCCTAAGAACTAATTAATTGTATGTGTAATTAAAAGCTAAGATGAATTCCATTATGATAACAAACTTTAAATAATACGTAAATTAATTAAGGAACTGATTAAAGCAAAAGTCAAATTACTCCAGAAAAGATAAGAAAAACTAAAGAAGATATCAATATAAAAAGCCAGAGAAAAAGGACTGTATGCCTTTTTCCTGTGTTGCTGCTTCTGTCACTGTGTCCTCATGTTGTAGGGCAGGGAAGATCATCATCAGTGGACTTTCATTCCCAGGATCTCGGCTCCTGTAGGACACTAAGCCGATTAGTACTTTTAGCAGACCATCAAAGTCATTATTATTTTGAATGCCTCAAGAGGCTCTTCCAGGGTTGTGTTGTAAAGACTGTAAATGTTAGTAAAGATAAAGTGAATAATAGTTTACCTTAACTATATAAACATTATTTGTTATTCAGTAGCTAACTTGTGAATTAGGCTCATTCAAATACAGACTTTATATTTATGTTAAAAATCTGAATAGTAACTTTTTTTCAATTGTTAATAAATTGTTATTGGTAAATATATATGTGCTGTTATCTGTCAAGTTTATTGTATATTTATTTGCTGGTCACCCAGCCATAATTGGGAACACAGCAGTAATGAAATGTCAACGTCTTAATTAATATAGCATAAAATTTTTAGAAAAACTTTATTAAAAATACTCTGTAAGATTATGAAAAATATCTAATAAAAATAATTTTATGAAATTTAAATTTGCAGTAAGAAATAGCTGGAAATAATATTAATTAAAATGCATTAATTAAATTGTTTTGTGTTAAAAAACTGCAACAAATACATAATAGTTATGTATTTAATAAATAATCATTTTATAAAAGTTAAATTTGTAGTAAGAAATAGTTAAAGAATATATTAATTAAAATGCTTTGATTAAATTGCTTTATATAAAAATTATCGAAAAGAAAAAATTTCAGATAAAGAATGAAATTTAATTAGTAAAAATTATAAATAATAATTAAATTTATTAAGTACAAATTCGTACTGATAAGACACCTACTACCCTATTGGCTAGATTACTCTGGAAACAACAAAAAATCCTGAAAAATATAAAAAACGGTCAGAAAAGAAAGCATGCTTTTCTCTTTTGTCTACAAAGCCTACTTGGAGGAAACATGAAGCAACTAGGGACTTGAGCAGATCACCCCGATCTTATTATTATTTAAAATGCCTTAAGGGACACTAAGCTGGAAAGGCAGTGAGGGTTGTATAAGGTAAATTACTGCCATAAGTATTTAGTGAATAGGCTTAGGAGGTATGTGCAACATTAATTAGAATAGCTTGTATATGTTTTATATATATTTAGAACAGAGTTTATATATGATTTTGTGTAAACATATCATAAATTGTATCTATTAAATTTATATAAATTCCAGGTGACTAAAAATCAGAAACTTTCTCCTGTAATATATGAATTAAGTTTGTACAATTCGTCAATTGAAATATCAGGCATGCAAGGAAATCAAGTCATATATTACATGACTTAATTTAATAAGCTTGTACTGCAAATGTTATATAATGAGCATGCTAATAGCTCTTAACAATCTTTTCTGAATATGACAATCCTCAGACCGGTTTCTAGTTCTGACTGTCATCAGTGAGGTGCTAGGACATTCTCGTATTAGATTTTAAAATATAAGGTCAAAACCCAGCAGTTACCTATTACGTAGAAAATCTGAAATTTTCTGACATCCATATACCTTCAAATCCAGCTATTTAACTTAAAGAACCAAGCTTATTAAATTAAATCATTGGATATATGACTTGATTTTCTTGCAATTATTATTTTGCTTTCAAGGATTTGGTGATTTTATATTGCTAAAGCTATTAATATATGGGTTATCTGAACTTAATTCAGTCCGATATGGCTATTTAAGTTAGATAGCTGGATTTGAAGACATATGGATGTCTGAAAATATCATATTTTCTATTTAATAGTAACTATTAGATAAATGCTGGGGATTGACTTAGTATTTTTAAATCTAATACCTGTCCTAGCACCTTGCTGACACTAGCCAGAGCTATAAACCCGTCTGAAGATAGGGATATTCAGAAAAGCTTGTTAACAGCTATTAGCATGCTCATTATATAACATTTGTAGTACAAGCTTGTTAAATTAAGTTACATGATATATGATTTGATTTCCTTGCAGTTATTGTTTTGCTCTTGATGCTTTGGCAATTTTATATTGCTTAGTTCAATCTCATATGGCTATTTAAGTTAGATATCTGGATTTGAAGACATATGGATGTCTGAAAATTTCAGATGTCCTATTTAATAGGTAACTATTAGGTAAATGATGGTGCTTGTCCTAGTACTTTTAAATCTAATACCTGAATGTCCTAGTATCTCACGGATGACAACCAGAGCTAGAAATCGGCCTGAGGATAGGGATATTCAGAAAAGCTTGTTAAGAACTATTATTGTGCTCGTTATATAACATTTGTAGTACAAGCTTATTAAATTAAGTCACGTGATGCAATATATATATATGTGTGTAATATAGATTTTATAATTGCAAATAGATATTTTTTTAATCAAAGAGGAGATTTAATTTTAGTTTTAATATCTTTTGTTAATTTTGTCACAGAATTCCAAAACAACATAGTAAATTTTAAGATATCTAATCAATGCAATTATCAAATTTTAAATAACAGGATCAGAAGTTTTTTAAAATGGTGATTTATCAAGAGTAGACAAATATTTTATTTTTATGCATACAAAATAGGTTTTTGTTAATACAATTGTGATTTTGATTTAGATGTCTAATATTCACATGAAGATGACAATATTCACAAAATATGCTGATATAAATCACTTTTAAAAGAATTTATCATAATGCTTTAGATCAATGAAATTTTTTTAAAGCAATATACAAAACATTGCCTTAGTGTTAACAAACATTAAATTTAAATATTATGAATACACAGAAATCTTTCCTAATATTAATTTTAAGGTTTTATAATATCTATTATAAATAATAAGTTTGAAAATTTGTTTGATAGTTTGTTACTTAATATCTCAACAAATATTGCATCAATCTTGATGAATCTTGCATGATTTTCTTTCTATTTTTGGATAATTCTATGGTATACCCTTAATATGTACTAAATGCAGTAGTATTCAGGGATTGAAATAGAGATTGTTTAAAGGATAGAATAAAATAGATTGAAATAAAATATACTTAACATTAATAAAGTATTTTATTGATGTTTATATTTGTCCCTCCTCCCCCAACCATAAAAATTCAAAAGTTTAATTAGAATTAAAGATTAAGCTTAATGTAATTATGGATAATTGACAAAAAATGTCTTGATCAAGAAATAAAAGATTAGAACTCAATTTAATTATAGATTTAGATGAGAAACAAAATAACAGTTACATGGAATTACAGATGCATACAGAGGAAAAAACTATATAAAAAGTGTGATAAACAGTAATGCTTGGGATCGGGGTAGTAGTATATAAAGCGGTCAACAGATTATTATTTTAGATTCAGTTTGGACTCTCAGATTCTCTTACACTGCCATTCAGATAGTAAGTTCTGTCATTATTCTGATGATGATTCTTATTCTGCTTATTCATCATATGCCATGATAGTCTAAGTAAAGCTTGTGTTAACAATACGGAAATCTTCATGTATGTATTGGTAAAATGTTATATATAAAGGGCTAGCAAACCAAGTGCGTCTGCAATACTATCTAATTATCTACTGCCAGAATGAAGCTCTGAAGTGTTAAAACCACCTATACCTAGCTTTCTATCAAAACCAAAAGAAGAAATTCATGGAATGCAATATTCTTACATGAAAATGATGTTTGAAACAAAAAAAAAATTTGCAATGGAACATAAAACCATGGCCATCTATGGAAATTACTGAAAGAAAAATCCACCATAAGTCTTTGTAAATACTCATATGAGAAATATGTAATTAATTATAAAGGTCTTTCTATTGTTTTCTTTTAAAAAAACATATGAACTTAAAAGAACTGAGAAACTTGCTATTGAGTTACATAATTTAACATTAGATATTGCTTTATATAGTTTAAATTATTAATATTTTAATTAATATGTATTATTATTACATATACATAAATATATGTTCAATATAATAATATTTTATCCAATCTGGTGAAAAATGAAATAAATATATAATGTACTTTGGGTTTTTTTTTCTTTTATTAAATATTATGTTATATAAAAATCCAAAGAAACAATCTTAATTCTTTTTTTTTTTTATAAGCTAGTGCATTTGTATTTTACAGGCAGCTAAATATTGTCTGAGAATATTAATTAAAAATAATATGTAAAATAGTAGCTGATTATTACTAAAATAATGTGTTAAGAATCAAATCTGTTGTTAATACTGATGCCTTAAAATAAAAACTGCTTTAGATATAATACTACTGGATTAAATCTAGTTAACAATAACAAGGAAATATAGTTGTGATTTCTGAATGCTGTATTATTTAGTTATTTGTTTGAGGCCACGATTTGGTTAATCTAAAAAGAGGAAATATATATGAGTGACTATATATAAAACCCTGTATAACCACAAGACCGATATGTATTACACCATTCAATGGCAGCCCAAAGTGAGGATGAATAAAAGACGATAATTTGAGATGAGATAATAATAAAAATAAACAGAAAATAAAGAAATAATACTTGTTTATTAGTAAAAAAGGTGAAAAAGATAATTTTTTAAATGATTTTTTCTCTCCACTTCTATATAAATAAATGAAGAGAAACAGATATGCATGGAAATTGTTTTTCAGTTGTTCATAAAAATATATTATTGTAAAAGTAGAGTTGGGAAATATAGGTGAACAAATACAGGGAACTAAACAGTATGGTTAAAATGTTAAAGAGCAAATGAAGCAGGTATAGGAAAGGGCAATTGACAGAATGTATTATTGATAAATAGAAATAAATAAATAAAAAACCTAAATATATGAAACTAAGAAATAAAATAATTGAAAGGAATGAATTAAAAATTAATAAAATGGAAGATAAACAGAAATCAGCTAATCTAGGGACAGTTAAACCATGATTAGGCATGTATTAAAAGTTTCATTCAGGCTAAACATTCACTTTCTTTTTCTGCGGAATACCATGCAATCAAGGCATGGACTGCAAAAGTTTCATTTCTTTAATATTTACTATATCATCATCATCATCATCATCATCATCAACCATCATCAATCCACTGCAGGATGAAAGTCTCTCCAAGTTTAATCCATCTTTTCCGATCTTTAGCTTCTCTTCTCCACAACACCCCTGCACATTTTCTTATTTCATCCATCCATCTCACATGTGGTCTCTTTCTGGGTCTTTTACAATCTCTTGGAATCCAGTTTAAAATTTCAATTGTCCATCTATTATCATCTCTTCTAGCAATATGTCCAGCCCAACTCCATTTCAATCTTTTAATTTTTTCAATAAGGTCAGTAACACCTGTTTGTTATCTTACCCATACATTGTGTTTTCGATCTCTTCTTGTTACTCCCAACATACATCTCTCCATACTCCTTTGAGTGGTCTGAAGTCTCTGTATTGCTCTTCTATTAAGTGTCCAAGTCTCAGATCCATAAGTAAGAACTGGTAAAACACATTTGTTAAAAACCATCCTTTTCAAACACATAGGCATTTCCTTTTAGTATCAAGTTATTTCTACCAAAAGCACTCCAACCAAGTTTAATTCTATGATTAATTTCCTCCATTATGTTTCCATCTGTATTAATAATCTGACCAAGGTATTTGAAACTGTTAACTTCTTCTAATTCTTCATAATCAATCTTTATTTTCATATTTTGAGCAAATCGATTAAACATTACTTTAGTCTTTTTAACATTTATCTTTAGTCCTACTTTTCTACTTCCATCTGCTAACTCCTGCAACATTTCCTGCAGCTCTGAAGCATTATTTGCAAAAACAACTACATCATCTGCGAAATCTAAATGATTAAATACTCTCCATTTACTTTCACACCTTTAGTTTCCCATTTTAATCCACAAAATACTTCTTGCAGCACTGCTGTAAAGAGTTTTGGAGATATGGAGTCACCTTGTCTTACACCTTTCTCAATGTTGATTTTTTCAGTATCATTATGTAATCTAATTGTTGCTGTTGCATTTTTATAAATATTCTTTAAAATATGACAATATCCTGGATCTATACCTTGATGATCCAATGCTTTAATCACTGAAGAAATGTGTATAGAATCGAATGCCTTTTCATAATCTACAAATCCAAAACATAATGACAACTCATATCCGTTTGTCCTTTCTATGACTTCTCTCAATACCTGGATATGATCTATTGTACTAAAACCACTTTTAAATCCAGCTTGTTCTCTTGGTTGGTGGAAATCCAAAGTTCTCTGTAGATGAGTTGTAATTATCTTGGTAAAAATTTTATATAAAACTGATAAAAGGCTGATAGGTCTGTAATTTCTAATATCTTCTTTATCACCTTTTTTAAATATTAATATTATTACTGCATTCTTCCAATCTTCCGGTACATCTTTATCATTTAGACATTTGGTATATAACTTTGCTAAAATTGTTTCTATTTCTTCACCTGCTTCTTTTAATATATCAATTGTAATTCCATCATTTCCTGGAGCCTTTCCTTTCTTCATACACTTAATTGCATGTCTCACTTCTTCATTTAAAATTCTGGGCAATTCGGAAGATGTAATAGATATAGGAGGTACTTGTTCTTTATTACTATATAATTCTTGATAAAAATCTTCTACCAATTTCATGATGTCATCTCTCTTTTTAGTAATAATTCCATCTTTTTTTCTTATTGCAGATATAAATTTCCTACCAATACCAAAATGTTGTTTAACATTTTTGAGACTTTTATTTTCTTCTACAGCTTTCCTTGCTATTTCACAGTTATACTTTCTTATATCATTTTCAACTCTTTTCCATACCATTTTACAAAATTCGAGATATTCAATTCTTTTTAATACATCATTTTTGTATATCTTCATATTCCTTTTTTTTTTTCATAAATTCTCTAGTCTCAGTAGAAATTTTATTAGTCAATTGCTGCTCTTTTCTACCAGCTATGTTTGTTGCAGTTTTTAAAAGTGTATCAGTTATTTTCATATTAATTTCATTCAAATCTGAATCATGTTCAAAATCTCCTAACACTTGAAACATATTTGTAAGTTCTAATTTAAATTCATTAGAATGTTTCTGAAGCTTAGGAATATCAACTGTAAATATTGTTTTTCTTAATAATTTTTGTCTCTCTAGTTTTACATTAACACGTAACTTACACCTTACTAATCGATGATCACTTCCTGTGTTAAATTTATTAAGAACATTACAATCTTGAAATATGTATTTCCTATTAGTCAAAATATAATCCAATTCTGCTGTACCTTCATTTGGATGCTTCCATGTCCATTTCCTTTTAACATTTTTCTCAAAAAATGAATTCATAATATAAAGTTTTTCTTTTTCTGCAAACTCCACAAGTCTATGTCCTCTCTCATTTCTATTACCATAACCAAAATTACCTACAGCAATTTCATCTTTCATTTGTCTACCAATTCTAGCATTAAAGTCTCCCATAACAATTTTAAAATGTTGTTTACTCTGATCAAAAGCCTTTTGTACATCCATATAAAAATCTTCTACTACTTCATCACTATGAGAACTTGTTGGGGCATAAACCTGAATTATCTGCATTTGGTATCTGCTATTAAGTTGTATAACTAATCTTGCCACTCTGTCCGATACACCATCAATCTCCACAATATTGTTCTTCCACTTTTTATTTATAATGAATCCTACTCCACTTGTATTTCCAATATGTGTGTCTTTATAATAGAGTATATGTCCACTTTTTAAATCAATTGTTTCTTCTCCTTTTCTTCTAACTTCACAAAGTCCAATAATGTCCCATTTAATATAAGACAGTTCTTCTTCTAATTTTTGCAATCTTCCTTCACTTGAAAGTGATCTGCAGTTGTAAGTACCTAAATAAAAAGTCGTCATCAAATGGCAGCCTGGTTCCGCAATCAGGGGATTCTTAGCACCCTCCGCCTTCAGCCACCAACCGCTGCCTTGGTTGGTGACTTTACAGCCTCCTGGGAATAAGGGCCATGCTTTATTTTTGTCTGTCATAATTGTATATATGTATTGGAAAAATATTTATCATTTACACAAACATTCATTCTGCCTTATCAGGCACTGAGAAGAAAGACCATGGTGTTTCTTGATCTTAAACTCAGAGGTAAAAAGCCAATAAACTCACCTCGCTGGCTAATGCGTGTTGGTGAGCAGCCCATCCATGTTCGTATACTATATGAATAATCACATAGTAATAACAGCTGCAACGACAAGAATGTATGGAGTGGACATTAAAGAATTTGCCCTGCTCGGTTCCTTTAAGGCCTCCAAGAGGAATCAAAGGGTCTCCTTTCAGTTAATAGCAAACTCCTTTCTGCAGCCATTTACTATATATATATGTATAAAACCATCACAATTTATTTATAATGCACTTTTTCTGATTTTCCAGCTTTCAGAGAGTATATGCACATTCCAATGATTTTCACAAAATGTAGACTGATTGACTGACCTATTTTTTATTGACAATTTTTTATATAGCTTATTAACTCAGTTACTTCAATCCAGCTCTCTATAATGTGTTTATTAATAGACAGCATAATTAAACACCTACCTTAAAATCATTATGAATGTTTGCTTTTTAAAAAACACAGAAAGGAAAAAATTATGATGACTAATTGTAATTGGAAATAGAAAAAGATAAAACAGAGAAAATTTTAAAAGATGTTATTTTTATTCTTTAGTAGTATAAACTTATTCTGAACTTCCACATTCATAATTGAAACTTAATTAAAAATTCTATGCAGATTTGATAACTGTAAGAAACTATTTCTCGCCCTTTTTCATTTCACCAAATTAATTTTATAAACTAGGTTTGTTTGTTTGTTTGTTTGTTTTTGTATAGAAGTATTTGTTTGAGAGGAAATGCAAAGAGCGTCACACATTCTAGAACATAACACTTTATTTGCCAAGGTTTCAGAATAAAAATGATATTAATTATTAGTGTTGTATTTGACATTTAATCCTTTATTTAATAACATCATGATGAAAATACTATCAATTATTAGTTTTCATATTGTACTTTTACATTTAATGCTTGATGAAGTTATGAATAGCTACGATATATATATCTAATATTTTGTATATGTAATACAAACAATAATTTTCCCAATTTAAAAAACTAAAAATATTTAATATGTCTCATAGTAAACAATAAAAAATCATATACAACAGTTATATATAATTGTTAATTAGAGAAGATATTAATTAGTATTAAAGTTTATCGGCTTAACGTTTTCGAGGATCCATGCCTCATATTCATAGCCTTCATAAAATGTATAATAAAATATGCAAATACAAATATTCAAATAAGCGAGTATTACGTAGCCCATTTCTTCGAGATCTCGAAGCAAGTATCCTTTCTATTAATGGCATGGATGTTTCCATTGATGTAAAATGCCTCCTTTATTTTTCTTTTGTGATCATTTGATTCTGAGCACAATATTATGGGATTGGCGGGTGTGAAGTTGTGTACCCGCCAATCCCATAATATTGTGCTCAGAATCAAATGATCACTAAAGAAAAATAAAGGAGGCATTTTACAACAATGGAAACATCCATGCCATTAATAGAAAGGATACTTGCTTCGAGATCTCGAAGAAATGGGCTACGTAATACTCGCTTATTTGAATATTTGTATTTGCATATTTTATTATACATTTTATGAAGGCTATGAATATGAGGCATGGATCCTCGAAAACGTTAAGCCGATAAACTTTAATACTAATTAATATCTTCTCTAATTAACAATTATATATTTTACATATACTGAGAAGTAAAGCTATATTTACAACAGTTATATAAATATTAATAATAATTATACATAAAAAGTCTTTTTTGGCATATGGTTTTGTGCTCTTTTCGAATTTTAAGCATCTATTTTAAAGTTAATCAATTATTGCAGAAAGAATACCATCTAATGTTCTATAATGTAAGTAAAATAGCAATAATAACAAAATAAAACATCAGTAAAATAGAAAGATTATTTAATGTAGTGATTCAATATAAGTTTAAAGAATTGATTATATAACATAATATACTGAATAAATAATACATACACTATATAACTTATGTATTCTGTTTATTGTTATGTTGTATAGTCATATCTTATGTATTCTATACATTGTTATGTTGTATGTCAATTCTTTGAAATTATATTGAATCTATATGAAAATTGTTTATTTTTTGATATTGATGTTTTATTTTGTTACTGTTATATTGCTTCTTATTGTTATTATTTTTCTTCTGTTATAGAACACTAGATGATGTTCTAACTGTAATAATTGGTTCAAGTTAAGGTAAATGCTTAACATTTAAAAATGGTACAAAACCATCTGCTGAAAAAAACTTTTTATGTATAATTATATATTTATATAGCTGACTTTTAAAGAATAAACATCAATTTTTTTATGAATATGATTGGAATAAAATTTGTTTTTTAATTAATCTATCATTTTATTTTTGGAGCATATTAATCTATCATTCATCCCACAATCTGCACTTGTAAGTGCTCATGTTATACGAGCTTTTCTTGCATTTTTCTCCTAATTGTAATGGAATATATTAATTGGCATTCTTTTGAGCATGGATTAATTCATTTTTTTTTAGCAATGAGTTGTTCAAAAATTTGATAATTATAGATCATTTATATTTATAGCATTAATACCATTATTTCCAAACAAATTTTGGCCAAAGTCTATTATTCGTATCAACACGTACAATAAAGTTTCCAAGAAAAAAAAATCTTTTAATGGTATAGTCATTTCAATTCTATCCAGCAAGAAATAAAAGCTTTTCTTTCTCTGTAGTCTCTTAATCTAATTTTGGAGCATATGTAATGATAAATGATTATACAGATAAGTTTTAACACCCAATAGCCTTCTATCACTACAGCAAGAAATTTCAAGAATAAAAAATATTGAATTAGTCTTTACAGAAAATCTTTAACAACTTTCATTCTCCCACTGACAAATCTGCTTTTTCAAAAAAAAAAATTAGCTATCTATCTATAATGATTAAACATATAATAACATTTCACTTTTCTTACACTTTAAAGCAAAATATATTTATTTATTCTTACAGTTTGACTGTTCCTCGCGGTCTTCGTCGGATCTACAAAATGTAAACATTATATCTATACAACCATGTTTCATACATATATCATAATCTTACAATTTTATCAACTGAATTATTAACATCACTTTATTCATTAAACAGTACTTGTCTATTAGCAGCCGTTCATCGCTTAAGGGCGCTGTTTCTGTTTAAAAAACCTATTAATATAATGTTTCCGAGCCTGCCTTTTTTTTTTACTTTTGAAAATATACGTTATTGTTAGCATTATAAATTAAAAAACATTTTTTATGTTTTTTTTTTTTTTAATTTTGTTAAAATGTTTAATTTACTAGTACAAGAATAACATTATTCTTATAATACTAAATTAAACGTTTAATCAAAAGTAAAAAAAAAAACCAAAATTGTCTTTTTATCTCCAAATTTACATCATTCTTCTAATAGTAAATGCTCTTCTATAACTTTTAACTTTTTAATTCTATTTTATTCTTTATTTTTCTTATTTTTATTCTTAATTATTATCATATTTATATTTATTCACTTTTTACCTTTGCCATAATTTTAGAAATTCAATGTAATATTTATGAAATCTTTCTTATATTACTGTTATAACAGTCGGAGAAGTAGAGTCTTTCACTATCTGCCATACAGGGCGCCACTAGGCTATTTGAACCTAGAAAATGTATAATGTAGGCAGATACATATTGGTAAGATCTTTTTTTTTATTATTGACCATTACGCCCCAGTCACTAAGCTCAAAGAGAAGCAGAGATTTATAATCAAAATTATTTAAAACATTTTAATAAAGAAAAAGATTTAAAAAAAAATAAACCACTGCCAGTAATAATACAAAAAGATTTTATTTATGTATATATATAACAACCAACAAATTTGAAAAATAAATTACTTATCCTTGCTTTAGGTTTTATCATTATTTTTAACTTTAATTTTTAATCTTAGAATGTTGAGCATAGATAGGCTACCTAGACTATGCACTTAAAAAGATTTTTGAAACATTTAATTTCAGGCTAAAAATTCACAGCTAACCCAATGCTAGATTCCTGATATACAGACACAACCAATGCAGTATGAAGGTGTTAGCATAAAACCATGTTGACAGGAATGTGTGTCTGCAGCATAATATTATTTAAAAGAAATGGTCCTCGTCCAGTACAGGAATTTGCATCTGTCTGGCGAAGGAATCATATATATAACACATTAAAAAAAGAAATACTTGGTATGGAGAAAGAGCGCTTCTTGCCATCTTATAGTCCCTATCCATAGAACTAAAGGAGATCAATGTCGTGGGAAGTATTCTATGTCCATTGCAACGCTATGACTATACCTCTGGGGCTATGCATTCATTTCGGCACGGTGCTTTGTATGCTAACACACTTCACATTACATTTATATAAACATCCATATATTCCTCCATCAGCATCGACTCAACTATGAAACAAATAGGCCGAAATTAAAACCTCCTTAAACTAACATTCACTTAAACAAATCTAAGCAGCCATCTACACCCAACTTAAATTTAATAATTTAGTTTATTCTTTAAAAAAAAATATTTAGCTTAAGATATTTAACTATTTTTAAATCACATAATGTATTTAACTTATTTTAAAATCAAATAATGCATTTGACCTATTTTTAAAATCCAATAATCCACAAATAATGTGTTTGATTTTATCTTTAAATTTATGTTTGCAATCGCAAACTCCTGCCCTATTACTAATAGGCCTTACACTAAGCATAAAAATATATATATAATACACCTGGGTCTCGTTTTATGTGGTAGATAGGTTCCTCAGAAAATGCGCACAAAAGAAATCGCACAAAAATAGACTTAACTTACCTTGAAAAATGGGGGATACGTACTGTAATTTTTCAAAAATCGCATAAAAACAGAGCAACAACGTAAAATTACTTTAAAATTCGCATAAAAAAAAAAATAAATAAATAAAATATGACTAATAAAAAATTTCAAATTTGAAAAAAATTGATACAAGACAAACTTTTTTTATTACTACAGTATTTAATTGTATTCAAAACAATATATTTTTATGCGTAATTTACATTTTTTTCATACATGTATTGTATTTTAATCATTATCGCTATTTGAGACATCAGATTCGTCATGATGTGATGTGATGTACTGTAGCTTCTCCTTAAACGAAGTCAAGAGGAAATACAACTAAAAGATTTTCCAATTGCTGTTGATCCTTTCCATTTCGTTAATGATCTAAAATTGAAATTTTTGTTTACAAAGAAATTTATTTTCTTGGGTGTTTTTTCCTCTCTGTTAGAGTAAACTAAAAGTTTAAAATAAAAATAAGAACTTAGACTTATGATAATAAAAAGACACCGACTCACCACTGTTGGGCAAAATTTAATTAAAACTAACAATTAAAAATTAAATTCTTATTTTTGACTTTAATTTTTTAATTTTCAATACCATTTAAAAGTCAAATTTCATCGTTTCACATCACCTTAATTTCAAATCACATTACGTAATTTTTAAATTGTTGATTACAATTAGAAATCAGATTTTAATTGTCCAATTTAATTGTCCCTAGCGCTGTTATTCACCTTTTAAAAATAAACTTGCGTACACTAAATGATTAATTGATTACGTACTCTTTTTATAAAAAGCAAAAGTAGAACGTGATTTAAAATGCAAAAGCAACAACATACATAGTATTTTTCATCTATAACGTTTGAACAGATTTACATTATAGTCTTGCAAAATTTAATGTGTGTATATAAAATGGGGAAATCCTGATTTTAAGTGAATTATGAACTTCTTTATTGCATAAAATCTATTACAGTACTATTATAAAGCGCTGAAAATATTGAAATTATTAGATGGAAGTCAAATTCCGATAATGCGCTATTACTTTAAATATGATGTGAGTGCGCGGAATTTATAATATTTAAAGTAATAGCACATTATTGGAGCTCGACTTCTGATCTAATAATTTTTATCGCATAAAAGAAAACTGCATACAAAGATATTAAGAAGAAACATGAATCGCATAACTTCAAAATCACATTAAATAAATCCGCATAAAATGAGACCCGGGTGTACATATTTTAAAAATATTACATTTAACTTTTAGATAAGACTTTTAACATTGCAAAGTTTATGAAAATAAAAGTTCAGATTTGATCACGAGAGAAAGTCTATAATTCATATTTAAAGGAAAATAAAGTTCAAAGATTTTAAATTAAAGAGAGTTTAGAGTTCATTTTTATCATTAATAATTTATACTTGCCTTCCTTTCTCTGGGTTGGTTCCTTCATGATGAAGATCTGAGTTTACACAAGAGCCACTTCTTATGGCTGATGATTCATGAAGATGGTTCCGGTGGTTCGATCCTGAGATATGCGGAGATGAAAGCTGCCTTTGGCCGGCCGGTCCGAAGGAAGCACAATTAAATGGATTACATTGTGGCAAAGACAACAACCACTCTTCTACTTTGATCTACTTTTAGGTTTCTTTTGAACAACGGCAAACAAATTAAAATTCTAATACTTTTTCTTTTTATAGTTCTGAAGTATCTTATCTAGGAATCCTGGGGTCCTTCTGATATATTTCATATATGTATTTTATTGGTTCTGTGGTAAGTAAATTTTTCCTCTGTGGTCTGTGTGCATATATATCTTGTGCAGGAAAAGCCAGTCTTGTTTCTATCTCTTGATTCTTATCTATTTCATAATCTTTTTAATGATCATTTTGCCCTAAGAACCTGTTTGTAATTTTATTTTTGTTAAGAAAGAACTCTTTTCATTATTTTTAAGATTAAAAGGTTTTTATTATTGTTTTATTTTAAGATTAGAATCTTTGTTTCGATTCTATAAATTATTTAAGCTTATTTTATTTTCAATATTTAAATGAAACTTATTAATAATTAATAACTCATTATTTGTGTATTTTGAATATCTGTGCATTTAACTCATCATTAGATATATACAAAAAAAATTTAAATGTAATGTATGTATCTATATATATGTATATATCCCATTACACTATATTCATATATTTAACCTTATTTTTCATTTCACTTATTTCTATATATTATCTTAATATTTTTATTATCTTATTTTATTCCTTAATTCTTTTTTATCCATATTTTATTCTTGCTTCTTTCATTTACTTAATTTTTATAAAATTATTTTTATATGTATTTTTATTTCTTACCTTATTCTCTACTTTTTCTCTCTTTCCTCCACCATTTTCTCTATCCCATCATCCTTCCTACTTCCTTTTTTATATTTATATACAGCTTCCTCTATTATCTATTATACAGACAACTTATTTATTTTTATTAGTGTTCACTTTTTATTTTTTACTCTTTTCTATATTTTTTATACTAAGATTGTTTTTAAACCCGCTTCTTTATTAATATTTGGTTTTATCTTCTTTATTAAAATTGCCTCTCTTATTTTTCTATTGCTTCTACTACTTGCATAACTTATCATTCTAATTTTTTTTCTAGTTTATGACCTGTCTCCATAAAGTGCATATATATCAGTGATCCTCTATCATATTTATATGTAAAATCTATATCTTGTGTTAATATATACATACATAAACTATAAGATAAATAAATAATGTTTCTATATTTATACTAAACAATTACTGTCTGTAAAAATGATAATTTTATAATACTGAGTATTTTTGAACATTTAAGCCTTCATTTTCAAAGAAGCTGGAATCTGAAGATTTAAATTATGTAAATTAGGATTGATTAGATTTTCATTGAGCTAGATTTGCCACTTTCTAAAAATGGCATAAAATGTTTCTTTTTATTCTTGGCATGGACATCAGAGATAAAATATGCCTCTTTGATCTTCATTTGTAATTTGTGCTACTCTCTGCATACCATGTGAGGGTTATACAGCCTGTACTGGTGCCCTGTAGTAGTTGCATGCTGCATAAAAATAGAAGGGTACAATGGATTCACCCTAATTTATATAATTTACATTTTTTGATCTTTGAAAATGAAGGCTTAAGATCTTTGAAACACTCAGTATTATAAAATTATCATTTGTAGAGATGGTAATTGTTTATTGTAAATAGAGAAACATTATTTATTTATCTTATGGTTATGTATGTATATATTAACACAAAATATAGATTTTACATATATATATATAAACTAACACATAGTTGAATGTTAAATATCATTTATGTTATTTTAACCTAGAATATATTGAATTTTTCATCTCATCTACATCTTTATTTATAATCCCTTTACCTTTACATTTTCTACATTCTATCTTATAAACCCCATTTATATATTTCTTTTCTCTACTTATATACCTATTATCTAATTCTTATAATCTCTTTATTCTTACATTTTTATAAACCATATTGATGTATTTTTTCTTCACTTATAATAAGAATTAGAATTAGATAATAGGTATATAAGTGGAGAAAAGAAATATATAAATGGGGTTTATGAGATAGAATGTAGAAAATGTAAGGGTAAAGGGATTACAAATAAATATGTATGTGAGATGAAAAATTCAATACATTCTATGTTAAAACAACATAAATATGATAGAGGATCACCAGTATATATGCATTTTATGGAGATAGGTTATGAACTAAAAAAAATATTAGAATGATAAGTTATGCAAGTAGTAGAAGAGATAAAAAATATGGGAGGCAAGTTTAATAAAGAAGATAAAACCAAATATTAATAGAGAAGGGGTTTTAAAAACAATCCTAGTATAAAAAAATAAATATAGAAAAGGATAAAAAATAATAAATGAAAGCTAATAAAAAATAAATAAATAAGTAGTTTGTATAATAGATAATAGAGGGAGCTGTATATAAATATAAAAAAGGAAGGTGATGTATATAGAAAATGGTGGAGGAAAGAGAGAAAAAGTAGAGAATAAGGTAAGAAATAAAAATATATATAAAATTTTTATAAAAATTAAGTAAATGAAAGAAGCAAGAACAAAATATGGATGAAAAAGGAATTAAGAAATGGAATAAGATAATAAAAAAATTAAGATAATATCTAAAAATAAGTGAAATGAAAAATAAGGTTAAATATATTAATATAGTAATAAAGAAAGATTTCATAAACATCACATTGAATTTCTAAAATTATGGTAAAGATAAAAGGTGAATAAACATAAATATGATAATAATTCAGAATAAAAGTAAATAAGAAAAATAAAGGATAAAATAGAATTAAATAGTTGAAAGTTATAGAATAGTAAGTTTAATGAATAAAGTGATGTTAATAATTAAGTTGATAAAATTGTAAGATTATAATAGATATATGTATGAAATATGGTTGTATTAATATAATGTTTAAATTTTGTAGATCTGATGAAGACTGTTATGAATAGTCAAAACTAAAAAGAATAAATAAATATATTTTGCTTTAAAGTATAATACGAGTGAAATATTATTATATGTTATATAAAAAAAATAAAAATAAAGAAGGAAAGTAGAAGAGAAATTATTAAAGATTATAATGATTAAAATTCCTTCACGTGACACTGAGAGCAACTATGTCAATATTAAATCTTGATATCTTTTTAGACACTAGTGCTGTCTTCCATTCTGATCTTGAAATGTTTGTATTAAGTAAAGTTAACACATTACCTATACTTTGATTGAAAGAAAATAGATTTATAGTATTTACTTTTAGATTACTGCTTTAACACTAGTAATGGTAATATTTTTATTTTTATTTAATAAGTAATATTCTATGTATGACAATCTAACCATATAGTGTGAGACAGGTCATTTTAGACCACATTTCCTAGGATTTTTTCTAATTCATTGGTAGGGAGAGGGTGCCTGAATTGGACTGCCTAAACATGCAATGTTTGCTAGCTGAAACTTCTTTTTAAAATGCAGTTCCACTCCCACTCATTAGTAATTGTAAATGCCTTCATACTAAGTCTATCTCAGTCATGGTAAAAAATATATGAAAAAGATAATTGAAGTTATTATTTTTCAGCATGTGTTTATAAAATGGGAATGTAATTGCACAAACACACAATCCCATTGTCACATTTAGAATAGGATATTAACCACTTGAAAGTGACGGAAGATTGCAAGAATTAGAAGAACTGTCTTATATTAAATGGAACATTATTGGACTTTGTGAAATTAGAAGAAAAGGTGAAGAGACCATTGATTTAAAAAGTGGACATGTATTCTACTTTAAAGGCACAAATATTGGAAATACAAGTGGAGTAGGATTCATTATAAATAAAAAGTGGAAGAACACCATTGTGGAGATTGATGCTGTAGCAGACAGAGTGGCAAGATTAGTTATATAACTTAATATCAGATACCAAATGCAGATAATTCAGGTTTATGCCCCAACAGCTGCCTTATAAGCAGTTGTCGTGGATTCGCTTCCCGGACAGTTCTTTGACAAATGAAAAAAGAAAAAAAAAAACAAGTTCTCATTGTAATGAAGTAGTAGAAGAATTTTATATAGATGTACAAAAGGCTTTTGATCAGAGTAAACAACATTTTAAAATTGTTATGGGAGACTTTAGATGAAAGTGCTGTAGGTAATTTTGGTTATGGTAATAGAAATGAGAGAGGACAGGAGTTTGCAGAAAAAGAAACACTTTATATTATGAATTTTTATTTTGAGAAAAATGTTAAAAGGAAATGGACATGGAAACATCCAAATGAGGGTACAGCAGAATTGGATTATATTTTGACTAACAAAAAATACATATTTCAAGATTGTAATGTTTTTATTAAATTTAACACAGGAGTTATCATCGATTAGTAAGATGTAAGATATGTGTTAATGCAAAACTAGAGAGACAAAAATTATTAAGAAAAACAATATTTACAATTGATATTCCTAATCTTCAGAAACATTCTAATGAATTTAAATTAGAACTTACAAATCGGTTTCAAGTATTAGTAGATTTTGAACATGATTCAGATTTGAATGAAATTAGTAAGAAAATAATTGATACACTTTCAAAAACTGTAACAAAGGTAGCTGGTAGAAAGAAGCAGCAACTGACCAATAAAATTTCTACTTAGACTAAAGAATTTATGAAGAAAAGAAGGAATATGAAAATATACAAAAATGATTTATTAAAAAGGATTGAATACCTCAAATTTTGTAAAATGGTGCAGAAAAGACTTGGAAAATGATATAAGAAAGTATAACTGTGAACTAGCAAGGAAAGCTGTAGAAGAGAATAAAAGTCTCAAGAGTGTAAAACAACATTTTGGTATTGGTAGGAAATTTATATGTGCAATAAGAAAAAAAGATGGAATTATTATTAAAAAGACAGATGACATTATGAAATGGATAGAAGACTTCTATCAAGAATTATATGGTAATAAAGAACAAGTACCTCCTATATCTATTACATCTTCCAAATTGCCCAGAAGTTTAAATGAAGAAGTGAGACATGCAATTAAATTTATGAAAAAAGGAAAGTCTCCAGGTAATGATGGAATTATAATTGATATATTAAAAGAAGCAGGTGAAGAAATAGATTTTTTTTTTTTTTTAGGAAAGTTATATACCAAATGTCTAAATGATAAAAATGTACAAGATGATTGGAAGAATGCAATATTCATATTAATATTTAAAAAAGATGATAAAGAAGATATTAGAAATTACAGATCTATCAGCTTTTTATCAGTTTTATATAAAATTTTACCAATTCGTCTATAGAGAACATTGGATTTCCACCAACCAAGAGAACAAGCTGGATTTAAAAGTGGTTTTAATACAATAGATCAGGGGTCCCCAACCCACTGCCCGCAGGCACCATGGTGCCCGCAGACCATTTTACGTGCATGCCGCTATCCGAACACGATAAAAAATTATTTATCTGATACAAATATGTTTAATTTTTAAGATTTCTTATAAATTATTGTATTATATTGTAATCAAATTGTAGGTCATATTATACTTTTTACAGCGTAAAAGGGTCTATCATTAACAATATCCAACTATAAATTTACATTGAAAAAATAAATGGTGCCCGCCACCTGGCCGGTATTATAAAATGTGCTCTTAAGTGCAAAAAGGTTGGGGACTGCTGCAATAGATCATATCCAGATATTGAAAGAAGTTATAGAAAGGACAAATGAATATGAGTTGCCATTATGTTTTGGATTTGTAGATTATGAAAAGGCATTTGATTCTATAAACATTTCTTCAGTGATTAAACCATTGGGTCATCAAGGTATAGATCCAGAATATTGTCATATTTTAAAGAATATTTACAAAAATGCATCAGCAACAATTAGATTACATAATGATACTAGGAAAGTCAACATTGAGAAGGGTGTAAGACAGAGTGACTCCATATCTCCAAAACTTTTTACAGCAGTGCTGCAAGTAGTATTTTGTGGATTAAAATGGGAAGTTAAGGGAGTGGAAGTAAATGATGATTATTTAAGTCATTTAGATTTTGCAGATGATATAATTGTTTTTAAATAACATTTGTCTAAATCGCAAGGCCTGATCGTTCTTAAGACAGCTGTTTAAAATCTGATTGGCTATCTCAGAGACAATGGTAGGCGCATGTGAAAGACTAGCAACCTTTCAGTTGTTAATAATTGTTTTTGCAAATAATGTTTTAGAGCTGCAGGAAATGTTTCAGGAATTATCATATGAAAGTAAGACTAAAGTAATGTTTATTGGATTTTCTCAAAATATGAAAATGAAGATTGATTATGATGAATTAGAAGAAGTTAACAGCTATAAATACTTTGGTCAGATTATTAATTCTGATGAAAACATAATGGATAAAATTAATCATAGAATTAAATTTGGTTGGAGTGCTTTTGGTAGAAATAACTTGATACTAAAACGAAATATTCCTATGTGTTTGAAAAAGAAAGTTTTTAATAAATGTGTTTTACCAGTTCTTACTTATGGATCTGAGACTTGGACACTTAGTAGAAGAGCAATACAGAGACTTCAGACCACTCAAAGAAGTATGAAGAGATGCATGTTGGGAGTAACAAGAAAAGATTGAAAATGCGATATACGGGTAAGAGAAACAGGTGTTACTGACCTCATTGAAAAATTTAAAAGACTGAAGTGGAGTTGGGCTGGACATATTGCTAGAAGAGATGATAATAGATGGACAATTGAAATTTTAAACTGGATTCCAAGATCCAGAAAGAGACCACATGTGACATGGATCGATGAAATAAGAAAGTTTGCAGAGGTGATGTGGAGAAGAGAAGCTAAAGATCGGAGATGGATTGAACTTGGAGAGACCTTTATCCTGCAGAGGATTGATAATGGTTGATGATGATGATTAACCACACGCATGAGAGATTCATGATGACACACTATTCATTAACTTAAATGACTGAAGAAAGAAAAGAGATAAAAAAGTCTATCAAAAGCAGTACCTAGCCTTTGATTAATCAATATATTATAACTACAAGGAAGCAGAAGTATTTTTGATCAGGCCCTGATAATTTATTATTCATATCCTCATATCTATATCACACATGCTTTAAATATAGGTATATTATTAATTAACCACAAATAATTCAAATCCAGAATCATTATTCAGTTTCGGATTTAATTTCCATATATAGTTTCATTAAATGTGTCCTGGGTTTTTAGTATATATTGGTAGGTGGTTTATTTATTTATAATGTTGCATAAATGTTGTTACAATTCCCCTTCTTTGTTTCTCATATGCATGTATTTATTATATTTTCTTGTTCAGATTTTACTTCATAAATATCATTTAAAATCTTCTTTGTTGTTTTATTATTATTTAAATATTTATTATTTAAAATGTTTATAATTTTTTGTTTATTAATTATGTGTTAGATTTGTTTTTAGTTATAATTTTATTTATTATTTTTATTATTCTTAAATCAACTTGTTTTTATACTATATATTTTTATTTTTTAATTTCATTATTTATTATGATTTTTCCTTCTAATTTATTTAAATATTGCTTTTTATTATTTAATTGCACAACTATTATTTTTAAATTCTTTATTCAATTTTTTAAATTTCATAACAAAGTTTTATTTGCATAGTAACTATTTTATATATTAAGCCAATAAACATCACATGATCACCTTTTCTTATGCTTGCTCTTAACTGCTATTAAATCAGGCAAAACTCTCTATTTATATTGCCACTCAGTATTGCTCTCAGATCCAAGGCTCTTCACTGACGAAGGCCACAAGCCTGAAATTAGTCCGGGGGTATTGGATGAGTAGGCACTAGATGGGAATTTTATGCACAAGCCCTCTGGCATCCATTGATTACTCTGGCTTGCACTGAGTGGCAACAGGTATAGAGAGTTTTGCCTATTTTATATATTCATGAAAGTATACTATTTTTATTCTGTATTCTTTTCTATAGACTGATATGTTTATTTGTTTCTCATTATTAAATTTTTTTTCAATTAAAATAATCAAAAATTAGTTTTATCTATTTCTTTATCTGTTGTAAATTTACATTTCTTATCATTTTTATTCATGTTTTTAAATCTATCATTTGCACTGAAAATAAATAAATAGTCATCTATATATATGTTTTACAATTTAAAAAAAAAAAAAGAATTTAAATCTGTTTAATAATTTTCAAAATCTTTTATATAAATGTTATTAATGTTCCACATAATGCTCTCGCCCTCATTAAACTCTCTGTATATAGCATTTATTCTCAGATATGATTTTTTTATAGCATACAGTATTTCTATTATCTTTTATAAGTGTATACATTAGCACTTTAATTGTATCTATTTGCTACAAATATGTTCATAATTAGTAGTAAAAAGAAGTACAAATTGATCCATAAGCTCATTATTTGTACTCAGCATATTTCTAAAACAATTTGTTTATTTTTAGTTATGATTCCACCTATTATACAACCTCAAATGAAAATGCATCAACAAGGTAGTTCCATATCTCATCATCAGCAAGGACCACCTTCTACACAAGGACCATACCCCATACAGGCTCCAGCAAGTAGTCCTGGACAAGCAAATTTGCTTCCTCAACCACCAGTACAACAAGTTCCTCCCAGGATTCCTGTGCCATCACCTCTACCAGTTATGATGCAGCTTCAACAGCAGAAGCAAAATCGCATCACACCGGTGGCTAAACCACAGGGCATTGATCCTATTGAAATACTTAATGAACGAGAACATAGGTATAAATTAATGTTTTGAAATATAAGTTTTATTATGTATTTTAGTTTGGTTAAGTATTTTAAGTTTTAAACATTATTAACATATTTATTGTAAATATTTTTTATTTAATATTTAAGTAATTTATATATAAATTTTGAATTGTTAAAAACTGTATGATTTGATGTTTTAAAATTAAGTAGAAAAAAGCAACAACTGTTCATTGCAATTCTCCAAAACAAATGCCATTTACATGACTTAAGAAATGTATTACATTGCCTGTGTAAGTCAAAATATTTAAAAGGTAAATTATACACTGTAAAAATTGTGAATCAGATGATAATGCTAATACAAAATTAAAAACAGAAAAGTACAAAAGTAAATAGGGATTTAATTTAGGAAAATAATTTAAAAATAAAGATTTTGATGATATGGCATCTCAGTTACCAAAGGTTAAACAAAATGTATATAAAATAAATATTCATTTATGACACTTTATTTTTAAAAAAAAATTATTTATTTAATTTTTGGAAATGTTTAAGACTGGAAATTGAATTAATTTTCATATTTAAAATATATATCAGTATTACAAACTATTAAATTTTGTAATGTGTGCTCCATAAACCTTAGAACTAAAATTTTATTTTTGATTGTAATTGATAGGTAGGGGTTAGTCTTTGCAAATAGACTTTGTTTTGTTATGATAAGTTGATCAATTAATAATATGAATGTCAAAAACAATGTTTAAAAGTATTTAACTGATAGACAAAATAGTAGATTACATCCCAAATTATTTATACAGGATTCAATTTTTGTTAAAGCCATAATGGAAAATTAAATATCTTCAACTTATAGATTTTTAATTTGTAAATTTAAAAATATTAAATGCTACAATCTGGAAAATAACTTATTGGATATGGAAGTCTAAAATAATTATGACTTTGTAATCATTTGTAAAGAGCATTATATATATGATAGAACTCATTCAATAGGCAAAAAAATTTTCAGGAATTTTCAAACACCATACTAAATTGCTACATGTCTCAAGAAAAATTCAGATCTGGAGAGGCATTTAAAAACATGACCAAATTCACGGTACTTAGTTAAAAATTTCATTATCCATTTGATGTTCTGCCCAATTATATTTTAGTCTTTTAATTCTTTCAATACGATATGTTTTAGTTTTTCATTCATATATTCCTTTTTATTTTTAATCATTGTTGTATAGAAAAGGTAGGTAAACATATACATAATTTCATAACATATTTTTACAAAGGTTGAGGAATAATTTATTTAAGTGTTTTTTTTTTTTTTTTGGGGGGGGGGGGACTATGAATAACAAAAGTTTCAATTAAATAATTGTAGATGATGGAATAAATTTGAAAATAATACAATGTGCCTTTTTTTAAAAAAAAAGAATTATCATTAAAGACATAAAAGCAGATAGAAACCAGTCCCTATCTTGTGTGAGAGTGGTGTAGTGAAAATTATACTACAGAAATATTATTCATTATTGGATAATCTCTAGTCTAATGAATGACTAATAAAAATTAGTAATACTGCACAATTAATTCTTAAAAATTTATATTCTGTAAAGTTAATCCTTATTGAATAATATTCTGAACAGATAGACAGTTTAGGCTTTTGAAATTTTAGAAAACATATTATTTGATCAACATTTATCATCTACAAAAGAATTTGTGAAAATGTTTTTCACTTAGTTAATTGAGTTGATTGATTCGGTAATTAGTTGAGTTCAGTATTTGTGAAAGCAAATTCTGCAGCAGAGAATAATTCAGAGTTAGAAAGACTATTATAGATTAGCAGATATCATTAGCTGATTCTAACTTTGGACATTGATTCCAATGATTGGAAATAATATAGCATTAGCAAAAGTACTTTTTATTATATTCCTTAATTTGAGCTATGTTTACCGACATTTATGTTCTTATGACCTTTAAAATGTCGGGTTAAAAGTGCTAGAAGTATATTAGTCATTGCTCTTAAAATATGTAGTTTCTCAGAGAAAAAGATACTATGCGCTAAAAATCTATGAAAACAAACTTTAAAATGGTAGTCTAATGACATTATGATTATCTGATATGTTAAGCTGAATCACAAGCCAGACTTATTAAATTGCCTGCCTAAAATAACATGATAAGTGTCTACAATTCAAAGAATAGATTACATAAAAATTATGCATTCCATTTATAAAGGATTTGAACCATCCAAAACAAAGCAAAACTCTCCATATAGTAGTGCCATCTTGTGCTAACAAGAGCAATCAATGGATGCCAGAAGGCTTGTGCATAAACTCCCTATCTAGTGCCTACTCATCCAATATCCCCAGACTAGTTTCTGGCTTGTGGCCTTCATCAGTGAGGAGCCTTGGATCTGAGAGCACTGCACCTAGATCTTAGTGCATAAACTCCCTATCTGGTGCCTACTCATCCAATATCCTAAGATCTAGGTGCAGTGCTCTCAGATCCAAGGCTCCTCACTGATGAAGGCCACAAGCCAGAAACTAGTCTGGGGATATTGGATGAGTAGGCACTAGATAGGGAGTTTATGCACAAGCCTTCTGGCATCCATTGATTGCTCTTGTTAGCACAAGATGGCACTACTATATGGAGAGTTTTGCTTTGTTTTGGATTGTTTAATAACAATTATTGTGCTAGTATGAGAAAGTGATCATGTGATTTGAACCATGTTAAAAAAAAATTTAAGATTTTAATCCAAGAAAAGAAGTAAACTCTTCAAATATATTATAGAAAAGTTTTAATAATACAGTTATGTAAGATACTTAGACAAAATCCAAAGTTAATATACTGGTAAGAACTTAATAAATTTTAACTTTGTTTTAATTTAAATAAATAAATTTGTAATTTTTTTTAATTATATAACAATTATCAAGTCAATTCTCTCTCCCTCTCTTATGTTTATTTTTTTTTTTTTAATTTCTCTTGTAAATTTTTGAAGAATGTTTAGATTTTTTTTTTCTCATCATGCATATCTTAGATTTCATTATTTAATAATCATTTCTGCTGTTGAATCTATTAATCACATTAGAGTCTTGATATATATATATTTATTTTCATTTGTTCATTTTTATATCCACTTTCACTTTGAATATTTGAAAAAAGGAATTTATAATATAGCATTTCTTTTTTTTTTTTTGTAAATTCCACAAGTGTATTTCTTTCCTCATTTTGGTCTCCATAACAATAAATTTACAGCATTTTTATTATTCAGTTGTTTACCAATTTTTAGCATTTAAGTTCACATGACAATTTTTAAATTGGTTTAGTCTGACCAAAATAATACTGATTATATTCAAAAAAATTCTGTACTTTTTTATCACAGTGATAACTTGAAATGGCATAAATCTGAAGTACCTATCTTTGAAATCTTCCAGATATCACCATTTTGTCTGATATATCATCGATTTCTGCAATTTTTTTTTTCCATCTTTTATTTAAAACAAATTCTATTTCATTTATGTTGCCAATATTTGTGTTTTTATAGTGAATTGCAATGTCCACTTTTCAAATCGTTTCTTTTAATTTAACAAGATTCCACACTGTTCATTTAATATTAAAGAGTTCTTTCAATTTGAGAAATCCTTTTTTATTTGAAAATGATCTAGTTATAGGTAGCTAATTAGGGCATCAAATGGAAGCTGAAATGTATAAGTTGGGAATTGTAATATTCTTTGCCTTCTGTTGCCAATCTTTACTTTATTTGATGATTTTTACAAACTCCAGACAATTTCCTCTATCATAATTTTAAATATAAAAGAGAATCCGTACTCACAAACCTTTTAGTCCTGCTTTCAAAAAATTTTAACTGGTTTCTCAAGCAATTAACTATAAGACATATGAAAAGAAAGTCTGGTGCTTTCAATGTCCTAAATTGAAAGGTAAATGCCAGTAAATTTACCCTGAAGTGTGTAATTGAGCAGCCATTACATGTTCATTTATCATGAGAATAAACTTATTCACTATACTATAAAGAAAGTACAGAGTGGATATTAGGAGTTTTCCCAGCTTGATGTCCTTAAATGCTACAAAAGATTCAAAAATCATTAATTTAATAGGAAACTTTGATTTGAAACCTTATATATTGTAAATATTTATGTTTTTATGTTTAACTGTATGAACTATATAGCATTTGCAATTTTTGTTTATGTGGCTGTATTTTTGATTCCAATTGAAAATAGATATTCTACTGAATGTTATATATTTTTATATTAGGTTAGTATAATATATATACACAGACATTTATGCCTACATAATTACAGATGTTGTGATCACTTGTTTATGCTTTATCTGCTATTAATGTATACTTGAACTTAACAAAAAAAAATGCAAATTGAATTTATGTTGTGTTTATGCATGATTTATATATAAACAAATAAATAAATAATACTTCTGTATATAATATATAAATAACAATTCGTGTCAATTGTTAATACAGAGTTTAATATAAATAAATAAAAACAAATATTATTTCCAAGCGCTTTCAACTCTTACGAGTCCTTATCAAGGCAGTGTAAACAATTCTATTTTCTCCTAGGTGATGAATCTAACATTTCATTGTATTGGCCAGGAACAACTAATCGGAAAGCTGGTTAATTTTGAATTCATAGCACAAGATGAATTTTGTATAATATATGATTCTTTAATCTTGCGTTTTTTATCATGTGTTTCATTCATTAATATTGTAAAATCCTTTGGACTACATATATGGCCTGTATTATTTTGGTGAACATAAAAAGCTGAATAAACTGTATCATCTTCTTTTGCTCTATTATAAGTATATTTATGTTGTTGAAGGCGATATTTAATATTTGTTTTGGTTTCTCCAACATATATTGCACTACAATTTATTTGTGGGCATCTAATAGAGTATACAAACAACACTGCTTAATAAATAATTCTAAGGAAATAATAAATAAGGAGGATAAAAGCAGTGTTGTATACCCTATTAGATGCCCACAAATAAATTGTAGTGCAATATATGTTGGAGAAACCAAAACAAATATTAAATATCGCCTTCAACAACATAAATATACTTATAATAGAGCAAGAGAAGATGATACAGTTTATTCAGCTTTTTATGTTCACCAAAATAATACAGGCCATATATGTAGTCCAAAGGATTTTACAATATTAATGAATGAAACACATGATAAAAAACGCAAGATTAAAGAATCATATATTATACAAAATTCATCTTGTGCTATGAATTCAAAATTAACCAGCTTTCCGATTAGTTGTTCCTGGCCAATACAAAGAAATGTTAGATTCATCACCTAGGAGAAAATAGAATTGTCCTTGATAAGGACTCATAAGAGTTGAAAGCGCTTGGAAATAATATTCGTTTTTATTTATTTATATTAAACTCTGTATTAACAATTGACACGAATTGTTATTTATATTATTTTTATATATAAACAGAAACATGTATAATATTTATTAATATAACAAATATATAAATGCACATTTACATTTTATATAATGTTATACCTACATCTACTATTGCTGGAAAGGTATAGAGAGATTCTAGTTGCTATGTAGCTATCGAAATAAGAGCCTTCAGGTGCCCTTATAAGTTTATCTACAATTTCTAGCTGAACGACAGCCTGCCTCATGAGTAGATACAGGTGACACTTTTGGATGTATTATGATAGTAGGCCCTATGTGGACATGTCTCACTGCATTAACCACATAGTGGAGATCCAGCATACTGCCGTTAAGCTATGACAGTAATTTGCTGTTGTCTGACCTTATCTCCAAATGATGACTCTTTATGGTCAGATCCCCATCCATAATGGAAGTGAATTCATTGAGCATCATCGCTTATGGCTCATTCTTGCTATTGGATGTATATTATCTACTTATATATCCATTGGTCTGTGGGGATGAATGCTCAGTTCAATCAAAGTAAGATACAATATCACCTGAAGGCAAGGTGAGATATAATGTTTGCTTCCCCTGGCTAAATTAGACCTGGAGAATGTAATCATTCAGAAGCTTTAGCATATGTCTTCATTGCTTTTTGGTTTCATCAGGTTCAGTAACTTCATTTGTAGATGTGGAAACTTTTAATTTTGTAGATTTATCTCTGCTGGTTGATGATTCATCACTGTTGGATGGTGATTTCTGATATCTGATGATTCTTCACTGATGGCTGATGACTCTTCTCTGATGGCTAATGATACATAATTCAACCTCAATTGGTGTCAGTGTCTGTGGTGTTGTAGTCCACCAGCTACTTGAACCACTACTGCTTGTGATCCTTTAACTTTGATCACAATTGCTAGAGCCCAATAATCTGCACTTTAGTATTGCTATTTTCAATTTTCCCTTTAGTCGAATTAGGCCTGAGAACTGACAAATTAGCATTTAGCTAGTGACTGTACTTGGTGTAAAATGCTGTGCCAAAAGCATTTTAGCTTATATGGGTGTTCCAATCTCCCAGTATCAATCTCTTTTAGCATTTTTTTTAGTTTCTTTAACCAGTTTTTTAGTCTGGCCATTGCTCTCAGGGTGGAATGTTGGGCTGAAATAGCTCAATATTATTATTGGTACAAAATTGCCTGACTACAATTAAATGTAAAACTTGTGCCATTGTCTGAAACTATAGTTTTTAGGCAGATCGTGAGTAGTGAATAGTCTCCTAAGAGTTTTGATATTTGTGGTGGATTGGAGTGATGATACTTCCACTACCTCCAGCCATTTTAATTATGAATCAACAAATTAAATGAATAATGCATGAATATACTGTAAGTATAAAAAATATACTATAATAGTTACTGCGATTTTGTAACTAAAAGAAATATATACTGACAGCTCTTTTGTAACTATCATAAATATTGATCTAGTCACTACAATCATGACATAAATAAATTATCTCATTTCACAACAAATAAAAAAAAAAATCACTGATATAATTACTGGCATACTTCTCTTAAGATTTAGAATATTTGTGACATTGGGAAGCCATTATAACCAACAAAATATACTAGCTATTGCCATTAGATAAATAAATATTAGCTATATCAACTGAATAAAAATTATAGTGAAATCAATGGAGTGCATTACGCTTATCTCCAATAATAGACTTTTTCAGCAAAGAATCCTTCCCTTTCCTCTTTCCACATATATAAGACAATTCATAGTCGCACACACTGGCACTATTTGTAACTACTCAAATATATATATAAAAATTAAATAATATCAAGTTGGAAAAGAAAATCAAACTCTTTTATTTAGTTTACCTATGTACATGTGTTTTCCCTGGGTGCCACTAGGTTGTCTAAACCTAGATAAAGTTATATTATATCTTTATAGTGTACCTGATTCAAACCCACTTGGTACATTCTTTACAACACATGCACATGGATGAATGAAAAATGACATTCTTATATTTTAGTTCTGTCAATAAAACTATAGGATCCCAATATCATAAATTCTCAATATTTAACACTTTTACAGGTGTTACCATCTCAGTTTATGTATATGGATTTACTGATTGCCCGATGCATAGATGCTCTTACTAATGGCTCACAAACAAACATAGTGAGGATCATTATTTATATATATAGCCCTTAAACCTATTTATTTAATTTATTTATTCACCATAATATAATGGTGATGATGATTCCAGCCACAGATTTTGCAATTAACTCACAACAACAAATTTAACTTTTATGAACCTATAAGCACTTACTTAAAACCATTATATTTAAACTGGGATTTAATTATTAATATTCACCAGTGATGATGACTGATCATAATGAATCTCATGGCCTAAAATATAGTCTTTTATAAGTTTATAGTTATTTACTTAAAACACTGTTATATTTAAAATGACAACTTAATCATCAATATTTACCAATGATGATGAATGATCATAATGAATCTCACCACATGATATTTAGCTTTTTTATAATCCCCTATTTACTTAAAACATTATTATATTTAACATGCGACTCAATTACTAATATCTACCAGTGATGATAATGGTCATAACTAATCTCACAACATAAGATTTAGCTTTATAAATTTATATTTATTTACCTGAAACATTATTATATTTAAACATTGATTTAACCAATAATATTCATTAGTGATGATGATGGTCAAAACCTATCGGCACAACATAAAATTTTAGCTTTTTTGTTATAAACCTATAATTACTTAAAACTTCATTATGTGTAAAGGGTGATCCAACACTTAACATTTATTAGTGATGATGAATCATTATAATTAAATTGCAAAATTTAAAAAAATAACAATACTAATAATAAGAACACGAAAGCCAAATATTGTATAATTATATTTATTGAGATTCCTCCTTTTAATAAAACAAATTTCTAATTATATAATTGACTACAATTATTATATCAGTTAAATACATTATTAAAATCAAATATCTAATACTGGATGTATAACCAAATAAGATTAAATATAGGTGTATGTTCCTATCCATTTAAAATAAGCTGGTTTAAAATGAAACATAATTAAAAAAACATTCAATCTAATGCTTATTTAATATTTCTTCCAGCTTTATTATTATATATATGTCATAAAGGTAATAAAACTCATTCACGTAATATGTATGTGTTTACTTTCATACACATGTGACTCTGATATTAATTTTCTCCCTTAAGCTAAAAATTATTAATCACTAAGATTTTAGTCGAACCTATTTGACCTAAACTTAAGTGATGTATGTTTTTATAAGCAGTCACACACACACTCGTGATATGTTAGTATATATATGGTGTTAGTATATATATGGTGTTAAAATGTTTCCCTTCATAACATTTTTTTATAAATAAATTATACACATAAAAAAATCAAAAAAAAAAACTATTTAAATCTTGAGCAAAAACCTTTATATCAAATTTAAATATGCAATAAATAAAATAAAAAAGTATATATTGACAGATTGCTCAAGTACCTTATTTAGCTCATTAGATGACAATAACAAAAGGGCATATTAAATTACAATACAAAAAAGTATTCAAATATATGTAGGTGCCGTGTTGTTATGCAGTAATGATAATTAATAATACAATCAATAAACAAACTTTTAATGTTTATGTATTAAAAGAAAAAAAAAAGATATTTGACTTATAGAAAGAATCCCAAATAATTACTTTTAATAAGTAAAAAGAAATTATTAATAAAATTTTAAAGTTTCATCCATTTTCAGTTCTTACTAATGTCCAAGGTGAAACAACAGACTACTCTTGTCTATAGCTTCAGACTGCTTTGGATTTAGTTTGTTTTTACCCTTTCAAAGTTATTACCAGCACTTTTAATGAACATAAAAGAAAGCTTTAAAAAAACTGATTAGTAGACTAGTTGAGGCTTGATGTGTGGGTTTTACATCTTTGTTCTCTTCTTCTCTCTCCCTTTAAAGATGATGATCCTTTAATACGCCAGGGTATGAAAAAGAAGTCTCTGAGACATAGCCATTTGTTGGGTATTATAGAAATATATATTAATGTACAGACAGACTATCCTATTAACTCATGATGGAAGTGATCTTAGGGAACAAAAATGTATGGTTAACACTGCATCATCTTTTTCTTGCAGCTGACAAAATATACAAACACTGTGTTCATTTTTCTTTTTCAAAGTAGTAATTGGTGAACTCTCCTTATAGCACCATTTTACTGTTCATCTTCTTTTAGGGATTCAATCTCCATCAATCTTTCCAGAATAGCTTAATTGCTAGAGTGTTTATATATCAGCACATCTTCTATACTATTTAAAGCAAGATTTTGACATTTTTGCTTCCACATCTTCCCTCAAACTCAGGAGAAGAAAAAGTTTTAGAGAGAATGCTTGATTTTGTTGGCTATTGTCTTTTTTTACTATTCCTCTCACACAGCTTTTTATACATCTCAGCTTTCTGCAATCCCCATAGCTTTTCTAGATTAAAAATTATTTCTCATCAAAAAAATTGTCATTTTAGAAATTCCAAAACTGATGACAATTAATGGTCAAGTAACAAAAAGAAAATTAATTGCTCCATCTACTTTCAAACATCCCTTCCTTTTTGAAAATTTAAAATCCAGACAGAACAAAAAAGAATAAAATTAATATTTATGTGTAATTAAAATATGTGTCTCTGATTTAACACATTCATACTTTCACTTCTGACAAGCACATGTGCTTTTCAGGCCATTAATTTGCTGACCTATAGATATGATCCCTAGCCTGTTTTATTTTAAAGAAAAACTAAGCTATATAATGATACTGCTTTATTTAATATAATAGACTAATGCAACCTATATTATTTCTTATAATATTCATTCTCTCACTACTGCTTACTAATAAATATTGCCTATTAATATATATAATATGCACACACACAAAGATATATATATAAAAAAAAAAATTTTCTCTCTGATTTAATAATATATGTAAAGAAATGAAATTCTATTCCTACATTACTAATACATTATAATAAAATAATTATTAAGTTTTTTTGATTAATTTATTGTTCAATTATAATATTTTTATAAATATAAAAAATTATAAATTTTCAAAGATATTTTTTTCATTAAAAAATATATATATTGTTATTTTATCTTAGGCAAGAGAAAATCTATTCTATTCTTTTGCTTTATAAACATATTCAAAATATCAAATAGTAATGTTTTTTTTTTTTTTTTAAAATAAATAAATTATGTAAGATATTTGGATATTAAGTTCCAGCATTATTAAAATGAAATATTGGAACAAATTTTCTAAAATAGTTGGACAAATTTTTATAAACAACCACAATTACTTCTCTTATCATAAATTTAATATCCTATCAATATTTTGCTATACGAGTTAAGTAAAATTAAAATCCAAAAGGTATCATTAAACTGTTGGATTCAAATACTGTATATTAGATCTGATAAAATCAAACTATTAGAAAATTAAATTTAAAATTAGAATAGAATAAAATAGTATTGATTGATTATTGATTGAAAATATTTTACATAGCAACATAAAAAGGGAACATGCTAAAAGCCTAATGTTTTGATAGTTGGTCTTTATTCAATTAGTCCTGTAAACTAGCTAAAATTATGAATAGAGAGAGGCTAGGCCACTGTAAAATATTTATAATGATACACAAAATATTTTTAAAAGAAAAATTAAAATGTAAAGATGTGTACATATAAAATTGAATTAAATATAGAAGTTTATAAGATGTTTGTGTTATAAAGGGATCTTATTATGTAGCATTTTAATTTCTGAATTTGGAAATAGTTTGTGATGATAGGTAATCATTTTAATAAAATACAGCAAGAATTAATTTCAATCTAATTATGTAAATGTTAATAAAAATCCTAAAAGAATTTCAAAAATTTTGAAATATTTTCCCTGTTATTAAAGCAAAACAAAACAGCAGCTAATGAACAAAAATATTTGCTGTGCAAAAAAGTCAACAGGTGACAATAGGACATAAAAATAAATTTAATTTAAACAATAATTGAGAAAACAATGTAGAGATTATCATGTTTTGGGGGAAACATCTCAACATAGAGAAAGTTTTGATTTTGAGCTATCATAAACATATTTTGTGATAAACTGGAAGAAAAGGATCTTGCAATCGAGATGGAAAGCAAGCTCTGAAATAGGAAATAGTAACTTCAGTTTTGTGATAGCAGCTTGTACTATTCAAATTAATAAGAGTACCAAACTTTTCCTACATTATTGCCATCAAGTGCAAGTCTTCATAATCAATGGATACAGGAAGGTTTGTGCATAAAATCTCTATCTAGTGCTTACTTATCCAACATCCCCAAACTAGTTTCTAGCCTGTGGCTTTCGACAGTGAGGATTATGAAGGCTTGCAGTTGTTGGCACTACTGTATAGAGAGTTTGGTACTCGTATTAGCAGCATATGTAAGCATAAGAAATGGTGATTATGTGATGTTTGATGGTTTTATAGCTATCCTGCCCATTGGATAAAGTGAATGAGCTTGGGTTGGAAACATTATGGTGTTTTCATCTTGGACTCCTAGCTTTATAGTTAACAAAATAGGTAAAAGGTGAATACTGGAAGGTTGCATTAGATCCTAAGATCTAGGTGTAGTGCTCTGAACTCCAAGGATCTTCACTGATAAAAGCCACAAGCTAGAAACTAATCTGGGGATGTAGGATTAGTAGACACTAGATAGGGATTTTATGCACAAACCTTCCTGCATCATTACAAAGGCTTGCATTTAGTGGCTCTATTGTATGAAGAGTTTGGTACTCTTATTAACAGCATGTGTAAGCATAAGAAATAGTAGTCATGTGATGTTTTGATGGTATTATACTATTCAAATTCTATAATGATAAAGTTCTCAAATATAAATAGATGCTCGTGCTTCTCTATTGAGAAGACAATGCCACAGAAGAAATTGCTTATTGTCTGATACACATTGCCAGTACTTAAAGAGTTAGTCTAGCTTGTCAAAAATAAAAATTAAAGGGAATTATCTTAACTGAATTCTGTAATTAAAAAATTTGGAAATTTTTATTTTCATAATATGTGGTCTTTAATTTGAATAATGTTTTATGTGGTCTTTAATTTGAATAATGTTTTTGTTTAAATACAAGTATTTTTTAATAAATTTATTACTAAAATTAAATTTTAACATAAATAAAAGAATTTAAAAAATCATAAATGTTATAAATTTATGAAAATAAAAAAATTTACTTTTTTACATTAATGAGAATAACATTTTTTTTTTCTTCTTTTCCATTGATGAACATTTTAAGTTCTTCTAAAAATGTCATAAAATTATAAAAATAAATATATATTTATTAATTACAAATATCTTTCAACTGATTAAAAATTAACTTGAGAACAAAAAAATTATCTCTTTAATCATTTTTTTTTTACAAGTCACATATGAACAAATGCACCGTTTTGAGAAAATTGAGGTTTTTTTTTATTTAATCTTTGAAATATGAGCTTTATATACTTTACCTATCTATTAATAAAAAATAAAATTAAAATATATAATCTTTACCATTTGTTTAAAAGCAGTTACCACAAGCTTCCAACGGAAGTACAACATAGATTGTTCAAGTGCCATCTGAGATAAATCATCTCTGATGAAAATAAGCGGAAGTACCATTTAGAGGCAAAATATAATTTGCCAAAAAAGAGTTTTAATAACCTGATCTCAGAAAGTACAGATTATCTGAAACTTGAGATTAGATATTAATTTTTGACCAACTGCTAGGTCCTGGTTCCAAGCCAATTTAGACTATATAAGAAAAAAAATCCAACATCCTGAAAAATATTAACAGACTATTTTGGAGCTAGAAGTGATTTATACTTCAGATAAGGTACCTAAAATTATAATCTTACTCAAATATATTAAAACCTATGGTAAGAAATTTAATTTTTTTTAAGGTCTGAAGTAACATTTTTTCTTTTACCCATAATCCTTTATTCATTATCCTTAGACAGTTTCCTCCTTTTACCTTTAATATTGAAAACTAGGATTCAGAGTTGCAAGGAATGCAGATATGCATTTAGCAACTATCTTTAACTACATTTTATCAGTCAAGGTAAAAATTTGAAATTCATTTCAACCTAATGTTTTGAATTTAATCAGATCAATCTACTCGAACAGTTATGTAGATCTGAAATCAGTTCAATAACTGTATATCTTATTATCTTCAATTCTTTAATAATTATAGATATTTTTTTCTTGGCTAGGAATGATAATAATAAATTATCAAACTATCAGTTTAAGGAAAGATAATATAAGAGGAATTATCCACTGTAATGTCATTTAATTTATGCTCAAATAATCAGTGATTATTATGCTTCAGTAATCAGTGATTACTAGATGCATATAAAATCCCTATCCTGGGTATTTAATTCCCCATCCTCCGATCAATTTCAGGCTTCTGCATTTGTCAATGGGATCTTTATCAATGTGATGCTAGAATAAAGGGTCATTCTTGCATTACCATATTGATTTAAGTTAGTAGTTTGAAGATTTATTGTTATTAACATCGAAGAATTGAAAATAATAAAATATGTAGTCACTAAACTGGTTTCAGATTATGTAATTGATCAATCAGTTTGATTTGAATTAAAAACCTTAGGATTGTTTGAATTTTATATTTTTATCTTGATAGGTAAAATGGAGTTAAAGATGGTTGCTGGATGCATATTTGCATGTCTTCCAATTTGAACCTCAGGCATCATTGATAAAAGGGAGAAGATTAATCCACAGTGAGGATGAGAATTTAAATACTGAGAATAAGAAATTTATAAGCAGTGGGTAATTACTGATTTTTTAGGTGTATGGTAGCTAGCATTAAAATAAAGAGCTGTTCTTTTATTATCACAAAAAAATTTTTTCTTTGAGATGTATCATTTTAATTAGATATAAAATTTTGTTTTTGAATATTTATTTTAGTTGATTTGTGGTTTAATGAATGTAATTCTCTCTAGAATTATTTAAATACTTATATATGTTCAATATAATATGTTCCTGCTAGAATGCTCTATGCATGTGACAAATTCTTATAAATATGGTTGATATTATCATTATATGATAAATTATATATATTTGAAATATATGACATAATATTATGTTAGAGGCTAGTAAAAGTTTAGTTTTAGTCTGCATTTAAAATGTCTTCACTAATACTTTGTGGATATATTGGTCCAGTGTGTATGTTGAATGATTTATTATTCTGTGTCGCATATTTTTTGTAGCTATATAAAAAGAAATTTTATCTTCTGTTGCTATTCTTAGATTAGTTTTATTTTTGTTTCATTTTTATTAACTCCTTAAAATCATTATCATCAGAGTTCATGATCATGGTTAAATAATTATTGGAAATGTTTGTAGAAAAAACTTAATTGAATTATATTTGATGATGGATATATCTGTTATCAACAGTAATTCTTTTATCATGAAGTAGTGCCTAAGGAAACATTATTCTATCACATAAATAATGCTACCACCATATAAGACTCTTATTGGCAAATGGATGATCAAGAAATGTAAACTGTATCTGTAGGAGAAAAGTTTTGTATGACTTTCAAAGAAATGAATATATAGTTTAATCACAATCATTATTCCTAATAAGCTTATTTAAGTTAATGATATTTATGTCTTTCAATATATTGGCGATGAAATATTGTTAATTAAATGATAAATTGTTGCATAAATGGTAGTCCAATATTTACTCAAATTACTTCGTATTTGACATTATATAAGGTTTGAATTTTGGTCAGTTGGATAATGTTGTCTAAGTAAAATAATGTATAAACATATACTTGGACTACTTACAGATCTGATAAATGATAATGATTGAAGTTATTAAAATAAAATTTAAAAAAAGTTATATGGTAAAATGGAGTGGGACATAAGAATGAGATATCATTGGAAAGATGGAGGAGTTGATAGATATACACTTTTGAATGCAGTAATAGAAAATAAAGTAAACAGTAATTACTACCTTAATCCAATATGTTAAATAACTCAAATATTTTCTCAATCATCCTGTGCCAAATAATATACAAATAATTTAACTTTTTGAAAAGGAATGTGCAGTTTGAATTGTTAATATTTACTATTTGCCTATGAAAAAATGATATGTATGTTTTTTTGTGATTTGCATTTTTCTTGGAACACTTGATTCATGTTACTATCTTGGTATTCCTCAGTTCAGTAGTTATCCAAAAATGCCTCTTTACATGTTTAAAAGCTGTTAGATTTTTTAAATAAGTAACTCATACTGGAATACTCTTTGCAGAAGGCTATATACTATGACCAACTTGCCTTCCCCAACATTGTATTTAAATTAAAATTCTGTTCAAACTATTCAAGTAGTCGATTAGTGATTTATCTGACTACCCTCTGAATGTTTTCATTTTTTAAAAGTATTTTAATGATCTAGCTGGGTGGAAGAAACCAAGGTTTGACTTTGTTGGTCTCTTATATATTCTTTTTACTTTCATGATGATTTCCGCTGTGTGAGAGGTCATTATTTGGATTTTGTCTAGTAGTTTTTTTGTTTTGAGTTGGCTTTGATCTTAGTTTTAATCCATCTTAAAACCTTGGATGTATGACAGAAAAATGCAGGTTACAAAATTATAAAAGTTAAAGAGGTTAATAATGAAGACAGAAGAAAAACCTTAGCATCAAAATTATAGAAGTGAAAATTGAAGATAGAACAGAAACTCCAGAGTTAGTAACTAGCTCAGCCAATAAAAATCAAAAACCTAAAGATCCCAAGTTGAGGAAAGTTAAAGATTTTAGTTAGCAGAAATTTGTAAATCACAGCCACAAGGACAAATAAGATAGCAATGATAGCAAGAATGATCCAAATAATGATAGAGAATTCAAAAAAATAATCAAATAACGAGGAAGAAATTACTGAAGAATAAAAAATAAAAATAATTAATTGCTTGGAAAACTAGCACAAAATATAAAGGTAAATCATTAAGTAATGCTAAATGAAGTGAAAGAAAAAATAATTACCAAGTAATACTAAAGAACATGAAGGAAGAAATTTAATAGGATTCCGGGGTCAGGATGAGATTGATATGAGATTTATATAGATATAGTTCTTGTTATATATGTATATAGAATAATAACAATTGATAACGTTATAGATTGTCAATCTAATTTCTTAACTAAAACAACTAGCATATATAGAACAAAACAAGTCAGTGGAACCCGGATCATATGTTTGACAGATATGGGTTACCAACTACTCCAGAAATAGAAAAAAAGAAAATGAGACTGGGACACGACAGGTATAAAAACAAAAGTCAAAAGACTCTCGGTCTATTTCCTGCTACAGTGCTGGTGGGTGTGTGTTCAAGAGGACAGAATATCCCAGATAATTGGTGCCTGTAAGTAATCCAGCCAATTAGGACCTTAAACACATCATACTGATCTTTTATTATTTTACAATACCCAACTAGGCTCTTCATGGATAATAAATTTATGCCTGTCACAGGTAGAGTGAACTTTACTTATAAACTTATAACATTTGCTATGTGAAGAGTATTAGAATATTAATATCCCCAACTGTTGTAGTAGCTATTTTATATATATTAAACTATTATATTGCACACCTGATCTCTGTTACTAAACCAAAGTTAACATTGCTGATCACTGGCGAAAGCCAGAACACAGCAAATAAAGTGGTGCAGTTAGGAGTAAACCTTGTAAACAGGGGAGGGAGGATTTAGAAAGGATAGCGGTTAATAGCAAAAATTGAATGGGTTAGATTCGTACTAAAAATGTATTCAATTGGTCAAAATAGCATAGGAGAATTCAGGGTAAATAATGTGTCAGAATGGCGATTATATATAACCCAAATATAATTTTTTTTTTTACCTTGAATGGGATAGACGATAATAAAAAAACTTGCAGCACTCATGTGTATCATGGGCAAGAGGGTAATTGAAGTTATAAGTAAATATTTTGAACTACCATTGCCTGAGAAGATTAAATATGAAGTAATTAAAAAATTAAACGAACATTTTAGTCCATGTCCCTCTCGTCATATTGCGAGATTAACCCTGCATAATAGGAAGCAACTAAAGGGTGAGAAAATAAAGGACTATAATTTGGCTTTATGGCAGTTTTGTAGAGGAAATCCTTATGGATCAATTACTCTGGGGGATAGTGGATGATAGGCTTAGTCAACAATTGTTAGTAGAACCAGAATTAACATATGAAATGCCATTAAGAAAGGCATGGCATGCTTACAGAGCAAGGTTGGAAGAGAACGCAAAAATGGGCGTTTTTCAAGACAAATAGTGAGAACGGTAGTCCTCATGAGGTAAAAACAACACTAAAGTTACTTGTTACTGTTGTAGTAAATTAAGCCATATGAAGAATGAGTGCAAATGGAACAAAAACTCATGTTTCAAATGCAGTGAAAAGGGGCATTTGGTGCTAGTCTGTAAAAAGGAGGGTAGAATTGAAAACCCTATGTCAGAAAGTAGGGGTAGGAAATTAATAAAAAAAAAAAACAACAATTAAAAACTTATACGTGAAAGAGATACATCAGTTCGTGATTAAAGTAAAAATTCAGGAAAAGGAAATAGAAATGGAAGTAGACAATGGATCAGCAATTTCTATAATGTCTCTTACAGATTGGGAGAGCTTGTCAGCAACTAATTTGAAGAGTTCGCTAGAGAAAAAAAGTATTAGAGCGAAAGACGTAAATGGCCATGCGCTTAAAATTTGCAGCCAGGTTACAATGCCAATCAAGTATAATGGTAAAAAATGAAATCTATGGTTATATATTGTAAATGCAAAAATTAACCCCATTATAGGAAGAGATTGGTTCTGTTAATTAGGAATACAAATTAGTATTATAAAAGGGATTTCTGTAGAACAGGAAATAAGTAGAAAATGTCCAGAGCTTTTTAACAAAGAATTAGGGTTGATAGATACAAAACCAGTCAAAATAGAATTACTAGAAAAATGCACGTCCAGTAGTTTGCAAACCATGAAAAGTGCCATTTGCACAAAGAGTGAAGGTTGAAGATAAGCTAAAATCTTTAGTCAAAAAAGAAGTATTAATGCCCATCAAAACCTCTGATTGGGCTACACCATTAGTGGTAGTAACCAAACCGAATGGGGAAGTTAGATTGTGTGGGGATTACCATGTTACAATAAATAAATATTTAAACAGGGGAATGTACCCTGTCCCAAATGTTAGGAAAATACTGGCGGGTCTACAAAACGCTTCGTATTTTGCCAAGTTAGATCTAAACTTCGCATTCCATCAGATTCGCATAATGGATAAATCAGTGGAAAAATTAGCGCTTACGACCCACATGGGCTTATATAAATGCAACAGACTACTGTTTGGCATTTCTATAGCACTGAATTTTTTTCAAGCAAAGATCAATGCTTTGTTACAAGGTTTAGAGGGAGTCATTCCATATTTCAATGATATACTTGTCACGGCAAATTCAGAAGAGAAATTATGAGAAAGGCGCCTCACTGTGTGCGAGAAATTACAGAAATTAGGTGTAAAATTTAATGTGCAAAAGACCTTATGGATGGAAAAACAATTAACATTTTTAGGTCACTTGATTTCAGACAGGGGGAAGAAACCATCATCGCAGAAAGTAACTGCAGTGATGTCAACGCCTCTCCACCAACCAACATCGAATAGCTGCAGGCATTTTTGGGATTGATGAATTTTTTTGAGCCTTTTTTGAAGAACAAGGCTCAGATTGCAAAACCCATATATGATTTGTTAAAGAAGAATCAAAAGTGGAAATGGGAAAAAAGTCCATCAAGAGGCCTTTTTGCAAACAAAAGCCTTACTATCATCAGATAAACTGTTAGTGGATTATAATAGCACTTTAGAAGTACACTTAACCACAGATGCATCCGAATGGGGAGGATGAGCAGTACTAGCTCATCCGTCCTACAAAGGGGAGCGTACCATTACGTATGCATCAACGACCCTTTCAAAAGCAGAAAGGAACTACTGTCAGTTACACAAAGAGGCATTGGCTATTGTTTTTGGCCTTAAAAAATTTCATCGATTCCTGTTTGGCAGAAACTTTATAATAATTACAGATTACAAACCACTACTTGGAATTCTGGGCCACGGTAGACTGGCACCCGAACATTTAAGCCCATGCGTGATGCGCTGGAGAAATATCTTGGCAGGATATGACTATATACTCTAATGTCAAAAAGGCAAAGAAATAGCACATGCAGACACGCTGTCACAAATGCCAGATAAACAAGAGAAAATTAGTACAGAGGTTGAAATAAATTATATAGATGTCTTAAACTCAGACATATTGAATAGTAAAAGTGTAGAAAATTGGACAAATGCTGATCAGGGCTACCAGAGATTGAAGCAATGGTTTAAAAATGAATGGCCAGATTTGAGGCCTGAATATGTTGACCCGAGTTTTTGGGCACATAGAAATAAACTTCATTTGTAAAGGCTGTATGTTAATGGGTGATCAGGTTGTGATTCCTATGGCAGGCAGACATGTTTTGAGTTTACTACATAAAGGGCACTCAGGGGTGGTAGGGGCAAAATCATTGGATCGTAGCTACTACATATGGTGGCCAAAAATGTCAAGAGACATCAAGCAAAGTATTAAAAAATGTGCACCATGTCAGAGACAGATGAATATGCCAACGAAGGATTACAACTCATGGCCAAAGGCAACAACAGCTTGGCAAAGACTCCACATAGACCATGCTGGCACAATAAATGGGAAAATACTATTTGTGATTATAGATGCTTATTCAAAGTGGACAGAGTGTTGAATAGTGAAAGACGTTAGTGCCAATGAAACCATTAAGATACTAAGTTCAGTATTCACCTATCATGGACTGCTAGAAACAATTGTGTCTGACAATGTAACAGCATTTACAGCTAAAGAAACTGAAGAATATTTCCAGAAGAATGGTATCAAAGACATACGGATATCAGCTTACCATCTGGAGTCGAATGGACTGGCAGAAAAAGTGGTACAGAATATAAAGAAAGCCTTAAGAAAACTAGATAACCAGGATCTTCAGAGTACTATCAATGATGCAATGCTTCACCAACACTTAACGCCATCGACAGCTATGAGAAAGTTGCCAGCGGAATTATTAATGGGTAGGAAATTGCACATTAAATTGTCATTACTGCTTCCAAACCCCACCGAAAAAATGAATAGCAAAAATTATGCAAACATTTTTGCAAAGGGAGATAGAGTTTGGGTCTGGGATATGCTACAGAAAAAATAGGTAGAAGGGATAATTACAAGACTGTTATCCCAGCTCATAGTAATCATCCAGTTACAAAATGGCACAACATCTCAGACATCATGTGGTAGAAGAACTGCAAATATTGACACATATTACAAGTGAAGTAGGACTGCAGGACCAAGAGAAATTGGATATAAAGCAACAAACAGAAACAGAAGAGACAACACCTGACAATAATGAAATAGCTGTGATTCCTATGCCAAATTCAAATGGAGGAACAACGGATATACACCGACCAAAAAGGAAAATACAAAAGCCATACATATTGAGAGACTATGTCTAAAAAAGAGAAGCCATTTCTGGAGAAAGGGGAGGAGTGTTATTTATGTATATAGAGGAATAACAATTGGTAACCGTTATAGATTGTCAAGCTGATTTTTTAACTAAAACAACTAGTGTATATAGAACAAAACAAGTCAGTGGAACCCACATTGTACGTCTGACAGATATGGGTTACCAACTACTCCAGAAATAGAAAGGAAGAAAATGAGATGTGACAGGTATAAAAACAAAAGTCAAAAGACTCCCGAAGTCTTTTCCTGCTACAGTGTTGGCGGGTGTGTGTTCTAGAGGACAATATCCCAGGTATCGGCGCCTGTAGGTAATCCAACCAACTAAGACCTTAAACAGATTCTACTGATCTTTTATTATTTTACAATGCCCAACTGGGCTCTTCGTGGATAATAAATTTATGCTAGTTGCAGGTAGAGTGAACTTTACTTATAAACTTTTAACTTTTGGTACACAGGGAGTATTAGGATATTAAGATCCCCAACTGTTGTAGTTAATTCTCCATATTATATTGTATGTTAGCTATTTTATGTGTATTAAACTATTTTATATATATTAAACTATTATATGGCACACCTGGTCTCTGTTTACTAAACCAAAGTTAACATTGCTGAGCACTGCTGAAAGCCGGGACACAGCAGTTATTAAATAAGATATATAGAGGTAAATATAGAAAGAGAACATTATTTATAAATGAATTATGGGTTGTAAAAAAATGGTTACGTTAGGAGTATACACATGGATACATTTATAGATATTACATATTGGGAAAAACTTAGCATAATGTTTACATATAAAGGAGTATAATATTTATAAGAGAATTATATAATAATAATAACAAAAGTTAAGGTGTATAAATAAATATATATGTAAATAAAATATTGTAGTAGTTATAGATATATTTAGTTTAAATAATAAAGGGAGCTAGGGTATAAGATAATTTAAAAAAAAAACCGTTTTTTTATTTTGAAAAGATTAAAGTAAATGGGTAAGTTAAAGATCACAATTTATAGGTTATAGATATTATAAATAATAATAATAGATATAAAGTATTATTTTAACAGAAGACTGAATAAATTAATAATAGATATTATATCATATAAAATTAATTCTACATTTTATGATCAGAGTTCAAAATGTATATGTGTACAGCAACGTGGTAGTTCTGAAACATTCAAATAAGAGTCATTTAAAAAAATTTTCATAAAGAAGAATTTAATGTTAAAATTTTTCCTTTCAGAATATCTGAGATTAACGTGGAAAGTATATTGTAAATCAAACCTTACATAACTAGAACTGAAAGAATTTTTCAAGCAGTCACCTTGAACATATCAAAAACTCAGTTATATGGTGATATTGAATGCTTGCTTGTCATATAAATTTTTTTTTAAAAAAAAAAATAGACTATAATATCTTTTCATTAAATCATTTTAAAAGTTATCTTTTTAAAATGAATTGTAGTAATATTAAAAAAAGTCTTATGTATCATTATCAAAGACATATTTGATCCTTTAAATATTATATTGTCGAACTGACAATTATATAAATATAAAATTATTAAATATATCTTTGAGGTCGAGCTAATAAGAATAAAGTTTAAGTTTATAAGAAATAGAAGTAATTAAATTATTAAAATTTGAATATTATGTTTAGATTAATAGTTGTTCTTGAATATGTATGTGTACATTTAGGAATACACACATATAATTTATATTTATTTTCTATTTTGTACTTATATTGTATATTTCATTTTATATTCATTGGGTTATTTATTTGGGTTTGATTATATTTATTTCTGTTTAATTATATATTGTTATATATTTTATGTTGATTTTAGTTTTTTATCATTTACATTTTTTATGGTATTATTTATGTATTTTATTTTGTTCATTATATCATAGCTTTGAAGAAGACTGCAGGACAGTCAAAACATAAGGTGTATGTATATATGTACAATAAAGGATTTTGCTAAAAATTGTTCAAAGTCGTTTGGATAAATTGCATTTATAAGATATTAAAATAAAGGAAAGGGTGATTTTTGTAAAATTTCTGATGAAGGAAGAAATAAATAATATGAAGGTGGAGAAGCCACCATGCTTGAAATTATAAAATTAAGGAGAATCAGGAAGGAATAAAAAAAAAAAGTATAGAAAATATGGCTAAGAAATTAGAAAAAAGTTTATTCAAAATAAATTAAAAAATGAAACGCATTGTGCAGAAAAGAAAGAACGGGTGAAAATATCAGGTTATAAGTTAAAGAAATAGTTCACTAAAATGAAAAATACAAGAAACTCAAGCAGTTATCTTGAGAATATAGGATAATATGGAGGAGATAATAGTAAAAGTGAAGGAATTATATTTGGGAAATAGAAAGGAAAGAGATGAACTATTACAAGAATGCCAACAATAAATCTTATTGAAGAGGTAAGAAATTTAATTCAGAGGCTAGAAGCCAACCAGATGGAGATAAGCTAAATTACAATCATACCCATTCTTCTCAAAAGGAAAGCCTCTCCAGGCAAAACCTAAATAATGGCAAATCATACAAGAAAAAGGGACTTGAAAGTAAAAAAGAATATATGAAAAGAGCCAATTATGTTTAAACCCTGACACTTTTTTTTATCCTACTGAAATATAAACACTCAAAGGTCTGGTATTTCTAAAATTCATAATAATATTAATAATAATACTAATACAAAATGTAATAGATATTTTGTTTCTAATATGCCAGTGAGTCTTAATTCATATAATATTAAGTTATTTATTGAAAAACGTTTAAGAACTAGGATCGTGTGTCATGAAATTAATATGTATAATTCGAAGTCTTCTTGCTTTTATATATCTGCTCCTGCTCATAAACATAATGATTTAATCTCTTTCAATTTATGGTCTCGCGGAGCTTCCATTGGTTTTTTTTATGGAACTTTGAGCTAATTCTTTAAAATTTTAGTGGTATTTATTTATTTTCTTTGATTTCTTATTTTCTTTAATTTTTTATTTTCTTTATTCAATTATACTTGCTTGCATTTTTCTTTACTTCAGTTCATTTATTTATTTGTTTTGATTTATTTTTGGGTTGACTATGGTAGGGCTTTCTTGTTTTTATATAAATGTTAGAGGGATGAGAACGAAGTGTGTGGAAATTAAACAATTCTTTGAAACAGAGCATTTTGATTTGATATTTTTTACAGAAACTTGGTTAAATCAACAATTTTCCGATTGTTCTTTCCTTGATAATAGGTATATTATTTTACAAATGGATAGATCTTTAGAATATGCAGCTAGAGGAGGTGGTACTCTTATTGCTATCAACAAAAATGTTTTATATAAAGATCTATGTTTTACTTCTTCTGTATGTGAGTGTACATGGTGTGAAGTTTATATAGATCATAATTTTAAATGTATACTGGGAAATATTTATTTTAAACCTAATATCTCACTTTTAGAGCTTGATTACTTGTTGACAGCACTTGAAGATTTTTTGATTAGATGTAATAATATTATTATTGTTGGTGATTTGAATATGCCTGATTTATTTAAGGGTAAGATTATTATGCATTATTCTTTATTATCTCAGAAAGCTTTAAGAATGCTTAGATTTTGCAAATTTTTTTGGCTTCAACAATATAACCCTGATATTAGTAATTTTCAGCGTACTTTAGATTGTGTCTGTGTAATGTACCAATAGTTAGTAATTTTCACTTTGTCTCTGTTACTTTTCCAATTGATGCTCATCATCCACCTATCGAATTTTATATTAAGATGTGTTATTCTAAATTTACTTCTTCTAATGTTGTGAAAAGGGATTATGGGAGGGGCAATTATGTTTATCTTTGTAGAAGAATTTCTGAAGTTGATTGGAATAATATGTACTCAATTAATGATGTGAATTTTTGCTTGGGTTATTTTTTGAGAATTTTTAATGGTTTTATTGATGTATATATTCCTAATAAATTGTCTTTTAACAAAGGTTATCCTCCTTGGTTTTCATATACTCTTATTAAGATTATTAAAAGGAAATCTTACCATCATAGACTCTATTTTAAAATGCAGAATATAATTTATTATAATAACTTTATCAATTTTAGAAGGTTGGCTAAATATATCTATAAATGAGATTTACAAGAGTATATAAAAAAATGAAATTAATATTTCTTCTAATCCTAGAGAATTCTGGAATTTTATTAATAATTCAGGCTTGGGTAAGAAAAAGGTTCAAACGACTCATGGTTCTGCATTAAATGCAGATGATTTTTCTAAACATTTTGCAGAGTTATATTCTTCACAACATGGGATTGATTCTAAAATCATATTTCCTGGCAATTTGTCTAGTGCTAAATGTACAATTGATCATATCTCTAGGGAAGATGTTATTGTAGCTATTAGGAGGCTTAAGACCCACTCTAGTTTAGGATATGATAATATTCCTTCTTTTATTTATAAGGGGCTAGCCTAATTTATTGCAGTACCTCTTGCCTTTATTTTTAATCTGTCTCTTAACTCTTGTACTTTTCCCAGTGTTTTGAAATGTGCTAAAATGATTCCAATCTTCAAAAATGGTGATCGAGATTGTGTTTCTAATTATAGACCGATTTCTGTTTTGCATACCATTGCACAAATATTTGAGAGATGTGTTTATAATAAAATTATTTCAGATGTGGATAAGATAATTTCTTCTTCTCAACATGGTTTTAGTCCTAATAGATCAATTGATAGTAATCTACTCACAATTTATGATCATATAGCTCATGCAATTGAGGATCGTCAAAGACTAGATGTTATTTATTTTGATTTGTCAAAAGCCTTTGATAAAGTTGATCACAGTGTTTTACTTCATAAATTATATAAAATAGGTTTCTCTACTAAACTCGTATATTGGTTTCAATCATTTTTGTGTAGTCGTACAGCATATATTAAATTCAATAATAATGTTTCATTTAATTTTGAATGCAATTTAGGTGTTCCGCAGGGTAGTATTTTAGCACCCATGCTGTTTAATGTTTACATTAATGATCTTAAAGATTGCTTGAGATATTCTTTTCTGTTAAGCTATTCTGATGACTGTAAGATTTTTAGAAGAATTATATCAGTTAACGATTGTGTTCTCCTTCAGAAGGATATTGCTAACTTTAGTGCTTGGTGCGAGTTAAATAATATGACAGTTAATTTTAATAAATGCTCCTTTGTTTCTTATTCCAAAAAATCTGAAGTTTTACAGTTTTGTTATATCAATTCTCATAAAATTATTTCAGTTAAATGTCAAAAAGATCTTGGAATTATGTTTTCTTGTAATGGGGATCTTTTATTCCTCATCTTGAAATGATTGTTGGTAAGGCTTTCAGTTCAGTAATGATACTAAACGGAAATTGTTTTTTTCATTGGTTCTTCCTATTATTGAATATGGTTCAATAATTTGGAACCCTAGTTCTTGGCAAGGATCTAACTTGTTGCAGTCTATTTCAAAGAAGTTTTTCAAATATGTTTTTTGGGAGGGTAAAATGATTAATCTTTCATCTAGACGAAAGTATAGGGATTTGAAATATCTTTATAAAATTGGTAACAAACAAGTTATTTTATCAGATATAGTTTCAACTGTTTCAATTAGGTCTTTGAGTTATGATACTAGTTTCTATTTGTGTATTGAAAATAATATTGTAAATCCATCTAATTTTACTATTGAATTGTTACAATCTATGTCTCTTCAGGAGATATATAATTTGATAATGAATATGGCTAAAATTTGTGATAATTGTTCAAATATTACTAATAAAAATATTACTGTCAATAATATAGGAATACAATGTGATTTATTGGAAGGTTATATTTCTAATGATAATACCAATATTGTAATCTCCAGTAATATAAAATCAAATCCATCTTTAACTGGAAATGATAATTTTTTACTTCATAAAATTTTGAGTAATAATAACAATGGTGATTATGACATTTCAGATAGCAATTTTCACATTATGGACTTTGATAAGGTTGGTGACTCTGAAATTATATTCAAACCTTTTTTGTTTGACATATCTGATGGAAATAAAAATACTTCTTGCATTGACTATGAAAAAAATAATAACAGACTTAACTTCAATAAGGGGAAATTTGATAAAGACAATAAGGAAATACTTAATCAAGATATTTTCTTTTATAGTGAAAATGTACATTCCAAAGTTAATAGCTTCACAAAGAATAATGTGAAAAAATTTTACCCAGTGAGAGTGTATAAAGAATCAGCCAAACATCAACAACATTTATTTGTATTAAATGATAAAGAAAATCCTAATAAGAAAATGTTTTACTAATTTTCATAAAAGAAATTATTTTTTAAATAATAAATGTATAAATAATCAAAATTACAATTCACAATTTTCAGGGTTAAATGATGGTTAAAGATTTAATTTCTATCAAAAACAGTTTAATAAAAGTATTAATGCACCAAATGTTAAAACCTTTTGGAATAATAACAAATATAATATAGGTTGTGATAAATATAATAAATACTTTCTTTCAAATATGCCTGCAAAGATTAGATCATTAGAAATTAAAACATTTTTGGAAAATAAATTTCAGGTTAAAGTTGTGTGTTATAAGATTAACATGTTTAATAATAGATCTTCCAGTTTTTATATTTCTATTCAAAATAAACATGGTGAGTTTATTTCGTCTGATTTTTGGCCTCTTGGTTCTTCTCTTTTATTTTTTTATGGTAATTTGACCCATAAATTAATACTTTTTGATTGATTTATCAATATCATTTATAAAAAAGGGAATATATATATATATTAATTTATTTTATTGGATATGGGTGGTTTTTTTTTGATTTTATGCCAACATTAGAGGAATGAGAACTAAATTGAATCAAATAAAAAGTTCTTTTTGTTCAGAAGATTATGATTTTATCTTTCTCACAGAAACTTGGCTTAGTGACCAAATTTATGATGATACATTTTTAGATAATAGATATAAAGTTTTTCGTGCAGATAGATGTCATGAAGTAATTAAAAGAGGAAGGGGCACTCTTATTGCCATTAGGAAAGAAATTGTTCATAAATTTGTGCTTTTGAATTCTAGTTATTGTGAATCAACATGGTGTGAAGTTTCCCTTGATCATCATAAAAAATTATTATTAGGAAATATTTATATAAGGCCAGCCTTGTCTTTCTCTGACTTGGATGCTTTACTGTGTACTTTTGAAGAATTTTTAATTGATTATAAAATGAATATTATCATTTCTGGAGATTTTAACATTCCTGAGTTATTTGATAATGCTTCTTTTGATGTTTCTTCATTATCACACAAAGCATATAGGATGTTGCAATTTTTTTATTTTTTGAATTTAAAACAGCATAATTACCATTTAAATTCTTATAATCGAATACTTGATTATGTCCTAAGTAACTTACCTGAGATTAAATGTTTTTGTGTTTTATTTCTTAATTTTCCTACTGATTTACATCACTCACCTATTGAATTTTTGTTAAAATAAATTATTTTAAGTGGCATGTTCCTTTAAATATTAAAAGATGTTATAAAAAGGGGGATTATATGGGTATGTGTAAGACAATTTCTAATTGTGATTGGAGCCCGTTATATTCCTCAACAGATGTTAATTATACTATGGTATTTTTTAATCAAGTATTTAATGATCTGATTGATTTTTATATACCAAAAAAACATGACTCTCACAATTATTATTTCCCTTTTTGGTTCTCAGATAAACTTAAAAAAATTATTAGAAGGAAATTGTATCATCATAAGCAATACATTAAAACATGAAATATACTTTTTTACAATAATTTTGTTAATTATAGAAGATTGGTTAAAGCTATTCAGAAAATTGATTATCAAAACTATATTAAAAATATGGAGTCAATTTGTCAGATAATCCAAAGCATTTTGGTCTTTTAGCATTACCAAAAGAAAGTCTCAAATGGATTATAATTCATCTTTAAGTGCTGATGAGTTTTCCGTTCACTTTTCTGAATTATTTGGAAATTCTCAACTGTCTGGGTTTAATTTGACTAAGGGATGTTTTAATGATAGCATTTCTATCAATTGTTTCAACAATAGTGATATTATATCAGCTGTCAAAGAACTCAAAGCACATTCAAGTGTAGGTTATGACAATATACATTCTTTCATTTATAAAGGTTGTGTAGAATATATTGCTGCTCCTTTATGTTATATTCTTAATTGTTCCATTAAAAATTGTAATTTTTCTAACTCTCTAAAACTTGCCAAAGTTATACCTATTTTTAAAAATGGTTCAAAAGATAATGTTAATAATTATAGACCAATTTCTGTGCTTCATACAGTTGCACGCATATTTGAAAGATGTGTTTATAAGACAAATTGTTAATGACATAAATAAGATTTTGGTTCCTGTGCAACATGATTTTTTACCTGGAAGATAAACTGAAGCTAATCTTTTAACAATAACTGATCACATTGCTAATGCCTTTGAGAATCAATGTCATTTAGATGTTGTTTATTTTGATTTATCCAAGGCATTTGATAAAGTGGATCATTCCAGGTTGCTTTTCAAAATGTATAAATTAGGTTTTTCCTATAATTTGGTTGCATGGTTTGAATTTTTTATTAAGAAGAGAACAGCTTATGTAAAGTTTAAGAATAATTTTTCTAATCCATATTATTGTAATATAGGAGTACCTCATGGCAGTATTCTTGCGCCATTATTGTTTAACATTTATATTGATGATTTGGGAGAGAGTTTGGAATTTTCGCATATTTTATGTTATGCAGATGATTGTAAAATTTTTAAGACTATCAATGCAATTAATGATTGCATATTATTACAAAAAGATATTAATAATTTAGTGAAATGGTGTAGAGATAATAAAATGGATATTAATATGGATAAATGTTCAACAGTTTCTTATTCCAAAAAATCTGAAATGATAATTTGTCCTTATTATATTGAAGGTCATAATATAAAATTTGTTGATATTCAGGAAGACCTTGGAATTATTTTTGCAAGCAATGGATCATTTCATCATCATAATGAAAATGTAGTAAATAAGGCTTTTAAAATTATGGGTGCAATTTTAAGGCATGGTAGACAATTTAGTAGTTTTACAAAATATAAATTATTTCTCTCTTTGGTTTTGCCTATTTTAGAATATGGATCTGTTGTTTGGAATCCCAGTTCCAAATGAGATATTATTAAAATTCAATTGGTTTATGACAAATTTTCTAAGTACATTAAGTTAAAAAATCATTATCTATCCCTATCCATTAGAAGAAAAATAAGAGATTTTAAAATTTTATATAACCTTGTGAATCAAAAAATTATATTAACTAACAAAATTTCAAATATTACTTTTAATAATTGTTTACATAAAACACGTACATTTACTTTGTTTTATATTAAAGTTTGTCGCTCTAACATAATAAAATTTTCACCTTTGTTTCGTTTGCCTAATACCTATAATCATGATTTTACTAATGAAAATATTTTTTCTTTGGACTTTAAAAAATTTGTTACTTATCTTATAAAAAAGTATGGCATATAATTATATTATTTTTATCACTTTTACTTATTTATGTATATTATTGTACAATTGTTATAGTGCAATTATGTAATTGGCTTAATGCTGTACTTTTGTATGATAAATAAATTGAATTATTATTATTATTATTGTAATAATAATAATAATCATCTTCATCATCAAATTTATTAAGCGCAAACAGATAACAGATAACATTGTAATAACGTGAAAGCTAAAACCTTATAGTTCTGACTTGTGTTTGAGAATTGAGAGGTCCATGTGCTGTCATTATTGTATCTGATTGGCTGTCACATAAGCATGTTTAAAGCATATCTATTGAAGGTTTTAGCTTTCATGTTATAATAATAATAATAATAAAAAATGATGGTATTAATAATCTAAATATATTTGATAATAGATACTGCTTATACAGATGTGACAGAAAATATATAAATGAAATAAGAGGTGGTGATACATTGATTGGAGTTCAAAAATGTATTAAGCATAGTCAAATTATTATTAATGATGATAATATTGAATCCTGTTGGGTTGACATAGATCCAATAAGTAAAAAGAAAATATTATTGAATACTGTATATTTTAGACCTACTCTCTTATATAATGAAGGATACATTTTTGACAAAGGTTGAAGATATTTTAATGAAATACAAATATGATGTTATTATAGTGGGTGATTTCAATGAACCGGATTATTTGATTTGTAATAATAAGGCTGTTGGTAAAAATAACAAACTATTTAAAATAAATTTTTTTGTTAAATTAATCAAATTAACTCAATTTAATAGGTTTACTAATGATACGGGTAAAATACTTGATCTATTATTTAGTACCATTGATTTTTTAAAATGTAATTTGGCATATTAGGCTCTTATATCTCCTGGTTCTTATCATCCATCTTTGGAATTTATAATAGATGGATCATATGAGCATATAAAATCTGTTAATAGTATGTTCAAAGATTATAGACATGGTAATTATTATGGTGTATATAAAGCTTTGGAGAATACTGATTGGAGCGTAATTTTTGTAGAAAATGATCTGAATGAAGCTGTAAGTAAGTTTATTGATATAATTCAAAATTGTTTGGATTATTATATTCCTGCTAGATGTTCACAACATAATAATAAATATCCTAAATGGTTCTCTAAAGAGTTATGTAAGGGACTTAATAGGAAACATAAATATCGCATGTTTATAAAAAAAATATTATGAAAAGAGATTATGATAATCATTTAAATAGCATTGAAAATGGTTTTAAACACAATCCATGAATGTTTTGGAATTATATCAAAAATTTAAATATTGTTGGGAATAAAAATTACAAAATAATTTAATACAGCCTTCTATGAATGAATTAGTTAGTCATTTCACAAATATGTACTCAAATGTTACTGACAGTGATGTGATTAATATTGTCTAATAATAAAAGAAGTTGGAATATTGATGTACATAAAATTAATATTACTGATGTGCATAATGCCATAAACAAACAAATCTAAATCATCTATGGGATATGATAATATTTCTAATTTTATTATTAAGGGTTGTGCAGACTGTTTGGTAATTCCATTGCTTTATATAATTAATTTGTCTTGAAAAATGCAATGTCCCTGATATATTTAAAATCTCTGTAAGCTATTTATAAAAAGAGAGAGAGAACTGAGAGGTAATTGTAGACATATCCCAGTACTGTCTTCATTTGCTAGGATTTATGAAAGATGTATTTATAATAATATCATTACAGATATTATTAAGGTCTTGCCTATTATCAACTTGGTTTTGTATCTGGAAAGTCTGTTGTTACTAATTTAATGGTAATATCTGATCATATTGCTCATTCTCTTTCTGAACAGAAGCAACTTGATGTTATTTATTTTAATATGTCACAAGCATTTGATAATGTGGCACATAATCATCTAATATATAAACTTAAATTAATGGGAATTCGTTCTCATTTGATTGCATGGTTTATTAATTATTTATTGAATAGATGCTCCTACTTTTATATGGATAAAGTTAACTCTAAGCTATTCAAAAATAAAATTGGGGTACCTCAGGGTGGAATATTAGCACCTTTACTTTTTAATGTTTTCATGTTTGATCTTGATCAACATATTAAAAAAAGTATGATACTCTACCTATGCAGATGATTGTAAATTATTTAAAAGAATTAGTACATATGATGATCATATTGATCTTCAAAAAGATATTATTTATTTCAAAGAATGGTGTAAATTTAATAATATAAAAATAAACATAAGTAAAACATGTATTGTCTCTTATACCAATAAAACAGATAGATCTGTTTATCATTATATGATTGATGAAGATGTTATTATATACAAAGAAGTTGTTTCTGATCTTGGACTTATATTTTGTAATCATTTTACTTTTAATGAGCATGTAAAATCTATTATAAGTAAAGCATATAGACAGATGGGATGTATTTTGAGATTTGGCAGAGACTTATCTCCTTGTATAAGTACATGTTATTCTGTTCTCTTGTTGTACCTTTATTGGAGTATGGATCTTCTATATGGAAATTGGATTTGGTTTACATTGAGTCGAAAATTTCTAATGTAGAGAAAAGATTTATTAAACTAATAAAGGGGGGGAATTTAAATCTTAAAACAATATTAACTGAAAGAAGACTAACTAAAGATATGGTATTTTTAAAAAAGTTGATTGATGGAAAAATTGATGTAAACGATTGTATATCCAAAATAGAATTAAGAGTTCCTTCTCATTCACTTTTAATATTAAAAAAACTAAAAACTCTTTTATAAACAAATCTGTCATTAACAGATTACAAAAGTTATATAATCAAAAATTTAATAACATTGATGTTTTTTGTGATTATTTTATAAATAATGTTAAAAAGAGATTGAATCTACTGTAGATAACATGTATTTATATATATTTTAATTATGAATTGTAATTTTCCTTATTGTATATTTTTATTAATGTTACTATATTGAATAGTGTTTTTATTTGTTTTGTATATTTATTTGTAATCTTGTATATTTCTGTTAAAGCGAAAGTGTTGAAATGCATGTAATAAATAAGAATTGAATTGAATTATTATTATTATTATCATTATCATCATTATTGTTGTTGTTATTGTTGTTGCTGCTGCTGCTACTGCTGTTGTTAAAAAAAGAGAAATATATAAATTAGTGATAAAAAGTGATGATAAAAAGATAAAAATTTAAAAGAATTAAAATTATAGATATTAAAGTAAAAGAGATATTATATATTAGATAATAATTAAATAAGATAGATAGTAAGAAACGATGAAAGGAAAATTATAAAATAATATTAATAAAAAAGTAGTAAAAGGATAATATTTAAAAGAATTTTTTTTAAAAAAATTTTTAAAAATTAAAAATAAAAATTAAAATACTAAACATCACATGATCAGCATTTCTTATGCTTGCACATAATGCACAAGCCTTCTGTCATCCATTGTTTACTCTGGCTGGCATTGAGTGGTACTACTGTATGGAGAGTTTTGCCTGTTTTAAAAATAAAATAGTTTCTAAAAGGTAATAATTTTAAAAAATGGTATATTGGATATATTTTTGTATATATATATGTGTAATTTATATGTAAGTTGAGTATATATATGGACATGTATTTATAAATGTATATGTGAATTTGTATATATATGTCTGGGTGTATTTGTATCTGTGTATATATTTATGTTTGCTTAAAGAATATATGTGTATATATTTTTGGATATGCACATGTATATATATATATAGATGTAGGTATGGAATTTATATATAAATGTAGGTATGGAATTTATATATAATGTCCTATGGGTGATATGGATCTATATATCTATTGTAGCCTTCTCTTAAATCGCTGTAATCATAAATGAATCATACCGCACATTTTAGATGCTATAATCTCCCCTGTAGCCTTCCCACTAATCTAACCAATCAAATTACACGTTTGAGAACCATATCTTTCTCTGTAACCTTCCTAGCTATAACTAATCTAGAATATACACCTAAAATAAATGATAAACTAAAGAGATGATTTCTTTATTAACTAAGCTCGCATGAAACTATAAATTTATGATCCTCATATTATGGGGAGACCAAGGCAGCAATAGAAACCAGATTACAGCAACATAAATACGCATATATTAAAGCTCAATCAGATCCATCACGTTATTCAATTTTCGCAATTCATCAAAAAATAACCGGACACCAGTGTGAACCTCAAGATGTCAGCCTTGTCTGCAGAGAGAGGCACGATTTGAAAAGAAAAGTGAAGGAGGCCTGCTACATAGTGATGGATTGCAACACCATCAACCGCAAGGACACATGCTTCACGATTTCAAGAAAATGGAGCAATTAATCTTAAACTTTGCATAATTTGCATATCATTAATTCACTTGGAGCTTTGATAATGAGAGCACGCCTCTTGAAAGCGCTCACAGAATAGTTTAATTTTTATTTTGTTTTAAGCATAAAATAGCTTTGCGTTCAGGTGCAATAGCGCCTATATTATTATTTTTATAAGTAGATTTTTCTTGCAAAGTTTTTGAATTATTTTTGAATTACAACGTTAAAGAAGATTACAAGGTGATTAATAATTTCTGGTCAAACTAGCTTCAAAATCTGCGAACAAGAAAACAAACAAAAAGGTTATGAAATAAACTTAATATTTGTCAAACCAATAAATAAATAATAATTAGATCGATGGAATGAATATGAAATTAAAATATAAATTAGGCACTAAGTAAATTAGGATGTAGATGACTAAATGGATGATGAAAATAAGTAATAATTAAATAATAAAATGAAATGAGTCTGAGAATGAAGAGAAAAGAATGAATGTGTATCAGGATAATGAATGATTAAGATGATAATGGAATAAGAGCTAATGAATGGTGAGTTAATTAGGATAGTGAATTAGGATGAAAGAAGAATAAAGAATGATCGAAGTGACAGATGAGAAGAATGATGATGATGAAAGATGATGTCCAAACCTCTAAATTTGATATTGAATTAAATGATAATAAGACAACTAAATCAAATACGGATTCCAAGCTTAACAAAAACAGAATATTCACCATAAAGTCAAAATGAACCATACATTCAAGTCAAAAGAAGCAGTTTATACTTAAAAGTCTGGCTGACCTTTCCTAACATGGTGAATATAACACAATTCCACTCTAACTACAATAATTAACTGGATATAAAATTTACCCTAAATTCAAATCCTATGCAAATTAATGTAACGTATCCTTCTCAGGGTTCACATAGCTTAAAGGGTGTTATACAAGATATACTTGGGTCAGTGAGAGGGATTTTACCACTACCCAAGCATAACACCCAAAATAGCTCTTAATACCGAATTGAATTACTAAACAATATTCAGTAATTTCAAATAAATTCTATAAATTCCCTAACTATGATAAACTTTAGCTTCAATAAGCCGGAATGATTTTTCAATAGCTAAATGCAATAGCTTTCCAACTTTCTTTTTCCATTAATAGAAACAATGTGATCAAGACTAGTGAATGATAGATCTGTGGATTCAAATGAACTGATGAAACCAATATTAGGTGTTTAATCTTCTTAGTATATCACTTAAAATAATATTCTTTAGGTTAGTAATCTTTAATTATTAAGTAATGATGCTCTAGATATACTCATAAATTATAGGGCTTAACAAAATTATTCTGATATACCTACATATAGTGACTTTTACAATATTGATTGATGATGATTTCCATATGATCATAGGATATGTCAATAGCAATAACAATAAATAATGTGTGGGTGTGTTGATTAGCAATAAGATTATTGACAACTAAATAAATTTTAACACAAGATTTATTTACATTATTTACAAGTCCTTATTAGACACATTACATGAAACAAGATGACTTCATTGAATACAATCAGGGATAGAAATTTACAGTCATTTCTAAATCTAATAATTGAGTTATAATTTATTATATCGAACGGTATCAATTTGATTTATTAGAATATGATAATGGCAATTATCATATACAGCACAATTAATAATTTTTTTTTATTATTATCATTTACTACAAAACAAAATTTGTGGTATTGATGTGGGGCAGACATCATAAGTTAAATGTACATATGACACCAAAACATTCACTATGTCCACAACTTAACCATTTACTTATTAACGGATCTTACCGATCCACCGGCGAATAACTACTTGATAAAGACCAATCCGCATTGTCCATGTACATACCTTGCTCTTTTACACAGAGGTTATAGAAACACTAATAAGTTTGTTTTTGGTTGGTTTGTCTATAAACTGATGAAGATTACACAATACCATCAAGATGCTATTTCAATCATACAAACACTATAGATAGGCTAGTGTCTTAATTTAACTCTATTTTATCCTTGCTATAGATTTTGAAATCTAAACTTCACCATACACGGTGGAAAACTATATATACCTTTATGAGGGATCTAACAATACAGGGAGGCTCTACAAAACAACATGACAGTTGTATAATAATATGGCCAATTCCAATACCTTTATAGGTATAAAAGTGCGGGTAGTGCCTCATCACAAAAAATAGAATTCAGACCATGGGGATCACCCTCTTTTAGGATTAACTGTGATCTAAGCACTAACTACTAATTAGCCTTGACAATATCATCCTCTCATTGAATCAGCAATGGGTGATTCTCCATCAGCCCATGCACCATATTAATATTATATTTGATGCCATTGTATGTGGCACAACTCATCAGCTAAAAGCTATTACAAATCCTGATCAATACCATAGCAAGGTAAAACAATACTCATAATAAAAGTGGAACATAACTGTGGAAACATAACTGTTCCTTTTCCCAATGCAGAAACTATTAATGTTTTATAGACAAACTGCCAACATATAAGGAAAATGACCATTAATTATTCTAAAATAATTATTATACTTTGGTTATAGCAAGTCATGCACATGTAAACAATGAGGACCAAATTACATTTTGTATTTACAGTGGACATTTTAATTCATAGGCAAAATTAAGCAATAAAAGAAATGCTTATTAAATTATTTCATATAATAGACAATGGTGTCATTATGTGTATAATTTTGACAAGTTTGGGTTTGTTTATTTCCCCTCAATACAATAATAACATTTATTTTAGCAGTGCGAGAGATATTTCTCTGTTCCCAGATAATGATATTCAATATTATGTTTCCCTTGATTGGAAAAATAAAAATATATATGTATTAGAGGTATATGTTTCTTTATACATCTTTATATTCTCACTAAGTACATTTTATATCATTATAAAATATATAAATACAAAAAACAAACAAACTAATGTAAGAAAGACAAAAAAAAAACAGATTATAATATTAAACATATCAATAACAAAAATAAACAAACATTTTCTCCCATTAGATTTTATCAAAGTTTGATCCGTTCTTATAAGCAAAATGACAAGAAAACAGATATTATACGCAAATCTTCCCAAATAAATATATATATTTTGATTATCCTGTTTTATATTAGCATATTTCAAATAACATTCAAACCCTTTCCAAAGGCAATAAGAATCAATTGTTGGTTTATATAAACGAAGCAAAACTCTCCATACACTAGTGCCACCTGTGCTAAACAGAGTAATCAATGGATGCCAGAAGGCTTGTGCATAAAATCTCTATCTAATGCCTACTCATCCAATATCCCCAGACTAGTTTCTGGCTTGTGGCCTTCATCAGTGAGGAGCTTTGGATCTAAGAGCACTGCATCTAGATCTTAGGATCTAATGCAACCCTCTACCAACCACCTTTTATCTCTACTTAACTACAAAACTATGAGAATGAAATTGAAAACAAAAAATATTTTCAATCTAAGCTCAATAGCTTATGTAGTCATATGGGTCTGAACTCAGTTCAGCATCCATACATTTTGGTGTCTTTGGCTCTTTAACAATCATTGATTACTCTGTTTAGCACAGGTGGCACTACTGTATGGAGAGTTTTGCTTTGTTTATAAACAATTATGTGCTAGTATAGGAGATGTGATCATGTGATGCTTAAATGGTTTATATACCGATGTCATTATAGCAAGACGATATTTAAAGACTTTCCAAAGGTAATAAAATAATTTTAGGGACTTATGTACCAATATCAACATTGTGAGATGATATTTAAAATATTTTCCAAAGGCAATAAAATTCATTTGTTGGTTTATATCCTTATATCTTTATAGTGAGACAACATTTAAACATTTTCCAAAGGCAATAAAAATAGGTTTAAAATTTATTTATTGATTGGTTTATTTTGATTTTCCATCCGCGCGAAGATCTGTCATAATTTTAGATGATCTGGGTGATTTTAAAGCAGTTTAAAATCTTGTTACTTTGCAAGTTATTCAATAATGATAATAATAAATAAATACTCATTTCACTTCCTTTCTATCATTCAATTAAGATGTGTTGAGTTATACCAGGAAGAAATTATTCTATTATCAATACGATCTTCTAGGCGTTTTTAATTAATCTATAACTTACTCTTTTCCAAATGTAGCACAATTAAAATAGGTTTATTACAATCTTTAAAACAAACTTTTTAAAATCATTTATGGATTTTGTTTACTTTGTTTTTTCCGTCCATGGTAATACTTGTCACAATTTTTAAATAATCTAGGTAATTTTAAACATTCAAAATATTACAAATTTATATGTTGCATGATCAAGATAAAAAAATAAATAAACATTTATTTAATAAACATTTATTTATTCACTTCTATCAGTAAATTAATACGTATTTAAGAATGTTAAGCAGGATTGATTCAATAGTAAGCAATTATTAATAAAAATATACTTGGGATTAATATTCAGTCATTTTTATATTTTCACCAGCTACACAAATTAGCGTCAAATACCACTAGCAGATGAGTTCCTTCTCTAATGAAAATAAGACATAAGTTATGCATTTTTCTTTTTAAATTGACTAAATTTTATGTGACTTAAAAATGACTTTTTAGTTAGTTTATTCTCTTTCTTAAATTTTTTCTTCAAAATGATTTCGATTTATTTTTATTGGAATGACAATTTATGAACGTCTTTTTCAGATTTATGCTTACTAGCGGAGCGAAATTCAAAACATTTTAATCTTTTCTTTTCAATCTAGATAATTTTCGCGTCATTCTTAAATCTGACACTTGCTTAAGATAAAGAAAACAAAAGTAATCGCTTACGTTTTCTGGTATTGTTCTTCGTTTCCAATGGTACATGTTGAGGCAAATATTTATTCCAGCTTCTCCAGCAGGCAAAATTAAGAATTATACGATCGATGGAAAATAGTGCAGAAATATCACAGAGTTATTAAGTTCTATTCTATTTTGTTTATATCCATATAGTCATGAGATTTTGTCCAAATTAATTTTCAAAGTTATTATTTTCCAGCTTATTCCTTATATTTTATTTTATAAGTGGATAGTTAAAGTCCTGTTCCGATTTTCTTTTCTTTTAGTAGTCCCCTTACCTACCAAATTGTTATAATATTTATTGCTTGTATTGTAATCCCTGATTTGTCCTAAATGATCCAATCACTGTAAAATGTGAATAAATTAATAGTTTATCCCTCTAGTGATAAAAAAAAATCTAGACTGTTATATTTCAATTTAAATTAAACTATAATATATTTAAAGATTGTTTATAAAGAAAATTTAGAAAACTTATAAATTGGATTTGTTGTTTATTTTTAACTACTGTTTAATAATAATAATAAAGTGTTAAATATTTTTATGCTTCCAAATAATATTTTAATTCTACTAAAATACCATTTGAAATAGCTGCCACTGGAACTTGTGATAAAATTTTTATGAGATTCATATCCACTCTATCAGATTTTCCAGTGTTTCACGAACAGTCAAGATCATCATCACTTTCAAGATATTTCTTAGTGAGCTTTTGCTTAGTGGGAAAATTATAATCCACAAGCATTTCACTCTATAATTGATTTCTACACACTGATTTTCAATATCTTAACAAATTATTACCAATTAAAATTTAAAATTTTACACACTGGTCCACTGAATAAATCTGACTATCATTGAGCCAAAACATATGGTTACACTATATATGTATGTAGTGGATATATGTGTATATTTTGATATACATAAGTGTATTTATATATATATGTGTGTGAAGTGATCGTTATGTATTTATATTATTCAAATATTGACTGCTGGACAGTCAAAACTGTAAAGAAAAAGAAATTTTTTAAGAAAATTTGTTTGCATTGATGTGTATATGAAAGAAGTATTATAAGCAATATGAATATATGAAGATATGCAAAGAAAGTGAAAGAGAAGAATAAGAGAATATGTTATTAATTCAAACTCATTAGCTTGTATAGTTGTATAGACATGAACTCAGTTCAGCATCCATATTTTTTGGTATCTTTGGTTCTTCAATAACCATACTCACCATAATAAGGTAAAAGGTGGCTGCTGAAAGGTTGCATTACATCCTAAGAACTAGGTGCAGTGCTCTCAGATCCAAGGCTGCTCACTAAACTAGTCTGGAGATATTGGATGAGTAGGCACTAGATAGGGATTTTATCCATAAACCTTCTTGCATCTATTGATTACTCTGCCTTGTGCTGAGTAGTGCTAATGTATGGAGAGTTTAGCCTCTGTGTAAATAGCTTGTGTAAGCATAAAGAATGGTGATCATGTGATACTTTGTGACTTAATACCAATCCTGCCTAGTAGGATCATGGTGACTGTGATTATTAAAGAATCAAAACCACCAAAAAGTATGGATGCTGAACTGAGTTCAGATCTATATGATTATACAAGCTACTGAGCTTCAATTGAAAACATTGTGTTTTCATTTTGGACTCAAAAGCTTTATGGTTAATTAATAAGGTAAAAGGTGGCTTCTGGAGAGTTGCATTAGATTCTAAGATCTAGGTGCAGTGCTCTCAGATCCACAGCTCCTCACTGATGAAAATGCTACAAACTAATGTGGGGATATTGGATGAGTAGGCACTAGATATAGATTTTATGCATAAGCCTTCCTGTACCCATTGATTATTTTGGCTTGCCCTGAGTTGTGCTACTGTATGAATAGTTTAGCCTCTGGGTCTTGAGCAGTATACATATAAAAAGTTCAAAAACTTGTATAATGTCCCCCTCCAAATTATATGACATATAGTGACAATGTATTCTGTATGGATAATGGATGAAGAATCAAAGACACATAACTTTATGTTCTTAAAACTCTTTTCAAAATATATCTGAAAGAGATTGGGAAGATGATAGTAATGATAATTATGAAAGTGAGTGTTCTTAATATTAAGATAAATTTTATAGGTATATGTTAATGATTGTGATGTCATATATATAAACTAATTTTGCAACATATATAAGAATTAACTTTTAGTGTGCAAGAGAATTGTACACCTCTATTAAGATACGTTGTCAGTTTAAAGTTTTAAGTGTACTTTTTTTGCAATTGATTAATTTTTCTATAGTCAAATTTTTTCATGGGATTGCCACAATTGCATAGTGTCTGCTGGATAGTTGTATGTCAATAGATCTCTTGTAGGTTATTTACCATGTGCATACATGTATGACAGATATTGTAATATCCAGATCACAATTCTGTAATTTGAGAAAATAATCAAGAGACGCATATTAGGTATTGAAGTCAAACAATTATCTATGTGACTGTGTAATCATCCATTGAAAGAAATAAAATTGAGTCACTGTATATCCGTATGATAGCATGAATAATTAAACCTAATATTCTAGTCTAAATATCATAAGCATTGCTGGTCAAGTTTGTAAGTGCAACCACTTTATGGAAAGAATACATTATAAATATATGTAATTAATAGTAAGAAATACCAATCAAAAGATAATTTATAAACAATAATGACCAATCATCAACTAAAAGACTAAATTGTTATCCAAACAAATTACTATAGCATAATAAATAATTTCAATGAGAAAAGAAAATGAATGGACATATTCATTTTGTTTTCTTATTTTTTCAAAAAAGATATTGTGATCAGATGAAATCAAATCATAAGAATATTATTGAAAATTGGAGTCAAATAACGAATGTTATATCTGCCAAGGTCAACCTATTAGAAAATTAAATATGAAAGAATAGCAGAAAATAGTCTTGATAGATTGATTGAAATTTTTTTATGTAGTAACATGAAAAGGGAATGTAATACAGATGGATGTTATTAGAAATTGTTCAATGTCATAAAGCCTTTAAAATAAGGAAGGAGTAGCAGTTGTGAAAGATTCATAATAGTATAAGAAAATGTACTTAAAAAGATATACTAAGATTAAGTTGAAATAAATTGACAAATTTAAAAGATGTATATGTCATAAATGAATTCTGTTATACAGCATTTTACATATTCAATGGTTTGTGAAGACATATTTTATATCATTTTAAAGAATGAATGAGAATCTCTGAAAGTTTGTGGTGATAGTATTTTAATAGTAATTATATGTTGGATTATTTCCATCTGTGTAGATAGATTTTATATAATTTGAAAGAGTAAATGGGAACTTGTCTGAAAGTTTTGGATGTTGGTATTGTATAGTGATTATATGTTGAACTATTTTTATCATGTAATGTTAATTGTTAAATATCTTTAGAAAAATCCAAACTTTATAAACTTTTTAAATACATTTACCTGTTGTAATAGCATATAGGTTAGTAAGTAACACAGTGCTTTGAGTATTAGTATTCTTCTTTCTTCTTCGAGTCTTCCTGGCCTCACCAGTGATGGCACTAGCACAGGAGTCAAACCAGGATCTTTAGATTAATGAATATTGAATTTAAGATGGTATTCTAACCAACTAATTCTGTTATACAACAACAGTCAGTAGAAATTTCAGGTATTTATTTATGAGAGTTCTCCTGATTTTTTCAGTTTTTCCTAAAAACAAAATTAATGAATAGCTTCCAAATATTATGAATTATCACACTAAGTTGACTTATGGGGTTATTTGTCATTGTCATGTGAGCATTCAAAGAAGCAGCTCCCATGACAATGGCAAATAAGACCGTAAGTGAACCTAGTGGGATAATTCATAATGTTTGGAATCCACTAATTAACTTTGCTTTAGGCAAAAGTAGAGAAATCAGGAGGATCCCCATAAATTAATATCTGAAATTTCTACTGATTGTTGTCTTTGACAGAATATTCTAGTTAGAGTTCCATCTTTTTAGTATTCACAAATTTAAAGGTCCAGACATACTAGCACTGTCACTCACTGATCAGGCCAATAACACACAAAGAAGAGAAAGGAATAACTCTACTTAAAATATTTACTAATCTATATGCTATTGAAAAGTTAAGTAAAGCTTGTATTTTTCTGAAGACATTTAACAATTAATATTAGATAATAGAAATTGTTCAACATATAATTACTACTAAATTGAATGCTTACATATGATCCAAAAAAAATACAGTGGACTCATTCTGTATTTTTTCGCTTATTCATGGAGTTGTATTAATTTACACATAATTTGCTGGGGCTTTTCAGTAACTTCCACATAAATTTTATGCTTATTTATGAACTATTACTTTAGAAAAGCATAGAATTAAAGTAATTTACAAAAGAATTGATTGTAGATGCCTTTAATGTACCTGCCATTTGAAGTAAATAAAAAATTCAAATTTGACACATTCATGAATTTTAAATAGTAAATTTTTTTGCATATATTTGCCTGCCTTTTTATCAATTTGCACACTTAGTCACATAGTTACAATCACACTGAAAACAGTACAGTCTTCTCCACTTATCACTTTTCTGTTATGAATAATTCAATACAAATGTTATTAAAATGGTTTTAAAGCACAAAATAATAATGAAGCCAATTCTAATTGATAAAATAAAAATATTTGATTTAGTATTGAAAGAAAAAATAATAATGTGCTGAATTGCAAAATCACATGCATACTTTAATTATCTTTATATTGAAGGTTTTCTCTCAATTTATTACCATTTTTTCACAACTCCATAATTTTAGTTTTGTTTGATGTCTTAATTTTGTGAATTTCTAAATTAAATTTTATCATAGTTAAGTGTATAAATAAATTTAATTTATAAGTGCTATAGCCAATACTTATTTATTTCAAACACCAGTTATTTAACAAATATATAAAAATAATTCTATGTCATTAATTTCCTAAGAAAAGCTTTGAAGCACTTTCTTTATGATATAAAATTGAAGTGTATTTTTTTGTGTTTGAGAGAGAAAGGAAGAGTCTGTGCAAATAAACATTCATTCTTGCCCTCACTCTCATAAATATATTTATATGTGAATATTCTCACTCATATCTATATTATTCTATTTTTGTATTAATTATTTTTGTTGATGTTTAGTGAGTTTAATTTTTAAATTAAATTGAATTGTCGGCATGTCTATATATATTTAAAATATATTTATTTGGATTTCAAGCATTTGGGAAAGGCTTGTAATCAGATTGTTATGGGTATGAGGAGGAGGAAGAGACTACTTTATATAAGCACATTTAATGTACTTAATAAGTGCTATAACTGTATAAAAAAATACTTTAAATACAACTTATATATATATATTGTAATTTTTTAAAATTACTTTTCTGCTATTGATCATTTCTATATTGAGATAGTAACTTTTCTATCTCATCTTTAATTTGTTTTGTAAATGTAATAGTTGGCAAATTATAAATCAAATTTTGGCTCATTAAGTTTCTTTATATGCAGGTTTATATTATAAATGCACACACATTAATAACCATCTTGTATATAATTAATTTATGTCAATTTTACCTTGAATTTAAAGAAATAAAAGAAATTTTATTTTTTTAACTAAATTTATTTTTAACAAATCTGCTTAGAATTTTATGTTTAAAGGAACGATGCTTACTAAATAATAATTGATAAAACTTTTCTCTCTTATTTTTTTGTCAATTAAAACTCTTGGAACATCAATTTTTTTAAAGCCTGTTTGTTCCTGGTTTTGAAAATGCTAAATTTTAAATAATAATATTTTAAGTGTCATCTATAAACAAGCAGATATATTTAATTAAAAAATAATAATTAGAAACTGAATGCATGAAAATAATTACTGACTTTGTTAATTAAAAAAAAAAAAAAGTAAACAAGTGACTTTTTGTTAATGAAAAAGAATTGGTAAATGAGTGGGTTTGTAAATTAAAAATTTGGTAAACAAGTGGGTTTGTTAATTAAAAAATGTGAATGATATAAAAAGACCATCTCAGAATTATTCTGTTCATTCTGCTTCCTTTTATCATTGGTGCTGCTCTTGTGATCATTGCTTTTTGCCTCCTTAGCATGATAGGTCCTGAACCTTTACCAGTAGTCAAGTTAATAATCATAATTGGCTAGGTACTGGGAAATGAACTTCACATCTTCAGTATGTAGAATATACTGACTTTAATCCAACAACATGCTAACTATGATCAAAAATGCAGTTCAACAGATATGCTTCTCAACCTTAAAGGAAAATTTTTAGGATAACTCTCTACAAGATTGGAAACTGATAAATGAAGGGATTTCACATGGAAACTACTAAGAAGCTCCATTTGCACATGTACATATTGTACCAGTCGAAAAAACATCACCACCTGAATGCAAGTCGGATCCAAACTCAGCAGAAACAAACTGAATTCAAACCCAACTCAACAGCTCAGATTAGTAGAAATCTAAATTGACGGCACAGTGCTATGCACCAAGAAACTAGCTCAATGGTTGGTGAGGATCAGAGACCCCTGAATTGACATTAATATCTGATAATAAACTGACTAAAATAATTTTAAATCGAATCATATGTATATGTTCGGGTTGCCAACACAGACAGCGAGTATTAACATTAAAATAATTATAAAAGAATTAAGAACTAAGAAACCAAGTGTGTTTAGAAAATATTTAATAATAATAATTTGTTTTGTTTGAATTTTAAATAATGATTATATTAATCACCTTTAGCCTTTAACATAATTTATAATTATAATAAGAGTGGCGGTCATTATTATATGCCAATGAATATTACGCAATATTTGAAAGTCTATGTCTATGCCCCCAACAAGGAATAAAAGGCAGATAGAGGTATTCATTAGTAAAGGAAATTATTACTCTAATTTTATATGAAAGAATGTGATATTTATTTTCACATTCGCAAATCCATTCATGAAGAGCAAGATACATATTTTAGGGCATAACTTTAATCTTTATTGGAAAACTTATTTACTGAGAATTTGTTGGACTTTAATTTAAATCACTTCATCACAAATTACGAGCATCAGTGCGGGCTTTACCGGAACAGAGAGGCAATGGTGCTGATGAATTATGAGCTATAAAGTGAAATTGAAAGACGATAGCTAGTCGATAATCGAAGTCCTATGGCGGCTTGCATCTGACAAGTCTTATGCCCTTTGACTAATATGAACAGGAGAGGAAGTGCTTTCTTCCTCGATAATTTAAAATAACAGAAATATTATCACCGACCAGCCTAACGGAGCGGAAGATTGCCCTACGTCAGCAACGTTGAAAATGATGACTTACTAGTCACCGTTTGAGAACTAAAACCTAATTATAGAATGCTCTACATGATGACTTGATCAATTTAATTAAAGTCAAACGAGCTTTTAAGTAAAACTATTTCAAAGCATTTATAAAATTATATTAATTATGCCCCAAACATCGTGCCCTTCCTGAATCTTAATAGGAAATAACAAAGTTGAATTAGAATATATTTATTTGATTCCTTTATCGGCCCTTTTGCAAAAACATTTTAAGATGATATATGAATAAATATACATTGGTGAATACGAGAAAATAGCTGAGGCATAGATTAGAAGCGGAGCTAATAATTTATTAGCCAATTATAAAAATAACAAACATTAATAATTTCTTTCGATTCAATGATTGATAGAACTGTATTAATCTAGTTCTAATGGGCGAGAATTAACTATCAGAATTAAGTTTATATTACTTGTGTAAGGCAAAGAAAATGAAGAAGATCATCGAGTCGAAGGATTATTGGCATATAATTAAAAATAACATTAATAAATTTACTCAAGAAATATACATAATAAAATAAATGAATCGCCACGTAAGAAAGGAAAGTTAAAGACTAGAGGTTAAGAGAATTACTATGAAAGTTAAAATAGCATAAATAAAAGGTTTTACACAGAGTATTATTACATTATAAATGAGAAGAGCTCTTAAAGGGAGTGTAAAGTAAAGTTCGGAACTGGCCAGAAAGTTTAAGATTCATTGTAGAAATATATTACCCATTTCTTCCAGGCTGGGCTCCTTAGGTTACACGTCCGAGTGGGTAAAACATAGGCACCATTTGATTGATTACTTGAACAGCATTTTATTTGATTTTGGCAGCCTGATTTGTCCGGAAAGAATTTAGCAGCTTCATTGAAGATTCTCAAAGGGCTTCAGGAACCGTAGCCAGATTCCTGATGTTCTAGCGCCTTACCATAGTCGAAACACTATTTAAAACGCACCGAGTTTACTGCATTTCTCTACAACAAAGATGGCTTTTTCTCCAAAACTTTTCAGAGCTATATATATACTGTCCTCTGATGCCTTCAGGCTAGCGCTTCTTTCATTATCAATGTTTTTAGATTTACTGGTTTTTAGATACATTCCTTCGATAAGGCTTTCAAACTCATTAACTTGAATTCATTTTCTAATTAGAAAATAAATTCTTAAAATCAGAAATGATTTTAATTAGGAAATCCTTATCTTTTTTTCTAATTAATAAAACTTTAACTATTGTTTTTTGGAAAGGGAAAATCTGAAAGCTTATCGAAAGAATGTAGCTTTTAATCAATAAACTTTAACAAATTATTTAAAAATAAAATCAAACACTCCTGACGCAATGAAACTTTCGAACAATTATATATATTTAAGTATTTACAAATATATACGCACAATCCACGCAGTTATAATATATAAATTCATGAATAATTCTATCATGAATTTATTAATAGAATTGATCAATTTAAATCTGAAACTAATTAATTTTAATACGCATTTATGACATAAGTTATTCTTTATGGAAATTAGTGTGGATTGAACGTATAAAGTCCCACTGTATCGGAAATTTAAGGTTAGTACTAGGGTTTGAAGTGGGCTTATGGCTAGATGTCATGAAGCTAGGATCGAACTCAGATCCGACTGCTTCAATATATGTATATATAGAATTCAACTTTTCCAGAAATAATATTATTTTCACCATCTTTTTTTCTTGGATTTAAGGTAATCTTTTATTTATGAACTATTTTATAAAACATTTATTTATGTTACCAAGTAGTCAATGATAGTTATATTTTAAATTACTTACTTTCATGAAGCTATGTATTTATGTATTATAATTTTTTTTATGTTTTTATGTTTTAACACCTTATCTAACTTATTATATCTGATATAGCATGGTACCTTTAGGCTAGATAGAAGAAATAGCTAATTTTTTAAAGTTTAATTTCTTTTTCCCTGTAAAAAGTTTTAATTTAAAAAAAAAAAAATTGTTTCCATTACAATGTAGTTTTAGATCAATGCTACTTTTAAAGAAAAGTTTTAAACAAAAAAAAAAAAGATTGAAGATTTTATTTTTAATAGTTTGTGGGTGTGTGTTTAAATCAGTGTGCATGTAATTATAAATTATTTGATAAGCTGATTTAATTTGTTAGTACTTTTAACTTGTTTACTCTGCTTGTGTTGCATGCATCTGAAATTAAAAGAATTAGTATACATGTGCATTATATATAGCCACCCTTGGTATTTATCTACCACAAGTGAATTAGTTTCCTCACTTTCATTCCCACTTGAGGTACTTGTGGATGATTGTGTTTTGTGTTGGGTAGAGACATTTCTCTTCATGAATTATATATCTTTTTGCTTTATAATATGGGTAATTAAGAGGCCTATTTATTGTCATTCCATTTTTTAATGGTGTAGAGTCATACACGATGTATATAGGCTTAATTTTGTAATGGCCTGCATATGTGAACATGTATAATGGATTAAGGCTGCTTTATTATTAATTGTTTGTTTAATGCAAAAGTGAAATAGATATGTGCTCACATCTTGAAAAATCATTGAATAATTATCAAACTTCAGAGATGCTCCAATGCTATAAATAAATTTTTGTGAAGCATAATATCAAATGCACCCCATGCTAACATGAAAAGAGTTCATTAGCATTCAAGTGTGTTTGTATTTGAAATCTGTTGTATTTAAACTTGAGATATTTGAATTATTGTAGTTGAATTCTGATATATATTTGAACTATATTTTATTTTAACTCTGATACATCTGAGTTTTATTATAATTGAACTGTATTGTACTATACTGTGTTACATTGTTAATCAATTTTGTTTTGTTGATTTTTATATTTATTTCAGCATTTTGTTTACTGTTGACTGCTCTGCCAATTGATATTTATCAAGAATCTTTGCTAGCCATGATCTAAAGGCAATTTTAAATGTCTGAATGATAGTAAAGTTGTAATAGACATTTATACTTAGTTATATGAAGCTACGATAACAATAAATAAAACAAAATGTATTATATAATACAGCAAGATGTTGTAAATATTTTTAACATGTAATTATTTTGTTATCATAAATTAGAAATATATAAACAACACTTGACTATATTATTATATATAACTCCATATATCTATCTAGATCAAAAATTTAAATTATATGCACACATTTACACACATATAATTGCCAGATATATAAATGTTTTCTTGTTTTTTATTCATTTATTTTTACGCTAATATATAAACATAATAAATATATACATATGCTCACATACGTACTTATCCACATTTATTCATTTATTAATTACCATTCTAACTACAGAAGTAAAAATGAGATATTAAAACAAAAAAATAGGTTAAAAATAATTCTGCAATGATAGTACAAAGTAAACATCTCTGTACAATATATATTTGATCCATCATTCACTTATAAAATGTATTCTCACATCCATTATCTGTTTTCATTGTTTGTCAGCATAGAAATATATTACTATTTCATGACTCCATTGTTTCTGGAATTATCATTTTATCACATCTAGTAATGACAAATCACAGTACCACACAATGTTTTCTTGTATGGATAGTTTTTTTTAAAATCTGAAATATTTTTATTTTAAAAAAAAAATCATTATTTTATAGCTAATATCTTTAATATGAAATAAATACATGTTTATATATATTTAATTAACTGAAAAATATTTAAATCTGATTTAAAGTTTCTGCATTTTTTTAATACTTAAAAAATATCTTAAAAATTAATTTCAAGTAATAAGTTTTTTTTTAAAAAAATAAATGATTTTAAAAACTATTGACTTGATGGAACATTTATTTAGACATATATCTCTTTTAAAAGGACAGTTGACAGAGGACTTAAATGCTCTTGCATTTCAAGAGATTAATTGAAGTATAATATTTGTTCAAAGCAAATATATATATTTGTAAGATTAAAAAAAAAATGGAAGAAAAATAATTCTTGTTTTATTTTTTCCATTAGATTAAATTAGATTACTTATTTTAAAAAGTAATCTTAGTTAATTATTATAATTAATATTAAATGCTTTGGCAGGATGGCTCAGTTGGTTAGAGCATTATCTTAAAATTCAATACTCAAGAATCTAAGGGTCCAGGTTTGATTCCCATGCTAGTACTGTTACTGGTCAGACCAGCAACACCTGAAGAAGAGGGGAGAATAATACCTATTGAAATGTTGCACATATACTAACCTGTTTATAATTGAATATATTTGAAATATTTAAATAAAGTTACATTTTTCTAAAGACCTTCAATATATATTCAGATGATGGAAATCGTCCACTATAAAAATACAAGTATTAATTAACCCCTTCTTGTTTAAATGGAGTTTCACCATGGGTATTTCTGTGCATTTTTTGTCTGGCTCAGAATTTCCCCATGAGCATTTGTTTTCATTGAAAATTAATTACTGGTCATGTAATATTTTCATACAAACTTCTTTATTTTAATTTTAGGCTTTCATAATAAATGGAAGCTAAAATCAATTATAAAACATTGGATTTCTACCATAAATTTAAGCAGTAATCATTTTTTAAGATCAGCTACTAAAAAATAATGTCACTGTTATAAATAAGACAAGTGAAATGAAACAGTCATTTTTTTTTGTTTCAAAATTATTAAAATAATTATTTTCATAATTAAATAATATTGTGAAGTGTTTTTAATTTTAAATATATATTTCTATTATAATTTGAGATTAGAAGTTTGCATCTATAATTTCATTTCTTTATATATATACAATTACATTTTTTTTATTTCTGTCGATATGTAGAATAAAAATATAGTATAAAATACATATTTTTAAAATAAATATACTAAACAAATGAGAAATATTTAATATCTACACATACACAAAACTAAATAAATATTTATAAACCTCCAACAGGAAGAAGAACAGCTAGAGAATTATCTTTTTTATATAAATATTTTGAAATATTGTGATATTAAAATTGTGTATGTATATACACATATATTTTTAAATAATAGATGCAAAATATTTTGAATAGTAATATCTGAGTTGTATTTTGAGATAACACTTAAATTGTATTTTACATGTACAGTATTTCATCAAATAATCGTTAATTGTTTTTTATTAAAAATTTTAAATAAGTTTCTGGTATTATCATTTTCCAGTATCATCAGTTATTTTCTATAGTCCCTTGAAAAATGATATACTGAGATTTTAATGTAAATACATGCTTACAGATGCATTCAACACATAAATAACAAATATGTGACCTAATATATATATATCCTTTCATATATATTACTCTTCAAGATGCATAAATACATATATGGAATTTTCAAGCAGTTTAAAATTTAGTTATAGTGTGCAAGTTTATAGAACATTGGATGATGTTATTTCATTTTTCCACATTTGTCTTAGTGATTCATAATATTTATATTTTATTAACTTTACATATAATGTGTTTATATTTTAGTCAAGTATTTATGAAATATATAAATGGTGCTGATTTTGTGTCATATTTTTTGTAATTGCATTGTTTTTTCCTATCTTTTTTTTTCTCCCATAAATTTAGCCATATTGCCAATATATATTTTATTACAGCTTGATATTCTATTTTATGAACTGTATCAATTTTGTTTTGTATTATATCAATTTCTTTGTATTGTCTATTAAATAATATTTTTTTTTATTTTTTCATGCAATTCTATAATAAATTGATCTATTGTTTTTTTTTTTAGATAATTTCTTTTTAGAATATGTTATTTTGAAATTTATTTTTTTTATTATTTGCATTATTTTTGTTGTTTTTGTATTTATATTAGCATTATATATTAATTTTTATATAACCATAATGGGTATAACCTGTTTGAAATTTTTGACTGTTACTAATTTTTAATATAATGCCTACAATGAATTTATTTTTGCCCATCCTCTGATTTTAGCATATTTTATGTTTTTCTGCTAGATGTTTATTATAATCAAAGACTTAATTGTTATTTAATTAAGTATTATTTCATTTTCAATAATTATTTTTATTTTTGAAGAATTAAATAGCAATAAGTTCTTTAAATTCATTAAACCACTAAACACCCCATGATCACCACTGAGTGGCACTACTGTTTGGAGAGTGTTGTCTGTTTTAAATTTATTAATATGGTTATATATATATATATTTATAAAACATTAATAACAAAGAAATAACCAAAATTGATTTTTTGTAGTTATCATAACAAAAATTAACAGTAGTTAAAAATTCAAACATAAAAATGATTCAAATAAAAATTCTAAATAAAACTTTTTATTTTGTAATGATTATATATATATTTCAGTGTTATAAATAATAAATATAGAAATAATACAACTACTAAAAAAAAAAAAAAATGGATAAAAGTGTCATAATTTGAGAAGATATATACATATAGTGAAAAATGGGCAATTAGATTATTTAACAAATAATACAAGACAAATTGGTATAATACAAAATATTTATTTAGTATACTAAATAGAATGCCCCAGATATAATAATAATATATATATTTACAATACAAGTAAGTCTAAATACATTACTAAGACAATTTACAAAGTTCCCAAACAATCATTTAAACAAATGGATAAATAATTCCCATCATTTGATGCCAATCTATTTTGTCAGATAAAAGATGATTATCATTATCTGACAAAATAGATTGACTTTAATATAACAAAATGTGGGTGTTATTTACTTATAGATAGTTCTCTTTGATCTAATAAAGTAGATTGGCATTAATATAAGAAAAGGTGGGCATTATTTACATTTTTTTAAAGTGATTTTTTGACAATCTTGCTTATAAATTGTCTTAATAATGTAGTTGGATTCTTAGCATAATATATTTCTTAAGCTATAAGAATGTTTATGTAAATTAATATGATTATATACATAAACATTTAGATATGTGATAGAAAGAACATCAGCTTTATTTACACTTATTATACATAGTGAACATAAAATAAACAGTGGTGATAATTTAAAAAGCATTATATTTGAAGGTATAAAACTATGAAAAAGTATTATCACAAGTGCATTAACATCATAAGGAATTCTATGCTGATCAGATTTTAAAAAATATATAGAAATTCTAAATATGTATACTCACATTTTAAATGAATACATTTGTATACATATACAAATACCAAAATGTTGTTTTACACTCTTGAGACTTTTAGTCTCTTCTACAGCTTTCCTTGCTAGTTCACAATTATACTTTCTTATATCATTTTCAACTCCTTTCCACACCAGTTTACAAAATTCGAGATATTCAGTCCTTTTTAATGCATCATTTTTGTATATCTTCATAAATTCTCTAGTCTCAGAAATTTTATTGGTCATTTGCTGCTTTTTTCTACCAGCAATCTTGGTTGCAGTTTTTAAAAGTGTATCAGTTATTTTCTTATTAATTTCATTCAAATCTGAATCATATTCAAAATCTACTAATACGTGAAACCGATTTGTAAGTTCTAATTTAAATTCATTACAATGTTTCTGAAGATTAGGAATATTAACTGTAAATATTCTTTTGCTTAATAATTTTTGTCTCACCAGTTTTGCATTAACACGTATCTTACATCTTACTAATCGATAATCACTTCCTGTGTGAAATTTATTAAGAACATTACAATATTGAAAATATGCATTTTCTGATAGTCAAAATATTAACCAATTCTGCTGTGCCTTCATTTGGATGCTTCCGTGTCCATTTCCTTTTAAGATTTTTCTCAAAAAAAGAATTTATAATATAAAGTTTTTCTTTTTCTGCACAAATCTATGTCCTGTCTCATCTCTATTACCATAACCAAAATTACCTACAGCACTTTCATCTTTCATTTGTTTACCAATTCTAGCATTAAAGTCTTCCACAACAATTTTAAAATGTTGGTTATTCTGATCAAAAGTCTTTTGTGCATACATATAAAAAATCTTCTATTACTTCATCATTATGAGAACTTGTTGAAGCATAAACCTGAATAATCTGCATTTGGTATCTGCTATTAAGTTGTATACCTAATCTTGTTACTGTCTGAAACACCGTCAATCTCCACAATGTTCTTCCACTTTTATTTATAATGAATCCTACTTCACTTGTATTTCCAATATTTGTCCCTTTATAATAGAGTACATGTCCACTTTTTAAATCAATTGTCTCTTCTTCTAACTTCTCAAAGTCCAATAATGTCCCATTTAATATAAGACAGTTCTTATTCTAATTCTTGCAATCTTCCTTTACTTGAAAGTGATCTGCAGTTGTAAGTACCTAAGTAAATACATTTTGGTATTGATAGGAAATTTATATCTGCAATAAGAAAAAAGATGGAATTATTACTAAAAAGAAAGATGACATCATGAAATGGGAAGAAAACTTCTATCAAGAATTATATAGTAATAAAGAACAAATACCTCCTATATCTATTATATCTTCCGAATTGCCCAGAATTTTAAATAAAGTAAGACATGCAATTAAATTTATGATGAAAGGAAAGGCTCCAGATAATGATCAAATTATAATTGATATATTAAAAGAAGCAGGTGAAGAAATAGAATTTTTTTTAGCAAAGTTACATACCAAGTGTCTAAATGATAAAGATGTACCAGATGATTGGAAGAATACAGTATTAATAATAATAATTAAAAAAAGTGATAAAGAAGATATTATAAATTACAGACCTATCAGCCTTTTATCAGTTTTATACAAAATTTTTACTAATATAATTACATCTCATCTATAGAGAACATTGGATTTCCACCAACCAAGAGAACAAGCTGTATTTAAAAGTGGTTTTAGTATTGTAGATCATATGCAGGTATTGAGAGAAGTTTTAGAAAGAATAAATGAATATGAGTTGCCATTATGCTTTGGATTTGTAGACTATGAAAAGGCATTTGTTTCTATAAACATGTCTTCAGTGATTAAAGCACTGGGTCATCAAGATATAGATCCAGGATATTGTCAGATTTTAAAGAATATAAAAATGCAATAGCAACAATTAGATTACATAATGATATTAAGAAAGTCAATATCAAGAAGGGTGTAAGACAGAGTGACTTCATATCTACAAAACTTTTTACAACAGTGCTGCAAGAAGTATTTTGTGGAGAAAATGGGAAGCTAAAAAAGTGAAAGTAAATGGAGATTATTTAAGTCATTTATATTTTGCAGTTGATGTAGTTGTTTTTTCAAATAATGCTTTAGAGCTGCAGGAAATGTTTCAGGAATTATCAGATGAAAATAGGAAAGTAGGACTAAAGATAAGTGTTACAAAGACTAAAGTAATGTTTAATGGATTTTCTCAAAATATGAAAATAAGGATTGATTATGATGAGTTAGAAGAAGTTAACAGCTACAAATATCTTGGTCAGATTATTAGTACAGATGGAAACATAATGGATGAAATTAATCATAGAATTAAACTTGGTTGGGGTGCTTTTGGTAGAAATAACTTGATATTAAAAGGAAATATGTCTATATGTTTGAAAAAGGTTTTTAATAAATGTATTTTACTAGTTCTTACTCATGGATCTGAGACTTGAACACTTAATAGGAGAGCAATACAGAGACTTTAGACCACTCAAAGAAGTATGGAGAGATGCATGTTGGGAATAACAAGAAGAGATCAAAATGCAATATATGGGTAAGAGAACAAACAGGTGTTATTGACCTCATTGAAAAAATTAAAAGACTGGAGTTGGGCTGGGCATATTGCTAGAAGAGATAACAATAGATGGACAATTGAAATCTTAAACTGGATTCCAAGGGATTGTAAAAGACCCAGAAAGAGACCACATGTGAGATGGATGAATGAAATATGAAAGTGTGCATGGGTGATATGGAGAAAAGAAGCTAAAGATAGGAGAAGATGGATTGAACTTGGAGAGACCTTCATCCTCCAGTGTATTGATAATGGTTTATGATGATGATGACAAATACATGTATGATATTTTAGATGTGATAATATATTGGACTGTTTCTATCATCTATCATTAAGTGTTGAATATCTAGAAAATTTTAAACTTTATTTAAACTTTTCAAATAAAAACAACTGTTAGTAATAACATACAAATGGACAGCATAGATTAATAGATTACACAATACTTCAGTTGTTTAGACTGTTGCCTTAAAATTTGATATTCAAAAATCTAAAGGGGTAAGGTTGACTCCTATGCTAATATTGCCACTGGTCAAATCAGCAACACCTGAAGAAGAGTTGAGAATAATAATATTCATAATCTTGTTTAACTTATTAACCTGTATTGTCTATTTATGTATTAATACTAACAATTTCTGGTATTTAAAAAGTTTAAATTTTTCTAGACATAATTAATAATAAATGATGGAAATAGTGCAATATATTATCACATCTAAAATATTATTATCACACACCTTCAGTCAAATACATGTGCAATATTATATGCATCTTTGGATGTGTGTCTTTCTATATATTATGTGCTTGTACATTATATATATATATTGATATTCAGTATTGAAACAGAAACTCTGTTTCACATGTGTATGTATTCTAAGAGCTATTTTATCCTCCCACCTAAAAGAAAGGCAGATGTATATAAAGAAGTTGATCCTATTTGTAAAAAAAAATAAAGCAAAAAGTTTATAAATTTAAAAGAAAATCATTATTTTCTATAACTGAGAAAAAAGATAAACCTTCATTATTGATTTTATCATTTTAGAGCTGGCATTTATTAAAAATAGTACATTTTAATTTTTGAAATGATGTTGTTGTACTAAATACAATATTCGCTTGAGGCAAAGTTATCAAATTGAAAAACATGGCTTAATCCTTATGATTCCTTATCTTCCCCTCTAAAAGTAGTGTCCAATCCTTAAGAAGAGAAAAGCACTTGGGCTTAAATGAAAGCTGTATAACAAATCAGATGTGCTGCAGAATCAATCCAGAGATTAGGGTATAAATAGTTGAGGTTGAAGTGCAGAGGGGATTTTAAAAAAGATTTTAAGAGCAGTTAAAAAGTAAGAAAAGTGAAAGAGTTAAAAAGTTGAATTTTTTAATCTAAGTGTTGCTTAACTATTTAGTTAACCAGTGATTTTAGTGACCTTGGAATATATATTTACAACCACATTGCTAATGATGAAAAAAGAAAGTATTAATAAGGAAATCCTAAGAATGGAAGGCTAATTGTAATAGTTTCCTCTCTTTGTCCACAGCCACGATTCTCCAAGATTCGCCTGAGTGAACATCATAGAAAGTAAATAATGCCATTTGGCGTAAATAAAATGAACTCTTTGAAATGCAGTAGGAATCTGAAGTGAAGGAACAAACTGGATAAAATGAAGGTAACAATTTCATGAAATATTCAATACTTATGTGTGTTTTAAAAAAAATGTCTTTCTTAAATTAAAGTATGAATATTTATAGCTATGTGAAAATACGTTTTATTTATGATAAATTATAAATATGTAAATGTCTTAAATATCTATAATCAAAAGGCATTTTTAATAAGGTAAATCATAAATGATTAACTTCTTATATTCAGATACATCTGAATTAAAATAAAATAAAAACTAATACTTATAACTATTTATATTACTGATATACCAATAAGTATACCTGGAAGAATTAGAAATGCTGAGCTATTACATATAACTATAACTAACTAAATTATAATAATGTATTTATAACCCGGATAAAATTGGAAAATATACAAAATGAATGTATTTAGTAAATTTATACTATATTATGAATAAATTCAAACATTTAAATATGAATTACTACGTCAATAAAAGTCAATGGTTATATGCATTGAAAGATTAAGAAAATCTTTTTTTTTTTAATATAAACATGGAATTAAAACATGTTATATATACGAGTTGAGAAGTAAGAATACCAAAACAATGTGTCACGGATAAATGTACAATGATATACCTAGAGTTATTGATGCGTATAGGTTATATATATATATATGTCTTATGAAATAGGAAATACCAAATAAATTCATTTGCAAGATGAATTGATATCTGGATAATGGAAATACATACACTTATATTTTACCTGAATAACCAATGGAAATACATACACTTATATTTTACCTGAATAACCAATGGATATAAATGTGCTTATATTATGGATTCAAACCTGGATTTGGATAACAATGAATAGAAATATACTTATGCTTTGACTCACCTAAAATTAACTAGAATAATATAAATGCTCTTGTCTGTAAAGAATATCTTCATACATGAGTTAATTTAAGCCACATTACATGTGACAACTACCTAAAAGACTACAGATCAGAATTAAGTGAAACCCTGAATTAAATAAAATGCTATCAGTTGTTTTTATTATTATCTCTGTTGTCTTCATATATTGCACTTCTCTCTGTGAATTAACTAAATAACTAAAGATGTAAATTGTTAAAGAACTTGCATTCTTTAATTCATAGTGTACTATTATTGGATGTATACCAAGAGACAATGGACCGTAAATGAATAAAATAATTAAACTTATGCGCATATATGCACATTTATACTTGACTGGATTACGAATAATCCATAAACCCGGAATTACTTATATTACCTGTTTACTTATCTGTGATAAATTTAAAATTAATGAAATACTATATGAATTACAATTGCTTACATGCATATTGATTGTGTATGAATAAAAACTTCTCATAATTGAACTGAAAATGAATCTTGACATGGATATGAATGAACTTTATTGGAAGGACTTGCAAATGAATTATTGATAAATAAACTGCTTCTACACTTCTCATAATTGAATTGAAAATGAATCTTCACATGGATGTGAAGAAACTTTATTAAAAGGACTTGCAAATGAATTGTTGTTACTTAAAATTAATTTTAGTTATCGAGTTGTTCATGTTGCATCACTTGTTATTCATTGCACTTGTTCACGAGAATCTCGTGCCTCCTGAGCTATGTCTAGCATAGCTAGACCTAGGTAAGTCAGGTTGTAGTGAGATGGAACTCTAGTGGCGTCCGTTTTGGAAACCACACAGAAATTTCTAGATGCTTCCAGTCTCTATGGTGCTACATCCTCTGATGAGTAGGAAATATTGTTGTGGGGAGGGGTGACATCTGCATTGGGGAAAGCCAATCGATGGTTCCTTCCTACAATATGCTCATCAGGAAATTGTTACAACCAAGGTAATAAAGGGGTTGTATGGGGTCTGATTACAATATATATGTATTGAATATGTAGGTAACCAGATATATTTTGGGTGCATGAATGATATATATCTACTGTATATATTTATTTTATGTATAAATATATATGTTTAGCACTTATAAATGCCTGTGCCTTAATATTTATATTATTATCATCGTTTTCAAGCATTACCTTCTCCAATCTCTAGCCTCTTTTCTCCACATCACCCAGCATACTTCCTTATGGTTCATTTATCCATCTCACATGTGGTCTCCTTTTCAATCTTTTGGAATCTAATTTAAGATGTTAACTATCCATCTATTTTCATTTCTTCTAACAATATATCCAGATCAACTCCATTTCCATCTTTTAAATTTTTTTAATGATGGCAATAATATGTGTTGTTGTCTTGCTTGTGTATTTCACTTTCTATGTCTTCTTGTTATTCCTAACATGTGTGTCTCCATACTTTGTCAAGTGATCTAAAGTCAGTATTGCTCTTCTGGCAAGTAGCCAAATCTCAAAACCATAATTAAGCACTGTGAAAACACATTTATTAAAAACTTTCCTTTTCAAACAGATAGGGATATTTCCTTTTAATATTGAATTATTTCTACCAAAAGGACTCCAATCAACTTTAGTTCTATGATTAATTTTTTTCTTATCAGTAATAATACTTTTACTGAAGTATTTGCAGTTATTAACTTCTTCTAACTTATCATTGTGATTTTTATTTTCTTCTTATGAGAAAATCCAGTAAACATTACTTTAGTCTTTTTAATATATTGTACCCAGACAAGAGCCAACCCCACTCTTGGTTGGTTTTATTTCCTGATAAGCATATTGCAGGATGGAAACAAAAAATTGGCATTACCTAATGTTTATCTTACCACCCTACAACAATATTTCCTGCTCATCTGAGGATGTAGCATTCAAAAGATTGGAAACATCTAGAAAATTTGTTTGTTTGGTTTCTCAAACGGCGCCACTAGAGTTCCAGCTTACTACAACCTTACTTATTCAGATCTGGTTATGCCGAACATAACTCAGGAGGCATGAGATTCTTGTGGACGAATGCAATAAATGATGAGTGATTTGAGATGAAACTGACTAGATAGATTAGTTTTAGATAACAATGATTTATTTATTTGACAACAAAAGTTATTGACAGTTCATCTTTGGATTGTCAGTTCATATATGCGCATATGGTCCTAGGTTAGTTTGATTTACATTTAATCATTCTTTTCATAATCATCGATGATTGCTGCAATAAGTCCAACTATAAGTTCTGTATAAAATATTCATCCTCGATTGTGGTATCTGGATGTAAATCTCGGTCATTCATCTGGGATCCAGGTATGTGGATATACATTCAAATCATCATCTTTGATCCAGGTATGTGGTTATAAATTCAAGTCATTCAACTTTGACCCAGGTATGTGGTTATAAATTCAAGTCATTCATCTTTGATCCAGGTATGTGGATATAAATTCAAGTCATTCAACTTTGATCCAGTATATGGATATAAATTCAAGTCATTTATCTTTGAACCAAGTGTCTGGCTTTAAATTCAAGTCATTCACTTATATTAAAATATTCTCTAATTCAGATTTGTAGATTTGTTATTCATATGTTTAATTGATCTTTGATACAGATGTCTGGGTTTAAATTCAAGTCATTCCTTATATTAAAATATTAATTCTCTAATTCAGATTTGTAGATTTAAATCATTTATTTACTTAATTCATCTTTAATCCAAGTGTACCAATGTAGGTTTATGTTATTTTTTTATATTACAAGATTAATTCTCTAATTCAGATTTGTAGATTTGAGTTATTCATTTGTTTAATTCATCTTTGATCCAAGTGTATGGATGTAGGTTCAAGTCATTCATTTATATTAATTTTTACATAGAAGCATTTTTAATATGTGTATTATAAAGGCACATCTAATCCCTGTTCATATTTGAAGTAGAAACATATTCAATTTAATTTTTCTATCCAAGCATTACTGATCCTGTATTCATGTATATATAAATATATCTTTGATTTAACTCACATATTATATTTTTCATTTATTTTTAAATCAATATTCTTAAGTTCTTAAATCAGTATAATTATTATTCTTTAAAACATTATTCTTTAAAAACATTATTTTCTTAGGTTTTATTTGATAAATCAATCATTTGATAATTTTATTTTATACGTTAATTATTTCAGTAAATATGTTTTCAAAATATATTTAAAGATTATAAATGTATCTAAATTTTCCTTACCTTGACATTTACATCTTCACATCAAAAAGGGGTTTACTGGAGCTGAATGGCACAATAAATTGCTGTTATTTACATGGGCATGTTCTCTACTTCCTGGGCTTCACATAGATGGAGAAAGAGGAAGAATTTTCTATTCATTCATCCTGGGGTTTTCCAAATTAATAATGTGTTTTTCTATTGTTCAGTTATTTAGTAACTAAAAGTTTTCTTCTGTTGGTGATAACTGTGGTTTCAAATTTGGTTGTTATAGAATTCCAAAAAGTAATAAATTTTCAACAGGTCTCACTGTAACTCTTATTGTAACTCCAACTGTAACTATAGCTCTAACTGTCTGTAACTGTCACTGTCTAATTAAGCTGCTTCTTTTATTTCTTCTGCTTCCCGCATTTTTTCATCTAACAACATGTTTTAAAAAAGCAACTGATTAAAAGCCCCAGGTAAGAAGGCGATGCTATCTTTAAGTGTTTTTACATTTAAATCTGAAAACATATAGCTCTAAAATAAATCGTATCTGTTTTATTTTAAATTGAAGCTTTATCAATTAATGATAAAGATTTATTAATTAAGTGCTTTTATATTCTCTTTATTTTACCTTTTTTTATATTATTATTTGTTTTTATAATGCAGTTCGGAAAAGTGACTTTAATTCCCTGTCACTTGCTTCTTTATTTAAATTTTTATTTACTGAACCACGTCAGTTTTATTTTTAATTTAAACTCCTTTAGCTGAGGAGGGAAAGAAATCTTGAAAATATATATGTGAAACAATGTCTGTTTCAATATTTGCCTTTAGTTTTATTTTTGTCACTTTCATCTGATAATTCTTGTCACTTTCATCTGAAGCTCTAAATCATTATTTTCAAAACAATTACATCATTTGCAAAGTCTAGATGATTTAAATAATCTCCATTTATTTTTACTCTCTTAGCCTCCCATTTTAATCCACAAAATATTTCTTGCAAAACTGCTGTAAAAAGTTTTGGAGATATAGAATCACCATAATTGCTGCTGTTGCATTTCATAAATATTGTTCAGAATATGACAATATCCTGGATCTATACCTTGATCCAATGCTTTAATAGTGAAGAAATACTTGCCGAATCAAGTGCCATTTCTTAATCTACAAATCCAAAGCACAATAGCAATTTATATTCATTGGTACTTTCTATAACTTCTCTCAATATTTGGATATGACCCACTGTACCAAAACCACTTCTAAATCCAGCTTGTTTTTTTGATTCGTTAAATGGGATATTATTGGACTTTGTGAAGATAAAAGGAAAAATGAGACACTCCAGATGAGGAGTTGATATGTACTGTATTACAAAGGCACACACATTAGAAGTAAAAGATGGATAGGATTTATTATAAATAAAAAGTGGAAGAACATCATTGTGGAGATTGATGGTATATCAAATAGAGTGGCAAGATTAGTTATTCAACTTAATGGTAGATACCAAATTCAGATAATTCACGTTTATGCCCCAACAAGTTATTATTATGATGAAAAAGTACAGGATTTTTAAATGGATGTATAAAAGGCTCTTGATCAGACTAAACAACATTTTAAAATTTGCATGATCGATTTTATTGCTAGAATTGGTAAACAAAAGATCAAAGGGCTGTAGGTAAATTTGGTCATGGTGATAGAAATGAAAGAGGACATAGACTTTTAAGGTTTGCAGAAAAAAAAAACAACTTTATATGTGAATTCTTTTTTTGAGAAAAATGCTAAATAGTAATGGACATGGTAGCATCCAAATGAAGGTTCAGATCAATTGGATTATAATTTGATTACAGAAAATATGTATTTCAAAATTATGTTCTTAATAAATTCACTACAGGAAGTAGATCATCAATCACTTCATACTCTTCAGAAACATTCTAAGGAATTCAAATTAGAACCTGCAAATCATTTTCAAATATTAATAGATTTTGAACATGATTCACATTAGAACAAAATCAAAAGGAAGATAATGGATACACTTTTAAAAACTGCAACCAAGATTTTTGGTATAATTATAAAAGTAGCAATTGACCAGTAAAATTTCTATTGAGGCAAGATAATTTATGAAAAAATAAGGAATATGAAAATATATAAAAATGGTGCATTAAGAAGGATTGAATATCTAGAATTTTGTAAAGTGGTACAAAAAAAGTTGAGAACAATATAATAAGTGTGAATTAATAAGGAAAGCTATAAAAGAGAATAAGTCTCAAAAGAGTAAAATATCATCTTGATATTGGTAGGAAACATTTCTGCAATATAAAAAGAGATGAAATTATAATCAATATCTTAAAAAAAGCAAGTGAAGGATTAATATTAGACAGTTCTTTTAATTCTTGCAATCTTCCTTCATACTTAAATAAAAGGTCATCATCAAATGTCATCCTGGAATATGTAATGACAAGATTCTTAGCACCCTCTGCCATTGTTGACCAACTGCTGCCTTGGTGGTGACTTAACCACCTGGGAATAAGGGCCATGTTTTGTTTTGGTTTTGTCTATTAGAAAAAAAATGTTCATTCACACACATATACATTCTGCCTTCAAGAAAACTCAACTGATATTTCATTTAAGAGCTATCAGGAAACTGAGAAGAAAATCCATGGTATTTTTGATTTTAAACTCAGAGCTAAAAAGCCAATTAACTTACCATGGTAGCTGATGCGTGTTGGTAAATAGAACATATATGTTTGTGTACTTTATGAATAATCATATAGTAATAACTGTTACAATGAGAAGAGCATATGGAGTTGCCATCAGGAATTTGCCCTGGCTAAATTCCTTTAAATCTTAAAGAGGAATCAAAGGGTCTTTCAGTTAATAGCAAACTCTTTTCTGCAGCAAAAGTTTATATATGTATGTGTATATAGTGTCTCAAGTGGATATGTTTGTATGTATTTTTGCATATGTATAAATTTGTAATTACATAAATATATATGTGTTCATTTCTGTATTCCTATTGTTAATTTTGACATGGTTTTATACATGTGTATATAACCATTAGAAATCAGTCAACACTTAGACAATATAGATGACAATCAAGAATTTCAAACTGTTGTCAAGGCAATCTCCTTTTAGCAATAGAAATGGAATATATATATATATGGATTTGTGTCTAATTTGTGTTTGTGTATTTACATTTAAACATTTGTTGATAGAAATTCAATAAAAGTATATGGAGAATATAGAAATATAAAAGTGAAGAGATCAAAGAATAATTGTGTATGTTTGTTTGGGTCTTTATGATAAGAATGGAATTGGAACTAACAAAATGACATATCAAAATGGAAAAGAATAATAAAAAAAAGGTCATTTCTGAATGATTTGATGATTTTCGATTAGAATAGAGGAGTCAAACTAATTATGTTTTTCGTGATATATGTTTTGGAGGATGGAAATATTCAACATAATTATTAAGATTTTATTATCGTTTTTGTTGTTTTATCACAGATTTTAATTTATCAAATTATAGGCACATCAAATTTCTACCAGTCTCCAAACATCAGTAATTCCAAAATAATTATTTTAAAAATGATTTTTTTTACTGCATATATATATATATTTTTTTTTACAATGTTCTATTCAAAAATTATATAAATCAATACTACCTTAATTAAACCTTAAAGAAAAATAGCTATTTTATATTATTTTTAAGTCCATAATCAGACATTAATTGAAAAAAGGAAATATTAGATTTTATTAAATAATTTTGTTTTTAAAAATGTTGTGATGGACGTTCGTTTTTTTTTTTTGATCAGACGTTGATTGAAAAAAGGAAATACACCTGGGTCTCATTTTATGCGGTAGATAGGTTCCACAGAAAACCCACATTAAAAAAAATCACACAAAAATAGACTTAACTTACCTTGAAAAATGGGGGATAGGGTCTCTATTTTTCAGAATTCGCCTAAAAGCAAAGCAATAAGGAAAAATTACTTTAAAATTTGCATTAAAAAAATAAGTAAATAAAGTATGACTAATGAAAAATTTCAAATATTTGAAAAAAATTAATACAAGAGAAAATTTTACTTTTTTTATTAACTACAGTATTTAATTTTACATTTTTCATACATATTTTAATCATTACCGCTAGCGTTCGTTTGTAAACTATTGAGAAATCAGATTCAATGTGATGTGATGTATTGTGGCTTCTCCTTAAATGAAATCAAGAATCTTTCAGCAATTATGCCCAGAAAAACCTGTTAGCCACTTTATTTTTATTCATGATGACATGTACAACTATCGCCATTTTTAGTCTTGTGCTGTGTTAATGGTTTTCTGTTTTTATATTAAAAAAAGACATTGCAATCAAGAAAAAAAAGATTATACATTATCATTAGAAAAATTATTTTCAGTTTATAAAATCTTTTTTTATTTTAAAAATCTAAAAGATTATTTATTTCTGTCATATATAACAAAATACGGTTTAAAAGTTTAAATTTTTTGAATATTTATTGCGATATTTTTATATTTACTAATCAGCTAAAATTAATTGCGTTACGGTGAAACTTTTAAGTTTATTAATTAGTAGGCTTTTTTTTATCCTATCTTTTAGACTTAGCGCTTTCATAGCCCTTGCAGCTCCATATTCATAGTCCTTTTCATATTGTTAACTATTTTATATGTAATGTTACGTTTTTCGTCTTGCTAGGCCTCTATACGCAATAAACTGCGCTAGTTAATCAAGTTATGCAAAAAAGAAGAAAGTTGTATTTCTATTTCTAAAAAAACATAACTATTTCCTGATCAACTTGGTCTACAATTGTTACAAGTACAATTGCAAGCTGAATCAGTTTTTTATTTATAAATGAGGGTGCCAGAGTTGCTTAGACTCACTGATTCTGCGTCAAACATATAACTTATAAAGTAGTAATTATACGATCGGGATTAAATTTCCCGTTAAGTAGTAGAAAATATTCCCTCTTGACTTAATTAAGAAAATAAATCTACTTAACAAAGGTAATTTTTATTCTAATTTGAATCTAAATAATCCAAACTAAAACTTAAATATAATAACAATTATTAATTTTATACACGTACAATGAAAGTTATGTTAATAATAAAAATTTATTCTAGCCCGTCAAACATTTAATATTTATGATAAAAAAAATTATAATATTGGAAAGGATTATGCATAATGAATTTAATACTTTGATTCAAATATTTTTTCTTGAAGTAATAGCTAGTTTGTGTCTTATTTTTCTGTGGTAACAGTTTCATTCACTACTCAGTTCGCAAATCTTTAGATCAAAAAATTATGGGATAAACATTTCATTCAAATCTCAGTTCATTAAGCTTTATATAATATGGCCATTAACTTACTGGTAAGTTTGAAATACAGGTAGGTGGTTGATCATCTGATGTCCAATCTTTCAATGTGTAATCCGCAGTATTTTTTTTTATTTTTATTCCTTCCAAGACTCCGATCGGTATTTAGGTAGAGCCAGATGATGATTTAGATGACTTTTCTCGAGAGAACGTGTCTGCAAACGATAGAGTTCTACTCACTCATGGTGAGTGGTTTCAGTTCATATCTAAGTGGACACATTTTATTATTAAAAAAAAATATGCGTGGCACCTCAAATTGCTCAACACTCTGTGGAACAAAAAGACAAAGACACTTTTCCAACCTGTCGGCTCCTTTTATATCCCCAGATCCTTTTTACAAGTTCTGCGCATATTCCTTTTACCTTTTGTTCTATTTGATAAACTTCTACATTATTTCTCATTTTTTTATTACAAAGTCTCCTTATGAATTCTTGCCATCTTTAATTACTATCAGAAAGTCGTTTCTGATAGCAATCTTTTACCTTTGAAATTTCCTTTCACTATTTGAATCAATTATTCAGTATGCACCTTCCAATATCGAATTTATTCTAATTAAATTATATACACACACAAAAAAGAAAAATTAAACTTTCACTGTATGTTTTTCTTAAAACATTATATTACAAAAAAAAATTAAAGATCGGGTTCTCTCTTTTTATTTAAATGATATACAATATTAAATAGCAATTTGTACCATATATATAAATAAACGTTACAATACCACCGGGGCAGGGGAATGAGAATAAAAATAGAGGTTTAAATTAATTTTATTCTTAATAAGTCTTTATGGAGTACTTCTAACCCACGTCCTAATCTTATACGGTTTCAGTGATCTAGCATTAGAGATATCCCTTTTTCCTTCACCATTCTCTAAAGTGAAAGCATTGGGACCATCCCGTCGGCTGATTTGGTAAGATCCCTCATACAAATTTTGGAACTTTTTAAAAATATGCTTCCCAGTTTGGCTCACGGGGTTCATTTTAACCCATACCGTATCCCCTGTTTTAAATTTATCAGTCCGAACTCTGTCTGCAGCGTCCGGAGCGTGGCACAGTGTTCCAATTTTTTTCTGGCTTCTTAATCTCTTTCTTTATCAATGTTTTCTGGACTAGCAGGTAATGTGGATTTATACAACCGAATACCACTTGTCCGAATTGAAGTCTTACAGGTGCAAATCCGGTGGATTCATTATGAGTCCAATTTATGAAATTTAACACCCTTGGGAGTTGTTTCACCCATCCTCTATGGTTGGACACAGTATATACCCTGAAGAAATGTTCCAACTCTCATCACCCGCTCGCAAGGGTTTGATTGCGGATTTCATATGGATGACAATGTGTTTTACCTCCATCCTCTCCACTGTTGCCAATTGTAAGATTTGAAAGGTGTTCCATGGTCTGACAAAATAGCTTTGGGTCTGCCTACCCTTTTAAAATATTGTACCTCAAGGGCTTGTACAGCATTCCTAGTAGTGGCCTGGGTCACCGGATATGCTGACACCCATTTTGAAAAAGGTCATATACCACTAGTAGATATTTAATTTTTCCAAAAAGCTGGCAATGGTCCATAGAAATCAACAGCCACCAGGTCATTGGGTTGCTTAGGGATGATAGAATATGACTTGTTTGCTGGTTTTGTCTTTTGACAGGTCTCGCATGAGCTTACTATTCTGGCAACCTGTGCTTTCATATTCGGCCAATGGAACCATGTCCTCAATAAGCCTTCCACTTTATTTACACCATAGTGACCATACAAATGATGGGTGTACATAATAAGTCCTTCCTATAAACTCTGGTATAATCATTTTCCACTGATCCCTTTGCGGGTTCAGTGATATACCACAGGATCTCCTTCTTTACCAGCATTAGTATCTGCTCTTTCTCCCACTTCATTTTTGTCTTCTAGTTGGTCAATAATTTTCTTGTAGGTAGGGCTTTGCCATTGTACCTTTCCTAAGTGTCTCAATCCTTCTACTACAGTGTCCATTTCTAATTCTACACTTGCCAAACAGATATCTTCCCCCTGCAGATGTTCCTGGGTATCAGGAACAATATTCTGGCTCAATGTGTCGACTACCACATTTTCAGTGCCCTTACAATAGTGGATGGAATAATTGAACTCCTGGAGAAAAAGGCTCCATCGGATTAGCCTACTATTTGTTAAATAACTGTGGTTTAAGAATTCCAGGCTCTTATGATCTGTCCTAACAATCATTTCTGATGCTATCAAGAATTGGTGGAACTTCTGAAATACCCACAACACAGCCAAGGCCTCTTTTTCTGTTACACAGTAATTAATCTCTGCACCTCTCAATGGTCTGCTGACAAAATAAATTACGCCCAAGGTACCATCCTCTTGAGCTTGTGTAAGAGCTGCACCTAACCCGTACCCACTACTGTCTACCTGAACAATAATCGGTTTCCTTAAGTCAGATAAACCAACATCACTTGGCTAAGGAACTTCTCTTTAATAACCCTGAAATTGGTCTCGTGCTCTTCCGTCCATTTCCATGATGTTCCTCACATAATAATTGCCGCAGAGGCTTTCTGTCTGAAGCAAAGTTTTTGTAAAATTTATTGTAGAAATTACACAGCCCCAAAAATGATCTCACCTGTTTTGTGGTTCGAGGGGCTGGGAAATCTTGTATTGCCTGGATTTTGTCAGGATGAGGTCTGATTCCATTTGCATTAATTAAGTATCCTAAGAAATCCACTTTTTCCACTGCTAAACAGCTTTTTTGTAAATTAATGCGAATATCCTTCATATTGCACGAATGTAAAAACAACTTGAGGTGTTGTAATTGCTCATTAGAGTTATTAGATGCAATAATCACATCATCCATGTAGATAGTGATTAACTTTTTGATCTCAGGGGACAGTACACGGTCAAGACATTTGAGCAGGCCTGCTCCACTATTCTTGAGACCAAAAGGCGTTCTGTTAAATTGGTACGATATACCATTATATCGAAATGCCGTGTACTTCAGGTCAGCAGGGTGTAACTTGATCTGCCAATACCTGACAGTCAGATCTAACATGGAAAATATCTTTATGCCCCGGAATTTATTTACCAACTCATTAATTGGAAGTGGAACATTTTGATTCGGCCATGTAATCTTGTTCAATTGAATGGCATCCAAACACAGTCTTATGGCTCCATCTTTTTTTTTTACAACCACCAATGGGTTATGTGCTGATGAACCCTTAGTGATAATATCCCATTCGTCCATTTTAGCTAATTTTCTCTCTACCTGTTTTATATTGGTGTGGCACTGGGTATGATCTTGCCTGGTACGGTGTACTGTCAGCAACCTTGATCCTGTGCTCATACCCTTTAATAACCCAGGGTTTATATTCAATTAGAACTTATTTTAGGTCACCTTTCCATTTTTCCTTTACTTCATTTATTATCTCATCAATACATGCCACTATTGAAGGATGTTCTATTTCAACCTCCATATTACATACATTTTGTTGATTCATTCTCATCCGCGATCCAAACTCTACTTCTTCCCCTTCGCAGATAATCTTTTCATCTTTTATAATTGATACACACACCCAGTTTTGTACATAAAGTCTGACCCCAATATGGCATCATGTACCAACCCTTTTAGAATTAATAACGTGTGGGTTATAATTTTATCCCCTATTTTAATTTGCACCCAAACTTGTTTCGAGCCCAATTGTGCCTTTTTGTTATTTGCCAATGTTATTTGCATGCTTTTTACCCATAGAGTTGGTATCTCTATGGGTTGGCTCTGCATGCGTTCATACATTGTTTCCGACATTACTGATATCTGGCTGCCAGAATCCCACAAAGTCTCTACCTTGACATTGTTTATTTGCAAAACAACCTTTGGGCATTCTTTAGACGTGTACTTAATCGATTCGTCATCCCACTCACAAATAAGATTATCTATCCTCTTTTCCTCTGTTGTTTTATTGATCACTTTATTTCTTCTTTATTTTCTCTTTTTTTTACTGGTGCTTTTATTTCTTTTTTTAATTTTTTGACCATCTCTGCCGTTGTTTTCTTTATATCTTCTTTGAATTCCATTTTGAATTCATGTAATAGTTTTCTTATGAAGGGTTCCTTACCCTCTTTCAATTCTTTTTCACTTTCTGCCATATTTTGTATATTTTTACTACTTCTCAATTTTATATATGGCTGTGTTGCTTATTTTTGCTATAGTAAACAAAATCTTAACTTCATCAATTGTTACGATATAAATTCAATATTTTATTTTGCTTTGCTAATAAATTCGTTCACCGACACCTCTCTTTTTTATCACCCTATAATTTTCTGTCCTTCTCTACCTTTACTGTCATTGCTAACCTTTCATCGGTTTTATTTATTATTTAATTTATAAGTATTATTTTATTTCAATATAGTTTTCTTTAAAATCTTACGCTTTTATTCTATTCTTTAAAAAAAACTTTTGTAATCGTACGCAATAACTTTTTAGACTTGCACACTATTTGTGGTCATATTTATTTTCCGGCTACGGACATTAAATTTTCAATTTTATGCCATTTTTAAATTTTCTCAGGTCGTGTTTTTTTTTTTTTTAAAACTCCTGAGTTGGGTCACCATTGTAACATTTTCCATCTTGGTAGGCCTCTATATGCAATAAACTGCGCGAGTTGATCAAGTTCTGCAAAAAAGAAGAAAGTTGTATTTCTATTTCTAAAAAAACATAACTATATTTCCTGATCAACTCAGCCTAGAATTGTTACAAGTACAATTGCAAGCTGAATCAGTTTTTTATTTATAAATGAGGGCACCAGAGTCGCTTAGACTCACTGATTCTGCATCAAACATATCGTAACTCATGAAGTAGTAATTATACGATTGGGATTAAAATTCCCGTTAACTAGTAGAAGATATTCCCCTTTGACTTAATTAAGAAAATAAATCTACTTAACAAAGGTAATTTATACCCTAATTTGAATCTAAATAATCCAAACTAAAACTTAAATATAATAACAATTGTTGATTTTATACACGTACAATGAAAGTTATGTTAATAATAAAGCTTTATTCTAGCCCATCAAATATTTAATATTTATGATAAAAAAAATTATAATATTGGAAAGGATTATGCATAACGAATTTAACAATTTGATTCAAATATTTCTTTTTGAAGTAATAGCTAGTTTGTGTCTTATTTTTCTGTGGTAACAGTTTCATTCACTACTCAGCTCGCAAATCTTTAGATCAAAAAATTATGGGATAAACATTTCATTCAAATCTCAGTTCATAAAGCTTTATATAAAAGTTATGGCCATTAACTTACCGGTAAGTTTGAAATACAAGTAGGTAGTTGATCATCTGACGTCCAATCTTTCAATGTGTAGTCTGCAGTAGTTTTATTTATTGTTTTATTCCTTCCAAGTCTCCGATCGGTATTTAGGTAGAGCCAGAAGACAGATTTAGGTGACTTTTCTCGAGAGAAAGTGTCGGCAAATGATGTTCTACTCACTCATGGAGAGTGGTTTCAGTTCATATCTAAGTGGACACATATTAAAAAATATATACGTGGCACCTCAAATTGCTCAACACTCTGGAACAAAAAGACAAAGAAACTTTTCCAACCTGTCGGCTCCTTTTATATCCCCAGATCCTTTTTAGAAGTTCTGCGCATATTCCTTTTACCTTTTGTTCTATTTTATAAACTTCTTCATTATTTCTCATTTTTTTATTACAAAGTCTCTTTTCTCTTTATGAATTCCTGCCATCTTTTATTACTATCAGAAGGTCGTTTCTGATAGCAATCTTTTACTATTTGAATCAATTATTCGGTATGCACCTTCCAATATCGAATTTATTCTAATTAAATTATATATACACAAAAAAAGAAAAATTAAACTTTCACTGTACGTTTTTCTTAAAACAACATTATATTACGAAAAAAAAATTAAAGATCGGGTTCTCTCTTTTTTATTTAAATGATATACAATATTAAATAGCAATTTGCACCATATATATAAATAAATGGTACAGTAAGTACAAATCTAGTATTATTATTTTTTCATTAGTATAAATAGGTTATTTACATAGAAGCTAAAATTCTAAATACAGCTTCAGGCCATATTCACGTTAGCTGCTAATATAACATTTTTGACGAAAAAAAGTATTTCAAGTCAAAATAAGTTATTAATAATTTTAATTTCTTGATATCTAGTAAATATAGTGAGATATGAAAGATATTAAGAAGAAACATGATCGCATAACTTCAAAATCGCATTAAAATAATCCGCATAAAACGAGACCCAGATGTATTAGGTTTTATTAAATAATTTTGTTTTTAAAAATGTGTACGTTGTGATGGATGTTTTTTTTTTTTTTTTGATCAGATGTTAATTGAAAAAAAGAAATATGTTGTGACGGACGTTCGGTTTTTTTTTTTTTTTTGATCAGACGTTAATTGAAAAAAGGAAATATTAGATTTTATTAAATAATTTTGTTTTTAAAAGTGTTGTGTATGTTGTGACGGACAATCCTTTGGATCATCAAAAACATCGGATTCCCCTCCCTTCAAATTCCAGTGCTATGCGCTGACATATAAGAGTGTAAAAAAAGTAAATTGTAAATCAACCCAGTAACGTTGTATCTATTGGTTTTTGACTAGCAACGGCGACATCAGGCGGTGTTTGGTGGCTAATCGACGATAACCTAATATAGGTAAATCTTGAGTTTTTTAAAAAATATATTTAACATTTCACTTAGGTGGCAGTCAGTATATAACTATAAGTAAAATGATGTGATCACAAATCTTCATACAATCATAAAACTTTTTTCTAATTTAACTTTCCATTTATCTTGTTACAAACAAATCTGAAATAAAGAAAAACAACAATTTTGTAGATCCATAAAACCTCATAAATTTTATATTTGATTAAGTATTTTTTATTTTTTTAGTATTAAAAATAGGTCAGTATAATATGTATATGATATCTACAAAGTTTAATTTGTTGTATATTTATATGCAATTGTATTTTTTATATATATATTTAATTTTAATTTAGATTAACAGCTCGAATTGCACTACGTATACAAGAACTGCAAAATATACCTGCCAATATGCCTGATGATTTACGAACAAAGGCCATGATTGAATTGCGAGCTCTTCGCTTACTAAATTTTCAAAGACAGGTAAATCTTTTTTTATATATATTTTATAAAAATATAATACACCTGGGTCTCATTTTATGCGGTAGATGGGTTTCTCAGAAAATGCGCACAAAAATAGACTTAATTTACCTTGAAAAATGGGGGATACGTACTGTAATTTTCAAAAATTTCGTAAAAGCAAAACAACAACATAAAATTACTTTAAAATTTGCATAAAAAAAAATAAGGAAATAAAATATGACTAATAAAAAATTTCAAATTTGGAAAAAAATGATACAAGACAAACTTTTTTTACTAAGTACATTTTTTAATTTTATTCAGAACTATATTTTTATGCGTAATTTACAATATTTTACATTTTTTCATACATGTACAGTATTTTAATCATTATCGATATTTGACAATATGTAAGTTCATTTGTGAACTGGTAAGACATCAGATTCGTTACAAGAGGAAATACAGCTAGCGCCAGCTTTATTTTTTTTAATTGCCTGAACTAAAATGTTTTCCAATTGCTGTTGATCCTTCCCATTTCATTAAGCGATCTAAAATTGAAATTTTTTTTTTTAAAGAAATTCATTTTTTGGGTGTTTTTTCCTCTCCATTAGGGTAAACTAAAAGTTTAAAATGAAAATAAGAACTTAGACTTATGATAATAAAAAGATACCTACTCACCACTGTTGGGTAAAATTTAATTAAAACAAACAATTAAAAATTAAATTCTTATTTTTGACATCAATTTTTAATTTTCAATTCTGTTTAAAAATCAAATTTCATTGTTTCACATCACATTAATTTCAGATCACATTACGTAATATTTAAATTGTTAATTACAATTTAAAATTGGATTTTAATTTTTAATTGTCAAATTTAATTGTGCTCACTGCTGTTACTCACCTTTTAAAAATAAATTTGCGGACACTAAATGACTAATTGATTATGTACTCTTTTTTTAAAAAACAAAAATAGAATGTGATTTAAAATGCAAAAACAACAACATGCATAGTATACGCATCTATAACGTTTGAACAGATTTACATTGTAATCTTGTAAAATTTATTACTTGCGACACTAAATGATTAATTAATTCATACTTTTTTTAAAAAGCAAAAATAGAATGTGAATTAAAATGCAAAATACAGCATGCATAGTATAGGCATCTATAACATTTGAAGTATAATCTTGCAAAATTTAATGTGTGTATATAAAATGGAGATATCCTGATTTTAAGTGAATTATGAACTTCTTTATTGCATAAAATCTATTATAGTACTATTCTAAAGCGCTGAAAATATTGAAATTATTATATGGAAGTTGAACTCCGATAATGCGCTATTACTATAAATATGATGTGTGAGTGCGCGAAATTTATAATATTTAAAGTAATAGCTCATTATCAGAGCTCGACTTCTGATCTAATAATTTTTATTGCATAAAAGAAAAACGCATACAAAGATATTAAGAAGAAATATGAATTGCATAACTTCAAAATTGCATTAAAAAATCCACATAAGATGAGACCCGGGTGTAATTTATATATGTTTGAATAATCCTGGAAAAAAAAATTGATCAAGCGTGATATATTGTAACAGTACGAAGAAACTGGGATGATGGAAAATCCTCGTCATCAATCCCAAGTCAAAGGCTAGTCTAATTTAAATATACAAATAACATAATGAATGAGAGAAATCAAAACAAAACTAATTATAAGTTCACCAGCATTGCAGAGAAAATGAAGAATCATTCATCATCATGAATGATCAAAAAAATAAAATCAACAGTCAATCTTGTGACTAAATTTGAAAGTGGGCCACTATAGATTAGGCTAATTATTTAGCCTTTGCCATACTTGAGGAAGGTTACCTAAACAATAATTTGGATGTGCAAACTCAAGTGCTAATCCATAGAAGTATGACAATTAAAATAAATAATGCTGGGATATAGAAGTATGCTGATCATCATCAATTCCGTGGCCATTTAGTACCATTAAAGTACTGGATAACTATAAACCTAATTTCTAAAAATAAAAACTAAATAAAATGTAATGCATGTATATTAAAGAATATCTTTTTGCACCAACCAGGATCATGATCATCATCTGGATGTCCATAACAAAACATTAATGTGAACAAGAGATGGTACCAACATATAATATTTTAAACCTATTTTAGTATTGAATAAATTCACTGGAATAACTTAATGAAATATAAATTTATTAATAACAATAACAGTAAAATTAAATTTAAGTCTGCTAAATATGCTATAAATTCAGCATTCTGATTTTGATGTGAATACACATAAAATATGCTATTACATTGTAATTTACATATATCTCAATAGATTTACATAAAATACCTATATATAAGCATTCAGATGTTCTGTATAATAATTGAAAATTAACATCTTTACATTGTGATAAACCAATAATAAAATTTCATTTTTATAATATATAATTAATTTAAACATATATTGTGATTGATGACTGATTTTAATGTATACAGGCCAAATGACATGCATTAAAATGTGTATGCACACAGGTATTTCATTACTTAAAAAATAAACTTATTAAACCATATTATATTTTTAAAAGGCATAATTCGATATTGAAAAATATACATAAAATTCACATGTATGTGTGTATTACTATTATTCTCCTACAAATCAAAGTTATTCATTAATTCTAATGGTAAGTAAAAGTTCTTTTTTTAAAAAAATAATAATAATTACTTTTTTGGCAGTCCTTCATAAAAAAAATTTTTAATTTTTTTTTTTTTTAATTACTATTAGTTGTAACCATCTTTAAAAATATGCTAGAAAGTTCTTTTGTTCTCCAATATAGACTGATTTTTAGAGTTTTTCTTTTTTAATAAAATAAAACTGGAAACTTATTTTAGCTTTATTTGAATAATCTAAACAAAAATTATTTACTTTTAAATCTTGTAATTTAAAGATTTTTAACTGCAAAGTATTTAAAATAATCTTGTTCTCAATATATAACATATTATACTTACCAGCTGTACGTACGTTATATATATTTGACTGGCAGTAATTATACATTTGTGCTTCTTTGCATATAGATTAATCAGTATATGTATAAAGTTGTAGCATGTTAATTCTTCCAGAAACCTGATGGAATCTCTTAGTAAGCTGATCCATTCTAACACATTAGACTGGCTTATTGATATCTTCAGGAATGGTATAAATCAGGTAACTGTTAGCATTTAGTAAGCTCCATTCAGTCTGCTGGTAGACTTCAGACATGCTGGTTAATGCATATATATATATATACACACACATACAGGCTATGAACCACATACAAGCTGTGCTTGCATTTATGTGAATACTGACATTGCGCTAGCAGTAGCAGCTGCCTACACTATCTCTTGCCTTCAGTTATAACTTTATAATAATCATGCTATCTATGTTATAACCAATGATTTTTTTAATTTTTTAAATCCATCTTTTATACTGTATGATGGATTTCAAAAAAATAATTAAGTACATTCTTTATCTTGAAAAAAAAAGTTAATGACTCTTTTTAATTTATCTTAATTAAAACCTTTTTTTGTAAATCTAAAAAGTATTTTTAATTCTTCTAACAACAGAGTATATTATACTAAATTTTAGCACAAATTTTAATTAAAAGAAAAATTCCTAATCTAATTGAACATAGATAGGGAAATTCCATAATTACCAGTATTATCTATTTTAATATAAAAACGAACTTGTTTTAGTTTTTTTTTTTTTTTTAGTTTTCAAGATCAGAATAAAACATTAAATAGACCTTTTTAAATGTTTAAATTGTAATAGTTTTTTAAATTCAAAATTATTATTTAATTCTTAACTGTTATTCCAGTGTAATATAATAATTATCAACAGAAATTTTTTGTTTATTTCTTTTTCTTTCAATTTATATATAAACGTGCACACATACTTCTGTGTTGTATGCCATGAGACACATAACTATCTCAATATATATAAATGTCCTTATTGATTGATTACATGTTTGTGGAGTAATTATAAAAAAATTATGAATTTCTCACATTTCTCCAATAACTTACTAATTGTAACCAATTTATAGTGCACAAGTTGACAACAAAAAATGTTGGAACCTGTGAATGATTTAAAATTATGGATAACACTTTATGTTAAGGTATTTCTTAAAAAAAGCTAAAAAATATCTAAAAATATTTTTAATTTATTGTCTAATAATATACTATAGTTAGCCATAGTAATAGATTCAGTAACATATTGTAATGTGATGGGGATATGGGGTGGTCATCCCTGGGATTATGGATAAATCCATTTAAAAATTAAATATTAAACATATTAAAGTAATTGATATTAAAGTAATGTTTAATATCACAGAATATAAGAGAAATTTTATATATTAAGGGTCACGAGATCTCTGATAGATCACTCAGTGAAATCAGCTCATTTAATTCCTTAGAGCAACTATAAGTATAATTATAAACCCACCAACCACTATTATCAATAAATAATAATAATAATAATAATAATAATCATCATCATCATCAAAAGTAAGCATTCATCATCATGAATGATCAACAATAAAATAAATCAACAGCCCATCTTGTAGCTGGATTAGAAATGGGTCTACTATAGACCTGCTTGGGACAATTATTTAAACATTAATCTGGATGTACAAACTTAAGTGCTAATCCATAGAATGTACAAAAAAATCTAAACAATAATGCTGGGATATTAAAACATGCTGATCATTATCAATGCTCTGGCCACTTACTGCCATTAATGTACTGGCCATCTGTAAACTTAATTTCTAATAAGACTAAAATGAAATGTAGTGCATGGGCTTTAAAGAATATACTCTTAGTACCAACCAGTATGATAATGATTGATGGGAATATCATCATCATCACTGGACACTCATAAACACTAATATACATCCACTTTTTATATCAGAGCATTATGCACAAATATAGCTCAAAGAACATAAGATCTATTACTGTATAGTGTAACGAGCACAGACGTTCGTTACATTGTTTTTTTTTATATTTATTAAACATGAAAGTAAATTAAAAAGTTCGCATTTAAAAATTTTCTTTAAGAATTAAAAATTGAAATTAAATATCATCTTAAACTCGTATATATTAAATCGCACAGATAAAAAAAAATTATTAAAATAAAACTGTATTAAAAATAGAAAAGGTATTTTAAAAACAAAAACTTAAAAAGATTTAGAGATAAAAATATATCTTTGATTTGGAAAACAGGTTAATTAATCAGAAATGGAAATGATTGTTAATTAGTTAAATGTAAACCAGCCTTGGGCATTTAAATGTAAAAACATCGGTCAGATAGGAAAACAATAGAAACAAATAGCCAATGAAAGAAATCCATCGGGAAATCGGACCTCAGCGAAAGGATCATCACATCGATGACATAATGCCAAGTCAATCCTTCGAATACGTATAAAAGGAAAATTTGGAAATTATTAATTAGTGATTATGATTATTACGATGTGACAGATAGGTGTTAGTGCGGAGGTGCGGGAGAAGGAATTGAAGAGACGCACGATTCAATCCCTTCAGTTTTGCCAAAGAAAGAAAGAGAAATGAACAATCGTTTTCTACATTGAGGACCAACTAAATTAAAAAACTCTCCGAATGAATAAATAAAACATCGGCTAAATGTATACCAATATCTTCAGGACGGCGTGGGAATTCCCGTTCAAACTTACAAACGACAGATAAAGATGAACTGTTTAAAACCGTAAGAACTTTATAAATAATGAACATTAAATTAAAATTTTCTATATTTAAATGATTGCAATATGATCCTATCTGACCAAACTAAATTCTTTATTAATAGTGTTATTTGATGTATTTTTTTTCTTATTTATGTAAAATCATTTCCATTTATTTATTTTTTATTCTTTAAGTTTTTATCATGATTTTTTTGTTTTTCGTTAAATTAATTATATAAATGTTAAACTTAAGTCGGGCGTGAATGGCTGTATAGATTTGTAAAGTTATATTAGGGGAGTGTAATCTTAGGTTATTTGTGTCGTTGTTAGATTGGGTCAATGGATTGGATATATTGATGTAGTTAGTAGATGTAGTCGGAGATTCGCTACTGGCAGAATCGCTTCATACGCCGCACTCTCCCGTTTTGCCTAGGGAAGGAATTATAAGACGCAGAGCGCAGTTCCTTTCTATGGAGTTTTTTTTTTATTGTTCTTCTCGTTGGATAGAAGTAATATTCCTATCTAATGAAAGTCAATATCTTCTCTTAATCTTTTTGGTGCTGCCGTATTCCGTATTACATTGAATACATCGATGTATCAGATGAATTGATGCCAGTTTGACTGCGAATTTTAGCCTAAGGTTAAATAGGGATAGAATATTTTATTTTCAAATGCAAATCTATGTGATCTATTCATACTTGACCATAAATAAAAATGCATTAAATTTAAGTTGTTTATAGACGCTTGCATGGATTGGTTATCGGTTAAGTATGTTTTGGGTTTTCATATTTGATCAAAATATATAGACATTCGATAAATAATGATACCTTACGGTGAATTTATTCGGATGTCTTTTAAGTTATTGGTGACAATGCAAGTATCTTATGGTGAATACTATTGAGTTACATATAAATTTCCCTCCGCAATTGTCAGTAATCAATAATTTTGTATTTTGATCGTTTATGTTTCTTTTGAAATGTTTTTGACCGTGAAATCTATGTAACCGATCTATATTCAACATTATAAACAAGCTTTCATAAATTTATATGTGCGAACTTAATTAAAATGTAAAATTATAATATAATAGTAATTAAATGTAAATTAAAGTAAAGTTAAAAATAATGTTAAATGTTAAAATGTAAACTGATACTAAAACAATTTTAAATCTTATATATATATGTGCGTAAATAAATTTTTGTATGTTAATTACTGGCAGTGGCTTATTTTATTCTTTTTTTTATATATACTCTTAGATTATCTTATTAAATCTCTGCTATTCCACTGAGCTAATGACATGGGCTAACGACCGGAATCAAAATTAAAAAAAAAAAAAATTTTTTTTTTTTTTGACTTACGTATCTGCCTACTTTATAAATTTTTCTAGGTTCAAATGCCTAGATGGCGCCCTGTAGTGCAGTTTACGTAAGTCAAAAAAAAATTTTTTTTTTTTAAATTTTGATTCCGGTCGTTAGCCCATGTCACTAGCTCAGTGGAATAGCAGAGATTTAATAAGATAATCTAAGAGTATATATAAAAAAAAGAATAAAATAAGCCACTGCCAGTAATTAACATACAAAAATTTATTTACGCACATATATATATAAGATTTAAAATTGTTTTAGTATCAGTTTACATTTTAACATTTAACATTATTTTTAACTTTACTTTAATTTACATTTAATTACTATTATATTATAATTTTACATTTTAATTAAGTTCGCACATATAAATTTATGAAAGCTTGTTTATAATGTTGAATATAGATCGGTTACATAGATTTCACGGTCAAAAACATTTCAAAAGAAACATAAACGATCAAAATACAAAATTATTGATTACTGACAATTGCGGAGGGAAATTTATATGTAACCCAATAGTATTCACCATAAGATACTTGCATTGTCACCAATAACTTAAAAGACATCCGAATAAATTCACCGTAAGGTATCATTATTTATCGAATGTTTATATATTTTGATCAAATATGAAAACCCAAAACATACTTAACCGATAACCAATCCATGCAAGCGTCTATAAACAACTTAAATTTAATGCATTTTTATTTATGGTCAAGTATGAATAGACCACATAGATTTGCATTTGAAAATAAAATATTCTATCCCTATTTAACCTTAGGCTAAAATTCGCAGTCAAACTGGCATCAATTCATCTGATACATCGATGTATTCAATGTAATACGGAATACGGCAGCACCAAAAAGATTAAGAGAAGATATTGACTTTCATTAGATAGGAATATTACTTCTATCCAACGAGAAGGACAATAAAAAAAAAACTCCATAGAAAGGAACTTCGCTCTATGTCTTATAATTCCTTCCCTAGGCAAAGCGGGAGAGTGCGGCGTATGAGCGATTCTGCCAGTAGCGAATCTCCGACTACTTCTACTAACTACATCAATATATCCAATCCATTGACCCAATCTAACAACGACACAAATAACCTAAGATTACCCTCCCCTAATATAACTTTACAAATCTATACAGCCATTCACGCCCGACTTAAGTTTAACATTTATATAATTAATTTAACGAAAAACAAAAAAATCATGATAAAAACTTAAAGAATAAAAAATAAATAAATGGAAATGATTTTACATAAATAAGAAAAAAAATACATCAAATAACACTATTAATAAACAATTTAGTTTGGTCAGATAGGATCATATTGCAATCATTTAAATATAGAAAATTTTAATTTAATGTTCATTATTTATAAAGTTCTTACGGTTTTAAACAGTTCATCTTTATCTGTCGTTTGTAAGTTTGAACGGGAATTCCCATGCCGTCCTGAAGATATTGGTATACATTTAGCCGATGTTTTATTTATTCATTCAGAGAGTTTTTTAATTTAGTTGGTCTTCAATGTAGAAAACAATCGTTCATTTCTCTTTCTTTCTTTGGCAAAACTGAAGGGATTGAATCGTGCGTCTCTTCAATTCCTTCTCCCGCACCTCCGCACTAACACCTATCTGTCACATCGTAATAATCATAATCACTAATTAATAATTTCCAAATTTTCCTTTTATACGTATTCGAAGGATTGACTTGGCATTATGTCATCGATGTGATGATCCTTTCGCTGAGGTCCGATTTCCCGATGGATTTCTTTCATTGGCTATTTGTTTCTATTGTTTTCCTATCTGACCGATGTTTTTACATTTAAATGCCCAAGGCTGGTTTACATTTAACTAATTAACAATCATTTCCATTTCTGATTAATTAACCTGTTTTCCAAATCAAAGATATATTTTTATCTCTAAATCTTTTTAAGTTTTTGTTTTTAAAATACCTTTTCTATTTTTAATACAGTTTTATTTTAATAATTTTTTTTTATCTGTGCGATTTAATATATACGAGTTTAAGATGATATTTAATTTCAATTTTTAATTCTTAAAGAAAATTTTTAAATGCGAACTTTTTAATTTACTTTCATGTTTAATAAATATAAAAAAAAACAATGTAACGAACGTCTGTGCTCGTTACAATAGTGACCAAGAAATGATGCAATACATATTCTAAAAATATTTGGAATGAAAATCACTGGAATAATTTTAACAATTTAATACATATTTATTAACAACAATAAAAAAAATGATATTATAGTCTAGAATTTGGCTACACATATATAACCTTCTCATTTTGAGTACTATACAAAATTCAAATTATTACATTGATTTTATCTACAACACATATATAGATATGCCCACAGAGATATTTATAGTATACAGTGAATATATTTCAATGTCTTGTTTAACAAAAACAATATTCAATTTATTACATTGTGATTTATATATATGTTCTTAAAATGCTTATATATATAATTTGCACAGACGCGCATTGTAATTAAAAAATTGACATATTTGAATTATCTTATACAAACAAAATTTAATTGAAATTTTACATATATGTGTGTGTATGATCTCACACTGATGTTTACATCGTATTTTAATTTAACACAATAATAAGATTATATTTTTCATAATTAATTCAATATTGAACATATATAAAAAAATATGAATCATGTTGTTTAATTCTTTCATAACAGTACAATATCTTTTTTTTTCTTTTTTAAAATATCAATTTCTTGACTGCTGATAAAAGTTAAATCCTCCAGCATGTATATTTTATTTAATACTTTTCAACAGATTACTCTAAAAAGATTTGTTTTAGATTTCTTTTTTTTTTTAATAAAAAAAATAGAATGAGCCTCTAACAATTATGTTAATTAATTATTACCTTTTAGAATAATATAGAATTGTCTATCCTTTACTTTTGGGATTTTTTTTTTTTTTGCCATGCAAAATTATTTGCATTTTGTTTCACTTTTAAAATGTCTCTCCCTTTTTTTTTTTATTTTTTTAATAAACGAAAAATAAGATCGTTTTATATATTTTTAACTTTTAAAATGTCATTTCAGACCAAAGAAATCATTTAAAAAATATCTGTCTCAATATATATATATATATCACCATCACAAGTCACATTTAACTAATCATAATGTCTTTCAATTAAATATAGAAATTTTAAAATAACTTTTAAATGAATTATTTAAAAATAACTCACTTCATATAAATATGATGTGATGTGTTTATCTGTGGTTCCTTGCATCTAGATAAAGCAGTAAATGTGTATCGACTTCTTTATTAACTAGTGGTTTCTCTTTGTGAGCTTGCTGGTCTTGATGAGATTGGATTATAGTCACAGCAGGAAACATAATTCAGATATGGTTGGCATTCTTTCTTCTATCTATGATTTGAATTTACTTCAGGCAAGCACACTGTCTTATCCACATTTGTGCAGGCTAATAAATACAAAAAATTGAGTCAGGCTTCATGAATCAAAACTCCAGCATAGTGAATCAGCAGCCCTTGGACTTGCTGTCCTTGCAATGTTATATCTTCATTGTAGTTTTCTGTATGATCTCCTAGTCAACTTACTGCTAGCTATTCTGGCCAGCTATATTCTGCCAACTAAGTACAACAAACTAAAAGCCAAAACCAATCTTTTTATCCATTCCTTTATATCAGATGAGGTGATAAAAAGACTAATGTAAAAACTATTTTTCAATTACAAATTGTTTTTCTTATCTTTCTTGATTAAAAACAATTTAATCCCTTCCAAAGCACTTTTAATTGAAAGCTACATTTGGAAATTTTATCAAAGTTTTTTTAAAATAGATAGAGAAATGTAAATTAGAAATTAAATTAGTAATTAGATAGAGAAATGTATATAAGCATTAATTAAAAAATTTCAAAATAGATAACATAAAATTTTACAATCATCAGTTTAACATGCTTGTTTTTTTTTTAAATTTCAAATCAGAATTCAATAAAAATATTTATTAAACCTTTTTAAATGTTTACTTTATAAAAAATTATATTTTAAATCCCAAATTATTTAATGTTTTTCTATGATTATTTTTATACCAGGAAATGTAGAAAAATATCTAAAAAAAATTTGTCTGTGTTCATTTCTACTTTGCCTTTCAACTTTATATATATTTGTGCACACACTATATTATTGTGTGCCATATAACAGAACTGTTATAATATATAAATTTTAAATTAAAAAATATTTATATTTTTTGTAATATTCATTTAACATTTTACTAAATAATTTATATATAATATTTTTTTACTCATAAATCACAAGTGAAATCAAAAAATTGCCATTTTTTTCCTTCACTGAAAAGAATTTAAAAAAAAAGATAAAGGGTTAAAGGTGACAGTTCACAGTATTGTAAATGATATGTTAATTTTTATCTTTCAACAATGTTTTTATTTGATCAGAACTTTTCAGAAATAATTTAATTTTTAATCTGGAGTAAAAAAAATTACATAATCATTTTACTTTTAATATTTAGGAATGGAATTTTACTTGAGTGATAATGTTCATGAATCACCACATTAGGTTGTCACTTATGTAATGGAATATTTGTTTAAACTGATATAATCAGATTTCAAGTTGGATAGTTAATATAATGGAATTATATTAAATAAATATATAATTATCATATGTCTTAAACAATCTATACAATTTTAACAATCAGCTGAGTTTTCACCATTTACACCCGGGTCTCGTTTTATGCGGATTTTTTTAATGCGATATTGAAGTTATGCGATTCTTGTTTCTTCTTAATATCTTTTTATGTGATTTTCTTTTATGCAATAAAGAAATTCATATTTCACTATATTTATTAGATATCAAGAAATATAAATTATTAATAACTTATTTTGACTTGAAATACTTTTTTTTCTTCAAAAATATAACGTTATATTATCAGCTAACGTGAATGTGGCCTGAAGCTATTTAGAAACTTAGCTTCTAGGTAAACAATCTACTTATACTTACAGTATAAAAATATCGCAATAAATATTCAAAAATTTTAAACTTTTAAAATATATTTCATTAGATATAACAGAAATAAATAAATATTCTTTTAGATTTTTAAAAAATACATAATCAGAAATAACAAAGATTTTGTAAACTAAAAATAATATTTCTAGAAATGATAACTTAAACTTTTTGTTTGGAAAGTTATAACTTTTATTCTACTTAAAAAGAATGAATCTTTAAAGTGTGTTTATATTTTTTTTATACACATAGGTACATTAGACAGAAAAAAATTACAAGTAAAAATATTTAAGAACTTTTAATTTCTACTTAAAAAGAACTTATCTTCAAAAGTTTTTAAAAATTTTTACTTGTAACTTTTTTCTGTCTAAAAGTTTCTCCATGTGTATATACGTGTATAAAATAAAATTTAACTGTTAGTCATTATTAACACACTCATAGAAGCATATTATATATTGTAACTGAATATTTACATACGTTATATATAATATTTTTGTAGATATTTAATAATGAGTTAAATGCACAGACGTTCAAAATACACAAATAATGAGTTTTTAATTTATTAATAAGTATCATTTAAATATTGAAATAAAATAAGCTTTAAAAAATTTATAGAATCGAAGCTAAGATTTTAATCTTAAAATAAATACAATAAAACCTTTTAATGTTAAAAATAATGAAGAATTCTTTCTTAACAAAAATGAAATTACAAACAGGTCCTAAGCACAAAATGTGCATTTAAAAAGATTCCTATGAAATAGATGAGTCAAAAGATAGAAACAAAAGACTTGTTTATCCCACCCAAGATACACAGAGGAAAAATCTACTTAACCACAAAGCCCGTGAACCAATGAAGTACATATATGAAATATGTCAGATGGATCCGAACATTCCTAGATAAGACGCTTCAGGACTATAAAAAGAAAAATTCAAAAGAAATAATTAATTAGAAGATTAGAATTTTTGAATTTGTTTGTCGTTGCTGAAAAGAAAAGAAACGTAAAGAGTTATTGCCGCTGTTACCAAAAATGTAATCTGTTTAATCATGCTTCTCTCGGTTTGGCTGGCCGAAGGCAGCTTTCATCCCCACATATCCCAGGATCAAACCACTGGAACCATCTTCATAAATCGGCATAAATCTTCATAAATCGTCATCGTCTGCAAGAAATGACCCTTGCGTAACTCAGATCTTCCTCGCGAAGGAACGAGCCCGGAGAAAGGAAAGTATAAATTCTAAATGATAAAAAATAACTATAAACTCTCTTTAATTTAAAATCTCCGAACTTTATTTTCCTTTAAATATGAACTATAAACTTTCTCTCCTGATCAAATCTGAACTTTATTTTTATAAATTTTGCCATTTTAAAAGTCTTATCTAAAATTAAAACGTAATCTTTTTGAAATATGTGTTATATTTTTTTTATTTATGCTTAGTATAAGATCTGTTTGTAATAGGGCAGGAGTTTGTGATTGCAAACATAAATTTAAAGGTAAAATCGAACACATCATTATTTGTGCATTATTAGATTTTAAAAATAGGTCAAATATATTGTTTGATGTAAAAATAAGTTAAATACAATGTGTGATTTTAAAATATGTTAAATACCTTAAACTAAATATTTTTTTTAAAGAATAAATTAAATTATTAAATTGACTTAAATATAAGTTGGATGTAGATGGCTGCTTAGACTCGTTTAAGTGTATGTTAGTTTAAGGGAGTTTTGATTTCAGGCTATTTGTTCATGGTTGTGACGATGCTGGTGGAGGGATATATAGATGTTTATATCAATGGAATGTGAAGCGTGTTTAGCATACAGGGCAACGTGCCCAACTGAATGCATGACCCAAAAGTGTAGTCATTGTGTTGCAATGTACGCAGACGTATTTTCTGCGACATTGGTGTCCTTTAGGTCTATGGATAGGGGCGATAAGTCAGCAATAGTTTCGATCTCCTTCCGTACATAATCCTTCTCTTTGATATTTTATACACATGATTCCTTCGCCAGACAGACTCACATTCCTGTACTGGATGAGGATCATGTCCTTTAAATAACATCACACTGCTCCTGTCAGCGTGGTATTATGCTAACCTCTTCATATTGCATTGTTGCGTCTATATATCAGGAAGCTAGTGTTGGTTTGACTTCGAACTTTTAGTCTGGAATCAAATGTTTTCCAAAATCTTTTAAGTGTGTAGTCTAGGTAGTTTATCTATGCTCAACATTCTAAGATTAAAAAGTAAAGTTAAAAAAAAAAATAATGAAACATAAAGCATAATTTTTTATAATTATTTTTCAAATTTGTTTGTTGTCATATATATATATACATGAATAAAATCTTATTGTGTTATTAGTACTGGCAGTAATTTAGTTTTTTTTTCGTTATTTTTATTAAAAATATATTTTAATAAATATATTTTAAATCTTAGCTACTCCTAGAGTGGGTGGCAAGGGCTAACGGTCAAATATAAAATAAAATTGGATCTTAACAGTAAGTATCTGCCTACTATATAAATTTTCCAGGTTCGAATGGCCTGGTGGCACCCTTGTACAGCAGATATGGTAAGACTAGATACACCCCGACCATTATAATATATAGTTGCACTAGTGGAAGTGCATTCTCTAACAGTTAGACATAGCAGTCTGGATATCACGAGCTTCATAAACAATTAGTAAAATCATTATCTCAAAGTTTAATCAATGATTACTTTGTCGATAGAAAACCATTAACACAGCACAAGACTGAAGGGGCACTAGTTGTACATCCTCTTGTGATGAACCTGATTTTTTACCAGTTCACAAATGAAACACATATTGTCAAATAGCAATAATGATTAAAATATGTATGAAAAAATGTAAAATAAATTACACTTAAAAACATATTGTTTTGAATAAAATTAAATAGTTAATAAAATAAAATTGTCTTGTATCAATTTTTTTCAAATATTTGAAATTTTTTATTAGTCTTACTTTATTTTCTTTTTTTTTTTTATGCGAATTTTAAAGTAAGTTTACATTGTTGTTTTGCTTTTATGCGATTTTTGAAAATTTTGGAACCAATCTCCCATTTTTCAAAGTAAGTTAAGTCTATTTCTGTGTGATTTTTTTTTAATGCAGGTTTTCTGTGGAACCTATCTATCGCATAAAACGAGATCCAGGTGTAATCAATTTACCACATGCTTGTAGACTTGAATGATGAGTATTAGCAATGCTATAGAGTCATCCTACAAAATATAATTTTTAATTTTGGGCACAATTCATATAATTTGAAAGAAAATTGTATAGGTTGATAGATATATGTATAAATGGATATTTAATTTAATATTGTATAAATAAAGTCAATAATTAATTATTTAATAAATTATCAAATAATAAATGAGTTAACTACCTAAATAATTGCATTATAGATTATTGGGTCAATTCTGATATAACTAAATTATAAAGTACAAAATGATTATTAGATTATGTAAAGATGTGAAATATAAATAAATATATCAGTGTAATTGAAATAAATATTCATCTATTTGATAATACAGGATAAATATATTTATATGCACCCACATACACATGCATTAGATAATAATTTAACAATTTAATTATTAATCTGTTTTGCAATTACAGATTCAAAATAATTCTAGATTAAAAATATTTAGTTATTTTTTTATATATTTGCATAATTATATAATGAGAAACGAAGTAATTTATATTTGTGATGATTTAGATATATGCAGTTCTCATCTAATTTAAATGTACTCTGGCTGTAAGCACATATTGCATTAGATATTCTTTGCAACTGATGTTTTTGTAAATAATTATTATTTATAACTTTTAATGATTTTTCTGGTCCAACAGCTATAAATGTTTTATATGGGCAGTATAATCTTAATAGTGGTAAATATATTTATCCAGTCATATTTATAAATATAATTTAAGAAATTTATAATTATGCTAATGAATATAAAGCAAATACAATTCATTTAAATCATTATAATTAATTTGTTAACTCACTTCTTTTTTTTAAAAGCAATTAAGAAAACAGGATTGTATTTAGGAATGAGAAAATATCTATAAATGAATTTTTGACAAAAAACTTTTACTATAAATGAATTTATTTTCACCCCACCCAGAACTGGCATTTTTTCCAGGCTGCAATTATTATGTAATATGAAAGCTATCTTAAATTCAAATGCAAAGAAATTAAATTGTGATTAATTATTTGTATAATTATTCGGACTGCAGTTAGAAGAAACGAGATCTAGATTGAGTTGTTTGAATGAAGAATTTATATCCATCTTCCTTCACGTCAAATTAAAAGATTACTATAGAGAACAGTAACTTCAGAAAATAATAAATAGGGATGAAAGTAGTAAACTAAGACTTAATTGCTAAGAAAATTATTGCATCAACAATGTTATGTACAATTTCCAAGGGATTGTTGAACTAACAAAGACAAGAGACATAGAGGTATATTTCCATAGTGAGAGAACAGATTTAAGAACTTATAAGGTCATCCCAATCTAAACTATTATTTCTATAAGTTTACAAACATGGATGGTTATATATATTCTAACCTCAACTTTAGTCCAGGTAGATAATCGATTGAAAATAACTCTGGAACCGTACAAGGAATGCTAATGTGTTTACCTAATGATAGTAATAATATTATGTATAACCAGGCGCCAAATTGTAACTAGGAAATCATAATGTCCACCTGTGATCATCATCCATGCTTATTACTATAGAATATAATGAAAGTAATTAAATTGTCTCAAAAAAAATATAATGTTGACACATCCAGTTCAATTGATTCTAGGCTTAATTTAAACTTAATAACAATTATGTAAATCCTCTTGTGATAAGTTATTACTGCTAACTAAATAATATAGACAACTTTCTTCCACAACTTTATATAGATGTATGATCTCGAGTGGTAACTACAAGAATGTTGTGTATATTTCTAATACATAAATGAGTAGAAATAAATTAGTAATCGATGCGGAGAACTCGCAACTTAGGTTTATAATAGATAATATTAGATTATTATTTAATTTAAAGTAGAATAAAAGAAATGTTATAAATCCTTCCCATTTAACCCAGCTACTATTATTTTCGTTCTCAGCATCTATCACTTTTAATAGACATAATTATATAACACTAAATGTCTATGTTATGTTCTCCTTTATGTCTTCTTAACTGACAATTTTTAATCTTATTTCATTAAACACACATACATGCCTTCCAACTAACTATAGATTCATTATCATTATTATAATACAATTTCCCGATTTTAATATTTACACTACTTGACTTCCAAGCTACCTCTCTTAAAATTAATAATCGAAGTATTTAAATTTCTCAAGGTCTTGAACTGCTAATGAGGTGCAATTATTAATGATTGCAGTGCAATAAATTTTAATGTGAGTTTACCAGTGGGAATCATGTTAAATACCAAAAGCAGAAAAGGGATTTTATGTCTGCTCCTAATATTCATAACATTGCGGACGAACCAAATAACTAAATTTAATATATCTAAATTGACTATTTTATTCTATTTTGTACCACCTGTTTGCCAAATTTAACTAGTACTTTTTAAATCTATTATATTTTACAAGTCGGGTATATTCCTTATCCCCACGAAATGATCATTTCTCCCTATTTAAAAAAAATTTTTCTTGGTTAATATTTTACAAAGGTGAGTTATGGAAATCAACCGTGGAAGTAAACTATGGAAGTAAAGTATGGAAATCAATCAACATAAGACAATGCATAAATTTAAATATGATCTGGCATTAGCACATTTTATTTATACCATGTTTATAAAATTGGTTATGGTAATATATAGAATGCACCTTTTATAAGGCTGTAAGGTTCTAGATATAAGTTCTAGATATAAGTGCTGGATATAGGCTCTAGAAACATATATATATATATAGTATCACTACAATCTCAAATATTATACTCATTGAAAAATAAAAATTTACTCTCTTTTATATGAAATTCACTTTAATTAAAAAATAATAATAATAATAAAATATATATACTTTCAGATTGTTTAAATTTCTTTAAAACTTAATCACTAGTTTAACCCATATTTCAATTTAATGTCAATGCGCTCACGCACAGAATCAGAATTCCGCATTTAAATATAAATATGAAATTATCTTATAACTTTACCCAACATTCTACTCACTCCCCCCCCTCATTACAACAATTATAAATTTAACTATTTCAACAAGCAATAATATTTTGCCTTTCCTATGCAAAGATAATGTATATCCACTTTCTAACTATTCTAAATAATTGATTGAAAAATAAAACCATAGTTTTGTTTTTATGCATACGAAATATTCACTACTATCCCCCTTTAATTCTGATCACCGTGTTACCACTTTTGCGGTGGTATATATTTTGACAGGCTAGTATGTTGACACAGCTTGACGATGTCTAATTTCATTACCTTTGACAAACTCTGACTACAGATTAGTCAGCTTATGAATTGAAGTAATTCTCTGTCATCCCTCACATCAACACACACATCTGATTATAACCATAATCCTGTCATAGCAACTTCTAACCTATTTTGCAAAAACCCTCCAGATATTTTATAGCACTATGCAGCACTTCACAACACACACATTAGTGTCTCAGTAAGGGAAATTAAACAATTTATAACTTCAAATGTTAGCATTGACCAGAGAACTGCCTTCTTCCTGAAGCTACGTATTATGTGAGGAACTAGTCTGTACACCTTTACTTTAAATAGGCATGTGAAACATTTTACCATGACTATCAATAATTCCCTACTTAAATAATAAATACAAATGGAGCTGGGATCAAGTTCTTGATCTCCCAATACTTGCATGCATAGTAACTAAATTATAAGATAGTTATTTTTATCTATCCATTTGAGGTGGTACGATAACTACCTCAGTAATCCCCAACATTTTCAGCTTCATGCATACACACACAGGGTGATTATAGTCTTGATGCAAAATGACAAAGTCGACTGATCATGAACCAAACCCATGTACTATATTAATTTCAGAAGTCAAGCATGCAGCAACATTTATTCAATCTTTATAATCATAACAGATCACATCTACATGTTAAGGCATAGCAATGACTATTCAAATATTTTTCACACATCTAATAATAGGCATATAATTTTGATAATGAAAAAAAAAATCCCCCCCCCTTTTTTTTGACAAATATATAAGCATTTATGCTTTCTCATTATTACATATTAACATTTTTTTTCAAAAGTTTATTATAGGTCAAAATCATTTTTTTAAAAAAAAATTCCTATAACTGTTAAATGTCTATTAAACATACTAATGAACATATAAATAAAGCAAAATAAATAAACAACAAAACATGCATTGTCTCTTTGGTTTGAGTTCCTTCAAAGCTCAGTCTGAATATTTTATACTGACAACGCCAATTTGACAGAAAACATGTATGTATTGTCCACAAACACCAATTACCATTTTTAGTTCACTGTCTTGAAAAACACATGTCTGTCTTACTTTAATGATTATAGATGCACGATTATAGATGCACATAAAATTCTTTTCATTCAGGATGTAGCTACATTGATTGTGATAATTAAAACCGTTGAAAATTAGTCCTGCAGATAACTTTTGCATATTAAATACTTTTCTTCTCAGGTCTGAATCCAGATGCTTGGTTTCACATTTTAGTCCATAACTTTAGTTTTTTTAAGTTTCATCATTTTTTAGTTTCTTTCAAGAGGTAAAAAAAAAAATTCAAACGAAATAGTGTTCTTGATGCTATTTTTTTTCTACTATATTCTTAGGTTGGAGTCAAAATCAAAAAAAAAATTACTAATTATAATGATGAAAGTTTATATCTCATTCCTTGGAGTTTTAATTAGTTAAACCATGGATAAAACATTGTTTCTGAGGTGTCTTTTTTTAAACAAACTTTTAAAACCCAAATACGAAGATTGAGGTACTGAGTACAGAACTTTTTATTGCAAGCTAATTTTTCCATAATTGACTTTGGAGAGAGATTCGTATACTTTATTTATTTTTAGCCATTCATCTTAAGTAATAATATACACACTTCTTAATAAGTTGAGCCAATTGCTGTCTACGAGAGAAAACGATCAGAGAAGATGGTCAGATATTGAATTAGCCAGAAAAATTCCCTCTGTACTCCATTTTCACTAGATTTTATAAGAGAAAAAATAAGGCCATCCGCAAGTTTTTTTTTTTTTTTTTCTAATCGACCGTTTGTCTCTCAAAGCAACCTTTTGACACCATTTGTTAAATGTTGGTTTTGGTTTATTGTTTTCAGCTCCAATTACATTTTAATTTTTTTTTTAACACATTTGACACTGTTTTGATTTACGAGAAATATTTAAAAAATATATATAATCGCAGGTATTTTATAAAACTGATATTATATAAATAAATTTCTTCTTTAAAACTTAAATCAAATTTAAACTGAAAACAATAACCAATTCCTGTAAAACCCATACAAAATAAATTCATTTTACATTATACTATCAAATAATCTAGAGTACAATGTGTAAATTTCCATGAAGAAAAGAAAATCTATATATGCATCATACACACACATACAATACTAAATGGTGAACTGCCTGTTCATATTCATATTAGTATAAAATCTTTTATTCATATTAGTACAAAATATCTTTCCTGATTTCCTAAAATTTAAAACTATTCTCATGAAAGGAACTGTCAAACTAATGCTATCTATACCAAGTTCAATTTCAATTTGTACCAACATTTTTATTCATAAATATTATGATTCACAAAGTCCTTTCTGTTTAGATATATAAATAAACATTTTTCAGATATTATAGTGTGCGTGATAGTCAATTCCCTTTCCCTCTACACAATGATACGCTATAATTTTAAATAAATACAAACAGATTCTTCTCTATATGTTAAATATAAGCCACATGGTTATTGGTCTCTCTGAATAAAGCTTTTAACTTTTCTTGAACTTAAAAAAAATTTTTTTTTACTCGGATTTAGTTGAGAAACTAATCCTACTAATTATTTCCCAATCATTAGTTTCTTTATGAAAGAAACTAAGGGTTACTATATATATATATATATATATATATAAACATTACAAGTATTTGGGATAATTTTAATTATGTATATATATATTATGCTGCTGAGTTTACTTAAAAGCAAAAGATCATTCTTTTAATCTTATTTTGACTTTTGAATATTTTTATAAATATGATGAATTAGAAAAATCACACCTTTCTTGACATCCTGTAAATTTAAACTCGTCTCCCCCTGAGAATTATATGTTAAATATTTTCATGGATTAATTATGATATAAACAAAAGAATGAATAGAGATATTCCATGTAATAATTAGAGGAATATATTTAGCAGTGATGTTATTAGATAACTATCAATTATTATTGATAACTCTAATCTTAATTACTTGCTCTGGTACCAAACTACAAAACATTTATCTTGAGTTTACTTAGAAATGAAAGGTCCCTTTTTTATTTCTAACCCAAGAACTTATATGGATTTAAGTATTTATATAAATATGACTGCTTAGAGAATATCCTTTTGTTTCTAAGTAAACTCGAAATAAAATTGCTATAGTTTGGTACCAGAACAAGTAATTAAGTTTAGAGCTATCGATAATAATTGATAGTTATCTAGCAATATCATCTGTTAAACACATTTCTTTAAAAGTTGCATGGAATATCTCATTTTTTATTTATTTCATAATTCATTTATGAAAATATTTAACTTATATAGTTCTTAGGGGGGAGATGAATTGATATTTACAAAATGTCAGAAAAGATGTAATTTTTTTCAGATCTTCTTACTTATAAAAATATCTCTCTATGTTGAATGAGAAATAGAAGTGGGTCCTTGTTTTGTTTTAAATTAATTCAGCATAAAAAGTCTACTGTTTGCTACTAAAACAAGTAGCTTAGTTTAGGGTTGTTAATTGTAATTGTCAGTTATCTAGCAACATCATTACTAAAAATATTTGGTAATCATCTGAAATCTGGGCACGACCACTTGATGGCGTTGTTTATGTATCAAAACACATAAAAATGCAGTTTCTGCAACCGGCCTTATGGCTAATACAACATTTATATTGTATTACCCATTGCAGGCCGCGTTACATGACATTGCACAAAAATATTATGGCCTGTTTTGTGCTTTGAAACTATTCATGCGTATTTGTTCTATTCATAGCTGATTACCATATCGCTTGAGAGTGTTTTAATTGCAAGTCAATACAACTTTTCAAATCTCCATCATAGAGTAATGTCATTTGTATTTAAATAATATTGTTAATTACTAATAATTGTCATATGGTCCCATTCTTCCCTAAAAAAATGTTAATATGTAAAAAAATTGGCAATGGGTATGTTCGAACACACTTCGACAAAGCCCACACGCTAAGTCACATTTCAGCGTGGAAAATATACAAGACCAATAAAATGTTTGAGAAGAACGCACAATTTTTGAACTTTTCAGAATTGTTGAGTACAGAAAGTGAGGATGTATTTTTTTTTTAGACACATAATGTCCTTCCAAAAGTTTTTATTACAGCAATAAAATAATAAATAGAAATAAGTTCAAAAAGTATTTGGATTATTTTTTTCCAGCGGGATTAAAATAAATTATTATTTTTGTTTACTTTTTGTTAATAATAACTAAGTATGAACCCCCTCCCCCCAAAGCAGTTCATTGTAGAAGCCAAAAAAAAAAAAGGTAATTCAAACAAAATATAAATAAATGTAAAAAGTGAGAAAAAGTTGTTGAAAAAAAAAAATTAATGACTTTTTGTTACAAGTATTTATCTGAGGGTGGGGATGGCGGTTTCAAAACAATGTTTTATCCCCCAAAAAGACAAGTTACTTTTGATTTAATAAGAAGAAAAACAATTTAGTCAATCGAAAAAAAAAAAAAAAGATAGAACAAGGTCAAAACAAGTCCCAAATAATTGTATTATATTTTTCGGTGGAGTTAAAATAAATTACTATTTTTGTTTACTTTTTGTTAATAATAACAAAGTATGAAACCCCATAACAATTGAATATATGGTGATCATAAACTCAACAGATACAGAAAAATTGAATTAAATAGTGCAAACTTAGTCACAATATTCAAATTCAAGCGAAGTATATATAAAACAAAATGTTTGAAATAAGTCTCATCAGCAAGTTTGATATAGAAAATATGGGAAATTGAATATTACAAATCTATCACATAGAAAAGTATTTTCTAATAAATAAAATTCAGAAGTAGTAGTTAAAAGTAGCAATGTTGTATTTTACAGATAAGAAAGTCTTAGAAATTACAAATCATTTGTGTGAACATAGAAGTCTTTCTCTTAATAATGTAATTAAAAAAAAGTGGGCTTACATTTTTACCCACTTCCTTTCAAACTTATAGTTGGATTTACTTCAGAAATAAATAGCAAGCCAGAAAAGAAGGAGAAAATTAGATTCAATATCTCAGAAAAAAACTTTTTGAACACTTGTTTTGGGGGATGATGGTTGAAAAACTTTAAATTCTTGAGAAAGGTGACCTATTGTTTGGTTATTAAAAAGAACATGGTTCATAAAATGGTGTTGGATCCATCCTGTGTACACCCATGTATATGTTTGTTTATTAAAGAATAAATTTGTGCATGTCTGTGTGCAAGCTTTTAAGTGATATTTAGAATATTCCAGAAATAAAATTAAAGAATTATGCAGAAAAAGAAAACTTACTGGATATTGCAACAAGCTAATTTACATGTTAAGAGATGTTCACTTTATACAAATTAGCCAAGTTGATAAAAAGTCTGCAGAAGAATTAAGTGTGAAGAAGAGAAATTAAATTGTGTGTAAAAAACTAGTGGTAAGATTAATTAGTGAAAGTAAAGTTATCTTTATATTAATAAAGAAGAGCTCTGATCAAGAATCTAATTGAATTATCTCTGAATTAATGTGTGTGATGAAATACAGAATTATAAAGTTAAAACTACTGAGTTAAAGAGATTTTATAGATGTTAATCTCTAAGATGATATGAACTTTAAAGAGGTCTAAGTGATCTTGTTTTCAACTAGCAAATTAGCAAGTTGAATTATTATCATCTTATTAATATCATTATTATTATTTACAGTAAATAAATTCTTGAAGTTTATTTAAACTTTGTTGGTTTTTTTATTTAATAAAAATATAATTATCCAGCTGCCAACTGACTGCATAATCTTAGATATATTAATCCTAAAGAATTTGTGATTTCAGCATTGTACAAGGCCAATCTCGTGCTATTTAAATGAATGTCAAGTCAAACCACTAATAATGTTATGAAAAAAGGGATGGATAACATTAATATTATTTCTGCAAGAAGATGGACATTAGAACTAATAAACATAAGTGAAACCAAGACAAATGCCTGAGTGCAGAATCTTATCACCTGACTATTTTGAGGAAACAAACAAGGGCAGTGAAAAAAATAAACACATTATAAATATTATAAACATGAAATTTAACAACTAACAACAATTACTGCTGCTTATAATAATTGAAAGAAAATATGCTAGCATGAAAATTGATATATCAGGACTAAAAATGTTAATTAATTGGAATGAATTAAAAATTAAAGGGATAGTAACAAGCAAAATTTTTGATTAGATTATAAATTTACTTATATATATTGTAACCTTTAAAATAAAGAGGGAGGGTGAGGGAAAGAGAGGGAGGGAGAAATAGAAAAGAAGAGGATGGTAGGGAGAAGATGTACAATGAGAGAGTGAGAAAGAAAGAGAGAAGGGAGGAAGAGAGGTGTGAAAATTACTAGAAATAGAGAAAAAAGGAAGAGAGTCAGAGAGAATAGGGGAGAGAGAGAGAGAGGTGAAGGAGAAAAATAAATAATCAGAAAGTAAAGTGAGTGTGAAAATTAATAGAACTAGGAGAGGGAGAGAAGAGGAAGAGAGAGAAATTTAAAGAGAGAAAATAATCAAAAATCAGAGACTCTTCAGCAAGGAAAAGGGAGGGAGAAAAAATGAAGAGAAAAGATAAGAAAAAGGGAGGAAGAAGGGAAAGATGAAGGAGAGAGGAGAGAAAGAAAAATATATGATGGTTTATTCTAGAGACTCTTAATGACTGAACTCAGTGAGGTTACAATAAATTTTAAAGATGAATGATACTACAGAGATATACAATCAGATAGAAGCAAAATCTAATTATAATGCAAATAATTATAATAACATGATAAATAATTTAAAATAAATGATATAGAGTACATTTTCACTCTTACTAAATAGTTATTAGAATCAGCCCCCCCCCCCCATCAGATCATATTCCTGAATAAAATGACTTTTTTTTTATTTTTTATTTAAAAATGTTTCACTAATAGATCTACTTATTTCTTATTTCAATATAAATATTATCCTTGTCATTATTTCTGAATAACACAACCTGTCACAATTTAATTAAAGTAATCTACTTTAAGATGTGCTTTTCTTATGGTTCAAATCATAAATAAGAAATACTTATTTCACAATGACAATGTTTAATACTATACTATACACAAACGGAATGGGATACTTCACTAAAAGACTAACAAAAGTAAACGATCCCAGGGGTCTTACTGTAACTCTTGTGAAATGTGCTGAGATATGACATTGCCTAATAAGTGACTGAATGGATAAATAAATGAGTGAATGATATCCTGCCTGATTGTGGGAGGCAAGCACTATACTTGTAGTGATTGCTTCCTACTATAAGTTAACCATATTTTATTAAATTACAGAAAGGATATTAATTCAAATCTTTAATTATATAATTAAAGTATTCAAAATTTAAATTAATTATAGCCTATTACACAGGACATCACTCAAGTTGGAAGAAAGAAAAGAGTGCTTTTTATGTCCCTCCACCTTCTCACAGAAAACCTTCATATGAAATTAAATGCAAATGGACCTTAACTAAATATAACAAGATAGTGTGTAGTCTGAAATATCATGAATAATCTTCCAAAACATCATGCAGTCTTCATTTTATCTTACATAATCTTCTATCTTAGAAAATGACATAGTTTTAAATAATTCTTAAAATAAAATATCATAGTGAGCATCTGTAAATATGTGATTATCTGTTAATGTGATTTAATCCAGGAATCACAATTATATGCATGGCTTTAGTGTATTTCTATAAGTATGAAAATATTCTGTATACCTTTAATTTAATGTAAATAATAAATGTTGTTGTGAACCCAAGACAATAGCATACAAAAAAATAGAAACTAAATTTATTTTAAATAAATAATAAATTGTTATGACAATATAAAACAATAAAAAAAAATATTTACATAAGTTAGGAAATATTGCCAAGATAGTGCTGTTACAATTAGGTCTTTTGACTAACAGTATTTGAATAACTCCTTTGTTCTTACAAATAAACTACCAAGATTTCTTTTGGGAAATAATTGAGTTTACATAAATCACCCTATTTAATAATTTATTAAAAATAGAGAGTGAACACTGGCCAATTTTTTATACAACTTCTTTCAAATAAATAATCCCTAAAAATACTTTTGAGCATCCTAAATTTATATGCTTCATATTGAATTAGTATTAACTCAATAATATATAGTTTCACTTTATTTATTTTACAATAACATTATAAAATTAGTAACCCGGATTAACAAACTAATCTGCAAGTAATTGATATAATAAGCTAAACACATTGACTGGCATATCCAGAATAAGTCTCAAATTATAAATAATTATACTCCTGTTGTTTAGAATTATAACTAATAAATGACTAAATAAATAAAATGTATGGGACACTCATCAGAAGTCATTTGCACACATAAATATAAGAAGTTACTATCCACACAATATAAATTACACTAAAATGCAAAATTTAAAAGGCTTATACATCCATCGGCAAAAACTCTGGATGAATACATTGACTACATAGCATGTGTGGATTGCACTTATTGACCATATGCCTACAATTTACATATTTAAAAGTATTACTTGTTGGCTGATTTATGGATGATAATAATATCATAACAACACAATTCAGACATTTTTATATCTTTAAGCACTAAAATAACTAAGTACAACCTGAAGAAACCAAGTCCTTCAAATTAACTTATCTTGTCATTACATATCAAAAATTCAAACAATCTAACCTATCACAGTGGAAAATTAGCTTTAAACACTTCATGAGTGATAGGCCAACAATATGCTCTGTAGAGCCGAACAGCATAGCAAAACTGTGGTGGCTTCCAAAATACCTAGTTCTGAGGCAGAAAAGAGGATGCCTGGACTTTGTCACAGCATATCAGGAGGACATGGAAAGACACACCAAGAATAGGTACCTAATAAATATGTTATCACAGTCACTGGAAATAAGCACTATCACCTCTTAGAACAGCATAATAAGGATGGGGACTTATCCACTCCATCAAGCACAATGATAAATGTAATAGGGCCTTACTTTGTGAGGCCAAGCAATACTATACAAGCAATAATAAGATACAAACATCACTATAACTAATTAAAGTCATATTCAAGAAATTTTTAATCACAATAAACAATAATCAATGTCTAAACCAATTAATGCAATTTTTTAAGTCAAATGACTGAAAAAATTAGTTCAAAAATTAATAGCATATGAAAACTTTAGGCACAAGTAATAATGCACACATGTATGGAATATTAAATATTAAGATTATGGTAACAAGTGGATATGAATAATAATATGAGTAAAAGTGAGAATAATAATTCTCAATGCATAAAAAAAAAATACTAGCGGCTATAATTACTATTGCACTTATGCAAAATATAAAAAAAACTTCTGATAATTGTTTTAGCACATAACTGAGTAGAATACCATACATTTAAAATAACTATTAATGAGAGATGGAAATCTCCACTGACTCAGAATGAATAAAATATATATTAGCTTATCAAGCACCTATCAGTTGTATAATAAAATATTATCTAAATGTGGAGAACATCTGCACATTCTAATAAACACATTAAGTTTAAACTTATGTAAATTAATTACTGGCACACATATAATACTAAACAGTATTACATTAAATGTAACAAATATCCAAAGAAAATATTGCATAATTTTTTTTTTTTTTTACCAAATAAAAAAAAAACACTTTAGTCTCTAAGTGAGCTTTCTTCGCACTGGACCGTCTGTTAAGCGCATATAATATTAATTCGATGGGCAAATGTTCTGTGATGCTTCTAGTCAAAACTGTTTTTTTACATGGCAAAAGCATTTCCAAAACAAGACATACAACAAAAATTATTATCTAATGCAGTTCTAAAATATAAGCAATAAGATAAATGAAAGTAAACAATAATGAGTCGTGATAGGGAAATGACAATGTTGTATAATACAATTATTCATTCAGCTGGTAGACATTTTCGGGATCCTGTGGGTTTATTTAATTAATAATGTAGCTTCGTTATTACTCCTTTAAGAACACATTTTTAAGCACTTTTAATGTTTACTTGTGAAAATAATGAGACATTTTCAGGTCATTATTTAATATATTTCATAATAAAATTCATAAAGCATTTGATTAGTAGAGAATAGTTTAGCATATCAAAACGTCTTTAGAACAATTTCTACTAACTTTACAGCCTAGATTTAAACATTAATATTTTCACTTTTTTTTTTTTTTACTCGCAAACTATATTTCTTCAAAATTATAAATTGAAGGGTTCCAGAATAGCAAACATTTTTAGACTATTATAATTCCTCAAACATACTACTCCTTTTCATATGCGAAGAACTTTTTAAAGACAATTAAATGATATGAGCATTTTTTTTTTAAAAAAAAAAAAATTATTTTTTCAACAGTTCCAATATTCAATAACATTAATTATTAAGTAGGCAAGTTAATATAATAAAGAACAATCTATAATATTAGTTAATGAACAGGTGAATTAATATAATGCATTTTAAACTTTAAAATATACAGCTTATAGTCTTATGCATTATAATTTTCTTCTTTTAAAATTTATCCTATTTACGAGATAACTAAGCAAAATAAGAGCTGGAAAATTGTTCTGCATAATTTTGATTATAAAATTCATAAATAAATATAATAACTGCTTAGGTGTTAAAATTTATTCTGTAGTTAATTCTATTGAAATAGTCAGTAATAATGATAAAATTCCCTTGAAGCATATTTATAATAATTAAGAAAGCTTAATTGTAATTCAGTTACCAAAAAGTGAGCTACCCGGTTTTTTTTGGCCAATGTGCTTTTCAGATATGAAGATGATTAATTTTAACTTATAACACTTTTGAAAGAAAATAATAAAAATTATAAAAAAAAATTTAATACTTTATAAACTTAACCTGTGCCAGAGAGAGAAAACAACCAGAAGATCTCAGAGGAATTTCAGAACCGTTTTAAGACAGCAACACTTCTCTTTTATAGTACTTTCTTTTCACCACCACCCTTTTTTTTTTTGGTTTAGGCTGACAATTTCTTATAAAATATCCAATAAACAAAGACTTATTTTATTTTTTAAAAAACTCAACTGTAAGACAAATCAATTAATGAATGAACGTCATTTTAATCTAGATATTTCAAAATGACATATGATTTAACAAACTTAATTTAGAAAAAGTTAACAAAGTTTTTCTTATATATAAAAAAAAATTATTATATATAAAAAAAAAACAACTGTATAATTAAACATCCATTCATCAATTGCATTACCTTGGGGTATTTATTTACCTAAGTTTAAATTAATAAATATTTTACCCATTAAAATTACTTTTTAACTAATAGCAAAATTATTTATTTATTCTTTATATTTTTATGAGTTTGTATAAATTAACTTTTAAAACCACTTAATTTATTATAAAACACTTTCCATTCACCCATGCAATCGCACATATACATGACTGAAAGGAAATGACATTCTAAACTTTAATCTAATTTATTAATTATTTTTAAATAACTAATTATAACTTATAATAATTGTCAAATAATAATATTTAAAGATATTAAATACTAAACTAGCTTTAATAGACTTTAAAGCTGACTTATAATAATTAAAAAATTCAACTATTAGTTAACTAATTTTTTGCATAATTATTTCTCATTAGCAAAACTGACTTTTAATACACATTTAAATGAATGGTTGGCATATGTAGATTTGACTAGAGGAGCATAATAATTAGGAGATATTTTATTCATACTATCTTGCACACATTTACATGGCTAAATAATAAATTTTATTCACATCTACATATAATACATGCACAAAACACTTTTCTCTATTCTAGAAATAATGCTCTTATTCACAAACATAATCTTCTAATTTAGCAGAATTTCTGTCTATGCATGCTCTTGTAGCAGAAAAATTTCTTTCTCTTCTTGTGAAGTTATAATCTTTTCTTATTGGAGCACTCTTGAAGTAAGATGATCTTCCACTGGTTCAATAGTTTGGTTCTTGATTGGATAATTTTTTTTAGCTTGATCTATTTCTACAGTTTTTTCTTCTTTCTTTCCAAGAAACTTTTCATCATCAGTTGCTGATTTAAAACAAATATCTGAATTTGAGCCTCACTTTCACAATACCATAAATGATTTATATGTTTCATCCATTATCCCATTTTGTTGCTCTTATTTGTCTATATAAGGTTTCCAATTTTTTTTAGAGTAGCCATTTATTTTTTAAAGTATCATGTATCCATATGTTTTCTCCAACTTTAAAATTTTCATAATCCATGGACTCATTTAAATTTTCATTTGTAATTGGCACTAATTTAGAAAGATGAGTATGGAATTTTCTGTGCTTTAACAATTCAGCTGAAGTCTTGTTAGAAGTAGATGTACATGGATAAAATGTTGTAAAAACATTGCATTTTATAATTCTTCCATAATATCCTAACAGTAGGTTTTATTCAAAATAAAGTTAGTTGTTAAACTGTCTTCTCTGAAAGTTCATTAAATTTGAAATGATATGGTTGTGATGTATTCTCTTATACATAGAAAATCCTTAAATTGTTGAGATACAAAGCCAGTTCTGTTATCCATCACAATAGTCTTGGTATAACTATGATTTTCAAAGATCTCTTTCAGTGCTTTAATTGTACTCTCTACACTAATGCTTTTGTGATTTTATATTTCATCCACTGTGAATATGATCCACAACTATTAAGAATATAAATTCATTGATTCATCATAGTCTAGATGACATTTCCAAGTTTAAGTGGGTTTAGACTAATATTTTAACTTTTTTTGGTGGAAAGTTTGTGGCTGGTTGACACTATATACAATTCTTCACCGTTTGTTCAATTTCGCAGCTCAACTTTGGCAAGCAAACATATGATTTAGCCAAAGCTTTCATATGGACAATTCCTGAATGACCTTGATGATAAGTACATGCTTTCAGAATTTATATTAGAATGCAGTCGATTATCAATACACAATTATTACTAGTTGATAAACTTTCACACATTTGGATGGGCTTTCAACTTTATTGGAGCATCTATCTTACCAACCTTGCATATTCACTCATTTCTGTTGCATATCCAGGTTTTTTCTTATCCATTTAGCTATTATTGAATTGTTTATTAATTTAGAATTCTTGGAATCAATATAATTGATCTCTATCAGTTTTTTTGACACTCATTAGCATCAGGCAGGCATGATAAAGTATTCAAGTGGCCAATCTGCTTTCCAGGCTGAAATAAGTTTATTAATCATATGCTGTAGCATATTTATTTAGCTTAACATATGTTTTCTTGCATGCTCTGGAATTCTTTTTATCATTGCCAAATATTCCCAATAGTGGAAGATGATCAGTACAAGTTTGGAATTTCTATCCATAAATGTACTGGTGGAATTTTTTTATGGCAAAGGTTATAGCTTAAGTGTTTTCTTCTTGAACTGACTAATTTTTTTCAACTGCCAATTTGGGATATAGGCTATAGGATGTTCTTCCCATAGCAACTATGATAAATCCATGGCACAGATTCCACATTCCGTTGCAGCCATTGTAATTATCATATCCAGATCACTATGATAATTTATGAGGAGTTGATTTGCTCTAAGTAGATCTCTAGTTTTAGGTTATATACTATTCTTCAGATCATTTCTTTCATTGTTACTTTTTTGATAATTTATAAAAAAAGCTCAATAGGCCTAAAAATGCCTGCAAATCTTTTACATTCTTAGATCGCTCAGTATTTTTTATTGATTTTTATCTGAGTTAGGATATTTTACCATTTTTATTAATTATGTAGCCTAGAAATTTTATCTCTGATGTTGACCATATACATTTAGAAGTATTTAGCTTCACTTCTATTTTCTTCTATTTAAAACAGGCTTCATCTATATGTATTGACAGTTCACACTCAGATTCAGCACAGTAACCAATATGTCATCTAAATATGGTATGATGCCTTCCATGCCATGAAGTAAATTATTAATTTTAGCTTGGAAGATGTTAGGCACAACTGTAATGCCATATGGTAACTTATTGATTTGAAAAGTCCTAAATGAGTATTGAGAATTAGTTATGGTGGAAATTTGATGGGAAAGTGGACTTTGAATCTATTTTTGCAAAAAACAGGTTTTTTTTACAATGATGCTAGTAATTTATGTATGCTAGGAACAGGGTAAGCTCCTTTTTTGATAAACTTATTCAGCATAACATGGTAGTTTTCATGTAAGTGAAGATTTTTATTGGTTTCATAATAACTATTACTAGACTAGCCCAGAAGGAATCTTCTAAACGGTTTTAATATGCTTTTATGAACCATCCCATTGATACTGAGTGGAACTTTACGTGGCTTGCATACGATTGGGTGAGCATCATTTATTATTTCAATGTCGACTGTTCAAAATCAATAATTCCATGAATCCTGACTTGAATAATCAATGGTATTTCTTCTTAACTATTGCTTCCAATTCTATTCTCTTGATAACATTTATGCTGATTCCCAAAGGATGAAACCAGTTTTTTCCTAGAAACAGGCCAAAATCTTTATTGATAATATACAATGGTAAAAATTGAACCTTAGAATTTTATTTCACAGGTATAGGTTTTTCCATGCACCTTTATCTAATTTCCATTTTCATTTATAAGTTTTGCAAGTGATGTTTTCTTCTTATATCTACCATTAATTTTCATCCAGTCTTTATATGATAATAATTATGATAGACTTACTCTTCTGATAGCCTCCATAATCATTTTTTGTCTTTGAATATATTTATATCTGTCAGAATATGGATCATTATTCATGTTGTTTAATTTCTTTATACTATATTTACTTCTTCTCTCTCTAATTTATAGTCCGACATTATTTTTGTTTTAGCATTCTTGTCTTTATTGTGTCAAATTTGTGCTAAATGTCCTGTTGTTTTACAAATATTGCATTTTTCACTTTTAAATTTGCAGTTTTTCTTAAAATGACCATTTTCTCCACAGCTGTAACATGTCAAAACATTTATTATTTATATTTGTTTTATTTACTACAATTGGATATTTATCCATGTGTTTAGAGAATATAAATTCCAAAGTATTACTTCTTGTGGTGCAAAGTATTTTTTCATTGTGCGTTTATAATTAAAATTAGGTTCACTTAATAATATTTGTCTAAAGTTATTATCTATCATTCTATATAAAAGTTGTTCTAATATTTTATTATTTAACTCTAGGCTATAATCACAATAAAAGTTGTTCTATTGACCTATTATTTAACTCTAGGCTATAATCATAATCATTTGCTAATGACTTCAATTGTATATCATAATCCTGATATTTTTCATGAGGTAATTGCTTTCTATTTCTCGATGTCGATCATTCTACCCATTTTAGTTGTCGCACATGCTAAATAAATGTTTAATTTTTTCTTCAGTTCCTGATTTGGAACTTTTTCAGGAGTCCTAGAGTTGCAGAGTTGATTTGTCATTTGCAGTACATCTTTTCACATGAACTACATAAGTTAAGTTGCTTAATTTTTTTCATCCTCTTTTGTTTATGAACATACATCTTTCAGTATGATCTACATAACTTTTCCTATATGTGACGTTATCCATATCAAATTCAGGAGTGTTGTTGTTTAGTAATAGCCCTTTTTTTTGTTTGCCAAATCAATTATTTGCACATGAACTTCTATTCAATATCATGAAGATTTATGTTAATGATATTTTGCTATATTTCACTGTATTTTTTCCCATTGTCGACTGCACCATTCTTTAGTGTTGCAAGGATATTAGTTGTGAGAGCATCAGTAACTTTAAATAAACTCAAGTACTAATTACAGTAATAAAACAAATATATTCAATGTCAAATAATAAAATGGAAAAAGAATAAAGAGTAATTATAACATTCTATCTGTGTGTTTGTTTCTACACACTGTAGATAATTACAATCCATTTACATTAGTCTGAAATGAAGACAGTTCTTCACACACCATTTCTGTTACAACTGCAATATTTATATTTTTAGGTTATTAGTAAAAATTTTAAACCTTGACGGTTATCATATCCACAGTTTTCAGACTATCCGCTGCTCTTTAGTATGCAAACCATATTCCTTCATCACACACATAATCTTTAGCAAGGGCTTTTATATGAATCCATTTTTGCATAATTATTTTTCATTATCATAATTGACCTTTAATATACATTTAAATGTCTGATTGGCATATGTATATTGTAACAGTCATATTTGCAGATTGACGCAACAAAATCAAGAGTTTTGGCAAATTATCCCAAAGCTGATCTAGATGAAAGGTTGAGACCTCGAATCAGATCACACCTTAGTTCCTTCACCAATGCTCCATGATTTACTACCTTATGGATGACATTATGAGGTTTCACTCGGACTCTTAGTTTGCATGCTGGCAGTATCAAAGGGTGGAACATGAGACTTGGTGAATAATGACTAAATTAATACTAAATTAACTAAACACACACATCTATGGCTGGCTAGGTAATGCATATATTAATAATAAATTAAACAGATTTGAATAAGATTTGAGAACAAGTTGTGAATAACATACTAAACATTTATAAGTTTTAAAATATTTAATTTTTAGAATATAAGCGATAATACAAAATGTAAGTGCATTGGAATTTACATGCACAGGTGCTATATAATGGTGAGTGGATTTCTCATTCTTTGAATGCACTTTAGTTTATTTGAATTTAAGTTACTACAAACTATTATCATTATCTACTGTCTAGAATCATGCCTTAACTATGTTATGCCATTCCCGTGAGGTTTGCTACGAGTTAAATCTTATAAAGTTGATAACTGTCAAAATATAACTTATTTATTAAAATTGCATAATAAGCAATAACTGTGCTCCCTATGTAGATCATCTTATGAACTAGATTGGAGGTTCAGATCAATGCTGAACAGGTTAGTATTATGGAGGATGAACTGGCGACTTGCACCATAGCTTCTGAGACTACGGCACTATATAAACTAAATAAGAGTTGCGGCTCGAATGTGTAATTACTCATGGGATTCAGTACCAAGTACTCTGTTTCCATGGACCATACAACTTGCTATCATAAAATATAAAAACAGTTCAGATGATCGGAGCAGCTTAATATGGTTCTGGACCCTCATGTTCCAGTTGTAAAAGAGCACTGTCCGAACTAAGAATAATCGACTGATCCTTAAAACCGAAGCCCATTTTAATAAAATATATTGCAAGGCATATATCACAAATGTGCTTTATAAGGACACATTCATAATGCTTTCCAAAATATTAAATATCAGGATAACTAAAGCGCCGAATAGTTTTGATCTCCGCAACTACTATATGCCGGTTCATAAATTAGCATACTTAAAACATGCTAAAAAGGATTAATTAAAATGATCTCGTTCATTAATTAAATCTATATACACGTGGGTCTCGTTTTATGAGGTAGATAGGTTCCACAGAAAACCCGCATTAAAAAAAAATCGCACAAAAATAGACCTGACTTACCTTGAAAAATGGGGGATAGGTGCTGTAATTTTCAGAATTCGCATAAAAGCAAAGCAACAAGGAAGAACTACTTTAAAATTCGCATTAAAAAAATAAGCAATTAAAGTATGACTAATAAAAAATTTCAAATATTTGGAAAAAATTAATACAAGACAAACTTTTTTTTTACTTTTTTTATTACTACAGTATTTAATTTTACATTTTTCATACATATTTTAATCATTACCGCTAGCGTTCATTTGTAAACTGGTAAGAAATCAGATGTGATGTATTGTAGCTTCTCCTTAAATGAAGTCAAGAATCTCTCAGCAATTATGCCCAGAGAAACCTGTTAGCCACTTTATTTTTATTTGTGATGTGATGTACAACTAGTGCCACTTTCTGTCTTATGCTGTGTTAATGATTTTCTGTTTCAATATTAAAAAAATGAAATCATAATCAAAACAAAATATTATACATTATCATTAGAAAGATTATTTTCAGTTTATAAAATCTTCGTTTTTTATTTTAAAAATCTAAAAGAATATTTATTTCTGTTATATATAGCAAAAACGTACATTTTAAAAGTTTAAATTTTTTGAATATTTATTGCAATATTTTTATATGTAAGTATAAATCTATTATTATTATTTACTCATTAGTATAAATAGGTTATTTACATAGAAGCTAAAAATCTAAATACTGCTTCAGGCCATATTCACGTTAGCTGCTAATGTAATGTTATATTTTTGAAAAAAAAAAAAAAAGTATTTCAAGTGAAAGTAAGTTATTGATAATTTAAATTTCTTGATTTCTAATAAATATAGTAAAATATGAAAGATATTAAGAAGAAACATGAATCGCATAATTTCAAAATCACATTAAAATAATCTGCATAAAACGAGACCCAGGTTTAGTTTATAATAATAAACCAAGGACGGGTAAAGCATATTTGGGACTTAACTATTTACTTATAATATGCTTTAAAATATCATTCTTACCAATACTTAACTAAATATAATTATTTAACATGAAAATCTTATACTAAGCTAAAACATAGTAACTTGACTAAATACATATATAATAAGTATCAAAACAGAGATTTATGTGTGCGCTAAAGAAGCGACATAAATCATTTATTTGAGAGCTTCTAATCATTTCAGTAATATTAATATTAATAATATAAGCTAAAATAGGCATGACCGCAGATTAGGACAGTATAGTAATTAATAAAGCAAGTCATATTTAACGTGACATTACTTTTATAAGCTTGTAGTTACAAAAATGCAATACAGAGAGCGTACCAATAGCTCAAACAAGCTCTTAATTAATAAGTGTGGTATGAGAAAATATTTAAAATCTCTATCCAGAACACTCATCTCCAGATCAACTGGTCTCGAGCTTATGGCTCACATCAGTGGAGAGCTAGAATATTCGGACACTAGATCTAAAATATAAACTCAAAACCCAGCACTTATTTCAAATGTATATTTAAGTAGAAACTCTGAAATTTTCGGTCTTGAAAATGTCTTTAAATCCAGCTATCTAACTTAAATTGCTGAGGCTATTAAAATATGGTAGATCTGAATTTAGTTCAGTCCCATATAGCTATTTAAGTTAGATAGCTGGATTTAAAGACATTTTCATGTCCAAAAGTTTCAGAGTTTCTACTTAAATATACGTTTGAAATAAGTGCTGGGTTTTGAGTTTATATTTTAGATCTAGTATCCGAATATTCTAGTTCTCCACTGACATGAGCTATAAGCTCGAAACCAGTTGGTCTGGAGATGAGAGTATTCTGGATAGAGATTTTAAATATTTTCTCATACCACACTTATTAATTAAGAGCTTGTTTGAGCTATTGGTGCACTCTCTGCATTGCATTTTAGGACAGTATAGATATAATACAATAACTGATTACAGTTATGTTAGGAGAATTATTAAATTAGAATTTAATTTAATGCAGAAGCAAGACTTTTACAGTTACGATTATTAAATTAAAGTTATATAGAGAGTTCGCATAACAAGCTTTGTAGAATATCCCCAAGCTTAGACCAGTTTCTGCTACTGATGTCCTCAGTGAGGAGCTAGGATATTCAATCATTAGATTAAAAATACCAGGACAAGGCCAGCACTTTATCTAATGTATTACTATTAAGTAGAAAATCTGAAATTTTCAGACATCCATATGTTTTCCAATCCAGCTATCTAACTTAAATAGCCATATGGATGTCTGAAAATTTCAGATTTTCTACTTAATAGTTATACGTTAGATAAAGTTCTGGGCTTGTCCTGGTATTTTTAATCTAATGATTGAATATCCTATCATCTCATTGAGGACGCCAGTAGCAAAAACCAGTTTGAGGTTGGGGATATTCTACAAAGCTTGTTAAGAGCTTGTTTTGCGAGCTCTATATATAACATTTGTAAATGCAAGCTTATTAAATTAGGTCATGTGACATCTGACTTGGATTTTTTTTTATAAATTAAAGTTATATTACATTTATTATACAGTTTAAATTATAGAGTTATTAACATTCAACATTATATAGCTAGCTTTAGAGAATTATTAAAATTGTTTAGTTTAAGATTTATTTTAAAGGCTTTGCAGGAAGTTATGTTTACCAATAATCTTCTAACTGAGGCATTCTCCAGGGCATTTGGCACTGGCATTCTCTTTTAGTTTGTCCACAGGCTGTTGGTCTCTAACTTCTCCATCATCATGGACCGATCTTCCAAAAGGAAGATGGCAAATGGATTGCCTTTTAACCAATGGTTTTCATCGTAAATTTGGGATGGTCTTCGGCTGCAATACATTACCAAATTCAAGAGAGTGAAACTTAGTGCTTGATTTTAGGGTTTTTTATATCTATGCTTTTATTTTCCCCTGCAAAACCATGAAGTTGTTTACAGTTTATAAGTTTTAAGATTTTAGTTTTAACATCTCTTATTAACTTTGAAGAAGACAAAAGTAAAATTAAGTTATTCATGAAATAGGGCAGCTTGACTGTATTTCTTTTGTCTTAAAATCTATTTTAGAATTTATCTTAAAACTCTGTTCATGGTTCTTACACAAAGGTGTGTGTGATGTAGGACAATTTCCAAGAATCAGATGATATTTTAAAAAGAGGTTTTAAGTTCTGTAAACTTTCATTTACATGTGTAATTTTTTCAACTCTGGGACCAAAAATTTATATGCGAATAAAAGTAAATTTGTACTTAAAGATAAAATAATTTAAAGATAAATAATTTAAATAGTGTTGCAATGCTTATAAAATCTATAACATTGCAACTTCATTCGCATATATATGTAGGTGACACATATAACAATGTCCACATAACTTTTTATTTAATATTTAAATTTACGCATTATAATTATACGCATACTGACTTTAATATTTATATGTATGCAACTATGCGCACATAGTTAAATGTACCTTATTATACATTAAAATATATTAAATTATGATGGTATACGTGGACTTGGATGAGTTTGAACTGGAGAAAAAATACTACTATGGGACATAGTAGGTGGGTTGATAGACAAATAATACCATTGCAATATTTTCTAGAATAACATAATAATTAGGTGGTATGTTATTCATATACAGTTTGCACATATTTACATAGTTAAATAATAAACTTTATTTACATTTGCATATATGCAATACATACCCAGACAGTTACAGCTGCATTTTAATTTATACTTTTATTCTAACAGATATCAGTGAATATTAGATTAATATTATAATTTTTGTGTGACGAATGTCATTAGTTAATATATGAAAGCTTATTGAATTAATAGTAGAACTACATAGTAATTTTTTGGATCATTAAGACAAAGTTATGTTGTTCTAGTTATTAATAATAATTATATTATGCTTTTCTACCAAATTTTAAATGGAATGGATATGTAATCTCAATTTTACCTATCCTATACAATTTATAATGATTAATTTAAATAGTCATCTAAAGCAGTGGTCTTCAACCTTTTCACACCTGCGGACCGGTAAAAATAAGGATAAGGTTCTGCGGACCAGCAAAAATAAGGATAAGATTTCGCAGACCGGCGGAAGACTGTAGATAAATTTTTTTTAAAATAATCATAATTGTTATAACTGATCAAAACAACAATGTTAAATATAAAAGATAAAGTTTTATATATATATATGGAGTTTATATAATAAAAAACTTTTTTTAAATTTTTTTTAGAAAAGTAATAAAAACTTTAATTCTACCCCCCCCCCCCATAAACATCTGTGATAACTAGAAAAACAAATTAATTTGTGAATGATTGATTAGATTTTGTTTTCGTTCTGTTTTTTTTTTAATTGAGTAAAAATGAGATGAAAAAATAAATAAAAATTGGCTATATTAATTAAAAGTTTAAACTCTTATTATTTATTATTACAAACTTTTTACTGCCCGTTTAGCACGTGGACCTGCAGAAAAGTTCCGCGGCCCGGCACCGGGCCACGGACCAAGAGTTGAAGAACACTGATCTAAAGAATGGTATTAGGAGAATTAGCAAGTGCTAATTCTATAGTTGGAAGTTAAAGCTGTAATTACTAGTGCGTGATATGTCATTCCATGGAATAGATCATGCAGCTATCACTTTTAATTACTACAAAGCAAGATCTTGGAATTATGACTTATTGTAAAGCCTCAAAGTTTGATTTTTTGTTTAATGTAAATAGTTCTTGTAAAAGTTTTTTTTTTTAGGATCACATATAACAAATATAATTGAAAGTATTGTAAAGATTATATATAAGCTAAATATAGATAATCTTAGTCAAATCATTTTTTATTATAGATCATTATGAAATATACATAAATAATTGAGTATTATAAAATTAAACACTTCAAATAAAGTGTGCACTGATCAGTTGATATTTTTAATAAAATGTGTTTTGCCAATAAAAGGGTTGAGCAAATGTAAGAATCATGGAATTAGTAAGATTGAGATCATAGAATGTTTTAATATGTCCTCAAATTATCAGAGAATACAATGAGTAATATTTCATTACCTTGGGTGAATAATATTTAATAGTTACAGTTCTTGATCTTCGAGGAACTGCTCATGTTATAAGTAGATTAGTTGATAATATTAATAATAATAATTTATTATAACAAGAATTGTCAAGACTCCCACAAATTTTTAATAAGAAATCACTGTTCATATCAGTTTAAGAGATAGATTTTTTTTTTTATATTAATTTTTCAAAGCTTTGAAAGAAATGTAGATAATATTTTATTTTTAGAACTTAAATTATTGTAAATTTTATCTATTGACGAAAATATAATTATCTCATAAGAAAGTCTTTCGTCATAAAACTAGCCAAAGAAATTATTTGGATTTTGATTTTAAAAATTTGTTATTTAGAGACATGTTTTTCATTCTTCAAGGATAAATTAAAATATCAATGTTAATGATGTAATAGAGTATTTTGGCTCTAATAGTGAAATATGATGCAATAGTTTCAGAAAAATGATTTGGAATAGTTTCAGCTCTGCTATAGTGATTACATTTTTAAACTTAAATTGTACAACTTCCTCAGTTTTTCTAACTTCAGGTCAATTCAGGCAATCATTTCTTCAAAATGTAATTTAGTTTTCTGACTTTTATTTAGTGAACAAAATATTATAAAAACAACTATAACAAATAAGTTTATCTCAAAAGTAATTAGACTGTAAGTTACTAAAGTGCTTCTGTTGCAAATCTTAAATCTCCGGTTCATAAAATATAAAAGCCAATGTAAAGCACAGATTTTGAGAAAATTTAAATGTGGAAAATAGTTTTGATGTAATTTTATTTTTTAGGAAATATTCTGTTTTAAATATACTTGTAATTATTTATTTTGTGATATAAAATATATTCCTCAAATTTTACAATACTTGCATGAACTTAACATATATTTATTCACTTATTTTACCTTCACTAAATTTTAATTTATCTAAATATATATATATTATAGTTACGTGCAGAAGTTGTGGCATGTACACGACGGGATACAACTTTAGAAACTGCTCTTAATTTAAAGGCATATAAACGCAGTAAGAGACAATCTTTGCGTGAAGCACGCATAACAGAGAAATTAGAAAAACAACAAAAATTGGAACAAGAAAGAAAAAGGAGACAGAAACATCAGGTTTACATTTTTAATTTTCTTATTTATTCACATTTTCTTTTGATTCATATTATTTTTAAAAGAACTCTATGTGTATATGCATATATATAAATATACATAAACAGTTTCATATAATTTTTTTATAAAAATAATATGAATCAGTCACCTGAACATCATCACCAAATAAATTATATTATCCTAAGTATAATTAATAGGATCCAATTTGAATTGTTGGTATAATGCTATTATCATCAATAAGCATATATATATATTGAGATAGTATTTTCTGCCATCTCATACATATATGTGTATATTTTGTAAGGATATGGCCCAACACTTATACACTCATTTATAATTATCTTTAACTAAACCATTTATTCATTGAATATATTTAATTTATAAAATGCATACATATATATATATTTAACAAAAATAAATAAATGATTAACATTTATTTTGATTAAAAATAAAGTTAAAATGATACTTACATAAATGTTAAACTTTTAAATAATCAACCAGATTTGAAATTGAAAAAAAAAAACAATTTTATATATATATATTTTTCTATCTTAATGTTTATCTATAACAATGAGCAAATAAATCAATCATTGAAAATTGAAACAAAACGCACAGTATTAACAATTCATTCATTCTTAACAATAAAGAAGAGGAGAAAAGAAAATGACTTTCTCAACAACTATTTTCTTTTAATGGATATTATTGTTCTATATTAGTATCGAATTTCTACTAAATCAGAAAAGGTTTAATTTTTTCAAAATGAAATGTTGATTCATTTATGTGGAAATTAAACCTAAGGATCGGAATAGATTATAGGAAATTTTTTTTTTTCTTTTAAATCTGAAAGAAGATAGTAATATATAAAGAAGAACATCTATTTGAATTTTTAGTAACTTCTTCTTTATTTTATTACATTATTTTCTACACATAAAAATATCTTTAAAATAATTTTATATATTTAAAAGTATCTTACAATGTGCAGGGAGTAGAAGAACATTATATCGAAAAGGTTTCAAAACCAATTTTCATGCCAATTTAAAATATTAATTGTGTAGAACATCTAACTGGAAAAATGGAAGTTAAGAACATCGATCTTTGAAGGATGTGTTATAATTTATTACAATAAAACCATTGGATAATGCTAATAATCTATCAATTTGGAATAAATATATAATTGCTAAACCAATGGATAAATACATTATGCCAGGAGATCTCCACCAGGATTATAAAATATTGACCTAAAGAACCATTCTTACTTAGCTCAGGAAAATAAGTTTTTATTTATCTATTTTATTTTATTATTTATATCATTTTAATATGTTTATTTTATTGATTTTCATTTTCAAATTTGGTATCTTATCTTTACAGAAATGGGAGCATCCAAATTTAATTTTATAAGGGAAAATTATTAAACTAAATATATATATATTTATAATATTAAATAAAATTAAATTTTATAAACTTATTTATATGTTTGACAGAACTTATTGATTATTATTTAACAGATATTAGTTAAACATAGTTATTATTCTTACTAATTAATATAGTAAACATAATGATTTTTTTTTATTACAAATACTTGTAAAAGAGGTTTTATAATTACAAATAAGAGATCCATAATAATAATTATGAAACAAATGAAAAATAATTATAAATGTATTAATAAGTCATTTAAATTAGGAATCTTTTGAATTTGTTTACTGTTATATATTGTATATATATTAGTTTGAATTATAATATTTTCTTTTGAAAAGATAGTCAAAGTATGAAATTTTATCATGGGATATGGAATGGGAATATTAGTTATTAATTTTTTAAAATGATAAAAGTTCATCTTTATTTTTCATTATTATTTTATTTATTTTGTTATATTACATTTTCCTTGTTTATTAAATATTATTGAGTTATTAATATGATCTCTACTTAATCATTATTATATTACTTCATATTAATAAATAAACAGAGTAATTAATAATAGCTACATAACATTTATTTATATATATATGTGTGTTAATATTATAAACATTTTAGCAATACATTTTATTAGTCATTGCTTATATAAAGTCATAGTAGTAAATGACTTGATTAAATCCATCCCTGAAGAGAACCAATTGCAAATTCTCCATGAGTTTGAATATTGTGGCATAATGGTGAACTGAAAGAGGAATGAGAGATGAATGAACTAGTCTAAATTACATCTAAATTTATCTAATAATTATTGAGCTAGCATAGTGAAGATAGATGTAATCATGGACTTAGAATTTCATCGCTTCATCTCCAGCATTCTACTTGAAGACCCTAAGTCTGATTGTAGTAAGATGCACACCCTCTTTCTTGTGAAAACCGATGTCCCATTATAATATATTTAATTTAATAAAATTGTCCATAGTAATAGTAAGAATTTAAAATAATATATCTTTTAAATCAGGTTTAAAGTTTTTTTTTATCTCTATGAAATCAGGATATTTTCGTTTGATTAATTTATTTAAAATAATTATAATTCAAGACAAAATAGTATATTGAAATATAAGTTTTTTCTTAAAAGCTTTTTCTTTGTGTGTTTCTTGGGAAAATGGGGGGGGGGGGGATTCTATTGTTGAAACTGGAGATACAAAATGTATTTGTAATTAAAGATATTGCTATAATCTATCTATTGTGCTAAGTGATCAATAACTTTTTTGTTAATTAAAAATGCTGCAGGAATAAAAGGACAGAAATTGTAAGTGATAAAATACAGTTAAAATTAAATTGCAAAGTGTGAATCCTGTTTGCAGAAAAACATATTTATTGCAGAGTTTTCTTTTGTTTTGGAATTCAGAACTTTTTCTTTAAAAAGTGTTAATATCCAAACTGATGAAAATGTTCTCCGGCTAGATGACATTAAGGACTTCCCTCCTGGGGAAAAACATCTGCCAGCCATACCTGGAGCTGCCCAAGTGATTTTCAACTACGGAAAGACTGAAGCCGGCTAGCCGAGGATGAGCTTAGGAGCCAGTGGACTAAAAAGGATTCACACCAGCAGCTATGGACTAAGATCATACAAGGACAGTACCCTCTTGGTGAAAGTTTAAACAGCTAATTAACCAGGGTAAATATGAACTTTGCTTAAATGAACATTTATTCTAATTAGCATGACAGCAACCTAGACTCTATTAACTGGGTTTGTTATACATTAAAAGTTTCAACAATAGAGTGTGGGATTTTTAATAGGGATTTATCATGTTATTTTGATTGAATTCAAAAGGGAGATATGGTGTTATATTACTTAGTTTGATTCGTTTGATTATATATATATATGTTTTATTTATTTTTATTATATTCAAACATTTGTATAGATTACATTCCCAAAATGTTAACTGCTCAATCTTGAAAGACAAACAGAGGTTGGGAGTAAAGATTAGTTAAGAGTTCCACCCATACGCAAATGCCTGGAAACTTTTGCCAGAATCAGGAGTATGTAAAAGTAAAAATTGATGGTCATATGCGAACAACAGGCAACTTATGCAATCCATTAACGATAAGAATAAAATTATTTAACATGTAATGTAGAGGGTTTGAGTGGAGTGCAATACTGCCCCTCTTATAGTAAGTCACCTTAAAGTTCACACTTATTTGGACAGAGTCTCCATAATAAACTTGGGTCATTGTCATTCCTAGGATTTGTGCAGCACATGTTTTCTTGGGGAAAATGTATGAAGTTTAAATAATTGGACATTATATGCAGGTGCTTTGCCTTGAAATTAGATCAAATCAGTTTGGAGTGCTATGAAGGGAGAATTGGGAATGCAGTTAGTAATGAAAATGAGTATAAAAATATTTAAAGCCAATACTTAAGTGCCTTTGTTATTATTCCTCTGGAGGTAAGAACATAAATTATAATTATAAGAGTCTGTGTAAGATTACACCTTTAAATTATTATGTTATACATTAAAGATCAGCCTTTCAAGCTATTGTGTATGCACTTTTTACGAGTGTTAATAATAAATGAATACTTTCACTCCCAACACAAGATATAGTATTTATGAAAGAATAAAATGAATCCACTTATTCTTTCAAACCCAAATGCTTATATATGGGCAAGTCTTAAGTACTGGAAATGAAAGCGTGAGGATAGACCACTCACTTTAAATTACTGTGTTACGATGTCTGAATGAATGACATCGGCAAAATTATCTAGAATTTACTAAACGTCACTACCATAATACGTAAATAAATTAACACTACGATCGTTGAAAATTCTTCTTGATCTAGGAATAGCCTAGTGGCGCCTTTGTACTATTTAGCGTAGTATGCATAATCTTCGAAATTTTTCAGACATATTGATGTTTTGTAGTGTCACTTAATATAGTTAGATCGAAACATATAATTCTCATCTTTTATCTGCGAAAATCTTTGTTATGGAAAAATATTCAAGAGAATACCAATTACTTTGTATTTACATAAAGCAGTAATTTGTTTACATATATAAAAAAATTCTAATCTAAAATAAATATAGAGAAATATTTATAATGAATGAATCAGTTTCATTTTGTTTATTAACTATAATAGGAGCTTAGTCAACTTAATTTGTGATATTAATTTATATTTTGCTTCATAGGTAATACTTTATTATATCTTAGATACTTTTATAATGTTTTATATTATTATATACAGAGTATTATTCTAATATTAAAAAGTTTTAGAATTTTATAATTCTTACTGAATTAGAAACTATGATTATTCCATATGTATTGTTTTCAACAAATAATGTCTTAAATAATTGTAATATTAAAAATCTTATATATATATATAATTAATATTATGAAAGATGAGAGAGTTCCAACAAATAATAACTTATATGACTGTGATGTTAAAAATTATATATATATTATTTCTGTTATGAAAGATGAGATTTAAGACTTAGCACAGCAGATGAGTAGATGGGAAGAGGGCTTTTGTAATCTTTGTTATGTATGTATACCCATGTTTCTTTTAACTTTTTAACAGTTGACTGAAATGCGAACTTTGAAATATTAATTCATATTTCGTTTTATAGATTATATTTTATTAGATTTTAGGTGCATGTAGGTGATGATGGTATATTTATATTTTACCTTTTTTTTTATTAAACAAATCACAAAAATTTTAATTTAATTTAGCTTACATGATCTTATTTAATTTTATTTAATGTCTTTGTGTATATTACTTTCACCAACATTGTGTGAACGGTGATCTTAATATTTGAAAGAAAGTGGAATAATTTTATTCTTTAGATAGTAATTAAAATAGTACTCATCGTTTAGTCAGGCCAGCCGCTTGGTGGTATTATTTCTCTCCAAAAGTACAGAAATATGCTATTTAGGCAGCCACCTCTGACAATTTTATAGTCAGGACAGACATTTGGTGGCATTATTTTTTTGCAAAAGCACAGAAATATGCCGTTATTCGCTTAATTTCCATTCAAAAAACAGTAGCTACATACATATGCTGTTGCGCAGTTTATCCGTATGCTAACTGTTAAAACTTTTATACAATATGACTTGAGGGTAGCTGTACTTTAAATTACCATAACTCTTTAAATATTATCTTTCAAATGATCATCTTACAAGTAAACTGACGCAGTATTGTGTTGTAAAAATTGTTATCCTGTCCACATGCTTCCCTACACATTTTTGAAGGGTAAAAAAATTCGGAAAGTGTATTTGAGAATATAGTTGACAAGCGATAATATGTTGATGCATGTTTTGCGCGAGAATCTCTGCGATACTAAAAAAATGGGAGACTTCATTAAGCTGTATTTAAAGTTTTGGCAATTGCCTATGACCAAAAACATTCTGACACATTGCAAAATCTGTGTTTGTGTAGCAAGAATGAAACAGGAGAATTCGCAGTTCAGGTGCAAATCTGCCTCATGTAGACATAAATATTCGATCCGCAAGCAAACCTGGTTCATCGACTCAGGAATACCGTTACCAAATAATGTTCAATCGTAATTAGTTTTCTGATTTGAAAATGGGTTTAAAAGTAATTTTAAAATAAAATGATCTCATTTTACCAAATAATGTTTGATCGTTAAATTTTTTAAATTTAGTTTTTAAAATGTAAAAGAATTGCACTTCAAAGAAATGGTTTGAAAATGAGTTTAATATCGTTACCAAATAATGTTTGATCATAATTAGTTTTCAAAATGTAAAAGAATTGCAACCCAAAAAAAATGGTTTGAAAGTGAGTTTAAAAGTAATTTAAAAACAAAATGATCTCGTTTTACCAAATAATGTTCGATTGTATAAAGTGTTTTAAATTAGTTTTCAAAATGTAAAAGAACTTCAATCCCAAAGGAATAATTTGAAAGTGAGTTTAATACCTTTACCAAATAATGTTCGATTGTAATTAATTTTCAAAATGTAAAAGAATTGCAATCCAAAAAAATGGTTTGAAAATGTCAGCCCAGATTAGTTATAATAGTGTGTTTTTAACAGATAAGAACGCCACCAAGTGGCTGGCCTGTCTATACAATAAGATTATATTTTATTAGATTTTAGGTGCATGTAGGTGATGATGAAATATTTATATTTTACCTTAATTTGAAATTTAATTTAGCTTACATGATCTTATTTAATTTTATTTAAAGTCTTTGTGTATGTTACTTTCACCAAACATTGTGTGAACAATGATCTTAATATTTGAAAGAAAGTGGAATAATTTTATTATTTTGATAATAATTAAAATTATACTGATGATGGATGTAGCATGCTATTTTTTTTCTATTGTATTTAATTTATATCAGTGATCTAATAAAAATGAAATTAGCATTGGTTTATTAGGATTTACATAGTATGTTGCATTTTGATTCATTTTAGATGTGAAATCTGATATTGAACTGATATATACTGTCTGGATATATATATATATATTAAAGTTGTGTGTGTGTTTACAGGCTGATCAGTATAGGCAGTGTTAAAGCACTCAAGAAATAATAATGATATGCAGAAAAGAAAATTAATTTACTGCAAAAACAGGTTAATTTGCATTTCAATAAATTCTAACATTATGCAAATTAGCAAAGTTGATAAAAATACCTGCAGAACTTTAAATACTGTTTTGTCAGTCCAGTTCTCTCAGTGATATCTAGAGAAGTAGTAATGAGAAGAGAGAAGAAAAAAGCCAGAGTTAAAATTGATTAGAAAAACTCTAAATATAAGGTAAACCAGTATTAGCAGTAAAAAAAAGAGCTCTAGTCACAATTCAATAAGATAATCTTGAGATGTGTTTGAGCAGTAAGGTGCTTATAGAACTACAGTTAGAAATAGACATTTGTATATAAATTATCTACAGAGATATGAACTATTACATGATAGTCACAATCCAATAAGATTCTCTTGAGATGTATGTGAGTAGTAAGATGCTTACAGAACTACAGTTAGAAATAGACATTTTTATATAAATTATCTATAGAGATATGAACTATTACGTGATCTACATTAACCTTGTGTTCAACTAGCAATGAGCCAGTCGATTTACTATTCTTATCTACTAATATTATTATTATTCAGAGTAAATAAACTTAAATTTATTGTTAAACTTTTTGTGTTTGTTTTCTTTAAACAAATTATATCAGCTGCTAGAATATAGTTCGCCTTGGATGTAACAATTAACTGAAATGTGAAATTAGGAATATTAATTCATATTTCATTTTATATATTATATTTTATTAGATTTTAGGTGATGGCATACTTACATTTTTAATATATATATATTATTTTATTAAACAAATCATGAAAATGATAATTTTAATTTGAAATTTAATTTAGTTTTACATGATCTTATTTAATTTTATTTAAAGTCTTTGTATATATTACTTTCACCAAACATTGTGTAAAAAGTGATGTTAATATTTGAAAAAAAGTGAAATAGCTTTATAAATAAGCTTAAAAAAAAATCAATACTCTTTTGATAGTAATTAAAATTATATTGATGATAGATATAGGTAACTATTTACTACTTACTGCATTTGATGCTATTTTTTTTTCTATTGTATTTTATATCGGTGATCTAATAAAAATAAAATTAGCATTGTTTTATTAGAATTTGTATGATATGTTGCATTTTGATTTATTTTACATGTAAAATCTAATATTAATCTTTTGAAAAACCTCATCATTATTAATTCATAAAATACTTGGCCTAATCTCATTCAGCATTTATTTAGTAGCTGATTTTTGTTCTATATGCAATATTTATCTTTTTTTTTTTTTTTAAAATTAATTCACTAAAGTGAAGAAGATATTCATGTATTCTTTTTTTTTATATAAATTTCTAGATTTTATTCAAATAAAGAAAGAATTTTATTTAAAAATTTCATATCTAGTAAAACTTACGAAAATACTTTTTCACAATGAATAAAATGTTTTAAAAATTACCCTTTTTTTTTTAGCTATGTAAGAGCAAATATTTTAATATTAATGTAATATACTGTTAAATAATACAACTATTAAATAAAAGAAATCATTTGTATTTTTAATAATATTAATTTAATATTAAATGAAATAAGTTACATAAAAAAGTATTTTTTTAGACTATTACATTATAAATGAGATCAAAAGTTCCTTTTTTATTTTTATTAAAGAATGATGCACTAAACTTATTTTCTCTTCTACTGATAACTATAAAAAAGATGAATATAAAATAGAAAATTTAAACAGCAAAATTATTGTCTTTTTTTAATAATTTTTAATACCATTTGACAATATTAAGCAAGTATTTAATTTCTTATGATGCATTTTATATTTAAAAAATTAAAATAAACTTTTATATATTTTATTAACTGATTTGTTTTTATCAAATAATGAAATTGCATTACAATTATAGCGATTATATAAGTTGATATTGTTAAATCCATTTTCTTCTAGAGAGAGTTGATTGAAGGACTTTTAATATTTCATTTTTATAATGTGAGTATAGCCGCACCAGTAAACAAAAAAAAATATTAATACAACATTTCCGTCCGGAAAAAAAACCTCTTACTCTCTCTGGCTCCAATTCGTTTTTTTTTAAATAAACTCTATTTCTCAGGCATGCTTTTAACATCTTTCCTTTAGGTTTCTTTTTTCGCTGTACATTTACTTAAGATTTCCTGGAATTTAGAGTGGTTAAGTAATGGGGCAAAAGACACAAAATTGCCTCAAGGTAGATATATCAAATTCTTTTGTTACTCTCATTAAAATACTATGTATGATAAAACCAAAAAAAAAATATACATTTGAAATAAGTAATAATGCAAAAACAAAATTTATAAATTTGCATATAACTGCATTCCCACAATTTATTAACACATATTTTTCTGAATGTATTCTAAAACAAACCACTATAACTATATACATTTTTCTCCTTTTTTTTTTAAATAAAAAAAAATACTTTTGAACTTTATCACTCTCTTCGACATATATAGATATATAAGATTCTTTATATAAATACTCGCACAGTGAGGCCAATTTATGGGCGTCATACTTTTCTAGGCAATTGGGGAATATTATGTAACTCCCTTGTAACAGGGTTGAACCTGATTACTGTTACAATGCCCCCTGTTGGAAAGACTTCAAAATGAGGTATACATGTTTTGAGGGCTAACAAAAAAATCCATTATAGTACGTGTTAAATCCGCACTTACAACTGTGCCAATGTTATATCCGCAAATCTGACTGTGCGGTCAGCAAATAACTGTTCAATTCCCACGATGTTCTCTTGCAACGCATGCTCTGCTCTTCTCTTGCAACGAATGCTCAGCTGTTCTCTCAGGCTGGCTGCTACAAAAACAGTTCACAATGGGCATACCTTAGCCCTAGTCCAGTTTAGCTGTACACGAACTCTTCGTAGTAAGCACTGCGACTGACCTTAAGCTCCTTACAGCTTCCGTTTCTGCAACAGTCTACTTCACTTGAAAACCGCTGGAAACTCAACTCTTTATTCAGCTGCTATCCAGACGGTTTCCTCAGGCTGTGGTCTTTTTCAGCTATACCTGTGAACTACATTTCCACTGGGCAATGGACACCGCAAGCACTGACGCGAGATATCTCTACTTAAATACTGCCTCTAATACTCTCTATATTAAACTGCGTAGTTGTTACCCAGTCTTCTTATCGCTTTCTGATAACTGCAACAATCAATATACCGTCCAATAAGGTAATGTCCCTTATCTAGAAATATTTGCAATCAGCAAATATTTTTTGGAATTGTCGATCGCCATTACGTCAATGCCTTAATTAAATTCCACAGTTATCAGCGCATGATCTAAAAACAACTTCTCGAATACATTCTAGTTTTTCCGGAATGCACAAACATGTCTACCATTTTTACAAAATACTACAGTACGTACAGGCTTTAAAGCCCTAGCATTGTATGACCCTTTAACCTCTGTCCCAGTGTCAACCCAAAATGTATTATTTCCCTGGCACCATACAATAGTGAATGGACCCTCATATAAATTACAAAGCTTACTGCAGACAAATTTTCCTGGATCACTAACATGTGTTTTCACCATTACCCTGTCTGATATTTGGAATCGGTGTCATATGTCCGCTGACCTTTTATTTTTATTTTGACTCCTTTTCATAAGGGTCTTGTAAGCTTGAGCTTTATCGCTTCTACATCTATGGGACTCTTTCAACCCAGGCAAGGGGGTTTTTAGCAATCGAGGGACATGTTTCCTAAATACAGCCGTATTGGGGCAAACCCGGTCGATTTGTTTACTGACCATTTGATATAATTGACGACCTGTGGAACTTGCTTGACCCACCCTTGATAGTTCGTTGGAAGATAAGTTCTAAATAACTGACCTAGTTCCCACATGACTCTCAGACAGGTTCGACTGCGGATTACGGATGTATGTCAATACATGCTTAGTTCTCTGTCATTGTATCCACCTATGCCATTCCCCCGCCATGAAGGGAGTACTGTGATCTGATAATAAAACATCTGGTTCCCCCATGGTGGGAAAGTTATTATTTTCTAGCATTTTTAGTGTTCTTAGTATTTGTCTAGGATATCGGGTACCTGGCCACAAATTTTGAGAATTGATCATAGACCACAACAAGATACTTCTTGTTAAAGGTGAGCAAAAGACCATAATAATCCAGGGCCATCATTTCCTGGGACCTTGTTGGAATTTATGGAAGTCATAGGTGTTACATAACTCCTATTCACTGGCTTTGCTTTTTGGCATATCCCACACTGGCCTACCATGGCCATAATTGTAGTATGCATTTTGGGCCAATAAAACCAGTCCCAGAGTAAGTGCTTCATTTTGAGTGTGCCATAATGACCATAGAGTTGGTGTACTTGGGTAATAACGGCCTCCTTCATCTGACGTAGTAAAATGGGCTTCCATTCCTCTTGGTCCTCATGAATTTGATACTGTAATATCGATTGTCTTATTCGGTATTGTCCTGCCTTGTTTCCCACCCATATAAAGTCTGTTCATTTTTCCTCTGGCTGCTCTGTTAATGTCCTTAGTTGTCCGTCTTGCCATTCGCGGTGTGGTAGTTTGGCCATATCTTTGTTTTACTGCTTCATTTATCTTTAGGTTCAAACTTACAATATACAGGTTCTTTCCCTTTAAATGGCGTGGTTGGGATCAAGCAGGTTACAAGGTTGGGTTCTAGCAGGTTTATGACTCAATATGTCAGGCACAATGTTCTCTGACCCGTTTTAATATTTTACGGTCTAGTCATATTCCTGGAGATATAGACTCCATCGAATCAGTCGGCTGTTGGTCAGGTAGCTGTGGTTCAAAAACTCCAAGCTTTTATGGTCAGTAATGACAACCACTTTCAATCCCAACAAGAGTGTTCTGAACTTCTGGAATGCCCAGATAATTGCAAGAGCTTTCTTTTCAGTAGTGGTATAGTGATGCTCAGGTCCTTTAAGTAATTGGCTTATAAAGTATGATACTTTCAGCTGATTATCATCTTGCATCTGGGATAATGTGACTCCTAGCCCATACCCACTACTGTACATTTGTACAATGAATACTTCTTGAAATCATGAAATACCAACATGACTTGGTTTCTCAAACCTTTTTATATTCTCATCTCTTGTTCCGAAGCTCATTCCATAGGACATTCTTTCTTACCAGCTTGACCAAAGGCTCCATGTGATCTGCGAATCCCTCATAAAACCTGTTATAGAAATTTCAGAGATCCATAAATGATCGAATTTGCTTCCGCAATGTAGGTTTAGGGAATTCTCTAATAGCCAATATTTTGTCTGGATGGGGTTTTAGCCCTTGGGAACCCATCACCTGGCCCAAAAATGTAACTTCATCCTTATATAACATGCTTTTTTTAAAAAATTAACCTTGATTCCTTTTTTTAGGCATTCTTTAAGAAATGCTTCTACATCTTTAAAATGTTCTTCGAAGGTTGCCGATGCCACTAATACATCGTCTACATACATGGTGATGAATTTTTTCACTTCCTCTGACAATTCAGCAACTTCGCACCATTATTATTAGGCCAAGCGGCATACGGTTAAATTTATAAGAATAACCATCATATCTAAAGCTAATGTATTTTCGGTCTTCAGAATGGAGTTGGATTTGCCAGTAACTGGCAGTCAAATCAAAAGTTGAAAATATTTTCTGTTTCTTAAATCTTTCTAAAAATTCCTGCATAGAAGATAGGATAGTACAATCTGAGATAGTTATTCAGTTAAGTTGTCTCGTGTCCAAACACAACCTGACCGACCCATCTTTTTTTTGACAATCACTAGCGGATTACAATATAGGGAGGAACACTTCAAAATAGTTCCCCATTTTAATCATTTGGTTGATTTGTTCATTCACCTCATTCTGATATTGATGTGGGCCTGGGTATGACCTAGACTGGAATGGTTGGTCCTGGTTTATCTTAATTTTTTGCTCGAATCCTTGAATTACACCCGGTATATCTGAGAAAATGTGGCCATACTCTTCCAATATTATCTGCAGTGCATGCTCTTTTCCATGGGCCACATTTGCCTGCTTAACTTTCTCAGCTATCACTCTGCCCATTGGGTCTTCCTCAATCTTCATGACCCCACTTGAATGGTATAGATCTGGCACCAGAAATTGAATTGTTTCTCCTTCACAGGTGATTCTCTCCCTTTCATAGTCCAGGACACATTTGTATTTATGTAGGAAATCAGATCCTAATATGGCCTCGTGTATCAGGTCCTTCATAATAAGGAGTATATGAGTGGATGTTTTCCCACTTATCTGTAAGTCTACCCATATCTGCTTAGGTTCTATATTGGCCCTCTTATTATTTGCCATTGTCACCTGTGTAACCTTCACTGGAAGGGTTCATGTGCCCGGTTGTTTCCTAACCAGTTTGTGATATAGTGTTTCTGACAACATAAATTTGACTCTCCGAATCGATGAGGGTTTCTATTTCTATCTGATTGATTTCCACATGAATCTTTGGGCATTCCTGTTTTGCATAGTAAGGAAGCCTATCTTTCCATGAACACACCAAATTCCCAATGTATTTTCTTTTCCTCAGGTGTATAATTCTTTCTTCCTCTGCCATATCCGTTTGACATTTATCCATGAATTTTCTATCTTCGATCTCTTTCATTTACTCATCTACCTCAATTTAACTTAATATTTTGTAAATTTCTTCAGCTGACCTAGTACTTTTAATCCCCACTAGGCATTTTATTTCTAATGGCAAATTTCAACACATCATTCTTACTATCTGATTTCAGATAGCTTATAACTCTCTAATGTCTTCAGTGTGGCCATTTGTTGTCTGAAAAACTATGTAATTTTCTTTTTCTGAAAACTTCTGATTAATGATTCGCATTTTGATATTCTGCTGTTCCCTAGTCCAGAACATCTTCTTCAAGGCCGTTTCATACTCCTAGTATGTTTGGAGTTAGTGTAACATGGAATTCCACACATTTTGGCCTAGCCTTGCAGGTGGATCTGCGGTAAGATTATTTTGAATTTTTCTGGCATCCCATATTTCCTAAAATATTTTTGTAAACTATTTATATGCTCTCTCGGACTGTTCCTTCCGCTCTATCTCCTGTATTTTTTTCATTATCATATCTATCCTGCCTGTCTCTGTTGCTTTATCTTTGAGACAAATAACTTTTATTTCTGCATGAAATGATGACACAATTTATCTACTTATTATTTTTTCGTACAACGTGCTAGGCTCACCACTCCAGCTAACAAAGTACTATACTGACTGACACCTGCCCTATTGTTGAACCTCTAATCCTGTCTGGTGCTTTATTCTTCCCTGTAGTATTAATGAGATAATATAATTAACAACTATAACAGCAATACACAAAAACAAATCTTATCAACCTGCCATTCTTCTACTTTTATAGCCCTATTCATTGGGAAGCCATTTTAACAGGCAACCCCGGTATCCATTTTGTTGTTTGTATAAATATCTAAAAAAAAGTTGGATCTGTTGACCATGTAAGGTAGTAAATGCAAAACTATGGCTATCTAGTGGCCATACCACCTGCAGATAGAATTTGAATACTATCTGCCGTATTGTGTTTGAATACGAATCCACTTTCTTAATGAATTCTTAAAAAATAAATTTACAAATTCTATATAAGGATATAAGTTAACAAAAAAAAAATCTACCTAGTGGCCATTATCTCATTAAAAAGATGAACAACAATTTCTTCGGAAAAAGCATATTTATGAGTGTCAGTTAATAGCTAACCTCAAGCACCAATCTCACTAACACCATAAGAATTATACTTTTCCTATCTAAATAATCTTAGAACTATCACTAATTAGGTGCCCGGTCTTCTAGCTAGCTCAGATCCAAGGGCTGGGAGGTGACAACACCCATCAGCATGAACAGAGTTAAATGATAAATTTGCATATTTGGAACGATCTTTCCCTGATTTCTATGCTTCTCAAATTAGATCGTGTGCCATTTAAAATTAGCTACCTTGAACTCCCTACTTTTAAACATTTATTACCTCAATACGCAATCTATTTCCTTATCAAATTTATGGTTTGGAGTTTAAAAGTATGTTAATATAATTGCTTATACAGAAACGCATACTCAAGTCATTTTGCGATATATATTGTAACTTATTAAAGAGAAATTCAATTGTATATTAAAATATCATTGGATTGTCAAAAATTCAAATGTATTAAATAATTAAGAAACGATTCAAATATAAATATTTAGCTTAATAAACGAAAAAGAATTGTTGTAGCTTTTTATTTTATTTTTATATCAAAGAGCAAAGAATTAAGTATGCAACTTGCTGAGCATAAGCTACTAAACAAAAGATCAGACTGAGTTATCAATCATATTAAGGGTCATTGGATTAAATGAAATATACTCCTGGATAGTAGCTATATAGCCATAAGGTCAAAAATATTAAAATGATGAGTAGGAATAAATTAAACATATTTCTATAATTAGATTTCTCAAGATATCACAATATTAATAATTATAAACAAATTATTAATAACAATTATTATAACTCAGGTATATGGAAATCAAGTGAGGTGAGTACACTAGTAACTCAATAAAATATCTTCTCAGATATACAGACTGTAGATTTTATCCACTTTCATTTCTTGGTTTGATGTTAAGTGCATGTCTAAGTGAACAACAAGTGAATATGGTCTATCAGGGGCGCCACTAGATTATCTGAATCTAGATACAGTTATATCTCATAACCTTTCACATGTACCAGGTTTGAATTCCTTTTGGTACCTTATTTCTTACAAAATGTATGATTTTGATTTTAGACCCATATCATTGTATGCACTAATATTTAAGTAAACACCTAGGTAACATAAAACATCTTTAAACTGAAGTGGAATTCATTAGACATAAATCATTTCTTAGATCTTAGCATAACAAATGTGTTTCAATATTTTTTTATAAGTTTTACTAGCTCAGATTACTATTAATTTAGGGTGGCAATTCACTCATCCTTGCATGAAATAGATGAGGGGTGGTGGTTATAATAATACTAAGAAATCACTAAATACTATGAAATCAATATTTATTTATGGCCTTTAAACATTTAAACAGCTCATTAATTAAAACGTTGATGATGATGATGATGATGACGATAATGATAACAATAATGACAATGGTTTCAACCACAGCTTTAGGACTAAGCCTAAACATAAAACCTAATTTTTATAAAGAAATTCATAATTATTGTTAATCTTAGCATATTTAATCATATCTTAAACAACTAATATTCAACCATTGATGATGAATGATCACACTTGATAAAGACTACTCTTAATGAAATATATGCGCCTCATTTAATAACATAAACTAATATTTATTACTGCATTTCTAACTTATACATAAAAATTTCTATATTTACATGAAAATTTATATTAACAATAACAACAATAATCATAATTGACTGTTTTAAAATCATAACATTAAATTTTAAATTCTTCCCCCTTTCCCGTAAATGTATTTCAAAAGTATATTGTATTAAATTGGGTAACCGATTTGTTAAAATGTTCCATCCACAAGAAAAGTATTTCATAAAACAAAATATCCACTCATTGGCACACATACTTTATAAATCCAACATGTAAGTAGAATGACAAAAATAAATGTTAGTAAAATTGGAAAGAGCAAGTTTTAAATTATTTTCTCCCCCTCTCTTCTAAGCGCTGAAATGCTATATTTTCCTAAAACAAAATAATCTAATATTTTAATACTACTTATTACTTCACATTCACTCGCAATTATACACATATAAAAATATTATTATGTATGTGCGTGTTTTATCCCATAATAACAACATATTATTTAAAACCAAAATAATAATACAAAAAATTATTTTACACATTAATATTTCATAACTGTAAATTAATAAACAAATAATTTTGATACATTCAAGATCATTTATGAAGCTTAAGGCTATTATTAGTAAGAAATTATTGTTTTTAATCGATCTGAATTGCCTTTAAAAGTTATTTAAATAAAATATACCACTTTATTGCTAAAATGTTTATTAAGACTCTGATATCATAAAGAAAATAGATATAAAAAGTCATATTACCGATCCTTTGTTTTGTGTCGAACCTCCAATGAGTCAAACTTGTCTTGTATAATGTCTATATTTCTGCAGCTACCATTTCCATTTTACTTTGGAACAATCTCTTTCTTGGGGTGTATAATTAGTTGATGATGATTCTATTGTGGTTATTTGCTTTAGTGGACAATTTGGAAATCATTATATTAATTTTTCCTCTCTTCCTGTCAAGCATGATTCTTTTAGTGGATGAAATACAGCAGTTTTCACGTTTATAAATTTCCTGGAGCTCAAACTCAGTTACTGGAACAATTAATTGGACTTGATGATTAATATTTATCAGTAGATTAATTCATCTTTCTGATCTCCTTCTAATGCAGGTGAATGTTTTCTTCCTTCTATTTAAAACATTTTATCTCTCTCAGTCAGTTGAAAGGTGTAGAATATTATTTTTCAGACAAGACATCTTTTCTTCCCTATATGATCTGCGGCTCCGTGACAGTCAGGTAAAAGATGAGACATATATATAATTTTTCTACCCCATTCTTATATTTTCAACATTCAAAACTTGATATAAAAAAAATGATTTAAAAAAAAATTATCTAGCAGAACTAAAAATGTTGGTCTGCTTTAGTTTCAATAATTTTTAAAAAGTCTCTTGCACAATATATTATAATCATAATAATCTAATAGCTCAACTGATTTTCCAGACTGCTTTTATATCCGATTTTTGAGTCAACTCACCCAATTAAAGTGATAGTGTGAATTGCTATTTTTGACCAACTCAAAAAATCACATACCTGGTTTTCAGACACTTTTGTCTTAAAAAAAAATAGACAATCCTTTTTCCTTTTTCACGTATATCTGTAATATCTAAAATTGGAGTTTCTTTCCTTTAATCTTAAGATGAGACAATTTCAAAATTAGAGTTCCCATCAAGCTTAAGCTCCAAAATGACAAACAATCATTTACAAAAACAAAATTGCTACAAAAATAGATATCTGATTCAACAGATTTCCTCTTTTAACATAAAATTGTAAAAAAAAAAATAATTTGACAGATTTAACCCTTCTTTTTCTTTCAATATTTAATAAATGTAAATTTCTGTATGTAATGTACACACATACTTTATCATTTCAAATCATTCATAAACTGACATTAAATAATATAATTGCTAGCTTAGTAATTATAACCCTAATATTTAAAATTAAATTCTTAGCTTTTAAATCTCAATTACAATTATAGAAAAGCAAAATAGAGGTATAGAATAAGACATTAGAATTGATCAAGCATAGGTTAGTTTTAAAGAAAGTTAAAATGTTTAATATTTGAAATAAATATAACAATTAAATATATTTGCCTATATATGTGTAACTCTGCTTTTTAACAGAAAAATCAAATATTGAATAGTTTAAATATGTGTATTACCTGTCTATCAACACATGAACAAATAAAGAATATAATTGTTGACCCACTCTCTTTCTGTCTAAAGCTTTTAGAACTCGATCTAAAAAAAAAATGTGATGATGATTTTTGTTCATTTTCTCTCATGCACATTACTATAAATTTAGCTAATGACTAAATTGTAATGGCACAATATATATTGTCATGAAGGGAATTAGGCCAATATAAGTGATAAATATGCTCATTAATGATAGGTAAATAATATGTTTTAAAGTAAGAATACAATTTTATTGCTATTCCGTCTAATTAAATATTGAGAAGAGAGAAATATATATATAATTTACATAACAAATGATAATATAAAAGAAAAAGGAAATTTATTAAATATAAAAGACCATATAATTAAACAGCATGTGTAAGAATGCATTTATACATTACAGATTAAATTATATAGTTTTAAACAATGATTAAACCTTTAGAGAGTAATGATAGGCAATTTTCAGTTCACTTAAAATAATAAAAATTAATCATATTTATCTTGAAGTACCCGGAATTTTATTTTTATTAAGTATAAATTTATTTCCACATAAGCTTGTTTCAATGATCTAAACGAAATCTATATATCCTTGTATTGTCGACGAATGAAAAAAATTTTCTGTTAATGATAAAAGTACGACATGACCATCCATTCAATCCTTCCTGGATTATTTTAGCGGCATATCGTAGAGTCCTTAGGGTTCTTGGATGGGCAGACATTGAACAGTAACAGCTATATATATTTGGAGTTTAGGGTACATATTTGTTCTATCCCTGCATTACAATTATAGCAATTATATAAGTTGATATTGTTAAATCTATTTTCTTCTCGAGAGAGTTGATTGAAGGACTTTTAATATTTCATTTTTATAATACGAGTATAGCCGCATCAGTAAACTTAACGGAAAAAAAATATTAATACAACATTTCTGTCCGGAAAAAAAAAAAACTTTTACTCTCTCTGGCTCCAATTTTTTTTTTTTCAAAATAGTTTATCAGCATTGAGATCTCTATTTCTCAGGCATGCTTTTAACACCTTTCCTTTAGGTTTCTTTTTTTTGCCATACTTTTACTTAAGATTTCCTGGAATTTAGGGTGGTTAAGTAATGGGACAAAAGACACAAAATTGGCTCTAGGTAGATATATCAAAGTTTTTTGTATGATAATACCAAAGAATAATATACATTTGAAATAGGTAATAATGCAAAAAAAAAAATTATACATTTGCGTATAACTGCAGTCCCACAATTTATTAACACATATTTTTCTGAATGCATTCTAAAACAAACCACTGTAACTATATACATGTTTCTCTCTCCCTTTTTTTTAAATAAAAAGAAAAACTTTTGAACTTTATCTCTCTCTTCGACATATATATATATAAGATTCTTTATATACATACTCGCACATTGAGGCCAATTTAAGGGCCTCATGCTTCTCTAGGCAGTTGGGGAATATTGTGACTTTTTTATAACAGGATTTGAACCTAGCTACTGTTACAAAATATTCCAAATACATTCAACTGTGCACATCAAACACCAAATAGCAAAATCAAAACTATAGTTTACCGAAAACCTACACATACAGGAAAATACCTAGCCTATACATCCAATCACATCAGAAACACAAAACATGGAGTCATACTATCACTATGGAATAGAGCAGACATGGTCAAACTGCAGCTCGTGAGCTGCATGCAACTCTTTAGAAGATTAATTATGGCTCCCGGTACATGTACTTTAGGTCCCTTTTGTATTTACATAGTTCGAAAAATAATAATAATTTCTAAATATTAAAAAAAATTGAGAAAATAGTTTTTTTTAGATATCATATTGACATGTATTCATATATATATATAATCTTGAAGTATTTTATTTAGCGTATATACTAGCCTCACTATCTTATTATAAAATAGCCAAGGAACAAACCACCTGAAAATTTTCTTACTTAAAAAGTTTAATTGATGAAAATGATGTCCGATCGACACTATGAATTTTATTGTGCTCCGTATGAAACAGTTTGTATTTGGAAATTTTGGTAAGTTGATTGTAATTTCTTTCGCAGTACATTTTCAGCATTATATATGTTTTTATCATATTGTTAAGAATAGAACCAAAATTTTTATTTATTTAAATGCTTCTGTTATTTTCAATTTTTTTAAAAAATATGGTGATAGAGAACAAAAACATAAAAAAGAAAATACAAAATTACAAAAAAATTAAGTCGGATGTCACATGACCTAATTTAATAAACTTGTATTTACAAATGTTATATATAGCGACACCAGTAGCAGAAACCGGTCTGGGATTAGGGATATTCTCAAAGCTTGTTAACAGCTTATTTTATGAGCTCTATATAGAACATGAAAACAGAACTTTTAATAGTGAATGGGAGGAAAATTTCTTTTTTATTGACAATAACTGAAAGGCATTATTTCTTATTTGTACATCTACAGTAGCAAATTATAAAGTTGGTAATTTATGTTGTAATCATGAATCCCATCATCCTCAGTTTTGTGCTCACTATCCACAGAATTCGAAATTATGATCAGAAAAACTTGCTTCTTTAAAATCAAGCTTAAATAAACAACAGTCCATTTTGTCATAATTTAGCAATCAAGCTGACAATGTTGTTGAAACTAGTTTCGTAATTTCCTGGGACATTGCTTGTGCAAATTGCCCATATGGAAAATGAATTTATTTAAAAAAACTTAAGAGTGGTAGTTAAAATTTTAGATCCAAATAATGCAGTGTTGCAAAAATTATTTTGCAAATTATAATATTGAGACACACAATTGAACAACGCATAACAGAAGTAATAAATCTCTTGAAGTTAATTTAAAAAATGATCTGAAGAACTGTATCCTGTTCAGCTTAGCTCTTGACAAATTGACAGATATCACAGATCTTCCTCAATTGGCCATTTTCATACATTTTGTTTCTTTTGAATTAATTGTTAAAGAAGAATAGGTTTAGTGGCACATCAAGAATCAATCTGTGGTATTAATATAAAAAATGCACTTGATTTAATCTTGAAGAATTTTGAAGTGCCACTCAATAAGTTTATATGTATTGCAACTGATGGAGCTCCAGTAAGTCAGTCTTATTGAACTTTTAAAAGATGGTTCTAAAATTCCGCAATTCATGCCTGTTCACTGTATAATTCACCATGAACATCTCATTGCTAAATGTTTAAAATATCTGATGTGATGACAACTGTTCTACATACACCTGGGTCTCGTTTTATGTGGTAGATAGGTTCCACAGAAAACCTGCATTAAAAAAAATCGCACAAAAATAGACTTAACTTACCTTGAAAAATGGGGGATAGGTGTTGTAATTTTCAGAATTCGCATAAAAGCAAAGCAAAAAGGAAAAATTACTTTAAAATTCGCATTAAAAAAATAAGCAAATAAAGTATGACTAATAAAAAATTTCAAATATTTGGAAAAAATTAATACAAGACAAACTTTTTTTGTTAACTACAGTATTTAATTTTTCATACATATATTAATCATTACTGCTAGCGTTTGTTTGGAAACTGATAAGAAATCAGATTCGATGTGATGTGATATATTGTGGCTTCTCATTAAACAAAGTCAAGAATCTCTCAGCAATTATGCCCAGAGAAATCTGTTAGCAACTTTATTTTTATTTGTGATGTGATGTACAACTAGCGCCACTTTTAGTCTTGTGCTGTGTTAATGGTTTTCTGTAAATGGTTTTCTGTTTCTATATTTAAAAAATGACATCGCAATCAAAACAAAAAGATTATACATTATCATTAGAAAGACAATTCTGAAAAAAAAAAAAAGTATTATTTTCAGTTTATAAAATCTTCGTTTTTTATTTTAAAAATCTAAAAGTTTATTTATTTCTGTTATATATAACAAAATATGTTTTAAATGTTTAAATTTTTCGATAATTTATTACGATATTTTTATATCTAAGTATAAATCTATTATTATTATTTACTCATTAGTATAAATAGGTTAATACAGCTTCAGGCTATATTCATGTTAGCTGCTAATATAACGTTATATTTTTGAAGAAAAAAAAAATTTCAAGTAAAAATAAGTTATTAATAATTTAAATTTCTTGATATCTAATAAATATAGTGAAATATAAAAGATATTAAGAAGAAACATGAATCGCATAACTTCAAAATCGCATTAAAATAATCCGCATAAAATTTTGAGACCCAGGTGTATTGTAAATTACATTCGTGCAAATACAAAAAATCACTGTCAATGAAGAACTTCCAAATGACCTTAATCTCTACTATATCGTTAGATGGCTATCTAGTTACAATGTATTAGATCGATTTGTAGATTTGCTTGAACCGATTACAATATTTGGCCTCATGATTCTAATTGCAAGTGATTAACCTTATGTAATTTTATTATTTCCAATGTTGTTATTGATAAGGCTGGTCTTATGCTGTTCATGTGATTTTCATGATGGATTAGAATGGTTTTCAGCAGAGACATTTTGAAGTTTGGATTTTTTTCCTTGTTCTCCATAGTTTTTTCATAATTTTTCCAAAGCATTTGGGATTGCTCTCTTGTGAAGATATTTGAGGCCATTTGGAAGAACTGAATAGTCGATTGATTTAATCTGTATTTTGTGTTATCTCTAAATTTTTTCCTATTTCTCAACTTATCTACCACAAATTGGATTCCTCAATATTGTACTCCTAAAACTCTATTCATATTTGATTTCTAGACTTTACAAATAATTCCTAAATGTGTCTTTTAATTAAAATTTTCATTACAATCAACTTTGCTGAATGATTGAGAGAGTCTGGTTGTTTGGGGGGGGGGGGAGATACCTATATTCTGGTTCTTTTGAGTGGGCTAGGATGAGGGTGCTGGGATTGTTGCCAAAGTTGGATTTTCTCATTCACAGGAAGGAAAAAAATGCTATTCATAGCGGTTTTAGCATTATTGTTATAAATGATTTTATCCAAGTATTATTGCAAAGTAAACTGCAGTTTGGCCTAATGATTTTAATTGCAAGTGATTCACCCTATTTCAATTTATTATTTCCAATGTTGTTATCTCTAAGTGTTTTCCTATTCTCAACCTATCCATCGCAAATTGGATTTCTCAATATTGTACTCCTAAAATGCTACTCATATTTAAACTCTAGACTTTACAAATAATTCCTAATTGTAACATTCATTTGTCTTTAATAGTTAATATACAGCCTTTCCACACCCCTTTCCCTTTTCATATGCCCTTTCACTATGTTGCTCCTGAATTTCATTTTTATCATTCTTTGTAAACCTCTTATTTAACTGTATTTGTGCTTTTTTTTTATGAATAAACTTTCATCACTGAGAAAAAAAATCATATCCCCAATTGGATAATGATGAATGGTTGCAGGATTTGATGTTTCTTACAGGGAAAAGATAAAATAATATCTGATTTTTATCAGAGCATATTAAGTTTCCAAACAAAAATTCACCTTTTTCAAAACGACATTAAAAATAAAATATTAGATCATTTTCTCGTCTTAAAAAATCTGTGCAGATATTAAATTCGAAAAACGTAATGAGTATCAAGAAAAGCTTGAAGAAATATTAACGGAATTTAATAATAGATTTGAAGATTTGAAATATTTTAAATCAACTCTTGCTTTTTATGTAAATCCATTTGCTATTGATATCATTCATGATGGGTTTCCCATATTTAATGTAATACTGGCTAAAAAAGCAGCTCTGAAATTAGAATTATTAGAAATGAAAGAAGACCAAGCTCTGCTATGACAATATAAGTCGACACCAATCAATGAATTCTGGAAATTTGAGCCGGAATCAAAGTACCCACAATTAAAAAAGGCTGCTTATCGAATTATTTTGATTTTCAGGACAACTTATTCCTGTGAATTTTTTTACTCCAGTTTGAAATTTATAAAATCAAAATATCATGCACAACTAACAAACCAGCAGCTAAAAGAATTCCTGCAGACGGGCATGACAAATTTTAAAAATTTGTCACAACAAATAAAATATAATAAATAAATATACTTTTTTTTTATTATATTCAATTTTTAATACATATAATATTTAGTTTTATATATAAAGGATTTGAAGTCAGATTTTCATATGACCCTTAACTCTCCATACCATCTCATATTGCTGATCCACCTGATACACACCTGTTGAAAAGATAAATAATCATCAACGTACATATTTCATGCTAAGCCAGCAATCATCAGTTGGTCCAGTTTACTATCTCCACACATATATACAATCAGTGCTCAGCTTTATATTAAGATAACCAATCTTCATACTTTAATGGACAGGTTTCAAACTACTCCAACCCACAACTTTTCAACCGTCCATTTCCTTAAAAATCTGATGATGGAACATTCAAAGCTCACATTAATTTTATGTACTTATTTCAATGTTCAATAAATATACCCAAATACAATTAGTATTAGTTCATTTATAATATAACCTTATTTAATATTTAGTTGTGTCTTTCAGATAATTTTAAATTTTCAAAAACAGCTTGGACTAACCAAGAGCTTGGCCACTCCTGGAATAGAGCAAAAGAAATTTGTTCAGAAACCAGCGATTTAAAAAAAGAAAAGATCTATATAGAACAAACTCTTATGAAAAATGGTTATCCATCAGCTGTTATTAAGAAAATGTTAAATAGACAGCAAAAAGAACCATCAAGAAAAAAGACAATTATTGGTACAGTAATGTACGCATACATTCCAAAAATAGCAGTCAAATTAAGGAAAATCTGCAGTATATCATCAGAACAGCTTTCCAGAGCCATGCCACACTACAAGGAATTCTAACATCTACAAAGCCTAAACTTGAAATGCTGAAAAGAAAAAACTGCATCTATGAAATACCATGTGATGTGGATGATTATATATTGGTGAGACCATTCATTCCATTAAAAAGTGCTTGCAAGAACACAAACTGATGATTAGAAGAGAGAAAACAGATGTGTTTAAGGTAGCAGACCATGTATGTGCCAATGAACATATGTTCAATTGGGTAAATACAATTAATATTGGATAGAGAAGAAAAGGTAGAAAAAAGAAAATTTAAAGAAGCTGCTCACATGACAATGGCAAAAAATCCCATAAGCCAATCTAGAGTGACTAAACATAATGTATGGAAACCACTAATCAACTTTGCTCTTAGAAAAAGTGGAGAAATCAAGAGGAACTTCATAAATAATTTTATGAAATTTCTACTGACTGTTACCTGTGGCAGGATGGCTCAGTTGGTTATGGTATTACCTTAAAATTCAATACTCAAGAATCTAAGGTTCCAGGTCAGAATCCCATGCTAATACTATCACTGGTCAGGCCAGCAACACCTGAAGAAGAAGGGGGAATAATATTTCTCAAAACATTTGTGCATATACTAACTGTTTGATGTGCTATTACTAACAGTTGAATGTATTTGGAGTATTTAAATAAAGTTAATTTTTTTTAAACACATTCAATACTCATATTAGATTATGCAAATAGTCCAATATAAAAATACAACTAGAACACCATCATCACAAATCTTTAGGAAAACATGATATGTGATATGTTTCATACTAATATTTAAATCCAATAATTATAGAAGTAAATAACATATGCATTACTCCAGAAAAAGATATGTTAAAGAAAATATATGTAATAGATAGCTAACAGATAAAGTTAAGATGAATGAGAGTAAAATTAATTAGCATATTATTGAAAGAAAGTTATAAACAAACTTTTAATAAATGATAAATATTTGCATAAAATAAACAATAGAAATAAATTAGTTGCATAAAACAAATATTAAGAAATTCTGCTTCATAAATGATGAGAGATTTACTAATAAGAAATATTTGCTTAAAACAATTGAAGACGAAAAAGACTAATTAAAAAAGCAGAGGGGAAAACAGACTGATTCATATCTGAGGAAATAAGATAGTGATCAAGAATTAAAACTGGAAATCAATGAGAGGTATAAATAGCATGTACAGAGAGTTTTTTACTTTTGCAAAATTACTTGCATATTCATTGCAAACTATCTTAATTGTGAACTGTTGTACTGATTTTTTGGAGCCAGTGGAGTTAGAATAGGGCTGAAAGAAGCCAGGGAGAAACTGTTCCGGAAGAACAGTTGGTTCATTCAGTGAGGGAAGCAATCATAAAAACTGTCTCTGAAGGTACTAACAGCCAGCTAGGGACTAAGGCAGACAGTATTGATCTTATTTTGTTTTTATATGCCTAATGGGCTCTATAGGAAAAAACACAGTGAACTGTGAGTATATTCATTTGTTAAATTTGTACTCAGCTAGACTTGAGTGATAGACTGTTGGAATCAGAGTTTTACTTAATCGTGGTATATATATATAGGGTTTTATTTGTTTGTGTGCTGAGCTATCAACATAGCTGTTAATGATATTTTGCTGTGAGAGTCAGTGCTAAATTCATGTTATTTAGCATTGATAATTCTTTATTGTAATTTTTGCTGTTATTGATTTTTGTTGATATTTCTGTTTGTTACTTATTTTGTTGATATCCATATAATATATACATATATATATGAAAATACACAACAGTATGATAATAGTGACACTAAAATAAAAATATGATTACTGTTTGAAATAATAAAAACTTCCAAAGCAGAAAAATATTGCAGTAGATCATGATTTGTTAATGATAAATACAATAAAATGGTATTTTGAGAAACAATAGAGCAGTAAAAAATATGCCTTTTTATAACGCAGATGCTAAGAACAAAAAAAGAAGGTATTGGGAGGGAATAATACATGCATGAAGAATAGATAAAGATTTCATTGTATATTCTTTCTACTTAGTTTATCAAAACACATACCACAATTTTAGTATATTGTAGCTCTAACTAAATTGTATTAACATCTTCATTGAGAATTTGACTCTTTTTATTCACAACTTTTAATATTCATCTCTTTTCAAACTAATTGATTATGAATATTGGTAACCCAATATAGATTCTCTGTGTAATAAAGAATGCAAAAATTATTAGCTGCCTGTCATTTTTTACTTTTTTAATTTTCATAGCTTTTTTTTTCTATTTGATTTTTTTGTTATCATATGCATCATGAAATATAAAATATTAATTGTATGAAATTAGGCTAATGGAATATTATATATTTATATAATGTACTTTCACAGTTTTTCAGAATATCTATTACAATTTATTTTTAATTACATGCCTATTTCAGTTAACCTGTGACAGCTGCAACCAATATATGATATGGCTATAAATCTTAATTTTATATAATTTTTTTAATTGAATATGTATTGATCTTAGTACTGTCGTAAATATATCTATTTGGTAAAAGTCAAATTAGTTTGACTTTAGCTTGTGTAGTTTTAATTTTATATCCCCTTTTCTGTTTTAACAGTATCTAATATTACTTATAGTCTAAAAGGCTGTAAATTTTTTAAATCTTTTTTTTTTAAAAAATCAATATTTCTTTTTCTAATTTTTTAAATAAGTGTTATAAAACTTATTTTAATAAAAGCAAAAATAATCAAATGCATAACTTATTTCATTGTAATAACCAATTATGAGAAAACAAAGCAGTCAACTGATCTCCATTTGAACAAAGTACTTTTATTTCATTTTCTGGCTATATTTTTCAAAAATTTTCAATAACTGTTGTAAATAATGCTTATAAAAAAAAATCAAATTTGAACAATAATTATATAACAACAACTACATATCTTAGGAGTTGTATGAGATATCAATTGTAACTGGAATGTCACAAAACTGCATTAGCTATTGTGTCTTAATATGGATTAGATATGTAATTAAAGCTATAGAAGGACCTCAAACATTTTTACCTTTTTAACCTTGTTCTGTTAACTTATCTTTACTATTCTTTTTTTAAATACTCCTTTCTACAGCCTCAAGTTTTTTCCACCTATATAAAACCACAAGCCAAAAAAAAAAAAAAAAAATACTTAATTAATCTTTTTTTAAAATCTAATTTCAGAAAGTGTTGGAAATAATAAATTAAAGCTTTATTTTTCAGAATTCATAAATTTCACTACTTTTTCCACTGAATAGAATATAGAATATTACTCGGAAAACACTGGCATGCATTTTGTTTTTAAAAGCTATATAACTAAAGAAAAAAAAACCAATATTAAGAATAAGTAAATCAAAAAATTTACAAAAATTATTTGTAAATTTGGAGCATAATAAGTTAACATTATCAAGTAATATTGTACTTCAAGAACTTAATGTTCCAATTGGAAAACTTAATTAAATGCTTTGATATATAATAATTTAAATGCATGTATATTAAAATCTTATACTTTTTTGACTTAGTAAGTTTTATGAATTATCACAATAGCTTTTTTTAATAGCATGCTCTTTTTTTTTTATTTTAAAAATTAAATATTTTTTTTAATAATTATACATTTTTTTCATTCTAAAACACTTTTCAATGTTATGAACATTTGTTCTGGTTTTCAAGTCAATAGAATAGAATAGATAAATAATTCTAAAGCAAATTTTTTTTCCAAAACCACAATAATAGTTTGAAAAGGTATAGCATTAGCATATATTAATAGTATATATTTTATACTTATGATAAATTTTGAAACTCGTCTTTTAAATAAACATATTAATTTATTTAATACCGAAGCTTTTTAAATTATATTTTTATTTGATATTTTAAGCAGCCACTGCAGATGATTATAGATATTTTTTCTTTAATAAAAGAAAAGAAAGATATGAAGACAAAATATAATAATAATAATAATAATAATAATAATAATAATAATAATAATCACTACCACCACCATCATCATCTATTAGAAATGAGTTTTGCTATGACCTAAAAACCAATTTGTGAAACACAAGTACATCTACATACACAACATACTAGTCTGTTATTCTGTTTATTTGATATTTTGCAATGCTGTCTTTTAATTTCTACAACAAACTTTTATTCCTGAAAGATTTGAACTTTTTTCTAATTGTAGTTTTCCATTGTATTCTATTCTCTGCCACATATCTATGATGAAAACAATCAAAATCACATTTCTTTAGAATGTTTTTGAGATAACTAATAAATTAAAGATAATATTAATAGTGTGTATTTAGAGAAATCTTTAAAATATCAAATACACTTTTAATGCCTTTTCTTTGTTGAGCACCATTGTCAAAGGCAACAATTATATTCAAAACAACAAGAAAGGAAATATAAAATTTTACATTTAAAAGTGCATATTCCAAAATGCACTCAAACTAATGTTATTAGATTTTCTGTTCATCACTGAATCTACTTATTAATGAAAAAAATATGTGAAAAAGACTGTAATTTTTCATTCACCAGTTGCATTAAACCAATTAATCAATAATAATAAAAATAAAATTTATATCAAAAATTGTCCACTCATCATTTATGTAATTAAATGAAAGTAATTAATTTGTTCTTATATATACTATGGTGAATCAAGGGCAAATATTAATATAAGATTAATACAATATATATATATTGTAATGCTAGCAAGATATGTGTTATGAAACAAATGATTAAATTATTAATAAAGACAAGAATAGAAAGTAATAAAATTGAAAATAGAAAGTAAGTATAATATATTTTAGAGTAGTTTTCTTTTGTTTTAAATAGTTTAAAACACAATTTTGTAAAATAAAAAAAAAGATTGTATTTTTTTTTTTTAAAGAGAATGGGGTAGGGAAAGATTTAAAAACTCTCTCCTTTTCTTCCTAGCGTAAGCTTGTGGCTAAGACCAGTAGAGGTCCTTACTTTTGAGTTTTTCAGATGCTTATTACTAAAGGTTACAGCCTTAGTAAGTATTGTTTTATAAAGTAAAAATAAGTTGGAGGAATAACTGCGTAAAATAAATCTTAGTAGAAATCGAAAATAAAAAGATTAATTAATTAATTTGGAATACTAGTAAGATTACTGATTAAATTAATTAAAAGAAAAACATGTAAACCATCTCATAAAAGTGATAGTAGTTTAATCTAAGAAAAGATTAGATTAAAGCAAATGTAAAAATCAATTATATAAAACAAAATGTTAAAATAATTTAAAAACCAGACAAGTTTCAATTAAAATTAAAAATAATGATTAGAAATTAAAACAATGGGAGAAAAAAGTGTATAAAGTCACTATGGCCAATTGTTATTTAGTTTGGTCTGCAATCTGTAATTCAGTCTGGTCTTTGATTTGTAATTCTGTCTGGTCTGCATTTTGTGATTGAATAGTTTCAGCCTTTATTTTGTGATTGAACTAGTCTGATCTTCATTCCATTATTGATTCAGTTCAGACAGAATGCAGACTCAGAGTTTTTCATTCATAATCCAAACATCCAGATATTCGGAAACTGTAAATGCAGTAGTAAGCCAATCAATTACTGCTGGGTCAATGTCAATGCAGAAGCCGCAGAACAATTATAGGCGTATTTGACAACTTCAGGCCCCAATGTCCTCTGCTAAAATCAACTGTACTCTCCTGGAGCCAATGCCTGAAACAAATGCCTAAGCCCTAAAGTAGTCACTGCTGCATACTTTCTCTCTCTCCCCATTGTTAAGCCAAAGAAATGAAGACAAGCCCTGGTATCATTGATGGAATCAAAAGGTCAACCAGTTGGAAAATACAAATGAAAACCTAGGTATAAGATATTTTAAATAACTAAATAGACACTTGATTTTAAATGAAATGAACTTTAATGGAGGACTGTTATAACTATAGTCTAAAGTTATCATTTATATTTTCATATATAAAAATTTATTATGTTATATTATGTTAAGTATATTTGTGTGCTTGAATAAATACTAATGTTTGCTTAATTATTATTCAGTCTATTCTGTCTCTCTCTTATCATTACTTCATTATTAATTTCAAGTTGTGTTATATGTGTTAAGTTAAATGTGCCGGACCCTTATTAGGGTAAGAGTTAACCTGGGATATATCAAGCACTGGATGGTGTGCCTATCATCTGAAGCATGCCAACTATATAACATATGGTTGACTGGTGCCTGAGTTTGATCCTCAAAACAAATAAAATACTTTGGATGGCAAGAGTTGAATCTAGAAGTTGAGGTGGGCCACATTCTGGAAATGTGATCATGTTATGTTTTTCATAGCTTTGATCTGATTGTGGGTATTGTTGATGGCTATGCTATCAATGTTATTCTTCTCTCTGCTTGAAGAGCCAGTCCGTTCCCATAGTATTAAAATTATAAAGTAGTAATAACTACGAAGCTATGTATTGATCTTAATAATAAACTTACTAAAGTTAAGATATTAAACTAGTTGATGTAAACTTATTAAAGTTTAGATTCCTAAAAAGTTATTATAAAAGGTTTAAACCCAATTAAATAATACATATTTGGAGGGACCCAGTTCAATATATTCTAATTTTATTCCTATCTCAGTGCATCTTTCACTTTAGCTCATTCATATCTCAACCATTCATTAGCCCAGAAGTCAGATCACCCTCTTTCACTCTTGATCCATTTTTGACACATCCAGTCTTTTTTTTTTTCAAGTTAGTAAGACATGCATAACTCATATTATAATTTTAATTTCATACAGGTCTTTTTTTTTTAATAAAGCTAAAGTAAATGCTACCATATCATCAATATTTTTGGAACATTAAAGAATAATTGGTCATATTTTTAATTCTGAAGAAGCCCAAATAATGATTTGGACTTAGTGGCTTGGTTCATTGATGCTATACTTTACTAATGAACAAAATCTGATAGTGCTCAATTGAGTGCATTTTGAAACCTGCACACTGAAATGTATAATTTCATATTTTGATGTTGTTATTTTGAATATAATTGTTGTTTTTGCTAATGGGGCTAATCACTGAAAATTCATTAAGTTTATATTTATTATTATCAAGATTTTCTTTAAATATATAACTAATTTTAATAGCATGTAAATAACTTATTACTGCCGATATGTAACATTTTTAATATTATAATTAAATCACAGAACACTGTCATTCCAAACACTTTATTAATAATTATTTTTGCAAGCAGCCTCACAATGAGACATTTTAATAAACTTGAAAATAATTTTATCTTTCACTTATCAATGCCCATTCATTCAGTTTGACAAAAGGATAATTTCTTTTTTATTGACTCTCAACCATATATATTGTAAATAAATGAACATTGATATTCTAAAAGACTGAAATTTATTATAGTGGCAATCCTTATTCACAAATTAATTAAGCTAATCTAAAGTTTTATATATTATTTTAAATTAAATGTTAATTATTTCATCATCAAATAAATAACTTCCTACTGCCTTGAATATATAAGATTTTTAATATTATAATTAAATCACAGAACACTCATTCCAAACATGTTACTAATAATTATTTTTGCAGGCAGCCTCACAATGAGACTTTTTAATAAACTTGCATATAATTTTACCTTTTATTTATCAATGCCCATTCATTCAGTCTGAATATATTTACAACATATACAGTTGAGGGTCAGATAAAAGTGGAATTCTCCTTTTGCAGACTGAAAAAATGGGCATTGATAAATGAAATATTATTTGCAACTTTATTAAAATGTCTCTTTGTGAGACTATCTGCAAAAATAATTTTTAGTGATGTGTTTGGAATAAGTGTTCTATGATTTAACTGTAAATATATATATATAGTATTAGTATTGCTTATTATTTTTTATATTATAGTGATAGAATTATCACAATTATTTAATTTGAGATAATCTTTATAGTATAAATAGGGTCTAGTTCTCCAGTGAAAACGAAGCTCAAATTCATTACATAATCTTTTTTCACATGTGATTAGACTCTAATATCTTATCCAGTAAGTTGAAGAATATTTTGATTAGTCTTATGATTATGACACTATATTTGTAGAATTTTTTAGAGCATCCTTAAATTAAAAAATTTTTAATGTTAATACACAATGTCAATAGGGAGTCCAAATCTCAATTGGGTGAAATAATACAACTAGTTGCAAAAGTTGTATTTCTTTAATGAAATACTCTCTTTTAACTTATTAAAAACAACATTTCAACATATATGGTCATCTTTTTTCTTAAAAAGCTATCAAGATATTTAAATTATATCACATTCTTAATTTGGTGAAGATTTTTCTCCCATTACTGGCTGATAAATGACTTGAGTTTTTTGAACATTAATTATTAAACCAATATCTTTATAAGTTGCACTCAAAGCATTCAGTAGATTATAATTATAAATAAGAGTGAATTAATGTTATATTTCTTTTGCTCATTTTTGGCAACATTTCATTTTAACTTACGTTTTGTTACTTTTAAAATAAAATTTGCACTTTCTTTTCTGTATTTGGTGTAAAAATTTTGTTTATTAATAAGATTAAAATAATAAAAATTAGTTTATTTGGTTAATTATTTTTTTTAATTTTCACTTTTAGGCATTTAATATTTGAAAATTTGTAAATTGACCAATTTTAAAACTTACTAAATGCTTTGATAAATTTAAATTTCAACACTTTTTTGAATGTACAGATTTTCTATGTTGGTGGGATTTTTTTTTTTTTTACTTTTATAACTATAAATCTAGTTTTAGATATAAATTTTTTCATTTAGTAAAAATATATTTTTAACTAATAAATTTCATTTGATATAAATAAAATATCCTTACTATAGCATTAAAAATCTATTTTAGTTTACATTGTTCTAAATTGTTGAAATTGTATTTATTTATTTTTTATACTGCTATTCAGTAGTAAAAATGGCAATGAAAAAAAAATGATGAAGATTTAAATTATTATTATAATTAAATTAATATAATCATATGGTTTTATTTATTTAACATATAATATTATTTGGATATTACATTTATATGACATTCGAACACCCAAATGGCAGACTAAGCACAAAACTTTTAATCAATTTACCAAACTCAATTATATTTTTAAACTTCATTTAGCTGAAAATTATACCAGAGATCTTTAGCTTTCAAGTTCACCAATTTACCATTATGTTAAACCACACTGCAAACCATTATTATAATTTATTTAATATAAATTAATGATTTGCATGAACTTTCAATCTGGTTTAAAAGTAAACAGACAAATATTTATAATGAAATATTGTTTTTCAATGAAATATAGTAATCTGAATTCAGATTTTAGAAGGTTTATTATAGGTATATGCTAAATTGATGGCAATACTACATTGTTTTATACACAATGAGAAAATATTGAAAATATTAATTATAATCTTAATGGATTTTTAGTGCCCAGCATTTTTGTCACAGATAATGATTACTTATAACAAAGGTGTCTAATATGTAATATGGATTTAAATTATAATTAATGTTTTTAATATTTTGTCTATTTTTGAAGCAATGATAGTATTACCTTTAATTTATTACATTTCAGTGGCATAGTTACCATAGTTTTATAAAATTATATATTTCTATACCTGTCACAAAGTAGAAAAAAAGTTTTGATAAGAATTTGTACTTTAAACTTTTTAAAATCATATCTGCATTCATTGCTTTTAAAATTATAATTATAAATTATAAATAAGCAATGATATAATATTCAAAATATATTCTATATTTTGCTTTTATTCATATTTCATTTTGCTAATTCAAATTGGTTAGTATTAAAATTTCTATATATATTTCACTCTGAAAATGTAAATTGATTTAGAAATAAGCAAAGCAATTAATTAATGAAATGAAAACAGAAGTAAACATTAAGGAATTTCAAAAATCTGTTTCTTTCCCCCTCATTTTAAGGAAACAACATTTTTAAAAAGCAATAAGTATCATTTGATGAAAACAAAATCAAAGGATTGAATCACACACACAAAAAAAAAACTATACTGTTATACTGATGTTAAAATTGTTATTTCAATTTATTTAATATGAAGTAATTGTTAGAACAAACTTTTTAATTTACTTTTAATAGTTTTTTTTAATCAGAAACAAATTCTTTTTTATATTTGTACTAGCACTAAAATGTTAATGAAAAATGAGAATGGTGTGAAGATTTTGAAGCTCAATTGGATTAATTGAAATATTTTAGCATTAATTGTTATATTAATATTATTTCTTTAATAATGTTAACCAGATTCCTTTATAAATAATATATGTTTCATTTGACAATGAATATAAAATATTATATGTCTTCTAATAACATAAACGTATATTTTTAACTGATTATATGGTAGAATGTTATATGATGAATTTAGATCAAATAATAAAACAAGTAATAAAAAATAACACATTCATGTAACATTTGTTTGAGTACTTATGTTTTACCAGAAATAAAATATGTTTTTGCCACTAGTGACAAAAGCATTACCTGCTGATCCTATAGTTAGCTTATCTTATGGATAATGACCTATTAAAGAAACAGATATATATATATATATTGCCACACAGTGCATTCATTCATTTGATTGATGCTTTGAAATGCATTTTACAAGAAACTGCAGTATGTAAATAGCTTATCTTTCTGTTATATTTGACATTCATAGGAGAAATATATAATATGAAAATAATAAGATAATTGATAAGAAAGTTATTATTAGAGATGAAAAAAATAAAAAGGAAAATCTACTTAAAATCGAATCGTTATTAAACAATGAAATCAGTTCTTTTCTTAAGCTTAGGTCTAATCTTAGGATGTTTTATCAGTAAAAAAAAGAGCAACAACAATTTAAAGAATATAACTAATATTTTTTGATAATCTATGAGAATAATATATAAGCAATACAGTGCAGTTTTGATAAGATAAATGACAAATATAAGTATCTTATTTTTTAATAATGTGCTAGTATGTTTTGAAAATGTTGTTAAATGTTTAGTTGTAATTTTTTATTAAAAATTCAGAGAATATCTATTTGTAGGCTGTTTTGGAGAAGGCAGGTCCTCCTGAGATCTCAATATTTCAACATTAATATATTTACCTAGAAGTATAAGATCTTTTTTTAAAATCTGCCCATTCTAAATTTTATATTTGTTATGATACATATTGATAGATTATTGAATTTTTCCAATTAAAGAACTTTGCTCTCTGTTGGCACAATCCAAAGGAAGGAATATAATTAATGCAAAGTAATCTTTCATATTAAGTCTCCAAGAAGTTTTTTTTTTTTTTTAAGAAGCTTTATTCATACATTTTTTCAAATATTTATAATTAATGAATTTGCTGAACTATTGTCAAAAGTAGACAAAGTCTATAGATGTATTATTTACTATTGGTGAACATTTCCTATGATATTTTTTGTAGCAATTCTTAATGATCACAATTTTTTTTATTAAAATTATACTGTTTTATAATTAATCACATTTTTTTTTAGATGACATAGGATGAATTTAATGTGATCTGCAGAAAGTTAGGCCAGAATTATAGCTTTTAAAAATGAAGACAGAAAGTATGAGATATTTGATAGGATTTTGTTGCTTTAGAAGAATAACAATTTATGGTCATATTAAACAATAAATTACTTATACTTCCTGCAAAGTCAATCCAGGATCAAGATTTAATCTGGAATTTTCTTGATTTAAATAGTTATTTTTTTTTATACGAACAATAGTAACTTTCAGTCAAAATACAGAAAATTTTAAGGAAATAACGGATGAAGGGCTAACTTCTCAAATGCATTAAATTGTTGAAGATCTTATGCATCAAAACAATGATAGGTTTGAAATTATCAACAACATAAAAAACTGATTATGATTGTTATATAGCTTTTATTAAATATATTTTTGAACTAAAGATTAATATTGCTTATGTTATATATAGAGTTCGCAAAACAAACTCTTAACAAGCTTTGAGAATGCCCTCAACCCCAGACCCGTTTCTGCATCTAGCATCATCAGTGAAGTGTTAGGATATTCATTAGATTAAAAATACTAGGACTAGGCCAGCACTTTATCTACTATAACTATTGAGAAGAAAATCTGAAACTTTCAGACTTCTATATGTCTAAAAATCTAGCTATCTAACTCAAATATCCTAACACCTCACTGACGATGCTAGATGCAGAAACCGGTCTAGGGTTGAGGGTATTCTCAAAGCTTGTTAAGAGTTTGTTTTGCGAAATCTATATATAACATTTGTAAACATGAGCTTTATTAAAATTGGGTCATGTGACATCTGACTTGATTTTTTTATCAATTTAATATTGCTTATAAATATCAAAAGAAAGTAAAAAGAGATATTGTTTTTAACTTGCAATATGAATGATTTTAGACTTAAACCTACAATTTTTAATATTTAAGAAAGATAATAGCTATCCCAAAACTATTAAGTTTTTGGTCTTTATAAAGTCATATTGATTTTAACATTATTACAATAATGAAATAAAAATATAACAATATATAATTTTATTTTTGGACTAACTTGTATCTGCACATATTATTCTTTATTTGGTGAATATTTATCCAATGAGAATGCACCATATTGTTTTCCAAGTCTTTACATGTTTTGAATATACATCTCTTTTTAAATCTCCTTAATTCTATTTTATGTACTGAATATTTTATAATAAACTTGTGTATTTATATATTTTATATCTTTTCTAAAAAGTAAGAAGACTTTTACCTATCTCTGAAAATCATTTAAACTTTTCACATTGTGAAAAAGAGATTTATTTTTCTTATTGATACTTCACCAGATGCATCTATTTTTTATAATTTTAGATCTTCCATCTTAATATATCACATCTTGTTTATGATATTTCAGCTGCTTCTCCTTGTTTTGTTTTTTATCTCAGATTAACATCAACACTATTTCTTTATTTTCCCATTTAAAAGTATGTTTTAATAATTTAGTTGAGAATAAATATAGATTATCTTTTACAGCAGTTCTCAGTCTGTGGTATGCTACACCTGGCGATTTGTAGTGGATTGTTTGGGGGTACATGAAAATGTTATTCATAATGGTGAAAAGCAAAAGCATTAAGGTGTTAAAATTAAAAAGAAAAACAATGTTATAATTTAGGTTTACAAAGAGGACTTTAAGCAAAGATAAATCATATCCAGATATCTCTTCTCTATATACAAAAATGGGCATGGTTTTGAAAGCTCTCATTTAAAAAAAAAATCGTTGTTAAAAATTTTAAATGTTAATTTAAATTGAAACTCTTTGATATAATATAAATATTCATATACAATACAAGCTTATCAACTTTATGTTTAATTCTTTTTTTCATATTTTTTCTTTGTAGAAACAAAAACAAAATATTACAAAATTTGAATGTATCGACTATTATATAATTATTTATATTAATTTATAATTACACAATTATATAAAACTCTAAAGGTCAAAGCTGCAATCAAATTATTAGAAGCATCTTTGCAACTAATTTACAAAAATAAATCAATGGAAAGAGAAATAAGAATTAGTAAAAGAAAAGAATAATAAGCCATTGTATGTATATATTTTACCTTTTGCTGTTCTTCCATATTAAATATGTGCTTATGTGTGTATATGATAATCAATAGAAATTACAACAATAAATACTAAAAGAAAAAAATTATGTGATTTTTGCATGATAAGGTCTAAAGCGACTTTTACACTTTTAATTTTTTTCAAATTATTTGATATAATTATTTGAAAGCTTAAAAGCTCTGTACTTTTATACTTTCAAATTATTTGTTAAACATTAGTATATTTTTGATTATTGCTGTATCAATAAGTCACAGAAATATAAAAAATTAAGAGTGCAGTAGGTTTTTCTGGAATGATGTTATATGAAGAAGATGAAATAGAAACTAAAAAAAAATAAGTAAATGGACTAAAAATTTTGTAAAAATAAATATTTTTACAAAATAAAGAATTTAAATAATACTATATATTTTGAATGAAACCTTATTTCCCCAAGTTGTTTCCCAATGCCCTCCATTGGTTTTTCTTCAGCTTTTCTGTTGCAAATAATTTCTTAAATTTTAGTATTTTGGAAAACTCCCAAGCAATTATTAATGAACTACTTACTTATTAATTTTATGATTTTTTGAGTCTAAAACCTCTATTTTAATTTCCAAATTGTTGTTATGCTGATTTTTTAACATGCATTATTGACTTTTTCATTTCCAGATGACAATTTTGTCTTAATTTTTCTGTTGGATACAGAAATTGTAATATTTAAAATATATTGTGCTTCCAATAAATTTTTATACATCTCATCTTTTAAAATTTTATTTTTATATTTGTCAGACTTAATGTCTCAAAAAATGAGTAAAACATTAATATATTTTGATTAAGTCTTTGTAAACACAATATTTTGCATTTGAATAATTCATTTTTTACTTTTAATAAATTCATCTAAAAAAAATTTCTGTGATGTGAATACTACAAAAGCTTTTTCAAATGGTGAAGGTACTGCCAAATTATTGAAACAGTAAGATTCGCATTCGAATCTTAAGTTTTACCTTTCTCTATCGTCTCTCACCCACCACCCTATCCTACCCAAATTTAAACTTTTTGGTATCGAATTGTGTGTGTAGCAATATTAAAAATGTATAAATATATGTAAAATTCACCATAAACCCACACACATTTCGATAACAAATTTAAAGCAATAAATAAAAATAATTGATATAATTTAGATTTCTCTTTTAGTTATATAAAATAATAATTTTATATAATTTTAACTATTTATTTTAAATTGTAAAGTTCGTTATTTTATTGCTGTGTTTAAATTTCGTATTTAATAGTAATTTTGGAAATTTAATTGTAATTTAAATAAAAGTAAAAATAATTGTATATTCCCTTTTGTACTTGAAATTTTGCAAGTAACAGTCGGTGAGAGATAATTAGATTAATTAAAAAGAAAAATTCCCTAAATGCTTTAATTACAAAAATGTAAAAGGGTAAAAATAAACCTAAACAATAGAAATGCAGCTTTCTGAATTAATTAATTTTATAAAAATGCATTGATTCTCCTCGGGGCAAATGAGTGGAGCTAAAAATAAAATAGAATAAAAGTGAAAAGATAAGATCAAGAAAAGAGAACATTTTGAATATTCTAAGAATTTTTAATTAGACTTTAGCTGTGCTCTCGATCAGTTGAGAGTCTCCAGAAATCTTAAATTAATTTACCCACCACAGTATGTTCGAGTAGAAACACCCAGACTATTCTTCCACCAGAGATGGTCGATTGTATGCTGAACCTCCACATATGCCCTCCACAAAATCAACCAAGAGGATCTGCTGCCCAAACAACCAGAAAGCTGCCGCTGCTGTTGAAATGAATTAATAACCTGAATGCTGGAAAGAACTGCTACTATTTGAATTCATGAACAGTTTGCTACTGACCACAGAATCTGAAAGCTTCGTATAAAACAGGTACCTGTACCCAAGGCCTAGAGTACTCTAAATATTAATCATGCTATAGCTCACTCTATATAACTTGTAAAACTATAAATTGTAAAACTATGAATTTAATTATTAATTTATTATGTAAATTTCTGTAATAATCTAGCTTACCTAATTCTGTCTTTTCTTGGGTACATATTTCTAATTTTACATTTTATTATCTAATGATAGCATGCATATAAGATTTCCGACTGGACCTTGCCAAATTTAAGTATAGATCTTAATCAAAATGGTTGCCATCTTGTCCAGCGACCTATTAATATATTTCTTTTATATACTCATGTTGGCTGGTCAGCTCGGAAATCTCCATAATTCTCTAAATATCAATAAATGATTCCTTGAAACATTGGATGCGTATCCTCAAATCCTAATTAATATTTATTTCTATATATTACTTTGTTACTTCATATAAATCGACACGCATTCGGTGCTTCATTTATTGTAAATGCAGGGGTCTACTACTTAGAAAATGGCTGACATATTAGTTATTAATACCACCCAACTTACCTATTGCTTTTATATTTTATTAAATTTTAAATAATAATTTCATTAATTACATTTCTTTGGGAGTCAAAAACGTTCCTTATTAAATGTTGATGATGTAGGGTCGAGTCATAAAATATATTAAATCTTAACAGAATATTCTGTGAATTATGCATGCATTACGTTTTAGAGATGTGATGACCCATTATGAGCTTTGGATATTTCGGATTCTACAGGATTTACTTAATCCCAGTCGTCCTACACAAGTGGACAAAATAAATGTTGCCGTACGGCTTGACGCTGTCACGCAGTCAGGAAGTAATCATAGCACAAACCACTTGCTCCTGATTATGCTCATGTGACACCTTACCTTTTGGGCCTACGGCAAACGCCAGTCTGTTGTTCTAAACTCATCCACGGCTTCGCAGTTTTAATGTACTGCCACCCTCATATTGCCTTTCTAGATGTACCACGTGTTTCTTATTATTAACTTTGTTATTTAGTATATAACTCCGTCTCTGCATTAGTGACAGAATTCACTCTCAAATAAATGTCTGTCCATAGTAACTTATAAATGTCTTATTTAATTAAATAAATATATGTCCGCAGCTACTATTATAAATCCTAATTTAGACTCTTGTATTGCAAAGATATAAATCCCCAAAGGCATGCCTTGAAATACTTGCTCGAGAATTCAAGTAGCTAGATTACGTCTGCCAAATAAATGTATCTCTTTAAAATATAACAGTATCGGAAAATACCGCTACTGAGATTTTAAATATAACCAAATATTATTAGTTAAATTATTTTAGTACAAAATATTCTAAATAAATAATTTCAAACTATACATCTGCTGTTACATATTTATTTATTCGACACCCATTCAATATAATATCTCCTCGATCAGTTAAAATATAAATGTCTAATATTAATATTATATATAGCTAACTCGAAAATAAAGTCTTGAATCTCTTGCATCTCCATGATCTCTGTGCCTAAAGAAATGTTTACTAATGTAGCATCAGATGCGTTGTTTCATAGATTGTATTGTGGAATCGATAAACTATGTTCGAACTCAGTACTGGTGATGTGATGTATTATGGCTTCTCCTTAAACGAAGTCAAGATTACCTCAGCAATTATGTCCAGATAAACCTGTTAGCCACTTTATTTTACATTCCCCACTCTAAATTTACCCATAATCTGCTCTATCCCATTTCCACAACATAATCTTTGTCAACTCTATAACCTTTATATCTAAATCCCCCTTATCTTTTCCCAAACCCAGCATAAAAACCAATAATTCACTTTCTGTATAATCACTCTTTTCATATTTATTTTTCCACAACTTCATTATATGTACCCTTTCTGTTTTCAAACATTTAGATTCAATTAACAAATGCCTAATATTTTCTATTCCTTCCTTACATAATTTACAAAATAAATCACCCATATTTTTCCATTTACATGTATATTCTTTTGTAGCTAAAGATCCCGTTTGAGCCTTAAACAATAAACTACTTTCCTTACTATTATCATATATTAACTCACACACCTAATATTCTGTTTATTTCTATATATATTTAAACTCTTTTTACTCTCCATACTATTTTCCATCTCTCTAACTCCCTAGTCTTTATTAATAAATTTATTCTTTTATCCCATTCCTAACTACTATAACACTCAATAATCCTCTTAACCCAATCATCCTATCTTTTGTACAAATAGACTGATATAAATTCTTTATCCAAATCTTTTGCATTACCTTTCTCAACCATCTTGTTACCTGCTATTCTGTGTGGTGGTCGAATTCTGCACTATGTTAACGAAGCATACGAATCTGACCATTACATTATTTGAAAAGCTTTTAAGCTGTCAAATTATCATTAAAATATTTGCAAGTTTTTCAACATTCTCGTCAAAATACAAAATTTGAGAACTTTCAAATTGCTGTACAGCAGCCATTTACATTTCAAATTTCTTCAAATAGCTGTAAACTTTTAAATTTTAAATAATTATATCAAATAATTTGAAAAAAATTGAAAGGGTAAAGTGCCTTTAAGAGAAGATTTTCAATTCAAATTTAAAATTTTTAATAACAAATTTTCAAATGAGAGCATTCAAAACCGTGCACGTTTCTTATATGGCAATGAGACTTCTGTATATTATTTATATGTGCTGTAAGTGTAAAAGTTTGCTCAGGAAGGGAATAAAAAAAATAGGCATATTCCTAGTAATTTATTAATAATTGGGTGTGACTAGCCATGTCGTGATTTCTCATGTGATCTCTTTCTGCCCACAAAATTTTCTTAAATAGCAATTGCAGGCTAGTAATTATTTTTATTTTTTTGATTAAATTTACATGATTTAAATGCTTAATTAGCTTTTTTATTATTTTTTTGAAATATTTTTTTTAAATATTATTTTGTGTTCTAAAATGGATAAACTATTGAAAACAGGAACTCTTAAAAGAGCTATAACTACCTTTGAAAATCAATCATTGAGTTGCCAGCAAGTACTTCAAAGCATCATGGTGATTTAGAAGCACAAGGTGATAAGTTTATAGTGACTGGTGTGCCTGTTATAGTAAAAGATAAAATTAGAATTATTAAAAAAAAGCTCATAACATCAGTGCTCCACCTAAAAAGAAGAAATATTCTGATGAATTTTTGAAATATGTGTTTTTATTCACAGGTAATGCTGACTATCCAAAGCCACTGTGCATTGTTTGTGGAGAGATATTATTTAACAATGCCATGAAGCCATCTTTATTAATGTGCCATTTACAGGCAAAACATACAATATGTTTAGAAAAAGATATCAGTTTTTTTCCAGCAACTATTAAGTGACCCAAATGTAATTTTTTTTGTGCTACCTGCAAACAAATACAATTAAAATGCAGTTAAAGCAGCATACAGAATAAGTTTTCTGTAGTACTAAAAGCAATAAAAATCATACAATTGTTGAAAAATAAGCTATTTAATGTATGTTCGGTAATGCCCATGTCTGAAAAATTAAAAATAATCCAATTCTCAAATAATACAATTTCTCAGAGAATTAAGGAAATGTCTGACTGTATACATTGAATCATGAGTAATTGAGAGAATAAAAATCTCATTTTCTATATAGGTGGATGAAAACACTGATGTTTTCAATTTAAGTGATAATGGTATACATGGTTACATGGTCATGTCAAAAAATTGTTCCCCATGTGGGTTGGAGTCATTTCTGGATACACAAACAAAGCCTTGCAAACAAATCTCTGCCACATTTGTTGAAGGAGATGCTCAGTCAATCTGTAAAAGCTGTAATTTTTTTAAAACCAGTTCAGCAAAGTTCAGACTATTCAACTCTTTGTGTGAAGAGATGGACATCCACTATACAACCTTGCTTTTACACACTGAAGTGAGATGGTTTTCATGAGGAAAAGTACTTGCATGATTGTTTGAATTGAGATATGAAATGCAAGTTTTTTGAAGACCATCATTTTGGATTAAGTTCTAAGTTTCATGAAACTGTACGGCTTCAACAACTTGTATACTTAAAACAGGCAAAACTCTATATGTATTGTCACTCTGTGCAAGCCAGAGTAATCATTGGATGCCAGAAGGCTTGTGCATAAAATCCCCATTTAGTGCTTACTCATCCAATATCCCCAGACTATTTTCTAGCTTGTGGCCTTCGTCAGTGAGGAACCTTGAACCTGAGAGCACTGCAGCTAAATCTTAGAATCTAATGCAACCCTCCAGCAGCCACCTTTTATCTCTACTTAACTATAAAACTATGAGACTTAAATTGAATACACTATAATATTTACAATCCAAGCTCATCAGCTTATATAGTCATATAGATCTGAACTCACTTCAATTCCCATACATTTTGGCATCTTTGGTTCTTTAATAATCATAGCCACCACCATCCTATTAGGCAGGATTGGTTTTAAGCCAATATAAACATCACATGATCATCATTTTTTATGCTTGCTCTTAACTGTTATTAAAACAGGCAAACTCTATATATATTCCCACTCAGTGCACTAGTCTGGAGATATTGGATGAGTAGGCACTAGATGGGGATTTTATGTACAAGCCTTCTGGCATCCATTGATTACTCTGTCTTGCAATGAGTGACATTACATATAGAGAGTTTTGCCTGTTTTAATAACAGTTAAGAGCAAGCATAAGAAATAGTGATCATGTGATGTTTATTGGCTTAAACCAATCCTGCCTAATAGGATGGTGATGGCTATCATTATTAAAGAACCAAAGACATCAAAATGTATGGATACTGAACTGAGTTCAGATCTATATGACTATATAAACTGATGAGCTTGGATTGGAAATATTATATCTTTTCAATTTAAGTCTCATAGTTTTGTAGTTTAGAGATAAAAGGTAGCTGCTGGAGGGTTGCATTAGATCCTAAGATCTAGCTGCAGTGCTCTCAGTTTCAAGGCTCCTCACTGACGAAGGCCACAAGCCAGAAACTAGTCTGGGGATATTGGATGAGTGGGCATTAGATGGGGATTTTATGCACAAGCGTTCTGGCATCCATTGATTACTCTGGCTTGCACTGAGTGACGATACGTGCTGTTTTAATAACAGTTAAGAGCAACCATAAGAAATGATGATCATGTGATGTTGATTGGTTTAAAACTTGCATACTTCTTTGATATTTTTTCAGAAGTAAATAAACTTAACAAAAATGTCTGACAAAATTGAGGCTATGATTAAGAAATTGGATTTTTGGGAATGTTGTATTGATAAAGAGCAGTGTGAAGTTTTTGAGATACATAACCGTTTCTTATCTGAAAGTGAGCTGAAATTATCTAAAGAAAGTAAAAATTAGTATAATAGCTCATTTAAAAAGACTAAAGGTGTCATTTAGGCAATACTTTCCACAGTAAAATCATGAATATAATTGGATTACAAATTCATTCAATGAACTGTTCTTTCAACAAGAGGGAAAGTTATCTTTATCAGAAAAATAAAAATTGGTTAAAGTTTTGATTGATTCTTTTTTACAATATCACTTCAAAAAAAACGAATCGTCATTGATTTCTGGAGAACAGTGATAAAGCATTAAAGTATTTATTATCATTTGTTGAATCAGTCTTTTCATCTTGTGCCTTTATTAAGAATAAACATCATAACAAACTTAATGTGGCTCCTAATATAAGATTGTATCTGTCTTCATTTGAACCTGATTTAAAAAAACTCATCTCCATGGAACATGTTCAAGGACCACATTGAAATTATAAAGAAGAGCTACATTTGAAGACTTGTGTATATTAAGAAAAATCATTGCCCATTTGTAGGAATTTTCATTATAAAATTAATATGATCAAAAATGTATTTTAATGCTTTATTATTTATTTTTGCTTTTATAAAAAACTGAAAAAAAAAAATTACTATTAATTTGATTTGTTAATTATTTTGTTAACCTAAAAACATTATACAATATATAATTCATAGGGTAAATAAGCACAGACTTTCATATGACCCACCACTATTCCACTCTATCTCATAACACTGATACACCTGAACACATATATGGCGAAAAGATAAATAATCCCAATATACGTATTTCATGCTAAACTAGCAATCATTAGTTGATCCAGATTATCATCTCTCACATATATGCAATAAGTACTCATATATTAAGATAGCCAATCTTCACACTTTAATGGACAGGCTTCAATCCACCCCAACTCTTCAACCATCCATCCAATTGAAAATCTGATGATGGAACACTCAAAGGCCACCCTGTGACCAAGATTCTCATCCCACCCATGTTGACCTAAGGTCAATCTGACCCCTCATGTATAGGACATAATTCATTTAATACAAAACAAGGGATGGGCAGACATCTCTACTATGTAATCCATGTTGCTTGTATAGAAAGAATGGATGGGTGTCTATGAGAGGAGAGGGTACTTGTAAATGAAAAGACTAGTCTAGGGATACCAGAAATAAAAAAAAATATTATTTTTGGTTTTTAATTTGTATTAGCAGTTGGATCTTGTTGCAGTTCAGCGATACTTCAGTGGTAACTGCTTCATAGATTTTTTTTAATACACAAAAATGTCTTTTAGACAATCACATATAGCTTAAACAGAAATGACTTTATTAAAAAAAAAAGATTGTGCTTTGTTCATTTAGTGTAAACAATATAAATTTGGATGAGCATAATTTAAAAGCTTTTACACAAACAAATTTCAAGTTTCAAAATCACAATATTTCTTATACAAAGAGAGAGATATTATAGAAAATAGTTACTCTAAATAATATGAAAAGACTAATTTGATTAGAAATTGTTTGTTATTAAAGATGGAATTTATAATAATGCCATCTTTTTCTTTACTTTAGAATATATCTATAAAATTATTGAGAAAAACAATGGTTATTAGACTACATTGTAAGAGCCCATCATGATTGATTTTTGCTCTTCTATTAGATAATAATGATTTTCACTGTAGCCATCTCACTTTTTGCTCCTAAGTTCTCTGAGCAATGTCATATTGAGTTAAAATAGACAAACATAGAATATTAGGTTCAAGTGATAGTGCAAGATTGTTTTTCATTTCTTGCCACCTCTTAATAATACTTATTATAGAGCTATGCATTAAACCTTAAAGAGTTTTTTTATAACATTAATCATGCATAATATTTTTTATTTTAAAGGAATATTTGAATGCTGTTTTGCAACATGCTAAAGATTTCAAGGAATTTCATCGTAATATTACTGCCAAAGTGGCCAAAGTTAATAAAGCTGTCATGACATACCATGCAAACACAGAACGTGAGCAGAAAAAAGAACAAGAAAGAATTGAAAAAGAACGAATGCGGCGGCTAATGGTAAGTACTGTCTTTTTTTTTATTATATAAATAAATATTTATGTTAAAAATTAAAGTTGATCAAATACTAGATTGAAAGATTTTGTTCTTTAAAAGTAATTACAGAATGTACTTAAATGCAAAATGTTTACAATTAAAACAGTTTTGGGTGAAATTCAACAATATTTGGTTGGAATATTCATTCTCTAACAAATTTTTATAATTTACAAAATTTATGTATGAAATCTTTGTTTTATATATATATATCACTTTTTTATCAATAGAGAAAACACTTAAAATGTATGACCAATAAAACTAAGGGTTAGAAAAGCAATGTGGTTTATTTTTTTATTTGACAAATTTTAAATGTGGTTCATTACATTCTCTATTCTTTTTTTTTTTTTTTTAAATTAAATAGTTTGTGCTAAGATCTTGTTTTATATGTGTATAGAGAATATATTCATTTACCTTGCCTTTTCTGCAAAAGTTTTTTTTTTTTTTTAAACTGATACATTATTATTTTAATATATAATAATTGCCAATTGTTGGAATTTTAAAATCATATTAATGATATCAGTTAATTGGTAAAATATATTGGGATCAGGGAAATTTTACAGTTCTTAAATCTTGGAAGATTGCTATGCATTATTTACTTTAGGAAAATATCTAATAGCAAAAAATTTAATTTTTTTTATTTTTATAAATCTTTTTTTTTAATTAGAAACATCTCATAAAATAGAAGAACCTATTAACAAGAATAGAAATGAAAAATATGTTGAACAAATAATCATATGAAATTTGAGTGAGATTTATTTAGCAGATATTTCAGTACAAAATTCTGAATATACCTCTAATTATTATTAATCAACTATTTACTCTGCTTAGAGTGATTTGATACTGATGAATGAAGCCTAGCCCTAAACATTTCTGTGCTTGAACAACTTGTGAAATCCCAAGCAATAAACCATTCAATTATTTTACTTAACTTGTGCCTCTTTTATCACATATTTGATTCACTTTGCCCATCACCCATAGCTCATTTACAATGAACTTTGGATTCAAACCAACTAAAAGAACAAACTAAATTTAAAACTGGCTTTAGAACAGTGAATCACATTTAAGTATTGAGAAAAGTTATAGAAAGGACTAATAAATATGATTTGTCATTATGCTATGGATTTGTAGATTATGAAAAAGCATTTGATTCTGTAAATATTTTCATGATGATTAAGCTTTGAAATATCAAGATGTAGATCTGAGGAGTAGTCACATTCTGGAGATATTTATCAAAATACAAAAGCAGTGATTAGATTATATAATGATAGTAAGAAGATTATTATTGCAAAGGATATGATACAGTGTAATTTCATATCTCCAAAACTTTTTACAGCAGTTTTATAAGAAGTATTTTGTAGATTTAATTGGGAAGCTAAGGGAGTAAAAGCAAATAGATATTATTTTAAGTCATCTAGATTTTGAAATTGATGTGGTTGTTTTTGTAAATAATGCTTCAGAGCTTCGAGAAATGTTGCAAGAAAGTAAAACTAAAGGTAAATATTAAAAAGTCTAAAGTAATTTTTAATGGATTTCCTTCTGGAAAAGAAATTGATGATCACAAATATCAATACCTTGGGCAGATTATTAATACAATTGGAAATGTAACAAATGAAATTAAACTTGGTTGGAATGTCTTTGATAGAATTAACTTAATACTAAAAGAAAATATGACATATTTGAAAAGTAAGATTTTTATTAAATATGTTTTTTCAGTTCTTATTTATAGATGTAAGACTTGGATAATAAGGAGAGATTTATGTTTGAAATAACAAGAAAAAATTGTAAGTGAAATACTTGAGATATCATTGGCATATTAATTAAAAGACTGAAGTGGGTCTGGGAAAGTCATATTGCTAGAAAAAATGACAATATTTGGATAATTGAAGTGATTCTGCATTCACTTGTTCATAATTTTTCTTTTCCTACTACATCTTATTCACAGTCATTGTCAGATATAGTTATTAGCTTTGTAAATTTATTTGTTAACAATGTTAGAAAAGAATGTGTCATTATCACTTATAGTGTTTTTTAATTACTTATAAAATACTTTTCTTAATTTTATTAAGTTATAAAACTAATATTTATATTCATCATAGCTATTGCTTTGTTGATTTTATTTTCTATTGAAAGTAATGTCAAAAAAGAAAGAAAGTGAATGCAAAAGTTTTTTTATCTTATTTAGAAAATCAAAGACACTTGTTAATGTTATTTTTGAAATATTGACTGTTATAAGAATAGGAAAGACTACTAGATAATTTAGTAATTGAGCAGAACAAAAGAAAAACCACCAATAAAATTGATCAATAAAATTAATAAGATGTATCAAAACAAATATTTTAATTTTAGCAATAAGAGAAAGGAATGAAGAAGAAAACTAGTACTTAATTTAATTAAAATCTGATTGACAAATAAGTATTGGCTATTTTTAATAAGCACACTTGGTTCTTTTGCTCTTCTTAATGAATGTTTATCATTATTTTTCTTCTTAAAATCATCATTCAATTTTTTTTGTTTTTCATTATTTTTTTCTGGTCCTTTATTATCTTTTATAATTTCCCCTCAAAGTATGTGCCCAGTCCAATTTTTTTTTTTTAATCATTTTTACAAAAATGATAATTTTTTATTAGTTAGCTATTTTCAACATTTCTTCATATGTTGATAATCTTGCTAAATTAACTTTTTTTTTTTTTTCATATACACATCTTTAAAACTTCTCATCATTTCTGCCTACCTTTTTTCATTTTCCATATTCTGATTCTTCCAGGCAAAATATTTCAACATACTACAAAATAATCTTCTGTTCTTATTAAAAATCTGTTAACTATTGCAATTTCTAAATCATTGCATGCATCACCAATTAATATACTTAGTCTTATTTTCTCATTATCTATTTCCTTTGCTTAATTTTTTTTGTATTTATTTTAATTTTTCTTTAAACTTGTCAGTCCTACAATAAATGTTAAGTTCATTCTCACTATAAACTAATTCATAATATTTTCAGAATTAATTCCCATAATTAAAACTATACAATCTCAAAGTAAAATCTAATGTATATTGACTGATATCAATATACTGGAAAGGAATATTAATAAAAATCCACCAACTTTTATTTTAGCAAATCCATAATAGTATCTGCTAAATTATCCATTTTTTGAGATTACCAAACTTAATTCAGTGCAGATTGAAACAACATCAGTAATGTTTTTATAATCAGTATAATATTTGTTTATTAAAGATCTGGAAATTGCTAAAATAAAGTATCTTGTTAATTCTACAAAATAAGTCTGAAAGAGACCATGGAAAATAAAATCTTTATGAGAATTAGTTGAAAGGCTTAGATCCATATGTGCAACCTAGTAGATGTCACTGTCAATTAGATTACTATAATGTCAGATTTTTAAGGTCATAATTATTAGCATTAGAGAAAACATTATTGGAGCACAATTGTCTTTTTTCCATAATGTTTTTCAAACACTATATACAGGGGTAAGATTTATGTTTACCAGCTCTATATGCATCTACAATAATTAATGACAACAATGTTAACTAAAAGTAATAAAAACTAGTTTATTCACTTGCTAATAATGAGAATAAAATAATTTTAACTTCTTTAAGCAATTCCAATAATTGGTCACATGATAAACTGTTTATATGCACAAATATTATATTCAAGTCCAGTTATCTGTGTGTATCCATTTACTTAGGGTTTGGCACGCAGATATTCTAATCCTATTTCTAATAACAGTCTTTAACCATTTTACTGGCTTCTTCAATGATTAGCGAACACATTGCACTTTTCTGCTTACTAGATTGCACAATTTGCTGCTCACACACTTGTATAAAACACTACTCTGCCCAGATAGAACATATCCAGTTATTTTTATGTAGTAGGACTCATTTACATATATTGACCTTGCTCAATATCAAACCCAGATTATCAGCTTTATGCTAATTTTCTAGATTACATTCATTTATACTGATAATAATTTTAATGTACTGTCTGTAGGCAAAATACAAGATTTTAATTAAACTTTATTTACATTAAACATATATATTGTAATGGGTTGGGGTATCAAAGTAGGAAGGAAAAGAGGTTTGAACTGGGATGATGGAAAATTGTCATCAACCCCAAGTCAATACAAAATGAAATATCAAAAATTTACAAAAGTATATATAAGTAAGGAGATATTTAAGGGAAACATAAGATCAAGAGATCTCTGTGAGATCATTGAGAGATCAGCCAGTCACTCCTTATAGTAACTACAATAACTATACATAAATCAAATATCAACCAGCATTATCTTTAAAAAAATAAATACAATAAATCAGAATAAAATCGCCATCCATCATCATCAGTGATGGGAATAAACAAATCAGTACAATAAATCAACAGTCAATCTTGTGACTGGATTGGAAATGGGTCTTCAATAGACCAGGCTAATTATTGAGCCTTTGTCACATTGGGCAATTATTTAAACATAACTTAGATGCACCACTCAAGTGTTCATCCATCAGAATACATAAGAATCAACCAATAATGCTGGGACATTTAAAACATGCTGATCATCATCAATACTCAGGCCACTTATATTGGCCAACTATAAACTTAACTTTTAATAAGACTAAACTAAAATCAAAGGTAGTGCATGGGCTTTAAAGTGTATTCTTTTTTGCGCCAACCAGGATGATGATTGATCATCTCTGAATGCCCCAAAAGCACTAATTACACATCCCCATTTATATATTTATCCCGTGCACGAATCTATGTGACCAAGAGATGATGGAAACAATTTTTAACAATTAAATAAGTTTATTAATAATAAAAATAAAAAATTGAAATTAAGGTCTATGTGGTTATACATATAAATTAAGTCTTATACAAAAAAAATTATCACATTGGTGATTTATGTAATTACTATTCAAAATTCAAATTGTTACATTGATTTACATATATGTGTCCACAGACGTGCGATTTATAATATAATACCAAAAATTATGCGCTTTTATGCTTGTTAGAGAAGCTATACCTATCAATATTTACGCTTAGTTCTTTCAAAGCTCCATGGCTTCATATTCATAGCTGAGTGCAGTTGATAGTAATGAGGGGGAGTATTTATAATATACAATTAATGTATTTCAATTGACATTTAATAATAATAATAAAAAAGATTAAAATTTGCACATTATGTCCAATTTGACAAGCATTACTATATATGCGCATACAGAGATATGCAGGACAATTGACTTATATTCCAGTCGTCATATAAAATAATAAATAGACAAATTAAACCTTTCAGTTGTATATAAAAAAATACTACAAATGTTCTAAAATGTACATTATAGATGTGTGTGCATGTATTCGCACATTGACGTTACATCTTTTAACTTGTTACGATAATATTATATTTTTCATAATTAATTCAATATTGAAAGTATATAGAATCATATTGCTTAATTCTTTCATAAAGCTTAACATCCTTTTTTTTTTTTTTTTGGATTTTAATTCCAACAAAATTATGCTTCCAGTTAAGTTATATATTCTTCTTTTAATGTCATTTTTTATAAGGAATTACCAAAACAATTTCTTTAAAAATTTATATATATCAAATCGTCTTTCTTTTTAGACATTTGACTCAAGCAAATTATTTACTTGTTTTGCTTTAAGTTATTAATTTATAATTTTAAAAGTTGTTTTAAGAAATATTAAAATAAAATAACTCGCTGTATATACATGTGACGTGTTTATCTGTGGTTCCCGCATTTATAGATAAACAGCAGCATACATACACCAATTTCTTCAAGCTTTCTTTTGGTAAACTTGGTTTTTGATCCATCAGAAAAATATAATTTCGGGCTTGTCATCATCAGAGAAAAGTATTCAAGTAATTTGTTGGCATACCATGAGCTTTCTTTTGTAGACCAAGCAATTGTCAAGCTATCTTCTAGAACATATTTAAGCAGCTAGTTGATCCATTTGAAGTGACCCTGGCCTCATGAATCAAAATTCTGCATTAAACTATAGGGAAGCTACTGGACTGTACTCCTTTAGATCTTAATAGGAGCCCTGTATAACACTGCTAGCTATTTTGACCTCTTTTTTTTCAGGCTATTGATTCAGAAGTGACCCAGCTTCAAGTAAATCAAAACTTCTGTGAAGAAAAATAGTAGTAGCTCCTGGATCTGCTGTCCTGCCTTCAGCTATATCAGTTTATGTAGCTATTCTGCCAATTCTCCGCTACAGCCAACAACAAACTGCAGCTATCTATTTTGGTCAGCTAATTGCTGCCACTTACTCAAAAAAAATTTAGTAGCCAAGCTGTTCTGTCCAGCTCTTACAAAAATTACAATCCAGACTGCAGCTGATATTTTTATCAGCCCTAAATTTTATCGGATCATCTGAGGTGATAACAACACCTTGATTGAAAACAGTTTTATTTTTATCTCTCTAATCCCTTTAAATCTACATATATGTTTTAATTAATTAATTTTTTTTTAAAATAGTCATTTTTTAAAATTATCATAAAACATGCTTACTTTTAAATTTCAAAATCAGAATTACAAATAATATTTATCAGACCTTTTTAAAAGTTTAATTTATAAAACAATTTTTATTTTAAATCAGAGTTATTATTTAACCCTTTACTTATTATTATTTTATTTTAGGAAATATAGAAAAATATCTACAAAAATTTATGTCTGTGTTTATTTCTAGTTTTACTTTCAACTTTATATATATTTATGCACACACACTATATTACTGTGTGTTATGTAACCCAATTGGTTACATATATATATATATACATAGACAATCCAACCTGTAAATATTTTTTATCTAAAACAGTGAAGGTCTTATGATCAGATAAACATATTTCCAGAATTTTGTAACAGCATACTTGGAAAACCTCTTCATCAACATTATTCATATAGAAAGAATTCCAAAAACATTGCCTGAAAATAGAACTATAACAGCTTTAAAATTTTATAAACCTAACAATGGTTAAAACAATTATCTCTCAATATTACTATTAAATATTTCTATAAATTCTGAAAGAATAATCTTTATAAAAATTATGTTTGTAGCTGAGAACTAGCCAAAATGAGATGTAAACCTGGATAAAGCTGTTGTTAACAAATTCTATTTTTAAATATCTTCACTAAAAGACCAGTACAACTCTTAATTAATTTTAACTCTGATTATATTTGTATGAAAAAAAATTTTTATTTAGAAATTTTTAAATGCAGGAATAAATTATTCATTTACTTAATAAAATATTCTGAAAAAGAAAAAAATAAATGATTTTAAATTATAGCAAATACAAAATTTTATCGAATAATTTCCACAAAAATCAATTGTTTTTCCTACTTTAAATTAATATATTCATCAGAAATATAATGCAGATATTTGTTAAAATGAAAATACATACAAAAAAGATAGTTTTTTTTATAATATTTAGCTTTATTACTGTCTAGCATGCTTTCAATATATTTTTATTATATCATATTCATGGGATATAGTTGTATGATTATATGCCACAAATATTATATAGTAAAAATATATTGAAAGCATGATAGGCAGTAATAAAATTAAATATTAAAAAACTACCTTTTCTGTGTGTATTTTTATTTTAACAGATATTATTACATTGACTTAGAAAAGAAGAAAATTAGTAACAATTGAATGCAGATATTAAAAGTTTGTAAATATTTTTCATTGTCATGAATTGTATTTTTATTTTCACAAAAGCAGTAATTTCAACTTTTTTTCTAAACAATAGGTAAACATTCTGTAAACTTTTTTGGTGTATATGTTATTTAGAAATAATCTTGAACCTTATCTAGTCTAATATATTTTGTTTAGTTATCAAAGTTAGATTTAAATAATATCTAGAACAATGTACCTGAAAGCTTGTTGGCAGTACTTGTGATCATCATGCAAATACTTTTAAGAACATTTGTCTTAGCATTTTCATATTTTACTACTGAATATTATGTCCATGTTTGAAGAAAAGTGTGTACTTGCAATGTAAATACTCTTAACTTCAGTGTAGCATTTGCATATTCTACTACTAAATATTGAAGAAAAAAATTGTTTTTAATTAAATTTTGAATATATATTTAATTGTTACTATGAGAAATAATATTATTGTAATACAATCTAGTCCAATGTTTCAATTGTAGGAAGATATGTTACTTCACAGAACATGTATAAAATGCTGTTAATTTAATCAACTTTACTTCAAAATATAGTTTTACTACATAACACATATTTTAAATCAAGATTTTTTTCTTTTGAATGTTCAACTAGAAAAATCTTTCAACAATTAAAATAATTATATTATAAAAAATAGGTTTTTTAATTTCAACAATAATGTCAGGTGGATTTGATTTTCTTATACATTATTGGATTTTCTTCAATAAGTTCAGGATCATCAATGAGTGTCATGCTTATTTTACAAATGGAATTTGACATCCTCTGATTTATATGTTTGTGGACAATGCAAGACATTAATTTCTTTGATAATGACTAATCAATCTATGTTTGTAGATATATTAATTTCTTTGATAATGACTGATCAATCTATGTTTGTAGTTATATAATTGAAAGACTTACTAAAACCTCGTGTGCATTTATCTTTCTTCTTTTTTTTGTAAAGTTTATATATATTTTTATAATGATTATGTATAATTGCTGTATTTAAAAAAAATCCACATGTTAGATATGTAAATAAACCTTCTGCAAATACTTCCATATCATCAACAAAAGTAGTGGAATGAACTCTTTTACTCTCAATCCTAATACCATTCTTATCAAAATAATAATTATTTAATAGTTCATCTAAATAAACATTTAATAAAATGGATAAAAGTAGGAGATTGTGATTGTTGCAGGAAAATCAAAAATTATAATAGAAAAGATTGACTTATTTTAATATACAATTATATAAAAGCTTTTTATAATATTAGAATATCAAATTGTCACCCATAAGTGATCAAAGTTCATTTCTTAAGCCAATTGCTAAAGTTCTATTTAGGCTTAGAACTTACCATATATACTTAGAATAAATCAATTTGGGTGGAAAAAAGGGTCACAAAAATGGAGTAATAATGGAAGATCCAATGATAAATTATTATTAAAAAAAAATAAATGCATTGAATAAGTGGAAAGTAATTTGTACAGTAGAAATAATAAGCCTTAAGCTCTATTAATAGAAAAAGAAATTCAAATATATTAGAGTGAAATAGATTATGATGAATTTAAAAAGTCATATAAACTTGACTAATTGATAGTTGAATCCTTTAAGGTTTTGAGAAAAAGTTTGTGAGAATCAATTCATATTTGGAAAATATTATCCAGATAAGTAACTAGTAGATTTAGTTTCAACAACTATGATTTTATTAGATTTTGAAAAAAAAAATGTATTTCATGAAGTATGAGTATTTTAAAACAATTAGCAAGATCTCACATGAAGCTACAGGATGTTGAGTGCAAAATATGTAATTAATATTTTATAAAATTAAGAATGCTGCTAAATAAATCGATAAAAGAAATGTTCAAATTAAATGAAGTTTAAAAATAATAGAGAGACATGTAGAGACTAATTAATTGTATAGATCTTAAAATGCACTTTATATGGAAATAAAGTCCTAAGAGAAATTTATTTGTACAATAACAAATTTTAAATCTAATTATTCCAGAAAAGATAAGATAAAACAAAAGAAGAGGGGGAATATAAAAAGCTAAAGAAAAAAGACTGGGCACTCTTTCTGTGGTTGATGCTATTGTCATGGTGTCCACAGGTTGAAAAACAGTGAAGATCATCATCGGAAGACTTCATTCCTGTTGGTCACCAAGCCGATTAGTGTGTTAAGCAGACTGTCTCAGTCTTATTATTTTGAAATGCCTCAAGAGGCTTGTCAAGGGTTGTGTTATAAAGACTATAGACGTTAGTAAAAGTAAAGTAAATAATAGTTTACCTAAACTGTATAAACTTTATTTGTTATTGAGTAGTTAACTTGTGAATTAGGCTCACTCTAGTGCAGACTTTATATTTTTATTGAAGATCTGAATAGTAACTCTTTAAATTGCTAATAAATTGTTATTGCTCAATATATAGGTGTTGTTATCTGTCGAGTTAATTGTATATTTTGTTTGCTGGTAGCCCAGTCATAGTTGGGGACACAGCAAATTATTGGCGCAATCGTCAGGATTCAAACCTGTGTGAAGAATCCCAACTGATTTCAAATCGATAGATGTAATTCTAAAAGGTTAGATATGTTTCTATCTCAAAAGCGGTTTAGATTTAGAAAAAATAGAATAGTAGATTAATTTGAATAATAAGAAGTCCTACTGAGAGATATGCATATTGATGCAAGCATTGAGAGTAGACATTATGCCTTCAGTGGCCTTTTTATTTATTTTTTTTTTGCTATACAATCTGAATGAGTACCATTCTTGAGTGGCCATTTCTCTGTATGGTGAGATAGAAACTTGTTATGAGAATCTACAGTCATTGATATATTACTGTTTGTCTAGGCTTCATTGATTATTCAATGTGTACATATCTCTATGAATGATGGTGGATTAAACCAAAAGGAAAAAATATATATATTTAATTTGGTATGAATTATTTGTCAGCTAGCTCAAAGATGAATACAATTAATTATAATTAAGATTATCAAGATATAATTAATGGATATTTTTCAAATTTATATAATTAGTAAAATCAAAAAAAAAAAAAAACAATTGGATAAGCACACTTCTCTGTATAACAATTTCTTTAATATAAAAGATCATCTGGATGTGTCTACAGGCATTGCTTATATCATCAGCTAATTCTCATGACTACTTAATGTTAAAATATGATTATTATTAATAAAGGTGTTAATAGATTAACTATAATCAACTTGAATTTTTCTTGTTTTTAATGCTAATTTTTCCCCCTATTGATAATGACAGGCATCAGAAGGAGAAAGTCTTTGGTAATCAAAACAGCATTATAGCAGCCATAGTAATTAAATTGTTTGTTGACCAATTACTGGCGACAGCAATCAAGTACTGATTAAATTCTTGAAATTGGATACTATGTTTCTACAAATTCTTCTACTTGTAGAAACAATTAAATGAAATTTTTTCATTGTATATTATAATAATTTTTGTTGTAATAAACTTTGTGAAAGTTTTTTATTGTGATTTTTATATTTGTTATGAGCCAATAAATCATTTAAAAAGTGTTTAAGATTTTACTTTTTTGCATAATAAATACTAAGAAAATCTACTTACTATTTATTGATTTTGTTAATTAATGTAAATAAATTTAAAACTTTATAAAAATTTTATCATTGTTTCCAAATAATTTAATAAAGTTTTTTAAAATTTTAAATATGATTTATAATATTGTTATCATTTTAAAAAATGCATCAGTATTTAACATTAATTTTACAAAAACTTATTTGAATTACATGTATTTTATTTTAAATATTTTTTAATATATTTTAATTCAATATTTTTTCTCTATTTTAATATAATTTTTATTTATTAGGCAGAAGATGAAGAAGGCTATCGCAAACTTATTGATCAAAAAAAAGATAAACGTCTGGCTTACTTGTTGCAACAGACTGATGAATATATCAGTAACTTGACTGAAATGGTCAAACAACACAAGTTGGCGCAGAAACAGAAAAATAAGAAAAAGAAGCGCAAGAAGCCTAAAAATGTACTTAATTGCTTTAATTTAAAAATTAATTTACATTAAACATGATTATATTTTTTGAAATTAAATAAAGGATATCAATATCTTTATTTATTTCTTATTGTAGTTAATTTTTGTAATGTTTAATATTTTTAGAATGAAGATGAAATCAATGGAGATAAGAATTCAGAAAATATTCAAGAAGGGGTTAGTTTGTAATTTTTTTTTTTTTTAAATAAAATAATCAAATTTTTCCATTAGGAGAACTTAGTAGTGTAAATAAATAAATAAAAAATGCTTTAAAAATATATAAAAGGGACAACAAATACTTTTAGTCTTTGTAAACATGAGCTAGTCATAAAAGTAAAAGGTAAATCTGACATTTTCAGGAAATTCAAATCCATAAGAAGTAATAAATATTACAATGTGAAATTCATTAATACACTATAAACACTATTCATGACCATTAAGAACATTTGCACTACTTCAGAATTATACTGTTTCTTAATTTATGATATCTAATCATGGAGCACTTATTTAAAGCAATTGAAACTAAAGGTAGTTGTAGAATCATGTAGTTTGAATAATTAAGTATACATAAGAATATCCACTTCATATGAAGCAAAATATAATTATGTATAATTAATTGATTATAGTTCTAACATTCCATATAACTCTTGCAATAATTTTTTAAGTGTAAATGGTTTGGATAAGAAGTCATAGCTGAATTATTATATTAATCCTGTGATTTTACTCTATGGAAATCTTAATAAATGCTCATTAATATTCAAGGAATTTACGTTGAAAAGTATTACATTTTTAATATATATAGTAATAGTATGGATTCTTCAGGCTAAACCTGGGGTGATGGCACTCATCATCATCAAACCCAATTATTACAAAATTTAAATATACAAATAAATATGAATCAATATAAAAAGAATTAACATGAGAAATGACTCATCATCATAACTAACTATAAGTTCACCATAAATAGCACTAGCATTATCCAAAAGTAATATGATAATCATTCATCATCATGAATGATCAACAATAAAAATAAATCAAGTCAATCTTGTGACTGTATTTGAAATGGGTCTACTATAGATCAGGCTAATTATTTAGCTCTTACCATCTTGGGGGAAGATTATTTAAATATTAATTTGGATGCACAAATTTAAGTGCTAATCCATCAGAATATATAACAATAGAAACAGTAATACTGGAATACCAAAATGCTGCTAATCATCAATGCTTTGGCCACTTAGTACCTTTAATGTACTGACCAACTATAAACTTAATTTAAATAAATACTAAACTAATAAAATGTAGTGCATGGAATTTAAAGGCTATTCCCTTTGTGACAATCCAGGATCATTAACTGGATGTCTATAAACATTAAATATAAGCCCTTTTTATATAACTGACCATTATGTATCAATCAAGCTCTATAACTGTTATTATGAACAAGAGATATAATACAACATAATTTATATTTTAGGATTAAATAAATTTACTGGAATAGTTTTAACAATGAAATATCAATTTATTAATAACAATTAAAATGAAATTAAGGTCTGCTGAGTATGCCATAAATATAAATTCGGCATTGTTATTTTGATTAATATACAATTAGCTATCACATTGTGATTTACAAATACATCAATAGGTTTACATAAAACCTACTTATATATAAGCACACAGACATGCAGTATAATAATTTATAAACATATTTGTATTAACATATAATAATAAAAAATATTAATTTTAACATATATGTGTGTACCTGACATGCATCCATATAAGCACACAGATATGCTATAACATATGGGAATTGTCATATAAATAATTGGAAAAAAAAAAGTTACCACATTTTATGGTACTTAAATAATGACTGACTTAACATATACATGTGTGTGCATGGAAATGTGTACACACACTGATGTTTATATCATAATATTTTAATTTGTCAAAAGAATAAAATTATTAAAAATATTATATTTTTTTACAATTAATTCCATATTGAAAGTATACATAAAATTCACACATACATGTATATATATAAAAAATTATATGAATCAGTTTTTAATTCATTCATTATCTAATGGTAAACAAAAAGTTTCTCTTTTTTAAAAAAAATAATATCACATCTTTGACAGGTTATTCTTGATTAATTATAAATATCTTTAAAAATTCTCCAATAAGTTTTTTTTTTTCAACCTAGAAAGCTTTATGGAGTTTATTCTTTTTTTCAAAATAAAATTGTCTATGAATCAATATTTACTCGTTTACTTTTAAATTGTAGATTTTAAATGTCATTTTCACTAAAAAAAATATTCAAAGTAACTCATCAGCTGTACTTTATGTATAAAATGCAGTATACATATAAATTAATTCTTCAGCAAGCAGATGTACTTTCTGACTAAGCTGGTTCCTTTTAAACAGTAGATTGACTTTTTGTCATTTTTGGGAAAGGTATAATCCAGGTAACTCTTGGCCTATAGTAATCTCCATTCAGTCTCTATGCTGTCTACTACATATATATATATAGTCTATCGAACCATAGAAAAGCTGCCCCTGGCCTCCCTGTGAATCAAAACTACTGTGGTGAACTAGTAGCACCAGCTAGATCCATTGTATGACTTTCATTTATAGTAACTGTCATAATCTGTAAAACTGTTAAAACAACTCTAATATTATTTTCCAATCCTTTTATGATCAGGATGGGGAAAAATACAGTAATTAAAAATAAGTTTTCTCTATCTTAATTGAAAAAAGTTAATGACTTTTTCAATTCAACTTAATTTTTTGAAAAACAACTTTTGTAGCATTTTTATCAAAATGTGTTATACAAGCTTTAATTCAAAAAAAGATTTGCTAATCAAAATAGATAGTGGAATTTTATAATTACCAGTATATCTATTGTAACTTAAAAACATGCTTGTTTTAATTTCAAAATCAGAATTAATAAAAAAAAAAAATTATTACACTCTTTAAAATGTTTAATTTATAATAAATTTTCTCAAATTCAAAATTATTTAATTCTTAATACACCAATGAAATATAGAAAATATCTACAAAAAATTTTTGACTGTTTGTATTTCTACTTTCCCTTTCAACTTTATATATATGCGTGCAGACTTACTACTATGTTGTATGCCTTGAGGCACATAAATATCTCAATATATACAATTGACATTATATGAACAATGTATTGATATTAAAGATTTTTCTGTATGAATTTGCATCAGAAATTTGAAATTTTTGTACCTTTGATCAAGTCATATAAGTCATTATATTCTCATTCGCAAATTGTTTTATTTAATTTTCTTGGTTCCTTCTGTCAAATTCATGTATTATGCATTGTTTCAATTTGTATTTGGTTTGTTTTCTCAAATGCAAAACCTTTATACAGTATGTCATTTTTAATATATAGACCTTTTCATCATATATTTTGTTGGATAAATTGTTATTTCTTTTGTCATTTTAGTTTTATTTAACATGATATCCAAATCCTACAAGCTTTGTTAATTTCTGCATAGCCTTCAAATATTAATGATAAACTCTATCATCTAATTTTGCTCTTCAGTCATTTGTATTTAAAAATAATATTAACAATGCAATAAAAATATCTAAAGGATATGAGATCAGTTATCTCAGAAAGCTAATTGGGCTATCACAGCAAAGTAAAAAAATTCTTCTCACATTATTCTATAGTTAAACGTTGCTATTTTCTAATCTTTTTTGCTTTTATTGACAGCATTCATATTCTGTATATAGTATAATAGTGTATTGGTAAGTATATATCTGTAAATTAATTAATTGTTTTTTAATATACAAATGATAATATGTATAGATAAAATTTGTATTGTTGAGGTTTGTCCAATAAATATTTTTATATAGAGCACTAAATATCTTAATTATGTTCTCACTGCATTTTAATGGCTTCAATTATGCAGGCAGTTCTTAATATTTTTAGTATGATATTTCCCAAAAAAAAATATATCTTAACTATGTCAGCTTTTTTTTTTACATTAAATGTTGATGATATGACAAATAATTTTTTCATGGTCATGAAATAGATAGTAGTTTCATGTAAGCATTATCAGTATTACTACTCTGCACATAATGAATTTTAAGTGGTGCATTTTAGAAGCATTATCAAAATATTTGTGGACCTATTTTTTTTAGTACTCTATCTAACTTCTTTTATATTTTTGTTAATGTAATGAAACTCCCAACACAAAAGTAAGAAAGTGAAATCATTCATTAATTTTTTGCCCGTGTGTTTTTGAATACAAAGTTTACAACTGAAAAACATAATTCATTTATGTCTGATCAGAATTTATAACAAAATTGTAGTATATCATGGAAATAGATAGTTTCTTTGAATTTCATGGCAGTTCATTATTTTAAGATGCAGATTTAAATTTAATTTTCAAGAAATATCAGGCAATGGCAAACTGCTATTGATGATGATCATATTATTTTTGATTTTAATAACTTATTGACTAGTTATTCTGACTTTTAGGGCAGCGAATTTAAATGACATATATGTAGAAATAATTATAATTTTTTATTTTTAAAATTTTAATTAATTGATAAAAATATATGTTCAGTAATAGAATTATTTTATTACTTTATTAGATGTTGGATGATGGTTCTCAATTTAGTGATATGACAGTTAATGTGATTGAAACAGCTACTGGCAAGATGCTTTGTGGAAAAAATGCTCCTCGAGCAAGTCAATTAGAAGCATGGTTAGAAGTCCATCCTGGGTATATATATATATTTAACTGTTATATACTACTATTATTTAGTTATTAAAAATTATTGAATTTTGTTGCACATTATCTGTCAGAGTAGTTTTTAGTCATTTTAACTTTCAAAACTTTTCTTTTTCTTTCTTTTTTATCTCATTTTAAAATACGTCTAATATGAAATCAATATTTGAATTAAAATAATTTGCAAACAATCAAAAAAGAGAAGGGAGGAAGAGTATTATCATACATTGCCAATTTATACTTTAGGCAGGAGACTTCTAATTTTAAACAGATTCCCCATTTTTTTTTGCATAAAATCTAATGACTTTATGCTTTTATCAAATTATGATATAATTTGCAAATAATTTTTTTTAAATCCTTACATTAATTATTTTAATTCAGCCACTGCAGTAGTTATTAGCAAATCATTTGAACTATTGTTTTTTGATAATATCTATAATTCTCATCAGAAATACAAAATTCCTTTGATATTACAGACTCCTTTATTAATAAAACTTAAAACATCAATATTATACCATCATTATAGTATAAAATACCTAAGTCAACAAAATTATCAAATATTAAATCAGTTATAAAAATATAAAAAAATATAAATCCAAATGATGTAAATTAATTACAAATATAAATGTAGTACAAAAATAATAAGCATACATAAATTCATAATGCATATTTTTAACTATTATTTTAGGAAATAGATATTTCCAACATATGATCCTGCCTAATGTTAAATTATTGATTATAAGTAAAATTTAAAAATACAGGAATTTATAAAATAAAATTAAAAAAGGATATACAGATTATCATCAGTACTATTCAAAATATTTAAATAAAAGTAACTAAATGGTTTTATTGTTCAGGAATTTATTAGAAATTTGAGTATCTTAAGTGATAGAATTGGACATTATTTTGTAAATCTCATGCTTCAGAAGCTGACATTTTATCACAGCAGCAGAGCAGACAAAGTCTTAATAACACAAGATAATGATTTCATTTATATACATAAGTTATTTCAAATGTAAATAGAACATACATTTTTAGCAGCATACTTCTTTTACCATCTCTATACCACTTAATATAAGCTTTAGTAAGTAATGATAGATGACATTGCTAAATAATTCTTTATTTTATGCTGTCTCATCCAAAATTCCAGACTAGTTTCAAGTTTATTTCTTTCATAGTGAGGATGTTTGGATTTTGGATCTGATATGGATGTGTATTTAGCTGCACATATATATGTATAAACTTATAGAGAGAAAAAGTTATAAGTTAAATAAATTAAAGAATTTTAAAAGACTGATTTTTTTAAAAATAGTAAGTAAAAGATTTATAACTTTAAGATTAGAAAAGATTATTTTCTAAAATGAATAATAGTCTGATTAATGAGAGTAGAATACTTGTCATTAATGAAATAAAACAATTAAAGGAATTTGAGTTTGGTTTCCTTTATAAGATAAATGATAAGCTATAAAAATAATCATTAATTAAAGTCAGAAAGAGAATGATGTAAATTCTTGTATGGAGATTAAAATGAAAAATCACCTGAGTGGATGGACAGAGTATTAGGCAATAAATTGCAGGGATTTAAAACAATGAATGCCTCAGTACTAATGGGATGAACAAGAGGATACTTGATTCTTGGAGCTTCATCTGTGCACACAGATATATATTGAAGCGGTCATATATATATATGTGCTTCATGTATATATATTTGCTATTAAGTTAAATATATATATACAATATAGAAAAAAATAATATTATAATATGTAAATTTTATTATGAAATTTAATTATGAGTTGGTATGTGTGAAAAAAGATGGGGTTTCAAATCAACAAAGAAAGTTTAACTTTCTAATTAATTAAAATACCAACTGATATTAAAAGAATGTAAGTAGTAAATTCTAATTTTAGAATTTATATTTTGTGTAGCATTGTCATTACAATAAAAGGTGACATAAGTGTAATTACTGGGGATTATATTAAATCCAAAGACATTCGGAATTTAATTAAAAAATGCAATTAGTAAAATTTCAAAATTAAATTACATTAAGATTATCATCAACAAGATTCTTTTAGATAATAAAGAAAAGAACTTTTCTTAAGTTTAAATTAATTAATTAATTTGGAAAGATCCAATGGCTTTGTTTTTTTTTTTTTTGTGATATATATAGAACAAAAGAAGAAAGTATTATTATTATTGTGAACTTCTGGAAGAGTTGTTTTAGACTTCTTGTAGAGTTTATTATATTAAAGTTTAAGCTGTTAAATTACATCAAGCTATGAGTGAGTAGATCACCACAAATTTCTCTGGCCATCATCGGTGAAGCAGAGTATAGGGTTTCCCTCATCTTATAGAATGCTAAACAGATCAAGTCCTTGCCTACAATTGACCATCCAACGTGCTGACATCTATGCCATCACCATCAAAAGAAAGCCACCAGTATATAATGCCACAGATTACTGGAAGTATCCTGTAAATGATAAAAGCGTCTTTGGTGTAATTGAAATATTTTCTTTGCTTTAAATAATTTATTTATTAACCGTTCTTTAAAGTGTGTTTCTTTTTGTATTATTAAAATGTTTCTTATCTTATTATTTAAATATTTTCTTAACGCACACATAATTAATTGTACATAGTAACGAAGAACGACTATTGCAGTATATATACTAAATTTTTCTTAAATTTTGCTAGACTTATTGTTCAAGAATCAGACGGAGGTAAATTTAGTAAAATATTTTAATGATTAAAATATTTGATATTATTTAAAGAAAAGCCCAATAATTAAATAAAAGCAAGATATTTAAAATCCCTCTCTCTGATTCTAATTTTTATTTTTTATTTATTTGCGATTTTAAATTTGCCTATTTAAAATCGGTTTTTTCAAAAAATGACATTTAGCCATTAACTCAATCACCATGGTTTTATATATAATTTTAAAATTAAAATTAAGACCGAGTGTTAAAAGTAAAACTTTATTTTCTTTTAGAAGAGACAATTATATATGTATATTGCATACAGGTGATTTAGAAACAAGCTGCAGTTTTTTAAAATAAAATTGGTGCTTTTCTCACATATTGGACGAGCCACCAGGTGACACTGCAGAACCACCAAGAAGCCTGCAATTGATAAAATTTTTTTTTAATATTCACTAAAAATCGCTTAATTTTACAAATGGTAGACCCCCCCTCCCGGCGCATGAGACAAATCGGTCAAAATAGCTGAAATTGAAATGTATAATTTTTTAAAAAAAACTATAATAAAAGCCTACGAAATTAAACAAAAACATACTAAATGTCAAAGCAATTTAAAAAAAGAATCACTCTTCAATTATCTAACTATCAGATAATAATTCAAACCTTAATAACAGACTAATACATATTAAGTAATCAATGTTCCTATTAACCTGTAATAGCGTCATTAGAGTTTAAATTCAGTTAATATGTTACTGTATTACCAGTTTATATAAAAAATTATTGCAAATACTCTGTTTAAATCGCACATATATAAAATCAACAAAACAGAAATAAAATAATCAGAATGTAAAATTTAAAACAAAAGTTGATTATAACATCTGAGGCGAATAATGTTTAGAAACCCCCCTCCTCTCCCACACGAAGGGTTCAATGAAAAATAAGAAAAGTGTAAATTATGAATGCTATTTTTAAAGTCCTATGAAATAAATGAGAAAAAAAACTATAATAAAAGCCTATGACATTAAACAAAAACATACTAAATCTCAAAGCGATTTAAAAAATAAACGTATTTATAAAATACAAAAATAACAGCACGAAAAATGGCGGGAAGTGTCTTAAAAAAGAATCAGTCTCCGTTATCTAACTAACAGATATAATAATAAATTTGAAACAAGCCTTAGATAAGTCAGCCTAGAAAAGAGATTTATTACTTTATCATCTGACATCTATCATTTCTTATTAAAGCTTACAATAAATGGTGTAGAGATAATGGGGGAAAATGCTGCTAAAGCAATATATAAGCTGAAGTTATGTAACAACTTATGTCATATTTTATTAGCATACATTTTAAATTACTTTTACAAACTCCCTACATCCCAATTTTAGCCTCTGTCAACATTTATGTTAAAGAAAGATAGCTTCAAAGTCATACTTCTTATTTAAAAGGTCTTCTTTGAACATAATGCAAGAAGAAAATAGTTACAGACTCATTTAATTAATTAGCATGGTTCTGAAGCTATTAATCTAATGAAAAATTTCTTTAATGTAAAAGATTTGTTGTGATAGAATTGGATTGTGGATGGTTTGTAAAATTTAATTATGATACTTCTACTTTGAGTAATAATATATAAAACCTGACAATATTTTCTATATTTAATAATTTTATAGCAAAGACCGAGGACATTGCACGAATCCTTATGAATCTGAAACATATTTCTTTTACTTGTGAATCAACTTTTGTATCAAATCTCTTTTCATTCATAACTTAATATCCACATTAGTTTCATTCATGGCTATCAGATTCATGTTATTTTTACCTGTCATTTTGGCATCCATGTATTCTACATTCATTATTACACTTCATTAATTAATATTGTCTTCTTGCACATCACTAATAAATGTAACTCTACTAAAGTAACATGGAAAACCTTATGCAATGTACTTTGAAAATTATCTGCAATATTTTTTAGTTTATCTATGATGGATTCATTATCAACATCTATACAATTTAATATTATTTTTGTTTTAAATTCCTCCATCGTCCCATTTATTACAAACTGTGTCAGGTTTTCATGAATTGATGCATTTGAAAATTTTCTATTTTTATACATTCTTGCTTCTGGTACATCTATTTTAAGATTTTCAATTAAATTTTTATTCTGTTTGGTTTCATTCATCATTATATTCAGCAGTTGTGTTTGCATTATTTTCTGCAATTTTTTTATTATCATTTGCAGTCTCTTTATTTTAAACTTTTTTTAATCCTCACTTTTATATTTTAATCTTTTCCTAAAAAAATTGTTTATTTTCCTGTATTTTTTTCTCTTTTTTATTCTAGTATTTTCTTTGTTTTTCATCATTTTCTTGATTATATATTTTTTTCATCTCCTCTTCTCAGTTTTTCTTTGCTTATTCTTTTTCAATATTTTCACATGTATTTCCAATCCTTTTCTGTTCATTCTTTTCAACATTATTCTTTTTCTTTTTTGTATCTCATCATTTTCCTCTAAATATTGTTTCATCACTTCTCTCATATTTTTTTAAATTTATTTTCTCTGTTAATAGCTGATTTTATCCATTTTTCTGATTACCTCATAGTTATTTTTCATAAATAAAGTGAATTGTTTACCAGATTGATCAGGAAATTGTTCGTCAATAATGTTTTTTGTTTTTAAAACAGGCAAAACTCTCCATACAGTATTGCCACTCAATGCAAGTCAGAGTAATCAATGGATGCCAGAAGGCTTGTGCATAAAATCACCATCTAGAGCCTATTCATTCAATATCCCCAGATTAGTTTCTTGCTTGTGGCCTTCGTCAGTGAGGAGCCTTGGATCTCTTTTTTGTTTTTAACTGTACTTGACTTCTTTTTAATAACTACCAAAAATAAAAAAATTAAATATATTACTTTTCACTATGGTATGACAATTTTGAAACCAGTCTCATGTCCCTTTTTTGGATGCTATCCAATGTTTGCTTTTCTTTATATAATTTTCTTTTGCCTATTAGTACTATTGTTTTTAGTCTCTTTGTACTTATGCTCCAAATAGATTTAATTATTTTATTGGAATCTGTTTTTTCTTGCTAATATTTCTCTTGGTTTCTAATTCTATGGAATAACTATTGCCCTTCATGTATGTAATACTGCTATCATAAATTACTTTTGATTCTGGATATATAAAATTATCAGTCTTTTTAATAATATAAAAATAATATTAGTCTATCTTGCTTTCAGGATATACAATTATATTTAGGCCCACGATTGGGATAGTCATTTTATATGTAATGAAAAATAGTGGTGATGAATGTCATCTAATGGTTTTCAGATGATATTCATGATTTACATTGGGCAATCATTTTATATGAAATAAGATATGATGGAAAAGACAATCATCACCTAATGATGATAATGTTCAAAAAATAAATGAATAGCCATGGTCTTTGATGTACTATTCTATATGTATTTGAATTAATGTTGGAGTGATTATGAGATGATAATAGATATTTAACTGTGTTTAGATGATGTAGGCCAATACATGGTGATAATGACTTTTTAATTGCCGATATTAAAAGTACAAATGACAATATTAATTTGTATAATCAGAATAAAAGTAAAGATGAGTATGTGTAGTTATAAGGCTATATTCTTATGAATGAATTGCAAGTATCTATTTATAGTATGAGCTTGATTTACTCAAAATACTTATGACATTTATAATTAAACCATATTTTAGATGAAAGCACCATGTCATGAACAGATTATTAAGAGCATATCTGTCACTTTTTTAATTAAAAAAAAACAAAAAAACACAATATCTACAAAAGTGTAAATATAATTTATTCTTTCTATATACATAACTGAAACTAGATTGAGTAGAATTGAAGATTTAGTTACTATGATATAGTTTAATAAATTAATAAACAGAAATCCACAAGATCCAGTTAACTAACACACATGCACACTTAAGTAATATTTTATTAAATATAATTATTTTATTAATGGTAGAAGCAAACATATTTTCTATCAAATAAATAATTCCTAAAAATTTAAGTCATGATCTACTGTCATGAAATTTATACCCCCCCCCTCATTCTTCTCTCCAGTCTTCCGTTCCTTTTCTTTTGTTTAAAAAATTAAAAACCAAAAGCTGTTTTTAAATATATTACATCTGGAATTGCTTTATTTACATATATACCATTGTAAATTTATTTATTTTTTAAATAACAATTAATAAAATAACTTTTTTTTAAATATATTATTGAACTCATCTATATAATATATGTTAATTCCATGCATATACTTGATATATCAAGAACTAGAAATTAAATATTCTTTCATTCAATTATTAAAATGACAAATTTAAATAAATTTATAGCTGTAAATATCATTAAGGCAGATATTTCTGAGGAACTTGACAATGGCTTCTTTACAGTGCTCATTTAAAATTTTTTAGTGTTCACTTTTATTGTTTTTTAATTACTTACTAACACAAATTTAATAATTTTTAGTGCAACTAATTAGTAGTCCACAGCTTTGATTAATGAAGCTTTAAAGATTTTTTTCTAATACAGGCAGATTAATCCTTGACCAAAGCACATTGATGATTAGAGAAACATTCCTCCAGTAATATGGGCATATTGCTCAAGGCTTTCAGTTTCTTTAACAATGCATGGCTTCAGTATAATAATCCATTAAAAGTATAAAATGATTTAACTTAGCAGTCTAAATATACATTGTTATAGTAACTAATTGAAATAATATTCTGACTAATTGTAATAATTTAATTTACTTTGTCTTTTGTAAGTTCTCATGAAAAATACGTTTTTATCTCCAAAGTAAAATGTTTTTTTATCCAAATATTTTTTTATGGGTGTTTTTTTTTTCAAATTCATTAATTAGGTCATTTTATAATTTGCCTCTCCATCTTCATTTTAATTCAAGTAATATCAAAAAATATATTTAAGAAAATATTTAATAAGAATTTACAAGTTAAAATTAATTACATATAGTATATAATTTTATTTATCAATTTTTTGATATTGCTTTAATCAGAATTTTTTTAATTTTTATCTAATTAAAACTATATATATACAAACATGTAAATGTCATAATAGTATGTAAGGATTGATGAAATTAGTTTTTATTATATATATATTGTACTGGTCCGTCCATTCCACCCTTTATAGTCCTATAAATCTTCGACCCACATATGCACCGAGCATGAAAGTGACATAATGTGATGAAGTGAAATAATGATAATTATTCCCCTGTGATATCGATGGTTAAATATGAAAAGCAAATATCCCAGAAAAATTATTAGAGTAAGGAAATACAACCTAAAAAAAAAAGAGGTCAATCGGAATCTTACCGTTATCGCACACCAGTCTGATTAATTAAACGGTAGTCACTCTTTTAATTTACACACCTTTAAAAGTACTAAAATATTTTTATTTAGCCTTTTGCGCCACCCCCAGCAAAGAAATATATTGTTGACCCTCCCTTTTTCTTCCCGAGAGAGTGTGCAAATAAAATGATCACAGTTATATATCATAAGAAAAGATTTAAATATGTTCGGACCTAAATGTGAGACAATATAACCCCCCGGTAAGTTGTCCCTATCTAACTCATAATTTATTTTCCCTATCTCAGGTTAATGACTGGTTCGATCCGTTTACTTAAAATGACTCCGGTTACATGCTAATGATTGAATAAGTAATTTGAACTAAGCAAGTAAGAGCGGCAAACCATTTTTTTTTTAATAAAAAAAATGTATTCTTTATTATTACTCTTAAATATTTTTATCAAGTTAAAGATTTCATATAATTGAAAAAAGAAAAATAGTACTTAGGTTAAACATCTATTTACAAAAAGATTTATGCAAAGAAAATGTCATTTTAATTGAAAAAAGAAAAATAGTACTTAGGTTAAACATCTATTTACAAAAAGATTTATGCAAAGAAAATGTCATTTTAAAATAATTGCATAATGGGTGTGGTCTATACCCCCTATCCCCACTTGAAAAATAATAGTTTAAGAAACAAATGTATGTAATAAATTTCTCTACGAAGAAACATACTTCATATAAGTATTAAATTCATTTACAAAAAAAAATAATCCACTAGTTTACATGCATGTCTACTGATTACCCCTAGGATCAATAAATTATTAATATTTTACGCATATTTATGTTTTGGTACTTAAATATTTATACATGATACGCATCTACGTTTATTTATTTCAAACGTATAAAATGATGCCTAATAAGAAATAATACGGCTGAAGGATACTCTACATAAGGTATCACCGTAGTAAAGGATTATGAGGTAGAGATTCTTCATGTAGTGAATCTAAATGAGACATGCGTGCAACTATTATATAAGTGATATGAAGATTACATAAAAGATTATAGTTATGAGTATATAGAAAAACACATTACTGAGTTATAGAATAAAAATAAATAAATGAATAAAATAAATAAATCTACGGTCTGCCTGCTTGGACTGCTCAGAAGCGACTGACTCTCTCCACCTAATAGATAGCACATATGGTTTCCTTTAAATTTGCTGTCAATAACATCTGTTCTATTCGGAAAGGAAAATTATGTCGGAAAGGAAAATTATGTCTAATTATCCTAATAATTTTATGTACTGGTACAGAAAATGGTGCACCAACATGGTTTAAAGAGAAAATCCAGTGGCACACCAACATGGTTTAAAGAGAAAATCCAGTAAAGAAAATGGCCCCAACATTGTTTAAAGATAAAAGTGATACAGAAAATTGCCAAACATGATCGTCACAAACTAATATTATAGCGTTTACAAAAATCTATTGATTTTCTTTTCTTAGTAAAAGAAAAGTAATGTAAATATGAAAGTAATGTTAGCAAAAAAATGTTATATTATTTTCGTTATATTAAAACCTATTGAAGAACTAAGTTAAGTAAAAGTAAGAAGATGGCATTTTGTAAATAATATGCGGCTTTAATTATTTAGTTAAAACTTTTTTTTTTCGAACGAGAGTTTATTATCGTGAACAAAATAAATGTATAAACAGAAAGTAAAGGAATAATTCTGTCATTGTTAGGGCATATAAGTAGAACGGGGCATTTGAAACATTTTTTTATATTATTACACATGAGAGCAAATTGTTTATAGAAATCAGGGAAATGTGCTTGAAGGAAAGGGCGATTAGCACAGGATAACGTAACGTGTGGTGTACTGCATATTTATTATACGAAATTAAATAGAATTTTTTTTTTTAATTGAGTTAATAAATGTTAGTGTAAAGATAGAAATAGAATACTTTGAGTTTTAAGTTAAATAAAATAAACCGATAAATGCTTATGAGAGCAGGAAAAATCAAAATGGAACAAACAATGAATAACGAAATGCCACTAGATCAGTCTGAAAAGCAGGGAGTAGACTGTCAGGAAAATGAACAAATGAAGGAGCAGGAAGGTTTAAAAGAAATGATGGAAGAATTATAAAGCTCTGTAAGAAAGGAAATGTCTAAATGGCCATAAGAGCTAGAAAGATGGAGAACAGAAAAGGCTAAACAAGAGAAAGATATTCAGAAAATAGAGGATGTACGAAGCGAATTATTATGGGAAATAGAGTTAAAATTTCAAAAGTTGGAAATGAAATATGATAAATCTAATCAAAATAAGGGGGATGAGATAGAAGCAAAAAAATAGATACACAGTCAGTTAAGTTAGGGCAAGAAGAGACAAAGCAGGACACATAAATCAAGGACAAACAAAATACGATGGTTGAAAGTTTTAAAAAGGAACAAGACATTCATATGACGAATAGTGGAGATAATCTTGATGTTCCTGGAGAAAAGACCGGTGGAAGTTATCAGCTGCCACAACCAAATATAAACCAATTTTTAAAAATCCATACATTCAAAGAAAAAACGGGGGAGACTGGTGGAACATATAAGAAGTTTGCAGAATTACTTGAAATCGGTAAATTGGCTATTGCCAGCGCTCATCTTAATGGGGACGCATTAGCTTGGTGGGAGTCTTTATTTCACCACCCTCCAACCTTCAATCAATATAAAGACATGATTATTAGAAACTTCTGGAGTGCAGAGCATCAGAAAAACATCCTGTATCAAATAATGCAGGACAAATACAAAAGTAACACGAGCGAAAACTATTCACAATTTTTTCGTAGGCAAGCAGCCAAATTAAGAAATTTAAATGCCTGCCAAACATTGGAGGGCCAAATTATTAGGATAATTAGACATTTTCCTTTCCGAATAGAACAGAAGTTATTGACAGCAAATTTAAATACAATGGAACAGATGGCTGAGTTGTTAAATGCATTGGATATAAACCAACTGGACAGATGACCGGATAAAGTCAGGGAAAATCCACGTATTAGCTCAGTAATATGGGATGGAAGTGATCATGACGAAAAGGAAAGACATAAAAAAGCAAGGCCCAGAAATTGGAATCCAGAAACGAATGTCAAATATAATGAAAACCATGTAAATGACCAGGAAAATATGAAAAAGGCAGAGGATATAGGCCAGTTTCGCCTAAGCCTGTGGAGAGTAAAAATAAATATTAAACAACTAGCAGTTGTAGTTAAGTGAGTGTATCGCTTATAAGTTGGGGTGTGGACTTTGTGGTTTTTTGAACATTGCGTGTGGGGTTTTGATTTTGTCAGTTTACTCATGTTCTGTTGGGAGATGGTGAGAGTTTAGAGGGCTAGCTGGAGATTTAAACGTAGTTCGGAATTTTTGTGGCTTTATGTCGGCATATGTACTCTGTCAATAGTACGGGGGGTACCGTTTTGCCGAGAAAAGGGAAAAAGTTGTTTTTGTTGTCCTCTCGGAGACCCTCAACCTCTAAAATGTAAAAAGATCCTGTAAGTCACCAAAAGTATGAGCGTGGATGCATTTATTTAGATATTACGGTACTTTACATATGTTGTCCATCACAGAGTTCTGGATATAGTAGGGATCTGTAGGCCGATGCTCTGGGTTTTTCATGGTCTCGAGATAGCATGCGGGAAGACGATGTAGTCTGGGCCATGCATATTGGTGTTTGATGGGCTGTGGGTTTACATTTCTGCCGATTGAACGTATAACTTTCGTGCTAAAACTAATAATATATAAATGTTAAATTTAAAATGTAAAAAATTAAACAAAATATTAAAATAGTTAAATAAGACAAAGAGTAATCTCATTTTAACAGTCTCATCAGGGATGGAGGTATTGTGCCAGAATGTATTTAACGTCCACGCACAAAATGGTTGTTGCTGAGAATTCAGCACAGGTAATCTTAAAAAGATTAGAATTTAATATAAAATCGATCAAATAGATCGTAATTAAAACACGTGTATAAATGTCTATATATGTGAAGTAAAGAACTGGGTTTGGTCTATATTATATTCCCATTTCACCCACAGTACAAGTGTATGTGTTGTATTATTAACGAATTTATAAAAAAAAAAAACTACATAAAGAATAGTTTTAAGTTTGTAATGACTTTTGTTTAAGTTGGGAACATATTTGTTTTATTTGTAATGTTCCATATACATATCCAGAAATGTTTTTTTTTTTTTTTGATATTTTTAAATAAATGTTTTTTTTTTCTTTAAAATATATATATAATGTCAAATTTTATATTTTCATTATAATGGATTTTGTTTTTGGTAATTATAAAGAAAAAGTTTTAGTAAATTGGAATTTTTTTTTTATACAAAAAGAACAAAAGATGGAAAGGAATGTTTTGTGGTAAAAGAAATTTTGTTCTTTTGATCTGTTTTAAAGATTAAAAATTAAAAGTTGGTTTTATCTAATGTAATGAAACATAATGGGTGCTCTAATTAATTAAGATGGAAACTGTATAATTTCCATGATTAAAAAAGTATACTTTGCAACAAATAAAATTAAGGAATGTATAATGTATATTTTAAATTATTATAGGCTGTTGCAATAGCTCGTAGGGGGTAGTTTAATTGGCTGAAAGGGGACCATATGTGCTATCTATTAGGTGGAGAGAGTCGGTCACCCCTGAGTAGTCCAAGCAGGCAGACCATAGATTGTGGAGAAAAACTAAAAGTCACTCCTGAGCGGTCCAAGCAGGCAGATCGTAGATTGTGGAGAAAAACTAAAAGTCGCTCTTGAGCAGTCCAAGCAGGCAGACTGTAGTTTGTGGAGAAAAACTAAAAGTCACTCCTGAGCAGTCCATGCAGGCAGACTGTAGATGTTGGAGAAAATCAAAGTTGCTTCTGAGCAGTCCATGGTAGCAGTAAGATCCAATATTATATCACCGTGAAGAAATGCCTTGTAATCAAAATGAATTTTGAAACTCAACCATATCCTATATTATATTATCTTATAGAAATTTAAAGAAAGCTGAATTAAAAAGAAGAAAGGCGTGAAAGTAGTAATAAAAAAAGTAATTGTGTTAAAACCTATCTACTGACAAGAAGTACAACTGTAAATCTTCAAACAAGTATTTAATAGAGATGGCCATCGTAGTTGTTCCAGTATACAAAAAACCCATGGAGTAGGTCACCAGCAGCAGTACACCACCAGTTCATCCCCGAAGCCCTACGATATCTTAAAAGAAACCACCCAAAACCTGATAACAATGACTCTTTGATATGTGTAATGGAGAAGGAAGCCCTGTCCACCCTATGGAGTAGTCCATGTGGTCCGCTCGAAGTCAAACTTTATAACAGTTATAAGTACAGATGAGTTTAGATCTCTTGATCTTTATTTATTTATTTATTCTTTTTTTCTATTCTATAACTTAGTAATGTGTTTTTCCTACATACTCGTAACTATAATCTTTTATGTAATCTTCATATCACATATAATAGTTGCACGCATGTCTCATTTAGATTCACTTCGTGGAGAATCTCTATCTCATAATCCTTTACTGCAGCGATACCTTACGTAGAGTATCCTTCAGCCGTATTGTTTCTTATTAGGCATCATTTTATGTACCAAAACATAAATATGCGTAAAATATTAATAATTTAATGATCCTAGGGGTAATCAGTGGACATGCATGTAAACTAGTGGATAACTTACCGGGGGGTTATATTGTCTCACATTTTACGTCCGAACATATTTAATTTTTTTCTTATGATATATAACTGTGATCATTTTATTTGCACACTCTCTCGGGAAGGAAAAGGGAGGGTCAACAATACATTTCTATGCTGGGGGTGGCACGAAAGGCTAAATAAAAATATTTTTAGTACTTTTAAAGGTGTGTAAATTATAAGAGTGACCACCGTTTAGTTAATCGGACTGGTGTGCGATGATGTAACAGGGAAGGTTCCAATTGACCTCATTTTTTTTAGGTTGTATCTCCTTCAATAATTTTTTTGCAATTGTTTTAAAATGACATTTTCTTTGTATAAATCTTTTTGTAAATAGATGTTTAACCTAAGGTACTATTTTTCTTTTTTCAATTATATGAAATCTTTAATCTGATAAGAATATTTAAAAGTAATAATAAAGAGTAATTTTTTTTTTATTAAAAAAAAAATAGTTTGCCACTCTTATTTGCTTAGTTCAAATTAGGAGAAAGAGCTAAAGAACACAATGATGCTATTGCTAGGAAAGATGATAAATCTGCGTTATATGTTCATTATTAGCAGTACAGACATAAAATAAATTGTATTGATAATATGTGTTCTAGATTATATTAAAAATGTTAATAGACATAAAATATATGAAACAAACTATATCATGTATAATAAAAACAACTGTATGAATATATACAAAACATCCATTAAGTTGAATAATAAGTGGTTAATGGATAAAGAATTGATAGTTAATTAATTAATATATGTGGATATATATCCATTCAATATATATAACAGGGTAATTTTGTAGTAGGATTGAAAAAAAAAATCACATAATAGATCGTGTTCCAGGTTAGTAATTTCTTCTAATTCATTACTATCAATCTTATTTTCCTATTTAGTTAAAATGTCATTGAATAGTATTGTAGTCTTTCTTAGCATTTATGTTTAGTCCTACTTTTCTGTTTTCATTTTTTTATAACATTTCTTGAAACTTTCAAGCATTACTTGTAAAAATAACCACATCATCTGCAAAATCTTAGTGACACCATATAATCCAGTTACTGCTAATGTCTTTTCATAATCTACAAGTCCAAAACATAATGGTAACTCTTATTTACTGTTCTTTCAATAATTTTTCTTATTATTTATATGTGATCTATTGTGCTATAACTACTTAAATCCAATTTATTTGAATGCATAGTTCTCTGTGATAGGTTAATAATATTAATAAAGATTTTTTATAGAACTGAAAAAAGACTGATAAGTCTTTATTTTCTAATATTTTCCTTTTTATCTTTTTTAAATATCAAAGTCATTTACTCTTTCTTTTAAACCACAGATGGCGTTCTACCAAAAACACCGATCAAGCGTATGTTTTGTTTACATAAACGTCAGAGTAGCATTCACTATCTCTAACTATAATTCCACTTTCAGATCATGATTTCAAGCTATTTGCTATCATCAGTGAAAGACAGGAATAAAGAAACTAGATCTAAATACAAACTCTGAGCGTTTATGAAACAATTTCTATTCAGCTTGCAAGTGTGAATTTTTTAGACACATAATGTCTTCAAACTCAGCATAGCAAACCAGATAGCTATATGGGTCTGATCTCAGTTCAGCATCACCACATAGTAGAAGCCTCTGCAATCTATATCATTGCACGAAAGACCTCAAAGGTACATTTATGATAAACAAAAATGCAAGTTAAAAAACTTGCTAACGCTTGTATTTATGTCCACAGATGGCGTTCTACCAAAAACACCGATCAAGCGTATGTTTTGTTTACATAAACGTCAGAGTAGCATTCACTATCTCTAACTATAATTCCACTTTCAGATCATGATTTCAAGCTATTTGCTATCATCAGTGAAAGACAGGAATAAAGAAACTAGATCTAAATACAAAGTCTGAGCGTTTATGAAACAATTTCTATTCAGCTTGCAAGCGTGAATTTTTTAGACACGTAATGTCTTCAAACTCAGCATAGCAAACCAGATAGCTATATGGGTCTGATCTCAGTTCAGCATCACCACATAGTAGAAGCCTCTGCAATCTATATCATTGCAAGAAAGACCTCAAAGGTACATTTATGATAAACAAAAATGCAAGTTAAAAAACTTGCTAACGCTTGTATTTATGTCCACAGATGGCGTTCTACCAAAAACACCGATCAAGCGTATGTTTTGTTTACATAAACGTCAGAGTAGCATTCACTATCTCTAACTATAATTCCACTTTCAGATCATGATTTCAAGCTATTTGCTATCATCAGTGAAAGACAGGAATAAAGAAACTAGATCTAAATACAAACTCTGAATGTTTATGAAACAATTTCTATTCAGCTTGCAAGCGTGAATTTTTTAGACACGTAATGTCTTCAAACTCAGCATAGCAAACCAGATAGCTATATGGGTCTGATCTCAGTTCAGCATCACCACATAGTAGAAGCCTCTGCAATCTATATCATTGCAAGAAAGACCTCAAAGGTACATTTATGATAAACAAAAATGCAAGTTAAAAAACTTGCTAACGCTTGTATTTATGTCCACAGATGGCGTTCTACCAAAAACACCGATCAAGCGTATGTTTTGTTTACATAAACGTCAGAGTAGCATTCACTATCTCTAACTATAATTCCACTTTCAGATCATGATTTCAAGCTATTTGCTATCATCAGTGAAAGACAGGAATAAAGAAACTAGATCTAAATACAAACTCTGAGCGTTTATGAAACAATTTCTATTCAGCTTGCAAGCGTGAATTTTTTAGACACGTAATCATAAATGTACCTTTGAGGTCTTTCTTGCAATGATATAGATTGCAGAGGCTTCTACTATGTGGTGATGCTGAACTGAGATCAGACCCATATAGCTATCTGGTTTGCTATGCTGAGTTTGAAGACATTACGTGTCTAAAAAATTCACGCTTGCAAGCTGAATAGAAATTGTTTCATAAACGCTCAGAGTTTGTATTTAGATCTAGTTTCTTTATTCCTGTCTTTCACTGATGATAGCAAATAGCTTGAAATCATGATCTGAAAATGGAATTATAGTTAGAGATAGTGAATGCTACTCTGACGTTTATGTAAACAGAACATACGCTTGATCGGTGTTTTTGGTAGAACGCCATCTGTGGACATAAATACAAGTGTTAGCAAGTTGTTTAACTTGCATTTTTGTTTATCATAAATGTACCTTTGAGGTCTTTCTTGCAATGATATAGATTGCAGAGGCTTCTACTATGTGGTGATGCTGAACTGAGATCAGACCCATATAGCTATCTGGTTTGCTATGCTGAGTTTGAAGACATTACGTGTCTAAAAAATTCACGCTTGCAAGCTGGATAGAAATTGTTTCATAAACGCTCAGAGTTTGTATTTAGATCTAGTTTCTTTATTCCTGTCTTTCACTGATGATAGCAAATAGCTTGAAATCATGATCTGAAAGTGGAATTATAGTTAGAGATAGTGAATGCTACTCTGACGTTTATGTAAACAAAACATACGCTTGATCGGTGTTTTTGGTAGAACGCCATCTGTGGACATAAATACAAGCGTTAGCAATTTTTTTAACTTGCATTTTTGTCTTTCTTTTAAAGAAAATCTATAATTATATCAAATGGTGTTTTAATTGTCAAAGCTGTATTATTTTCTTGTTTTTTAAAAGTTATTTGTAATTCTTTCACACTTCATGATGCCACTTTTATTCAATAATAGTGTCATCTTTCCTTTTATTGTTTGTTGTAACAACTTTCCTTTCAATACAAAGATGTTGTTTTATGCTTTTGAGATCTGTTGTTTCCTTCTACAGCTTTGTTTGTCACTTGACAGATATATTTTCTTATATATGGCATCACTAACTTTTTCCATATTATTCTACAGAAAATATTTTCATATTTCTTTTTTTTTCCTTTCATATACTGCTTTATTTCAGTGGAAAAATTTATGGAGAATTGCTGGGTTTTTATACAAGCTCTCTGTGTATCAGTTATTAATAGAGCATCAGTTACTTTTTTTTTTTATCTAGTTCAAGTCTGAGCCATTAAAATCTTTTATATTTTAAACCATTTTTAAGTTTTAATTTAAATTTATAAAAGCATTTCTTAGTATTGAAAGTATCAATAGTTAACATATTTTTTTAATACTTTTCATCCTTCTAGTTTTGCACTAATACTTATCATAAATATCATTAAAACTTGTACTGAATTTATTAAAAAAATAATATTGAAATACATCTTTTCTGCTAGTTAAAAAATAATATAATTCTGTAGAATATTTATGCGGACTCTTCAATATCCATTTCAATTTAGCATTTTTCTTCAAGAAATAACATAATATTCATATTTTCTTTTTTTGAAAATTCCACAAGTCTATGTCCTCTCTCATATCACTATAATCAATTTCATCCACAGCATTTTTATCTTTAAATCATTTTCGAATTCTAAAATTAAAGTCTTCACTAAGAATTTGAAAATGTTATTTGATATAATCAAAATGAAGTCATTATCACAATTAGAACTTGTTGGGGCATAAATCTGAATTCTTCACAATGTTATTTTTTTTATTTTTAATGGATTCCAATTCATATATCCTTATATTTGTTTTTAATGGTAAAATACATATCTTCTTTTCTAAATCAATTATCTTTCCATATTTTCTTTTAACTTCACAAAATAAAATAATGACTTACTTAGTATTAGATAATTCTTTCAATTCATGCAGACTTCTTTTATTTAATGTAATCTATATAGTTCTAAGTAGTTTAATAAAAGGTCATCTTTGAATGGCAGCTTAAATTTATTATCAGAGAATTCTTAGCATTTTTTCTTGCTTAGAACTTTACAGCTTCTTGATAATGAAAGCCATATTTTTTTTTTTGTCATGATAGTAAATATAAAATAGATTGAGCAGGTCCTCACAAACTTACATCTATTCATCATTTTCAATCATTGTCTCATTTAAGAACTATAGACATCTGACAACCATAAGACTGGTTTTTCTAGTAACTTCATGATACTCTCTGATAGAGGTTGGCAAGCAGCCTATCTCTGTTTGTTTATTATATGAATAATCTTTCAATAATAATAGCTGCAATGATAAGTCAGTATTTTTTCAATTAATAATAAAGTTTTTTTGCAACTTTAGAAATGGTATGAACAATTTTTTTTTTATTAATGAAAAATATGATTTATAGTTTATTAGATATAAGTGCCACTAATGAAAATAAATCTATAATTAATGATCATATGAAATAATTAGTGCTCCAGTACTTTCATAACTAATTAAGTAATATTTGTCTAAATTACATGTTGTTAATAAATTGGAAATACTGTAATTGAAAGTTTGCTATTCTTTCACATGCATGATTATCTCTCAGACAGCCAATCAGATTTTAAACAGCTGTCTTAAGACCGATCAGGCTTCGATACATGACAGAGATTTTGACAAGAAAAGGATGCTACCAACCTTTTCTTAACTTAACTTTTTATATATATAAACCAGTCTTAAACATCTTGGCCTGAAAGCTGAATATATAAACATATACACTTATCATTCATTGTGTTAATAATTTAAGATATTACGGAGCGAAATCTCAGATTTACTACACCGTAATTTTCTAGATGTTAATATAATTTATAAGCAACATATGTAAATAATATTTGTCTAAATCGCGTGTTGTTAATAAATTGGAAATAATTGAAAGGTTGCTATTCTTTCACATGCGCGATTGTCTCTCAGACATCCAATCAGATTTTAAACAGCTGTCTTAAGACCGATCAGGCTTCGATACATGACAGATTTTGACAAGAAAAGAATGCTATCAACCTTTTCTCAACTTAACTTTTTATATATATTAGCCAGTCTTAAGCATCTTGGCCTGAAAGCTTGAATATATAAACATATACACTTATCATTCATTGTGTTATTAATTTAAGATATTACGGAGCGAAATCTCAGATTTACTACACCGCAATTTTCTAGATGTTAATATAATTTATCAGCAACGTATGTAAATAATATTTGACATGCATGATTATCTCTCAGATAGCCAATCAGATTTTAAACAGCTGTCTTAAGACCAATCAGGCTTCGATACATGACAGAGATTTTGACAAGAAAAGGATGCTACCAACCTTTTCTCAACTTAACTTTTTATATATATGAGCCAGTCTTAAGCATCTTGGCCAGAAAGCTTGAATATATAAACATATACACTTATCATTCATTGTATCATTAATTTAAGATATTACGGAGTGAAATCTCAGATTTACTACACCACAATTTTCTAGATGTTAATATAAATTTATCAGCAACGTATGTAAATAATATTTGTCTAAATCGTGTGTTGTTAATAAATTGGAAATAATTGAAAGTTTGCAATTCTTTCACATGCACGATTATCTCTCAGACAGCCAATCAGATTTTAAACAGCTGTCTTAAGACCAATCAGGCTTCGATACATGATAGAGATTTTGATAAGAAAAGGATGATACCAACCTTTTCTCAGCTTAACTTTTTATATATATAAGCCAGTCTTAAGCATCTTAGCATGAAAGCTTGAATATATAATTATATACACTTATCATTCATTGTGTTATTAATTTAAGATATTACGGAGCAAATTCTCAGATTTACTACACCACAATTTTCTAGATGTTAATATAATTTATCAGCAACGTATATATTCAAGCTTTCAGGCCAAGATGCTTAAGACTGGTTTATATATATAAAAAGTTAAGTTGAAAAAAGGTTGGTATCATCCTTTTCTTGTCAAAATCTCTGTCATGTATCGAAGCCTGATCGGTCTTAAGACAGCTGTTTAAAATCTGATTGGCTGTCTGAGAGATTATTGCGCATGTGAAAGAATAGTAAACTTTCAATTATTTCCAATTTATTAACAACATGCGATTTAGACAAATATTATTTACATACATTGCTGATAAATTATATTAACATCTAGAAAATTGTGGTGTAGTTAATAACACAAGGAATGATAACTAATTAAGGAAATCATTGAACAATTTTAAAAATAATTAGGGATGTGATTTGATGGTTCAAATTGCATTTCTAAAATGAATAAATCAAAGTGTAAAGTTGAAACACTATCACATAATTATTCACTGAAATGAATGAGCTGTTATATAAGTGCTGTACTAAAACTGATGAATTATCACAAAAGCGTGATAAAAATAAAATTGTAAATAAATCATGATCTTCAATTACAGAAGTAAAATGGATGTATTTAAAATTATCTATTACAGAAAATAAATAAAAATATGGACAGAAAATGTTACTTCTGGTATAGATAATCAAATTAACTATATTTTGTCAGTTGTCAAACTCGAACAGATATTTCAAAAAATATTTTTAAACAAAAATCTAATTATACACTTTCACTGCTTATTGTTGTATATTAAATTTAAAAAATATTTTGGTTATAAATGCAGTGTGCTACAATATTTAAATCAAGATATTTTTTTATTTCTCTATATGTAACTGTTGTGTTAATATATTTTACAAGGATAGTAGTGATATTGTATTGTCTTTCGATGGAAACCTAAAAACAAAACTGGATTTAAACAATAAGAATAATGTAACTAGTCAAAGCACTATTGTGTCAGACTTAAATATGAATGTAGATGAAAATTTGAATGATTATATTATAATAAATGATCATATTTATGAAAATAATATAAATAATATATTAATTACATTTCATTTCAAATGGTCAAATTTCAACTTTAAAAATTGTTCATTATAAAATTTAAAATATTAACCTTAAACAAAACTGATAATAAACAACTTAAAAAATAAATAAAATTTATTTAGATCAAACCAGTTTTCATTCCTTATAAGAACTTTGTCAAAATATCTCATTTTAATAATCACATGACAAACTATTCTATGACATCTCCATCCAGTAGACCTCATTCAAATTATAATTCATTAAAAATAAATTAATACCATCTCAATATATATTGAGATGGTATTTTCTGTCATCTTGTATGTAAAAATATATATTTAATTTAGTAGTAATTTCATTACTTTTTCTTTTTTAAAAAAAAAAAAACAACCTTTATTACAATAGTAATATTTACTGAGGCTATAACCTCGATAATATGCGTATAAAATGCGATAGTAGGGACCTCTACAGGTGTTTTAACCACAAGCTTACGCTATTACAATAATTTGTTCTTGAAATACATTTTATAAAGCTTGAGTCTATTCAGTTAATGTAGCAGCAGTGTGGTACTTTTTCATTAATGAATGTTCTGAGCGAACTGAGGAATGGGCAAGTGTAAAACATGTTGTATTATTTCATCCTCTTTGGCACATAATTGACATTGAGAATTGAGTTTAGTAAAACCCCATTTTTCACATTAGAAAATAGTTGGTAGTTAGCGAGGACTTTAGAAGAAAGTCCATGTATTCGGGTTCCAAAAACCAGTTTTTGGCTTCCCTAATTAATTGCTGGTTATTTAAGCCAAGTGCATTGGGGAGTGCAGTGGGAGAATTGTTTCTGAGTTTGTAGACTTCCCAATATGACTTTTTGTCATCAAGTGTAGTTTGAGTTAAGTTTATGCTGCTGACAACATGAGTCTTTATTTCGATCATCCATTTGCTTCCAAAAGACGGTGACATATCCGTGGGATGAACTGTTAGGGTTAGGTTTGGGAAGAACTGTTTCTGGGAGTAGACCTGCAAAGCTTTTAGTGATTTTTGGAGATATATGGTGTAGACCAAATGAAGTCCAAGCCCATTCAATTCTTTGGGCATGTGGGCTTTTGCAATACTTATGGCAACAACCTTTCCTTTCCAAAATAGTTTTGAACATAACAAGTTGATTGCTCTTTCAAAAGGTTTAGTGGCTTAATAATCGGGAGATAATAATTTAATCTAGAAAATATTAACATTTTGAGTAATGTGGTTTTGCCCTGAAGCAACAGCAAGATTCTGGAAAGTGAGTCAACTATTTTTCTTAGTTTTTCTGAGGATTCAGTCCTGGATCTTTTTGGTCATGGCAAGTCTAGATTTGGCCATGGGAAAATCTAAAAAGTGTTGGGGTTTGGATATAAAAATTGTTGATATTGTTCTCCCGGTTTTAATTCTCCAGATAGAGGATTTACTATTGTTAGTTTGAAGGTTTAGTTTTTTGGTGTATCTATCTATGATGTTCAAGAGTGTCTGTAGGTGCTTTTTGTCAGAGATGTGGTTAACTTGATGTTTTAGAGCTGGCACATAAATGCCAGGCAAATTATGTTCAGTATCCTTTAGCATCGAATTGATGTATGTAATAAAATAGAGGATGGCCAAGGGTGTACTCTGGGGTATTAAGAGATGGGGTCTAATTCCCATTGACAGCCTTCTGTTAAGGGAGGTGAAAATAGATCGATTTAACAGGAGGTTAGCAATTATTTTAATGGATATTTTAGACACTTGGTACTCATGCAGTATTTGAAATAAAATTGAAAGGATTGCTGAGTGGAAGGCCGAAGAGAAATCCAATTGAATGACCAATGGCCTTGACTTTCTATTCTGTCTGACTTGTTCGGTTAGCATCAAGAAGCGCTAGACTGCATCGATGGTGGAGGAGCCTTTGCATGCGAATTGGTATGTTGAGATATGGGAATAGAGTTGATCTTGAATTCAATCCTTGATTAAGGGTTTAATTGTCTTGATAAGCAGGAGAGTCATAGAGATGGGACATAGGTTAGTAAGACAGCAAAGGTTTATTTGTTTTTTTTAAGAATGGGACTAATGCCACGAGATACAAGTCAGGAATGTTTTGAAAGTCACCTGTGAGCCTGTCTATCATTTTTCTAACTATAGGTGCAGTGAACTGACTGAGGTGGAGCAGTACAAATCTGGGAATTGCATGGAGTCTTGGGCATGTACTTTCTGGTATGCTTGAACCTTTTGCAGAATTTGAGGTTCTGTGATATCATGGTTGGAATTATCACTTGAGTCTTTCCAGATATTCCCTATTTCAAAATTGTTCGTTTTGATTTAAATTGATTTTAAGACAACATTTCTGGTCCACTGTAACAGATGTGATCAATAGAGACCATCAACAGTGTAGGCTGACTAGCTGCTCCAAGTGCCCACTGAATATAACTGTGGGACCAGTTGTGGCTATTTTCTAGAAAGATCTTGGACCTTTTTGTAGCTACATATTGTGAAAGCACCTTTTGTTTGTCATGATATTGGATCTTGAGGTCCAATATCTCTCGAATCTTGGTATCAGTGAGAGAAAGCATGCTCAACCTGACACTAATTGAGTCAAGGTCCTTTAGCAGCTGATTAGGGCCTTTCATTTCCTAGTGTGAAAATCAATGAGTGAACTCAAAAAAGGCAGACCATGCTTGGAGAGGTTAATGTGTGAGTATTCAGATTTTATTCGAGAGGATTATGCCTCAGAGAAGATTCACTCTGGAGTTGCAGCTTTATTTAAGTCTTATGATTCTAGTGTTGTCTGAATTGGTTGATGTGATGGAGTCTAGATGGAGCAAGAATAACAAGGCTTGATGTTCCGAGAATGGTACTAATTGAAGTGTAGCATTGAGGTTAAATTGTAGTTTGGGAGAGTAGCAGTGAAGTTCTATCAGTAATTTTTTAGAGTGTTAAAAGGAGAAGGATTCCAGAGGAAAGAGCCCCTCTCCACACAATAAGTCTCTGCTGAGTGGATGTAGGCATTTCATGGTAAATTGGTGATAGGGCATTTTAAAATCACCAAAACATATTGTAGGTGAGATGTGGGATGAAAGTAGAGCATTGATCCTGTTAATGACTGAGTAGATTAGGTTAGCATCATTTCTGAGGTAGAGGTAGATTATGTTGATTGAGTTGTTGGCAATGGGTAGATTTATTATTAGTAGTACTTTGCTGAGATAGAGAGTTCTAAGTTTCTGATGAGCCAGATTTTTGTTGGATTAGGAAAGCAACTCCAGATGAGGTGGTGTGTGATGGTAGATTGTTAGTTTGTAGATGTAATTTGGTTTCAGACAAACAAACTACGTGAGTGTTTGATTTTTCAAGCCTCTTTTTATTGCATGAACACGATCGAGGGAGTTGAGATCCCTAATGTTAATTCTTTCCATTTTAAGTTGCATAGTTGGATGTTGAAAGAGGGTGATATAACTCAAAAGTTATTCTTTGTTAATAACTCATCGGCTAAGACCAATTGTTCATCAGAACCTTGAGTTTCTTGAGACAGGTATTGTGACTTGAGTCATTGTAGTTGCATGTGTTTGATCTGGTACTCTGATTATCTTGTTTTGATTTAGGTTGAGGGTATTCTCATTTTGATTTAGTTTGAGGATGTTACTTTGTGAGGGATGAAGCTTCAGATGAGTTCTCTTCTTGACTAATTTGAGATTCTGTTCGTTTAGTTCTTTTGTTTTCTTTTTTTCTTTCTTAAGTTGGATGTTCTGTGTGTAGTGTATTGAGAGCAGTTAGGTTCTGAATCAGAGTTATCTGTTGAGTTGCTCATTTCATCTGGCTGTGATCCAGAGGAATCTTGAGTTTTTCTTTATTGTTCAACATCAATGAAGGCTTTTGTCTTACCTGCAGTGAATATTATCTGCAGTGAATGAATTGTTTGGATACTCATTACTTGTTAGTTATGAGTTGCATCTGCTGCGACTCCATCCCAGGTGATTCTGTCATAGTGTCTTGTGACATCTGATTGGGCAAGGATGTGGATGTCTGTTTAAAAATATTGCTGACATCATTGGAAGCTTTTTCAGACTCAAGTCTTATGTCTTGTTCTGTTGATTGAGAAATGTCTATATAAGCTTCATCAGCTTGTGCTTTTCCATCCTCTAAAGAGTTGGGGGTGGGTGGAGACCAAGAGTGTTGTGGGTTGTGAATATTTGGAGTGCACTTGTGGTTCCTACTTTTCTTGGTGTTGCATGCTTCACACATACTTTTTGAGCAGGCCTTTACAAGGAGGGTACAATCACTACAGAAAAAGCTCTGTGGCTGTACACCACAAATTGAGATGAAGATGAGACATTTTTGTTCTTCTAGTGTTAAAAATAAGTCCAGTGGAGAGTGGTCTTTATTGAGTTTGAGCATGAATGTTGCTATTTGTTAATAATTTGAAGTTTGTGATAGTTCCATATTTAGCTAGTAGTCTTTGAAGGTCTGCTTCGTTGAAGTTTAGGTAACAATTGCATGCTAAGCCATGAATGATTCTGGGTCTATTCATCTCAATTTTGATTAAGTATCTATGCTTCAGGAAGAGTTGATTCCTTTTGAAAAGTTTGAAGTATATTGTGAAATTCAACTATGAAATACCTTCTATTCGGATGGTGGTATATTCTCTTGATGGCTTCTCCTAATTGTTGATTTTTTAAAAGCTCAAATCGTCCATCAGGAAGGTGAATAGGTTGCAATTATCATTGGTAGTTGAGAGTATTAAGGTGTGGTCACTATGGTAATTCAGGAAGGAGTTAAAGAGTAGTGGAGGTTGAGTTAAATTCCTGGCTGATTGTAAGATAGTTATTTAAGGAAGTTTGTGTAATCTGCTGGTTTGTCTGGGATTCAGGTTCTTCATTGGTTAGTGTATTATTGTCATCATCTACAAATTCTAGAATTTTAAATTGAGATGTCTGTTCCCATGTACTTAAATTTGGTGCTGTGTCCCTGTTTTTTTCAAGTGCAGTAGCTTAGGTTTGATTGCTTGTTTGATTTGGAAGATTTATGTGGTTTGTGATAGGTTTGGGACAAGGATAATTAGTATTGAGTAGATTTGCTCAATTCAAGTTATTTTTGGTTGTTAATCGGCTGTGGGTCAAAACTCGATCGTTAGTATTGGGTAACAAGTCCAAATTTTTATATTTAATCTTTAATGCAGCGGAATGAAATTATTAGTATGAGTTTGGGATGGTGTTTTTTTTGTCAGTATTTCCATTATGTATTCCCATTATGGACCTCTAATATTACTTCTTTGTCATTTTCTTGGTCATAAAAATTTTCTTTATGGTGGAAAGTGGCTGCTTCCGATAAAGCGCCACCTGAGATTTTAAAATTTTTCTGTTCCATAATTTATCATTTGATTTTTAAATTGAAGTGAATTTCTTTTACGTGTTTTGGTTTGATTTTGATCATTTATTTTTGTTTTTTCATTAGAGGACTTAGATTTAGTTGTTTTAATGTGGGAAATAGTATTTTTTTCCATTGCTTTGAGGATTATGGTCGTATCAATCATATCAGCTTTTAGTTGCAAATTTTCGGTTATAACGGTTCCTATTTAAGATCTGTAAACACTTTTTTTTTTGTGAGCTTTTCCCTGAATGTTTAGGGTTATTTAAATAATCCTGATTATTAGATAATGGTTTAGAACGATTGAAAGAGCTTTCAACTTGTTCTGTTTGAGGGCTTTTACTAAGCTTGACTAAGGCTTTTCTAACATTTGAATCACTATGTGATCTAGTAATTGGGCTTGACCTCTGTATTTTTCAATCAAAGGAAGTCAAATGCCATTCTCATTTTGTAATTTAATTGCTTAAATACAAAAGAAAAAGGCTTACCTTGTCACCTCCACCACCAAAACTATAATAAATTGATTTTTTAGCGATGTGCAGAGAATGTAACCATTTAGTGTCATCTGGTGAATTTTTTAGCGATGTGCAGAGAATGTAACCATTTAGTGTCATCTGGTGAATTCGTAATTTTTTTAGTTTATAGTAGAATTTTACAAAAATACATTATCTTATTAAATCAATTAGGTTTTTTTGTTTATTTCACAAAGAAATCAGAATTTCAAGTTTGATTTTTTTTAAATTTATTTAAGTTGATTATAATCCAAGATAAACTAGTGTCTTGAAGTATAAGTCTTTTTAAAAAAAGCTTTTTTTGTTTGTTTTTTTTTCTTCGAAAAGGGGGGGGGTGTTCGAGAAAGTCACAATTAAACTCTATTGTGGAAATCCAAGCTAAAAAACAGATTTGTAATTAAAAATATTATTAAGGTCTATCAATTGTATATTGCTTTAATTAATCAAGACCTTTTTTTAAATTAAAAATTCCTAAGCAAGAAAAGGACAGAAATTTAAGTGACAAAATTTGGTTAAAAATAAACTAAAAACATGTGGATTCTGTTCGCAAATAAATAAATTAAAAAATGCAGAGAGCTATGGAGAGAAGAGATAAATGTATAAATTGTGGAGTTTTCTTTTATTAAGGAACTACTATTAAAAAATTTTCATTAAAAGTATTACTGCACATTTCTATGAAAATGTTCTCCAGCTAGAGAGCATCAAGGGACTTTCCCCCTGGGGATAACCATCTTCCAGCCTCACCTGGAGTCTTCCTGAGTGAATTCCATGTACAGAAAGTATGAATCCAGCGAGCTAGATGAAGACATGTTCAGGAGCCAGAGGTCTTAAAGGATTCACACCAGAAGCTACAAACTAATGTCATCCAGGACTGTATCCTCATGGTGAAAATTTAACAGCTAATCAACCAGGAATAATTATAAACTGTTTTAATTCAAAAACTTTGTGAGAAAAATCTACTTATAAAAATAATGATATAGGCGCTATTGCACCTAAACGCAAAGCTATTTTATGCTTAAAACAAAATAAAAATTAAACTATTCTGCGAGCGCTTTCAAGAGACGTGCTCTCATTATCAAAGCTCCAAGTGAATTTTTGTGTATGCAAATTATGCAAAGTTTAAGATTAATTGCTCCATTTTCTTGAAATCGTGAAGCATGTGTCCTTGCGGTTGATGGCGTTGCAATCCATTGCTATGTAGCAGGCCTCCTTCACTTTTCTTTTCAAATCGTGCCTCTCTCTGCAGACAAGGCTGACATCTTGAGGTTCACACTGGTGTCCAGTTATTTTTTGATGAATAGCAAAAATTGAATAACGTGATGGATCTGATTGAGCTTTAATATATGCATATTTATGTTGCTGTAATTTAGTTTCTATTGCTGCCTTGGTCTCCCCATAATATGAGGATCTACAATTTGCATGAGTGCATGCAATATTAATAAACGGCGTGAGGTGTTTGAGACAGTGCTAATTTATCTTTAGTGTTGTTAAGCAATCTGTTAGGAAGGGGTGCGAAAAGTTAATTGAAACTGTCTATTAAAAATTTCATAAAATTTACTATGTAAATTAGGAATGTGTGGCAGCAGCAGCCTTTGTGTATTCCCATTAAGTGTATTATTGGTCACTTTATTATTGAACTGTATAATCTTTCTGTCGATCAGCCTATGTTTGAACCCCATCTTCAGTAAATCCTCTCTGTATAGTATTAAATTTGTCTTCCTGTCTGCATCCAATTTACACAGCTGTTGGTTCCTGTGCAGAAAAGATGTAAGGCCAGCTAATTTATGACTGGTGGGTGTGATGGAACTGGGTTGGATATGGCCTCTTACTTCAAATGGCTTCACAACCATTTTATATGTCAAGTGTGTGTGTTCACGTTGAACCATCAAATCAAGATATTTTACCTGCCTGCCAAGATCTTCCCATTCTATGTTTAGAATCAAAAGAGAGCTGTCCTGGAGTTCATTTTTGATTTCATTAATGACAACAGTCAACTAACACTGTTGTCATTAATGAAATCAAAAATGAACTCCAGAACAGCTCTCTTTTGATTCTAAACATAGAATGGTTGACTGTTGTCATTAATGAAATCAAAAATGAACTCCAGAACAGCTCTTTTTTGATTCTAAACATAGAATGGGAAGATCTTGGCAGGCAGGTAAAATATCTTGATTTGATGGTTCAACGTGAACACACAAACTTGACATATAATATGGTTGTGAAGCCAATTGAAGTAAGAGGCCATATCCAACCCAGTTCCATCACACCCACCAGTCATAAATTAGCTGGGCTTACATCTTTTCTGCACAGGAACCAACAGCTGTGTAAATTGGATGCAGACAGGAAGACAAATTTAATACTATACAGAGAGGATTTACTGAAGATGGGGTTCAAACATAGGCTGATCGACAGAAAGATTATACAGTTCAATAATAAAGTGACCAATAATACACTTAATGGGAATACACACAGGCTGCTGCTGCCACACATTCCTAATTTACATAGTAAATTTTATGAAATTTTTAATAGACAGTTTCAATTAACTTTTCGCACCCCTCCCAGTTCTAACAGGTTGCTTAACAACACTAAAGATAAATTAGCACTGTCTCAAACACCTCAAGCCGTTTATAATATTGCATGTACTCATGCAAATTGTAGATCCTCATATTATGGGGAGACCAAGGCAGCAATAGAAACCAGATTACAGCAACATAAATACGCATATATTAAAGCTCAATCAGATCCATCATGTTATTCAATTTTTGCTATTCATCAAAAAATAACTGGACATCAGTGTGAACCTCAAGATGTCAGCCTTGTCTGCAGAGAGAGGCACGATTTGAAAAGAAAAGTGAAGGAGGCATGCTACATAGCGATGGATTGCCACGCCATCAACTGCAAAGATACATGCTTCATGATTTCAAGAAAATGGAGCAATTAATCTTAAACTTTGTATAATTTGCATATTTTTATTTTGTTTTAAGCATAAAATAGCTTTGCGTTCAGGTGCAATAGCGCCTATATTATTATTTTTATAAACTGTTTGTAAAGTGAACTTTTATATTATAATTTGCTTAATATTAATATAGACTTAGTCAATTGGGTTTTATGTATATTAAAAGTTTCAACTGTTTGTAAAGTGAACTTTATATTATAATTTGCTTAATATTAATATAGACTTAGTCAATTGGATTTTATGTATATTAAAAGTTTCAACAATAGAGTATGGGATTATTTGAATGGTATTTATCATTTTGTTTTGATATAATTAAAAATGGGGGATAGGTTGATGTACTGTTTTATTTTCTTATATATATTTTTTTTATCTGTGTTATACTCATGCATCTGTAGAGGTTAGTTTCCCAAATGTAAACTGCTCGATCATAGAAAGTCAGGGGGAATCAGTTAAAATTTTGATCATAAACAAACACAAGACACCTGTGCTGGAACAAGTATGTCGAAGGAAAATTGATAGTTGTAAGCAAACACACGACACCTATGCCATCATTTAATGGTGAATATAATTTATTTTACATTAATGAAGATAGAGAGTTTGAGTAAAGTGTTATACAGGTCTCTATTATTAACCTAGATGTTCACTCTTATTTGTACAGGTTCTCAACAATAAAGTTGGGCCATTATCAGTCATAGGGTAGTCACAGCATATTTTCTCATTAAAGATTATGAAAATATTGAATAATAGTATTGTTACAAAATTGGTAAGTGATTTAATTTGTGCCAGTATTTTGCTTTTAAAATTGATCAAGCCAGTTCAGATTGCAGTGAGGGGGAGGACTGGGAAAGGAGATAGTAGTAAAAAGGATATAATAAAGATTATTGAAGCCATACTTGCATATCTTTTTATTAAATTAAATATACTATTAACTGCAATTGAGTTCTCTGAAAAGAAAATATATAATTATTAGAGTCCATGAAAGATTATGCTATAAAAGATTATTTAGCTATGTTACATATATAAATAATCATTACAATTATAAAATAATCTTCTCGATCTAATGTTATGCTATACTCCTAGTGGTGCCCTTGAAATTACTAACATAATATGTGTAATCTTGGTAATTTTGAGGCTCTCCTGGCATTTCATACTACCACAGAGCAGGTATAGAAAAAGTTAGAAAATGGCTTCTCAACATGTAGTGCTCAATAACATAGAGAACAACCTGAGGAAGGAATTAGGATTGAGTTAAGGAAGATGTTCAGTTGTAGGCAGGGAGGTAAGATTATGTTGTGGAAATGGGATGGGGCAGAATATGGGGAGACTTAGAGTGGGGAATGGAAAATAAAGTGGCTAAAAGGTTTATCTGGGCATAATTGCTGAAATATTCTTGACTTCGTTTAAGGAGAAGCCAAATACATCACATCACATCACATGAATAAATATAAGTTAACTCTTATGAATAAATATAAGTATTTTTTTATCTTAATATTTGTTCCATTTGAGAGCATTAATATTTATTAATATTAATTATTATTGTGTATAAAAGTGTAATTAGTGGTTAAGAGTATTTGAAACATTGAAAATTGTGTTTTTTATTTGTTTTAAAGTTTTTTCAGTTTGTTATTTATATATATAGAAATTTTAAAAAAAAAGTTTTTTTTTGTTTTATTATTTATATATTGTTATTTTATATATAGGAATTTTTTTAAAAAAGTTATTTGGTTTTTATGTCAAGCATTGTGGTCGAGAGGTCAGCACAGCTGCCTTACAAGCAGTTGTCCCGGGTTAGCGGGTTCGCTTCCCGTTCGATGCTATGACACATGGAAAAAACAAGTTATTTTGTTGATTAGTTTAATTTAAGAAACATTTACTTATTTAAGAAAAAATATAATGTTCGAAAAATACATAAAATAAAGAATATGGATTGCATTTTTATTCCACAATGTATATATGATAGGGGAAAAGAAATTAGGCATGCTATGGTAGAATGTATTGTATGTGATGAGGTTTATCACTTGAAATGTTTAAATAAGACTAGGAAGGATGTAATAGGTTTATGGTTATGTAGTCAGTGTGTAAATGTGACAAAAGATGTGAGGAAGTGGTTTCTAAGTGTAAATAGTCTAAAGAGAAAGACAGTGGAAAGGCAGCAAAATGTAGTTAAGGAAGATAGAATAGAATATGGTTTTAGTGGAGTTTCAGGAATTATGGGTGGAGAAAGTAATAGCACAACGGAGCTGATTAGCCAAAGAATAAATAAGATAGAGGAAGTAGTGAAGGATGTAGAAGTAAAATTAAAATCATGGAGTGTCAGGACTTATGGGTGGAGTAGCACAACAGGGCTGATTAGCCAAAGAATAAATAAGATAGAGGAAATAGTGAAGGATGTAGAAGTAAAATTAAAATCATTAGAGATAAAGTATGAGGAGATAAAGGAATTATTGTGTAGGAATGATAAGGAAGAAATAGATAAGGCGGACCAGAAGGTATTAGAAAATGTTATGGATGGAAGGATGTAGATGTAAAATTAAAATCATGTAGTGTCAGAAATTATGGGTGGAGAAAGTAATAGCACAATGGAGCTGATTAGCCAAAGAATAAATTAGATAGAGGAAATAGTGAAGGATGTAGAAGTAAAATTAAAATCATTAGAGATAAAATATGAGGAGATAAAGGAATTATTGTGTAGGAATGATAAGGAAGAAATAGATAAGGCGGACCAGAAGGTATTAGAAAACGTTATGGATGGAGTAGAGAAAGTAGATTATGAAACAGTATTGATAGGTGATTCACTAATTAGAGAATGTGGGGATATAATTGCAAGGGAAAATAGAAGCAGGTATGTAAGAGTATGTTTGCCTGAAGCTAGAATTAAAGATGTAGCAGATAAAGTAAAAAAGCAAGGTAGTAGAGAAGTGTATGTTATGATGGGAACTAATAATTTATCAGAATCATCAGAGAGAATAATGGATGAGAATGTAGAATTGATTAGGAATTTGACCATGATTAAAGGAAGAGTAGGAGTAGTTGGATTATTACCAAGATTTGACAAGAGGCATTTGTTAGATAGGGCATGTTCTATAAATGAGAAATTCAAAAAATTGTGTGAGAGAAATAATGTTATGTTATGTGTGGGATTGTTTTATTGAAAAGAAGGAATTATATAGTAAAGATGGGTTGCATTTAGGAAAGCAAGGAAGTGAAGTTTTAGGGTGTCTGATTTATAAAGAATATTTTTCGGGAAACTTATAAAGGTGTTTGGGATTTTAAATTGCAATATTATTAAAAACAAAAAGAATAGATGGAATGTAAAAATAAGCAAAAGGAATTTGATTTAGATATAAATATAGATTTGGAGAAGGAATGGGTTTGTAAAATTAATGGTAAGAAAGTTATTTATAAATGTAATGGAGAACAAAGTTAAAAGAATTTACAAAAGAGTAGTAATTGTTAAAATTGGGTTTTTGAATATGCAAGGTGGTAGTAGACCAGAAAAGTGGATGGAATTAAATAAAACAATTGAAAATGAAGAGCTTGAGGTGTTAGCACTAGTGGAAACTCATCTAAGAGAAGAACCTATTTTGGAACAGTTGGCATAGCAGGCTATACATAGAAAAGAACAAGAAAAAAGGGATGGTAGTATAGGTGTTATATCAAAAAAAAAAATGTAAATATTGTTAAATGTCAAGAACATTTGTGGTTTGAAATAAGGTTGGGTAGACAAGAATGAATGGTGACTATAGTTTATATAGCCACTGGAGATAGTCAAATTATAATGGAGTGGAACAGTAACGTATATGAATGTCTAGTTAAGGATATACAAAGTTTTAAAGAAAAGGGGAAGAGAATAATAGTTATAGGGGATATGAATGGACATATTGAAGAAATTGATGATGTTGATAATAAAAATGGACAGCTTTTGAAGAAATTTTGTCATAAAGTGAATTTGAGTATTGGAAATTTATTAAATATTTATAAGGGACAATACACATGGTCTAGAAATAATATATTTCACACAATAGATTATGTATTGGTTCGAGAAAGAGGGAATGAATAAAATACGGAAAATTAAGGTGTTTTATAATGAAGAAAAAGTATGCAGTAGTGATCATAACTTTATTGTAATTGAAATGGTTAGTAATGTGATGGAGAATAGAAATAAAAGTAGAAATAGTGGAGAAAGATGTGGATGGAGAGTGAATGATAAAAATAAGTTGGAAAAGTATAAAATACAAGTTGAAGAAAGCATGGAAGAGTTTGTTGGGAATGAGTATAAGGACTGGTGTAATGAAATAGAAAAAGTGGCAAATAGAGTTTTAGATGAGAATATTCAGAAGAATAAAAGTAAGAAAAAAATGAGAATTAGTAAAAGTGTAAAAGAGAGAAAAAAAGCATGTAGAGAATACAAGTGTGCTATTAAGAACAAGGAAAGTGAAAAAGATATTAATGCTAAATGGGAAAAGTACTTAGAAAAGAAGAAGTTGGCTAAAATAGATAATTATAGAGAGAGAATGAAATTGAATAGTAAATTGTTGGAGGATATTAATAAAAGTAGAAGAGATGGGAATAAAAAATTTTGGAATTACATTAAAATGAGAAAGGTAGGGGAGAGAGAGATAGTATTACTAGATGATGAGGGAATAGAGTGTAGATCTAGAGAAGATTTAGAGAGAATCTTAAATAGATATGTAATGATTATAGAAAAGATGTTAGATGTGAAGGATATAGCAATAGAAAACATGGAAAGCATATAGTAATGGAAATGTTAGATTTACAGAAAATGAACTGAATGAGGTAGAGAAGAAATTAAAAAGTGGAAAGGCAAGAGGTTTAGATGGATGGGCTTCAGAGATGGTAATGAATTTAGGTTATAGGGCAAATGTGAAGTTATTATCCTGTTTTAATAAGATGGCACAGAATAGAGTTTTTCCGAGTAGTAGGAGTAATACAAGAGTAAGATTATTATTTAAAGGAAAGGGTATGAATCATAGAAAGTTAAATAATTATAGACTGATAGCAGTAACATCAATTTTATATAAAGTTTTATAATATATAGTGGCTAGAATAGTTGTATAATGGATGGAAGGAAATAATGTAGTGGAGGGAATGCAAGGAGGTTTTAGAATAGATAGGCATATAGGAGGTAGTTTATTTGTAGTTAGACAACTTATGGATATGAGTAGGAATTCAGGTAAACAGTTATATATGAGTTTTGTAGATATAGATAAGGCATATGATAGAGTAAATAGAAATAGATTATGGATGTTTAGCAAATTTGGGAATGGATGAAGCTTGAGTGGATATTATTAAGAAATTATATGAAAATAATTATTATATATATATCAATTAGGGAATATAGAATCAGTTAAAGTTAGAAATGGGGTGGGACTAAGGCAAGGATGCCCTATGTCACCTATTTTGTTTTGTGTTGTATTTGAGTGAAATGGAAAGAACAATAGAAAGATTAGGAAAAGGGATAGAGATACCATTAATAAGTAATAAGGGAGTATATATTTTGTCAGGTTTTTTTTGCAGATAATATATTTTTGTGTGTAGAAAGAAGATATGGAAGTTATACTGAGGACATGTGCAAGGGTGGGTAAAGAGATGGGGATTAAATTTAGTGAAGAAAAATCAAATATAATGATGGTTAATACTGGGAAAGAGAAGATGTAGAATTTTTACTGGGAGATATTAAGTTAAGGGTGGTGAATAGATATAGTTATTTGGGAATTATTTTAAGTAATCAGAAAAATTATTTGGATGAATGGGAGAAAAAATTGATAAATGAAGCAAAGAAAAGAAAGGGATTGATAAAGAAATTAACAGTGTTTTCATATAATAAATATGATGTAGCTTGAATTATATGGAAGGGAGTTGCAGTAGCAGGGTTAATATATGGTAATGATGCATTATGTGTTAGTAAAGGGGTACTAAATTACTTAGAAAAGTTCAAAGAGAAGTAAGAAGACATGCATTGGATGCAGATGTATGGACAGCAAGGGAGGCAATTCAAGGAGAAATGGGATAGTCAAGTTTTCATATGAGAGATGCAAAAAGTAAAATGAAAATCTTTGGTAGATTGCAGTTTATGGATAATAAAAGAATAGCCAAAATAGTATTTAATTGGGTTATGAGTAAAAGGCAGGTAACAAGATGGGTGAGAAAAAGGTAATGCAGTATGCAAAAGATTTGGATAAAGAATTTATATCAATATATTTGTACAAAAGATGGGATGATTGTGTTAGGAGGATCGTTGAGGGTTATAGTGGTAAGGAATGGGATAAAAGAATAGATTTATTAATAAAGAATATGGAGTTAGAGATATGTAGAACTAGTATTGAGAGTAAAAAGAGTTTAAATATATATAGAAATAAACAGAATATTAGAAGCGAGTTAATATATGATAATAGTAAGGAAAGTAGTTTATTGTTTAAGACTCGAACAGGATTTTTAGCAACAAGAGAATATACATGTAAGTGGGAAAATATGGGTGATTTAGACTGTAAATTATGTAAGGAATGAATAGAAAATATTAGGCATCTGTTAATTGAATGTAAATACTTGAAAACAGAAAGGGCACGTATAATGAATTATGGAAGAATAAATATGAAAAAAGTCATTATACAGAAAGTGGATTATTGGTTTTTATGCTGGGTTTGGGAAAAGATAAGGGAGATTTAGATATAAAGGCCATAGAGTTGACAAAGATTATGTTGTGGAAATGGGATGAAGCAGAATATGGGAAAACTTAGACTCGGGAATGGAAAATAAAGTGGTTAACAGGGTTTTCTGGGCATTATTGTTGAGAGATTCTTGTCTCCATTTAAGGAGAAGCTACAGTACATCACATCACATCACATGGAAAATTTATTTACTGTGATCACAAGTGAATAAGGATGATGGTTTGCGCCGACTAGATTCAGGGAGAAACAAGAAATCTTAAATATTGTTCTGATAATTGAGAAATAAAAGCACTAAGACAAACATCAGCCAAATTAAGTTTAACCAATTTGAAAATTTTATTAACAGTAATATAAAATTTCAACATATAAATTTGCACACAATAAATATGGTTATGTCAGGCATGTACTAGTAAGAATAAAAAGTCAATGTTCTGGCAGACAGACTAACTTTTTAAAAGTGAATTAGAAAAGGAGGGAAAGTTTCTTTTAGCTGACAATTCACTTAAGTAATTCTAGTTTCCTTATTCAAAAAGAAAATACAATGGAAAGTTTCTTGCATGAATCAACGAACCAGCGAGGATGAGCATTCAATCGCTTATTGGCTAATGACGTCATATTGCCGTAGTACTGCTGCATGGACAAATCATGTTTAAGATCGCCAAGGTTTATTATAATGCAAGAACAAAAAAATAAATGAATATGTCAGAGTATAAATTATAAAACGGGAGAAAACTTACATCTCCAATTTAATGAAATAGTAAAATTAGAAAATACTCTGGCGTAAATGATTTCAAATTAATAAAATATTAAATCAATGATTTAAGGAAAACAGACATATAATATGGGTGAATCACCAACCAAATGATTGGCCAAAACTAAGCTGAGTACAATAATTAAAGGTCTCAGTAGGAGACAGATAAGTAATTATAAACCTAGTTATGTCTACCCAAGCATTTCAAGAAAGTGGGATAATTAGAAATACAAATAAATTTACAAACTAAATTCCCATTACATGCTCTGACAAATAAATTTAAACCAAAAAGATAAGAGACCAAATAAATCTAGCAAACAAAAATATGAATGTTTGATCTGATTTTTATAAGTTAATTTATCAGAGAGTGTATATGAATTGAAAATATGAAAACATTTAATGACTTACTAGAAAGACATGTTATATCACCTAGAATTTAAATGGGAATGAAGAACATCTTTTTGCTAGGGTTCACTCCCAACGGGACAGCGCAGACAAGATTTTCTTAGTCTGGGAAAGAAACGTCGGAACTAAGAATGTCAAAATTCTGCAAAACGCTCATGGACATGTACATTTAAACCAGCCAAGGTTAGTCTCTTACAAGAAAAGGGGAGATTACAGGCTACATAGAAAATGAAATCTTTACCAAGAAAAATGGAACAACAAATACGATTCCACCAGCAAAAAGATTTATTGTTTATAAAAAGCGCAAATACAGTATTTTAAATAAATTATTGGAGGATAAAATAGGGACAGGTGATCAAACTAAATTACTAAAAACTGCTAAAGCATTTAGCAATAGTTAGTAATACAAAGGTAGAAATAGTAAGGGTATAAAAAATCTAATCTCACAATACACTCTCCAATAAGCGAAATGGAAAACAAACTAAGCAAACAGAATACATGCTCTAAATATTTAAATTTAATAAACAAACGATATAATAAAATGTGTTCTTTTAAGGTTAAGCTGAGACTTAAAATTTTGCCCTGGAAAGAATAAAAGGAAACATGTTACCTCGAGGTATAAATTTAAAATGAGCTGATGTCTTTCAGCTCTGCATATATAGTTCATTCCATGGGGAACTCCGGCAAAGACTTTAGGTTTTCATTTTTATAAGAAGGCAAGAGGCAATGTTAGGGAACAGTTTTGATTTGAGTTCTTATGGCATGATTTTGCAGAATAATTTGGCTCCAGGATCTGTCTTTAAGTTGGCCTAGCTTGTCATGGTGAAAATACTATTGAAGCAGTTCTTCCTTGTGTATAGTTTTGGCATTGAAGAAATTATAGCAGCACAGCAATAAAATTGGTGTAATAAAAGTTGCAGAAACACTAACAAGCAGTATCCACAACAATAGCTGGAGAATAACCTGCCTGCAATCTCAGGTCTATTTATAAGAGCTCTTATTTTTCCGAAAACATTTTTTTTTAAGTAGTGGTTTTTCAACAGGGCAACTTTATGTCAGTCTTAATCCTAATTAAAGATTCTCCCCAGGGTTAACCTTATTTGTAGTTAATTCAAAAATATTTAAAACAAGTGTCAACTTAGTTAAGATAAATTAGAAATTAATTATAAACAAACAAGAATGCAATTGAAAGTTTACCTTACTTTAATTAATTTGATAAAAGAAAAAAAAAAGTAAAAACAAGCGATAAAATAATACTATTTTAGAAGTCAATTTTATAACAAAATTAAATAATAAAAAAAGGCCTATTTTTGAAAAACAAATGAGTATGTGTTTTAATACACATACTCTTATAAACAATCTTTTAAATGCTTTCTTGTTAAAAATTTAATAAAACCAAAGGTTGGTTTTATTTTTGGTGAAGCAACTTTTGAGACGAATATTATCCAGTTCAATATATTGAAACAGACACGTTGTTTCACATATGTGATTTGAAGACCTCCCCCCATTTAAATCTGTCAAGATAAAATAGAAACAAGCTGACACAGTTTTCAAAAATAAAAGTTACAACAAAGAAATAAAAAGATGACAGCAATTTAAAAATTAATATTTTAAAATATTAAAAGTACTGTTAAAATGTAGTATTTTGCAAAAGTTTAATGTTTACAGATTATCAAAAAGAAGGCTGTAATTAACAGTTAATAAAAAAAAAAAGATTGCTGTGGGCATAAATACCAATAGTTGTTTTTCAAAAACATCAGATAAGAATCATTACAATCTGTTCCCACCAAAAGTAGATGGCCAATGAGGAAAGGAAATAAACATGTGGATCTCTGAGAAGGTTGGTACTAGATCGATCCAAAAACTGATAGATAAGAAAAGCATAAAGAGATAAATAGGGGAGTAGAGATTGCTTAAGAGATTTTTGTAGCAGACATATGGCTAGAAAGCATCGAGACTGTTATTAATGAAATCCATATTATACGACTACTAGCCCAACAAAGCTTGGAGCATTGTGAATAATAAAAAGAAGGAACCTGTAACTAATAAAATATTAAATGAAGAACCAAGTGGATAAAATACATCTTCAAATGTCTGGGTAATAGAAAATAGCTTTTCTCTCTCCTGTGCTTTCTGTTCATTTATGAAGTAAAATAAAATCAAGGCCTGTGAACTGACCATCGACTTGTTAAGCTCTCAGAAGACCCCTTATTGATTGGAAAATTTATAGTGAAACCGCCAGCAGATGCCGGTTCAGGTAGGGAAATTGTATGCCTTTATAGCCTTTTATAATACTTAAAAATATTTTAATAGCTGAAACACACAGGCTTATATATACCTGTGTCTATATATGTAATATATAGGGTATATGAGCACAGACTTTCACATGACCCACCACTCTCCACACTATCTCATAACACTGATACACTCGAACACATATATGTTGAAAAGTTAAATAATCACCAATATACGTATTTCATGCTAAACCAGCAATCATCAGTTGGTCCAGATTACCATCTCTACACATATATGCTATAAGTGTTCAGATATATATTAAGATAGCCAAACCTCATACTTTAATGGACAGGCTTCAATCTACTCCACACTCCAACTCTTCAACCGTCCATCCAATTAAAAATCTGATGTTTGTAAATTGTATTTATTAAGTTAAAATATAATATAATGAAATGTTACTTTTAAATGGAATGCATTGGAGTAATAGTTGAAATAAAAATATTTTGTAAGATGCGTTTATTAAGATAATTTATGATTTAATAAAATGTCATTTTCTGGATTGATTGATTATAAAATGATGCAAAATGAAAAAATATCTATTCTGAATGACCATTATTATTTTATAAAAAAACTTTGATAGAATGAATTGCCTCTGGATCCACACATACATAAATTAAGGAAATGTTTATATATGTGAATTAAGGAATAATATTAAAATGCTTCCAAATAATGAAAAAAAATATCTTATCTGAATGACAGTTATTATTTTACAAAAAAAAAACTTTCATTTGATGAAATGCCTCTGGATCCACACATATATAAATTACGGAAATGTTTATATATGTGAATTAAGAAATAATAATAAAATGTATCCAAATAATGACTTCAAACCACATAGAAATGATGAATAAGTGGTTCACACCCACACCTAATATATTAAGTAATAATAAATCTTTTCCATATAATGACTTCAAACCGCATTGATATGATGAATAAGCGATTCAAACCCACACCTAATATATTAAGTAATAATAAATCTCTTCCAAATAATGACTTCAAACCGCATTGATATGATGAATAATTGGTTCAAATCCACACCTAATATATTAAGTAATAATAAATCTTTTCCCAATAATGACTTCAAACCGCTTTGATATGATGAATAAGTGGTTCAAATCCACACCTAATATATTAAGTAATAATAAATATCTTCCAAATAATGACTTCAAACCGCATTGATATGATGAATAAGTGGTTCAAATCCACACCTAGTATTTTAAGTAATAACAAATCCAAATAATGACTTCAAATCGCATTGATATGATAAATAAGTGGTTCAAACCCACACCTAATATATTAAATAATAATAAATCACTTTCAAACAATGACTTCAAACTGTATTGATATGATGAATAAGTGGTTCAAGCCCATACTTGTATGATATGTAAATAAAAACAAATACTTCAAATACCTATATTAAAAATAAATACTCCAAGATACCTGGATTGGAATAAATACTTTGGAATTCCTGGATTAAAAAAAAAAATTTCTAGATACGTGGAATAAAATTAGTACTTCAAGATACTTGGATTAGAATAAATACTTCAAGATACCTGGATAAATTAATTCTATACACATGGATATATATCTATGCAGATGAGGGAGCTTCAAACCTAGAAGGACAATTCCATTCAGGAACAATCAGAAAAACATCCATAATGTGCAGATGGATATGAAGATAGCCAGTATAGAGACTGTCAGCAAACTTTTTTTTCTTCTTAAGATCTTATAAGCAATATTGTTATTAAATAAAGTTATGGTTTCAAAATAAATAATACCTTTTGTCAATTTCATTTACATCATTCATCCTTTTATGCTCTGGTTTTCTCATGACTCCTGAGCCATGTTCGGCATAACCAGATGATGGTAAGTAAGGTTGTAGTGAGATGGACTCTACTGGTGCCGTTTGGGAAACCAAACACATAAATTTCTAGATTCTTCTAGTCTCTCTGGTGCTACATCCTCTGATGAGCAGGAAATATTGTTGTAGGTGGGGTGACATCTGCATAGGAGAATGCCAATTGATAGTTTCTTCCTGCAATATGCTCATAAGGAAATAAAACCAACAAAGAGTGGGGTTGGTCGGTACATCCGGTTACAATATATATATTTTACTTTTAATGTTTTTAATATATTATAATTTGAATGATGGCCACTGAATGGAATTGCTATAAAATAATTTGTCTTGTGATTATTAAAAGGAAATATTTTGATAAAGTTCCTGTAAGGAATGAAAACTGGCTTCATGTTTTAAATAAATTTTATATATTTTTAAGTTGTTTTGACAATTCTGTTTAATATAAATTGTGTGAGAGCACTCATTTAATAATTGGCTAAGATACATATAACTCATGTTCTATAAAAATAACTTTGCTTTAAATCATTCTATGAAATGTAACAATCACTGAACTCTTTTTATTAAAGTATTTGTGGATTTAGAAGGAGGACAATTATCTTTACGCATGTATACTATTAAATGAATATAATGCAATATTACTCTCATAATAGAAACTGATTAAATTATAGCATTAATAATATATTTCACATTTGATGATAGATCTGTTATTTATAAATATGATAGAAAGTATACAATTAACACAAGAGATGGAGGTACTTTGTTAGGAATGAAAAAATGCAGAAATTTAATAAAAGTATTTTTTTCAGTTATAATATCAAATCAAGTTGCAGTGAAATAAAACTAAAAAGTAAAAATGGAAATAGTAATAAGTAACTTATTTAAAAGTCTAATTTAATATACCATGAACTGAGTGAATTCTTGTAGAAATTAGAACCATTTTCCTGTGATGTCATATGTTAGTGACTTCAATTAAGTTATTTTTAATGCAAAGCTGTAAATGAATAGTGTGAAAAAAAATGACTTACTTTTTAGTATAAATAATGATTTGAAATGCACTATGAGTAATCAAACTTTATTATTTCCTGATTGTTTCGCATTCATTTCTACATATCATTGTGGATGTTATTTGTGAAAATATAAAATGTATTAAAGTTAGACAGCGATAGATTATATAAAGCTTTAACTAAATTATATATTGTAAAAAGATTCAGCTAAATTTGGCTACTTATAGATTTATTGAAATTCTTTAGAATTGCTTAAATACCAGTCAGGCATTTTTAATAATAATAATAAATGTCTTATATTGTTGTTGTTGATTTGAGAATTATAAAAAACTCTGAACTGAATACATAAGTCTCATACTCTTACAAACTATTAATGACATTGAATTGTATAAAAGCTTAGTATTTTGCATTATTTTTCTAAGTTTCTTATGCAAAACTATTATATAAATAATATTTGAAAAAGCTTAATATACAATTCTTAAATGTTTTGTAATTTTATTAGAAATATTGATATTACTGGATACAGATTTGTATATATAACCATCAGCACACTTTGAAAGCTCTAACTAGACATTTTGTATGCATGTGTTAATTCCAATATTCTTATTACAACTATTGCAATATTGATCTGGCTGGTGGGAATTAATGGAAAATAGATATTAACAATATTACTATTTATGAAGTGCCTAAATAGAAAGAATCTTAAATTGTATAATTATTTTTGAATTTAAATCTATCAGTCACTATAAGTAAAGAAAAACATATTTTAAAGATAAGCAATATATTTATTTTGTCTTAATATCATTGTTTTATAGAACTATCTATATTACAAAGTTAGTTTATAATATTAGTAACAACTTTTTGTTACTATATGCATTTGTGAATGAAAAGGAATCAAGTCTCTCCTAAATCCATTGCAAAATTTATATAAATAAACTATAAAAAAAAAAAAAACTTTTTAGATAAATTTTTTAATTATTAATTTATTTTTAGTCAATTTCATTATGAACATGTAATATTTTCATTGTTTATAATTTTTGTTTAATACACTTTTTTTATGCAGCAATATGTTCATATCAATATACATTTTTATTATTGTCCACCTTTTTATTGACTACTAAAAATTTATATTAAATGAATTCACTTTTTATTTTTATGTATATTAATTTAAGTATATTAAAAACATATTTAAATAAATGTATTTGTAGTTATGAAGTAGCACCTCGTCAAGATGATGATGAAGATGATGGATCTGAAGAAGATGGTGAAGAAGAAGGAGAAGAGGTAAGAAACAAATTATGCAAATTTATATATATATAATTGAAAAAGAAAAATTAAATTAGAATGTGTATTTTACATGGCAAATGGTACTTATAATGTATTTAATAACAATTATTTTGTACAATTTGTTTAAACTGTCTCCTATTTCAAAGAATATAATTTTTATTTATTTATATATAACATTCTTTTATTCACAGTCACATACTAATTTTATAGATGTAATATAGCTTTTTAATAATCTATAATTATTATTTAAGCAATCATGTTTATGTTTTTAATAGTATCTTCTATTTGCTTTTTTTAATGTTAATCTATGATCTCTCATAAATAATAATTCTTTGTTCTCACACAATCAATCAGATTTTATTAAATGCCTCACTAGTATTTGTCTTTTGCACTCATATTTTTTCAAATATATATTACCTTTTTGTTCCTGAAATACATTTTGTTTTTTTATTCATTGATGTCATCATAAAAATAAAATATGTGAAGATTTAAATCTTATTAAAAATGATTGGCTTTATACAATCTCATCAATGAAATTATTCATGAATCTATTATTCAATTTTTACTTATAGTAAAATATACAATATTAAAATATCAGAAGAAATTTTTTTTATTTTTATTGATTCAAGAAAATGTATCTGAAGAATTAGAGAATTGTCAATAATAGAGAATAAATTAGTTATACCTACTATAAACTAAGATAAACATATTATATTTTGAATTTTCTGCCTCTTATCACTATTAAATTTTTTATTAATGTGCTAACCAGGTTTTGAAGTTAAAAGTGATATTTGGAAGAAATCTAAAATATATTTTGAGTGGTTAGTTTTTGTTCATGATTATGATTAGTTTAATCATTAATAAATTAAAACAGTGGTAGTTAACCTGGTCCCTACCGCCCACTAGTGAGCATTCCAGCTTTCATGGTGGGCGGTAGAAATTTTGTCCAATACTGAAGCACTTTCTTTTTTTTAAATTTAATTGACTTTTTAAAAAAATTTCATAGCATTATTTAAAAACATTTTTATTAGGTTTTCATAAAATTCCCCGTGACAGTTTAAATTTCCGAAAATATACTATTTGTATCTTCCGCGCATAAGTTTAGTTGATGTTACGTAAGTGAAACTAAATGGAGCTATAGTGTGACTGCTACCAAAAGAACCTTGTCCCAGAATAGGTCACACATCTCTCCCTCCCCCCAAACCCAATCCATGATGCACGAGAAGCATGCGCAGATGACAATTTATGGTACAGGCTCTTTTGTTTGCAGTCACATTGGTCAGTACGTAGTTAGATTTGTGAGAGTGAGCATGTTTTTACATCTTCAAACAAAATATTATGAAATATTGTGAGCCCATGTCTCAAAAAAAGAAATACTCTCATGGCTATTTACCATCTAAAGATGGGTTACATAGAATCTGTTTTAAATAAACAACACCCAATGTGTTTATTGTGTCATAAAACATTATCCAATAAGGCAATGAAGCCAAGTCAATTGCGAGAACATCTTGCTACAAAACATCCAAATGATAAGGACAAGCCCATTGAATATTTTCAGGAAATATATAAAAATCTCAAAATTGTTCAACAATCGTTGTATCATTTGGGAAACAACATGCAGTGAACAAAGGTGGATTAATTGCCTGATCGCATTTCATAATTAATTGCAAAAAGTGGTAAAAGCTATAATATTGGAGAAACTGTAATAATACTCTCTATAAAAGAATTTATCTTAACAGTAATGCATCAAGATATACCTGAAATTTTAAAAACGTTGCCCTTAAGCAATAGTACAGTAAAGCGTCAAATTGAAGAAATGGCAGTTAATGTTGAAAAAAAACTTATAAATATTCTCCAAAACTCTTCATTTTTCATGCTATTGGATGAGTCTACCATTGAAGATAATAATGCTTTATTGATGGCATATGTATGTTTTTTGATGAAAACAATACATTATGAGATGAAATGCTATTCACAATAAATCTCATTACAGATACAAAAGGATTATCTATATTTAATACTGTGAAATCACACTTTACAAAAAAGAATATTCCTTTGAATAATATTATTGCATGCGCTACTGATGGAGCACCATCTTTGGTAGGCCACTATCATGGATTTGTTGCTTATTTGAAAGAAGAAGTGCCAAATGTTTTATGTATTCATTGTGTGGTGCACTCCATTCATCATTAACTATAATAATTTGAGCCGTAAACAAGATCAAATCCAATGCAAAAAAATGAGAAAATGTTTTGACAGCTTTGCCAGGACTATAATGAAGATTTTAATACGTTACTTTTGCACACAGAAGTTTGGTGGCTGTCAAAGGGCACATCTTTGGCTCATTTTGTAGGATTATATAATAGTCTCATACAATTTTTTGAAAGTAATTATGAGACCAATCTGTGTCAACAGTTAAAAACAGTAAAGAATGATGCCTTTTATTTGGCAGATATTTTCAAGAGATTTAATGATGTCAATTTGCAGCTTCAAGGAGCTAATAAAACTTACAGGTTGCCAAAGTATTGTGTTTTATTTATTGACAAACTTGAACTACTTCATTACAATCTATTAAAGAGACAATTTCATCAGTTTTCTGAATTATCGTTTATAAAAGATGATGTAACTCGAGAGAATATTGATAGATTTAGTAACCACGTCAATGAACTTAAATTGGACATGCAAAAACGATTTGAAGATATTTTGAAATTGAAGTTATATGACTGGATGAAAAATCCTTTTAACGCAAATATTGAAGAGGCTGCTACAACTTGCCAAGAAGAACTGTTAGAAATTAGATATAATAAAGAAAGTAATCATAAATTCAATAGTGATGGATATGAAAACCTATGGCAAAATAAAAAAATGCCTGTCTTATATCTAAATATGTGGAAAATGATATTCAGTTTATTGATACCTTTTCCTACCTTATATCTTGTGGAATCAGGCTTTAGTGCTGTTAATCATATTATGACGAAAGAAAGAAACCACCTGAATATTTCTGAAAGAGGAGACATTTGTTTGTTCCTTACAAAAATTGAGACAGATATCCAGTATTTAGTTTTGCAGATCAGCCTCAGGGATCTCATTAATAATTTAATTAATTAAATGTAATTTCATCAGACTTTTTATTTATACTTTGTGTACATAGAAGTTGTTTTATAAAGATTTATTCTACCAAACTTAGCGAAAGTCCAACATAAAGTATTTGGTAAATAATTATTATTATATGCTTTAGCTTGCTGTAACTCTGCTTTATAAATTTTATAAAGTAAAGTTACTTCCCTACTTTATAAATCACCATTACTATGGAACAGGTGGGCAGTTAGAAAATTTTACTACTAACAGAGATACAAAAGTGGGTGGTGGGTATAAAAAGGTTTACTATCCCTGAATTAAAATAATTTAAAATATCAAATCATAAATTAAAAGATGGCCTCATGTTTAAATAGCACTATTATTATTTAGCTTTTTAAAGGCTTAAAACAAAATGCAAACATTAAATTGTTGTCATAAAAAGTTCATGGTGGCAAGAACATCTAATGCATTAATAATATTTGTAAGCTAACATTGGATTATTTTTGTTAAATTAGGATATCTTTAAAAATGTATTAGTAATGTTTGTAAGTTAACGCTGGATTATTTTTGTCAAACTAGGATTAAAGTTATTGGTACACATGCATTTTCTTATGAAGAATTAACTGGAACACTTTTGTGCCTTAGACAAAAAGTTTTATTTTGTAGATTTATTTATTTTGTTTATATTATGAAAAGTGTTTGCAATTACTATTTTAATTATTCTTATACATGTAATGAACTTCTACAACCTACTCTAAAGCTTTGTTTTAACACTATGCTAAAATATTTTGTGTAGATTTTAAATTTTCTTTTGTGTGTGTGTAAGACCAGTAATCTAGAAAAATATATTGAAATACTTAAAAAAGCAATTAATTAAATATATATTTAATTTTTTTGTTTTTCATGACATTACACTAGTAGCACTGCCCCAATCATCTATTGCCTTACCTGAGGTTTTCCTATGAACATTTGTTTTCATTTAAAATTAATTGCTATTTATGGATTTTGCCTTACCTGAGGTTTTCCTATGAACATTTGTTTTCATTTAAAATTAATTGCTATTTATGGATTTTTTGGGGTACAAACTACTATATTTTAATTTTAAAGTTTATCAATAAGTGAAAGCTAAAATCAGACAAAAGCATTGCATCTCTATGTTGAATTCAGATAAACATCATTTTAAAAAAGCAACAAAAGAATCTCATTAGTTAGTGACTTTTGTAAAACAAAACTTTTTATTTTATTTCAAAATTTATAAAATAATTGTGTTTTAATCTATAAATGATTTTATTTTTAAATAGTCATATTTTTTGTTGTAATTTAAGATGAAAAGAGTACAATTGAAATGTTATTTTCTTTTTATATCATATATATGTAGTGATATGATTGTTATTAGATTATTTTTATTTTTGAAATATATAGAATAAAAATGTAGTAAATACTAGACAAATACAAAAATACATACTTACATACAAAATAAGAAAAATTTTAGCAATCTTCAGCAGGACTTAGATAGTTAGAGGAGTGATAAAGAAAGGTAAAAAAGTTTTTTTTTTTTTGGTAATTATTAAATTTTCTCTGATTCATCACTTTGTGTCTATTCTTTTGTTATGGCTTTAGAAGAATGTTGCTTTTTACCTTCAATTCTGAAGATTTTTATTTAGAAAATGCTGGGCATTTGTATTTTATTTTGATGGAATTTTAATAATAATGGGCAAAGTTGCTGTGTTAGCCAATTGCACTATCACCAATGGTGGTCATTCCTCATTATTCAGAGACTCAGAATTGAAGTATTATATGAATAATTGTTAGAAAAATGATATTGGAAGAGTCCAGATAACAAATAATTCCTATTTAATTTCAAATGTGATGGAATAATGTTATAGAAATTATGAATTTTTTTTTACTAGCATATTTGAAATTTATGAACCCATTTTTATAATAATCAAGAAAATAATCTGGGATGATTTGTGTATCATTACTTTACTTACATATTGTAGTGTTGTAAAAATGGCAGACATTTTTGTGCACTCCAGAAAAACTAGAATTTATTCATAAGGCTGTTTTTAGATCGCGCTCTGATAGCTGAGGAATTTAATTAGTGCATTGACGTAATGGCGATCGACAATTCCTAGAGATATTTGCTAATTACAAATATTTCTAGATAAGAGGCATTACTCTATTGGTCAGTGCATTGATTGATTGTTGCAGTTGTCAGAGAGCGATAAGAACACTGGGTAACATCGGGCAGTGTAATATAGACAGCAGTAGAGGGCAGTGTAACATCGGGAGCTGTAGAGAGCAGTCACGCAGTAGCAAGTTGCAGACCATGCGTTTGGAGAGCAGCCACTTGCAGACCATTCATTGGAGAGCAGTCGGTGCAGACCATGCCTTGGAGAGCATCCGTGGCTGAGTGTTGCAGACCAATTCATTGGAGAGTTTCGTTGCAGACCAATTCGTTTGGAGAGCTTCGTGGCAGACCAATGCGTTTGGAGAGCTTCATTAAGAAAGAACAGCATGGGAATTGTAAAACGTTATTTGCTGACCGCACAGTATGACTTGCAGTTATAACCTTGGAGCAGTCGTAAGTGCGGATACTACAATGGCGCAGTCGCATTTGAACCTGGGAGTAGCGAATACGTTGAACTATAAGTTTAGCCGTAGACGGAGAAACCGGGCGAAAATGACAATCCCAATTAGTAACGTTAGCATCGGTGAAAGTTTGGAAATAAAACGTTTGTGCAATTAACATCGGAAGCTAACGTAATGGAAAAAAAAAAGTTTCAGCAGCTGTTAAATCGCATATTTCTGAGTGAAATAACGGGAAAGTAGCAAGAGAAAAACAACACCAAGGAATAGCAACAAGGGTTTTTCTGGAGTGGAGGGAGGTGTGTAGTGTTTGTAAAAATGGCAGACATTTTTGTGCACTCCAGAAAAACTAGAATTTATTCGTAAGGCTGTTTTTAGATCGCGCTCTGATATCTGAGGAATTTAATTAGTGCATTGACGTAATGGCGATCGACAATTCCTAGAGATATTTGCTAATTACAAATATTTCTAGATAAGAGGCGTTACTCTATTGGTCAGTGCATTGATTGATTGTTGCTGTTGTCAGAGAGCGATAAGAACACTGGGTAACATCGGGCAGTGTAATATAGACAGCAGTAGAGGGCAGTGTAACATCGGGAGCTGTAGAGAGCAGTCACGCAGTAGCAAGTTGCAGACCATGCATTTGGAGAGTAGCCGCTTGCAGACCATTCATTGGAGAGCAGTCGGTGCAGACCATGCCTTGGAGAGCATCCGTGGCTGAGCGTTGCAGACCAATTCATTGGAGAGTTTCGTTGCAGACCAATTCGTTTGGAGAGCTTCGTGGCAGACCAATGCATTTGGAGAGCTTCGTTAAGAAAGAACAGCGTGGGAATTGTAAAACGTTATTTGCTGACCGCACAGTATGACTTGCAGTTATAACCTTGGAGCAGTCGTAAGTGCGGATACTACATATATGTTTATGTTGTTTGCTCAGTCATATAATATTGTAGAGCAGATTACTTCTGGAGAACCATATAATGCTTTATTTTGGAATATACTATTTTTTTATCAAAGGATTTAAAGTGCCCACATGTGGTATATAATTGACACAACAAAAATATATAATTACTGATCTAATGTCAGACCTATGCAGTTATACAGACAAACTGTCTTAGATTCTAAACCTCAGGATGAATTATATGAAAGAAGAGATTATAGTTAATAGACTGATATTATATATACATATATAATACTCTGTGATAAAGATTGATAATCAGAACTAGTCTAGAAATTTGGTTGAAATTAATGTATAATGCTAATTGATTGCTCATGCTTACATGGATGGTTCTGCAATAATGACTGAGAGTGGTTTAATGATGTTTTTATGTAAACTAGGAGAGTTATTTGAAGCTTTATTTTGTAAATAATTTTTACTTACAAATAATTGAAAAGCAAAATTTAATGAATATTTTGAAATCCAATACAAATATTGTTCCAAAGGGAAAGTGATATAGCCATTATCAATGCTTGGGCTGAGTTGAAGTATTTGATCTTAATAAGACTACTTAAAGAGAAATAATATCAAGTAAAATATCTTTCTTTTGAACTTTATGAACGGTTAATTTTACAAAATGTTTATGCATAACCCCAAATTACCAGTAATAATCAAACTAAATACTCTATTCTATTGAATTATTCCATAATAATATCCTTTTTAATACTGGTCTACCTCTAAATGCTTGGCAAAAAATACAATCTGCTAAAGACAGCTATTTATATGTATTTAATACTGGTAAATGTTGCTGTATCGTATATCAGTTTCAGTAATTAAAATCTATAATACAGAAATTATTTTAATTTTGTGCATTTTTATTAATTCTTTTCTATTATTGCTTACTAGTTCTAGGGAGTGTAAAGCATAGTCATTGAAAATAATGATGGCAATCATTAGAATATTTTTAGCTATTAAACTACATATCATGAAAGAAAAACATATACATATACGAAAATCAAAATAAATTGAGAATGACCTTGTTTAATAAATAATAACATTTATTATTGAAAAGCAATTACTCTAGCTTGCTGTGTGTGGTAATATATATATAGTGAGTTTTGCCTGTTTTATCAACAGTTATACACAAGCATAAGAGGAGGTGGTCATATGATGTTTATTGGCTTAATATGACATATCTCTTTTATTCTCCACAAATATCTATGGAATTATTTTTCAGTAAATTATAGACTTCGAAATTTATAACACATGGTTTGAATTCAATCACATTGCAACTTAAATATTAACATACAAAAAAAAAAAACAACTTATGTTAACACAACTCTTATTTTCTTCTTGCTAAAAGGCAAAAATATCTCAATTTAAAATTTCAAGGAAAAAAACTACCTTATATATATAAATGAAAGGCTAATTCTCTTATAAAATCACATATCATATATACTTTTAAGTCTCTTCAAGTTTAAATAATGAAATTTCTTATTGGTATTATTTTAATTAGAAGTTGAATGCACAAACATTGGCATGTGCCCTACATATATAGAAAGTGAATTAAATTTTAAATTATGAGTGGATTTTTTCCTTACTTTTAATTTAAAATATGGTTTATTTTCCTTGCACAGTTGTCTTTAGATCCATATCTGGTTTACTATTGGTCAAGTTACATGCTGATTTCCCTAATATGTTAGTATTCCTCAATCCTAATTATGGCAAGTAGACAAAAGGTCATAAATGCAGATTAACTTTAGGCAAGTTTCATATTTATTAGTACATCAGGCTATAGGCTCAGGCTTTATCTTAGATTTTGGAAGGTCATTATTTTCTGTCTAGACACTACTTGGTTTATAAGGATAATCAGAGACATGGCTCTAATCCAGACATCTTTGAGAAAGCTCTAAGCACAAATATGAATTATCATGGTTAGAATTAGGAAATATACTGTGTTTCTTCTACACAAATATTGCCCTAGACTTTTCTGTAGTTGCAATCAGGGTTAGTGTTAGAGCCAGCTGCAGAAGTTGTTGATCTACTTATTCTGGACCTAATTTGATATCTATCTCAAACTTGAGACTTAATTTTTAAACTTTGACTATTCTGAATAAAGAAAATTGGTACTTTTCTGTTATCTGGAGCCATTTGATTTTTTATATTTATTTATTGTTTCAACTTTCAGTCTCCAGATGAATTTGTCTAAATATGACTTCAAATGCTGCCATGTTCCTGTTATTGGATCACCAACAGTCATCTTCCATTTGTAGCAGTCTTTTGCTCCTTTTATCTGGCCAAGGAATTGAACTTGATCAAGTTGTGCAAAGAGGAATTGGGCATGAACAAAAACACAATTGGGATTGAAACAAATACATGTTAGAAATCTGTGCAGAGTGCATCAATTGTTAACCAAAACAGAAGATTGAAGCTGAAGGATTAATTGTCTAAATCAATTCACAAAGTATTTTTTGATAAAAGTTGATAATTGCAGTGTAGAAATGTTAATGATGGTGATTTTAAATAATATCGAAACAGGCTACATAATTATCTTGTATTGTTAGGAAGCCTATGAGATAGAAGAACTGGAAAAGTCTGGATTTCAAAGTTAATTGTTATTACAATTTCATTGATCTTGACACTGATGTCCACACTGATAGTATAGAGCAAATTTAGGATCTATGAAATGGTAAAATAAATGTCACAGAGCAACAACACAGCAGTATTTGAAGTCATATTTTGCCGAATTCATTGAAGGCTGGAAGTCAGAAACAACAACATATTCGAGATCCTTTCGAATGCAATTAAACTTTTCTGGTCTCTCGAATGTAAATTGTAGATGATATTTTGCTTATACATTTAAAAATATAAATAAAATAAAAAAGTCAAATGGTTTCAGATATCAGGAATGTACCTCTAAATCTTTATCCATAAACCGTTTTTTATAACTTTTTTATGTTGCCATCAATATATTTATCAAAAAACATATTTTTCAAAACTCATTAATCTGCATGGATTGTTTTTTCAAAAACATCTCTGTCCTTTTTACTTATTATAAAATTGTTAATAAACTTGTTGATTTCAAGGAAAGTAGATTGTAAGGGTATTGTTTTAACATTACACTGCTTAAGAAAAAATGAATTTTATATCAAAAATTCAGATCATAAATTTTTACCTTTAAACATATATTTATTTGGCATATGTAATTATTTAACTGAGCAAATTTATTACTACAAAATCTTCAAAAGTCGATTTCCTTATCCTATGTAATGAAAAATGGAATTTTATCTTAGTGATCTTTGCAAGGACATACTTCAAACTTTATATAACTTGAAATGTTTATATCAATACTGTGTGTTAAAATTGTTTCATTTTCAATCATGAATAGTTCTAAAAAATACTCATACCATTCCCTTTTATTCTCTTACAGAATCAAAGTGTTCAAACTAATAAAATAAATAAGTATTGGAAACTTCAGTGTCCAGCGGCACTCTATTGCTCGCTGGATTGCAACTATCAATAACACAATATAAAATAATTAATGAGGCAGCCCGGCAAGTAGATTTAAAATGAAGATTTATTTACAGGATTATATATGAGTTAATCACTATTAATATATACAAAGTATGACTAATATACACACGCTATTATTAAATATAATTAAGGGGCCCAAAGGCAGAGTAAAATAATAAAGAGATCGATATGACCTGTTATAGTTCCCTAGGTTTACTTTGGCACGTCCGGAGGTAAACCTCTCCGCAAGGCTAGGTGAAGCAAAGGAGCTGATTTGGAGCACCCGAGGAAATGGCACATCTACCTTTCAAGAGCTTCACTTAGCAAGTGTCCTCTCTCAGTTCAATATTAGATCCATTACTTGTCACGCCTTGATTTTGGAGTAGCTTCCCTTCATTGGCCATCCGCTGTCCACGTGGTGGTCATCTCTCTAGTTCCTATACGATACCTGATTAGATAATGCCACGCCTTTAGCATTGTCTATTTTAAGCAATGGCTTTGTTTACATTATCTAATCCTTCTTGATAAATTACTTTTAATTTAGCGTTAATATATCATTTAATTATTTACAATACAATATTAGCAATCAGTTAGTTTTACATTTATTTTTATTACTAGTTAAACGTATTTTGTATATACACGCATGTATACACACATTTAGCATACCTCCCCCAAGTTCAGAGATAGCATTTTAGTTTGTTGATTTTTTTTTCTCTGAACTTAGCACGTAATCACTGAGGTGGGAGGGAATTTTACTTTCCCTCTTAGAATGTTGGGTGATGTCCAATTCCGCGTCTGCAGCGTCATCTTTTCTCGAAAATGGCTGCGGCGTTTGTTGTATACTTTCGTCTTTACGCAATTGATTTATGTGTTTGCGTAACTCTCTTCCGTTCTCCATTCGTACAGCAACCACTTGCTTACTTAAATGTCGCACAATTTCCGCTTTGATCCAGAATCTATCCTGATTATTTCTAACCCATACGCAGTCTTGTGAGAATTTATAGTTTCTGCCTGAAGGTACTTCTGTGTCCTTCGTTGGTATAATTTTGTCAAGCTTTGTTCACAGTCTACGACCTAGATATTTCTCTGTGGGTTATTTACCCGACTTAGCTGTAGGCATAGAGTGTTGATAAAGAAGCGTGTTAAAGACCGCTTCGTGCAGACTTTGTTTTCCCATTTTATTGATGGCAGATTTTAAATTCTGTACAGTTTTTTTCAACCAGTCCATTTGATTGGGGGTGGTAAGGTAGAGTAAATATGTGGTTAATTCCCTATTCGTGCATCGAGTAAGCGAACTTTTCTGATGTAAAACCTGTGCTGTTGTCGGATACTAGGGTTTCTGGGAGACTGTGGTATGCGAACATTTCCAACAGTTTGTCGATGGCTTCATCCGAACCTGTGTTTTTAACTATTTTATATTCGGCCATCCTGAATAGGCATCCACTGCTACTAGAAATAATTGTCCTTGAATAGGACCATAGTGATCTATATGAATTCTCTGCCATGGCTTGTCTGCTTCTTGCCAGGATTCGAATTTGGCTGAGAGTGCATTTGCACATGACTGGCAGTTTGTGCAGTTTTTTATGCATTGCTCTATGTCACTGTTAATTTTCCGCCACCAGACATAACTACGAGCTAACGCTTTCGCCCTTACAATGCCCAGATGACCTTCGTGCAATAAATTAAATATTTGCGATCTGCCGCTTATGGGGATTAGTACTTGATCGCCTCTGAGTATACAGTCTTTGCAAATGGACAGTTGTTCTTGAGCTTTCCATAGTTCTATGTGCAAGAAAGATGGTTTTTGTTTTGGCCAACCTTTGCTGATTTTTTCCATGATCCATCTGTAGACAGCGTCTTCTCTGGTCCATGCGGCTACCTTTGCGCTGTTAAGTGTCTGGCTGTTTAGTGTGTCGATATAGTTCAATTTCTACATCGTTTACTTCTTTCTCGAGCTGATCTGGCATTCGCCATAACACGTCGGCATGACCAATTTTCGTGCCTTTTTTGTATTCGAGGTTATAATTGTAACTTGCGAGTATGTTAAGCCATCTCAACATACAAGGGCTTAAATGTTCAGGCATCTGTTTCGTACCTAGAATTCCCAAGAGTGGCTTATGGTCGGTTATTAATTGGAAAGGATGTCCATATAGATATTGGTGAAATTTACGAATTCCGAACACTATGGCGAGGGCTTCCTTGTCTAGCTGGCTTTAGTTCTTTTCCGCCTTGGACAACGTGCGCGACGCGTATGCTATAGGACGTTCTCCGGAGTGGGATGGATGGCATATCACTGCCCCCACACCATTTTCTGATGCATCAGTTGTCACGGTTACCTCATGCTCGCTGTCATAATGGACCAGTAGTTTATTTGATGTGAGAGGGCTTTGGTGTGGAGAAATGCTTGCTCTTGTGCTGATTCCTAATTCCATTTCTGGTTTTTTTTTTAATAAATTGTACAGCGGTGTCACTATGTGTGCTTTGCCATTCAGGAAGTTTTCAAAATAGTTCACCAGGCCCAAAAAGGCCTGTAGTTGTTTTACGTTATTCAGTCTTCTGGTGTCAGATACTGCTTTGACTTTTTCAGGGGAGGGGCTTATTCCTGAGTTTGACACTATGTGACTCAGAAATTTTATTTCAGTAGCCTTCCAAATACATTTTTTCGCATTTAATTTTGCTCCAATTCCTCCAGTCTTTGGCAAACTTTTGAGATAACGAGTGCTCAATTCATTTTCTGAATTAGCAGTGACCAATATATCGTCAAAGTAGGGGATGACGCCTTCGAGTCCGTTTTGAAGATTCTCCACTTTTGCTTGGAATATACTTGGTGCTGAAGCTATTCCGAATGGTAGACGTTTGCATCTAAATAAACCTATGTGTGTAGTAAGTGTTGGAATGTTCGCAGCTTTGTTGGTCACCGGGATTTGGTGGAAGGCCGAGTTGAGGTCTAAATTTGAAAAATATTTAGTCTTTTGGAGCGACACTATGATTTCTCTTGAGTTAGAAACGTAGTATGTGTGTTTGTTTAGTGCTTTATTGACTGATACACTAATCGCCGCACAAACATATTTGTCCATTTGGCTTGGTTATTACAACCATTGGGGTAGCCCACTCGGCTTCTTCTGTTGCTTCAAGCATGCCATCTTTAACCAATTACTTTATTTTCTCCGCTTTTTTTTTTTTCTGAGCGTAAGGAATCTTTCGCGGTCTACAAATGATAGGCACTGCTTCGGGCGATAATTCTAATGAAACTGGTTTTGTTTTTATTGTTCTCGGTTCTCCATCGAAAAGTTTAGGAAAATGCTGTCTGATGTTTTTTTCAATGTCAATATTTTTGACCCAAGCAATTTTTATTCCCAGTTGCTGAAACCAATCACGGCCAATAAGAGAATTTATAGGGGCGTGTACTATATATAACGGCAATGTAATTATTTTTTTCGCATTGTTTGAAGTAATTGGAGCCTGAATTACTCCTTTAATTTTTATAGCATTACCATTGACGTCTTGAACCTTCAGATTCGTATGCATCAGTCTAGGTGGCTGTCTCATATCTGCCACAATGGTTTTCCTATCTTTAATGGGAAGTTAAGACACCCCACTACCGCTGTCAATTTCCATCAATAGGGGTTTCCGTAAATTTTGACAGTTATTTCAAATGTATGTGATTGGTCCGAAGACACATTATTAATTGCCGAAAATTCCTCTTGTTTATGTTTTCTCGTAATGCTCTCTTGGCTGTTATTCTTTGTATAATTATCGAGTTTTTTATTTCTGCACATTTTTTCCCAGTGGCCGAATTTATTGCAGTGTTTACAGCGTTGGTCTTTATAAAAACAGTCACATGCCATGTGACCTAGTTTTCCACAGCAAAAGCACTTAATTCGACTTTTCTTAATGTCTGTTGTTCCACTTTGATCAGGCACCCTTCTATCTGGTTTGTCTACTTTGTAGACTTCATAAGGATCGTTGTCCGCTATTTTCATGGCCGCAAATTCCTTTGATTGCTACAACACAAGTTCGTGAGCTATACCATGTTTGATAGCTATTTTATAGTTAATATCTGTATCTGCCAATAACTGCTGTCTCAGACTGTCACTGCTCATTCCACATAAAAATTGTTCGAGCAGGGCTTCCTCCAGGTATGAATCGTAGACGCAGTTTTTTGCGAGTTCCCGCAGGGCAGTATCATAATCTTGTGTTCGCTCATTCTTGCCTTGGCGGCGATTTTTAAAGTGAGTCTGGCAATGTGTCTAGACTCACGAGGATTAAAATAGTCGGTCAAACAATCTTTGACCTGTTCAAATGTTAATTCTTTCGGGGTTTTAGGTTCACAGGGCCTATTTGCGATCTGGATTACTCCTTTTCCAGCGAAACACAATAAGGTCGCTGTTTTGCTTTTATCGTCTTAGAGTAAGTTTTTCAATTTGTTGGACGTACAGAGGCCACTCATTTGCCTCTCTGACGTCAAATTCGGATATTGCTGGCTGTATTACGATATTTCGTCAATTTAACAAAAATATAAAAATATTACGATAACTTAGTCAATTTAACAAAATATAAAAATATTTTTCTTAGTAGTTTTATCTCCTTACGAAATCAAATAATTAGATGCCAACGTATTTGGCTGTCAATGCGTTGATTATTATTATTGAGAATTACACCGTTGTGGTTTGTAATCAACTGTAACTGCGCCAATTCAGTGTCCAGCGGCACTCTATTGCTCACTGGATTGCAACTATCAATAACACAATATAAAATAATTAATGAGGCAGCCCGGCAAGTAGATTTAAAATGAAGATTTATTTACAGGATTATATATGAGTTAATCACTATTAATATATACAAAGTATGACTAATATACACACGCTATTATTATATATAATCAAGGGGCCCGAAGGCAGAGTAAAATAATAAAGAGATCGATACAACCTGTTATAGTTTCCTAGGTTTACTTTGGCACGTCCGGAGGTAAACTTCTCCGTAAGGCTAGGTGAAGCAAAGGAGCTGACTGGAGCACCCGAGGAAATGGCACATCTACCTTTCAAGAGCTTCACTTAGCAAGTGTCCTCTCTCAGTTCAATATTAGATCCATTATTTGTCACGCCTTGATTTTGGAGTAGCCTCCCTTCATTGGCCATCCGCTGTCCACATGATGGTCATCTCTCTAGTTCCTATACGATACCTGATTAGATAATGCCACGCCTTTAGCATTGTCTATTTTAAGCAATGGCTTTGTTTACATTATCTAATCCTTCTTGATAAATTACTTTTAGTTTAGCGTTAATATATCATTTAATTATTTACAATACAATATTAGCAATCAGTTAGTTTTTCATTTATTTTTATTACTAGTTAAACATATTTTGTATATACACACATATACACACACATTTAGCAGAAACTATTTATCAATATTTAAATATTTCTTTCTAACACACATGTATCTGGACACATACTTTTGCTTGTTATAAATTGTAATTCTATAATCCATTAGTTATAAATTGATATTTATTCTCTTATTTAAACCTTTTATTGATTATCCACCACATCAAATTAGTTACTTTTCTAACTTACCTCTCTCTCTAATTTGATACTATTCTAGTTTTAATTCCTGTATCAGTGTTTTGATCCAATTCGTGATTATCACAATACTTTTCTCCTGGAATAGTGAACAAGATATAGTTTGTTTATTACTATTTATCTTCATCTTTTTTTTTTTTGGTCAGTTTTATTTTTTTGATACTTAGTAAGCTTTTTCATCAGTGACATTATAACAGAACAAGTCTTGATGAATGCATCCATATCTCCAATTATTGGTCTCCTTCATATTAAACAATGTAAGTGTATTATTCAGTGTTTGTCTATATTTCAGAATTATAAATTGCTACTACCCATGTAATTTAGTCTACATTTGGAAAGCTGATAGTGTGTTAGGGCTCTATTGATATCAACAATTTTTTTTTCTCTTTTGTTTTAAATAGAAGTGGAATTGACCATTAACTATGGAGGGTTGCATTATTTTCATTTTGTTGGTTAAATATTATTAAAGAGCTATATTATTTGAGAAATATTTTTTAGAATTTTAAAAAGTTTATTTTGCAACTCTTTCTTGAGTTTTTTGAGTAATAAACTGTTGCAAAACTTATGCATCCTAATACTTATAGGAATAAATTAAAATTGTATAATTTCCTTTAATTTATTAGAAATAAAAAAAATATTTTTATTGCAATACTTTTTACCTAGCATTATAAGCTGCTTATATATTTCATTAATAAATATAATTCCTGACTGGACATAGACATCTCATAATATATATGATATGGATTCATATAAATTTTTATAATACATATTAGTATGCGTGTAAAAAAATAATTTTACAGTTCTAGTTACTTTTTAAAAAAAAAAATTATATAACTATTTATAATAATTAAATATGGCTATTCTAATAATTAAAACAGGCAAAACTCTCCATACAGTAGTGCCACTCAGTGCAAGCCAGAGTAATCAATGGATGCAAGAAGGCACTACTGTATGGGGAGTTTGCTTGTTTGAGCAAGCATAAGAAATAGTGATCACGTGATGTTATATTCTAATAATTCAATAATATAACAAAAAATTTTGAGACAATTATATAGTTTTTAGAAAAGGGAATTCAAAGTTCTATTATTAAGATTTACTTTACTGAGTATAAAAACTAGCTTAATTTTTTATAAATCTAGAAATATTATATACTCAAAGTCTTTAAGCATTATCAAAATAAATAAATTGTAATTCTAGCTTGGAAAATAAACTAGTGCTATGCCATCAAATGAAGAAGCACAATAGAAAGATTACAGCTCTTGACTTCCTCATATTCATGGAATTAAATGATGATTTTAGAGTCTTTCTGAGATTTTGCCTTGAAGGATGCACTAACTTTTTAACGTTGTCAAAAAAGAATCATGACTTCATTATATATATTATTATTTTCCCATTTGTTGCAGAGTTTCCATGTCCTATAATGTTTATAAATTTTCGAGATTATCTTCCATTTAACATGTATATGGAAATCCAATTTATCAAAAATGAGAAAATATACCTTTTCAGCTTTGACCTTGTCTGTGTTATAGATACTTTGTATGCTGATGTCAGATTGAAAATCCTGCTATATTCTCATAAATGATGTAATATTAATATATTATGCAAAAGTTTTTGATTCTTCCATTCCAAGGTCATTCGGGTGGGATGAAATTCTCAAGACCCTTAAATGATAGTAGCTTAATAAAAGATTTAGACTACCATTTCATAATCATTCAAGTGAGATGAAATTATCAACAGACTTAAATGATAGTAGCTTATTAACATCACTTCAGAGGTAGGTTAATATAAAGTTATTTTTATGACTGAATAGTTTTCAATTATGTTCTAAGATGAATAAAATGCTTGTATGTTTTTAACAATTCCATCACAAGTAGTAATTTTTGTTTTTGTAATGCACACATAAAACATAACTGTCTGCATTGTACCACATATTATTTTCAAAATAATATTGAAAGTTATATTTATATATTGGATTATTTCTATCATCTAATATTAAGTATTGAATGTCTAGAAAAATTTAACTTCTATTTAAATTTTCCAATTACATTCAACTGTTAGTAATAGCACACAGGCTAGTATATGCACAACATTTCGAGTGGGATCGCTTCTTCAGATGTTGTTGGCCTGACTAGTGACAGTACTATGGGAATCAAACTTGGATACTGAGTTTTAAATTAACACTCTAATCAACTGAGCCTTCCTGCCAAAGGCAACAGTCAATAGAAATTTCATATACTTATTTGTGAGGTTCTTTCTGATTTATCCACTTTTTCCTAAGAGAAAAATTGTTATTAGTGTTTTCATAGATTATGTTATGGGATTATTTTCCATTGCTATGTGAGCAGCTGCTTTGAATTTTTTTCTTTGGATCTTTTCCTCTCTATTCAATATTTTTGTATTTTCCCAATTGAACTTATGTTCATTGGTACATACATGGTTTGCTATCTTAGACACATCTATTTTCTCTCTTCATCAGTTTGTTCTCTTGCAATTACTTTTCAGTGGGGTGATTAGTCTCACCAATATACCTTTGTCTACATTCCTATGCTAGTACTGCCACTCAAGCCAGCAACACCTGAAGAAGAGAGGGGAATAATACCTCTCAAAACATTGTGCATATACTAACCTGTGCACTATTACTAACACTTGATTGCAATTGGAAAATTTAAATAAAGTTTACTTGATGATGGATGTAATCCAATATATAAATACAACTAGAATACCATCATTACAAACCTTTAGAAAAATACAAAGTGTTTTTGTACTTTTATGGGAAAAATTATGCCAAATTACTATAGCATGGAAGAACTAAAATTTTATTCTTATAACCATCAATAGAAAGAAAATTGAACTTATTAATATACATATACTTAATTAAGCAACACTCACTCTTGATACATATGAACAAAGACATCTTAAAAGACAAATCATGTCAAGATGCATTTTCTAAACCAGCACTCATCACTAGACCCATATCACAATATGTCACATACATCTTCATATATATTCAGAATTTATCAATAATCAATTGGTCCATTTTAATTTACAAGTGTCAAACTTATTTTACCCACAACTTTGTCATGATTTATTCTACATAAATACATTAATGAGTATAACTAATCTTTTATTAGACTAGAGATTATCCCTAACCCAGATATATATTCTAATCTTCATTAAAGATAGATATATCTGGAGGGGGGGGGTAAATTAAACACATACATATGAAATAATACAATTTCATTTCTCTTTATCAATTATATCTTTGTAGATGTACTTAATAATTTCCACTCCACTACACATTCTTGAAATATATGAACAAAGATCTTTTAAAGACAAATGACTTCCAAAATGTATTTTGTACTGAATCAGAGCTTACATCAGTTTTTTTTCTCAAGAAAAATGTTTAATTATACTAAAATATCATTTGAAGTCTGCTTTGAAACTGTACTTAATGTTCACCAGAGATTAAATTTCAGTATATCAAAAAATATTATTTTAGCTGGAAAAGGATTTTTTTTAAAGAATAATATTGGAATGATTGCAACAGGTAGCTATGAAAATAAAAAAAAATATTAAAATACTGGCAAGAAAATGTTTGAAATCTAAATAATTTTATAGAATTGTTGAAATTAATGAAGGTAATTCTTTGCTTTTGAAATATAATTTACGAAACTAACATAGAATTCCTAAATTATCTAAGGTATTTGAAAAATGCTAAAAAGTTTAATAATATATTACTAACAAAAGTAATTGAATGGAGGGATATGTAAATCAGTTTTGAAATGTATTTTTTTATTAAAAGTTTTGGATTAGATGAAAATTGTATATCTAACTAATTGTCTCTCCTAGAACAAATAAGTACATCCTATTTAGAAAAGTTGAGCAAAAAGATATATCAGTTAGATGGGTGTAAATGTTTACTGAAATAGCTCAACAATATCTAAATTTTGAAGAATTTTCTCTCTTTTAATATAATTTGAGTTATCCCTTTCAGGAAATAGAGTTCTTGTGAAAATAATATTTTCTATTATGAACTATATGTGGCTTAAGGAAATGTCCTGGATTCAATATAGAACCTATTAAAGCAATCCTGAAACTTGTGATGTAAAGTATGATGTTTTATTTTGAAAAATAATTTGTCAACAAAATATCACATGACCTCTTTGCTTACATTAAACATGTTTGAGAAGTACTATTTATGCCACTTATTATTTTAAGGGATCTTCTTTCATTATTGTTTAAATCTAATGGTGCTTTTTATAGTAGACCTTCCACTGTCCTGTATTTGTAATGGTTTTCTGTATTAATTATAATCTTTTCTTCATCTTCTTTTCCCCTCCCCTCTCTGTCTCTCTTTGTTTTTATTGTATTTGACAATCACTAATTTTAAATATAACTAATGTTTCTATCATATACTTTGCTTCATCTGAATCAAAAGCTATGACTGAAAGAGATACTTATCTTGACTAGTTGTATTTAATTATCTTTACCATTTACAATTCTGGTAAGGTGAATACTATGAATTTTTTAAACATAAAATCTGCTAATGGAAAAATTAGTTTAATATTTCTCTGAGCTCATAATTATATCTTTTGGGGGTATTTGATATCAAACAATATGTCAGTTTTCACTCCAGAAATCTGTTAATAGTAAATGTTTGAAGACTCCACAAGTTATTGGTTTATAAAATAAAGAATTCCACCAATCTTTAGCAGCATTGATCAAATGATTTTTATTAATGATAATTGATGTTATTGAGCTTGGTCATATTTATAATAATAACTTAATAAATGATTTTTTCATAATATCTTAAACATATAATAATGCTTATTTGAATATATGCAAACACTTTTCTGTATGTTAATATCACAGTTATTTATATAAATAATAACCTTGGATATTTTCTCTAATTGATGGACAGATGATCATCTCTAACTTGTAGAATTATGTTTGATGATAAACTTTTGGTCCGATAGTGTGAGTCATAACCTATTTTTCACAGCCCTTTTTTTAAAATCTAACTTCAGTGATTCACAGAATAATCTTCAATCCTTATTTAAAGTTTGTTTAGATATTGCAGTTTGATTTCATTATCATTACTTCCAAATATTTAATAAATTAACCTGATATATAATTTTTTTTCCAAGTGCTAGTATTTATCTTCGTTTTCTGTTTTAATTTTTTATTTACTTCCATTACAAATATTGTACAAGTCAATCCTATTTAATATTTTGTTAAATCTTCTTTCATTTTCTACCAATACTAACTTTATTATTATCAAAATATTGCTCATTTAGTAATTTATTTATTTTTTATTAAAAACAAATAATTTATTAAACAAGAAAAAAATTGTTACAATTGTTAAATTAAATTTACATGACTTTGAACTAAACTGTCTTTTGCTTCAAAGAAGCTACTCTGTTTCTAGTCCTAAACAAGTTGTTTCCTTGTAATTTCGAAGTATGCTCTGAAAAATTGTTTATAAAAACAGTACCTTATTCCATGTGTCCTGAAATAAATTTGAAGGCATGAGCATTTTGCTTCTGTCTTTAATTTTTTTTATTACCCCAATGTAGGCATTCGGGGCACTGAGGGTGTTTTGTTGAAAGATAAATTGGCATCTGATAATCCAGACTGCATAGGAAAGGAAGATGGCCAATCTGATTATGGAAATATCCCCACTGTTGATGGATGTCTTAATAGATAATAACATTCTAATATCAACTGTGACTTTAGTTGATATCAATGCTTTAATGGTACTAAAGTAGGGACACATGTAAAGGAGATGTTGAATAGTTTCATCAGTCATTTTGCAAAGTTGACATTGAGGATCGATGTTATTAAAACCTCTTTTCCACACTAGAAAGTGGTTAGTGGGTAATGCTAGTAGGTTCAGCTTTATGATAAAGGTGATAAATTTTGATTCATTGTACCAACTTTTTAGTTTTTTGATTAATAGTTTGTTATTTAGACCAATTTCGGTTCAGCTTTATGATAAAGGTGATAAATTTTGATTCATTGTACCAACTTTTTAGTTTTTTGATTAATAGTTTGTTATTTAGACCAATTTCACTGTGAAGTAAAGCTTGATCCTTATAAATCAGACCATAAATTTCCCAGTATTTCTTTTTGTATTGGAAGGAAGACTGTATTACATTTATGAGTCCTTTTGCAAAGTTTAAAATTCCCACAATCCACTTATTCTTAATGCAGAGGGGGAATCTGTGGGTTCTATTGGAAGAGGAAATTTTGAATTTCCTTGTTCCCTGTACATTGCTTGTAAGGCACTAAATACTTTGTGGGCCTAACGTGTGGAGACTGAATGTAGTCCCATCCCATTTAATTCTTTAGGCATGTGCATTTTGACTATACTAATAGCAACCACTTTGCCCTTCCAAAAAAGTCTGGAGCAGATGGAATTAATCTTATTGACAAAGACTTTGGTTGGTTTGATTATAGGCAGGAAGTAGTTTATTCTCGGTAATATCAGCATGTTTAGTAGTGAAGTTTTGCCAGGTAGGGAGAGCGAAATTGAGTCAGTGAATTCACCGTTTTCATGTTTTTGTCAAGAATGTTTTGTTGAATATCTTTTCTCATTTGCGTGTAAAATTTGTACAATGGAAAGCCTAAAAAATTTTGGGGTTCTGAAGTAAATTGAGACTATCTAATAATGAATTTTTCCATCATACATTTTTTCTATATCTAAATTTTCTATAAAAAGACTATTTAAATTTTCAAATATCTTTGTCTCATATACAATTTTTTTTATAATTATTTGTCTTTCTTTATTCTTTATTAATTAAACATTATTTAATATATTTTTCTTGTTTATTTTTTATTTTTGACTGTTAAAATAATTAAAAAGAAGCATAGCGAAATGTATTAAGAGATATAAAAAGCTAAATCTAAAAATTTATTTATTTAGGAAGTGGATTTTTTTTTTTTTTAGAGAGCTACCAACATTATAAGAAATTTAGACATTCCATTCAAACAAAAGATTCTCTAGTAACATTTTACAAGTCTTTCAGTTCTGTTACTTTATATGCAGATTGGATAAGTATTTACTGTCAGTTATATTAGACAGATGTTATTAAATTTAATCTGATAAGCAAAGAACCATTGGTTTGTGAGATTTCAGTAACAGTTTTAAAAAATCAAATCTAGTTGGCATTAATTGTTAGATGTGGGAAAATGAATTGTTTTGGGCTCTACTAGAAATCCATTTCTTTTGTCATCTTTGATTATAGATATGTCTTATATGGTGAATCTTTGTATTTAATCTAGCAATAAATTTGGTCTATTTAATAATTTTTAATACATTTTTTGTAAGTCTACTTATTGTCTCATATGTAGTGGAAAAATATGTAAAAAAATGGCAAGCTCAAGAGATTGTATTTAGTTGAAGATTCAAAAGTTTAATGTGAGCATTTTTTCTTCAATCACATAAACAATACTCATTCAGCAGTAGAATATAGTTAATAGTGCTAAGAAAGCTGTCAAATCAAAACCTGAATAGTGACAGACAGCCATCCAAGAAGATTATAACTAGAAATTGATAAGCTTTCTAAGATTGTCTTAGAAATTAATAAACGAAAGTCTATAATTGCAGTTTTATTCTAGTATTCCGGAAGATTGCATTCATTTTATGGATCTTTTTATTGTTTAGATGGAAAGTTGAACTGAATTTTTTTTTATAGAATTATGGGTAAGGCTCTAATTTTTGAAAAAGATTTTCAAACATTCATGTTTTTAATAAGAGATTTTTTTAAGAAGTTGTTTTTTTTTTATGAACTCTATGTTATGACAATAGCTTGGATAAAATTCTTATAGTTTGTTTTTTGAAGATCAATAATTATTATTTCTTTTTTTTTAATGCAATATTCAACTTGAAAAATTAAATTATATTTATTAAAGCAATCATTAACTTGCTTTTCTCATTTTATATATTTTTCATATGTTGTTTTTTTTTTAAATTTAAATCACTCTTCAAGTGAAAATATTCTAATTTACACGTATATATCTTTTCAAGATTCAGGTCTTACTCTTAAGTCATATTAAGCATTAACTTTTTAAAACTTTTGTCATCTATAGTCTTCACTGAATCAATTAGAAATTACATCATTTTTCTATATTTTGTCAGACTTTACTTTATATATAGCTTTTATAAACTTTTCCTTTCTTCTTGCATATATACCTATTTTATTTTTATTTTCTTGATTTTTTTATTTTCAGTTGGCACTGACAATTTCTTATTAAAATATACATATTACTTCCCTATTTGTGTCTTTCTGACCAAATTTTTTAAAAATTATATATTAATTTAATGCACTTTTTTTTGTCATTCTTCTACCTCTCTACAGTTTTCTAACTACTTTTGTTTAGTTTTATTTACTTCACATTTTATTGCTAAGCATTCTGTATATACCTTTACTTTTTCAATTTATAAAGATATATATTGTTATATATATTTTTTTATCAATTTATTGTTAAATCAATGTTTTTCTGGGTTTTTTTCTTTATAATCTTCTGTCCATATTGCAGCTTCTTAAAAAATTTTCTTGAATATTTCTACTATTAATACAAATTTATTATTTAGTTTTCTTTATTTATATTTATTTTAATAATCCAACTGATTTGATAAATGTTTTTCAAATATTTTCTTTCACTTCAACAGCACATTTCTTTATTCATTCTTTTTTAAAGTAAAATTTTAATTCTGCCAATTCTAAATTTTGAATCAAATCTATAACATTTTTACAAAATTCATGATTCTAATTTAAGACTTCTTTGAATCAAAAATAAACACATTGAAAAGAATAATTAATTTTTTTTTTTTTAACTTTTTCCCCCTTCTCAAATATTAGGATGATGAAGAAGAAGAACAGTCTAAAGAACCAGAAAAAAAAGAACCAGAAGAAATATTAGAGTTAAAACCTGAAGAAGACAGAACTCGTGAAGTTATTCAGTAAGTGTTAATTAATTTTTGAAAATAATCATAAAACTTGTGATTTTTAAATTCAATGTTGATTTTTTTTTTCTCCATTTTTTTTTTTTTTTTATATGATGGTTTTAATTTTTTTTTTTTTTGATTCAGCTTAATAAATAATGTACAATAAAATTGGATTTGTAAATAATTTGCCTTAAAAAGGGGATTAACATTTTCCTGCTGCTTATTTGAAATGAAAGTATATGAATATGCATGTCATTAATAAAAATAAAAAAAATAGTCAAATTTTGATAGTCTTATTTTTTTTTTAAAAAAAAAAAAAATTGTTTAAAGACACTTTTTACAGCTAATTAGTATCAACATTATTATATCAGTGTTAAATTTTATTACATGATTGCCTTTTTTATTTATTAAAGATATACTACATTGACTTGCCCAAAAAAGTGAGTATAAATTATATTTTGAATTGATTTCTAATAAAATTATATAATTAATTTAAAAAAAAAAAAAACGGAAATATTTAATTTAATGTTTGGAGGAAAAAAAATTTTTAAACATCATATGTGTATATATTTAAAAGAATAAAATTTATTTCATTAATTGTATGATTTTTATTGTCTTAAATCAAAAATTGTTTTTAACAAAAAAAAAAAAAAGATATACTCTTTACAATGTAAAATAATAATAGAATAAAGAAGAAAAAGAAAAAATATTTGCAGAACAAATATGTGATAATTAAACTATTTTTTTTAAAATTAGTCTGTCTTCTGTCAAGAAAAAAAGCAGCTGGTAAGAATTTTTGAATTTAGTACTTTTTTTGTTTTGAATTTTAATAATGAGAATCTTAATTTAAAAAAAAAAATTGGGGAAAAGAAAAATTTAGAAAAATTATATTGTGAATACTTTTTTTTTTTTTAATAAAACAAAAGATAAATTCCAAATTTTTATAAATTTTAAATATTTATATTTAAACTTTAAAAAAAAAAACTGTGTTTTTTTTTTTAAATAATACATTTAATGTACAACAATATAGGTTTTAAAAGCATAATTTTTTAAATAGTTGCTTTGTGCACATACATTTTTAAACAAAATTTAAATTGTACAGATAAGATGTTTTCAAATAGCTATTAATTTCTAGAATAATTTGTCTTGATGGCACTTTGGACATTTCTTGCTATCCCTTTCTTTGCTGCATCTGACTCACTCCCATCAATCTTAATGCTGATCTTTTCTGTTTATTTTTATTCAGTATTGTTTCAAATATTACAATCTTGTTTAAAGAATTGTATATTTCTAGAACATTTTAAAATTAATTTTATCTGTTCATTTATAGTTTAAGATAAAAGTTGACTAATCAAAAAATATCTATATATATATATATTGCTTTTTTATTGCTCATTATTCCTATTCATTAAAAATGATCTAAAATATCAGTCTAGAAATTTTTACTTTTGCTCTTAGAGAGAAATATTGTCATCTTAAATTTTTTAATAGATTATTTATTTCAATTTTAGTTTCAACACGTTTTTTTTATATGTAAGATAATATAATTTTCAACATTTGATCTATTTCCTTAACATCATTTTTATAGTTATTTATCATGATTTTTATTTTTTAGACAATCATTATTCATTTTTTTAAAGCTTTTTTATATCTACAATTTTTTAAAAACTGTATATATATATACACTTGGGTCTCATTTTACACGATAGATAGGTTCCTCAGAAAACACGCGCAAACGAAATCGCACAAAAATAGACGTAACTTAACATTGAAAAAAAGGGGGGTGCGGTCTGTGATTTTTCAAAATTCGCGAAAAAGCAAAGCGCCATCGTAAAATTGCTTTAAAATTCTCGCAAAAAAAATATAAGGAAATAAAATATAACTAATAAAAAATTTCAAATTTGAAAAAAATTGATACAAGACAAACTTTTTTTAACTATAATATTTAATTTTATTCAAAATAATATATTTTTATGCATAATTTACAGTACAATAATTTACATTTTTTTTTTACACGTTTTAATTATTATAGCTATTTGCCAAAAAACACATTCGTTTGCAAACAACTAGCGCCAACTTCACACTCATGTTGTGTCAACAGTTTTCTGGTGACAACGTAATTAGTAATTAATCTTTGAGACGATGATTTTATTAATTGTTTATGAAACTAACAACTAAAAATTAAATTCTTATTTTTGTCTTTAATTTTCAATTCCGTTTAAAAATCAGATTTTAATTTTTAATTGTCAAATTTAATTGTGCCCACTGCTATTACTGACCTTTTAAAAATAAACTTGTGGACACTAAATGATTAATAATTAATTACGTTCTTTTTTAAAAAGCAAAAACAGAATGTGATTTAAAATGCAAAATTAACACGCACAATGTTTGAACAAATTTACATTATAATCTTGTAAAATTTAATGTGTGTATAGGTAAAATGTGGAAATCATGATTTTAATTTCATTATTGCATAAAATCTTACTATTATAAAGCACTGAAAATATTGAAATTACTAAGATGAAAGTTGAATTGCAATAATGTGCTATTACTTTCAATATAACGTAAGTGCGCGAAATTTATTATTTAAAGTAATAGTGCCTTATCGGGGTTTGACTTCCGGTGAAACATGAATCGCGTAACTTCAAAATCGTGTTAAATAAATCCGCGTAAAAAGAGACCCAGGTGTATATTGTTTTAACTATAGCTTATTTTATTTAAAGTCCAGTCAACATTTGTATATAAGAAATAAAGTATTTACTAAAGTATATTATTTTTATATGAGAATTATTGACATCATAATAAGAATTCACATTTGCATAAGCAATATCATTAATAGCCATTTGTTAAAAAAATATAGCCATTTTATCTCCAGAAGATATATAAAAAGTGAAAGAAAGTCACAAAATAAAAATTGAAAAACTTATAAAACAATGAAAATGAATACAAAATAATAAAAAAAATTGAAGTCAGAATTGCTGGGTGTAATTATAAAATGGAAATGTAATTGCACAAACACATAGTACCATTGTCATAGAGCAGAAAGATAGCTAATGGCATAGACCTATTATGACTAGGTCCTGTATTGAAATAAATGATAAAATACAGTAAAATAAAATAGAAGGGCAATGAGAAAGAGTAATGATGTTTAATTTTGTTATAAATATTATTAATAATTGTTTTATTAATAAATTTTATTTCTTTTTTATAACTACTTTTTTTAAAATAATGCTTGGACTTTTGGTTTAATGAAATGTGTTTATTCTTATAAATGACAGCATCCCCCTTCCTCTAAAAAAAAATAATAATATCTCTCAATGCGATATGTATGTGTATGCTTAAATGCATCTACATATATAGGTATAAATTTAATGAGAAAAAGCAATAGGTTTAATAAATTATTTAAACAATAAGTAAAAGATTTATAACTTTTAAGATTAGAAAAAGATTATTTTCTAAAAGTAATAACAGTCTAATTAGTGAGAATAGAATATGTCCTTAATGAAATAAAACAATTAAAGGAATTCGAATTTAGATTTCCTTTGTAAGGTAAATGATAAACTAAAAAATAACTCATTAATTAAAATCAGAGAGATAACGATGTAAATTCTTGTATGGAGCATTGAAATGAAGAATCACCTGAGTGGTTGGACGGGAGTGTGAGCCAATCAACGTCAGGGATTGAAACAATGAATGCCTCACTACAAATTTTTTCAAGAAGACTACACTTTGTTCTTGAAGCTTCACTTGGGTGCATGGACATTAAGTTGGAGCAGAATATCTCCCTTGGCACAGTGTCTTCAAGTGCGGAGAACTGGCTTTCGAATGTGGGAACAGCCATCTAGGACTCTTACAGGTCGCATTGATCTACATTTTATTTATATATGCCTTTGGGCCTTATTATATAAAATAATCATATGTATGTAAAAAGTTAAAATGCTATTAATTATAGTTCATTAAATTATCTAAATATTAACTGTGTAGTGGTGATTTGTTGCCTCTTAGATCAACTAGACATAATGCATTGATTATTATATTCAAATATTATTTATGAAACTCATATAATTTATTCTAAGATATATATTCAATAAACAACTGATTGGATAGTAAATTTATGATAAAAATATTTGTTGTTATTTAAAAAAAATTGCTTTAGTATTTTAGAAAGTTTTTATTTAAGATATAATTTTTACTTGACGTGATGGAATTTAACATGCAAACTTTCTATCAAAAAATAAAGAGTAATTTTTTTCTCATCTAAATTAAAATAATAGTATAATAATAAAAAAAGTTATCTGTAATTTTTAAAATTTATTTTTTTGTACTTATATAAATATTATAAAGTAATAGCAGTTAATAGAACACATTTGCATAATTCAAGTGAATAAGTTACATAAAAAAGTTGTAGGAATAAGAGGATCCTTTTTATTCCTGCATAAATACTATATCTTGGATTGAAGAGGAAAGTATTCATTTATTTAACACTTTCAAAAGGCGCGTGCTCAATTAGCTGAAAGGCTGATATTTGAATGTAATAGTAAAAAAATATTGTAAATTAGCATAATATGAGTGAATATTCAAATTAACACATTATAGTATATTTTCTTAAGAGGCTACATCTTTATCAATTGCTTTGTCTGATCAGTTGTTTAATGGATATTGTCAAAATGCTTTTATGTCATGTTTGTGATTCATAGTTCTTGAGAATAATTCATGAATTGTATCTTACAGTATGTGTATGTTGAGTTTTTCATTGTTTGTGCATAACACTCTGGGGGGGGGGGGTATTTTATACAGTTTACTTAAAAAAAGTCTCAAATCCTTAAATTTTTTATTGTCCTAATTGAGATTTCAGCTAGAAAGTGAAATTATACTAAAGTCAGGTATTTGTAATTGTAATAAACTGATTGACATGAGTACATATTGTGTAAGTTGATAAATTGGTATTTAAAATTTTTCTGATGATAGACAGCAGTAGAATATTAGCTGTTAGATTTGCTAATGAAATAAGGTATATCCAGAAGATAATTGTAAGTAAATCATTGTAAATATTGTAACTTGGAAAGAGTGTTTACATTCTGATATATGCAGATGATATAATCAAACTCTCAAGATAATATAAACCATGATACAATTAAGTTTTCTAAAAGCCTCTAAATAAAACTGGATTATTAATAATTATCAGAAATAACATACTATATGGCAAATAATATCATCAGAATTTTCTTTATGCTTAAACTACTTCCTTGATTAGTCTCAAAAAATAAAATATACAAGGTGATCAATGAATATATTTTGCAAAAGCTAAAAAATTACGATAATCTTTTATGGTCTGCATAATTTCTCTACTTCATAAGAAACAAAGTATTTAATATCTTAAAAAAAGTTTTTTTTATATATATTATGCTCTATGAACAAAATAAATATGATATATGTTGTAAGAGATGGCTTACAACTAGCCTTCACACCTTCCCAATTTCTTTCACAATGTTGGAATTCAGACCAAGTGGTAGGCAAATAAAATATCTTATATACTTGCTTATACAAATTAGTATATACATTTATAAACATACATATAGACTGATATGTTTGAGAAATTAATTCTTTTTTTTTTAAATCTATTGTGCGAAAGCAAACAAATTTGCTATAAACATGAAGTTTATATGCATATAAACTAATATGTTCGTCTATTGGTAGAAATTAATTGTTTTTCTTTTATTCATTTAATATTATTAACTAAAAATACTAATTGATTGACTTATACAACAGACATGACAACGGTCAAAATTTATAGATATGAGGTCAAAATTGTTGATAAATGATCGAATTTGGAATAATGAAGATTAAATAAAAATAATAATAATATTAATATTTTATAATTAGTTTTTTTTTTTATTAAGTTGTAACAATAGGTTTTTAGCTAGCACGTGACAAGAGAGCGTTTCTCTTTACTTGAAAATCTACAATTAAACCGACAGCAGATAAGTAAAGTTTTTCTTTTTTTTTTTTTTAAAAAAAAAAAGGAAAACTGTTGGTGTTTTAAAAACAGTAATTTTAATCTTTGCAGTTTCAAGATAATATAAAATCTTTATTTTGGATAGAAGGAAACTGGAAAGTTAAACTTCAATTTATAATTTTCAGGAATGAACTAATGACTTAATTTATTCTGCAAGCTAAAATTCATTATTATGGAAATGAAAAAAAAAAGTGAAACTACTAAAAATTAACTGTTGTCTTTAAAAGCTATTTTTATATATATTTAAGCCATGTTATAAATAACAGTTTATAAAAGGAATCATTACAATGTATTGGGTAAAACGCCAATGCTGTAGCGTCTCCAAAGCTAGCTTCAATGTCATTATGAAATTGTGGAATTATGAAGTTATAAAATTTCACTATCAAAATGTCTATTCAGAGAACGCTGGTGTACATCAATCTTCCATGGATTTATATACATTCAGGAGATATAATTTGTATGTGTTTGTTTTAACCAAGCAGCATGAGGTTCATAAATTTTAATAGAGTTGGCAAACAGGAATGCTATACATGGAGATTGACATTTATATTTATAAACTCTTAACTGTGGAGATAAAATGCTTGTGTTCCTCAAGATAAATATATTTTGTTTTGATTCACGTGATTTTTTTTAATTTTTTTTTTTTGCTTTATTATTGATATTTGAAAGTTTATGTATTGTATTTTTTTTTTATTGCGTATTCAAGATTCATTTTTCAAATTCGATCATCTGCAATATAAAAGTGGAAGCAGTGAATAGATGTGTCATATGTTGATGTATTTTGAAAAAGGAATCATCTTCAATTAATATGTATTAGTTTTTTTTTAATAAAAGTAAATTTACAGATTCCTCTGGAAATTCAATATAGATCCATCAAGGCAATCTCAAGTAAGGTTTTTATATATTTAACATTGAGGGCAAACTTTAGGACAAATGAAACTATTTTGTTACTAATAAATTTTAATAATATTTACTTGTAATTTTGTTTTATTCTGAATGCACAATTAACCCACTGAGTAAAAGGTCTTCTTTGTATTTATCATTAATTTTAACTATGACTCACACACAGATATAGATGGGAGTGGGGCTATATATATGTATTTTTTTTTTATAAATGTATTTACCCTAGCCTAAAAATATTCTAATAATTACATTAATGGGGTAGTTTTAGAATTAGTTAACTCCCATTTTGCTTTTTTTTTTTTTTTGTTTTATGTATATATTTAATGAATTATATAGTATAATTTTGTATATAATATACTTCAAATTATTTTGTTTCTGTTGTATGAAGCCATCAAGATGATAGAAAAACCATTCTTGATAACTGAATATTTATTTATTTTATTATCTTTTGTTTGTAAATATTTATTATATATGTTGTTAATAAATTTAGTTGTTGAAACCAATCTAATCTCTGTTTGATCATCACCATCATCACTGTGCATTGATACCACTAGATGTTTGATCATCATCATTATTGTGCATTTATATCATTAAAAGTTTCATTATCACATTATGAATTTACACCATTAAAGGTTTGATGATGATCATCATCATTATGAATTATTCTTATAAATAATTGATCATCATCAGTATATTTCCATATCTATGCTTATATATAGGCATATTTGGTAAATAATTGAGTAAGTCCATCCCTGAAGAGAGCTGACTGCAAGAACTCCCTGAGGTCGAATTCTGTGGTGTAATGGGGCCTAAAAAGGGAGATGTAATGAATATGCACTGGTCTAAGTTACATTGAAATATTGTTAGTTAATTGTTAGTATATTGAAGTAGATGTGATTTGGAACTAGGCATTTCATTGTGACATCTTTAGCATCCTACTCGAAGGCCTACGTCTGACAGTAGTGAGATGCGCTCTTTTTGTTATATGCTTTCCTGATTCAATATCTGATGCACCCAAATGTGTCATTGAATCATGGATGTAGAATATGACTTGTTGTAGGTTGCTTGACACATGGTGTTCAAGTCATCCAACTGTTGAGTCATATTTACCTCATCGTATGGTGTACCCTGTGGTTCTGGTAAATCTGGCACCATCAACTTTGGAGTAATGGGTTCCATTATAATATATATTAATATCATAAAGAAAATAATAAAAGAGCATATATAAGTTCTTATTCATGTCTAATGCCTTTTAGGGTTGATTAATCTAAAACTATAAACACTTAATCGAATTATAAATAAATCAAAATAATAGACAACTCATGTGACACTAAATGTTCTACAGCTTTATACTCTCTAGTGATCATCATTAGAAATAAACTCATGAAAAAATAAAAAATATTATTTATATAAATTCACACACACATATATATACATCCATTATACCATTCTCTTATTTATTTTTTTCTACCTTATAACTATTATCTATCATTAAACCAACAATTAATTCCCATCATATATTATCAAAACATATATGCACATATACATTCATGTATATATATATATTGTAACAGTCAGAATCGTCTATCTCGCTAACACACCTGCAGAATTCAAACCCCAGACACGAAACTGAACATTCTAGGAGAGGTTGCCTTCTAGATATACTAAGTTCGAATCTAAAGTCCAAATTTCACAGCGACATCTACGTGATAACGCATCTGATGCCACTACTAGTATAACCTTTGATCGGTGCCTGGTGGTCAGGGAGAAACAAAAGACTCTATACTAAAAGAAGTTTGAGTGGCTAATTAACGTCTATGGATTTACAAAAGAAATGCAGAAAATATATATATATATAGACCGAAACAGTGATAGGAATCAATAAAATAAGAGATCAAATTTAGTTTTAAATAATTTCACAAAATTTATTCATATAATAAATTATATATATATAACGCCACTATCTGCTTATATGAGACAGGGACGCGTATTAAATAATTATTTAATTTCAATAAATGACAAAAGGTTTTAAAGCAAAGTGATATATTCTAATCCTCGGGCTAATAGCATTACGATAATGTGCTTGAAGAGATAGGAACATGTGCGAGGTGCTTTGAGTAATTATACAAGTTTAAGAAAATATTTGAAATTAAGTGTTCTAAAAGATTTATTGATTTCGAGAATAGCACGGACAAAAGCTTACTAAGCAACAAAGTGGGAATGTGATCAAGGCATTTATTTGAGAATAATAATAATAGAGTTACATTGGGAGGTCAGTATTGCTGATAATGAATTTATTAAAGTTGGAGGGTGTGACACGTTTAAGTCACGGATGCTTTGTAAAATAAATATAAAATAAAACAATATTGAAGATCCGGAATAATTACGGAGGGCATCTCGCCGCTAACCCGTAGGAAAGTATTTTATGAACAGCCGAAACTTAGCGACTGTGTGACGATTGCGTTTAATTCCCAGGGGTGTCATTTGGGACACCCTCTGCCTGGAAACTTGCAATAAGCGAAAAGAACGGACTTTGCCGTGTAAAGAATCCTTGGATAAATAAAACAAAGTGGTCTCAACAACCAATTCATTTACCAGCAATACGAGACTAGTGTATATAAAAACATACTAAATGGGTTTTACTCGGATTAAGAGAAATGCCCAATCAAATTCCCCGAAATTCATTTAAAAGGGTCCACACATTCTCGACGTCAATGATGAACTTTATAATTAAAATAGAACACGGTAATTAAAATAGGAAAATGCATGCTTGCGGGTTTGAAAAGTAAGTATAGATTTATATACGCAATCATGCATTAGGGGACACATTTAATCATTGACCTCGCACATACTCTCATATTAGATTAAAATCAATAACATGTAGATTTTAAACTATGTGATTATATTATATATTAAAGAATAGAATCGCACTCGAACGAGTGATTTGCAAGATAATAAAATTGGAAAATTATAAATTTAAAATATGCCTTAATAACGGCGTCTTACTTTCAATAAAGGGAATAGTTCACTCGGTCAAAGACGATTCTGACACACTATCATAATAAAATAAAAGAAAGCTTTATAAATAGAAAATATTAACCCAAGGATAGAGCAAAACTGTTGATTATATTATATTAACACGTTAAAGAAATACGTAATGAAGTTATGTGAAATATAAGGAAAACAATTAGCTATAGCATGTTAGTTATCACAAGAGCTCTTGGGTTAATTTAGGGTTACCTCTGGAGAAGCATTTAGGTAGATTGATGGTCGGCAGGTTTTTATATAATTTAACAGCAAAATCTGGAAATGTTCATATTTTTGGCAGCAGCAGTTCCGGGGTTTGTGTGATAACTTCCGATGGTCTACGGCAGCAGATGACCATTCCGGAGAGAAATAGCCTTCTCGTGCTCTACTCTGTCATGTCAAGATTTACAAATTACTAGAATAGAACTCAGAATGATTTCTCTTAGAAACATTAGAAGAAAAACACTGGAGAACAAAAGAAAACCCTTCTTTTTATAGTAGACTTTAACAATAGAACTGCCCTGGAGCATTACAAAAATATATCGGACTTATCAGCTGTAATTAAATCTATTCGAATATCTAAAGGAATTCAAGATTAATTAATTTCTTTTGTTAATTTCCCTTTCGACATTCGAATTACAAACTAGATTTAATTAAAAATTACTTTTACTAATTAAAGAAAACCTTAAGTGGACATCTGCTGTTTTTAGATAGACTTATATAATATTAACTAATTAAACCATTGTCCCTCACTTATTTTAAAGAAATATTTGGAATGACTTTTATTAAATTAAACGAAAATTATTTTACTTTTAACTTGCAATATTTGAATCTATTTACTAAACGAATATTTATTAAATGAATTTTATTTTAAATCAAAATATATTATGATGGTAATATATTTGTAAATAGATTCAAACAAAATAACTTTAACAATTTATAATTTTGATATGTTTTAAAATGCATATCATAGTATGTGCGCAATTACTACTTATATAACCTACTTTTTAATAAATCAAAATTATGTGAACATATACATAATCTATAATCTTTTATTTATTTGGAAATGACTTATATATATAATACGAGCATTGTACTCGTGGTTTAAAATTAGGCGGGATTTTCGGTATATAAGCATATTGCAGACACACTACGATAGATTGGGGTTCAAACTAAGGTATGAGGTAGGAAATAGGTGAGAAAAGGTGAAACGAAGATCAGCAAAGGAGACCCTACTGTTTCAATATATATATTACAGCTTCCAATTTTCTAACATTGACAACTTCCCTTCCAATTTTATCAATCCATTGACCCTATTAATATATATATAAATCCATTATACTTTCTCTTATTCCTCTTTTTTCTTTCATATAATTACAATCTGTCATCAAACAAACACTTAATTCCTGTCCTAAACTATCAATATATATATACATACCCATACTTTCATATATATATTACAGTTGCTAGTTATCTATATATAGAAGAAAACATAAATAAATGTATTAATATGATAAATGGTTCACTAAAATTGGGAATGAAATGTTCATTGTTAGATAACTGGAAGCTGTAATATAGTAGTAATAGTAAGGAAATCAAGTCATACATCACGTGACTATATTATAAGCTATAATATATATGAAAATATAGGTATGTATATGTATTGATAGTTTAGGACAGAAATTAAGTGTTTGTTTGATGATAGATAATAATTATAAGGTAGAAAAAATATGAATAAGAGAATGTATAATGAATTTATATATATTAATAGGATCAATGGATCGATAAAATTGGGAAGTTGTCAATGTTAGAAAATTAGAAGCTGTAATATATATTAATGTATATGTACATAAATATCTTGACAGTATAAGATGGAGATTAATTGTTGGTTTGATAATAGATAGTAGTCCCATATGGTAGAAAAATATGAATATGTGAATGGTATAATGGATGTATATATTATAACCTATCAACGAGAGAGAGAGAAAGAGTAAAGACCAAATCACACCTCTCACACTTATTCATCTCAGGATCGATGGCGATAGGCAGTATAATAATAACAATTGTCAGGGTGCCAAATTTGATAACATTTTCCTATACTAAATATTATTTATCCATAATTACTTAATAATTTACAACAATATCTAATGAATGGGTTAATAAACCATTATTTACTAAATGAATAAAGTACCGAGAGCGTTATTCCAAATAGTAATATTAATCTTGTAAATTCTTACATTTTTTGAAGAAAATGAAAATTTAAACTCCACTCCCCACTATACTTTATTTCTCTCAATACATTCCCATCCATTAACATCAAAGCCACAATTAAAATTTAAAAAAAAAAGATTTCTATGCCCATTGTCATCCTCTGAATTTATCTTTTCCCTCATACTTTCATTCTTAATCATCGTTACAAACATTAGTTATTCAGACTAATTTCTCACGCTCGGTTTTCAGATTAACTTCCCATTTTGGCTAGCTCTCTTCTCCCCTACGACAATCTTTTCTCAGGGCTTCAGAATAGCAAGGTACAAGATTTTATACACTCTGTTACAAATTATTGGGTGATAAATAAATACTACCCCAGTGATTATATCCATAGTTGGCCTTTGCTGAACCTTAACCAATATCCACTTTCTCTAATTTTCCAGTAATTAAGTTCAAATGTTGAATATGAATTTTGAAACAAAGTACAATAATTAAAAGGGATTTTGATTAACAGGTTCACCTGGGAAGGTACTTGAATCCAGTGGATGGATAAAGGATTCCACCACATTCTATATTACCCAACAACCCTACTGCCTACTATAACTATAATTCTAATATTGCTAAATTATTACACTGACATTCTGTAGTTACTGTTTAAATTCTGCAGTGTTAAAATAACGTTCTCTTGTCTTAATTTTTAGCAATCAAGTTTTATAAAACTTTTTAAAATAAAGTTTACCTGGTATAATGTAACAAATTAATCATATTTAAAATTTAAGTAACATTGTATTGATGTATGATTGGGATATTCAGAATTTATTGACCACAAAACATGAAGACATAGACAAAGAGTTTATTTTAAAAGAACAACAATTTTATTCGTAAAGATAAACTAAAAAAAAAATATTTACAATATTTACAAAGTTCCTCATAGCTTCCGCTGTTCTTGAATCAAATAACAAAAATTATAAAACCAAATGATCAGCTGATTTTGTTAAATTATAAGAAAATATTATTTAATTATTAATAAACTAGAGACTACAATTCCTATGGATTAACTTGATATTTAAAATAAATGATTATACTATTTTCTTTAACAATCCGTAATATTTAAATATAATAAATATGCATCTTGGGGGTTAATTGTCTTTTATTGTATCTTTTTTAAATGAAATTATTTATGAAATAAAAAAGAATGGAGAAATATGGAAGTTGCCTATCTATAAAAAATTTGAACTTTCTCAATATATTTTACAATTTCCAATAAATTATTTATTCTACAATTATGAATATTAATGAAGATAATTGTCTATATACCAATGAGCTAGTAACTTATACATAAATTAGCTCAACTAAATATACCTTAACTATATGCTACCCTCGCATATATTAAACTACTATTCCAGTGTGTAAGGATCAGTATTCAGATTGATCATTCTTTCTTTTATACCCATGCAAATCATATAACAATATCCCTATAGCATAATACATACATTTGCTTACCATTTCAGCGAAGTTCGCAGCTGGCTGTAAATTAGAATCTATGATACACACTGCTTATCACTATTATTCCACGTTTTATTTTTCGAATTCAGTATTTAAATTTATCATAATTCTTGGCTCTCATTATTGACATAACTATTTAAATGACGCAATGCCTCAAGTACAACAGATTGCACATTTAAATCCCCACTCATCTAGAAACATCAAATTAATTTTGCGACCCTGTAAACAACATTTGTAACTTATACTTTACTGTACCTGAAATAATGTACACTCATAAGGAAACGAAGTCAGCATCAACATGTGAGCATTGGCAAAGACACGAATAAGAGAAAGATACCTTTTCATTAGAGTGAATGTATACTAGGATTCATCGCTAGTCATATGAGGATAAATGAGTATGCCCAACACACTCTGGCTATCAATAAAGAAATCAAGTGGGAAACTCATCCACTACTTCTAAATACTTCATAAAAATTTATTCAATATTTTAGTGAGTGAGCTAAGCTACAACTTCATTGGCTAGGTGCTGATTCTCTGACCAACCACGTAAACAAGGGTTTCATACTAATTTGTGCACCTATATGAAAATTTACCCATATTCTACCTCCACGAAATATTGTACCGATACATGAGCCAACAATTTTCTAAGTGTAAATCAGCTTACATTTAACTTATCTTAACTTTAGTAATAATAATAAAAATTAAAAAAAATAAATTGCATTATTTGCAAAAATTATCATCTCTTTTCATTTTTGGGACATAGTTATTGCATTTGGTCATAACATGCATTCCACCTTAAATAGAATATTTATTAGCATAAATATTTAATAGTACCGGATATTTAAAATTACACCTTGTATAATAAACACTTTATTTATATCTCTCAACTCTTCCAATTAAGAGTAAAGTATAAATTTAACAGTTAAATAAGGCATATTTTTAAAAAATTTTATATTACTCAAACTAAAAAAAACTTTTAATATTGGTTAAATTTAAACTTAAGCATATAACTAACTTTTTTGCTAATACAGTTAGATAAATATATATTTTTAAAAAAAAAGAATAACGAATAAAAATCATATTTAAACAATCGTCCTCCGAATCTTTTTTATATATTGTTGTAGCTGCAGATCTCAATTTTGGGTTTTGTTTGGTGTACACATATTTAGCTACATAATTCATTGAAAAACTTTCATAATTTTTTGCAAATTAAACCTCGAAGTTTCAGATTTTGTTGGAAGTTTTAGCACATAATTCATTTTTAAGACGTAAAATATTAATCCAAAGGTCTTTATTTATCAAATCACTTCTAAAAATTGATAATCTTTGCAATTTAAATTAATGATATTCATTTCGAATTAAATGCTTAATTCGTCTTTGGGTTTCTTTAATTAGATTATATTTAACATTGGAAGATAACCAGCTTTTTCTAATTCTGTTTTAAACTATACGTCGGGTTATGGTAGCTTCGTTGAGAGAAATTCACTGATCTGCATATTTTCTCCATAAATTTTTATTATATTCTATTACTTTTGCCATAGGTTGGTAGCATATTGATTGAGGTAATAGTTATATTTCCTTTTTTACATTAGTCCTTCATTTTTCATTGACAAATTGTCACTGATTCCACAACGATACATTAGTATTTCAAATAGGATTTAACATATAACATTAGCATTAAAATTCAGTTCCACACTTATTTTTAATAAATTTAGAATCATTTTCTTTCTGAATTTTTGATGGTATAAATAATCAGATCCATCCATTTTAATAAGTAAAAATTTGAAATAAAGATTCAAAAAATTCAGTGTTTCCTCAATTTTCCTTAAACAAAACTTTCTCTGCGGTCAAAGTTTCATCCTTTGCCGATTGCCAAAACTGCTTACAGTTGTATAAAAAGAAATCATGAAATTAGTTAACTTCAGGAGAAATAAATATATGACCAATGGAAAAATTTACTCAATATAATAATTTTGACTAAGTTTCTCATTCAGAAAAAGAACCAGAAAAAACAGTAAAACTTAAATTTTTAATATTAAAAAAATGATAATTTAATATGACGAGATTTCTCTAGATAGACTGATGAAGAGAGTCCCTTCTTAAGGACGGGTTGAGTTTTTATACTGTCTGGACCCCCTTCCTCAATTCCTGAATGATTTACTTGCCAGTCTAATTATATCTAAATTTTGACTGGTTGATTGCTATTGTTTTACAAATTATTTATTCACATTTTTACAGACGTCACATGGTTTTGTTAAAAATTTTCCCACTCGTGGAAATCCCCCTGAAATAATAAAAATGATTATTTTTAATAAAAATAAATAACGCATAGCTATCTAACTTTAAACACAGGATTTTGAATGGGAATTGGCTACTATGTATAAAATATTGAAATAAAATAATAATTTTTTAAAAATGCTTTCCATCGAGACCATGCACTATGTCTATTGATTATTAATTAATTCTATAATTAAAATTTTCTAATATATTTTACACATATGTGTTTATATACTCATACAAAATTCTATCTGAACAGATTGCTTAATACTTCTATGGATTCTTGATCTTTTTCTTAGACAATTTGCTTTTAATAAATTATAGTGTTATAATTCACTTGTATAAAGATATGATTTATGCTAGTCGCTTTTAAGAAGTTAACTTTATAAATTCTAGCCCCCCTTCTTTCTTTTTCAGTCTCTAAACCATTAATAATAATTTGTAAAATATTTTTAACAAATCAATTCTCAACTATGACTGTTTCTGATTTAATATAACTTTACTAAACTGATACCAAAATAAAATAATCTCTGTTTATAAGACTTTATGAATGAATTTTGTTTGTGTGCTAAGTAATTTATGTAAACCTATTCAAACTTTTATTTTGATTTGAACTTAGCACCCTATAAATAGCTTATATATTACCATAAAATACATTTTATGAGGAAAATTTTAATAAATACTGTCATAAATAACTCAGTTTAAAATTAATGGCGCTTTGGTCAAAACCAAAGGCTATAATATATTTATGTGTAAATTTATATAAAAATAATAGTAATAATTTTTTTTTATTTTTTCATGAGTTTATTTCTAATGATGACCACTAGAGTGAGTATTATTGTCGCATGATTAATTTTAAAAATGTCATCTTGAAAAGGTTATATGTAAAAGAGAATCAATTTATTGACTATAAACGAGTTGTCTATTATTTCGATTTATTTATATTTCAATTAAGTATTTATAATTTTTTTGACAACATTATGATATATAATTTACAGAAAAATGGCTATAAGAAATGAAATCCAAAACTATATACACATTTTGATAATATAAAATGTTTTATTACTGTAATGGATGGTAAACTATGCCTGGATTCGGTCCTGCCCACACCCCAGATGTAACGGATGGGAAAATTACCTGTGGACTGTGATACTATGCAGATGTAGCAATCTGGAGACTATGACTCAAGGTGCCCTAATTTATTGCTCCTGATGACACAGTCCACGGAGTTTTACCAGGCTTGGAAGGGGAAAAAGTCTCATCTCACTGCAGTTGGACTTTGGGTCTTCAAATAGGATGCTAATGACATGCTTAACCAATGATTGCATATACTTTTAACTGACTAGCTCTATCTATAGTAATATCAAATGCAAATTAGGTTAGTTCATCAACTTTCACCCCGTTTCGATTCTGTTATGCCCTAATATTAGAGTCCAGAGAGAATATTGCTTTTGATTCCCTTAACAGGTATGAATAGGTACACAAAGCAACTTCTGCACCTCTGTATAGGTTACAACTAGCATTTGTTATATTTGGTTTTACTATACAACTTTTACATGTCAAGAAAATAGATGTGTATGCATGCATAATTGTTTGTTAATTGTGGAATGTCAGAACAACTTAATAAACCAGAGACCAGAATAATATAAACTCTTAAACATTCATTGACAATGATAAATAACATTAACGTAAAGTATAATAACAATAGTAATGATAAAAATATATATACATATGTCACATGTGAACTTCTACCATTCTATTAACTAATAATTTTCCAGATCCATCCCTTTTACCCCATGGTAGAAATCCATCTATGTCACTCATTCTTTACAGATTATGAACTATACAAGAAAAATAAACATAAATAATTTAAAATGATTGAGATGCTGTCTAGCTAAATTGTATATTTACTGATTTTCGCAATCTTTTTAATTTAAGTTCCCCAATGTATATATATGATAGGTATAGAAATTAACACTAGTTGATTAGTCAATCACACTGGAAAATATATATAAGGGTTAATCAACAAAATAAAATATATATGGTGTATTCTGTATCTAGTGTTGCAATTTAATCTGTAAACATAAATGTAGAGAATCTTACCTTATTATTTACATGGATAACCTGATGTGAAGCAGGTGAGTTGACCTAGATTTTATTTACAATAAAATATAAAAATATCTAAGTGAGTTATCCCCCCCCTCCATTTATTTTTTGCTAATTCTGAAAACTGAGGTTTCTAACATCAAAGTATGAAAATACAACATAGATAAAAAAATATCAAACAAAAATTTACAACATTAATTTTTTGATTAAAATTGTAGTTGGAACAAAGTTCATAAAAATCATCCTAATAGAAGTAGTAGTTGATGGTTAGGCATGTTACTCTCCAACAGCAGTTTGATTCAGCAAATCATTTTCCTTGGCAAGGATAGATAGGTACAATGGTGTCTCCTGTAGTTGTATATGGTAAACACCTTGATCCCTAATTGATTCACCTTTAAATATTCCAATGCCTGTTTACTTTGGACTCCAGGCATACTCTTGTGTGTTTTACAATAAAGTAGAATGAAAATAAAGGTTTTATGCAACTGTTAGGAAATAACATGTTGCACAATAGCATGTTTTGTTCTAGCCCATCTTCATCTTAAAGTACCATTAAATAATTATTTGTAATCATAAATCTGTTAAATAATATAAAAGCACTTCATATATATTTTAAAAAATTATTTCATTTTTGCTTCCTATTTTCAGCAGACTTAATTTTCATTTCTTTTTTTTGAAAAGATTTAAAATATTAAAAATTATTCCAACAACTTTCAAAACATGATTTAATTATTTCAAAATTTATAAATTATTCTTACTTTTATTTCTCACTTTCTTTCTTCTGAATTTGGAAAAATTTAAAGTATAATATTCGACTTTAAAATCTTCTATGATTCAAGTAAAAAAAGAAACAAAACTCCATTTTAGTGTTTCAAATTTTAATTTAATTGCTGTATATTGTTATAGCTAGAATATTACTGACAAGAAGAATGATTTTTAAAAAGTTTCTGCTTTTATGCAGTTTGTGCGTAGATCTCCTGAAACGCTTAGATTTTTAACTGCCTATTGTTTAAATACATTTCATTTATAACAGATAAAAAATAGAATATTAAAATCAGTTTTATTTTCACAGTTGCTATGGCCACCTAACTTGACCTCAGGTTATTCCTAAGTCATCTGACTATAAATTACATTCAATTTTATATTTTAAAAAAAACATTACAGTTTATTAATCATATAGCGTGTATATATACAATATTATTTTCTAAAATATTGGTTGTATTAAATTTATTGCAAAATAATAATTTATTGTGAGTTCCCTAATTCACTGTGAATATAAATAAATATATATATATATATATGTTGTATGTGTATATATGTGTTAATAATAAATATATAATCTCCCCATTGCATTGTAAGCTACCCATTACAATCCCCCTCTTTTTATAGGGTTAAAATTTTAATCTGTAATGAAAATTTTAACACTTATCACTAGGTTTGCATTTGAAGTTTGATGGTTTTTTTGTTACACACATGTAAGAAGGGAAATGAAACTGCTTTCTATTATTCTCTAAACTCAACTATGCAAATTGCTTTTTATTCTTCTCTACTCAATCTTGTGAAACATTTTTCAAGGTGGGGTTTAAACATAGGTTTTTTTTAAAACTACTGATGGTTATGTTTTGGGCACACTAATATAAATATGTTTCTGTTTCAGATAGCACTTTTTTTTTTCTTGTTAGCCTTTATCTTGCTCCTAGTGAGTCTTATTGGATTTTCTTTGAGGTCTAACAGAAGATTGGAGCAACCATCACTTGGTGTGGTTTAACTCTTTAAATAAAGTGGCTCTAAAGTATCCTAATATCTCCTTTGGCATCCATTATGGAATACTATCATCATAGTTTTTAATTTAAATTCATTATATCCATTTTTTTTTACTTTATCAGCATTCATCTTTTTTTTTCTACATATCAGTTGAGTATGACAATCCTGTAATTACTAAGATTGTCCATAATATGGTCTCATAATTCTGGCATTATATGTGCCCCTAACTTGTCCTTCCATATCCAACCAAAATGCATTAGGACTCGATTGTTTAACTATTGTGTAAGGTCCTTCATATAGATGGTAGAACTTATTATATTTATTATTGATTTGTGTACTAGCATGAGGAGTTTTTATAAAAACTTTATCTCCTACTTTGAAAGTATGTGGAGTTTCTGTCTTATTTTTGTTCCTTTTATTAGCCTTGCTTATTAATCAAAAATATGCTTTTTGCACATTTTCCTCCATATAACTTTGTTTATGGTTAGTCATAGGTTGATATTTAGTGAATAACATAGGAATTGGTTGATTAAAATGTAGTTCAATGGGTATGAATCCAGTGGATTCATTCACATTCCAGTTGATATAATTAACTACCCGGTCTATCTGTCTTACCCACCCTTTATGCTCATCCTTTAGGTAAGTCCTGAACAAATGACCGAGCTCCCGCATTATATGTTTGCAAGGGTTCGACTGTGGGTTCCTAATTGATGTGGGCACATGCTTTATTTGTGGTCTTTCAACCCATTTTTCCCATTTTTTGGATAGAAAAGGGGTACCATGGTCTGTTAAAATGGTCTTGGGTTTTTCTATCCTCACAAATTGGAGGTTGTCTAATACCTTGATGGTATGCCTGGAATTAGCTTGGGGTATTGGGTAAGCAGAAACATACTTAGTGAACAGATCATAGGTGACCAATAAATATTTTTGTTTATTAAATGGGGGTAAGAGCCCATAATAATCGATCGCCAAGATCTCATTTGGTCAGCATTATAATAATTTTGATTTACTGGCTTGGCTCGAAGGCACATTAGACAATCTTGAAGTGACCTTGGAATGTCTTTATATATACTGGGTCAGTAAAATCAATTTCTCAAGGTATGCTCTGTTTTATGGGCACTGTAGTGTCCATATAAACAGTGAATGTATTTTATGAGTGGGATACGCAATGTTTCTGGTATTATTACCCTCCACTCATCTGTAATATTATTTACTTTATATAATAGGATCTCATTTTCTATTTTATAAAAATCAAGATCTTTTGGCACATTCAAAACTTTCTCTCCTTTCGAAGCTTTCATGATTGAGTTTAAATTATGATCCTTAAGTTGTAATTTTGGTAGGTTTTCCAAATTGTTCTCTATTCTACCACCAGTCATCATATTGACATTTGTAATGCAGGCATTCTCTACCGATAAATGGCTCTGTTCTGATCCACATGGGTTTTGACTAAGCACATTGGCCACAACATTTTTGGATCCCTTGCAATACTGCACAGTATAATTGAATTTCTCCAACAGCAAGCTCCATCTAATTAGACAACTATTGGTCAGATAACTGTGGTTCAGGAATTTGAGGCTTTTGTGAACTGTGATCACTATCACCTCCGATCTGAGAAGCATCTGTCAAAACTTTTGGAAGGCCCACACTATTGCCAGGGTTTCCTTCTCTGTTACAGTATAATTTATTTCTGGACATTTCAGGAATCAGCTGATAAAGTAGAGGACCCTAGGTTGGCTATCCTCCTGGATTTGGGATAATGTTACCCCAATCTGAATCCACTGCTATCTATCTGGACTAAATGGTTTATTAAAATCAGGTTAGATTAACATGATTTGCTCTAAAAACCCTGTTTTAATATTCTCAAATACCTGATTCTGCTCCTCAGTCAATTTCCATCTCTCATCTTTCCTGATTAATTTTAATATGGTTCTGTGTGATCAGAGAATTTTTGATAGAAACAACAGTAAAAATTACATAGACCTAAAAATTATCGGGTTTGTTTTTTATTGGTCGGTTTAGGAAAGTTTTGAATGGCACTGATCTTGTCTGGATGAGGTCTTATCCCATCTCAACCTACAATATGACCTAAGAAGACAACCTGGTTTGAGACTAGGGTACTCTTCTTGAAGTTGATCTTGATGCCTTTCCAGAAACACTCCTGGGAAAACACAATCAGGTGTTGAATGTGCTCTTCAACAGTGATAGATGCGATAATCACATCATCCATATATAACATAATGATCTGTTTCACCTCAGGAGATAGGCTCTGATCTAAACATCATATCAAACCAGCACCACTATTTATCAACCCAAATGGCATTATATTAAATTGGTATGTAAATCCCTCGTATCGAAAGGCAGTGTATTGGCCATCATTCAGATGGAGTTCAATCTGCCAATAAATAGAGGTTAGATCGAAAGTGGAAAACATCTTGTTTCCAAATCTCATGAATAATTCGTGTATGGGCAGTGGAATATTTCTGTTAGGGACAGTAATTTTGTTCAGTTGTTTAGCATCTAAACAAAATCTCATCAACCCATCTTTCTTCTTCACAGTTATGACTGAATTACAGTATGGTGAAGAGCATTTGGAAATGATCCTCCAATCCAGCATTTTGTTAATTTGTTTGTTTATTTTTTGCTGATACTGGTATGGAATAGGATATGACCTGGATTGAAATGGTTGGTCATGTACTAATCTTATTCTCTGCTGAAATCCCTCTATCACTCCCAGTATCTCTGAAAAATTGGTTTAAATTCATGTATCATATCTCAATTTTAATGTCTCCTCGCTTCCAAACAAGTTTGAGTCTGCAAGCTCTGAGATACTAGATATAGCACAGCCAACTTCAAGGAGACCATATCTTGGAAGTAATGTCATCTCCAAGACCTCATCACTTATCTTAACTATTTTCTTAGAGAAATCCATATTACAAGTGTTCAAATGTAGGAATTCTGCCCCAAGAATGACATCATGGATTAAGCCACTCAATATAAGGAGCACATGATAGAAGATTGTTTGTCTGACTTTTATTTCAACCCAGATATACTTCTGTACAAGTTTTGCATTCCTACAGTTAGCCATGGTAGCCTGAATAGACTTCAATGGCAAGGTTTTAATTTTGGGGATTTTTAATCAAAATTTCCTGCTAAAATTTATCTGAGATAATGGAAATCTGTCTACCAGAATCTAACAGTGCTTTAACTTGCAAACCCTCAAACAAAACCTCTTTATGGGGCAGCTCTGCAAAGCGTAGTCAGGTGCTTTGTCTTCCCATGAACACATCATATTACTGATTTCTCAATCAGGGGTTTATTTCATTTTCCTCAGGGTATTTTCGGTTTTTCGAGGTGAGGAACATAACCTCAAGTACCCTTCTAGTTTAGATTCTTTTGTATTTTTGGTGTACAATTACTACACCCTAGTTTTGGAGATTTTTGAGACTATGGGGAGGGCTTATTTCCTGTTTTGCTAATACTTGTCTTTTACCTGACTATTGTATGGACTTCCCTTTCCAGTTGTTAACATCATTATTATTTTTTCTCCTTTTAAAAAAGATAGTGTTAACAGTAGCCTCTTCTTTCCTTTTTTCAGGCATCCTAGTTGACAGGTTAGCATTGTTCATATCTACTGTGATGACCACGTAAAGTCGTCATCACATGTATATATTTATTACTAAAGGTAGATAAGTCAGCTACTAGAAATTAATAAAGATAAATGGGTTAGCTACTAGAAATTGAAAAAAAGAAAGAAAAGAAAAAGTTGAGATTTAGAAATGTCGAAATTACTTTTGATTTTTTTTTAATAGTAGGAGAAGGGGAGGGGGTGCATAAAGAAATATGTCTCTTTCTCTCTTTTAAAAAACAGCGAGCTAGTTGAATGCTTCAAAATTATTTCTGTTTATTGCGGGAGGGGGGAAGGGGATGCATAACGAAATGCATCTTTTTCTCTCGCATAAACTATATTGTAACAAGTTAAAATAAATTGTAAACATAAACTTGAAAAAGTGAATTATAAACTTTTAAGTAAAAATTAAAATGAAATATGTAATATAAAAACAATATGGCCATATAAATTAGAGGTGTGAAAGTCTGTTGGACTAATTGAATTCCTCGGACAAAGAAGAATGTATATGAAGGAAAAGCTTATAATTATAGCTCGATTAATTAAAATCTACATTCCAGCCACTAATTAAAGAAATATGTTGATAAGAATTCATTGGAAATCTAAGAATTAATTAAAAATTTACAGAAAACAATGAACAAAAGAAAGGACAGTAAGACCAGAATTACAATTATTATCTGATTATTACGAGTAGAGATTTTGAAGTAGCAGCAGCTAAAAAAAGGGAGAAATGAAAGAAGTGCGCGGCTAGTGGCGTAAAAGGGACGTGGGTTCGTACTCGACCCATCTGACCACTGACTCACGATGTATAAGAGCTAAGCCTGACCTGCTAGAGAGAGACCGCCACTTCTGTAACTGAACAACTTAAAAACTACTTAAAGAATCAAGAAGAATTAAGAATTGGAATGAGAAAGTAACAAAATCAAATTCAAAGAGAAATCAATTCAGCCGACAGTGTGAAGGATATACTGTCTCTACAAAAGAAGGGATGATCTCCCACTGACGGTACGAGCGCTCGGAAAGACTGCCCATGGAAAACAACCACAAAGAAAACCTAGGTAACTAAAGCATGCATGCATTTTATTGTTATATTCGTAAATAAATAAAGAACTAGATAATAAAATCTAATTAGGAAGGAATCTTGATAGTCTTAGAACACTGCCCAATAAAACTTCAAGAGAACTTAAATACATAATTTTAATATTCAATGTGTTTTACTCTATTTTATCATTGCCATATAATTTATATAAGTGTGTATTTTTTTATTGTTATTATGTATTTTTTTATATATGTGTGTGAGTGTTATTAAACATTTATTCTTAAATTGCGTGTACTTGCTTTATTCTCCTATCACCACGCTACAACAGCGGGGAAAACTATAATTTATTGATTAAAGGGTAAGGCTGATTCTTAAAGCATTCGTGTGCTGCTTGTTTGTGAGAATCTCCCAATTATAAAAAATATAAATAGCAAGCGCTGGACATTTGTTAAATTTCTTGGAAATAGTTTGCTTTATCAGCAGCCGAGGGTCTTGATCGGGAAAAATAATGTCAAGATAATATGTACGTATTGCCTCGGGGTTCGGTCAAGGGTACAGATATGAAGTTAAATTTATATCTATTAGCTCTCTGCTTGCATTGTAACGGCATTGGTTAAATAATTAATTAATGATTGAAAAATCCATAGTAAACCAAACTAAATAAACAATATCCATTATAGTTAGAGGCTAAGCCAGGATATTTTGGCCTTAGTTAAATTGATAAAGAAATAAATAAATGAAAGGAAGATAAAGTTGTAAAAAATAAAAGTATAATAAAAATAAGTATAAAATAAACTAAATAATCCACCAAAAAACCATTTCCGTTACAATTGGGGGCCAGTCCGGGATTGATCCTCACGTTAACAAGTTCAGACCACTTGAATTTGAGTAAAAAAAAAATTTTTTTTTGTTAAATAGATTATGCAGTAGATAAAGTTAAACAAAAAAAAAGGGAAAAGCTCGGTGGTAGACAAAAGCAAGAAATAAATAAATAATAAAGGGGGAAAAAAGGAGAGAAAGAGAACATGATATTGTTTGGGAAGTTAGGTTGTAATTTGGAGACAGTTGTGGAGGGGTTTTGAAGGCAGGCATGGGTGAGTGAGGATTAGTGAGTGGGATGGGGAGAGTCGAACAAACGTATCTAGTGTCAGTAAGATATAAAGTAAGATAATCCTATAAGGAGAGGGTAGAATAGTAAAGCCGTAGAATAAAATATAAGTGATTAGTGTGTGTGTTAGACAGATTTGATGCACACGAGATCAAAAACAAAGATGGATGCTCTAGTGGGCGAAATTAAAAAACCTTCAAAGAACAAATGGAACCGTCCGGAGAAATAGCTAGTGAAGGAGAGATAGAAATTAGCAAGGGAATGGAGACTACGGTTGATAGTAAAAGTAAAATAGAAAGCTACAGTATTATGAATATGCTCATGAAAATAATGAAAAGCCAGCAACAGTTGATTATGGAAATGAGGGAAAGAGACGAAAGTAATATAAGAAGGATTGAAGAGTTGGACGAACGACTAAATAAGAAGTTTAGTCAAAAAGTGGAACAAGTAAATGAAAAATGTGAACAAACCTCATATCAGATGAAGGTGGCGAATGAAAAGCTGGATCACCAGGAGGAATTACTGAGGAAAATAGAGCAGTGCCTTCTGGGAGAGTGGGATAATGTAAAACACGACATTGAGTTGAAAGTAAATGAGGGGATGGAGTATGTCGAATATAAACTGGAAACAATCTGCCGTGAAATAGAGCAAATTAAGTTAGAGCAAGGGGAGAAAATTGAAGTAATAAAAGAGGATAACAGAAAGGTTATAGAAAACATATGACTAGATGTAAATCAGTTAGGAACACAGTTGAGAAGATAGAAGTGGGGTTAGAAAGGGGTGAAAATAAAATAGAAAATATGATAGAGATGACCAAAGCTAACAGTAAAGAACAAGAAATTGTAAGCAAGTGCTTGCAAATAAGTAGCGAAAGTAACAATGCAGAGCAAATGCTTATAGGCCCAGAAAGAAAGACTGTCGGACAGGTTACTGAGTTGCTGAGTGCATTTGACAGCACTAGATCTAATTACAAGGCGGGGGATCAGGGATTTAAACCCCAGCCCAAAGATCTGTACATAGGGAGGATGCAATTCAATCATCGTGATTATTGGGAAGGAAACCAGGCGTTTTCTGACTGATCAGAAAGAGCTAAAATGTCCCGGCAGACCCGAAGAGATTCATATCTAAATTATCCAGGTGAGCAAGCCGACTCTAGTGGACATCGGAACAGTGCTTCAGTTCCAAGCACAAATGGATATATGTATAGTAGAAAGAAGGATAAGAAGCCTCCTGACAAAAACTAAGCCTAAAGAAAATAAACGGACGGATATGTCGGTTCGATCAAACAGTAACGTCATAGAATCACGAGAAATAAAGTTGACTTTTTTTTAAAACATGACAGGTGGGACAAATCTTCTCTTGACAAATAATTAAAGTTACAATAATAAGTAAATAAAAAAAAGCATTCACGGAGTATTCTATCAATGATTAATTTAATGGACCATTTTTGTGCAGTCAAGCACAGCAAGACAAAGGTCATAAATAAAAGTAATAACAAAAAAAAAAGGATAGAAATCTGTAAGTAATTTATTCGTGCAACAATCTGTCAATTGTAAATGCAGATATAATTAGCAAATAAATAAAAGTAGAAATAAGAATTGTTTAGGCTCATTAAAGAGCCAATTAATAATTAACAAAATAAAATAAACGAATAATAGTGATAATACTTAAATGATAGATATTACTTATTGGTGTATGAAATTGCAGATTGAAGCATATATGTGTGTGTGAATGCATTTATGTTTGGGTCATATTTTGAGCTTGATTCAGCCGTCTCTTCGCTAACTGTAGATTCACATGGCTTATGGTGGTAAAACTTTTTTAAATGAAGCGCCAGTAAGAATCCTGGGCTCATTATATAATAAGAATTATAGTCTCAAAATAAATAAAATAAAGAAATAAATAAAGAAGTAAGAATTTGTTGTTTGCACAAGATGAACAGGCAGCAGAAATATCCTGCTGTTCACACGCTTTAAACCCTTTTATGTTTTTTGGTAGAGAGTTAAGTTATGCCATGGTCTCGTATGCATAGAGATTAAATTGGTTGATCAGCCAAAATCGATCGGAAGGAATTGAGTAGTTTTACCTAGTTGTCTCTCTGCAGTCATCATCACTCATCATGATAGAGAGGAAAATTATGTAATAGAAGCAGAAGTAAGGGTTGAAAGCAAAGAATTAAAATAAGCTCTCATCTCGGACTAAGATTCGACCCGATTTCTCAAAAGCGGGTGGAGTGTAATGTGACGACCACGTAAAGTCGTCGTCACATGTATATATTTATTATTAAAGGTAGATAAGTCAGCTACTAGAAATTAATAAAGGTAAATGGGATAGCTACTAGAAATTTAAAAAAAAGAAAGAAAAGAAAAAGTTGAGATTTAGAGATGTCAAAATTACTTTTGATTTTTTTTAATAGTAAGAGAAGGGGAGGGGGTGCTCAAAGAAATGCGTCTCTCTCTTTTAAAAAACAACGAGCTAGTTGAACGCTTGAAAATTATTTCTGTTTATTGCGGGAGAGGGGAAGGGGATGCATAACGAAATGCGTCTTTTTCTCTCGCATAAACTATATTGTAACAAGTTAAAATAAATTGTAAACATAAACCTGAAAAAATGAATTCTAAACTTATGTAAAAATTAAAATGAAATATGTAATATAAAAACAATATGGCCATATAAATTAGAGGTGGTGCATAAAGAAATGCGTCTCTCTTTTTTAAAAAACAACGAGCTAGTTGAACGCTTGAAAATTATTTCTGTTTATTGCGGGAGAGGGGAAGGGGATGCGTAACGAAATGCGTCTTTTTTTCTCGCATAAACTATATTGTAACAAGTTAAAATAAATTGTAAACATAAACTTGAAAAAATGAATTATAAACTTATGTAAAAATTAAAATGAAATATGTAATATAAAAACAATATGGCCATATAAATTAGAGGTGTGAAAGTCTGTTGGACTAATTGAATTCATCGGACAAAGAAGAATGTATATGAAGGAAAAGCTTATAATTATAGCTTGATTAATTAAAACCTACATTCCAGCCATTAATTAAAGAAATATGTTGATAAGAATTCATTGGAAATCTAAGAATTAAAAATTTACAGAAAACAATGAACAAAAGAAAGGACAATAAGACCAGAATTACAATTATTATCTGATTATTACGAGTAGAGATTTTGAAGAAGCAGCAGCTAAAAAAAAAAGGAAGAAATGAAAAAAGTGCGCGGCTAGTGGCATAAAAGGGATGTGGGTTCGTACTTGACCCGTCTGACCACTGATTCACGATGTATAAGAGCTAAGCCTGACCTGCTAGAGAGAGACCGCCACTTCTATAACTGAACAACTTAAAAGCTACTTAAAGAATCAAGAAGAATTAAGAATTGGAATGAGAAAGTAACAAAATCAAATTCAAAGAGAAATCAATTCAGCCAACAGTGTGAAGGATATACCATCTCTACAAAAGAAGGGATAATCTCCCACTGATGGTACAAGCGCTCGGAAAGACTGCCCATGGAAAACAATCACAAAGAAAACCTAGGTAACTAAAGCATGCATGCATTTTATTGTTATATTCGTAAATAAATAAAGAAGGAAAGAACTAGACAATAAAATCTAATTAGGAAGGAATCTTGATAGACTTAGAACACTGCCCAATAAAACTTCAGGAGAACTTAAATATGTAACTTTAATATTCAATGTGTTTTACTCTATTTTATCATTGGCATATAATATATATAAGTGTGTATTTTTTTTATTGTTATGTATTTTTTTATATATGTGTGTGAGTGTTATTAAACATATTTATTCTTAAATTGTGTGTACTTGCTTTATTCTCCTATCACCAAGCTACGACAGGGGGGAAAACTATAATTTATTGATTAAAGGGTAAGGCTGATTCTTAAAGCATTCATGTGTTGCTTGTTTATGAGAATCTCCCAATTATAAAAAATATAAATAGCAAGCGCTGGACATTTGTTAAATTTCTTGGAAATAATTTGCTTTGTTCAGCAGCCGAGGGTCTTCATCGGGAAAAATAACGCCAAGATAATATGTACGTATTGCCTCGGAGTTCGGTCAAGGGTACAGATATGAAGTTAAATTTGTATCTGTATTAGCTCTCTGCTTGCATTGTAACGGCGTTGGTTAAATAATTAATTAATGATTGAAAAATCCGTAGTAAACCAAACTAAATAAACAATATCCATTATAGTTGGAGGCTAAGCCGGGATATTTTGGCCATAGTCAAATTGATAAAGAAAGAAATAAATGAAAGGAAGATAAAGTTGTAAAAAATAAAAGTATAATAAAAATAAGTATAAAATAAATTAAATAATCCACCAAAAAACCATTTCCGTTACACTATATTAGTTTACAGTTCAGCTACCTGTTCTATGGTCCTAACATTGGTACACAATAGTGATTTTTCAATCCTGAATGGTAAGTTTCTTTTTATTATTCTGATAATTCGGCTTTCACTCAGGCATTAGGTGTTTAACATTCTTAATTTCTTAACTTGATGGCGGAAGAACTTTGTCAAGGTTTCTCCAGGTCCTGCCCTATACTTCTCTTGGAGTCACTTGTACAATAAGACCTCTTTCCAGTCCTTGTTCCAGAAATTCTTCACCGGCAGTATTTGATATTCATCAAAGGTAGATGGGGCCTGAAACAATGACGCCCACCACAGTAGGCCATCACCTTGCTGATGGCTGTAGTGCAATAATAACCTTTTCACCCTCTGACAAGTTTCTACTTACAGAGAAATAAAGGTTCAGACTCCAGATGTATTCAATCGGGGCTTCTTGGTAAATCCCTTGAATACCTTTAGTTTGACAAATTGGTTAATAGCATTCACTTGTGCAGGGTGGAGAATTGTCTTGTTAATTTCTGTAGTGTTTACAGGTGGAGTCCATGATCATCATAGTGTGTTTGATAACTATTTGGAATTAAACTTCCTAAACTAAAGTTAGGAGGATAATCTTCTGCTTCAGGCAGGATATGATGTGGGAGGGGAGTTTTGTCAGAAGGGTCACTTGTCCTCTTCGGGTCTTTAAGGGTTATCTCTAGGTGATGATTCCTACCATCCCTTACTTTTTTACTATCATGAATCCTTACATCAATCTTAGCATGTTTTTCTTCACTGGTTGGCATCTCTTGGCACAGCTGAGACTCAAGCATTACCAGACTGATTAAATGCTTCACCCTTTCTATCAATTTCACCTCTTATTTCATGAGCATTTCCCACCAAATTTTCTCTACCGACTTTGTCTATGGTCATGTCTGTCCCTCCCTTCGACTATTCTACCCTCAACTCATTTAAGATGTTGATCCAAGTCTACTAGCATCTTGTTGCATATCTCAACCTGACCATTCTGTGCTATGGAGAGTTGTTCTATTCCTGATTATATCCTCTGAAATTCATCTTGGACCTCAGTTTGGAATTTATCTCGTTCCACACGCACCTCATGGTTTAACATTTTTTTACTCTTACATGCCTTATCATATTTTGCATCCAATTGTTCCATGACACTGCATTTGAAATCATCAAATTGTTGTTGGCATCTTGTATTCTTTTCATCAATTTCCTTCTTCATCTCTTAACGTTTCTTGTTTAACTCAATATTGTCTTTTTGAACATTTTCTAATTTTAGGGAAAGTTGTCACATATCTTCAGACATCTTAATTTCAACATTATCAATCTTTGCTTCCATTTGTTCTTTCATATCATTCACATCCATCTTCAATTTTTTATTTTTTTTATTTATATCAGCTTTGTTTGCCATATTCTCCAACTTACTATTTATATCACTTTTCATTTCATCAGCCTTGGTTGCCATATTTTCCATCTTAATATTCAGATCACTCTTCATACTATTCACATCAGCTTTCATTTTATCAGCCTTGGCTGTAAGGTCTTGCATAGTCTGAGTTACTCCAGGTACTTGAGTAATTTCACTGGGAGGAATCACCTGAATTTGAGAAGCTGTTTGACTCCCTTCTTGCATTTGTGGAGATTGTTCAACTTTCAGTATAGACCCCCAGGTATCTGGATCAGTGTAGATTGAACCTTATTACTGGTAGTATCATCTACCATCTCACTATCACTATTATTTTTTTCTACTTCCAAATGTTTTGATTCCATAGTATTTAATTGCTTACCACTTCTGGTTATCATTAAATATTTTATTTATTTGCAAACTATGTATAAAATATTTATTTATGAAACTATAAATAATCACATGCCACAGTGCATCACATCACCTCCAACTATTGCATTTATCTTTTACCTCATTTTTTTTTAGTTTTTAATCATCCTAACTATTGCATTTATCTTTTACACAATTTTTTTAGTTTTTAATAGATTTACTTTTAGCCTAAGCCCTTTTACATGCCTAACTACTATTTTAGTATCATTTATTAATCACAACTATTTATCATCAGTCTCTGTTTCTTGTTCAATCTTCTATATTTCCAATTTGCACTCAATACTTTAGATCTCTTTATTTATTGAAAATTGATTCAAGTTTATGTGATTTATTATCACTATTACTATTATTTTTGATGAAAGTGCTAGTTGCTTGCCATGTCTATAAGTTCATTTGGGTTTATGTTGATAGAAATATAAAATGAAATGTAGCTTCGCAATAAAATATATATTTTTAAACACCAGTCCAATGGCTAGACCTCCCTTGCAATAATAGTATATTCATACCTAACATACTGGGTACCAGATGTAAGTGATCATGCCCTACACATTGGGTGACAGATGTAACTGATGGTAAATACATTTGGATACATAGATCAAATTCAACAATCAGCTGATTCGACCACAACGTGTAACCAACTTACACCAAGCCTATATGTGCTGGTACACCTATTTTTCATGTCTCAAAGGTGATGGTACCAGATGTAACGTATTGTAAACTATGCCTGGATTCGCTCCTGCCCACAGCCCAGATGTAATGGATGGGAAAATAACCTGTGGACTGTGATACTATGCATATGTAGCAATCTGGAGACTATGACTCAATGTGCCCTAATTTATTGCCCCTGATGACACGGTCCATAGAGTTCTACCAGGTTTGGAAAGGGAAAAAGTCATATCTAACTATGGTCAGACTTTGGGTCTTCAGGTAGGATGCTAATGAAAACCTGATGAAATGCTTAACCAATGATTGCACTCACTTTTAACTGACTATCTATCCATAATAATATCAAATGCAATTTAGGTTAGTTCATCAACTTTCACCTCTTTCCGATTCTGTAATGCCCTTATATTTGAGCCCAGAGAGAATATTGCTTTTGATTCCCTTAACAGGTATGAACAGATACACAAAGCAACTTCTGCACCTCTGTATAGGTTACAACTAGCATTCATTATATTTGTTTTACTATACAACTTTTACATAACAAGAAAATAGATGTGTGTGCATGCATAATTGTTTGTTAACTGTGGAATGTCAGGACAACTCAATAAACCAGAGACCAGAATAATATAAACTCAAACATTTATTGACAATGATAAATAACATTAACATAAAGTATAATAATAATAGTAACGATAAAATATGTATATATGTCACATGTGAACATCTACCATTCTATTAACTAATAATTCTCCAGATCCATCCCTATTCTTTACAGATTATGAACTATACAGGAAAAATAATCATTAATAATTTAAAATGGTTGAGATGCTGGCTAGCCAAATTATATATTTACTGATTTTTGCAATCTCTTTAAGTTCCCCCAATTTATATATATGATAGGTATAGAAATTAACCCTAGTTGATTAGGCAATCACACTGGAAAATATATATATATATAAGGGTTAATCAACAAAATAAAATATATATATATAGTGTATTCTGTATCTAGTGTTGCAATTTAATCTGTAACAATAAATATAGAGAATCTTACCTTACTATTTACATGGATAACCTGATGTGAAGCTGGTGGGTTGACCTAGATTTTATTTACAACAAAATATAAAAATATCTAAGTGAATTATCTCCCTCCCCATTTCTTCTTTGCTAATTCTGAAAACTGAGGTTTCTAGCATCAGAGTGTGAAAATACAACATAGATATAAAAAAAATCAAACAAAAATTTACAACATTAATATCTTGATTAAAATTGTAGTTGGAACAAAGTTCATAAAAATCATCCTAATGGAAGTAGTAGTTGATGGTTAGGCATGTTACTTCCCAACAGCAATTTGACTCAGCAAATCATTTTCTTGGCAAGGGTAGATAGGTACAATGGTGTCTTCTGTAGTTGTGTATGGTAAACATCTCGATCCCTAACTGATTCACCTTTAAATATTCCAATACTTGTTTACTTTGGACTGCAGGCATCCTCTTGTTAGGAAATAACATGATGCACAATAGCATGTTTTGTTCTAGCCCATCTTCATCTTAAAGTACCATTAAATAATTATTTGTAATCATAAATTTATGTTAAATAATATAGTTTGCTTCCTACTTTCAACAGACTTAATTTTCGTTTTTCTTTTTGAAAAGATTTAAAATATTAAAAATTATTCCAACAACTTTCAAAACATGATTTAATTATCTCAAAATTTATAAATTATTCTTACTTTTATTTCTCACTTTCTTTCTTCTGGATTTGGCAAAATTTAAGGTACAATATTCAACTTTAAAAACTTCTATGATTCAAGTAAAAGAAGAAACAAAACTCCATTTTAGCGTTTGAAATTTTAATTTAATTGCTGTATATTGTTATAGCTAGAATATTACTGACAAGAAGAACGATTTTTAAAAAGTTTCTGTTTTTATGCAGTTCATGGTAGATCTCCTGAAATGCTTAGATTTTTAACTACCTATTGTTTAAATACATTTCATTTATAACAGATAAAAAATAGAATAATAAAATCAGTTTTATTTTCACAGTTGCTATGGCCACATAACTTGACCTCATGTTATTCCTAAATCATCTGAATATAAATTACATTCAATTTTTTTTTTTTTTTCAAGTGTCATAGCATCGGCTGGGACACAAACCAGCAACCTGGGAAACTGCTCATAAAGCAGTCGCGCTGATCTCTCGACCACCAATGCAAGACAATTACATTCAATTTTAAATTTAAAAAAAAAATACATTGCAGTTTATTAATCAAATAGTGTATATATATACATTATTTTCTAAAATATTGGTTGTATTAAATTTATTACAAAATAATAATTTATTGTGAGTTCCCTAATTCACTGTGAAAATATATATGTGTGTGTGTTGTATATGTATATATGCGTTAATAATAAACAATAATCTCCCTATTATTAATGCAAGTTTCAAATGGATTGGATTCAATAAGTAGGCCAATCTTGTTAGGAATATTTGCATTGTAAGCTATCCTTTACATTACATTACAGTCAAATAGTTATTTCAAGATCTCACTCGCAGACTTGCAGTTATGATGACTATAATTGACTCCTCTCTCAAAGTATTTGCATATTTTGTTAAACGTGATAATATTAATATAAGAAATTTATTAAACACTAAATTCAAAGAATTATATCATTTTATCATGAATAGATATTTTCCCCAACATTTACTTTGATTGAATATAATTATCTTCTGCGTACGACTTATTTCATTAACAGATCATACAATGAATATTCTACTGCTATCTATCATCATAAAAATTTCAAAAATAATAAGTATTTATGGTATTGGGTCATTGAATTGTAAATATTTTGACTCAAAATATCATATTAACCCTTATGTTGGTGCATTCAGTTTGTTTATTGCATAAATAGTAATGAGTCAGAAATTTCAGGCATATGTAGCTAAAGTTATTGTAGTTAAAATTGTATTAATAGCTAATCTCATGTAATTTGAGTTTGATGTATCAATAGTTGAAGCACTGAATTTGTATAACATGTATCTGTAAAATAGTTCTTAAGTTATTTATAATCATCAGGATTAAACATTGAAGGTATACATTTCGAATACATCATAGTTTTTTGCAAATGCAAATAATGAATGTTATAATGTGTGTCAGTTTCAGTTTTTTTATAAAAATAGTATTTATTGTCAAATTCTGATAGTATTTTTGTTCTTTTTTTTTTTTTTTGAAGATTGAGAATGAATAATTGATTAGGATTCTAATTAATGAAGATGTTTAATGCTTTTTAAATTTCATTCGGTTTTTTGGGTTTTTTTTTTTTTTTGCAATTTCCTGCATGTTTTCCTAGGGATAAGACCCTTTGTTCAACATTGTTTTAACTTTCATTCATTTTAATTGTTATGAAACATTCTATATTTTATATGATAATGATATATTATCAGTCTAGAAACAATGTCGCTGTTAAGCTTGTTTAATTTGGTATTATTGTTTGGATTAAAATCTTTATATTTACATTTTTTGGATGTTCTCAAGTAGTGTTGTATTGTAGTGCTCTTAAAGTTTTATACTAAGCATTCTTCATATGTAGACCAAAGGAGAAAATACTATTTTTACTAATGAGGAATACATCTCATTAATGAATATAAATGTCTGAATTTGGTATTTATTTTGAAGAGAATAAGTTGCACATTCATAAAGATTTTAAAGTGATAATACAGGCAATATATCATCTTGAAATAATGCATTTTATTTCTGATAAATAAATTATAAATTAGATTATTAATATAAAATGTACATTGCATTTAATTTGTTTTCAATGTACAGATTGATACTGAAACAGAATAGAGATGTTGCTGCATTCAAATTAAAGTTCATAAAGTATCACTGTATTTACACATGGCAAACCATATCATTTTTTTCAAGCTTTTTGGTTTTTTTACCTTTTTAAAAACGAATAGCCATCTTTTTTTTAAAATTATCAGTCAACTTCCTTTTTTTATCTTTTATCAGTCTATTCTCCTCCAAATCCTTATCTCTAAAGACTAATTTTTTTTCTTACATTCCCCGATTATCTACATTTTTGTTTTGCGTAAAGCACCTATACTCTTTACAGATTTCTAATTATTTTTCAGTTTTAATTAAACATCAATGAACATTATTTTTTTCTACTTTTTCTTTTCCATGATTCCTTCATACACATCTCATAATCTTTAAAAAATATACCCAACCCCATTTCCTTTCACAATTTTGTCAAAATATAAAGATTTTTTTTTTTGCTTTTTGTAATATCTCTACATTGTTATCTTATCTTTTTTATCCCCACCTCAATTTTTTAATTTAGCCAATTTTTTCCCTCCTTCTAATTACATATATTTCTTCTGCATGTAAAGATATATTCCAAATAAAACTTTTAACTGATCTCTTTTTTAGATCTAATTTCACTGGATCACCCAATAACTTCCTTATTATTAAAAATCTATTTAATCATTGCAATTCTTATTAATAATTTTATGTGCTATGCTTGTTTTTAATTATTTCTTTTCAACTTGTATTTTAGTTACTTAAATTTTATTTTCATTTAAAACTTTCTACATGCTTGGTAAATTCTATATAACATTTTATTAAGTTCATTCTCAGTATCTTTAAGAACTGTTATTTCATCTGTAAATCTAATAAAATGAATCTCGTTAACATTAAGGTTATCAAAGTAATAATCATTTATATAGACAATATCTCAGCCATATATATATTTTTCTGTGGAAGATCACTACAGTAGAGGTACAATTTTCTGTGATTCAGCATGTCAATCTAATTATAATTGCTTATTCTGACAAGTGCTAGTATACTGTAATTAAATGAGATGAAAAATTTTGAAAATTGATAAATAAACTGATGAAAAGTTTTTATGTTGTAGAAATTGCACTGGCCAAAAAGAATTGACATAGCAACATAAAAATTTTAAGTTTGAACTAATAAGTCAAATAAGTAAATCATTAAAATTGACAGCCAATTACTTGCAAGCTGCAAGAGATATAAGGCAAACAGATGTAGAAATCATTTAATAAGCCGTTTTTCAAATAAATGATAAAATATTCATGTTCTCTCAACTATTCAGATCGACTCTCTGATCTGGAATTCCTTTACATTTATATAATTAGATAAGTCTCCATAGTTGCAAAATATAAATCCAACTGTAGTTGATTTCTCTCAGATATATCAAAATAAATTGATAGTACTTAATCAACAATAAAATAAGTAAATTATATTCATTTTTTATTTGTAGCTTATTAATATAATACTAACTTCAACTGTTAAATATTGTTCATGATTGTTAAAATTCCTGAGCTTTACATCACTTGAAAATATACATGCTAATATCTTAACCAAAATTCTGTTACATCAGCTCTGTTCTTTTATATCAACAAAAGTTATATCTGTCCACTTTGGGATTTTCACAAACACATATACATCATGCCATTTTAGATTATCATAAAATAAGAAATACATATTAGTAAAACAGTATATCAGATGATATAACAATACAGATGAATTTTAAAGAAGCTCTTGTTTATTTTAATCTCAGATAATAGTAAACCAAATTTTTCTTCTGATTTTGGAATAATTTAATTGATTTTATTAGCAGTAGATTAATCACAACAAAAAAATTTCTCAAATTTTCCCTAATCTTTCAAGTAGCAAAAGATGTTGCTGAGAAATCTCTCATTTATGATTTTGATTTTAAGAAAATATCAAATGTTATCTCTAGCAAAATTGTTTCACTACCCAGAAAAGTGATATTGACATTTTTTTATACGTATAATGTGATAATAATTATTAAAGTTGTTTCACATATACAAATCATACACCTAAAAAAATTTCTGTCATTGTCTGATTTATCTGGGTCAATGAATAAATATTTTGACATGCTCATCTCAACTTGGAGACATATTTCTTTTGTCTTCATAGCAATTCCTACTAAATTAGTAAATGTACTAATAGATATTTACATATGAAGAAAATATTCTAAAAAAAGAACGTTATCAAAAAAACATTACTGTATATTATCGATATGTTGGTGATGTTTTAGTATGTGGAAGGCCAAATACAATTAAAGAGTTGTTCAAAGAATTTGATGATTTAAATGACTTAAAATGGATAAAAACAGATGAACACTTAATGTGCGTTCAATTTCTTGATCTTAAAATAACTAGAAATTAATGTATGCTGGATTACTGTATAACCATTAAACCAATAGTAAAAAGAGGTTATATTCTATATAAATCAAGAGTGCCAATGTCACATAAAATGGCAGGTTTGAAGTCTTTCATATTTAGGAATAATAGTCTTTGCAAATATTTATCGGATAAAGGCAAAAATATTGAAATATTATTCGAGTGAATTGTTAAATGTTGGTTACAATTATGATCATATATATAATGTTATTAAAGATTTTAGTATGAGATATAAGAATAAAAATTTGATAATAATATTGATCCTCCTGCTAATAAAAAAATATGGATATCAATACCATACATTTCGAATGATCAAGTAAATTTTATAAGGAAGATTTATAAAGGTATATGTGATATTGCATTTTACACCTCCTACATTAAACAAATTACATAAATAATTCTAAAGATAAAACCTCGTTTATAAATAAAAATTGTATCATTTATAAATGAATATGTAGGTATGGTAGTGGATATATAGGTGAATCAAGATGTATGTTGGAAAAAAGAACTAAAGCACTTGCTGTTGTTAAAAAGAGTTCAGAAATTGAATCAAAATTGCTAAGTAGATAATGTTTCGGCATCTGTTTTTCATGACCATAATAGTTCATGTATTTATGGTTTTAACTTCAATTACAACGTTAAAATATTGCAAATTGAAAAAAATAACAACAAAAGAAAAATAAAAGAAGCTATGCTAATATACAAATAGAAACATGACTTAATTAACAGGCAGGCAGCAAATGTTAAGATCACGGAATTGCAGGAAGGTTAGCCTTTCAAAGTGTTAGTTGACAAAGACTACAAGGATAGTCAAAAGCGCTACTAAGTAGATAAAATTTTTAAAATATATCTGATTACTGTATTTATAAATATTCAATTATATAATTACATAATAGAAATTTCTTAAACTAAGTCCAATTTAGTAATAAATAATTAGCAGCAGATTTTTTTTCGAAAATTTGTTCATTTTATTCTCATGGGTTTAGTGGTGCTATATGCTCTATGGTGCTTTTATCTTTAATGTGTTAATAGCAGATATCAAAAAATGTATAAAGAATTATCTTTGGTGGTCTTAGTCAGAATTCTGCCTTAAACAATATTGAGAACTCTAATTAAAAAGAATGGATTAGAAATGTAATGTCTTAAGATTTTTGGCCAATTTATTAACACTAAGTCTTTTTAAAATATGTATTGATCCTTTGCTTGACAATCTTGCTAATATTTCATATACTGACCTGGTAAAAATGGAAAAATCTTTATACTTATTAACTTCAGGATTTTTCCTAAATGAATGTAAGTGAACCAATGAGGTCTACCTAATCTAAAGTATGATGATTTGATACAGGTTATATATTCTCAAATACAAACATCATGCTGCTTGGATTTTTAGAAAATATATTACTCAAGGAAACTTTGATTGCAACTACCATTTAATTAATATATGGTGCTTTTCTCAACAATGGCATATGGGTCATTCCTATATCAAATCAACCAATTGAACAATTATATTGAACCTTGATGTTTAAGATTTACTTGATTCTTGGTATATCATTAGTATCTCTGGAGAACATGGACAATCTTATATTTTAGAATGTTTGGAATTGTATAACTTTTCTACTTTTTGATATACAAAAATTATCATAAATTAACCTTTTTATATAAAAAGCTACTTATAATATTCTTTTATTTAGCACAAAATGGTAGTACTTTTGCAATAAAAATAAAAAAAATCATCAGTATCAACATTTTGATATTTCAAATGTACAATGTTTTCTATTTCTTAATATATATATATGTTAAATTTAGATATTTTATAAATTTAATATCCAAAGTCTTCATTATAGAATGAGAATGCTGCATTCATTTTCCAGATTTCTATCTTTCACCACGTTTCTAATCAAATATATCCTTTATAGTTTGAATATTTTTTTTATTGCTTCTAAAATATCCAAAAAAAAAAAAAACTGCTGTACATTTTAACCATATTTTTTTTGTATATTTTCCATTATGTTTGAGTCAAAAAACTATTATCAGTTTATTTGAATGACTGCAAATAAATTTCATTATGAATGTTGATTAAATATTTCTCTTTTTAATTGTCTCATAAATAAATTATTATTTTTTTGTCCATTTTTTTCTCGGTAAAATGATTTATGGCTTATCTGATAATGTTGTTTTACTGATAATGTTCTATATACAATGGTTCAAGAACATAATTACATTGTTTTATTGCTTTTGTTAATTATGTTATATTCTTCAATCCATCAAATTTGGAATTCTCTGTTGAGTGACTCTGATCATTTTTGTTTTTTATTTTCACTAGCTGCATTAAGTAGAATCTGTAAAATATTCCAATTTATATATAATAAATTTGGTTATAGTGCTGTGAAAGAAATCAATAAAAGAAAAATGTTTAATTAAACTATGTTAAAAAATAAAAGCTTTGAATAAAGACAAACAAAATAAATTTATATATTAATTAATTTTGTAGATCTGAAAAGTTAGATTACAGTGGAAATAAATTTCTATGATAAACGGGGAATTAGTAATTAAAGTTAAGAAAATTTTATTGTAAAATAAATATTGATTTATGGTCAGTTAACAAAACTCTAATAATAGTTAAATTGTTTTAAGCAAAACTAATTAAAGTAAAAGCCAAAATCCCCCCCATGGATTACGTGGGGAAAAAATAATTACTTCAGAAAAGAAAATAATAAAAAAAAGAAGATAAGAAAACAAATGTAGAGGGGGTATATGAAGCTAGAGAAGAAAGTACTGGGGGCTCTTGGTGGCTGCTTTCTGCCCTGATTCCACATGTAAGTTGCAATGAAGATCATTATCAGTGGATCACATTCCCAGGATCTCGGCTGCTGTAGCTAACAAGCCGATTAGGACTTTTAGCAGACAGTCCCAGTCTTATTATTATTTTATGAATCATCTCAAAAGACTCGCTAAGGATTTTGTGTTTAAAAGAGATAGACTATGTAGTGAAAGTAAGGTACCCCGTTAGTTTATCTAGACTGTTTGGACTGTTAATTGTGGACTGACGCCTAGCGGTGACAACTGAGATTTGTGAGCGTGCAACATCGCTCTTATGTTAGAGAATGCGAGTAGTTAATAAAGTTTGTTAGTTATCTAAACTGTGTGTATTTATTTATTTAGATATTACGGCCAATAACATAACATAGTGTCAGGAATGAAATAATGAAGTATTAGTAAAAAAAAATATTTCTAAGTATATAAAATAGTGAGTATTTAAATATTGATAAAAGTAGTTTTTATAGCAATTTTTTATTTTCATATCATATTTGCCGAATGGCGTCACAATTCGATCGTTTTTACAATATCGAAACGCTATCTATAGAAGGAAATATGTCAGTCAAATGGACTGAATGGAAATAATTATTCCTAAATTTCCTAGACGCAACAGAAAACGATATGAAATCAGATAAAGTAAAATTAGGAATATTTCATCATCTCATTGGAAAAGAAGGGAGAGATGTAATAAAAACATTAGACCACATGAATGCAGAAGATAAAACAAAATTGCTACCTGTCTTAAACCAAATAGATAAATATTTTATGACAGAATAAAAAAGCATATACAATGGAACCACACGAGGGAGAATCGATTGATCACTTTCTTACTAGCTTGAAAGTAGTAGTTGAAAACGCTGACTTCGGCGATCAAAAACAAAATATCCTCCGCGATAGAATTATAATGGTACAAAAAGAAGAAGGACTAAAAGACAGATTATTTGAAAAAGAAAATATTAGATTAGAAAAAGCACTAGAAATAATATGTGAACATGAAACTAGAAGATTCAAAAATGAATTACTGGGAAAGTCTTAACTATGTATTAACGTAATAGCGAAAAATACAACAAACATATGCAATTGTCAAAAGTGCAACCGTAATCATCCAAAACGTGAGTGTCCCACATTTGGTTAAAAATGCTATAATTGTGGAAAGTTAAACCATTTTGCCAATAATTGCCATACGAGAAGCTGCGACCATAAAATTTTAACACAAACGCTCAACCACAAGATATAAAAATATTAATAGAAATGGACGTTATGTGAATGAAGTACATGATACTGCAACATCGGATTTATCATATACCAGTGATGTTGAAAACACAATTGCATACATCAGACATGTAGACTCAACTCATTCGTTTAATGGCTGATATGAACAGATTTTATTAGACAACAATAAAGTAAAAATAAAAATAGACACAGGAGCTGATGTTAACATTATGTCTAAAAAAGTGCTTAATACTATTCATCCACAACCAATAATATACAAAACAAAGAAGAAATTACGTGCTTTTGGAGGATCATTTTTTACTCCAATAGGAAAAGCAAAACTTCAATGCAAAATAAACAAAGATCTGTGTAATTTATGTTTTATAATAATAAAAGAAGATGAACCAACACTTCTTAGTGGCCATGATTGTGATTTATTAGGTTTAATTAAACGCAACAAAATTATAGTACAAAAACTAACGATGAAAAATAAAATTAAAAATGATCAAAATATATCCAACAACAACAAAAATAAAATAACAAAGAGTAGACAAGATAAAAAAAGTATTAAAACACAGGAAGTAAAAGAAAATGAAAACTTCAAGTTTATATATGAGAAATACAAAGATGTTTTTCAAGGTGTGGGTTATGAAGGCGAACACCACCTTACAATAGACCCAACATTTAAACCAGTTGTCCATGCACCTAGATTAATTCCACTAAGTATACATGAACAATTATGTGAGGAATTTAAAAAATTGGAAGATATTCGTTTACAACATGAAATATTAAAGAAATTGGGTGAAGAACAGTCCCATCAATTAATTGAAAAGGAGAGAGAAGTACAGCGAAAATTTCAATTAGCAAAGGAAGAGGAATGGCATAAAATCACTAATATAGAAGCTGAAATGTTAGAATTAGAAAATAAAATTCAAGACTTGGAAAGATACAAAATTGATGAAAATAATCAAAAGCAAGTTGATGTTAAAAAAACTGAAGATAATGCCAGGCTAGCTATTCACTATAAAGAATTACTTAAAAAGGAATGTAATATGTTAAGAATCAAAGTTCACAAACATCAATCTAGTGTACAAGAATTAGAGAAAGAAAAAAGTTTGAATTCTGAATTACATCAACAGATTCAACAGCTTAAAGATGATCTTCACAGTTTATCAGTTGTTCATCAGGATTTGCAATTACAAAATAGCAATTTAAAATCTTCTATTGATTTATTAACAAATGAACTGAAAATTTCCAAAGCTGATTGTATCATAATGAGGAACACAGTTGCTTATACTTGAGACAGAGAAATCAACATCAAGTGATAATGGCACAGCAATAAGGAGAATACCAGTTGAACGTTCAGAGATGAGAGAAAAATCAAACAGAAGAAGAAGGCCTCCAGTATATTTAAAAGACTGTTTGTAAATAATAAAAAAAAGAGAGTTGTCATGCTATGGTTAATACTATAAGTGTGGACTGACGCCTAGCGGTGACAACTGAGATTTGTGAGCGCGCGACATCGCTCTTATGTTAAAGAACGCGAGTAGTTAATAAAGTTTGTTAGTTATTTAAACTGTGTGTATTTATTTATTTAGATATTACGGCTAAGAACATAACAGGACATTTTTATTTCAATTATTTATTTTGTTGGCTGATTAGTTATGCTTTAATAAGTGCAGACTTAGATTTAATTAGTTACTGCTTTAATTGTCAATAAATTGTCTTAATACTTCTATGTATGTATGTTGTTGTCTGTTAATGTCAATTTGTGAATTCACGTTTGCTGGTTGCCCGGTCATAGTTGGGGACACAGCAAATTAATAATGCTGTTGTTTTGAACTTAGGGGAAAAGGAGAGCTTTTTAAACTCATTAGTAAATCAGGGGCAGTCAGTTGTTGAACCCTGGCAGACAGATGGAAGTTAGTAGTAGGGACAGTTAACAGGAGTCAGTCAAATGAGTTTCATTTGCTCAAAATAGTGCAGCAGAATTTGATATCAGTAACGTGTGGAATGGCCATTATGTGTAATGTAGCTAGAGAATTTTTTTTACCTAAATGGTATCGAAGATCATAAATGGAAAATAGCAGCACTTACGTGTTTTCTGGCAAAAAAGTAATAAAGGTTATAAGTAGATTGCTTGCAATACCCATAACAGAAAATGGAAAATACAAGGAACTAATAAAGATATTAAGCGATCATTTTAGTCATCCATCCAGGCATACAGCCCACTTGATCTTATGAAATAGGAAGCAATTAATGTGGAAAAAATTAAAGAGTAGAACTCAGCTCTGAGGGAGTTAGCAAAAGATTGCGGTTATGAGAATTTTGTTGAGAAATACTCATGAACCAGTTATTATGGAGTATGTTTGATGAGAGGCTCAGACAACTATTTACAGATCCTGGTGTCATGTATGATATGGGCATTAAGAAAGGCATAGCATATGAATTAATTCTGGAACAAGCTCAGATTTTTGGAACTAAAACTGAGGAAAATGCTAAAATGGGAGTGTTCAAGACAGAAAAAGGGAATACCATACCATCGAAAATTGATCATAGTAAAAATGATAAAGGGCCATGCTTTTGCTATGTAAAGAGGGATCACATGGCAAAAGAATGCAGATGTTTAAAAAAGTCATGTTTTAAATGCGGTAAAAAGGATCACTTAGTGTAATCAAGAAAGTAATATTAAAGTCAAATAAATTACCAATGCAAGCAAATAGGGGAAGTACTCACATGGTTGAAAACATGGACATCCAAGAGTTAAATCAGTTTATGATTAAGTTAGTACTTTGCGAAAAAGAAATGTCATCAATGGAAATTGATAGTGGGTCAGGTATTTGTCACTAACAGACTGGATGTTGCTGCCATCAACTAACGCGGAAAGTAACTTAGAGAAAACTAACATTAGAGTGTGTAATGTAAATAGAAACATGCTAAGATTATTAGGCCATGTGACAGTGCCCTTCAATCACTGTGGTAAAAAAAGGAATCTATCTCTATACATAGTAAAAGGGAAGATTAGCCCCATCCTCAGGAAGGAGTGGTTCAACAGGTATATTATATAAAAAAAATCTCTCTTGAACAGGAAATAGCATACAAATATCCCAATTTGTTTAATGAAGAATTGAGATTAATTACAAATGAACCTGATTGATATAGAGTTATTGGAAAATGCACATCCAGTCATATGTAAGCCTCAAAATCCCATTTGTTTAAAAAGTGGTGGAAAAACAATTTTTTGGTCACTAAAGGAATATTAATGTAAATTGAAACATTATATTGGGCCATGCCTAAGTCAAATGGCAAAATTAGATTCTGCAGTGATTATAGAATAACGGTAAACAAATAACTAAACAGGGGAGCATATTCTGTTCTAAATGTGAGGGAACTATAGCCAGTGTCCAAAGTGCTTCACATTTCACAAAGTTGGATTTGAATTCCACATTCCACCATATACAGGTGAAGGACAAATCAGCTGAAATATTAACCTTGACAACTCCAGTGGGATTATTTAAATGTGACCATTTACCATTTGGCATATCAACAACCCCAACATTTTTTCCAGCAAAAATTAATGCATTGCTCCAGGGCCTAGAGGAAGTTATCCCCTAATTTGATGATATACTCATCATAACAAACTTAGAAGAGATGCTGTGAAAAAGGCTGTTTACGGTTTGTGAAAAATTAATCAGATTTGGGATGAAATTAAATGCCCAAAAAAGCATATGGCATGCAAAAGAGTTAGTTTCCTCGGTCATATAATTTCATATATATTGTAACTGGATCATCTACCAACCTATTTAATTGGTTGTAACTGCTTCCTGATGAGCATATTGCAGGACGGAAACAAAGATTGGCATTACCGAATGTTTATCTTACCTTTCTACAACAATATTTCCTGCTTATTAAAGGATGTAGCATTAAAGAGACTGGAAATATCTAGAAAATTTGTTTGTTTGGTTTCCCAAATGGCTCCACTAGAGTTCCAGATTACCACAACCTTACTTATTCAGATCTGGTTATACCAAACATAGCTCAGGAGGCATGAGATTCTTGTGAACAAATGCAATAAATGATGAGTGATGTGAAATGAAACTGACCAGATAGATTAGTTTTAGATAACAATGATTTATTTAGTTTTAGATAACAATGATTTATTTATTTAACAACAAAAGTTATTGACAGTTCATCTTTGAAGATATTTTCTTATACGCGCATATGTTCCTAGGCCGGTTTGATTTACATTTAATCATTCTCATAATGATCGATGATTGGTGCAATAAATCTTTCAACTATAAGTTCTGTACAAAATATTCATCCTTGATTTTGGTATCTGGATGTAAATCTCGGTCATTCATTTGTGATCCAGGTATGTGGATATAAATTCAAGTCATTCATCTTTGATCCAGGTGTCTGGGTGTAAATTCAAGTCATTCACTTATATTAAAATATTAATTCTCTAATTCAGATTTGTAGATTTAAATCAATTATTTACTTAATTCATCTTTAATCCAGATGTATGGATGTAGGTTCATGTCATTCACTTATATTAATTCTCAAATTCAGATTTGTAGATTCAAATTATTCATTTACTTAATTCATCTTTAATCCAGGCATATGGATGTAGATTCATGTCATTCACTTGTATTAAAATATTAATTCTCTAATTCAGATTTGTTGATTCAAATCATTCATTTACTTAATTTATCTTTAATCCAGGCATATGGATGTAGGTTCATATCATTCATTTATATTAAAATATTAATTCTCTAATTCATGTTTGTAGATTTTTTGTCATTCATTTATTTAATTCATCTTTGATACAGGTGTATATTTGAAGTAGAAACATTTATTCAATTTAATTTTTACATAGAAGCATTTTTAATCTGTGTATTATAAAAGTATATCTAGTCCCTGTTCATATTTGAAGTAGAAACATATTCAATTTAATTTTTCTATAGAAGCATTACAAATTCTGTATTCACGTATATATAAATACATCTTTGATTTAACTCGCATATTATTATATTTTTCATTTATTTTTAAATCAATATTCTTAAGTTCTTAAAATCAGTATAATTATTATTCTTTAAAACGTTATTTTCTTACGTTTCATTTGATAAATCAATCATTTGAATAAATGTATTTTATTTTATATGTTAATTATTTCAAGAAATGCGTTTTCAAAAAGTATATTTGAATATTATAAAGGTATCTAATATTTTTCTTACCTTGACATTTAAATCTTCATATCAAGAAGGGGTTTACTTGAGCTGGATGGCACACTGAGTTACTGCTACTATTAATTGGGCATGTTTTCAGATTTTCCTGGGCTTTTCACATGATTGGAGAGATGAAGAACTGCTTTCTACTTACTCATACTGGAGTTTTCCAAATTGATAATGCGCTTTTCCATTATTTAGTTATCCAGTAACTAAAAGTTTTTTTTCTGTTGATGATAACTGCATTTTCCAACTTGGTTATTTTAGAATTCCAAAAGTAACAAATTGCATGGCAATGACTACAATTTTCAACAGTTTTCACTTTTGACCATCCTAATAACTGATTATACTATAACTGTAACTGCCACTGTAACTGACATCTAATTAAGCTGCTCCTTTTATTTCTTCTGCTTCATGCATTTTTTCATCTACCAATATGTTTTTAAAAAACACCTGATTAAGAACCCAAGACAAGAAGATGATGTTATCTTTAAGTGTTTTTACATTTAAATCTGAAGACATATAGCTCCAAAATAAATCGTATCTGTAATATTTTAAATTGAAGATTTATCATTTTTGTTTTTATATCCCAATTGGAAAAGTGTTTTTAATTCATGGTCACTTGCTTCTTTATTTAAAATTTTATTTACTGAACCTCATCAGTTTTATTTTTAATTTTAACTACTTTCTAACTGGGAGGGAAAGAAATCTTTAAAATATATATGTGAAACAACATGTCTGTTTCAATATATTACTTATAATCAATCTCCACATATACACTTCAATGCAAATTTTTTTGTATAATTTCTTTAATTTCCTAAGCTATAACATTTAAACATATAATCATATAACCATTAATATATATATAAAAATACATATTTTACATTTTTATTCATAATTATATTTTATTCTTAACTCTATACCTTGACCTCCCTCTTTTTTTCTAATAATTATTTTTTACATTATTTCTTTACTGTTTCTACTTTCTTTTTTTTTTTTTTTACTTTTTCTTCCTATCTATCATTCTACATTACTGTAATATATTTATCATCTTTTTATTTTACTTTTAACACCTATAAATCTAATTCCTTTCCTTCCTTTCTATATTTATTCTTTTATTAATAATCTTTATTCTTATTCCTACCTTTATTCCCTTTTATAATTCACTTATTCATTTTACTCACTACTTGCATAAACTTTCTCTTCCTTTTAAATTTATAACTGATATTTTTCAAAATCCCTAGACACTTTTTCATACCCTCCTTTCATACAACTCCCTCTATTATTAACTTTTTTAACTATTTATCCTATATTTAAACTTTATTTTATAAATCTTTATATTGAAGCTGGAAATCTGTTCTGCAGATTTGTGCTTCACCTAGTGCCGATTATATAAGCACTAGAACCAGTTTGAACCAAATTATATGTAATTTTAATAGGCAATACTATATATAGAGAAATGTATGGATACACATCAGTTAGTTCATCTGCCCATTCAACATGCACACCTGTATGTGTGTATGAAAATTAACATTTGAAAGTTATAAAATTTTGTAATTTTATTTCAATAACTTTCTAACCAATATATATATTTTGTAATATTTATATTTTGTAATTAATAATTTGTATAAAAATAAAATTGTCATTTAAGAGACAAACAATAGTATTTTGGAAATTTATTGCTAGTTATTTATATAAAAGTAAAATTGTCATTTAAGAAACAAACAATAGTATTTTGGAAATTTATTACTAATAGTTTGTATAAAAGTGAACTGATATTTAAGAATGAAACAATGCAATCTGTCAGTCCTAAAATTTTGTGGGCCATTGTGTCACTAATAAGATGTGTTCTCATTATTTTATTCATCACCTGAATATTTCTGTGAAATAGTTAATATTTTTAAATATTGTTTCTGTCAATGTATACTCTAACAAACACATAAATATCTTTAAAAACTATTGCATAACACAACAACTCAGAAGATGTTTTTGTTTTGTTTTTTTGTAAAAAAAAAAAATAGAATTAAAGTTCAACAGTTTTTTTGTTGATATTTGAAAATTATGAAATACAGATTCAATGTCTAAATAATTGGATTTTTTATATTTTTAAAATTTAAAAATTTTATATTATTACTATAAGATTGTATGTTAAAATACAAAGATATTAAAACAAAATTTTTATATAAAATTATTTATTATTAAATATTAATTAATTTATAATCCTTCTTTGACAATAGGGCTGCAGCAGCCGAAGATGATGAGTACACTGTTAAGGCAGCTCCAGGTAATAATTTAACCAATTATTATCAGATTGCTCATGCTATTAGAGAAGAAGTTAAAGAACAATCAACTCTTCTAATCAATGGAAAACTTAAAGAATACCAAGTAAGTTATTATGTAGAAGTTTTTTTATAATCAAAAACTATTTTAAAAGTTGTCATATATCATAAAAGATAATTCCAACATTTTAAAATCATCATGTTTGTGTTTTATTCTCTTTTATAAATGAGGAATTTTCTGCTTATATATATAAACCTATGCTTTTAAAATATTTATTGATGGAAGAATGTGTATTTATTTTATAGCACGTGTTAGCAGTATAATCCCACAATATTTCATATATATATATATAAGAGATTGTCTGCAGAAAGTAATTTCGTCTTAATTGAAAGGAAAATCTTTGTTTTCTTTTTGATGCCTTAAAGGAATTGAGCAGTGCATATTCCTAATTTCAACACCATTACATTCTTGTCACAGCAGTTGTTATTTCTATGTGATTCACTTATTAATTAAACATGAATAGGCTACTGACCCTTGTATACCAACTAATGAAATGACTTTATTACCTTTTTATCTCTGAGTTTAAGATAGTTGTTTGATAGTATAACCTTTATTCTCAGGAAACTATAAAGTCATCAACCAAGACAGCGGTTGGCCACCAAAAGTGACTGCTAAATATGCCCTGATTACAGACCCGGATTTGTACTCAATAAAGACTTCTCATTTAAGTATTTACAATTGCAGATCATTTTCAAATTGAGGAAGATTGCATGCTGTCTAATATTAAATGGTCATTGTTGGACTTTGTAAAGTTAGAAAAAAATGAAGTGACAACAAGTGAACATGTATTTTACTGGAATGGCATAAATATTGGAAATACAAGTGGATTAGTAATCATTATTAAAAAAAAGTGAAAAACAACATTATGGGCAGGTTAATTATTCAAATATCTAATGCAGATAATTCAGATTTATGCTCTAACAATTTCTCATTGTAATGAAGAAGACGATTTTTATATGAATGAATAAAATGTTTTTTATTAGATCAAACAACATTTTTAAATTGCCATGAAAAAATTTAATATTAAAATTGGTAAACAATTGAAAGATGAAAATGAGGGCACAGACTGGTAGAGTTCCATAGGAAAAAAACTCTATTATGAATTCTCAAAAAAAAAAATGGACGTGGAAACATTCAAATGAAAATACAGAAAAATTGGATTATATTTTGACTAACAGAAATGAGGTATTTCAAGACTGCAATGTTCTGAATAGATTTAATATATCACAAGATCACTATCTCTTATACTAGCACATAATTGTTATTAAACAAGGCAAAACTCTCCATACAGTAGTGCACAAGCCTTCTGGTCTGGCATCCATTGATTACTCTGGTTGGCACAGGGTGGCACTACTGTATGTAGAGTTTTGCCTTGTTTAGATTTAATATAGAAAGTGTTCATCAATTAGCGATATGTAAAATATATTGTAATGCAAAAGTAGATAGAGAGATGAAAATCATTCAGAAATTATTAATGCTTAATATTTCTAAACTTCAAAAATACTCCAATGAATTTAAATTAAAATTTGCAATTCGTTTTAAAATATTAATAGACTTGTTTCACACTTGAGTGAAATCAATAAGAAGATAACTGATACTTTATTAAGAATTGCAAGAAAGATAGCTTTTAAAATATTAATAGACTTGTTTCACACTTGAGTGAAATCAATAAGAAGATAACTGATACTTTATTAAGATCTGCAAGAAAGATAGCTAGTACAAAAAAGCAGCAATTTGCCAGTGAATTTTTTATTGAGACAATATTATATGAAGAAAAGAAGGAATACAAAAATATTTTAAAATGTTTCACTAATAAGAATTAAATATCTCAAATTTTGTAGAATGATCAAAAAAAAGAAATAACAATGATATTAAGAAAGATATTTTTGAATTGGCAAGGAAATTTATAGAATTCACAGAGAGAGAAAATAAATAAATCAAATAGATAAATAATAAATAGCTGGAAAAAGATTAATTGAATTGCTGTAATATAAAATAGTTAATTAAAACGTATTGTGTAACAGTAATTATTGTCAGAAGGAAAAATAAATATCAGATAATGGATGAAATTTAATTAGTACAATTAAAATACTAATTAAATTTACAGCGGTAAGATTAAACTGATAATACACATACCACACAGATTTTCCCCAATGAGAATGAGCTTAATTACTCCAGGAAACAAAATGACTGAAAGTATAAAAACTGGGGGGGGGGGGGCATATGTTCTCCTGGGGGAACTGTGACACAAGTGTGAAGCAGCAGAAGAAACCAGTAGAGGATGTGTTATTTCCAGGATCTTGACTCTGAAGATCAATAAGCTGACTAGGACCATAACAGATCACCCCAATCTTATTATTTTAAATGTTTTAAGGGCTGCCAGGCTTAAAGGAAAGTGTTGATGGTAAAGGTAAATGTATTGCTTTTAGTATATTATTATTAGTGAATAGTCTTAGTAAGTAAAAGTATTCCTAATTAGCTGTGGTCAGGTTATATTAAACTAGAATAGCGTTTTGATTCATGTATCTATATGTATTATATTTATGATATTAAACTGTATAAAATTGAAGTCTGAGTAGCTGTGTTCTTTGTGTCCTCAAAAAATTAGATTTTTTACTAAATTGTTATTTTTACTCTGGGGATTAGTGAGCTAAGATATATAGCAAAACTTGGCGCAATCATTTAGTTCGAACCTAACTTAGAAAGAAAATTAGCAGTTTGAAAGTTCAAATGTAGTTTTGAAGGAATTAAAAATGTTATCATTTGGGCAAATTTGTATTGTGGACTTCAGTGTGAATAATTCTGTGAATGACCATTGTACTTAAGTCCCAATTTTTTTCACACTAAACAGAATAGAGGACAATAAATGAAAATTTGCAGCACCTTTATGTTTTTTTAGTAAGAAAGTTATTGAGATAATTAATAAGTTTTATGAGTCTCCCTTAACAGAATACATATCATATGAGGGATTTTTAAAAAATTAAGCAAATATTTTAGCCCTCAACCATCCCGCCATATAGCTTGCTTACATTTAAGGAATAGAAAACAGTTTAAGGATGAAAAAATAAATTAAGTCCTGAGGGAGCTAGCAAGAGATTACAGGTATGGGGAGTTTGTTGAGGAAATGCTTATGGATCAATCACTCTGAGGCATATCTGACAACTGGCTCAGATATGGCAAAAAGTATAAAATATATTTCTGATATCTGAAGGAAAAAATTTTCAGTAATAAGAATAGATTCAACTATTACTAGAAAAAGACATATCATGAAATTGTGGAAGAGTTCTATAAAGATTTATAATATTAAAGAAAGTGATTACATATCTCCTACAATTACTACATTTCTAAATTGTTGAGTATTTTAAATGTAGAAGTGAAATATATAATTAAATCTATACATGAATAAGCATTTATTTTATAACGTCTTGCGTGCGATTATAATTACAATAGAATGACAGCCTGTTAAGCTAATTGCGCAGACGCTGTGAGAATGTTATTAATAAATGAATACCTTCGAATAACCACATGATATAGTATTTGTATAAGAGTAAAAAGGAATCCTCTTACTCTTACGACTCAAATGTTTATAAATGAGCAAAAAAGAAATAGAAAAATTGCTGACAAAGCTATATATCAAATGTCTAAATGATAAGTGTGATTGGAAGAATGTAGTAATAATATTAATTTAAAGAAAAGTGATAAACAACATATTAAGAATTACAGACTTGTTGGCAAAGCTATATATCAAATGTTTAAATGATAAGTGTGATTGGAAGAATAATAGTAATATTAATATAAAGAAAAGTGATAAACAACATATTAAAAATTACAGACTTATCAATCTTTTATCAGTTTTATAACAAAATAATTACAATTCTTTTACAGTGAATTTTAATTTGTAGCCAACCAAAAAAAAAAAAAACAAGCTGAATTTAAAGTGGTTTTAACACAGTAGATCACATCCAGATATTAAGAAAAGTTGTAGAAAGAACCATTGAATATGAGTTGCCATTATGCTTTGAGTTTATGAAAAAGCGTTTGATGGTGATCAACACTTTGGATCATCAAGATATAGACAGACATTATCGTATTCTGAAAAATGCTTATTAAAATGCAATAGCAATGATTAGATAATATGATAACATATTGACAAAAATGTATGTCAGATGAATTCATATCTTCAACTTTTTCAACAGGTTTATAAGAAGTATTATGTGGATTGAAATGGAAAATTAAAGGAATAAAAGAATATGAAGATTATTTAAGTCATTTCTATTTTGAAGATAATATGATACTGTTTTTGCAAATAATACTTCAAAACTTCAATTAATGTTGCAAGAATTGTCAATTGAAAGTAAGAAAATAGGACTAAAGGTAAATGCTAAAAAAGTCTATGCTAAAAAGATTAAAATGCTGTTTAATAGATTTTCTCAGAAGAAAATAAAGATTGATAATCATGAATTAGAAGAAGATACTAACTACAAATACTTTTGCAATATTTTTTGAAACGTCTGAAGCATTATTTGCAAAAACAATCATTACCTTTAAATTAATAATACAGATGGGAAGTTAATGGGCAAAATTAATCATAGATTTAAACTTGGATGAAATGCTTTTGTTAGAATTATACTAGGTATTAAAAGAAAATATACCTTTGGGTTTTAAAAGAAGGGTTATTTTATATATGTATTTTACTAATTTTTATTTATGGATCTGAGACTTGAACACTTAATATGAGAGCAATACAGAATTTTCAGATCATTAAATTAAAACCAATGATTTTTCTTTTCTTTTCTGGATAATTGTAATATTCAAATAAATGTTTTGAGCATTCATACAGAAAAAGTAGCCTTTATAATTTAAACTTAGCTTTTATTCATGCTTAGCATTCTTTTGATATATAAAATATCATAATCATAGCATTATTACTTCTTTAGTGTTCAGAGCTTTTAAGTACACTTGATAATTGTTTACCAACATTTAAATTTGTTTTATTTGATATTTAACCTCATCTAAATAGTCTATTTAAATGGATTTAAATGTTTTAGAATATCAAATAAAACAAATTTAAATGTTGTTAAACAATTATCAAGTATACTTAAAAGTTCAGAATACTAAAGAAGTAATAATGCTATGATTATGATATTTTACATATCAAAAGCATGCTAAGCATTAATAAAAGCTAAGTTTAAGTTATAAAGGCTACTTTTTCTCTATGATTGACATTTATTTGAATAAGACTATTAAATGATATTAAGATGTTGAAAATGACATACATGGATGAGAGGATACACAGGTATCAGTGACATCATTCACAGAATTAAGAGAATGAAATGGAACTGGTCTATATATATTGTATGTAATAAGAGATGATAATAGTGGAAAGTTGAGATCTTAAACTAATCCCAGTAAATTGTAAAAGACCTAGAAAAAGACCACATGCAAGATGAGTAGATGAAAAAGGCATTTTGCTAGTGTGATATGGAAAAGAGAGATTGTGAATCATTGGATCAATAATGGTTGGAAATGATGATGAAAACAAAATAATCTCAAATTACAAAAATATAGTATTAATCTAACAAAAAAAATTTAAAATTTAATTTTACACACAACATACTATTCAAATTCTATATTTGGTTACATTTATTTTATTGTTTTTGTTAATTAATATTTAATATAAGATCAAATTGTAAAATTTCATGTTTATTTATATTAAGAGAAATGTTTTACCCTCAATCTTTAAATATATTTTTTAATATTATTTTCATGTATTTTTGATTATGTACCAGTTATTATTATCATTTATCTATCTTTTGAAAACTGTTTTGATTTGATAAAAAAAAATATTTTTACAGGTTTAGTTGTAAAGTCTGTTGTCTTCTAAATACTGTATAGCTCTTAGAATTTTAAATTGAATTTTAAAAAAGGAATAACTATTGTTTATTTGCTTTTTTTTTACACTGATAATCTTGTATCTGCCAGATTTATTTGCTCAGAGTGATAGGTTACAATTCTTGATCGATTCCCAGTTGAGGAAAGTAAAAAAAAAAAGGTCTCTCAATCAGTTTAATAGAAATATTGTGTTCAGTTTATCACTTCGTTATCAGAATTTTACTAATCACTAGCTCTTCTAACAACTTGATTTTAAGAGTTAAGGAATGTTTAGCTCATCTCTAATAAATTTTGGATTGTATTCTAAAGAATAAAGTTGCTATCATGTTTTATTCTTCAACAACATAGTGATTAAATTTATAATAGAAATAATAAAAAACTAACATTGCCAAAATATTTAAAGATTTTATCAAAATGTCAAAAGAAAATCTTGATTCTTAAATCTTGATTTTTTTTTATGCTAGCAAAAAAATAATAAAATTTATTGATTCAGTTAGTTGAGATTATAATAACTTGAGGCAATTGAAGAGATACTATGCTTGATAACTTATTTAGATTTTAATGCAAGAAGCAATATAGTACAATAAAACTTAAAATTAATGGTTTCAAATAGTAATAAAAAAAATGAAATGTTAGGAAAGTTAAAAACCTTTTTATTATATGATATATTAGTTTTTCATTAGTGATCATTTTATATAAATATTTATACATTAACTAAAGCAAAGAAACATTGAATCTAATAAAACAACCATTGTGTTCAATTACCAATATACTTTTCTAATATGAAATTTTTAAAACAGTATAAATATATATAGTTAAGAGAATACAGTGTTTTTAAAAGATTGATTATGGTTCTAGTACTAACAGTGGAATTATAAGCTCCTGTTTAAAAAAAAGTTTCCAGATTTTTTTAAAAAATAATAATTTATGTATTAGTAATTTTTTATTTGATTAACAAAAGATCTGGTAAAATCACAAATAGCCAAACTTAAGCGCACTATGTATGATCAATAACAATTGCTAAATTTTAATCTACTACTAAGAGGGGGAAAAAGTATTACTTATCAAGGTGAAAGCCAATACTCTAATCTTTCTTACAAGATTAAGGCTTTGTGTCCAATATCTTTTGAGAATTGTCTAATTCATTATTCACAGTCAAACAGTAACATATATATATCTTCAAGCCTTTTTATTTTCTATATTTTTAAAAACATTCATATGTATCTGCTTTGTAAAAGTAACTATTAGATGTTGTTTTTTTTTCAGTTCTCCTTTATTATATAAATAATTATCATTTTTCTGGTTCTAAGAATATGCTCAATAATTTTCTTTTTATTTAATTTCTTTAATATCTTCTTTTATTTTTTCAGTCATTATATTTTTTTCCATTATTTCTATTCTAACAGTATATGCCATTACATTAATTTAAAATTAGAATTAAAATTTTTTTTTTAAGTTCGTAAATAAAAAACAAAGCTAAAATTAAAGAATTGTTCAATATATATATATATATATTCGCACAGATGCAAAATTTTAAAAATTATTTTTTTTTTTAGAAAAAAATATATTTGAACGTACTTTTTTATAAAAAAAGTATAAGATCTAAAGATAAAATATTTTTGTAAATGGAAATGATGTGTTTATTAATTAAACGAAAAGCAAACTAGCCTTTGGGGCTTTTTTATAAAAAAGAAAAAAGTCAGATGAAAGATATAGATCAGAGAAAAAAATGGTATTAGTAAACTATTCACTATACACCCTGTGTTGGTACTATTTCTGTGTACAAACATTGCGATATAACATTACTGGGCCTTTTTCTCTTAGATTTATAAATACAGGTTGTTTTTTTCTCTTACATTTATAAATTTGGCGGGTTTTGATTTTTGGTTTTTTTAATAATAATAAATGAAACGGGGTTTTGATTTTTTTTTTTGTTTTTGTTTTTTAATAATAACAAATAAAATGGGGTTTTGATTTTTTTTTTTTTTTGTTTTTTTAATAATAAAAAAATAAAACGGGATTTTAACTTTTTTTTTATTTTTTTAATAATAACAAATAAAATGGAGTTTTTTTTTTTATGTTTTTTTAATAATAATAAATAAAATGGGACTTTTTTTTCCTCTTACATTTATAAATATGGGGGGGTTTTTTGGCGGCGGGTTTTGATTTTTTTTTAATAATAACAAATAAAACGTCAAAAACATAAAAAAAAAAAAAGGCCATCGCGGTATTGTTTTTTTAACCAAAAAAATGTGTATTTTAACCGGTTTGTTACATTCTGTGGATTTATTTATTTATCTTTTTTAAGAGTCGTACAAGTTTGTTAAAGATTTTTTGTTTTTGTAACAAATAAAACATCGGTATTTCTTTTTTCATTTTTTAACAATAAAAATTAGGTCGGGTTCATTTTTAAAATATACTTAACGTCCCACAAATGTAATAACGTGGAAGACATTTTGTTATTCTTTTTTAACTCTCGTCCGAGTCACGACAAAAACGGTATTTTTTCACAAACAACTACAAGCGTAGTATTATTGATACGCAGAAGAATTGGCCATGTATTATAACCACTACATACGATCACTCGTATATTAGCCATAGGTTCAGCCGCAAAAGCAGTATAATTCTGTGTTTTTACACAGAAATAGCGCCAACACAGGCTGTACAGTGAATAGTTTACAAATACCAAAAAAATTTAGAATATCCAATAAAAGCAGTAACCAATTGCTCGGACCTTAATGGAAATTATTGGAACAGGAAACGATGTTCAATGAATCCAGAGGAGTACTATAAAAGAAAAAAAATATTCAAATTAAAACAGTTCCAGCTTGATTTCGTGAGATGGGCGATAAGATGCACTTGTCGCTCTCTCTCACTTATTTCAAATAAAATGACTGTAATACCAGGATTGAACTAGCTAAGGCCACCTCCAGAACAACAGACCGGACTTCAAATAGAGACGTTACGGGAATTGGTACCAGGAACCAGGATTCTTCTACTGTAAGACATGAACTATAAAATTTAAAAATAATTAAGAACTTTCGTTAAGATTTGACAAGCTTTAAAGATTCAGCTAACCTAAATTTTAAAATGAACTCATCTGACTTTCAAGTTTTCATATTAATTATTAATGTTTAATTTTTATATATTTGAGTTTGCTAAAAATCATTTCCATTTTTTTTTTGTTATTAATATTTATTGTATAAATTATTTAAATGCATTAAATTTAAGTTGGGTATAGACACTTGCATAGATTCATTTACGTTTAATTATGTTTTTGTTTTCATATTCGATTAAAATATATAAACATTCTGTAAATAATGATACCTTACGGTGAGTATCTAAAATGTAATTATTCGGATGTCTTTTAAGTTATTGGTGTCAATGTGACATCTTATGATGAATGCCATTGGGTTTCTTGTAAATTTCCCTCTGCAATTCCATCAATGACTTTATATTTTGATCGTTTATGTTTATTTTGAAATATTTTTGACCGTATAATATATGTAGCCGATCTATATCCAACATTAAAATAACACACTTTTATAAAATTCATCTGTGCAAAATTATATAAATGTTAAACTTAAGTCGGGCATGAATGGCTATATAGATTTGTAAAGTTATATTAATTAATTAAGGGAGGGTTAATCTTTGGTTATTTGTTTCATAGTTAAATTGGGTCAATGGATTGGATATATTTGTGTAATTAGTAAATGTAGTATGAGATTCGCTACGTGCAGGATCGCATATTAAGCCACACACCCCCTTTTTGCCTACGGAATGGGATGGTAAGACGGAAAACGCAGTCTCTTCCTATGGAGTTTTTTTTATTGCTCTTCCCATCAGACAGATATAATATTCCTGTCTTGACGAGAGTCAATGTTTTCTAACCATGCTGTTCAGATGTACATTCTTGATAGTATGATATTTGTGCTGTCGTATTCGTGCTGCATTGAATGCATTGATATATCAGATGGATTGACGTTAATTTAACTGCGAACTTGTGGCCTAAGGTTAAATCAGGGATAGAATATTTTCTTTTGAAATGCAATCTATGTAGACTATTCATACTCGACACTTTAATAAAATATTCATCTGTGTGAACTTTTAAAATAAATAAAAACAGTTAAATTGTAAATTCAAATCTAAAGTAAAATAAGTTATAATGTTTTGTAAAAAAATAAGAGTTAGACTAAAATAATAATTCTTTATTTATATGTGTGTAAATAAATGATTGTGTGTTAATTACTGGCAGTGGCTTATTTTATTATTTTTTTAAAAATATTCTTAGATAAGAATTCATATTTTATAAATCTCTGCGTCTCCCTGAGCTAGTGACAATGGGCTAACGGTCGGAATAAAAAAATTTTTTTTTAATTTATGTATCTGCCTACTATATAAATTTTCTCAGTTCAAATGGCCTAGTCGCACCCTGTAGTGCAGATACGATAAAACTCCTATTACCGGACCATTATACTATACTGCTAACCATTATCATCTTTTTTTTTAAGTTCTTCTCAAAATCTATCAGTATTTTTCTAATTATTCTAGTTTCTACTTTAATTGATATCATTTTGATTTTCAAGTGCTATTTCAATAACTTTTTCTCTTAAGCTCATTTAAATCAGGGGATCTTCAACCTGTACCTATTGAAATTTGAGATGTATTTCAGTATGTGGTGAGATGTCAGTCATAATTTTTTCTTAATCTTTCTTTCTTGATTCATTTTTGGATGGTGAATATTTGAACCTATGAAATATTGAACTGTGTTGCTAAGATGACAATAATATTAATATAAAATTGCTTATTATTAACTCTATTGTACAATTGTAAATTGACTATTCATTTTAAAAAAAAGGAAAATGAATATGTAAATAATAAAGCATATAGTTTGGATAAAATTATTATTCTTTTGTTATGTTTCATTTTAGTTATTGCATTCATGATAGTAAATTATAAACAATACAAATAAATGTTTGATATTTATATTTGTTTTTTTTATTTGTATGATATTATATTAAGAAAATATGTATAAAATATATTTCCAGTGTAATATATTGAAAATGTGATGTAGATTGTTTAATTTTTACTAAAATGAAAATTAGTATTTGTATTGTGAAATGTAAATTTTTGTTATATATAATAATTCTAAAATATCTATTTTTATTTGTTGAATAATAGAAATTTTTTATTAGAGAAACACTACCGGAAATCGCTTAATGAATATAGAGATTACTATGATTACATTGTCATCAATAAAAAAATCTTATAAATAGAAATGCATAATTTGAACTCATTCTCTCTCTTGTCTTTGTTTTAAACAGAAGCTTATATAAATTTCTTTATATAATTTTATTTATCTTGAAAGTATATAATTAACTGAACAAAATGGAGTGGGAATAAGCAACGTGATCTGCCCATGGACTGGCCAGCATTATTGAGAAAATTTCATGGAGAAAATGCCAATTTACTATAAAAGGAAAAAAAATCACTGAAATTGCTTCATTATGTTATGAACCATCAGAATATTTTTATCTTTTAAAATGGATGTTACCTATAATTTAAAGATGGAATACAAATGTCAGAAGATATACAAGAGTCATATTTACCTGCCTGTGTAATTTTATTAAATCGATTGATCACATTTTTCTAAGATATGAATCAATTTAATTTCCCATCACATTGTCCTAGATAAAACTAGCATCTATTTATTTGCAATATTTTGAAATAATATTTGTTCATGAAAGGATATCTCTTCATATCAGTGTAAATATAAATTAGTATCTGGGTGTATAGCATCATATAAATCAAATAATTATTATTTGAAAGAATAACTTTGAATATAAAAGTTCTCATGAATATATTATATCTTCTCTGGTACAAAGACATACTATTGGTTTGTAGTTTGAAATATACATTAGAACTGTGATGCCATTCTGGAAATACAGTATTTAAAGACCTGTGATTACCATTATTATTGATATATATACACCTGGGTCTCGTTTTATGCGGATTATTTTAATGCAATTTTGAAGTTATGTGATTCTTATTTCTTCTTAATATCTTTCATATTTCACTATATTTATTAGATATCAAGAAATTTAAATTATTAATAACTTATTTTGATTTGAAATACTTTTTTTTTTTTCAAAAATATAACGTTATATTAATAGCAACTAGTGTGAATATGGCCTGAAGTTGTATTTAGAACTTACCTTCTATGTAAATAACCTATTTATACTAATGAATAAATAATAATAATAGATTTATACTTACATATAAAAATATCGCAATAAATATTCAAAAAATTTAAACTTTTAAAACGTATTATGTTATATATAACAGAAATAAATAATCTTTTAGATTTTTAAAATAAAAAATGAAGATTTTATAAACTGAAAATAATCTTTCTAATGATAATGTTTTGATTGCGATATCATTTTTTTAATATAGAAACAAAACCATTAACACGGCACAAGACTAAAAATGGCGTTAGTTGTACATCACATCACGAATAAAAATAAAGTGGCTTAACAGGTTTCTCTGTGCATAATTGCTGAGAGATTCTTGACTTTGTTTAAGGAGAAGCCACAATACATCACATCGAATCTGATTTCTTACCAGTTTACAAACGAACGCTAGCGGTAATGATTAAAATATGTATAAAAAATATAAAATTAAATATTGTAGTTTTAAAAAAAAGTAAAAAAAGTTTTTCTTGTATTAATATTTTTCAAATATTTGAAATTTTTTATTAGTCATACTTTATTTGCTTATTTTTTTAATGCGAATTTTAAAGTAATTTTTCTTTGTTGCTTTGCTTTTATGCGAATTCTGAAATTTTCAGCATCTATCCCCCATTTTTCAAGGTAAATTAAGTCTATTTTTGTGCAATTTTTTTTAATGCGGGTTTTCTGTGGAACCTATCTACTGCATAAAACGAGACCCAGGTGTATATATATTTTGTCTCTCTTTGTTTGAAATGTATATTTTTTATCAGTAGATATATATAATTTTAAGTTAAATGATAATCTATTTACATACCAAAATATAAGAGTTACATTTTACTAAATTTTGTGGTATAGTAATTATTATTTTAATATTTAAAATATATTCATATTTTTTATTGATTTTAAATTAACTTTAGGTGTATCATATATACTATAAATTCAAAAAGATTTTATTGCAATAAGTATTCACTTTGTTACATTCTCTTAAATTTTATCAATAAATAACTAGATTAATCTTTGTATGTATATATTTTGATTAATTATATTTCATGTGAAGTTTAAAAAGAAAATATATATTAAGCTCTCTTGTATCTTGGAAAGTCTGAACATTTTGCAAAATATTTATGCTACATAGAGATATTTATTTCATATTTGGTATTAAATAATTGGAGATTAATAGGCAAGCACATATTTAAATATGAAATTAAGATCAATTGATGAATTATTGTATATGAAATTAGATTATATATGTACATATCAATTTGTTTACAATCTATTCATCATATATATATATATATATTTTATTATGTAATTGATATTCATTTATTAATAAACTGACTATATCATAAAATTTATTTGAATTAATGATATCACATAATCCGAAATCAAATTCCAGGATTGGTAAATGAATATGGTTATATTTTTTTTTGTATCGAATTCTATTGTTATTAGCTGACTAGTTGTAAGCTTTATATGATAATCATAATCAAATATTTGCATGTTTTATCCAAATTATTATTGATTGGATGAGTACTGTATAGTTCTTGATTGGTCAATAAAATCGTAATCTTATTTAATTATAAGGTTGACAGTAATATCTTTAATTCTGTTATAAATCAGAATGATTTTCTTTAATTATATTTAAATTTAGTTGATGTGGATCATAAATCCAATTAAATATTAAATTTTAATCTTCATGCTTGATTATAATAAATGCTAATAATTCTTTTATATGTTTTGATTGTTGCAATATATAGTTTTAATAATTTAATTACATGAAATTTAAAATATATTGATATGATTATTTAATTGTACTTAAGTAAATATCCAATAGAAATCTACTATTTCTTTCGTATATTGGTATGATTGGATAGTATAGATTCAAAATTATCTAATAGCTTCATTGATATTCCATCCTTATTAAGCATTTAATTTTATTATAACTATCTTAATTGGCAAGAATAAAATCAATATAAGAATATAATAGCTTGGCTGAGTTAGCATAATTTATTATTTATCATTTTATTAAGTCTTTTATCTTCTTATAAATAGCATGATTAGTAATAGTAAATTAATATTTGAGCAGTTAGTATTATTAATAATTTTATTAAACTAGGATTTAAAATTAATTATTGGGTCATATATTTATTTAGATATTATGAATATTGTAAACTTATAGGACATATTAAAGCTGTTATTTCAATCATTCCTGAATTATTTTTTTTAGATATGAACCTCATTAAATTTCAGTATAAGTTTATACTTGTATAAGCAATGTTGGTACACAATGTTTGATTAGTAGGGTATATTAGAATTTAGTTGTTTAATGATTTATCATTTATTTTATTTGATTATGAGATATATCTTAAGCATATATCATTGTTTTGAGACAGTGATACTTGGTTTAATTGCTTGATTTTAATTTATTTTAAATAAGGTTTCTATTTAGGATACTTGAAGTGATGATTTTGTTTGTTTTCTGTTTATTCTAAATACTGTCTGAACTCATGATGCTATAATAAAGATTATGATCACAGTTTTGTTTTGTTATAGTTAACTGTCAGATATGTGATAAGATAAAGGATTATTCTAAGTATTGAATAATTATTTATTGATTGGTATTCATTTAGCTTAGTTTATTGTATTTATTCTCTTATGAATTATACTATTATTCACTTGGCATTATAAAATTAGTATTGTTTTTCTTTGATTTATATTTTATACAGTTACAAATGATGTCCAACTCGTGGCTCAATTTCATTCTGTTACATAAAGTGATCAATAACTGGGTTATATTTTATTCAGACCATATAAGAGATTAGCATATCACATATTTAGTCTGTTATAAATGGTACTCTATCATGATCTTATCTTATCCGATCTGTTTCAAATAGGTTCCAAATTTGTGGTGCATTAAAACGAGTATGCCCTAATTTTTATCTGTTACAAATGGCATCTAAATTTAGAAATAATAATAAAGATTATTTTATCATCTTTACATGTCAGTATAAAATACTGTCCAAACCTGTAAGGCAACTTTTTATTCTGTTACAAATAGCACAGCCAACTCGGGGTAATCAAAGATCGAAATTTGATTCTCATTTATATGCAGAGGAATATGATATTGTATCTTGTGTACATTAATAAGGTTTTATAGATGATCATATTGTTCTTTTGTAGATTTTATTGATAGTTGGAAGGTTGAATGGACAGATGTGTTATATGAAATAGTAAATAAATTTAAGGCATTTTATAATTTATTTTGGTTATGGAGAGCATATTATTTTTGCTATAAAAAAATAAGCAATTATGGAAACCAATAGTGTTGAAACATTTTCAGAACCTGAAGGTGTTATTCAGAGAATGTTGAGAAAATAATATTAATAGTAAATTTGGAGATATGGATAATAAATTTGAAGAAATAAATAATAAGGTTGGAGAAATAAATAATAAAATTGATAATAAAAGTAGAGAACTAAGAGAAGATTGAAATAGTAAGCTTGGGAAATAAATAATAAAATTGATAATCAAAGTAGAGAATTAAGAGAAGATGTAAATAATAAGTTTGGGGGAATAAATAATAAGATTGATAATCAAAGTAGAGAAATAAGAGATGTAAATAATAAGTTTGGGGAAATAAATAATAATTTTGAGGATCAAAATAGAGAACTAAGAGATATAAATAATAAGTTTGGAGAAGTAAATAAAAAGATAAATAATTAAAGTAGAGAGCTAAAAACTTATTTAAAATTGAATGATACAAATGTGTGATTTGAAGAGTTCAAATACAATCTTGGATATTAAGTTGAGAGAATCTGGTGATAAATGTGATGGCAGATTTAATGAACTGAAAGATCAGTTGGATAGATCACCGGAAAAATTGGAAATTAGGTTTGAAAACTTAAGTAGTGAAATTAAAACATGTAAAGTGTAGTATTTAGAGTTAGATAAGAAATGTATAAAAATTGAGAAAGCAATGATCAGGAAGCATCAAAATTAGAAACAAATAATATTAAAAGGGAATTGCAAAATATGCAGAATTGTATGAAAGTAGAAGAAGTGTATAAAAGTCATAACACTGATAATGAAATAAAGAAGTTGCAAAAAATGAGCAAGGAATTGCAGGGTGATTTAAAAGATATATGAGAAGAATTAAATCATATTGAGCAAGTGAAACCATAAGAGTTATATGATTTAAGAGACAGATTGGATTATCATCAATTTTCTTTACAGCAGTTGGAAAGCTATAGTAAGAAGTGAGAAGAGGTTTGTAATAAAATGGAAGACAATAACAAACTGTTGGAACAAGTAATATATAAATGTTTTGAGGAACAAGACATAAATCTGAATAATAAGATATCTAATATTAGAAGATAGGATGTTAAGAATGAATAATAATCCTGTTAAATGTACTGATAGTCATACTGATAGGCCATATAAATATGTAGGTTCAGAGGATAAGCTAAGTAAAGTTGATCATGATGTATCATTGCTATGTGGTGAAGGGAATAATAAAGTAATACACTGTCCAGAAGAGATTAAAGATGAAAAGATAAATGGCAACATAGTTAGATTTATCCAGCTTAAGGTTTTTAAAGGGGAGTATGATGAGAACTGTAGAATATTTGAATGCTAAGTTAGAAGAGTTGTTTTTGTGAAGTAGATTGAAAAATAATCAATAGTGAGTAGCCACTTAAGTGCATCCGCCAAACATTGATGGAAATCATTGTCCAACAAACTAATAACATATAGAGATTTTAAGTATGTCCTATTGAATAGTTTTGGATGGAAGACAAGTAGAACATCATGAAGCACTAAATTAGCCAGGACAAATATAGTTCTAATAAAGGCAAATATATTCAATTCTTCTGAAGCAGCGGCAAAATAAAAAATACTGATTGCATTTCCATTATCATAACACCAAATAATCCGATTAATTAGGAGAAACTTGCTGAGGAATATCAAGCAAACTTTAATTGCTGCTGATATACATACTGTCAAAGAGGTATCTGAAATACTCTGAATGCTTTAGGAAAGTGAAGCACTATAGAAAATAGTCATAAATACAGTAAAAAAGGGTCATGTATATAATGTTTCTCCTATTAAACTTATTAGAAATGGAAATAATAGAGCAAATAGATTCTATATGGGTAATAAAAATAGTAGAATTTTGCCATATGTAAATAGTATTAGGGCTAATCCTAAAAGTTATGATAAAGTAGAAAAGGGTGTGTGTATAGCAGGAAGTTATTCTGTTAGCATATTGCAGAGTAAAATGCTTGGGACTAGGCCTAAAACTAGCCTTTTAAATTAAAATGGGCTTGTTGGAATGTTTCTTACTGCAGAAATCTTACATTGTCATAAATTTGGGGAGCAATAATATTATCAACTATCTAACTTCACTGAATTTTGAAACTAAAGATAATGAGTATAATAGGGCAATAGAAGGTTATATAAATAACAATTGTTCAGAAATTAGCATCATTGTTCAGGGTATGTTGGTAAGGGCTTTGTTAGATTCTGGAAGCCAAATGTGTATTATATTGGAAAATTTGTATATTAAACTTACTGAAATAGAATTTGAAATTCCTGTGCTACCATTAAAACAAATGCAAGTTATAATGCCAGTGGTTATAAGGCAAAATTCTTTGCCCAGCAAGAGTGGTTGAATATCAAGATTAATTCAATAACCATAGAGCAAATATTTTTAATCATGTCTGCACTTATTCGTAAGGTTATAATAGGATCTGACTTCATGAATTGATTCAGGCATGTTATTGACTATGTTAATCAAATCCAAAATTTCAGTTTACTAGCCATCTAAAATAATTTTGTGGAGTCAGATTTGCATATAAAAATATGTGAATCTTCTGAGTTGGATGATGGCTTTAAAGAGAAGTTTTTCCAGTTACTCTGTAAATATAAGGATGTATTTTTTAAAAAGTCTTGTGTGATAAAAGGATATGCACATAGAATTTACTTGGAGGACTATAGTTCCTTCCAATGTAAAAATTGCCCTATCCCTCAACAGTACAAAGCTGAAGTGCAAAAACAAATTTTGATGAAATGGTCGAGTGGAAAATTATTAGAAAATATCCCTAAGCATATAATAGTCCATTGGTGGTCATCCGTAAAAGGGTGAATCTATATGTATTTGTTTGGCTGTGAGGTTCTTAAATCAATTAATAATTCCAGAATGTGATGTCCCTCCTACTGTGCAGGATATTGGCAGGTATACTTGCATGAAGTTCAGAAGTATAGTGCATTTAAATATGAAGGCTACTCATATGTTTTTGAAAAAAAAATGCTTTTTGGAATTGTAAATAGTAGAGCTGGTCAAACTCAGATGTTTGGATACAGTATTATCTGAAGAAGTCAAGGGTATTATTACCATATATGTGGATGATGATGTAATTGCTTTGTAAAATATCTTGGAGCATTTTCCTCATCTAAATATGTTTTTGGAAGAATATGAAGAAAAACATTTCAAAATAAATTTAAAAAAGAGTAGAATAGCTGTTAAGGAAATAGAGTTCTGGGGTCATATTGTAGGATCTGATAGGATAAAACTACATCCTAATAAAATTTAAATCTATTTAAAATTTTCCTGTTCAAGATAATAAAAAGCAATTACATTCTTTCTTTGATGTCTGCAATTTTTACTATAGATTCTATGAGAATTTTGCTTATGATACTGTTTATTAGTCAAAATTGTTAAGGGAAGATGAGAAATGGAAATGGATTGAAAACCATTCTACAGAATTCAAAAGGATAAAGTCAAATTTTTTTTAATACTGTAATCTTATCCTAGTTTCCAAGAAATATTTTATGAGCAAATTGACAGTAGTGGTTATGGTCTAGGAGTAGTTTTATTCCAGTTGGACCATGAAAAGAAACCCCATATATTATATTTCTTGAGTAGATTGTTGAAGGGTGCAGAATTGCATTATACCAACACAGAGAAAGAAACCTTAGCTGTCATATGGGCTTTTCAAAATCTTCAACATTATCTGCATCGATCTGAAATATTTGTTATTACAGATCATAAGAGCTTGGAATTTATTAATAGAAGTTATTTGAATAATGAAGGGCTAGTTAGGTGGAGTTCATTTCTTCAGCAATTTAATTATAGGATATAGTATTGTAAAGGCAAGGAAAATATTGTAGCAGATATTCTGAGTAGGAATCCTGTTAAAATAGACACATGTCATGATTATCTCTCTGTGAGTTGATTTGATGGAAAATTATTTGAAGAATTTGTCAATTTTACAATTGTGTGATCCAAAATTGAATGCTATTATCCAATATTTGGATGCAAATGTTGAATCTGTAGCAATTAACAAGATGGTTCACAGTAAAGTGATATTGGGATATAAAATGATTCAGAGTTTGTTGCATTATAAAGTAATGGAGAGCCATGAGCAATCATGGAGAATTGTGTTACCATTATATGTTAGAAATTGGCTAATTTATAATGTGCATTGTGTTTATTGTCACTATTAACCCCAGAAAGGTAGAATATGTTGTGTGTGGACTGTTCTACTAGCCTGGACTGTATGTGTCCATAGTGAACAGGCTCTGATATTGTGAAATCTGTTTAAGATCAAAATACTCAAATGCTGGGACATTACAACCAATTTTGCTTGGACATCATAATGATCTGTTAGTCATTGATTTCTATTGCTTTTGTCACTGTTTAAGAGATTCGTGTTTATTCTGGTCACTTATGATGTCTTTTCTAAATTTGTATGGCCATACCTGGTGACCAAAGCTAGTGCTGGGAATGTGATACAGGAGCCACAGATTGTAATGATAGGGAAGTCTAAAACTGTTTTGACAGATCATACTACATCATTCCTATCTAGGGAATGGAGAGGTTGGATTGAATGACAAGATATAAAACATATTTTGTGTTCAATTAGGAACCCACAGTCTAACCCATATAAGAGAGTTATGTATGTGTGGGTAGATTGTTTAGAGTATACCTAGAAAACAATCATCGTAATCAGGTGAATAAGTTGAAGGAGGTAGTTCATTATAATAATATAATGCAAAATAAGTCAACTAAATTCACTCCTTTATCTGCACTTTGGATATAGGAAGGCCATGTTAATTAAGACTCCATTGCCTACTATATCTGAAGAAGAGATGAATTATGATTGTGATCTATCAAAGGCTAGGAGAATTTGAGAGAGATGGGTAATTACCCAAAACTCTCATAGGCTTTGTATGTTTAAAGTAGAAGATTTTGTGTTTGTAAAGACTCCTCAAGTCAGTGACCTGCAGAAATATAAGTTTTAAAATTTTTTAAATATATATGAAGCACCGTTCCAAATAAAAAGAAAAGTGAGGGATAATGCATTTCTCTTACAAATCCCCGAAGGTGAAAAGGATACATTCAATGCCTAGAGTTTAAAGCCAGTAGTACCATCTGAATAAATGTAATTTATTTAATGAAATTAAAGTATTATTTTCATGTTGTTTTAGGATTTGAATTTAGATCCCATATTAGTTGGTAATAATGTCACTATGTACGTTTCAGATCAGAAGATGTGAGAATAAGATATAATTTTTTTTAAACAATGATATTTATGAGATGATAATTTATTACTATGGAATGTGATAAAAAGATAACTAATTTCTTAAGTATTTATATTCATGGCTTTTTGCATTACTTATGAAGTATTATATAATTGTAAAAAATAGGAATATTATGAAGTCACTTGAAGATGTGAAATGCATATGTGTTTTCTTAGTAGTGCAAATATAATAAGTGATAAAATATATTTAAGCTGTTAAATATTAGCTAGTGGTATTTGGTTTTAAATAATTTTAACAGGAATGTTAAATCATTTTACTTTATAAAAAAAATTTATGGATTAGTTAATTTCTATACAAGAAATCTATACTTATGTTATTTAACTATAATAAATTTGAAGTCATATTATTTAAGAAGTTATTGAGAGATAAAGATCTAAAGAATCAATTTCAAATTTAGGATAAGACTTTAGTGACTGTAAAGTGATGAAAAGAATACACAGATATAGTTGTATTTGCATTTATATCTTAGTCTATTTACATCATTTAATATGAGTATAGAATGTCTTTAGAAAAATTTAATTTTATTTAAATATTCTAAATATATTCAACTGTTAGTAATAGTATGTACAATGTTTCAAGAGGTGTTATTCTCCCCTTTTCTTCAGGTGTTACTGGCCTGTCCAATGACAATACTAACATGGAAATTGAACCTGGATCCTTAGATTTTTGTGTATTGAAATTTAAGGTAATGCTCTAACCAATTGAACCATCCAGCCAAAGGCAATAGTCAATAGAAATTTTATACATTTATCTATAAGGTTTCTCCTGATTTCTCTTTTTTTTTCTAAAAGCAAAGTTGATTAGTGGTTTCCATACATTATGTATAGTCACACTTATGTTTTTCCACATTCACATGGTATTTCATAGATGCAGTTTTTTCTTTTCAGCATTTCAAGTGTAGGCTTTGTAGATGTTAAAATTCTTATAGTGTGATATGGCTCTGGAAAGCAGTTCTTATGTTATACTGATTGCAGATTTTTATTAATTTGTCTGCTATTTTTGGTATGTATGGGTACACTATAGTACCAATAATTGTTTTTTTTCTTTTGATGGTTCTTTTTGTTATCTATTTAACGTTTTCTTAATAATAGCTGATGGATAACATTTTTCATAAGAGTTTGTTCTATATAGAACAAACTTCCTTTTCTCTATTCCATAGTGATAGTAGGACTACATGTTTTGTGTTTCTGGTATGATTGGAGGTGTAGGTTAAGTATTTTCCTGTATATGTGGGTTTTCAGTAAACTGTAGTTTTGATTTTGCCATGAGGGAGTCTTGTCACAAGAACATCTAAGAATGTTAATTTTTGTTCTTGTTCTGATTCTATTGTGAATTTAATTGAAGGGGGTATGTTGTTGATGTGTTTCCAGAAAGTTTGTAGTAGTGCTTCACCATGTGGCCATACAACAAATGTAGCATCTATATAGTGAAGCCAAACTTTATGTGGATATGGAGTAGTTTTTATGGCTATGGTTTCAAGTTATTCCATGAAAATATTGCTAATCAGGGGTGAGAGCCCAATATTTTGTTGGTAGAAGTCTGTGTTATATGCACTCATTGTGTTATCATTTACCAGATTTTTACATTTCACATTTTTAGAATTTCATGTTGAATGTGTGACATTATGACACACATTTAATATGAAATTCTAAATATTGACATTACGTTCAAAATATACAAATTGAATAAAAAATTTATAAAACAGGATCATAAAATAAATATGTAGTTTTTAAAAATTTAAATGAAAATATTGTGGCATTAAATTAATTACTACTCACCAAAAATCATAAAACATCCACTGGTGAATACTACCAACCATGCTGAAGACCTCTGATCTAAATCATTTTTTTAACACTAATTAACTAATAAAATAACCCAGCATTCTGGAAGAATCCACCTACTATGAAATATATCACTATTAGCAGTTTTTTTAAAGCATGTTTAATAATTGAATTTTTGATTCTAACTTTTTATTGGAACATCTATCATTAGTCAACCAGAATTCTAAATATTTAAGTTTTAATCTACTATAAAACTTTCTTTTTGACAAATAACCATTAATTTATTACCTTTCACATTTTTTGTTTTTCAACTCATTTTAATCAAACTTATTTTTATTTCAATTTTATTACCAATGTCAACAGCACTATTTATGATTTTATTAAATTCATATCATTAGGTTAAGATTGTCCTATTAATTGAAAATGTAAAACAATCAACTCAATTTTATCTTTACACAAATAACACCCAATTAGTATCATATCTAACAAAATATCAAATGTAAAGAGAGAAGTGACAGCCTGACTTTCAGTTCCTGATCATTATCTAAATTTTTTTATATAAACATAGGCTATTAAAATAATATAGGGAATGCAATAAATCCCATTGGGATATTTTATATGAAATATACAGTTTAATTAACTAAAAAAAAATTATAATAAACAGTAAAGAATGTAGTAATGAGATAACAATAATGATTGATATTCCAAAGTATAATCCAGTATTGTATATTGTACCAGTCAAAACATATTTATCCATCTAACATGAGCTGGAATTCACAAACTGTTCTTCAAACTCAGTCAAGCCCACGATTTAGGTCAGGAACCAGCCTGAATTAGAACTCACTCTCAGCCCCAGATCTAACACCTAATGAATAACATAATAGTGATGGCACATGAGAATTAATCTTAATCCGGCCGATTAGCAAAGCTGAGCGAAACAATGGGACATCTATTAACCATGACTAAACTAAAATATATATAAGCAGGCTTTACTTTTGGAAGTGGAGAAAAGAGGAATTCGAACTATTCAAATAAGTTAGACAATAAAATATATTTTAATATACTGATAAATTATTATACATTTATAAATTAAGTACATTAGTATGTGTGTGAATGAGCAAGCGGTAGATAATTACATAGTGTCATTCATACTATTATTTCTCATATGCTCTTTATTAGCTAAAAAATATATTACAAATAAACACACATCTTTGGTGGGCCCAATATTAAGATGCCAATCAATTATTAGAAAGAATTACATAATACTTCCATTAACGCTTTGATTTATGGTTCAGAAACATTGTGACTAACATATTTTTCTAGGAGTGTTCCGAAATTCATTATACATATGATATAAACTATTTTCACGCCATTGAGGTTGTGAAAATAAACAAAATACATTTGAAAACATTTGATTATATTTAAATCTATGACAAAATATTTAATGAAAAATTATTTTAACAATAGTAAGACGGACGCTTTATTTTTCCCAAGGCACATACTCTTAAATAGATATATAAACCACGGCAGTGGAATTGTATAAGATTGAAATAAATTTATATATTATAACGTTAATACTAAATCTAGTAGTAATATTTAGCATATATATATTTTGAGCAGAGCGCACTTTTAACATTAGAGCACTAAAACTGGGTCATGAAGCAAAAGAAATAAATACGAAGAAGTTTGCGGTGTTGACATAATAGCCTAAAAAACTAACTAAGAGGAAACGGTTGTGCTTCTGGATGAGAACGAAGTGGATGGGCATAGCGTGTGCCAGACTTAGGGAATCACCGCCAGAGGCCTTTTTATACGAAGAAAGTGGATGGGCATAGCGTGTGCCAAACATAGGGATCACCGCCAGCGGCCTTTTTATAAGAAGAAAGTAGATATGCATAGCGTGTGCCAAACTTACGGGATCACCGCCAGAGGCATTTTATACAGAATAAATGTGGTTTCAGATAGCTAAACTATCTATGGAACGAGGTACGAGAAGAAATCTATGGGTTCGAACTTGTCGCAACCCCCAGATTAGAAGACTAGAAGCACATAATATATCTATATAATACGAAGATAGGCTAAATGTCAGTAACGCAGTATGACTGAATGTCCCTAACGATATGAAATATAATTTACTGCTTTAAAAATAAATGACCCTTGTTTGACTACTATAATTTATATAAATAATATACTATGCCACTATAATATATATATATATATATAGAGAGAGAGAGAAAGAGAAGATTTCATTTAATAAAATATACATGAAGATTTTATTTAGTAAAAGAAACATTAAGATTTACCCCCATCCCTTTTCTACTATTTAAAATAAATCAATCCCACCTTCATTGATTTTATAATAACTGAAATATTTAAATAAAAAGATTTGAAATTTTAAGAGTATGGAAAATATAAGAAGACTGGCAGTTATAGAAAATAATTAATGCGTCACTCTTTCAGAATTGAATAAAAACAAAACATTTTAAAAGATTTCAAAGCGTTAATTAGCTTAAGTTCTGGATTTACCCCGGGTAGAAAATCCAGAGTTAAACAAATATATTTTTATCATAAATAAAATGTTGACTCGAAAAACAATCTGGCGAGCGTATTAATTAACAATACATTATATTTTAAGGGACGTTAATAAACTTAATTAATGAAGGCTTACTTAAAAAGAAGAAAGGATTTTACAAAATTCGACTCGTCAGATTGTTTAAGATTGGCATATTAATTAGAAAAGCATATCTGTATATAAAATCAAGTAATAAATAAATGACCGCACCAAGTTTAAAGAAAGTTAAGAGCATATGAGAGAGAATTAAATAAAATAAATTACTTAAGAGCAAATTACATATTAAAACAAAACAAAGTTAAATACATTAGAAGACATATTGATAGATGAGTTAGGTTAGATTTAGTTTGCGGTGACGGCTTGAAAAGTTACCTGGCAATTTTAAGAGTCCGATTTAAAATATTGCACATGCATGGCAATTGAAATGAAAGTTTTTAAATAATTGCAAGTTTCTATTAGCATTAAAGTTCTTAGGTCGGGCTTTTACTTTCTCTTGGGCAGCAGAATGAGATGGCCGCTGAAGATGATGATCCAATCGGGCCGAGAAGTGATGGATTTATGGCTACATTATTTAAGTTTCAAGCAACGTGTAATACGTTTACAATCAGTTCTCTCAATAGTAGCTAATCTAATCTGTGACTCAAAATTCAGTCATTTTATACTTTTTCTTTATTGGTTGTTTTTGAAGATGCAACAGTAAGATAATGTCCAAAAATAAATTCAAATCTATTTCCAGATTAGAAATAGATTTGACAACATGTTTATAACAAAAGTATCTTTAATATTAATCCCCTTTTAAATAAAACTTTAATTAAAAATACCTACCCCAGATTAAAACAATAGTGCTTCCAACCCTTTTAATTATTTTTAGACAATTACTGCAGCATCTTCCATATTGGATTTTACAAAATATACAGTTTAAAAGAAAAAAAACACAAGCAATTTAAAAAGAAAAAGTTAAAAAATGATGTATAATAAAATATTTTTAAAAAATCAATATTTTGTTAGTAAGTTTTTGCTCCTATATATATTTTTGAGTCACACCTATGTATTTTAATAAAAAAGAATTAATAATTGATAAAAAAGAATTAATAATAATTTTAAAACATGTTATTGAAACATTACATTTTATAATTTAGACGCACATCTCAAATATATACATAAAATATATATACACGACAAAAGGAGCTGGATGGGAAATAGGGATTTAAACATAGGTTAGTAAGTAGAAATATGAAGCACAATCTTAAGCTAAGATTGACTGCAGTGAATCTTAGCTTAAGATTGTGCTTCATGTTTCTACCTTCTAACCTATGTTTAAATTTTAGCTTAAGATTGTGCTTCATGTTTCTACCTACTAACCTATGTTTAAATCCTATTTCCCATCCTTAGCAAACAGGAGAAAAGTAAGAAAAATTTCTACATAACAAAATTCAGAAAAAAAACTCACATATACTTTCACATTTTATACAATCTATTTAACAATGAGTTTTCACTTTTAATTAATCAGTTTATCAAAAAAATAAATTACAGATTATGGATGGAAAACATGGTATTCCTCTTTATTAACAAAACAGTATTTTATTTTATAAAATCAATATGACAAAATTAAATCATTTTATATTCTGGAAAATTACGTATATATGAAATTGTATAGCAAATTATACACATACAGCTAATGAATTTTTCAGGGTGTGGGAATAATTAACAGGCTCCACGATTGGGCATCCAAACCTGGAAAAAAAACACAGTCTCTGTGCTGGTCAAAATCGTGTATTCATTCAACAAGACCAATAATCCATGCAAAAGTACCGTGGATCCAACCATGCACAAGATACATATGTCAGGACAAGGGTGAATCCTAACCTATTTGCTTAAACTATTGCCTCTCTGACTAATGGATAACATTTGTGACACTAGCAGTGCTTGGTTTTATTCCGTCCCAGCTGGAGGTCATGGTTCATATAGAGACTCAAAATAATAAAGGGTTTATATGAAAAATCAATGATTTAATGGATTCTGACGATTGCAGAATGGTACAGATATGATTTGATCGATTACTAATGGTTTGAACTGTAATAATGATAATTCTTTATGGCAACATTACAAAGAAGTGAATTTAAATCAAAGAAATATTTAAATAAATAGAGTAATTAACCTTAGAGATTGGGAGTGATGACAAACTAAGCTTATTTAAAATAACAATATTATAGGAATTTATTAAGGAATTTAGTACAAAATAAGTCAAGTCTTTGTTTATACAACTTCGTTATTTTCTTTAATTTGTTTTGATGCGGCTTTGACAAACAATGTAAAAGTTTGTTAATTGGTCGGCCAAAAACCAATCAGCAATAAAATATCAGCCCTCTTCAAGATATTACAAATAAATCTGTTTTATATATATATTACAAGAAATGAAAGATGGGCATTTAAAACACTATTACATTTAAAATCATTTGTATATAATGAGTGTGGGAAGCAAAATAGTTCTTAAATAAGTAATTGACAATTATAAAGTCAGATTTAATTAATTACGAACTTTGTTTGTGAAGGACATGCCATCATGGCAGAGAGCATTTCAGGTTTGCTAAATAAACATATAAAATGATGGAAGAAGGCAGTATGCTATTATAGATTACAACAAAATAAATGAGGTCTGTTATGAACCTCTGGGTGGCTTTACTAAAAGAAATTCCTGATATGTACAGGTAGATAAGAAATGTTGGCCCCCCAGCCAAAGCATGTCTCTGAATAATAATAATAAATGTGATGTGCTGGAATTCCCATACACATCTTAATGGCAATGCCCGAAAAGAATCCCTTGGTATGAACTACGTCTACTTTGAGGGAGTATGAAAGATTAGACTGGTCATAGTTAAATTTCCGAAGGTCCTGAGGAGTAAGTAGCAAAGCAAAATAATAAATGAATGGTTGTAGTTATAAATACATAATGCCTTAGACATATATAGATAGATAGTGTATCACTAACAAAATTAATAACTTAATTCCTGATTAACATAATCGGCTTCCTGACATAACAGGAAGTCCCAGAAAGCTTAGGCCATCAATGAATGAATCATAAATTATATTATAAAAAGAAAGGCAAGAATTAAAACTAAAACATAAATTGTTTTCCACACTTTACAAATATTTCATTTATTAATAAGTTATTAAATAGTTTATGAAAGATTACAAAATAAGACTGTCTTTTAATTAATATAGATGGGACATTGAATATCAAACTCACTTCTGATGATGTTTGACACTATAAAGCATAATAAATTATACATCGATTTTTTTTTACTATTTTTGACAAATAAAAATATATATGTATGAAACATATACTGACAAAACACTATAATGGATTTTACTTAATTGATTCACTAAAATTCTTTATTCTTTCAGAAATAATTACAGGGCTATTTTAAATTGGAGGTAATAGTAAGATACTTTTAAAATAATTTCAATCATTTAAAATAAATTTATATATGATGTACAAAACTAAACGAGGTTTCTATTAATTAATTTACGGGAAGTAAGTCTCCTGTAATGATTTTGACTGGAAAAATAAGAGGGAGAGAATTTAAAGTTAATAGCTCATTGAATTTTGTATTTGGAAATTTCAGTAAGTCAAATATTCTAAATAAACCAAAAATTAATTTAATTTTGCTGCATCAAAATAATGAGATTTTTAGAAGAATTGATATTTTAAATTTAAGAGAAAAATTAAAAGAGCATTTTAAACCAAGCCATATAAACATCACACAGATATATATAAATATAAATTAGTATTGATTTGGAAAACAAGTAAAACAGAATCAGTGGCTTGTGGTGAATTGGACGTTACCTCAGAATCAATTGGTATGCATTCCATGGCTTGAAACAGCAGTTACAATCAGATCATTTAGCAGGCTTCCTTGACACAGTATCGTTTCGGGCTAGGTCTTAAGAGCACCGGAAAAGCATGGTGTTGAGGTGGTGGAACAGATCTCTTGAGAAGCAAACGACCGATCTTTTCACCCCGTCATTTCTTTAGGCACGATGTACTGTAAATCTAAATTACTTTCTTCGGTGAACTGTTCTCAATAAAACTCAATAATAATCTCCTTCAATAATTTTTCACTATTTATGTGTTCTGGTCTTATCTACAGGATTCAATCTACAGTGACAACTGCCAATTGAAATTGCTCTAAGTGGTCCTCTGAGGTTGGTGCCTGCTTTGGAGGGAAATCTATAATTCTGCATTAACATGCCCCAAGGGTTGATTTGCTAATTTAAAAAAAAAAACAAGCATATTAAGTTTATCAGTCATTGTACTAACAAAATCTATTTAATTAAGGCTTAGATTTACAAAAATGTAGATTTTATTCAGAAAAATTTTAGGAATTTGGTACAATGACTTTCAAACTTATATTTGACATAAACATAAGCAGAAATTTACAAAACCTTTCAACTATTACATTGTTCAAATAATTGACTCTCTAATTACATTGATTAAAAGATAATTGAAGAAAAATGAACTTTAATAAAGAATTTGAAATATTTATAACATTTTATAGATATCTAGGATTTAATTCAATTTAATATAAGAAACACTATATACATGTTTACAAATATAAAATAAATAAACTAATATAAAAAGGTTAGTTTTAATTATAAAATAAGATTAATGAAATATAAACGATTATAATATTGATCAAAATATACTACCACCTATTATGAGATGGGTGTCAGTTAATATAATATTGGGTTCAAACCCAGACTAGTGCTGATGACATTGGCACTAGGTGAAGCAGAAATATATACTATATTTCCAGCTTCAATATTGAAGCAGTCGATGTATAGTCACATTGAGCTTCATGCTTCACTATCCATAACAACTTCCTGCGGGGCCCACAATTCAGACCTCACTATGTATATATGCCCTTTTACCCCCACACACTGTATGTATAATAATAATCAAAGAAAGACAAAAATATTTAGTAAAATAAAACATAGTGTGTGTGATATGGATATATAAATGAATTAATCTTAGTAATAATACTGAAAATAATACATTTTCTTTATATAGTTTTAACTATATATTTTTTATATTGTAACGGACAAATATGTACATTCGCGTAACAAAATCCAGAGTTTTAGTAAATCATCCCAAGGCTGACCAGCATAAGGTGGTGACAACCATGTGTCTGATATAGCCCCAGTTCCTTTACTAATGCTCAAAGATTTACTACTTTACGGATGACACATATGAGGCCACAGCAGTATTCTCTTTCATCATGTGATGGCAGTAGAACATCGGTAAAGCACAAGACTATGGGAAATGACATCCTGACTATAGCTATATTGATGATGTATGTGGCGGAACATAATTATCAAATATGGATTGTGAATCTTAACTAATAATTAACTAATCAATAATGACTTAACAATGAGCAATATTGAGACACTGAGAAAAAGTTAAGTTTAAAATAATTTAATGAAAACCAAATAATAAAATTAATAAATGAAAATAATTATTACAATGTGGTTATGTGTATTGTCTCACTCGCAGGTGATTAAGTTAGGGATACAATTTAACATTTAGATTTGGCTCACACACAGGTGATGGTTTTGGATATAATCATTTATGGTTTACTGAATTGCTTGTAGTTTGGTTTACATATATATATGACATGTGAAATCACTCGCAGGCGATATTACTTTTCTGGTTACAAATTAGTTACATTCTTTGAATTGTCATATATATGTATATCACTCGCAGGTGATGATTTTGTATATAAGCATTTACGGTTTATATATATAGCATTTCCAATCACAGGTGATTATAGTTTTAGGTTACAAATTTAATTTACTTCGCTATATATATATGTCTATCACTCACAGGTGATGAAGAAATCATACATTTGAAGTTATAGTTTCATGTGCTTTAATATTACTTTATAAACTTAGTTAATTTGTTCATGACTATCTATGCCTAGTTTATGCTATATAACAGGATCTAGATTTGCTCTAAAGCTAGCAGAAGTAATTATAAACATTTATAAAGAATATAACATTTTATTAAGCATGAATATTTAATATTCTCTATATAGCTTATATGTCTATGAAATTAGATTCGAATTCAGATCAAATCTGAAAATACAATTATTATGGTGGGATGAACTGATGATTGGCAGTCAGACTTCAGATACCAAGGCATATAGGAAATATACAATCTGAGTCCCTGCATCTCGAATGTGTGCCTTATTCATGGGATTTGTACCAAGTACCGGTTCCCTTTTTCACTACTCATTGCTGTGGAAATAGGAGACATTTTAGTCCAGTGATTGAACAACTAATTAAACTATGGGAGTCTCATGCTCCATTTCTGAGGATGCAGAATGGGGTGGTGCATACCCGACCGCCATCTGAAGGAGGTAGTTATCCAAACTAAGAGAGTAATGGGGTAGCCCTTACACATATGCCTATTAAAGAAATACAGCAACAAGTATATATGCCATAGCGTTTCTTAGGACCCATTTGCACTGCTGACTACATTATTATATAATAAAATTAGGATGCTAAACAATAGTTTCCTTCATGAAACTACCATAGATCAGTTCATTATATAGCATCTATAATTATGCTATCAAGGAAAGCTTATGAATCCAATTTATAAAGCTATCTATATAGGCATTAATAATTCTAGTGAGGACTACAGCATATTATGGATAATTACGATACAAAGTTATAGATTTATGCTGTATTTCATCACTTCGGCTAAATATTAATTCAGTATCACCTTTAAAGGAAATCTATCTTAGAGTAACTGTAAGCTTTTAATTATATCTTAAATAAGACATCCATTTCAAAAGGGTGTTTTTTGCTTGTGCATTAATAAATGCGAAATTACGTATATACACGTGAGAATGTCCAATCGCTTCTCACTAATGATTTAACTAAGAGTAAAACTCCGTTTTGAACAAATATAGCAAAAACAAATACGTAATTGAAAAATAATAAAATTTGGCATAGATTTGATTAAAAAGAAATGTAAGTTTAAAAATAAGATTTCACGTAAGTGAAATTGAAATTTGCCTTTATTTTAGTTTAGTTTAAAAGGGAATTGAAACGACATTAGCTGAGATTTGATTGATTCAGTTTAATATAAGTTTAAGTTGTTTATGAGAATTAATAACGGCAAATATTATCATTACATTAAAATATGTAAAAGCAAATATTATCATTACGCCAAATATATAAAATAACTTAAAATTTAATTATCATTTTAAAATAAACCATTTAGAATTATACGTAAATAAAAGTTATGATAACTCATTTAAAATCAATTGATTTAAGAAAGTTAAAACTAAATAACTTTTAATAACTCAGAATAAGATAAATATGTTGAACTAAATCAATCAGAATTGAATCAGCAAACCAACAAATAAATCAATAAATAAATTCAGTAAGCAAATCAATAAATAAATAGATAAATCGGTTATTAAATCACTTATGAAATCTTTAAACCAATAAATTAATAAATCAGGCAAAATTTTAGGATTAAAATAAAGAAAATAAATTTACATTTAAGAAGTGAGTTTAAAGTACATTATTATTATGGCCATATTTAAGAGATTTAGCTAGCTTTAGGAATTAACGAATTTTAGTTGAGAAGTTAACTTTAAGTAAAGGGAGTTCGTTACCGCTATCTTCTTTCTGCTGGCAAGTTGGTTTCATTGTTGATGGACTTTTTAGGTGGTGCCGGCTCTTACTACCCTGCACCCCACATCTGATAGATCTTCCCGAGGTCGAGAAGGCAAGGAAAAGTTGCCTTCTATCCCGACTTCATCATCAGCAGCAATTTTACAAAATACTTTGTCAACAAATTGACTTAAAATAATGTCTGAATGAGTTAAAGATGGCTGCAGAGGCTTATATATCATTTTACTCCCCTCTCCCCTGTCATAGTAGTTTTTAGATCTGTTTTTCTAGTTTTCTCGCTGCATTTCTAAGAAATTGTGGAATCCCACTGTGATTGATTTTCTACACGTGGTTTTACTTCCGGTCAACCACAGTTTTTCCTTCGGTCACTCAGGATAATTTATTCACTGTTATTTTAAAATCTATTTTTACTCTTAATTTGTAACTAGATCATAATATAGTGAGAAAGATTAAGTTTTATAAAGTCATCTTTCTTAGAAAAACAAATCCAAAAGATGAAAAACATTTTGTTATATATGTAACTCGATCATATAATTTAGCGATATATGCAGAAATATAATAATTTCAAATATTACCTTCAGAATAATTATTCTAAATAAAGAAATTTCTAATGTTTTAATTCTATTAACATTATTCCTTCCTGCATATATGTAGTCTCTTGTTACACATTCAAAGCATTTTCCATTTATTTATTACTAGAAATATATATGTGCATATTTGTGGGTTTTTACATATATAGATACATTTTTCATACTATATGCTAAGATATATGCACACATACATGACTAATACATTTAGGTTTAAATTTAGCCTGATTTTAGTACAATATTAACATGATATACGAGGATTTGGTGATAGTTATATATATAGAAATACTACTATAGAATGTGGTAGGTGAAATAGTAGGATTGACAGATCTGACTGTTTCAATATATATATTTTAATTGAAATTTTGGAATTTAAAAACAAAAGAAAAATGGGGAAGACTCAAAATACTTTTCAAATCGTTGCTAAGCTGAAATGATCTTTATCTTTGTTCAGATTATTTTTGCTAATTAGTAGTATAAAATTTAATTAAAATTATGAGGAATCCTTTTGTAAATTCTTTTAGTAAATCTGTACAAAAATCTAAAATATCTAAAATTGTATTTTGAGCATTATCTGTTAAAAGATTTTTTAAATTAAAATCAAGAGTTAAAGGGATAGCTGCAGGCAAGTGAACCCACATTCTTGGGGGGGTGGGGTGAAAAGGGTATAAAATGGCCTACAGAACAAGACAGCATTCAGTCAGTGATTTATTCATTCATTCAGTCATAAAATTTTCATTTAGTGATTGATATATTCAGTAATTTGTATAATTCTATTAATTAAGAAGTCAGCACAAGTTTCAGGACATTAACTTCGAGTAGAGGGAAACCAACACCCCTCTCTGCACCTCTCGAAGACTGTCTACCCCATGCCACTGCTATATTCCATTCAGAGAACCACGCATATTGGATTATCACCTGAATGCCATCCCTGACTGCTGCCTGCCATGTTGTATGTCTGAAAATCTGGAAGCATTAGAGATATCCATGTGCATTCCCCATATATCCGGAGGTAACCTCATTCCATATAGAGCTGCCTTTAAATTTCTTGTGTAATTCATTTTATATAGTATGTAATGAAACTCATATTTCCTTCATGTACTAGTTTATAAGTTTCAGTTCAATTTGCTTTTAAACTCTCTCTGTAATCCCCTACTATTATATTGTAAGCTTAACATAGCTTTTCACGCTTAATTCTTATATATTGCTTTGTGTGGCTTCATTAAATATTTTAGCTTATTTTATTTTATGTATGTACATAGGTTATTCTCCTTAATGTGCCAATACCACCCAACCTCGCGAATCTAAAAAGAAGTTTTGTTTTTTATTATTTGGGTTTAATTGGGAAAGAAGTGGGGCTTCATCTAACATTTATTAATAAAGTTTTGATCATTTAATAGAAATCGCTCACTAGTTTGGTTTTATTTTAAATCCTTTATTCTTGAATTTTATTTGAAATCTGCCATTGTGGCTGAGTGCTGATTTATTTATCGCTTTCAATTTATTTTCATTTGGTTATTGTGGGTTCTCCTCCCAGCCGATGCTATGACATATGGAAAACAAAGAAAAAAAAGATTGTTAACTTGAATATTATGACCATTCCTTTCTTCCATTACCCAGAGGTTAATTCTCTTAGTTAAGACGGATATGGAGATTGAAGTTAGATACAATTTTTATTTGTTTATTATAAGAAAAAGTTGTCATTCATTATAACTTGCTAATTATTGCTCAGAGGTTAGACTATTTCTATGCTTTAAACTATTAGTTATTGATTATATTATGTCTTATAATGTTACTCGCATACCTTTTATTTTATTATGGTATTTTATCTCTTTCATTTCTTTGTCATTTGGAAACTTTGGAAGTCCGAAGTTGCCTACTTACCTTTCTCCAAATCATTTATAATCAGAAGTATACGCTACTTTCTGTGTAACACGCGGTGTGGAGATTTTGTAGTGCTGTGGTTGACCATACAGCTGGCACTGAGTCTTGAAACCCAACCTCTCCAGTCGATATCGCTCCGCTAAAATACACAGACATACCAACCCTGAGTCATTTTCAAATTATTTTTTTTAAATGATAAAATATCCATAATTACTATAATAGCTGGATTTCTTTTATTGTATGCTAATGTCATTGCTCTTCTTATTAATTTGATTCCTGCCTGCATAACTTTCGTCAGTCACAATGGTTTTTTGAATATAGATAACTCATTCATAAAATATGCAATAAATGTCAGTCTTTCAGTATGTTGATTTTAAAACTGCTTTCTTTTAAGAGAGGGGTCGATTCCCATAAACGTAAATCAATTCGTGTTTATTGTCAAATTTTAATGATTGTATACCTAACTATTCCAATCATTAAAATGCCCTATTTATCCCTTATGTATCTGTTCCAAAGACATTATTTCCAAAACAATGTCAATAAAATATCTATATTGAGTTTTATATTGTACATAAATGATTAGGATTGTATATTTCTACCTATTTGTCAAATGTTTACTGCTAAATTCATCAGCCAAGTCTTTTATATTGTTTTATGCATCTACTACATTATGTCTGTAAATATCTTTAAATTGGCATATTAACCACCTCACAGGCTATAACTCACTAAATAAAGTAATATCCATTAAATGATTAAGAAAAGGTTAGTTTATAAAAGAAAATCCCCATTTTTGTAAATATACATCATCCCAAAATATGAAATACTTTTGTAACATATATAAGTGTTTGCTTAATATTTTATTAAATATATATAACATGTAAATCCTGGTTTTGAATTATTATTTTCTTTTAGGTAATAGTTTAGAATTAATAAAGATAACTAATAAATGTAATTCCTGGGCTACTCTTTGCCATGATCATCACCATCTTTTTGATCTTATGCTCTACTACTATGTTTCTGGGCCTGGAATTAAAATAATTATGATGTATCATTGGGGCTGTTGTTCATAGGGTCAGAGACTCGAAGAATTGGCAAATAGGTTAGAATCCAGGATTTCTCCTGACCCCCTCTGTACCTCGAGCATGATCGGATTCGAGGCACTTTTGCTCAGACTTTTAGTCTTAGTGAATGAGCAGACTAATTCGACCTGTACAGGTTTTTTTTTCCCCCGGGCTTGTATGCCCAATTGTGGGACCTGTAATTCTTTCAAACCCTGAAGAGATCATTGATGATATATGTACATTTCTTTTCTCTCCGAGTTTGTTTTCCAGTTTTATATGTATAAAATGTGAAAATCTTGTTTTTAAAAATTTAATACCCATGTGTTACAACCATAAGTGAAATTTTTTTCTGTATCTGGTGTTACAACCATATAAAATGTGTTTCTTATATTATATACATGAAAGTGAAAATGTTTTAAAACTAAAACCCATGTACTTCACCTATAAGTTATAAGCTGTGAAACTATAAGAGGGTATACTTCATGTTTGGTTTATTTTCTGTACATTATATTTGTAATAAGAATTAATAATGTGTAGTAAATATTTATTAATATTCATGAATTGAGTAGCCCAGATGTAAGTGTTTGTAAAATAAATTTATATACTGTTGGCTGGCACTGTAATATAAATGTGCCAACAGCTAATAATAATAAAATATAGTATCAAAATAAGTTCAAACCAGGATGTTAGGGATTAAGAGAGAGTTATATTGTTTTTCCACTGTTTTGCCATGTATATTTCATGAGCAAACATATGTATGATATTCAAACAAATGACTAATTATATTTTTTGCAATAGTCTCTATAGCTGCAGAAAAACAACCAAAACTCCAACAGCAAGGCAGTTGAGTTTTAATAGATTGGATTCATACATTGTTATGATCAACTATTTATTTTTCATTTGTAAGCAGTAGTCAGCAAGAACAAAAAAAATGCAGAATGGAGACAGTTGAAGATAGGAGGGGGAGAGGTGAATATCCTGCATAAAATAAGAAAAGAACAAACATAAATCATATTTCACAGAGAAAGTTATAAGTAACAATACTTCAAAAGAAAAAGAAAAATGGTGAGTGATGAAGAAACCCAGGAGAGGAAGATGGAGCAGAAGAAAGACCAGATTAACCAACCAGCATCCAGAATGTCTAACCCAGTGGAACCGGATAGCCCAGAAATATATTTTAAAGAGCCGGCCAAGTTATTTAATTATGAACAGGGGGATGAGTCATCCAATACTAACTTGAATGGTGAGGATAATATCTTTCAACTCATACAACAACTAATGAAAGAAAGTAGAGACCAAGAAGAAAGAATCGCAGAATTTCAGAGAAGGAATATGGAAATGATGGAGTTAAGAAGAGATAGTGATAAATTAAAAAGCCAAAACAATCAGGATGATGATGAGACATCAAAGTCAATGGAAAGTGACAATGCCAAACAGAATGAACCAGGGTCAGAAGTCAACCAGGAGAAAAAGCCTCCTGAAGCCAGCCCAGACAGGTCAGCAGAAGTGACTGATTTATTACAAGAAATGAGAGAAAGACCAAAAATACTGAAAAGAAAAGATGGCCATACTCCAACATGAGAATATAGAAACCATATAAAAGCTGAAACAAGAAGTGAGTCCACTCAAAAGAACTATGGAACCGGTTATGGAGGACGAAACAGATATAAAAACACCACAAACCCCAAGAGACATAAAAGCCGAACAGGGACTAGATTGCTGTAATGACAAAAGAAAAATAAATACAGAATGACCAGGAGCACCAATACAAGAATTAAGGAAGTACAACCTGCGGCTCGCACCCAGGGATCCTCATTCATATCATGTTTTGTACAAGCACAGGTTTTTAAGAGTGAACCACCTTGAAAGTCTGCAGGAATTGTTCTTTTTCCACCCAGAAAAGCAATGTTAAACAAGTGTCTGTAGCCATCCATTACTTAAAATCCATGGCTAAAGACTGGTGGCAGTCGCTGCATAAGCAGCCGACCACATTTGAAGGGTACAAGGCCATTTTACTTCAACATGACTGGAATGAAGAGCACCAGGAGGTATTCTGCATTCCCATATGACTGAAAAATACCAGAACAATTGCCAGGAAATGCATAGTCAGTTTTTCCTGTGCCAAGTGGCAAAATTCAAATCACTAACCGAATTCACATATTTAGACTGCCACATTAGACGTCTCTTCCAAAATAATATGCCTCCAGGAGTACTAAAGGATGATGCAAGTTGTCAACTTTCCATAGTGGATAGTATAACAAAATTCCTAACCTCAATAGACTACGGAAATCTAGCCCCAGAACAAGGGATCTTATAATGTGAGGTATTTAAAACCTTACATACCTCCAGACCCAAGGAAATAGAAATAAGTAGAAGCCATGAACAAACAAAGCCGAAAACAATGGAAAATGTGAATGGACATGATCTTGTTATGAATCCTGATACCAAACATTTCAATTAATAAAAAAGTAATAAGTTGCAAGAAATGATAGTTTTTTTTTCCATGCTATAAACCCAATCTAAACCGCAAGGCAGTCTCTTCAAAAGGAAGAAAAGTTTCATGCTCATTTATTAAGTTTGTTTTTCTCACCAAAATTATATTAGACTCCAACTATGGTAATTTTTTTAATTGATTTTTTACGATTACTTTAAGTGGGGAAGTATGAAGCAGTTGATGTATAGTCACATTGAGCTTCATGCTTCACCATCCATACCAATTTCCTGCAGGGCAGGCAATTCTGACCTTGCTATGTATATATGTTATTTCACCCACACGCTATGTATAAGAATCAAAGAAAGTCATAAAAATATTTAGTAAAATAAAACTGTGTGGTATGGTTATATAAATGAAGCATTAATCTTAGTAATATTATTGCTGAAAATTATACATTTTTATATAGTTTTAACTTTATGTTTATATATATTTTAATTGAAATTTTGGAATTTAAAAACAAAAGAAAAATGAGGAAGGCTCGAAATACTTTTGAAATTATTGCTAAACTGAAATGATCTTTATCTTTATTCAGATTATTTTCACTAATTAGAAGTATAAAATTTAATTAAAATTATGAGGACTCCTTTTGTAAATTCTTTTAATAAATCTACGCAAATCTAAAATATCTAAAATGGTATTCCGAGCCTTATCTGTTAAAAGATTTTTTTAAGTAAAATCAAGAGATTACAAGGATAGCTGTGGGCAAGTGAAACCGCATTCTTGTGGGGGTGGGATTGAAAAGGGTATAAAATGGCCTACAGAATAAAAGAGTATTCATTCATTCAGCCAGTGATTTATTCATTCAGTCAGTCAGAAAATTTTCATTCAGTGATTGATATATTCAGTAATTTTTGTAATTCTATTAGTTAAGAAGTCAGCACAAGTTTCAGGACAGGAACTTTGAGTAGAGTGAAACCAGAACCTCTCAGAGACTGTCTACTCCATACCACTGCGATGTTTCATTCAGAGGATCAAGCGTACTAGATGACTGCCTGAATGCTGTCTCTGACTGCTGCCTGCCATTTGTATCTGCCTGAAAATCTGGAAGCACTGGAGAAAGTGAATATATATCCTCATGCATTTCCCATAGATCTGGAAGTAACCTCATTCTTTATAGAGCTGCCTTTAAATTCCTTGTGAAATTCATTTATATAGTATGTAATGAAACTCATATTTCATTCATGTACTAGTTTATAAGTTTTGGTTCACTTTGCTTTTAAATTCTCTCTGTAATTCTCTATTATTATAATGTAAGCTTAACTCACCTTTTCACACTTAATTCTTATATATAGCTTTGTGTGGCTCCATTAAATATTTTAGCTTGTTTTATTTTATGTATGTATATAGGTTATTCTCATTAATGTGCCAATCCCACCCAACCTCGCGAGTCTAAAAAGGGGTTTTGTTTTTTTATTATTTGGGTTTAATTGGAAAAGAAGTGGGGCTTCATCTAAAATTTATTAATAAAGTTTTGATTATTTTAATAGAAATCGCTCGCTAGTTTGGTTTTATTTTAAATCCTTTATCTTGAATTTTATATAAAATCTGTCATTGTGGATGAGGGCTGATTAATTTATTGCTTTGAATTTATTTTCATTTAAAGATCGTAATTATGACCATCCCTTCTTGACTTTGCCCATAGGATTAATTCTGTTTGTCAAGATGGATATGGGAATCGAAGTTAAATACAATTTATTATAAGGAAAAGATGTTATTCATTATAACTTGCTAAATACTTGTTGTTCAACAGATTATTGTGCAGATGTTAGATTATTTCCATGCTTTAAACTATTATCTATTGATTATATTATGTCTTATAATGCTAATAGAATACCTTTTATTTTATTATGGTCTTTTAACTCTTTCATTTCTTTGTCATTTGGGAACTTTGGAAGTCTGAAGCTACCTACTTACCTTTCTCCGATTCATTCATAATCACAAGTATTCGCTACTTTGTAACGTGAGGTGTGGGAATTTTGATTGTGCTGCGGTAAACCACACATCTGGTACCGAGCTTTAAAACTCAATCTCTCCAGTCGGTATCGCTTCGCTAAATCCATGGACATACCACCCCTGAGTCAGTTTCAATTTTTTTTTTTAAATGATAAAATATCCAAAACCGCCATAATAGCTGGATTTCTTTTATTGTATGCTCAGTGTCATTACTCTTTTTATTAATTTGTGTCCCACCTGGCTAACCTTCGTCTGTCGCAATGATTTGTCGAATATAGATAACTTATGCGTAAAATATGCAATGAAGGTTAGTCTTTCAGTATGTTGATTTTAAAACTGCTTTTTTTAAGAGAGGGATCGATTCCCATACAGGTAAATCAATTCGTGTTTATTGTCAAATTTTAATGATCGTATACCTAACTTATCTCCATAATTGGAATGCCCTGTTTATTTCTTATGTATCCATTCCAAAGACATTATTTCCAAAATAAGGCCAGTAAAATATCTATAATTTGTTTTATATTGTACCTAAATGATTAGGATTGTATATTTCTACCTATTTGTCAAATGTTTACTGCTCAATTATAAAATGTCTTTTATGTAATTCATCAGCCAAATCTTTTCCGATCTTTTATATTGTTTTATGCATCCACTACACTATGTCTGCAAATATCTTTAAATTAGCATATTAACCACTGCACAGGCTATAACTAACTAAATAAAATAATATCCATTAAATAATTAAGAAAAGTTTAGTTTATAAAAGCAAATCCCCATTTTTGTAAATACACCTGGGTCTCATTTTACGCGATAGATAGGTTCCTCAGAAAACACACGCAAACGAAATCGCGCAAAACTAGACGTAACTTACCTTGAAAAAGGGGGGATGCGGACTGAGATTTTTCAAAAATTGTGTAAAAGCAAAGCACCAACGTAAAATTACTTTAAAATTCGTGCAAAAAAAAAAAAAGGAAATAAAATATGACTAATAAAAAATTTGAAAAAAATTGATACAAGACAAACTTTTTTTAACTATAATATTTAATTTTATTCAAAACTATATTTTTATGCATAATTTACAGTAATTTACATTTTTTTATACACGTTTTAATTATTATCGCGATTTGCCGATAAACAGGTTCGTTTGCAAACTCGTAAAAAAATCAGATTCTGCACATGAGAAAATACAACTAGCGCCAACGTCACTCTCATGTTAATGGTTTTCTGGTGACAACGTAGTTAGTAATTAATCTAACAACTAAAAATTAAATTCTTATTTTGTCTTTAGTTTTTTAATTTTCAATTTTAATTGTGCTCACTGCTATGACTGATTAAAAATAAACTTGCGGACACTAAATGATTAATAATTGATTACGTTCATTTTTAAAAAGCAAAAACAGAATGTGATTTAAAATGCAAAATTAACACGCACAATGTTTGAACAAATTTACATTATAATCTTGTAAAATTTAATGTGTGTATACATAAAATGTGGAAATCATGATTTTAATTTCATTATTGCATAAAATCTTACTATTATAAAGCACTGAAAATATTGAAATTGCTAAGATGAAAGTCGAATTCCAATAATGCGCTATTACTTTCAATATACGCGAAATTTATTATTTAAAGTAATAGCGCATTATCGGAATTCGACTTCCGGTGAAACATGGAATTGCGTAACTTCAAAATCATGTTAAATAAGTCCGCGTAAAAAGAGACCCAGGTGTATACAATGTCATCCCAAAACAGGAAATACTTTTGAAACATATATATTCATTTGCTTAATATTCTATTAAATATATATATATCATGCAAATCCTGGTTTTGAATTATTATTTTTTTTAGTTAATAGTTTAGAATTAATAAAGATAACTGTAATCAATGTAATTCCTTGGCTACTCTTTACCATAATCATCACCATCTTTTCGATCTTATGCTTTACCGCTATGTTCCCGGGCTAGGTTAGAATCCAGGATTGCTCCTGACCTGTGTATTTTGAGCATGACCGGATTCGAGATACTTTTGCTTGGACTTTTAGTCTTGTTGAGTGAGCAGACTGTTTTGACCGGTACAATATTTCAAGTCTGTAATAAATGTACCAACTTTTACTTTTACTTTACTTAGATAACAAACTCAACAGGCTGAATGGTTATTATATATTTAATTCTAGAAATATGTTAATGTAAAGCAGAATGTTTAATATATATTGTGCCAGGCATTATCAAATGTCCATGCACAGTCTGCTGTACAAAACATTACAGCAGATACACATGTAAATTTATATGTATTAAGCACAACAAATATATAAATGTGCTACAGTAGTAATGGAAGTGGGTTCTGAGCATTAAAATACCCACACACACCAATTTAAAGTCACATGAAATTGACACAGAAAATTGTACACATATAATAAACTCATGTATTTTTTAATTTTTTTTATTTGTATATTTTCAGTATATGTCATTTTATGTATTTTGCTTTTCTCTGAAAAATTCAAATAGAGAAAGGCAAACTTTATTGAACAAATGGATCACATGTTGGAACATTTTAGTAAAATATATAATTAAAGTAATTGTTCCAACATACTTGTATATATTTTTTTAATTTTGTAAAAACTGTAATTTTATTCCGTAAGCAAAGAATGTTAATTGCTTTGGCAAAAATCTGACCAAAAGCAAAATATTTGATAATAAATGTTGTAATTAAAATTTTTTTTTTTATAGATAAAATAGAAATTCTTTTGAATTGATATCTGTAATGAAGTGGTCTGAATATTCAAGATGGAAACTAATCATTATATCAAACCCTAAAATGTGGATTTAATTGGAAAAATAGAAAGGAATGTGTATGATCTAAATGATAAGGTAAAATAAAGGATTTGGCTGATTCATACTTCTCAGGGGGAGTACCTGAATTGGTTCTGTATGAGGTGGGTTGATAGGTTTTAGCTATTGCTGTGGGATTCATTTCTTTGGCATTCATTCTGGCCAAGTCATTCACTACTTTGGCTCCGGAATTCTTCAATCATCTAGCCACTTAGAGATTAATTTATGGACAAGACTATTGCTGATATTTTTTAAGAAGAAATCCATTACACAGTTCTTTTAAGAAATCTTGTTTTCTTAAGGATTTAATGAACCATTCCAGATAGCGGATAAACATTTAATAATAATTATTGCATTATACCAGATAGAAAATATGGACAAATCTACTAGAGCTTCCACTAAAATGACCGTGGGGTAGAAAAGCAGCCAATGCACCTGCCCTTTCTCTGTCCAAATCGCCAAGATGTGATCACGCCAGTTTCAGCCAGCCATGATGATGACAAAAGCTGCCTTGCCTACACCTGAATGAGATGAAATCCTCACCACACAGCCAATTGATTTGAACCCCTCAAAACCCAGTCAGGAAAAGATTAAGACACCTACATAAGTTTCTTTTTAAAATGTTTTATTAATATTGAATTAATTCATTCTGATATTTCCGATAATTAGAAATATATATTTTTTTAAATTATTATTGGTAATCATTGAGTAGCCACCATATCCCACTCAATGGTGCTGTTTTCACGCTAAAACACATAAAAATGCCGTTTCCGCGGCTGACATGTTCGAACCCGCGTTTTCTATAATACAACTTTTTTGTTGTGCTACAGATTGCAGGCCACTATGTCGCATCGCAGCACATAAATTTTCCGAATTCGCACAGTTTATAAAATGGTTGTGGTTTGGTGAGAGGGTGTGTATTTGAATTGGATGGATGTTGTTTTCATTGGATTTTTTTTATTTTAAAATATTGAAATGTTCAGATTTTGTAAAGTAATAATTAACAGACTTTTTAGACCGTAGTGTATTGAAGTTTTAAGTGGTAAATGTTGACGAGATATGTATAAAGTGAGTTGAAATTAGGTAACGCGTCAAGTAACATACTGTTCATAACATTCCATGAGACAAACAAGATTCTACCGTGTGTATATTTTTGAAATAAAAAAGAGTGTTAACACAAAAATATTCAGTAAGAAAAGTACAATTGTACACTGTTTTTTTAAATGTCATAAAAAGCATATATTATAAACATGGTTAATAAGTAAAGAAGACATTTTATATATATATTTGTTGTTGTTTAAAAAAGTTTTAGTTTTTTTCTTTTCTCTGACTACTGTTATACTTTGTTGAATATAGTTTACGTTTATTGTTATCATTTATTTTATAGATGTTAGTAAAAAAAAATATTTACAAAAATACGATTTTGATATTTTTTATTTTAGCATTACAAACAACAGAACACTAACCCTAAACCTAACCGTAACAACTTTTACTTTTAGTTGTCATTCTGTTTGAAATAAAAAATAGCGGTAATATCTGTTTGTCTGTAAAAAAAAAAAAAAATTTAAAACAAAGACTAAAAAAGTAAAAAATAGCAATAACACAATAATATCTGTTTCTCTGTAGAAATAAAATGTAAAAAGAAGACTAAGAAATTTTACTTTTTATTCCGATTATGAGTTTTTAAACAACAACAACAAAAAAAGCCGTAACCCCAGTAAAAAAATCTCCGATAGAAAATTGATTTTTCTAATAAAGCAAACTAAAAAACACGAATCAAATTGTAATTTGTTTATTTTATTTTACATTTATTATTATCATTTAATTTGTATACGTTAATAAAAAATAATATTTAAAATTAAATAATATTTAAAAAAGACTATTTTCTTTTGTTTTTATTTTCGCATTACAAAAAAACACATCAAAATGATTATAATTAACGACCCGGGAATGATCATATTTTATAATTTTAGCGTGAAAATGGCGCCATCGGGTGGGATATGGTGGCTATTCGACGACAACCTTATTATTAATCATTTAAAAAAAATAAGAGAAAGTACTGTCTCTCGCATATATATATATTGAATTTACGGTTATTACAGGCATAATGATACAGCTTTTACTTAAATCTTTTAATTCATTTTCCTATCCCAAATTCTAGTATTTTTAGAAAAGATTGCAATTCGTTTTTTTTTATTGCTATTTGTTTTTCTTCTTGTTGACAATTGTCATACGTAAATATACCTGTGTATATACATGCACATACAGTGGTAATATTCGGTATATACGACACCTCATGTTGAGTGTCTAAAAATGTATTTATCCGTATATCCTTTTAAGTTATTTTTTGTCATTGCGGCACCTTATGATGAGTGCCAAAGGGTTTATTTATTGTAAATTTCCCATAAGCAAGTCCACTAATAACTTTATATTTAGAATAGTAGTGAGTGTATAAGTGTGCTGCATGTATATACATGTTTAAGAATTTAGCGTAAAAGGCAAATAGATATAGTACCTCATGTTGAGTGCTGTATGGTATCTGAGCTAACGCAACCTTATTGACATGTAATATATGAAATTAGTGAAATATTTTATAGTGCAAATATATGCAAGCATAGCTTTTTTTTATTTATTACATTCGCTGTCAATAAAAAAGGTTTTAAAGTCCAGAGTAGAAGTGTATGTCTGTATAACCGAAAATCTTTTATCCAAAAAATATGTATCAAATCAGACAAAGTATAACTTATTTCCACAGGGTAAAAAGCTCAGACCTCTTCCATTCATTATGAAACATTGTAAATAGTTTTAGGGATTTATTATTTTTCTTATTCATTTAAAATTGTATTTATATTTTATCCATTTCAACGCATCAAATATATATATTGGTTGTTATTAATTAAGTATTTAGTATTTTTTATTATATCATTATTAGTATGAAATGGTGATGGATATCTGGGATTAAATAAATATTTAATCATAATATTAAATTAGTTTTGTTTTCATATTATTTATTTGATAAAACGTCCTCTTTCCTTATCAATTACCTTCCTATAATAACCATTTAACATACCTATTGAAGACCCTAGATGTAGAGTACTGAGCTAGCCACACGGGATATCGCTCTACCGGGGTGTTAAATCTTATTTTCATGCTCCGCTGTACATATGGTATTACATATCTTTCTAGGAAGGGGGGGGATTCATTTTTATTCCTTTCTAAGAGTGGCGCACAATAGCTATCTGTAAATAGACTTTTCTAAGATGTGTACTTACCATAGGTCCTAAACATTCGGGCATTAGAGAAGGATATTAACTAAAGGGGTTTTTAATAGACAGAGTCCTGTCAATTCACCCTTTCTATCAGTTTAGCTGGAAGTACCAATATATATGAGTACAGACAATCGGCTAAATTGGTATCCATTTCTTTCCCTGTTAAATCTTGATCACTTCATGCTCAGTGCAAGATTAGGAGCAGAATTCCACAGGGAAGTATGGTCCAGTACAATATATATATATATTGTTTTATTTGTGGACAAAATTCAAAGATATTTAGTCATAAAATAATTTTAGGAGATTCAGAAATTATTACTGATCTGATATGTAGTAAAGGCAAAAAAAGGTAAATATGAATTGTTTATTTATTTAAACAGATAAATTATTTTTTATAATTAATTCATTTTACTGTGAGTGTTACAAAAGAGTTTATATTTTATAACATATTACATTATTTAAGATAAATACAATTATACACAAAAACAAAATATATATACATTCGTCAAACTATTAATATATAAAGAAAATTTTAGCATATTTACAAATATTTATTTTATAAATACAATTACAACAAACAGATTATAAAATATCCTCTATTTTTATTTTTAATACTTGAACGAAAGTCACTACAGCCTGTCATGGGGTGTTTTTACTTTTAGTAACTTACATAGATTTTTTTTTAACTTAGAATAACATCTAGTAAATATATATATATATTATTCCTGTTTTTTTTTTTTTTGCCCAGTTGATGGAAAATATTATCTTGTCGAAACATCCATATATTTACTTTAATATTATTTTATTAAACATGGTTGCTCCTGAAAACGTGTTTTATAAAACATTTTTTGCTTACAAGAATATTCATTTCAACATATATATTGCACCCTCACTTCCGGGAAAATATAATATATAATAAAATAGGACTAGCTCAGATAAATGGTTATGTTCAGCTAAAATACATCTAATCAATAATAATGATATTCTATGATACTATCTATTATTTTAACTAGCTCTAACTAATAAGAAATATTAAAATGGTCCGGTTTTATAAAATAAATAAATAAAATATTAATAAATCATGAGACAATGAAGTGAAGTACAAGTAGCAATTTGAATTACATTGAGCCAATATCCCACAGGATACAACCTCAATGACAGAAGAATACTATCCCCTCTATTATTTTAAATAATAACAAATTCATAGCATTCCTACGACTTTTAAAATAATAATTAAATATAATACTGATATATAAATCCTAATCTCTTTATTAGAAATAATATGACTATGTTAATCTCAGGTTTTTTAAACTAATTCGAATCATTTAAAATTTCTTTAGTCAGGTATGGTAAGAGATTTTATATCATCCTCAACTACACCTAACTAATAATAATAAAAAATAATAATAATCATCTTCAATGTACAATTCAGTCATCTATTTTTCCTTGTTATAGTAATTATCAATAATAATAACAATAAATAATATAGTATAATCTTTTATCTTTCATGTGGCATCTTAAATAGAATGGTGGTATAATCTGAGAATATGTTGCAGCAAGTAATATTATAATTCTATCAAATAAATTATATGATTAATTTATGACCATAATGATAATAATGTAAGAATGAAATTTCACCAATAAATCATATTATGAATTACTGTAGTTTCTCAAATCAATAATCTTATTCGTATTATGCAAATATTATGTTTTGGTTCAATATATCTGAAAAATCGTATGTGTGCGGTATGAAAAATCAATGTAACACAAAATTTATAAAACAAGTTTAACAAAATTTTATTGTAACACTTTTAACAAAAAATATAAACTATGTACACTATTTACAATTAAAATCTTGGATAAATTACATACTTTTTCATTTCAAAAATAAAATCTAAAAGTACCTAAGCCTTCACTCTGACTTAGAACTTTTTATATTTCTTTGCAACAATCACAATAATATTCACGGATACAATTATAACTTAAAATATATTGTCTACCAATTGAATTATATTATATGTTTTTCATAAGTATACACAAATTTTGAAAAGATAAACTACAGAAGTAGTACTTATTTTAATATATGTCTATCGATTTATACTCAATCAAATAACTTTTATTATGATAGTGCTGACATTATCAAAAAATATATATATTTATTTTGGTTCATTAATAAATAAGTGGACTTAAATAAAATAATATAATTAACATACTTTATACTTCTTGCTTGGCATTAATGTAATATAAAATTCTATGTGTAGTTTTATGCGTGTTCTAAACATACACTATTTCTAAAATATAAGTACTTGTTCTATTTTATGTTGTTTCTCTGGATGTATTATCCATTAAAAATATGCATTACATGTATGATAAAATTATTTAAAACAGTCTCATTAATAATTTTATTATCACTTATATATTTTTATAAAAAATAGTTTACTAAATACGGAAAATATTTATGATTCTTTATCCTTCTATTTTAAGTTTACTTTCAATTTCATTTGTATTTAATCTCAACATACATCAAAGCAAGAAAAACCTATCTTATCCTCTTCCAAAATAAACAATTCTACAATTCCCAAAATTATTTATCATTCTCTTTCAAAATACTCTTGTGTACAATGCAATAACTTTAGAAATTATGATAGCAATTCGATGCGTAGGTATGAAGAATTAACTAGAGTATTACTCAATAGTATAAACATATAAGATAATCAACATGGCAACAGTGCATAAAAGAAAAGAGGCATGACTTCTCTGTCTAATAACCTCTTTATAAAATAATGTCCAAGCTATTTATTTAGCTTTTTGGAACATTAATACTCAATACTAAGGAAAACACTGCCATGGAAATATACAAGTTACAGGGCTTAGTTATCTGTACCTGCATAATTATTAAGATAATAAAATTACTTTCTATTCCCAATAAATCCCACATCTAAGCACCCCTTTGGTTTCTTTTCATACTTCCAAAGTCACTACCACTTTAAAATTTCATAATAGATTTATCAATCTACATCACCAAAATTATCAAAACATTTTTCTAAAACAATAAATAAGATTCACGTATATATTCAACATTCTAGACTACTCAACAAGAAAAGGTTATTTCATTTTCAAAAATACATCAATAAAAATACAAATGATTTTGTATCGATGTACTAAGTCAATACTTTAAAAGACTTTTTTAAAAATAATATGGTTTTTTAACTAAAGAATCATATAAATTATATTCATCGTTAAATCATATTATGTTAGTAATATAAAATAAAAGTATGCATATTTTTTTTAAAATCTAACTCATATAAGCCTTATGTGTGTTTAATGCATTCACGCATACCCATACGTTCATACAAAAATACGATAAAATACTCCAAGCAATCTAAAGAAAAGAAAAGAAATACATCATGTAAAAAATTAATATTTTATAAATTTTACTCATAGTGACAATTGCTAGTTGGTCACTTTTAGACGTTTTCTGGTCCACATTTCATAAAATATTACATAATATTAGCATTTACTCAGCAAAACTATCATACACAAAAAATATTTATAAAAAACTTTATAGAAAATTAAATATTCTTTACGATAATTATTACACTATGTTACTAGATATTTTATATGTAATTTCCTGCCTACAATAATAATAAATAATAATAATAATAATATTAGTACATAAAATAATTAAATAGTTATGTAAAACTACAATCCATCAAAAAGTTATTTTAAAAAAATGTTCTTCGGATATTTTCTATTATCAGTCCTTGTAAATGCTCACTCCCCCAATGCATGTTACTACGACAATCATTGTCTTAACACTTGAGAACAAAACTTTTCTCCCCTGCCATACAACACATGATCAGATGATTTTTTAAGGAAAAAGAAAATGATGAAAACGAAAAAATGAAAAGAAGTCAACTTTTGAAATCTGAATTCATCTATAAAAATAATCATTAATCTTTGCTTGAAAGTTTATAAAAATTATAGTCCTTAGTCTATATCTTTCACAATAATGATCATTAAAGATGATATTAATTTATAATGTTAAAAATAATCCTCCAGAATTTTCTGTTATATAGGATCCTGTATTGGGCTTCTGATGCATCTATTACAGCTATATTAATTCAGGTGTATTTATACGTAAATTGCGCATTTTTTGTTCCATGGAAATTGGCTTTTAATAATTTAATAAAGTTAGCATAAAGCTAGTTATCCAGGTATTTCTCTTCCACTTAATAATTTCCAATATCGGTTTTCCTCATATTAAATACTTGCGGTCTTTTTAAATAGTGAAGACTTGTGATATAAAATATATTTGCAATAATTTTAATCTTCTTCATTATTTTGAATAATAGTTCAGAATAAACTTCTAAAAAATATTTCCTTTAAAACATTTACTGCAACTCTTTTAAAAAACAATATATTTTTAAAAATATTGAGAATTAAAAATCTTTACCATATAGCTTTGCTTTTTTAAATAAAGCTATCTTTTTTCACAATAAAATGTATTTATATTTAATTTCCTGCAAACTTTTCTGTCTAATTCTTTCCACAATGTCTGAGATATTAATATAACCAATATTATATTTTTCTTCATTAATAATTTTAAAAATATATTATGACTATACCTCCATCCTTTCCACAGATATACAACTACTTTTGGTCTGAATTCTATAGTTATTGTGAAAGCTGATTTAAGTTTCCATAGACTACTTAGCAGGGAATCTTTGTTGCTTTAACAGTGCATGATTTAAACTTGATAAGCTAATAATTTTTAAATACTCTCTTCTAGAATAATTCCTATTAATAAATTGTGCAATACTTTAATATTTTAAAAATAATAACTTATTAAGAGAGCACAGAATTGACTTTTAAAGCGCAAACAATTGATAAAAGCACAATTATGTTATTAAAGCACACAGAAACAGGTGAGCATCTGCTTTTATACCAAAATAAATTGATGATTTGATTGGCTATTTAGATCTTCATCTGATGATCTAATTTACATATTATTTAAGATTGCACTATTAAAATTAAAAATTTAAATCATGACTCACCAATTAAAAATTAAATATTACATTATTTAATTCTAAACTAATTTTATTTAAACCAACTAAACATTTTAAAATGGCATTTTAAAAATAATATTTTATTAATTTATCCAGCATTTATTTTTAATGTATCCATTTTTAAAAATCTAATTTTATTAACTATATTTGTTTTTAAAACCTTATAAATATTTTACAACAGCTAATTTTTTTATCTTTTTTTAATCTTGTCTGGTGACCAACAAATATTTTCAATTTTAAAGCAATTTTGAAACTTTATTAGAAAAAAACTTGTAAGCATACAAGTATGAATATTTGTGTCATATGATCTATAAATCCAGACAGAATGTAACAAATTTTTTTATAATTATTGTCTGATAACAAAACTGAATATTTAATTACAAGAATATTATATTAAATAAATACTAATATAATAATGGAATTTAGAAAAATAATTTTGATACCATAAAATTAAACACATTTGTCCCTACAAAATATTACATTTTAAATAAATAATTTTATAATACAAATATTAAGTATAATTTTTATTTTATAATACACTAGTTTATCTAATTTTAAGTTATTACTTTTTGTAAAATTTAGCTTTTAACACTTATTCAAAAAGACCTTTAATATACTATTTTATTATGGCCAGTTTTTCCAACCATACAAAATTACACTACTTAGCTTTATTGAGCTATATTCAATATATTAGTATAGTTTTATGCATTTAATACTCTCTTTTTTACTTTAACAAAGCTTCTAAAAACCTTATCAATATTACACAGTAGTCATACCAATTAAAATATCTCTTCAATTTAAAATTTTTTAGAAAATTGACTAAATGAATTCATTTGGACCTAAACAAAAGGGTACAATATATATACTCATAAATGTAATATTTTTAGAACTTGCTTGAAGTTTAGTTAAATTATAGAGTGAACAATATATTGTTTTTCTGAAGGTTTGTGATGATGGTATTCTAGTTGTATTTTCATATTGGACTATTTCCATCATCTAATATGTGTATTGAATGTTTTTGGAAAAATTTAACTTTATTTAAATATTCCAAATACATTCAACTGTTAGTAATAACACATCAAACAGGTTAGTATATGCACAATGTTTTGAGAGGTATTGTTCTCCCCTCTTCTTCAGGTATTGCTGGCCTGACCAGTGACAGTACTAGCATGGGATTCGAACTTGGGTCCTTGAATTCTTGATTATTGAACTTTAAGGTACTGCTCTAACCAACTGATCCATCCTCCAAAGGCAAGTCAGTAGAAATTTCATATACTTATCTATGAGGTTCCTCCTGATTTCTTCACTTTTTCCTAAGAGCCATGTTGATTAGTGATTTTCGTACATTATGTATAAGTCACATTATATTGGCTTATGGGATTTTTGCCATTGTCATGTGAGCAGCTTTTTACATTTTCTTCTTTGTATCTTTTCTTATCTATCCAATATTTTTGTATTTTCCCAATTGAACATATGTCATTGGCACATACATGGTGTGTTACCTTAGATACATCTGTTTTTTCTCTTCTATCATCAGTTTATGTTTTTGCAGGCACTTTTCAATGGGATGAGAGTTTTACCAATGTATGTTCTTCCATGTTTGCATGGTATTTCATACATGCAGTTTTTTCTTTTCAGCATTTCAAGTTTAGGCTTTGTAGATGTTAGAATTCCTCATAGTGTGGTCTGACTCTGTAAAGCTGTTTTGATGTTATACTGATTGTAGATTTTCCTTAATTTATCTGCTATTTTTGGAATGTATGGCACATTACTGTACTAATAATTGTATTTTCTCTTGATGGTTCTTTAGGTTGTCTATTTAAGATTTTCTTAATAACAGCTGCTGGATAACCATTTTTCATAAGATTTTCTTTCATATAGATCTTTTCTTTTTCTAAATCGTAGGTTTCTGAACAAACTTCTTTTGCTCTGTTCCATAGTGATAGTATAACTCCATGTTTTGTGTTTCTAGTGTGATTGGATGTATAGGCTAGGTATTTTTCTGTATGTGTAGGTTTTTGGTAAACTGTAGTTTTGGATCTTGCCATGAGGAAGTCTTGTCACAAGTACATCTAAGAATGCCAATTTTTGTTCCATTTCTGATTCTATTGTGAATTTAATTGAATGGGATATGTTGTTGATGTGTTTCCAAAAAGTTTGTAGCAGTGCTTCACCACGTGGCCATACAACAAAGGTATCATCCACGTAGCAAAGCCAAACTTTAGTTGGATAGGGAATAGTTTTTATGGCTGTGGTTTCAAGTTCTTCCATGTAAATATTGCTAACCAGCGGAGACAGTGGTGAACCCATAGCCATTCCTTGATTTTGTTGGAAGAATTCTGTATTATAGTGAAAGTAGATTATTTTTATACAGAATGTTAATAGTTCCATTATGCTGTCAATAGGAGGAGCTGTTCTGGTTTGTAAACCGTTATCACCATTTAATCTTTTCCTTACAATAAACAATGCTTTTTAACATGGTACATTTGTAATTAAACTTTCCACATCAAAGCTTACCAGTAAGTCATTTCTTTCAATTTTCATGTTCTTGATTAAGTCTTCAAAGTATCTAGAATCCTTGACAAAGGACTGTGTCTTGTAAGCCGAAGGACTTAGAACTTTGTGAAGAAATCTTGCCAAGTTTTGGCAAGGTGAATCTCTGGAACATGATCCTTATGAATTTTAGGTAGACCATAAAGATGAGGAATTTCATTGAAATATGATATTTTGCTTTTTTCTGACTCAGTGAAATACTTGCGATGCTTTCTGAGTAATGCTTGTAACTTTGTTTCCTTACTTGGTATCGGTTTTTTTGCCACTTTTCTATATTGGCCTGCTGTGAGAAGTTCTTGTATTTTGTTGTCATAATCAGTTGTATCCATTACAACTTTTGCATTGCCTTGTCAGCAAGTTTCTTCTTTTGATGTTCTTTTATTTTTCCATGTAATGTAGAATATGATTTTCTTACTGCTTGAGAAACTTATGTAGTCATCATCAGTATGTTTACTTTTTAGAAACCATTCTACATTTTTAATGGAATGCATTGTTTGATACTTAGAAAACCTTTGAGCATTTATTCTTTCTCTTAATATATCTTCACTTGCTCTCTGAGTCATTTTCTCAGCTGTCTGAGAATGAATTGGAGGTTTTAGTTGCAAACCTTTTGGAATTATCCCTTCAGATTTACATTGTAATGATCATGCACATTTTAAACTGTTTTTCCCTTATGGAAAAAGATGAGGCAGAAAATATTTTGATTAATAATGCTTATTCATTAACTAGATTTATTATTTCTTATATTTATTATTTTAACTATATATGCTGATTGGCTTATTACTGTCTACATTTGCTAATTGACCACATATCTTTGTCAACATATTGTACTATTAACATTTTGACATGTCATATGATATCTTATTTAACCACTATGGACATTATTATTATTATTATTTCTTTTCATATTTATTTAGCACTTCCTTGCATTGGTGATCATACATTCAAGCAGAGGGGTAGAATATCATTGATAAATTAACCATCAATGGTACCTATGGCCAGATCATGGTTACATGAATGCATAGCCCCAATCTTTTTTCTGACTATAGCATTTCTCCATACTGATGGAACAACATCCATCATCCAAGGCACTTTATTTGTTTTGAGAACAAATCTCAGGCACCATCCAGCCATATAAGTTGTATATAACTGGCATTCCCAGACGACAGGCAAATGAACCCAGTGCTTGAAATTTATCCAGTATAACTCAAACAGCTTGAACAGGAGACCCAGTGCAATACTAACTAATACATGGAAATATTATAATCTTACACTCCTGGTAATGCAGTTAAAAGAAAGGATAAACCAGGCAACATTTAAATAAACACTTTATTCATACGCACACACAATCAAATATTAAATACAATCAAAGAAAGAAAATAAATAAATATACAATAACTATTAGTAATTCAATATCATTAATTATCCTTCATTCTTTTAAAAATTTTTAGACACTTAATTTACAACTGAGAATGTTATATTTACCTAGATTTTTTCATTATGATGAGATGTCATCTTTTGGCAGTTGACACATTTTCTTTGGTTCTGATTCTCTACATAGCTGACCATTTGGTCTCCAGCAATGACTACCTTGGTTTCTTTTCATGCTTTTGACAGACAGTAGGTGAGACAGAGTATACAGCAGTGTCTGTACTATGGTTGAGTCATTGATCACAAGTGAGAGAAGTTGATGGAGCCAAGGACCCATGACATGAAGCTCAGACAAGCACTTTTAAAGTTTTTTAGCAATGCATGTTGCTATTTTTATAGCTTTTACATTTAGATTTTTCACAGCAAGTAATAACTGACTCTTGTTGACTCTTACCAAATTGGAGTAATAATAATCAATAATAATAATGGACAAGCCACAATTTTTATACCTACCTTTCACATTGTCTATTTTTATCATCTTTTTAATCTGGTTTTTAATTAAATTTACATTTATTTATCTAATCTTTCTTAGATTCTTCTATTGTCTTATCGGCCAGGAATCTTTCCAATATTTAAGTGCAATCCTGCCAATGAAATAGTTTACAATATTTTTTTCACTAATTTTATTGAAAATTTTATTTTAAAATCTTTTACATTTATTTATTCTCATTATAACATTTCCCTTTTTTTTTTTTTTTCAATTATAAAAAAAAGTGGGTTTTAAATCTTTATCTTACTGGATTCTCTTTTTCCACCCTTACTCTTAATAAAAACAATCTATTTTCAAAAAAGTAATGCAATATTTCCTTTTTATTAATTTCCTTCTTAAAATCTACTTTTAAGCTATTTTTTTTCTCTTTTTTTTTCATTTTTTTTTTTTAATTATTAAACATATGTAATACAGATATATGTGTGTTTTACAATATATATGTTGTGAGTGTTACAATATATTTAATAAATAGTTTTTTCAACTAGTATGAATGTTTGATTTAATATGTACTGTATGAGTATACAATACTTCACACATACATATAGTTAATATATATACATTGTATTAATTTTTATCGTATCAATGAAAGTAAATAGTAAAATAGTATTTATTTCATTCTTTAAAATGAAGCCATTGTTTACTTACTAATTCATTAATAAAACACAATTGACAAAGAGATAAGCTTTAAAGTCAAATTTATCAATGAAATAAAGGAGATGAACTTAATTTAATGAATAATATAGAATTATATCACGAAATGTAATGTATAATATGCTCTCGCAAGCTCATTCCAGTGGAAATCCTAAATCAAATAATTTATTTATTCTATCTTTTTGTGATATCCTAAAAACTTCGTACAAGGATTTTTACTGTTCATTATAAGATAGACTCAATATTTTGAATGATTTATTAATAAAGTTTTATTAGAAAGAAAATTCTAATATTACTTAAATAAAAGTAATTTGTAAATTACTCTATTTGAATATATTATTTTCCTATTCTATAAAAATCATTCTAATTTGGAGTTTTGATTATAAAAATCTTTCAAAAAGCATTTTATAAAAACTTTAACCAAATTTAACTGAAGAACATTATTTTTGAAATGCATAATGAATAGAACACCAGTTTTATCATAGAATAATAAAATGTGCTTACCTGACCAAATATATATGTAAATAACAACTATTACTAAATGCCTATAAAATTATATAAGCTTTATCTACAGAATGAAATTCTAATTGTCAGCAAAACTATTTATAAAAGAAGATGCTATCTTCACGCAAGAAGGAAACTGGAGAACAACTGGAAATCTTATATTGCCTATACTAATGCATAATAACCAAGGAATTAAGAACTTTATTTTTGAAGGACTTTAATACATGAATTATAGGAACATATAGGATAATTGCATGAACTTTTACAAATAATATCATCATCAGGAATTGTGATTTGTAAACATTAATTTCAATTCCTTTGCCACTAAATTCATTTCATTGATGAAATGAAGAAGAAAAGAAGATCGATAATTTAAATATTTTTTTTATATTTAATAAATTTTAGATCTCTATAAGATGTAATTTGATAAAGGTTGACTAAAGGGTACTAAAGGTATAAAGTTAATATGAAATTAAGCAATTAAATATTCTTTATATTACATTTTTATGACTTGTCACAACCCTGTTGATACTAATCAAAATAATTTAGTAACCATTGTTTATTTATAGTTGTGTGAATGATTAACATTTGTATGGAAGATATTTATATTTTATTTTAATGATGATTAATTACAGGAATCATTTTAATGGATAGAAATCTCTCATATGAATTGGAAACTATAATAGTGTAATTTAGTTATTATATATTTAACTAAATATAGTAAATTTATCAACTATTGAATCATGTAGTGTTATCAAAAAATATATCTAGTATGGGAAAAGGGAATGTATTTATAATTTAGGTATTATAAAATAGTAGATATACAAATCAAAACACTCACAATATTTCCTTTTATTAAAACAGGCAAAACTCACTATATGTATTGCCACTCACTGCAAGCTTGAGTAATCAATGGATGCCAGAAGGCTTGTGCATAAAATCCTCATCTAGTGCCTACTCATCCAATATCCCCAGACTAGTTTCTGGCTTGAGGACTTCATCAGTGAGGAGTCTTGGATCTGAGAGGACTGCACCTAGATCTTAGGATCTAATGCACCCCTCCAGCAGCCATCTTTCATCTCTACTTAACCACAAAACTACGAGTCTTAAATTGAAAACACTATAATATTTTCAATCCAAGCTCAGTAGCTTATATAGTCATATAGGTCTGAACTCAGTTCAGTATCTATACATTTTGGTGTCTTTGGTTTTTTGATAACCATAGCCACCACTTTCCTATTAGGCCAGATTGGTTTTAAGCCAATAAACATCACATGAAAATCATTTCTTATGCTTGCTTATAACGAAGGCCATAAGTCAGAAACTAGTATAGGAATATTGTACGAGTAGGCACTAGATGAGGATTTTATGCACATGCCTTCTCGCATCCATTGATTACTCTAGCTTGCAGTGAATGGCAATACGTATAGTGAGTTTTGCCTGTTTTAATAACAGGAAATGGTGATCATGTGATGTTTATTGGCTTAATATTTCCTTTTGTTATATATTATAAAATTTAAATTATTTATTTGTTATATTTTATAAACCTAATGAAGTCTCTAATTTATTTATTTCATTTTACAAGATAAAATCAAATTATATTCAAACCCATATACCCACACTCATATATTATATTATTGAATAACCTAATCACTAACTTGAAATAAATTTTAAAGAGATTGATTGAGATTATATTAAATATTATTATTGCTTTAACATTTATGGAAAGCTCTGGAGAGAATCAATTGTTCAATCTCACTGAGTTTGAAATCTGTGTTGTAACGTTTTCGTATTAGCAGGCCCTTATACGCCTCAAATTTATATTTGAGCGTGAGTTGATCAAACTGTATCAACATAAAAAAAATTGTATTTTAATTCTTAACACAGCTATTTTTCCTGATCAACTTCGGACTAGAATGATTACCGGGTACAATCGTGAGCAGAACCAGTTTTTAATTTCTACTTGAGGGCGCCAGGGTCGTTAGACCCACTGAGACTGCGTCAAATATTGTAGCCTGTAAGGTAATAATTATACGATCTAATTTTTTATAACTAAAGGTAAAAAAATTACATAGAATAGTATTAATTTTTGACACGTACAATGAAAGTGAAGTTAATAATAAAGATTTATTATAACTCGTCAAACATTCAATAATAAGATTTATTATAACTCGTCAAACATTCAATAATTATGATTAAGACAGACATTACAACGTTGGAAAGGATTGTGCATATGAATTCATTAATCTACATCGAATATTGGAGTATTAATTATTTAGTCTGATTTTCTGTAGCAACATTTTGGTTCATTTCTCAGTTCGTAAATCTTCTGATCCAAGAAAATTTTATGGGATAATATTTCAATTCAATTCATTATTCATAAAGCTTTATGTAAAAAAATTTATGTACATTTACTTACCGGTAAGTTAACATTAAGTAGGTCATCGATCTTCCCGACGTACAATTCAGTTAGTGAGTAGTCCACAGTAGCTGTTTTTTTTCTTTTAGTTTTATTTCCGAATCTCCGATCTAATTTAGGTAGCACGAGGACGATCTAGGTGACTTTTTCCGAGAGAAAGTGTCGACAAACGATATCATTCTACTCACTCATGGCGAGCGGTTTCAGTTTGTATCTAAGTGAAAACATTTTATTAAAAGAATATGAAACACTTCCAAATGCTCAGCACTATTGGAACACCCAGGTAAAAAGACCCCTTTTCAAATCTGTCCGCTCCTTTTATACTCTTCGATTCTTTTTAGAAGCTCTGCGCACGTTCTTTCTTTTTCTTTGTTCCACTCTATAAACTTCTACATTCTTCTCCTTTTCTTTTTTACAAAGTCTGTTTTCCGCTAAGAATTTCGGCCATTTTAAATTACCATCAGAAAATTGTTTCTGATAACAATCTTTCGCCTTTTGAAATTTCCTTTCGCTATTTTAATCAATGATTCAATATGCACTTTCCAACATTGAATTTATTTTAGTTAACTTATTTCTAAAAAAAACTAAACTTTCACTGTACGTTTTTTTTTCTCTTTTCAAAACATTATGCTAAAACAAATAAAGATCGTGTTCGCTTTCTTTCTTTCCTCTCTTTTTTTTTTTTATAATACCTAATCTCAAAAAGTAATTTGTACTTTATATATAAATAAATGGTACAATACCACCGGGGCAGGGGAATGAGAATAAAATATGGGCTTGAACTAATTTTATTCTTAATTAAGTCTTTATGGAGTACTTCTAACCCACGTCCTAGTCTTATATGGTTTCAGTGACCTGGCGTTATAGGTACCCCTTTCTCCTTCACCATTCTTTAAAGTGAAAGCATTTGGACCATCCTGTCAGCTGATTTGGTAAGGTCCCTCATACAAATTTTGGAACTTCTTAAAAATATGCTTCCCAGTTTGACTCACAGGGTTCGTTTTTACCCATACTGTATCCCCTGTTTTAAACTTATCAGTCAGGCCTCCTTTTCGCTGGGTTCGGAGCTTGGCACAGTGTTCCAATTTTTTCTTGCTTCTTCATGATCTCTCCCTTTATCAATGTTTTCTGGACCAGCGGGTAACTTGGATTGGTACAACCTAGGTATTGCTTGTCCGAAGTGAAGTCTTACAGGTGCAAATCCGGTAGATTCATTATGAGACCAATTTATGAAATTTAACACCCTTGGGAGTTGTTTCACCCATCCTCTATGGTTGGATGCAGTATATACCCTGAAGAGGCGTCCTAACTCTCTCATCACCCGCTCACAAGGGTTTGATTGTGGATTTCGTATGGATGACAATATGTGTTTTACCTCCATCCTCTCTATCCACTGTTGCCAATCATAAGATGTGAACGGCGTACCGTGGTCCGACAAAATAGCTTTTGGTTTGCCTACCCTTTTAAAATATCGTACCTCAAGGGCTCGTGTGGCATTCTTGGTATTGGCTTGGGTCATTGGATATGCTGACACCCATTTTGAAAAAAGGTCATATACTACTAGTAGATATTTCATTTTCCCAAAAGCCGGCAATGGTCCATAGAAATCAATAGCCACCAGGTCATTGGGTTCTTTAGGGATGATAGAACTCAATGGACCTTGATACGACTTGTTTGCTGGTTTTGTCTTCTGACACATTTCACATGAGCTTACAATCCTGGTGACCTGTGCTCTCATATTCGGCCAGTGGAACCATGTCCTCAATAAGGCTTCCACTTTATTTACACCATAGTGCCCATACAAATGATGTGTGTAGTCAATAAGTCCTTCCTGTAAACTTTCTGGTATGATCATTTTCCATTGATCCTTTTGAGGATCGGTGATATACCATAGGATCCCTTCTTTCAGGCGGTATCTCTCATCAGTGTTAGCATCACTGTTTCTCTCGCTTCATCTTTGTCTTCTAGTTGATCAATAATTTTCTTGTAGGTCGGGCTTTGCCGTTGTACCTTTCCTAAGTGTCTCAATACTTCTTCTACTACAGCGTCTGTTTCTACTTCTACACTTGCCAAACAGATATCTTCCATCTGCAAATGGTCCTGGGTATCAGGAACAATATTCCGGCTCAATGTGTCGGCTACCACATTTTCAGTGCCCTTACAATACTGGATGGAATAATTGAACTCCTGGAGAAAAAGGCTCCATCGGATTAGCCTACTATTTGTTAAATAACTGTGATTTAAGAACTCTAGGCTCTTATGATCTGTCCTAACAATCGTTTCCGATCCTATCAAGAATTGGCGGAACTTCTGAAATGCCCACACCACCGCCAAGGCCTCTTTCTCTGTTACACAGTAATTAATCTCTGCACCTCTCAGTGGTCTGCTGACAAAATAAATTACACCCCAGGTACCATCCTCTTGAGCTTGCATAAGAGCAGCACCTAACCCATACCCACTACTATCTACCTGAACAATAAACGGTTTCCTTAAGTCAGGGTAAACCAGCATCACTTGACTAAGAAATTTCTCTTTAATAACCCTAAAATTGGTCTCATGCTCTTCCATCCATTTCCATGACGTTCCCTTACGTAATAATTGCAGCAGAGGCTCCATGTCTGAAGCAAAGTTTTTGTAAAATTTATTGTAGAAATTACACATCCCCAAAAACGATCTCACCTGTTTTGGTGTTCGAGGGGCTGATTGCCTGGATTTTGTCGGGTGGGGTCTAATCCCATTGGCATTAATTAAGTGCCCTAAGAAATTCACTTCTTCCGCTGCTAAACAGCTTTTTTGCAGATTAATGCGAATATCCTTCCTATTGCACTCTTGTAGAAACAACTTGAGGTGTTGTAAGTGTTCCTGGGCGTTATTGGATGCAATAATCACATCATCCATGTAAACAGTGATTAACTTTTTTATTTCTGGGCACAGCACACGATCGAGACATTTTAGCAGGCCTGCTCCACTATTCTTGAGACCAAAAGGCATTCTGTTAAATTGGTACGATATACCATTATATCGAAATGCTGTGTACTTCCGGTCAGCAGGGTGTAACCTGATCTGCCAATAGCTGGCAGTCAGATCTAACGTGGAAAATATCTTTTTCCCCGGAATTTATTTACCAACTCATTTATTGGAGGTGGAACATTTTGATCTGGCCATGTAATCTTGTTCAATTGCCTGGCATCCAAACACAGTCGTATGGTTCCATCTTTTTTTTTACAACCACCAATGGGTTATTATATGCTGACGAACCCTTAGTGATAATATCCCATTCCTCCATTTTAGCTAATCTCTCTCTACCTCAGCTCTATAGTGGTGTGGCACTGGGTATGATCTTGCCTGGTATGGTGTACTGTCAGCGATCTTGATCCTGTGCTCATACCCTTTAATAACCCCGGGTTTATCTGAAAAATTCGATTTATATTCATTTAAGACTTCTTTTAGGTCCTCTTTCCATCCTTCCTTCACTCCCTTTATTACTTCATCAATCGTGCCTCTATTGAAGGGTTCTGTCTCAACCTCCATATTACATACGTTTTGATGGTTCATTCTCATCCGCGACCCAAACTCCACTTCTTCCCCATCACAGATAATCTTTTCATCTTTATAATTGATCACACACCCAGTTTTGTGCATAAAATCTGACCCCAATATGGCTTCATGTACCAACCCTTTTAGAATTAATAGCGTGTGGGGCATAATTTTATCCCCTATCTTAATTTGCACCCAAACCTGTTTTGATCTCAATTGTGCCTTTTTGTTATTTGCTAATGTTATTAGCGTGCTTTTCACTGGTAGAGTTGGTATCTCTATGGGTTGGCTCCGCATGCGCTCATACGTTGTTTCTGACATTACCGATATCTGGCTGCCAGAATCCCACAATGTCTCTACTTTGACATCGTTTATTTGCAAAACAACCTTTGGGCATTCTTGAGATGTGTACTTAATCGATTCGCCATCCCATTCACAAATAAGATTATCTATCCTCTTTTCTTCTGTTGTTCTACTGATCACTTTATTTCTTTTCTTTTTTTTTTACTGGTTCTTTTATTTCTTCTTTTAATCCTCTGACCATCTCTGTCATTTTTTTTTTATTTCTTCTTTGAATTCTGTCATGCATTCGTATAATAGTTTTTTTATTAAGGGTTCGAGCCCTCTTTTAATTCTTCCCCTTCTCCATATTTTGTGTATTTTTACTACTTCTCAATTTCATATATGCGTGTTGCTTATTTTTTCTACAGTAAAAAAATCTTAACGCTATCAATTTTTACATATAAAATATTTTATTTTGCTTTGCTAATAAATCTCAACACCTCTCTTTTATCACCCTATAATCTCCCGTCCCCCTCTACCTTTACCGTCATTTCTTACCTTTGATCGGTTTTATTTATTATTTAATAATTTATAAGCTATTATTTTCTTTCAATATAGTCCTTATTTAAAATCCTACTCTAAAAAAAAACTTTTGTAATCGTACGCAATAACTTTTTAGACTTGGATATTTGTGGTATATTTATTTTCCGCTACGACATTAAATTCTCAATTTTATCCGTTTTTAAATTTTTAGGTGTGTTTTTTTTTTTTTTTTTGTAAGCCTCAGTTGGTGCCATTTGTAATGTTTTCGTATTAGGGCCCTTATACGCCTCAATTATATTTGAGCGTGAGTTGATCAAACTTATCAACATAAAAAAATTGTATTTTAATTCTTAACACACTATTTTTCTGATCAACTTCGGACTAGAATGATTACGGTAAATCGTAGCAGAACAGTTTTTAATTTCTACTTGAGGCAGGGTCGTTAGACCACTGAGACTCTCAAATATTGTAGCCTGTAAGGTAATAATTATAGATCTAATTTTTTATAACTAAAGGTAAAAAAATTACATAGAATAGTATTAATTTTTGACACGTACAATAAAGTGAAGTTAATAATAAAGATTATTATAACTTCAAACATTCAATAATAAGATTTATTATAACTCGCAAACATTCAATAATTATGATTAAGACAGACATTACAACGTTGGAAAGGATTGTGCATATGAATTCATTAATCTACATCGAATATTGGAGTATTAATTATTTAGTCTGATTTTCTGTAGAACATTTTGGTTCATTTCTCAGTTCGTAAATCTTCTGATCAAGAAAATTTTATGGGATAATATTTCAATTCAATTCATTATTCATAAAGCTTTATGTAAAAAAATTTATGTACATTTATTAGGTAAGTTAAATTAAGTAGGTCATCGATCTTCCGACGTACAATTCAGTTAGTGAGTAGTCCACATAGCTGTTTTTTTCTTTTAGTTTTATTTCGAATCTCCGATCTAATTTAGGTAGCACGAGGACGATCTAGGTGACTTTTTCGAAGAAAGTGTGACAAACGATATCATTCTACTCACTCATAGCGGTTTAGTTTGTATCTAAGTGAAAATTTTATTAAAAGAATATGAAACACTTCCAAATGCTCAGATATTGGAACACCCAGGTAAAAAGACCCCTTTTCAAATCTGTCCGCTCCTTTTATACTCTTGATTCTTTTTAGAAGTCTATTCTTTCTTTTTCTTTGTTCCACTTTATAAACTTCTACATTCTTCTCCTTTTCTTTTTACAAAGTCTGTTTTCCGCTAAAATTTCGCCATTTTAAATTAATCAGAAAATTGTTTCTGATAACAATCTTTCGCCTTTTGAAATTTCTTTCGCTATTTTAATCAATGATTCAATATGCACTTTCCAACATTGAATTTATTTTAGTTAACTTATTTCTAAAAAAAAACTAAACTTTCACTGTACGTTTTTTTTTCTCTTTTCAAAACATTATGCTAAAACAAATAAAGATCGTGTTCGCTTTCTTTCTTTCCTCTCTTTTTTTTTTTTTATAATACCTAATCTCAAAAAGTAATTTGTACTTTATATATAAATAAATGGTACAGTGTATAACAGTTAAATCAATTAAGGTGAAGATAAAATAAATAAAATAAAATAAATTAAGGTAAAGATTGAATGATTTGATTTAGATTGCATTTATATTAAGTATTTAATGATAAATTATTTAGTTGAAATGGATGTAATTCTATATTTAAATTAGATTATATCATTCATGACATCCTATATGAAGACCTCAAATCCAATTATAGTGAGATGCGACCACCTGGATTTCCTTGAGAGGATCCACATCGTTATAATACATATATATATATATACTAGTATTCATTCAAGCAAATAATTTTGGTGAATGACAGCTTATTTTATAAGTTTATAAATACTATTTATAATAAATTTCCTAATTTTGTTCCAAGCTAATATTAAACATAGAAAAATGGCCCACAAACAGCATTATACTGGTCCTATAGGAGTAGCATTATTTAGTTGATGTTTTCTTATGATTATAATATACTTTACAAAGAATGAATCCAAATAATTCTACTCATATGAAATTAAAATTTAAAAAAAGTCTTCACAAAATTTGATAGATTGTGTAGAAATAATGTGGTAGTATTAGCAAACATGTTTTAAGGCTTATTGAAATAAAGCAGTAGACCATCTAAAAGTTTATACATTTGAATATAGTATTAAAGTTCCCTTAAACCGCTAATTTTATCATTGGTTGTATCAGATAAAAATCAAATCTTTTAATTGGCCAACTCACAAACTGAAGACAAAGCCTATTGTTAAAACATATTCGCCTATAATATTAAATTCAACTCAGATACGTTTATAAAAAGTATATAATTAATTTTTCAGGTCATGAAGAAAACGAAAGTTCTTTCAAAAATAAATTGCTATTTATTTATTCTAAGATATTCTATATCGGCAACATAAAAGTTATAATGTAAACAAAAAGATCGACTTTTACGTTATAGAAAAGTAAATATTTCTTTTTACTACATCTTCAATATATTTACTTAAATCTTCAATATTTTTCGAAAATAATTTTGTTTTTTTATTATTCTCTCTGAAAATTATGTTTAATTTCCATAAATATTATTTAATAATAATTTAAATCGTATTCGAAATGAAAATCTCAGCGTTTTTCTTTATTTTCTTTGATCAGGCAGTTTCTTTGTTCTTTCCAGCCAATCAGAATGTCTTTTTCGGCTGAGAGCATGCTACGAACCAATCACAAATAATGTTCCTTCTTTGTTTAGGTTTAAATGCGTTTTTTTTTATTTTTTACTTCTAAAATAAATCGGAAGATGTCACCATCGTACAGAACTTTTAAAAACGAATTCAATACATATTTAACGAATTTTATCGTATAAAAACGAACTAAGTTAGAGTGATTTTAGATGTCGACGAGGAGTCTCGTCGAGCGCGGGAAAAGGGTTAAAGTTCTATAAATGAACATTTCCCTCAGAAGTGGACTATTCCAGATTCTTTCTTTATCTGATCAGATTAAGCATTGTTTGCTGCTGGCCAATAGGCTGATGTACATGTTCACTGAATCCAAATGTTTTCAATAATGTCAGGGATCTGGCTATAAATAGTCAGCCTTTTGTGAGAACAGATTTTGGTGCACTCAATCACAAGAAATTTTTCCCCATGTCTGGAAAAAAATGAGAGCATAAATGCACGAGTACGCACTTATATAGACACTCATTTAAGTTTACGAATCTGTGATTATTAAATCACGCTTAAATACTGCCCAAGTCAACAGATATATTTGGCCTACTCAGAAGAAAGAATTTTTTTCCCCACAGCTGGAACAAAAATGGGAGTGTAAATACACGAGTGCGCACTTTTATAGACACTTGTTAAGTTACAAATTGGTGGTTATTAAATCATACTTAAACACTACCCAAGTCAAACAGATTTTGAGGCACTCAGACGAAATAATTTTTTTTTCCCACAGCTGGAACAAAAATGGGAGTGTAAATACACGAGTGCGCACTTATATAGACACTCAAGATTTTGAGGCAGTCAGACGAAAGAATTTTTTTCCCCACAGCTGGAACAAAAATGGGAGTGTAAATACACGAGTGCGCACTTATATAGACACTCATTACATTATGAATCGGTGATTATTAAATCATGCATAAATACTGTTCAAACCAAGTTTCTTGGCTCAGTATAACTAAGGAATTTTTCCCCATGGCTGGCAAAATACATACGTCTGCCTAAGCTAACTGAGTTGGACGCAATCATATTTTTTTTACCCATGGCTGGGAAAATAAAAATACGCGAATATACAAGTATAGACATTCATGATATTTACTAAACAGTGATTGTTAAAATCACTTATTTCTGGGGAAATAAAATAAGTGAATACACAATTAAGCAGTTGTTGTATTTTTTTTAAGGGGATAAGTAAATATCTCATTGCAGTCCGAATAAAAAACTGATTCGGCATATTGAGAAAATGTTTTTTTCCCCAAGAAATTGACTGCAAAAATGATTGGAGGTTTATAAACCAATCAAAATGGGTCAAAAAAAAATTGGTAAAAAGTCTGTCAAAAATAACAACATCGAGTGGTATTCGCAATAAATATGAAATAAATATTTTTCTCATGTTATACCAGAGAAAAATAAAGAATGGCTAATATAGTTGGCTAAATGGATTCCAGCAGTTGTAATTCAACAGAAAGGACTTCACACCATTGTAGTTGAAACAGCTGGTGAATTTCAACATCATCGGAATCAACTTAGAATGGATTATACGGATGCAGCCACAATGAATGAATCTCCCATAACAAGGATTGCAAGCAAGGAGGACCAACAAACCGAAGAAGGCAGCAAATCAGAAGAATCATTGTAGACGTCCTCCTGCATGACTATGTTCTCTAAGGCTAATTTTTAGTCAGGGGGAGGGATGTTATAGTCCTCCCTTTCTCAGAAGTGGACTATTCAAGATTTCTTCTTTTTCTGATCAGATTAAGCATTGTTTGCTGTTGACTAATAGGCTGATGTACAGCTAAACCCCTAGCCAATAATTAGTACAGGCCAATAAGCAATGATGCTCACTGAATCCGAATGTTTTTAGTAAGGTCAGGGATTAAAAAATAAACATCACATGATCACAATTTTTTATGCTTGCTTATAACTGTTATTAAAACAGGCAAGGTCAGGGATCTGGCTATTAATAGTCAGATTTTTGTGAGAACAAGGGAAGAACATCTATCTGACCAAAGATGGTACGTGTTCTCCCAGGGAAGCTCTGCTAACCTGAACAGCAGTAAGCATTCCCACAATAGCAAAGATTACTATTAAGGGATGGGGAGAAAAACCATTGGAAATTATTTGGGGAGGCCTTTAAATATAAGAATAACATTATTATATCTTTTATATATATATATGCATATTTAATATATACATCTTTTGATAAAATATAAACTTTTGATCTTCACATAAGATCAATTAATTAATTTTTTTTTTTTTTTTGATGATGGTAATGAGGATTATTTTGGTGAAAAAAATAAAGAAGTTAAAATTAAAGTGAAATTTTAAAAAATTATATATTTAAATACAAGTATAGTATATTTACTTAATAAGCTTTCTTGTCATTCATTACATCTTCTACAACCATATACATGACCACATACATCATCAGATTTTCAGTGATATGGATGGCTGTAGAGTTAGAGAGTGGGAGAAGATTGAAGCATGTCCATTAAAGTTCGATTTGCTATCTTAATATAAACCGTGTGCTGATTATATATATATATCTGTGGACTGTGGAAGATGATGATCCTAACCAATTGATGTTGGTTCAGCACGAAATATTATATTGGAAGTTGTATCTTTTTCACATTTATGGGGTCATGTGTATCGGTTGTATAGGATGGAAGGGATGACTGAAGGGGAGCTTGAAATTCTGTGCTCAAATCCCCTCTAATTACAAATGTATATATGCACACTTTTTCTTTTATCTATATGTATAATAATCACTATGTTTTGTAGACTCTAATAAATGTAAACATTAGAAGTTAAGTACAATTACTTTAAATTATTCAAAACATAATAAATAATAAAATGGCTTTCAAATCTCTACACACTTATTACTTTACATTATATACCAAATCCTTATCTAATACTAAAACTATTAAAGTAGCAACTGATTTCCTGATATTTATATCGCTATTTAATTATAAAGAATTTTCATCATTAATATACATTTTTTTATGTGCATTTTTTTTTTTTTTTGAAAAGTACTCTATTATGTTCTTGGCCATAATATTTAAATAAATAATTACATACAGTTAACATAACTGACAAACTTTATTAAAACTACTGTGTTCTCAAACGTAAGAGCGATGTCGCGCGCTCGCAAATCTCAGTTGTCACCGCTAGGCGTCATTTCACAATTATAGTACTAGCCATAACATGACAACTCTCTTTTTTTTTATTTTATTTACAAACATAGTCTTTTAAATGAACTGAAGGTCTTCTTCTTCGGTTTGATTTTTCTCTTCCCGGAATGTTCAACTGTTATTCTCCTTATTGCTGTGCCATTGTCACTTGATGTTGATGGTGGTGATTTCTCTCTCTCAGGTACAGGCAATTGTATCTCCTCATCCGGATCTAGTGACTGTGGAGTTGTTGTGAATCTTTCAGCTGTGTTCATTTTGATAAAATCAGCTTTGACAACTTTCAGTTCATTTGTTAATAAATCAATAGAAGATTTTAATTTTCTGTTTTGTAATCGCAAATCCTGATGAACAACTGATAAACTGTGAAGATTGTCTTTAAGCTGTTGAATCTGTTGATATAATTCAGAATTCAAACTTTTTTCTTTCTCTAATTCTTCTACACTAGATTGATGTTTGTGAACTTTGATTTTTAGCACATTACATTCCTTTTCAACTAATTCTTTGTTGTGAATTGCTAGCCTGGCATTATCTTCAGTTTTTTTAACATCTATTTGCTTTTGATTACTTTCATCAATTTTGTATCTTTCCAACTCTTGAATTTTATTTTCTAATTCTAACATTTCAGCTTCTATATTAGTGATTTTATGCCATTCCTCTTCCTTTGCTAATTGAAATTTTCGCTGTACTTCTCTCTCCTTTTCAATTAATTGATGGGATTGTTCTTCACCCAATTTGTTTAATATTTCATGTTGTAAACAAATATCTTCCAATTTTTTTAATTCCTCGTGTAATTTTTCATGTATACTTAGTGGAATTAATGTTGGATTTACTCCTTCATAACAACCCACACCTTGAAAAACATCTTTGTTTGTCTCATATATAGGCTTTAAGTTTTCATTTTCTTTTACTTCCTGTGTTTTAATACTTTTATTATCTTTTCTACTCTTTGTTATTTTATCTTTATTATTAGATATATTTTGATCATTTTTACTTTTATTTTTCATAGTTACTTTTTGAACTGTAATTTTGTTGCATTTAATTAAACCTAATAACTCACAATCACGGCCACTAAGAAGTGTTGGTTCATCTTCTTTTATTATTATAAAATGTAAATTACACAGGTCTTTATTTATTTTGCATTGTAGTTTTGCTTTTCCTATTGGGGTAAGAAATGATCCAAAAGCGTGTAATTTCTTCTTTGTTTTGTATATTATTGGTTGTGGATGAATGGTGTTAAGCACTTTTTTAGACATAATGTTTACATCAGCTCCTGTGTCTATTTTTATTTTTACTTTATTGTTGTCTAATAAAATCTGTTCATACCAACCATTAAGCGAATGAGTTGAGTCTACACGTCTGACGTATGCAATTGTGTTTTCAACATCACTGGTATATGATGAATCCGATGTAGTATCATGTACTTCGTTCACATAACGTCCATTTCTATTAATATTTTTATGATACCTTATGTTTGAGCGTTTTTGTGTTTTTAAAATTTTATTGTCATAGCTTCTCGTACAGCAATTATTGGCAAAATGATTTAACTTTCCACAATTATAGCATTTTTTACCAAATACAGGACACTCACGTTTTGGATGATTACGATTGCACTTTTGACAATTGCGTATGTTTGTTGTATTTTTCGCTATTACGTTAATACATAGTTCAGACTTTCCCAGTAATTCATTTTTGAGTCTTCTAGTTTCATGTCCACGTATTATTTCCAGTGCTTTTTCTAACGTAATATTCCCTTTTTCAAATAATCTGTCTTTTAATCCTTTTTCTTTTTGTACTATTATAATTCTATCGCGGAGAATATTTTGTTTTTGATCGCCGAAGTCAGCGTTTTCAACTACTACTTTCAAGCTAGTAAAAAAATGATCAATCGATTCTCCCTTGTGTGGCTCCATTGTATATGCTTTTATTCTGTCATATAATGTTGTTTTCATGGTGTTAAAATACTTATCCATTTGGTTTAAGACGGATAAAAATTTTGTTTTATCTTCTGGATTCGCGTGATCTAATGTTTTTATTACATCTCTCCCTTCTTTTCCAATGAGATGACGTAATATCCCTAATTTTACTTTATCTGATTTCATATCGTTTTCTATAGCTTCTAGGAAATTTAGGAATAATTCTTTCCAATCAGTCCATTTGACTGACATATTTTCTTCCATAGATAGCGGTTCGATATTATAAAAACGATCGAATTGTGACACCATTTTGTATTTCGGCAAAAATGATATGAAAAAAAATTGCTATTAAAAACCATTTTTATCACTCTTTAAATACACTGTTTTATACTTTAGAAATATTTTTTTTTACTAATATTTCATTGATTCACTCCCGACACCATGTTATGTTCTTGGCCGTAATATTTAAATAAATAATTACACACAGTTAACATAACTGACAAACTTTATTAAAACTACTGCGACTGCGTTCTCAAACGTAAGAGCGATGTCGCGCGCTGGCAAATCTCAGTTGTCACCGCTAGGCATCATTCCACAATTATAGTACTAGCCATAACATGACAAACTCTAAAAGAATAGATCTTTGTATACACACATATATATATATACAAGAAGTTCCCTAGTTATGAACATTCAAGTTACAAACCTTTCGCTATTACATAATCACTTTTGTACTTTAAATCTTTATCTATGTATGTGATTAAAAAAAACTATTTTCATACATTCATAATTGAATTTTTTCTGAAGAAAGATAAACTTTGGAATTTAGAAAATAATTAAAAGTATATTTTAGAGAATAATAACAATCTATATAAAATATAGTAAATCTTCCCATCTCTCTGACATTGATTACTTTTATTTTTAGCATCATCACAGACTATCTTGATTAATGCTTATTTCTGTTTTGGTGAATTTTTCCCATTCTTATCAATTAAAAACAGGAGTGAGAAACGAACAGCAGTGTTGATACAACTAAAAAGAAATCAAGGTCTCTTAAACTCCAAACGATCAAGACAAAAATGGATATAATTGGATGTTTTGAAAATGGTGATTCTTTTGTTTCAATCGCACGTTCATGTAATTTAAACCGATCAACAATATATCCAGTTGTGAAAAACAAGAACAAAATTAAGGTATATATTAAAAATTGTGGAAATATTTCTTCAAAGATTATTTCAAAAAGACATGGCAGTTTAATGGAGAAATCTTTGGCTTTATGAATTGAAGATCAACATCAAAAAGGCATCCCAGTGAGTTTATCAATTATTCAACTTAATGCTCTTAGTTTGCATGAATATTGAAAGAAAGAATTAAAAGAAGACTCTGCTGTTGAATTTATAGCAAGCAATGGTTGGTTTCACAAATTTAAAATGAGATATTCTTTACATAATATTAAATGTACTGGGGAAGGTGCCAATGCAGGTAAGAAAGCTGCCAGTGAATTTATTTCCACTTTCTCTAATATCAATAAAGATGGTGCTTATTTTCCATGCCTAGTCTTCAATGTAGATGAGACAGGATTATTTTGGAAAAATATGCCTGCACATACATATTTAGTAAAGGAAGAATCAGTTGCACCTGAGCATAAACCTTCTAAAAAGACATTGCTTCTTGGAGGTAATTTAGCTGGTGATATAAAATTTTAGCCAATGCTAATTTAGCAGACAGAAAATCCTAGAGCATTGAAAGGAAAGATAAAAGAATGCTTCCAGTCATTTGGAAATCAAATCCTAAAGCTTGGGCTACTGCACAGCTTTTTCAAGATTTGTTCTCACATCATCCTTCTGTTAGACAATATTGTAGTGAGAATAATTTACCATTTAAAACACTTTTGCTCTTAGATAATTCTCCTGGACATCCAAAATCCCTGCAAAATTTATATCCAGAAGTTAATGTTGGTTTATCCCTCCCAATACCACAAGTGAAATACCAACCTATGGACCAAACTGTGATAGCTACTTTTAAGCAGTATTATATGAGAAGATTAATGACTCAAGCAATCAAGGCAATTGACAAGGAGAGTGAACCTCCAGTACAAGATTTTTGGAAAAGTTATAATATATGGAATTCAATAAATATTATTGGGAATATGTTGCCTAAAATAAAGAGAGTCAACAATGAAAGATTGTTGGGAAAAAATATATCCACAAAGAATGAATGCTTCTATGGACATTGAAGAAATGCCTGAAGATGTCACAACTGAAATAGTCTATATGTATAATGAATGAATTAAATGTAGATGTTACTGATGAAGATATTGATGAGTTAATGCAATCTCACTCAGAATCTCTATCAAATGATTTGATTAAACTACAAGAGATAATGCAAAATGATGAAGAACCTGGTAATGAACTTATTGTTAAGAGTTTGACAATCGAGAATATGAATGAAGCTTTCATGCATCTTGGCAAATTTTTGACCTTCATGGAAGAATGGGATCCCTATGGAGAGCATATATCTTGTGTATGAAGGGCAATAGAAAAAGACACAGAAAGTTACAGAATTCTTTATTAAGAGAAGAAAAAATACAATTTAATTAACTCTTGATAAATTTGTAAACAAAACTGCAGATACTAATCAATAAAAAATAAATACTATATTTTGAAAAATCTTTTTTGATGTTGTTTTTTATAGACCTCTACTTTCAAACAATTTCAACTTCCAAACACACAACAGGAACCAATTAAGGTTGTAACTAGGGGACTGCCTGTATATTATTAGTAATTGAATATTGTCATTCTTCATATGTAGTTTTATTATTATTAGAAATAAATCTATATCATAACTTTATAAAAAGTATGAATATATTATACTGTAGATAGGCACATCTTTTAATCTATTCTGTGTATATCTAAACCCATTTGGATATTTAGAAAAACTAAAAATCCATATAATGATTATATTTTCTAATGTCTTTCAGACATCTCCATTCCATTTATTAATTCTATGAATAGTCTTTAATTTACAAATGAGAGTTCATTTTGTGAAATATCTTTCAAATATTATATTACATAATATTATTTTGACTTTTCAGAAACTGCATATCATGTGATTATTAAATGAAAATTTTGGTAATTGAAATTTTAAACTGGATACTGAAAACATTACTTGCAAAATATAACTGACTAAAAAAAAAATATTGAAAAAACAAAAAACAAGATAATTAACAGTTTATTGACTTATATATCACATGATCACTGTTTCTTATGCTTGCTCATAACTGTTATTAAAACAGGCAAAACTCTCCATACAGTAGTGCCACTCAGTGCAAGCCAGAGTAATCAATGGATGCCAGAGACTTGTACATAAAATCCCTATCTAGTGCCTACCCATCCAATATCTCCAGACTAGTTTCTGGCTTTATGGCCTTTGTCAGTGAGGAGCCTTGGATCTGAGAGCACTGCACTTAGATCTTAGGATCTAATGCAACCCTCCAGCAGCCACCTTTTATCTCTACTTAACTACAAAACTATGAGAATGAAATTGTAGCTCATTAGCCTATATAGCCATATAGTGGTGGCTATGGTTGTTAAAGAGCCAAAGACACCAAAATGTATGGGTGCTGAACTGAGTTCAGACCTATATGGCTATATAGGCTAATGAGCTTGGATTGAAAATATTGTGTTTTCAATTTCATTCTCATAGTTCTGTAGTTAAGTAGAATTAAAAGGTGGCTGCTGGAAGGTTGCATTAGATCCTAAGATCTAAGTGCAATGCTCTCAGTTCCAAGGCTCCTTACTGATGAAGGCCATAAGCCAGAAACTAGTCTGGGGATATTGGATGAGTAGGCACTAGATAGGAATTTTATGCACAAGCCTTCTGGCATCCATTGATTACTTTGTCTTGTACTGATTGGCACTACTGTATGGAGAGTTTTGCCTTTTTTAATTGACCTTATATATTATTAATATAAATATCTTATTACCAGATCTGAAGACAAGTTAAATTTGCAATTGAATGTGTATAATATAAATAAAAACTAATATTTTAAAGCAATGCTTTGAATAATAAATTTATTTTATCAAAAACTCATATGGAAAATAAGGCTGCCAAAATGAACAAAATTTATTTATTTATTTATTTTTTTGTGAATAGAATGAACAAAATTGATTCTGGTAAATATTTCTCTGTAAAAATGATTTTTTTTTTTTTTTAATAACCAAGAAGAAGAAAAATAGAATTTAAAAATTAAATGTTTTTAATAAAAATCTCTGATAGTAAAATTCAATCTTCAGCCTCCAGCTTTAAGAAAGAACTAACAAATTTTACAATAGAGAAATTTATAAAGATCTTTTAAAGTAAGTAAGGTTGGATTGTTATATTGTGGCACTTGTTGTCAAATTAATATTGAATGAAAATACAATATGTTTGTATAAATTTAGATTATTTTGTTTAATTGATTACAGTCTTTTTTTTGTTTTGCTTTGTTTATTTCTCTTTAAAATACTGTGTTTCTATCTACATAAAGATCTCTTTTAATAAGATTTTATCAACTGCTGTTTGTTTACTAATGAAGTCCAAATATTGAAATAAGGAAATTCTTAAATTATTGATATATATATATATTGGAAAAAGCATGTTTTCTTTTGTGAACAATGTATTATACACATTATTAAAAATTAAAATAATTATTTAAAAAGCAATTTTTAATAAAAATCTTGATCAATTTGTAATATGATTTCTTACTTGGAAAGTCAAGTGACATTTGAGGATTAAAATGGCATTTGATTTTGAAATGTTTTGTTGTTTTTCTCCTTTTTTATTTTTGTTACTTGATAATTGATCTTCTAATCTATTAGCCTTTAAATCTATCATTCTCACTGTGAATTATCTCTTAGTTAAAAAAAAACAACAGAACAAACATTTATATTAAGAAAATTTGTATCATAGTAACTAATTGTGCTGACTGACTTGCTTTGAAAAAAAAAATGTAGACAAAATATTCAGCTATTATAAATATCATATTTTTAAGTCTGTGGTTTACTGTCTTTGAGAATACAAAGGATCATAATTGTCTATATCTAATTAATAAAACTGGAAATATGATTTCTCTTATTAGAAATGATGAACAAATGATCCAAAAAGCATTTTCCTAGCTTTAGGACTTTTTTATATGTCTTATTTCCCAATATCTATATCACTATCCCAATATCTATATTACTAAGCTATTGATATATTCCTGTTTAATGAAGAAGACAATAAATCATTAAGAAGCAGAAAAAAATGCTCTATTCGATTTAATGGGATCAGCATTTCATTTGTAACTTCAAATATAATTGGGTTTTAATTCATTATAATCATCTATCAACAATTAGAATATGCACTTACAATATTATCTACATTGTATCTGTTTATTAGTGTATTACAAACAAAGATATAAAAGACACTGCTTATGATTATAACTGAAATGAAATAGTTAAAAATGATTTTAGAAGTATATCCCTAATTCTATTTGACAGCCAAGAAGCACAAAACATGAGAGAAACAATGGTAAAGTTATGATTTTTTTTTATTGCAATGTGAATGGTTTTTTTTTTAAAAAAAACCTCACTAATTTTGAATATATCAATCAGATTGACAATGACAATTGTAGAGGAATATGATACAATTAACAGTTTTCCGTTTGTGGACAACATTGATAATATGCATAAAAATAATCAATAGTTAAATTTTTTATATAGCATTAGACAAAAAAATATATGTGTAGAAGAAAGATATCAATTCAGATTATCACATGATTTTAATTTATTTTGTTTATATATATTTCAGATGAATTTAGCTCTGATCTGTCATTTCAAAAAAATTATGATCCACAGATACTTAATTTGTTAAATAAAACTACTGTTAATGACAAAATAAGTTATTAAAGTCAGTTATGTGAGCAATCTGGCTAAGGATGATTGCATTTTATAACTTTCAAAATCAATGTTGTAAAAATAGTTTCAAGAAATAAAAAATAGAAAGACAAAGGAGAAAAATACATGATAAAATAAAAATATTCTAACAAAGTTTAAGAAATTAAACATATAAAAAGTATTTTTAGATTTAGCATTTCCTTGAAACTGCCACAATAAAATATGGCTATTATAAAAATAGATTATTATAAATATTACATATATGCCAAATTGAAATAAATTTGAAATTGAATGAACAATTTAACTTCACGATTTTAGAAAAATTTATATTTTACTCAATAATTTAAAGCTGAGAACTTTTGCGTTTTTTTTTTATTAATTATATTGTATAATTTTTAAATAGTTATTACTATATTACTACTTCATTCACAACTTTGACACCATACAATCTAAATAAATGCATTAATGATTATCACTAATTTATTAAACTAGAGATTGGTCCAGATATATATTTAAAATCTGTAAAGATTATTACATCTATTTTTTAATTTAACATACCACATATGTAGGATTTCAACTTCATTTCTTATTTTCATGTGTAATATCATTTATTTAATAATCTCCATTCTATCATATACTTTTGAAATATCTGAATAATGACATCTTAAAAGACAAATGATCCCTCCTAAGATGTATTTTGTGCTGAACCAGCACTCATCATTTGGTCCATGTCACAATCTCTGTCATATATCTATTATATGTTCAGTATTTTCAATAATAAATTGTTATATTTTGATTTACAAGTGTCCTACTTACTTCACCCGCAATTTTGACATAATCCACTACCCTAACTTTATTTTAGAAGTCATATGAGATAGATATTATTAATGAATCTGATGAATGAACTCTAATGTTTAATGTTTGTTGACTTATTATCAAAATGTATATATTGAACATTTTTTCAATAATATTTTGACATTTCTATTATGTTGTTTACTTATTTAAAGCTAATATTTAAAACTTTAAAATTATAAGCCTAAAAAAATTATTTATGTATATGATATTTTACTATAAAATAAAATTACTTTTAAATAATAAATTTGCATTTAAAAAATATGTATATGATAATGGATTTATTATACTTTAAATGTTGATTATATATTTTAAAATATTGGGTATTATGATCAGGTTACCAATGGGCTCCACAAATTGCAAATAATGGAATGATCTCTAGATATGAAGTTTAACTATGAATAACAAATAAACAGTACCCTGCCAACTTTTTTTTTTTGCCTTGTAGGGTAGGTTGTTAGTTTTTATGAATAGTTAGATACTTTTTCCAATACAAGCAGTTTTTTCTCTTTCTTTTTTTTTATTTTCAGTCAAATATGTTATTGTAGAACCCAATCATCCTGAATCTTTCATGCAATTGGATATCTCCTTATACTAACTGCCACAATGGGATTGTGTGTTTATGCGACATTTCCAACCCTCAAGTGATACAGCATTTCTGATTCCAATTCCCTCTATTTTTAGCTCAAATCCTCAAGAATTAAGAAAACAACAGTAAGAACAGGCTTAGTAGGCTGGTATTTTTTACATGTCATCTTTTCTTGAGGCAGTAAAATCACTAGTGAATTGGTATGGAACTGGATTTAAGTGAGAAATTTTGGATAGAAAAATTATATGTTTAGACAGTTCAATTTAGGAATTCCTTTACTTGTCATAGAAATGGAAAAACCTAGAAAATGTGGTCAAAAAATAACCTGCCTTACACAATCTGGCTAGGTTGTATCTGGAAAATTACTCATTACAGTGGTAGAAATAATAACAATAGTAGTAATAATATCAGTAGCAGTGGTAAAGCAGGTACTAAATGTAGGTATTATAAATCTAAATATAGGTATGTGGAATGTATGCACTTTTCTTGATACAAACTCTTCAAGAACTGAATGGAGAACTGCACTGGTGACTAGAAGCTGTCAAGATTTTATATCGATATAACTGTTCTTAATGAAACTCATCAGCCAAAGGAAGGAAGTTTAATAAAACAGATGGATAGATATGGTTTTTTTTGAAAAAGCATTCCCTTAGTGAAAATGGAATGCATGTTGTTGGATTTAGTACAAAATCCAATTTTAGTATCTTCTATTGTTGGAATTTCTTGTTGTATCAATGAAAGGCTAATGGTATTAAAACTCACCTTGCATAATTATACTATGCTCCAATATTAGATTCAGAGAAGAAAACTTTTATTTATTGTTGTATAGCATTATTGCTGCAATACCATTAAAAGAACATTTTTTTGGAGACTTTAATGAATGTGTTAGTACAAATAGCAGACTTTATCCTAAAGTTATGTTATTACTGCAAATGGAAAATCTGAGGCAGTTGAAATGAAAACTGGTGTTAAACAAGAATGTATACTTGTTCCAACATTGTTTTCAATTTTTATAACAATAGTCTTTGTAGTTGTTAATAAATGACTTAATCAAACAGGAATAAAGATACAGTACAGGTTTGATGATGAATTTTTTAATTTAATTTAATTAAAAATGAAAAGAATTTATTATTGGATTCTAGATTTATAATATGCTGATGATTGTGCTATTCAAAAGGTGATTAACAGAATGTATTTATTATTTTCATTTCAATATACAACAATTTTGTTTTATTAATTAATGTTTAGAAAAACTCAAATTTTTTTATCAGCCAATGACAGAAGAAAAATTCTCAGCAACTGTCAGCTTGGATGCTTATCAACTTGAAAATATAAACCAGTTTAAGTATTTTGGTAGTTTTGTAAGTAGAAAGGTGAATTTAAATGTTAAATAGGTTCCAGTGTGCTCTGCTGCTTTTAACATGTTAAAAGATAGTGTATTTTATTACAAGAAATAACTACTGCAACTAATTTAACTGTATATAGAGCTGTTATTTCAACTAATTTATTGTATGGATGAAACTTGGAAACCTTATTAGCACAATATAAAGATATTAGAAAAGTTATATTTAAGGTTGCCCAGTAAAATTTTAAAAATACATTGTCAAGATCATAAAACTAATCAATATATTTTTCAATTTGTTGGATGTGATACTATAGAATCCACTATTATAAAATCATTCATTCATTGATGAATGAGCAATGCAAGACTCCTAAAAAGGGTGTTTTATGATTAACTTGAGTGTGGTTTTCATGGGAAAGTTAGACACCATCTGCATTATAAGGACTAACCTAAAATCATTCTAAAGAATTACAATGACAATTGTTTTTATTAGGAAGATATCCCAGAGAAAGAAATACATTGGAGAGCTATAATTAGTCATGGTGTTGAAGTATTTCAGAAAAAGAAGATTCCCACTGAAGAAATTAAAAGACAATTCTATAAAATATGAATAATCAGAAAAATTGACCAGTTTGTTTTATATGTGTGGTCCACAGACTGGTTTGTATAGTTATCACAAAACTTATTTCTAGAATAGTTTTTGTCCTCTCTTCTTTTTTTTTTTGTAGGAGTGAGAATGGCTATACTCATTTATAAGTGGTCATTTGTTATTATTCTTATATTTTAAAATACTTTATTACACAATAAAATAGTATATTTACGAAGCTAATCTACTACCTTACCTATTATATGATTCTTCTTTATTTACATGCTAGATTAAAATAATGTTATGATTAGGTTAATACATATATAGTAACTACAAATAATAAACTAATTAAAATTAATTCACAATTTTTACAATTATGTTTATGACTTTTATCCTAAGAGAATACCAAAAAGTGCAGTGTTATCTTCCCACAACCTGGACTTTAATCTGGATCAGATAAAACTAGAGTAGACAATTTTTATTTAATCCAATATTAGTCAATAAATGGATATCTAGATAAAAAGTAGAGGATAAACAAGGATGATAAAATATTCAAACCTTCACCAACCAGTAGTTGACAAGATTGGTAAGTCATTCACCTTCATTGTTTCTTTATGAGGGTAAAGCTTGCTGGAAAACTTTTACTTTGCTGTGAACTGTTTAAAGATGTGATTTATTTATTTTTTAAGTTTTAAGTGGGTTTTTTTCAGCATTTTATTCAAAAATGATTCTCATTATTTTATTATCAAACAATTTTGAATAGACAGAGTAACGATTTAGAGTGCAGTTTGTTACAAATAATAGATCCTTTAAATCTCACAATCCATTCTGCAGATTATGAGTTCTATGACTCTGACCTAAGCAGTCAAAATCATATTCAGCAAATTGTAAAGATTCTAATATCGAATAATCTTTTTCAAATCTTCAAAACATTGATATATATATATGTTTAAATTATAACTTATCTAAGCATACTAGCACATAACATTTCCCAAGAATTATGTGAAAAATATATGCTATGTGACATAGAATAAATAAGAGAATGCTTATCAACTCAACATTTTATTGTCATTATTCCTAAAATGCTCACAATGTGAACAAGCTATAATAGGTACCTCTTTATTAACTAAAATTTATTAAAAATTTGTAATCTGTTTATATTTAACTATAAAAAATATATTTACATCTAATTTATTTTATTAAAATATATCAGAAAGATGCATTATCCTTACTTGAAAGTTTTTTTGTAAGTCATGTTATAATTACTGTTATATGTTAATGTCTTATATTAAAAGTCATTAACAACTTATAATATTTAATGGTATTTGTTTTTTAACTGTATACAAATATGATTGTGTATTTAAAATGTTTAATTAATAATTACGAATTAAAATTTGTTTTTATTTTGCTTCATTATTTAATTAATGTAAAGTAATTAATTCAAAAAATTTTCTTTAAATATTTGTTTTAATTTTTTTTTTTTTATAAGATGTCATTTTTTTTTATTTATCTGTATTATTAGATTAAAGGTCTTGAGTGGCTAGTGTCTTTATATAACAATAACTTGAATGGAATCTTGGCTGATGAGATGGGTCTTGGTAAAACTATTCAGACAATTGCCCTAATAACTCATCTTATGGAAAAAAAGAGAGTGAATGGACCTTTCCTCATCATCGTGCCACTCTCGTAAGATTTTAAAGTTATAAATAAAATAATAATTTTCAATAAATATTTTGTACTAAATATATGATGAATTTTCTTTTTGAATTTTTGTAGAACATTATCCAATTGGATGCTTGAATTTGATAAGTGGGCACCCACTGTAGTCAAGATTTCGTACAAGGGTTCTCCTATGATGCGCCGCACTATTGCTCCTCAGCTAAAGGGCAGCAAATTCAATGTTCTTCTCACCACCTATGAATATATCATGAAAGATAAAGCCACACTCTCAAAGGTAAAAATGAACATGTCATCCATTTAATTATTACAGTTATTTTAATATATTCTTGAAAATAATTTGTTGTAAATACTACCCTTTAGCACAACATTAATAAATAAATTATATTTTTAAAATTGTATTCCCATTATGAATTTATATTATCTATAATTTCAATAAAATATTTCAGATTTTTACTATTTCACTAATTAAGCTTTTTCTTATTTAATTTAGTTACGAGTTCTACTGCAATTTTTTGTATAACAAATTAACTTTATTTATATTTGCTATTTATTTCTTATATTATTCATCAGCATATTGTTTATAAAATATTGTCTGTTTGCAGTTATTTGATTTTTATAAGTTTTTTCCAAATCATTATCTCATTAATCTTTCCAAATATGTAAATTTTTTATTTTTGTAATATAAATAATTTCTTTCATTAATTTATCAGTCCTATATTTGCAATATGCTTTTGATTTCATCTGAACAGTTTTGTTCAGAATCCAACTTTTTATATGTCATACAGAATGATTACACTTCATTATTAATATTATCTCTATTAATAGACATATATTTGAATTTTTATTATTAAATTAATCTTTTTCACCAATTGTTATTATATTTTTCAAATGAATTTGTAGTTTTTTCAAGATATTAGCAATTCAAAATATCATCATCTTACATATCACAAGTTATTCTTCTAAATGTCATTTATGCTTCTTTAATATTATTTTGATAATAAACAATACCTTACGGCAGATTTTCTTCTCTTAATTTGACTATCTACTTTTACATTGATATAAGTTTTGAAGTAGAAATTTTTGCCATGAAAATCATTAGCTGTTAAATTTTTTATTAATTATTTTAGCGGTCAGAATTGTACATTCACATAATAAAAGCCAGAGTCCAGGTAAAATATACCAAACCTGATTAAAATGGAATAGGAAGGTCCCAGATCCAATCAAGCTTCAACTTATTGACCAGTGCTCCATGATTTAACACCCTATAAATAACTTTCCTGACACACAGGTTCTATTTCAATCTGCGACCCTTCTTCGAACGGAAAGGAATGAGACTCCACATCCTACTACACATGCAACACATAAATGGGTTAATAAACTATCATTAAGGTAATCTTAAGTAATAAAAGGCAATATTAGTATTTTAATTACTATATTAACATATTTAATCAATAATTTAATTGGATTGGAGTTCAGAAGATGATGTAAATTTAAATAAGTTTATTATAGTTAACAATAATGAATATACAATAAGATATGTTACCCTTAATGAGAAATCAACATACAGCTAATTTAACATTATTAGGCATTATACAAGAAATAAAGTTAATTGGAAGGTAACACTGTATCAGTGATCTCGTTTAAGTGTATACAATAACTCTTGTGCTTAGTGAGTAATTGATGCCTATGACAATTTAATATGCCAAATAATATTTACTTCTTTTCATGATTTTCCAAATGATGGGGTGATGATGATAGCCAAAGATATATATTATCTATTACAGCATCAATATTGCTGCTATTTAAGCTAACTAAATTAAAATTCGAGCATAATTATAAATCTTAAAAGTGATGCAAACCACAACTTATTACACCAGAAAGCCTCATGGTTTCAGATAAGTCACAAACATATATTTTACAAAAGGAAAGAATAAGCTAAATTAGTGATATGTATGATTTGCTATAGAAAAGTTGCTAAACTTTATTAAAGGTTGCGGGGCAGATGAACAATTATTTCCACATAAAAGATGTGCAATCCATTTGGAACCAAGGAGCTTGCTAACAAATTAATTAATTAAACTATAGGAGGTTCGGAGATCGATTAGGCTACTCGAAGGCCCTGAGCCCTTACCCCAGTTGCATCTTTGATGCTCTTACCTGAAGAATTCGGTCCCTGGGTGTGAACTGTCCACCGTGCTGTTCAGCCGATAAACGGGTTGTCTTTGGCATTAGCCCATGAATATTAGTCAGACAGGGATATATTTATACATATATCATAAATACACATTTGCAATGTAGAAAGACAATATAGCAATTATCCTAAAAATAATCACTATCCTAGGTGGGAGTCTTCATCCTGTAGGATAGAGATGGAGATCACCATTCTCCGGGCATGGAGAACAGTAACTCCCATCTTTCCTACTCAGCTGTATTCAAAGTTAAACTGGTATGGATTCTCTTAGCAAATGCTTCCAAAATTTAGCAGTGTATATTTCACATAGGAAAAGGTGGCCTATTTATGCTTGCCTCCCATTAAATTACATTTTTAATAACAAATTTTTCTCCAGCAAAACAAGTGATTGGCATGTTTAAGTTTTATAATAGGACCAAATAACTCCAGTCTTTTGTATAAATCTTTTGAACAGATATTTTCAAGAAATTTACCTTTTATTTTCAAGTAAGATTTCAGGGATTTACAAAGTTGGCTAAATGTTTATCTTAGTGATAAAATATGTTTTGACAAACATCTATTGTTTTAATATTTTTTAACATCAATTAACATGACATCCCAGCTTAAATTTGAATCCCGTAATTTTATTTTACTGTTCGTTTTAGAAATAATTTTAGAAACTGTAATAAATAACAAGACGCTATATATGTATGATGGTGATACATATCATACACATCTATACATGCGATTTAAACAAATTGAGATGTAAATTGAATTAAATTGCACATTAAATTATACATTATTTTTAATAAGGATATTACTATAATCTATATATATTTAGATTACCGACATTGGCGCACACTTATATATATATGATCATACCCATACATTCATATACACATCTTTTGTGTTACTTTTAGGGTTTAAACCTGTCAAAGAGTGGGTTATAGGATGTAACTAGTTGAAACGTATATGACAGGGTAAACATTTCATTTCATATCCCCATAGTTACAAACAGAAGAAAAAAAAGATTTTATATATATCTAATAATAGTAAATACAATCATGGATCCAAGATAGAGTACCAGATATTGGCAAAAGAAAGTGGTGTATTTCACAAATTTATGCTCAATCAAATCACCAATATGACTATACCCACAAACAGTCATATCTCACTGTGATAAATCTATTTGTATCCTACTGATTTTTTGGCACACTTATTAGTTTGACTCATAACTCAAAGTGATTAGTATGGTTAGTTAATATAAACAGGCAAAAACTCTCCATATAGTAGTGCCACCTTGTGCTAACCAGAGTAATCAATGGATGCCAGAAGGCTTGTGCATAAAATCCCTATCTAGTGCCTAATCATCCAATATCTCCAAGGTGGCACTACTATATGGAGAGTTTTTGCCCGTTTACTAACAGTTATGTGCTAGCATGAGACGGTGATCATGTGATGTTTAGTTAGTTAATATGTGTATATAAAAAGTTAGTATCCCTGTGGCATGCTAGTTATCTTATGGGTCATGATTTTACCCATAAGTGGTTCAAGATTGCCTTATTATTTATATAGGGTCAAGAGACAAATCCCCAAACTATTTGAGACTGACTACCTTGTTATTTTATATTGGTTCAGGAGGCAAATCCACAAATAGTTTGAGACTGCTCGTTATAACTCCCTATCAAGGCGCCTTGTCTTCTAATAGGTATGTGTTGTTGCCACAACTCCATTTGATCAGGTAGGGGCCCTTATACAATAGAAAGAACATTATATTCCCTTGGGGTTTTATTACTAGGTTGTGGGATTTGGACTCAGTTGTGAGGTTCAAATCCGGATGTGGTTTCCTGTGTGAAAAATATGCGATTCCTTTTTTCTACCTATCTTTTGTCTGGCCGACCATTCCAAATTAGCATTAGTGTTATATATACCTCTCAGTCGATGGCTATTTTTGCAGATGGAAATGGAGTTTTGATTAGGGGCTGACACGGTTGGCCATAGTGTAAATGTGAATGAACAACTTCGTAGCCTCGTTTACAGTGTTATTTATATGGTTAACAATCCTTTGTAGGTGGCTAACCCAACCTTCTAATTTAACTTGTTCCTGGTATAAAGATATGTTTCTGTCATAATCATTAATGCCCCCGTGCCAACCCAGAAAATCTGCGCAGATTACTACATCTTAGAGGAATCCTACTATGACCAAAAATTGATGATCAATTGATGTCTGGCCCCATTTAAGGTCTGATAAAACCTGGTATTTCTTCATTCTGACCCTCTTTCCATTGGCAATTGTCATTTGGATTGCCTCTATTGGTAACCTTAACATCAATGGTTTCCATCTCTCCAGCTGTGACAGCCATTTCCTTGAAGTGGCAGATATCTGGCTTCCAGTATCTTCTGTTAGTGTGAGTTCTTTTAAAATACCTATGTGGATATTGACCTCTGGACTAAGTGCAATTTGAAATTTTGGGACTGGGTTCATTTGACCCTATCACGATGTTGGCCATGGGGCTCAAGTCATTTCTGTTTCCTGGTGTGAGTTCTTTTAAAATACTTATGTGGATATTGACCTCTGGACTAAGTGCAATTTGAAATTTTGGGACTGGGTTCATTTGACCCTATCATGAGGTTGGCCATGGGGCTCAAGTCATTTCTGTTTTCTGGTAGTGCAAAAGGATATTAGTAAGAGGAATGGCATAACAGGATCCTCTGGAGTTTGATGCCAGCCCATGCTGAGATGGCCTCTTGTTGCGAGCTTGGCTTGGGGACTCCCTGTGGGTAATATTAATTAATGGAGAGTACTTGGAACTTAGGAGACTCCACTTTACATATCTTCTCTGAAGATTCCTTAGTAAATGAACCCTCTGTGCTCTCCTTAAGGCTCCTGGACTTCTATCCTGTATTATGGTCCTTCTCTCTTCCTCAATCTAGAAGTTTTGCGGGTGCTTATCTGGTCCACTAACAATATGTCCCTCTCCTGCTTTATTTTGAGAATTTTCATCATCATCTATATTGACTTTAGTTTGGAGATCCATTTGATCTGGCATATCCCCTTTAATGATCATTGTCTCCACTAGTCCTATAGGATATATGCTTTCCCCTTGGGTATTCTCCTTTCTTTCCTTTATTTACTCTATCTCTTTATAATCACTTGATGCTAACAATCTTCTCCATTCTTCCTTGGGTGGCCACACTATTGTTGTGCATTAAGTTTTTTTTTAACTTCACCAACCCTTTTTTATGTCTTCTTGTGCCTCTTGTAAGTCCCTAACTGCTTCTTCCTGCTCCTTTGGTTTATTTTACATGTCTTCTTTAATTTCATTTATGGACCATTTCAACATCATGTCCTGTTCTTCAACTTTATCCCTAGTCATTTCAAACTCTTCTTTTCACACGTGTTGGTGGTCTCTGAAATTTTTTTCCATAAGCTCTATTAATTTCTGACATTTCTATACTTTTCTAGCCTCTAATATTTCCTCTATCTTCAACATATTCTGTTGCCCTTTATCCTCTAATCTTTCCTCCATTTTCAACATATTCTTTTGCCCTTTAGCCTCTAATTTTTCCATATCTAAAATATTCTTCTGGTTTCTAGCCTTTGACCTCTTCCATATCTAAAATATTCTTTTGGTTTCTAGCCTCTAATGTCACTTACCATTCTAGGTCCATCCTTCTTATTTCCTGCATGATTATGCTCAAATTCTCATCTCTTTTTACATTCTTTACTGGCTCCTCCTTTTGATGTATGTTCCTTAAAATATATGGGACTTTCCATAAATTCCTCTTCTACACATAGACTCTTGCTTTCTCTCCCTTCTCTTCCATCCTGCTAGTTACTTTTAATTATTTCATATATTTTTATTCAATTATAACATGTTCCAACACATAAATAACTTTTTACAAAAAATATGAAAGAAAATTATAAATGTAAGATGTTTACGTTTATTGCTACAACAAAAACAAATGATAATAAAAATATATTGTATGTGTGTACAAAATAATCTGTGTCAATTTACAACTCTTGAGGGTGTGTGTGTGTGGATAAGAAATATGTACATAGACCGACTTCATCCATTTTATACTATGTTTATCATAGCTACATAACTTAATAATTTTGTCTAATATAACTGAGCTGTAGCTTTAACTACAGCCGTTTTGTGCATGGCACTTTTAGAGTACCCAGCACAATATATTTGAACTACAGTGTAAATGAAGAAAGATTGAATATAATCTATATATAAATTTTTTGCCAGTGTTGAAATTTGTATATGTATACCTACAAAGTTTTTAGGTTTTTACATATATGTCTTATGGATTATTTTATTTCTTAGCAATATGTCTTATAGATGTATTATATTTCTATCAGTATTCTTTTATTTCTTAGCAACACAATTCATATGTTCATTTATCTTCAGTTTGCCTGTTGTAGTTAGGAGGCTTTCTTCTGCCTTGACTATTGTGGTGAATGGGTGAATTTGTTGGATCACTGGATTGGTACATTTAGGTTGTTAGCTTGTTCAGTAACTGATGGAATATAGTCACTATCAATGTTTTTATTTTTTTAGCTTGTGATTTTTCTTATGTCATCTGGGTTTTACTTTTGGTTTCATTAGGGGTGGAGGATTGAGGGAGTGGTATAAAAGGTAAACATCAAGCAATTCATTTTATGATTTTCATTGAGTTTGTTTTTTATGATATATTGATTTTATACCATGTTTATTTGCAGAAATGTTTCAGTGAAAGGTTGGATGATGGTGTCAGAGCTTGATATTATTAATGAATTAGTTGTAATATATTTGTTAGAGTCTGAGTGTGATGCTGACTGTGTATATGAAAAGGGGCTGATCTAAGGTTTTTGGTTGGGTTTAGGGATAAGATCCATTGTTATATATCCAGGATTTATTGTTGGGAAGATGTTGGGGAATCAGATTTCGTATTGCTATTGGGATTGATCAAGGAGTGATGAAATTTTGCTTGGTGGCTGGTTTCTTGAGGATCTCTCTGATAAGTGGCTGATGGTGAAGGTATGGCCAGTGCATTGGAGTACTGGAAGACAAGATGACCATTCTAGCTATAGGAGTAGCACTGTGGTTTTAATCCATGGTTATATAAGCACAATGTTGCTTTCTGATTCAGTGTTAGTATAGGAATTGTATTTGAGTTAATATCTGTGCAGTTGAATTTTGAATTCATTGCTGTTACTGGGTATGGAAATGGATGTGTCTGAGAATAATTGATTGGAAGGAAGTGATTTTTACAAAAATTTCATTATTTTCTGGAAATCTTGTGGGGTGTATCCAAAATAGTGTTTTTATCACCCCAATGATGTAGTTTGGACAAATAATGTGGATCAGCAGATATTAATGCATAATTGTCAAGTGCTTTAATCTTGTTTTGAAAATGGTTTTTTGAGGAAAACTCAATTACAATGTACCTTGGATTTGGGTGATCAGCCATATGCCTGATTGTATTCCACAGCTCAGGTGTTGTGCTGTTGCAGAAAACTTGCCAGTGTAACTTGTAAATGGATAGATTGATATTGATGGTTGCTAACACTAGATAATGGGGGGGGGGATTGAAAGTGGTGAGCAGTCCTCTGGGGATGGTACTATTAAAACTCATTTATTGTGGTTAGCATTTTTGTTATCCAGGCCATACGAAGGAAGCTTAAGTCTCTTGTGCATTGAAGTCCAATTTTTTGATATCACTTAAATGTAGTTCTCTGGAAACATGGCATTGGCTTCAGAGAGATTGTAATCATGTCATTTTTGTTGTTAGAGATTTGTAAATTTCTTCCAATGACATTTGCATATATTTTTTTTTAATTTAGCCTTTGAACTGAGGAACTGGCGATTAGAGCAATCAGAATATTATCATTTTTGCTGTTGGGATTTTTACATTGTTATAACTGAGATTTGAATTTTGAACTGAGAAGCTGTTGATTGGAGGAATTGAAGTCTTGTCATTTTTTTTTATTGGGAATTAGTACTTTGAACTGAGGAGGTGGTGGCGTTGTTGCTAAGCAATTTGGCATATGTTTGCTGGAGTTTTTTTTTTTTTGCCCTTGAAAACTGGTGACATTGGCAGGAAACATCTTGGCCATATGATGGCTTTGATGCCATATTGAATTTTTTTTTTTTAAATTTTTAATGAAAAAAATATCAGTTGATTAGGAACTAAGAAAACTATAAGGAAGATTTTATTGTTCGGTTAGTCTTTTGAATACTGTGAAGATGAAAAAACTGCAACTGGTTATTTTTGTTTTTTGAAAGTGAACTGTTTGCTGCTGCTGTTGCTATTGTTATTATTGTTGCTGTTGTCATCATCATTGGTGGCAGCAATGGTGTGTTAGTAGTAGATATTTTTTATAATTGTTTTATTACTAATATTAAAAAAGAATAGAAATGTAATACAAAATAATGTAGTATGATATATGTAAAATGATAGTATATAATTTGTTTTTCTTTGCAACATAATTTTGTATTAGTGTATTTCGGTTAAAGCAGAAGTGTTGAAGTGCACTTAATAAATATTGAATTGAATTATCATCATCATCATCATTATTATTATGATGATGATGAAATAATAATGATGATGATGATGTTGTTGTTGTTTCAAAGATAAATTTTATTAAAACTCATAAAGGCTTACATCAGTTACATGTGAAAACATAAGGTCTTAGATACAAGTTAATACATGATATTACAAATACAAATAAGAGTATACAATCTTGCTCCTGATAGAGAAAAAACATGACTTACAGTAATTAAAAGAAGAATAATTGTTGCATAACAAGATACATATTTCAAATTAGGTTTACATAGAACTTTTAAATGGGATCTTGTGAAAAATACATGGAAACACATTATGAGTGGAAAGAGTTGGTGTTAGATTGATATATGACTGTACATAATTTGGGCCTGTTTGGTGTGAAGGATCATAGATTTCATGGCTATCTTATTGTTCATGTGTTACATAAGTTGCATGTGAAAATGAGTTTTTAGGTACAATTTGATACATGAGATTACATATGCAATGAAGGTTTATAATTTTGTTTTATGATAAAGAAAAGATGATTTACAGTAGCTGAAAGAATTATTGCATAACAAGATACATGGGTCAAATTAGGTTTACATGGAATTTTTTCAAAAGCATTATGAAATAAATACATGAAAACACATAGTAACATTTGTTAATACATTTTGGGAAGTCTAGGTGGAGTTAGTGTTCCTTTGGTATATGGCTATAGATAAATTATGCTTATTTGTTGGTGAGTACAATAGGTGTCAAGGCTAAGTTTCATTGCTCATGAGTTATGCATTTAAAGTTCATTTGAGGTAGGTCAGTGGAGTGATCTTGTAAACTTCCTTGGATTGATGGGTTGATAAGGCAAGTGTACCAGGTTACTCTAAAATGATGCAGTGTTTATTCCAGAGCTCACCATGGTGTGATGTTGGAGCTATCAGTTCAGGCATGGAAGATACTTGGAATGGTTGAAGTTCCAGAGAGGTGGAAAATATAGAGCAATTGGAGTCTCTGGCTGATATAATAATACTCTTGGAAAGGGGAGGGGATATTTCAATTGATGCAAATATCTCCTGTGGCATGGTAATAATAATTTTTGACAAATGGTTGTCAGCGTGTCTAGCATCCACATCACAGGGAGGGGGGTTATAATCTTGTGTTTTTACATCTATGTGTTAAATATTGTTTGTCCTGAAACATGAAATTGACTTTTTCATAAATGGACTTGAAATATGTTTGCTTTTGCTGACATGGAAATTGTTCTTGGTGATACAGGCATAAGTTTTTTTCTGAGGTACAAGTTTTGGTTTTGGGTACTTTTTAAGGATAAAAATCAGAGCTTGTTAACTTGATTGTGTGCAAGTGAACTTACTAAACAACACTCTGAATTTTTACAATAAACTTAAAATTAAGCATATGTTTGGCTGAATTTTGGACTTTGAAACTTTGTGATAATGGGTAGCAGACATCTAGTCATGTTATGGCTTTCTCACCATATTGTTTTTGAAATTTTGAATGAAAAATGTTACACAAAATTTGAAATAGGTTATCAACTGATTGGTAATTTAAAAAGGTATATAAAGATAAGTTTTTTACCATTTTATGCTTAGGCTCATTTTGAGTACTTTTTAAGCATAGAAAACTGAAGCTCATTAACTTGATTGGTGAGCAAGTAAACTGCTTGCTGTGGGATCATTATTATTATATAATGATGATAATGTTGTTGCTGTTGTTGTTATTGCTGCTGCTGTTGTTTTTTTTTTCAAAAAGGAACTTTATTGGACCAAAGAAGAGTTACATAAATATCAGTTTGCATATGTTTACATTTATAATTAAATAGATTATAGGAGCATGTCCAAATATGTATGTATATAAGTCATGAGAGGAGGTGTTACTCTTATAAAGAACCGTGATTATGTTGATATAATGCTATGATGCATGCATATGAAATTAAGTGTGAAACAATTGTATATTCAGAGATCATTTTTTGTTTAGGGGGGGGGTACAAGTTTGAATGGGCAAAATATAATGTGACTATAACGAAGCATGATGGTATAGATCTCAAGTCTTACATTATGTTGCGTGCATGTGAAGTGTGTGAGAAACAAGCATGTATGCAAAGATTAATGTCTATTGGCTACATATGTATGGGATACAAATAATTGTGATTATTTTTGTATATATATTAAATTAGAGTTCTTGATTATAAACTTCTAGATTATGCTGGAAGTTTTATGCTGTATGATGATTCATGAGCTGGATAGTTGACTTGTTGCAATGATTGGGTAGATCGGTATTTTTTTTCTTGTATCTGATGGCTAGTAAAGTTAGAAGAAAGAATGTATTAACAATAAATAAGAATGATTACTTTTTTTTTAAGTGGTAGTTTTTAACCTATTTGAATTGTTTTATTTAAATTTATGGAATAATTTATCATTATGTGATATATTTACATTTGTATAATTTAAATGAGTTGTTTTATCTTGAAACTTAAAATTACTTTTAATTTTTTTTTTTTTAGATCCGCTGGAAATACATGATTATTGATGAAGGCCATCGCATGAAAAATCACCATTGTAAACTCACACAAATTTTGAACACTCATTATACAGCTCCTCATCGATTATTACTTACTGGAACTCCATTGCAGGTACATAAGTCTTTACTCTAAAGTCGAATTTCAGATGTATTAAAAACAATTATTATTATTTCATAAGAATAAATACGACTTTATTTCAGCATTATTTTTTAGTGTTATGACACTCCAGTTTTTCTATTTAATTACAATAAAATAAAATTATTAAAAATTTTAGAATTTGGCATATTTTATAAAATAAAAAGTACTATCTACTTTGTCATGACCAATATAATGATAGTTAAGTATAGGTAATGTTGTGATTTTTAATAAGCATTCCAATTCCAAACTCATAGTTTTATCACTTTACAAGTAAATATGCTATAGCATTCAATTGGCTAGGAATCTGATTCAAGAATAATAAAGCATGGTTATCACTTACAGATTCTAATAAATAATTATATATTTTTTTTATATATAAAAATCATATCCAACAGAAAACTAAGTTACAAAAATGTCTTTTTGTCACTAACAGGATTTCATAACATTCTTATAGCATATGTAAAAAGCAAACAGGTAGTTAATTTAGAATAAAACATAATAGGAAAATATCATTTATGTTAAATGAATTTATTTATATATAGTGCATGAAATTTATGACATTATGGAGAAGAGATAATGAATGTTAATTATTAAGATTAGAATGCTAGTTGAAATATATTGTTTCTTTCTCCTAGTTAAAGATGTAAATAGGAAAATAATAAGATGAAGATAAGCTTAAATTATAATAACCATTTATGCATATATTAAATATTTTGGTGGTTTTTTTTGAATAAAGATATAAAAATTGAGATGACAGTTTTTTTATTTACTCCATTTTGATTTCGAGAAAGATATTCAGTTTAGTGAAGTCAAAATAGCTTTTTGTAATTCTAAAAGTGGAAAAGTTGTAGGTTCTTTATTGGATTGGTTATGCAAAAGAATGTGCATGGTTTTCATAGGAATGTAGACCCAGTTCACAATATGAAAATTATCTAAAAGATATAGAAATGCAATGATGATTGTTTTTATTGAAATGATATACAGAGGATAGAATACATTGGACAGCAACAATTAGATGTGATATTGAAATATTTTAGAAGGAAGTTTGCTGCAGAAACCTGTTTTATGTGTGGATAAATTTGTGCTTTATAGATCGTTTTGCATAGTCATCACAAAACATATCTAGTATATTATTGTTTTTATTTCTTATTTCTATTTTTTTTTTACTTTTGGAATTGATATAAGATATACTCATTTGCATGTGATTGCAGCTGATACTAATGATATTCATTAGCAGTTAAGAAACATTATCTGTAGCAACATTGTGTAATTTAAAATAATAGAGTTTTAAAGGCTATTTTAGGAGGGGGGGTAAGGTATTAGAGATCATTTTTTACCATGACCTATGATTAAACTGTATTATATTGAAAATATTTAATTCCAGGTTAATAAATTGTATTAAATATGAGAGATTATTCTTATTTTAAAATTATTAATCATATTTTTTTTAAAATTTCAAAAAAATAAATACATTACTAAAAGTTGTTGGTCAAAAGTACAATTGAAAACAAGTCAACTTATTTTAAAAAAAGACATTTCTTAATTGAAAAATCAGTAAACTGATTAAACTACACATATTAAAGTTCCATGGAGGGTATTTCTAGAAGAACTTTTAAGTTTTAGTTCCTTTAATTAATCTACTTCTTGATTAAATCTTAATCACTTGTTATTATTTTCATTTACTATAGTCAACGCTTAAAAGAAATTAGTTGAAATTATATAATAAAAGAAAAGATAGAGAAATCAAATTCAAGGAATCAATTATCAGTAAGTTAAACTTGCTACCTGTTTGAAAATCCATTACATGTATGCTTTATAAAGTATTTCAGTAGAAGCAATAATTTTGCTAAAGTTCATATTTTTAATTATGGCTGGCTAAGACCATTTAATGTTTAAATTGAATGTCTTCTTCCAATTATGTAATCTCGATACAAAGAGGATACCTAGTTGCAAGTTATCTACAGACTTTCTATGAAGCCCTGATAATTGCCATCATCCACCTGATTCTGTTCAGATGTGGATTATTAGATTGCTAGGCTAATGATTAAAGAATTTGCCAATAAAAGAAATATTAGTACTTTATAATTCAATGATCACTAGATGAATAATCCAGAGAATTAAAAACTGCTCATAAATTTATTTCAACTCCAGGGAGTTTTTCTTTTTTCTCATGTGTCATAGCATCAACCGGGAAGCGAACCCACTAATCCGGGTTAACTGCTTGTAAAGCAGCTGTCGCTGACCTCTCGACTACCAATGCTTGACAACTCCAGGGAGTTTATGATAAATAGCTCACAAATGCTGTAACTACCATGAAACTCTGCTAATTCAACATAAATAATCCCTGAAATTCTAAAGATCCTGAATGCATATGTTAAGAAAAAGATACCATATAAAAAATAGTACATTCATGAAATTCAGCTAAATTTTATTTAATATATACAAAAATTATGTAGTCTTACTAAGGTGAGACAAATAATTAGTTGTTCATAAAAACTTACAATTTTATTATTGATCAGACTTAAGTTAGTGTAATTTTTTTTTTTTTGCATGTGTAAGCTAAATTTTCTTCTTGATTAATATATAGTATTGTATCAATTTTGACATATATATTTTTTTGCTTATGCATAGCCAATATATATGGTAACCTTATTTTGTAACCAATATATGCTCTACTTAATAATGTAGTGAATAAGTGAGTAATATAGGGGTATTGCACATGAATCTATTTTATATATATTGCATGGTTTAGGAGCTTATGGTTCTACTTGAGCAGCCAAATGTTCCAGATGGGCTAAAGGGTGTCCTAGTTGTGTTTAAATTTACTAGACTGGATTCAAACCCTAGGCTTTAAACAAACTCCACTTGGGCAACCACATGTAACTGATCATCTATATTTACAACATCTATATATACTTCTGACAGATTAATTAGATTTCTCACCACAATTCTTCTGGTGGTTAGCCTATGGATCACATGATGAAGAAAGATTTATATATTAATGAATGCCAGCCATTTTAAACATTATGACATTTTCATCATAACTTGTTAAATCAACCCTCATTATTATTATTTTTTTAAGGCTTGGTATCACCTATAATGTTATTTTTTCTATAATTAATTTACTATTATATAACTAATTTTATAAATCACACACACTATATTTGTCTCTCAGCTTATAAGATTTTATATCTATTTTTAAATGCTGCCAAGAAAATCTAATGATTTAATAAAAAAAAAAATTACCTCCCAAGAAATAAATAGGCATTTTCTTTTACATATACAATAATAATAATAATTTTTAAAAAAACTGTATGTACAAATTAAATCCAAATAAATACAAAAAAAAAAAATCACTCTCAGGCAAAAAATATATTGACAATTATTACATTTGAGGAGAAAGAAGAAAAAAAAATCTGATCTTTTTTTTTATTGAATTCTATTACAAGAAATACTTTAAAATGTACATACTTTTATATCTGTTTCCTCTGGATTTGATATGTGCACATATAATTTTGTCCATTTTTTTTTTTTACTTTAACAATCACAATATGGTTTTTTATATGTTGTTCTTAATGGGCTCTTGTGAGTTCCTGATTTTTATACATATTATTATAAAAGGGCTTTCCATTTTTTAGATTTTGGTATTGTTTTATATTCTTCCAACTTTAATTTTAGTACATATAAACAGTTAATAATGCATTTATTTGTACATCTGATCATTTTAAAAAGTATGGAATATGAGAATTTAAGTTTTTTCAACTGTCTTGTCATTCTCTCTCTCTCTTTTAGAAGATTATTCAAAATTTTAGACAAGCTGACTTGTGGACTGCTCCACTTATTTATTTTTTTTTTCAATAATATATACTTTATTGTACAATAATAGATTACATGAATTTTACAATGGTTTTGCCAGTGTTACAATGGCATGACAGATCTAACAAATGTGTTATCAATTAGAAAACTTACAGCAGTTATTAGTTACTGGTTACATTTTAATATAGATGATTACAGTACAATTAAAGGAGATAAGATTAAATAGAGATATTTACATTAGCAATTATACATTTATTATTATTTTTATTATGGGAATTAGGATGAATGCTTCAATCGGTTAGGAGTTTGATGATTTGCTAAGTTTTGTTATACTGGTTTTCCGGTGCTAATTGTTCATCTCTAAGCTTGATCTTCTTGATTTTTGCAAGAATTTGGTTTTGTGGATTAATGATGGAATGACCGAAGATATAATCACAACTAATTGTCCAGATAGCATAATTTAACATGATAGAAAATCTTATTTTTGTGAAATTGCCTACATTGATGATTTCACGCAAATCAAATATTTTGTTCTTGTCGGAGAGCATCCACTTGTTGATGAGGATTCTGTACATTCCAAGAACTGGACATCCAAAGAGAAGATGTGGAAAAGTTTCATCTTTTCTGTTACACAGTTGGCAGATGGGGTTTATTTTGGAGTATCCTCTCTTATATACTAAGAAGGAGTTAGTAGGGAGAGCCGATAGATTGATTTTTAATACGAAATCCAAAATTTGGCTTCTAGCCCCCAGAAGTTGACTTGTTTTATTAATGAGTAATTAGAAATGTTTAGAAAATATTGAGATACTCTTTTGAGTGCTGTTGACTAGGTGATATATGTCCCAGTATTTAAGCTTTGGGTGGGTGGTACTGTTAAGCAGATTATTAGTTTTTAGCGATGTGAAAATTTTGTCAGTCCATGAAGGGGCACTCTTAGGAGTGGGTCGATCAGTTGGAGGGATTACCTCTCTAAAATTTTGCTGGGGAAATGATACTGTTAAGCAGATTATTAGTTTTTAGCGATGTGAAAATTTTGTCAGTCCATGAAGGGGCACTCTTAGGAGAGGGTCGATCAGTTGGAGGGATTACCTCTTTAAAATTTTGCTGGGGAAATGACTCATAAAGTAGAACAATCATATTATGGGCTTTTAGAAGGTAGAAGGTGTAAATGGAATGTAATGATAGATCATTGAGTTTCTTGGATCTGCACATATTCCTGAAGCTAATTAACACTGTTTTATTTCTCCAACAGAGGTTTGCACATAGGGAGTTTATTCTAGCCTGAAATTTTTTGGTAGGGATTATAATTGGTAAGTAGTATGCAATTTTAGGCATCATCAGCATGTTAAGCAAGGTGACTTTCCCTTGAAGTGAAAGATATATACTTTTTTGATTTAATTAGTTTCTTGATAGCATCATTTCACTGGTTGATTTCATTAAGGGGAAGCCAAGAAACTTATGTGGCTCTTCTTTAAATGATGTGTTTATCCTTTTACTGGTATTCAATCGCCATGGTGATGATTTGCTTCAATTGATGGCCAAATCATAGTGCATTGTATACCAGTCAATGGTGGTTTCAAGCTTCGATATGTATTTAGCTGATGGTAGAAGCACAATGATATCATCAAAGAATGCCAGAGTTTTGTTTTCCTTTGCTATTCTTGGAATGTATATTCCTGGAAAATCTCTTTCAAGTTTGACAAACAAAGGGTTTATATAGGTCATGAAGAGCAGTGTGCTAAGAGGGGACATGGAAATATCCAGTGTAAATCCTGGAGTTACCTTACCGTTGAGCCGATAATTTCGAGTGGCTCATGTTATATTTTCTGTGTATGTAAATTACGTATCTACACATATATATATACTAGGTATAAAATAAGAAATAAATGCTGTGTATATAGAAAGTTTTTTTGGTATTATTTATTAGTTTTTTTTATAGTAGGTTTTTGGTATTATTTATTAGTTTTTTTTTATTGGGATTTAAAAAAAAAAAAACAGAAAGAAAAGAAAAGGCAAAATGGTAGATTAGTGGTGTTTTTAATTGGATTGAGAGATTACATCGAAAGTGATATTAAAAAAATAATAATAATAATAATTTTTTTTTTTGTTTTTGGAAAACAATTTTAATTAAATTTTCTAATCTGAAGGGAGGAGAGGGGGAAAAGAATTGTAATTAATTCTATTGTCGTGGCTCCTAGTTGGAAGGTGTTAAAAACTAAAAAAAAATTAAAGAAATGCAATCACTGGCTGGGAACGTGATCAGATAAAAGGACAATGGAAAAAGGACTATAAATACAGAGACAAACCTATTGGTAGATTATTAGCTTTTTTTAATAAAAGAAAAGAACTATTATAGAGTGAAAATAAAATGTTAGAAGGCTAAACAACTAAAATCCGTCCCCAGCTGGTACACTGGCCAATTCCTAGATTTTCATCGCACCGGGAAACCACCTCATGTAACAAGGTCACCTAAGAGAAAGCGAAGCCATCCAGAGGACAAAATTTGTTATTGTGAATCAACTCCCAAAGGATCCCAAGGAACGCGTATGGATACTGATCGTTCAGGGGTAATATAAACTTTGCTTTTTGATTGAACTATAGATTGCTGAACTTAAAAACATATCTAATTCGGATTGTATTTAATCAGTCACGAACTATAAGTTGCGACAATAGAAGGGGTATTTTGTTATATATATATAATGTTTATGTTTGCATTGCCCAATTAGTTTTATTTAAAATACGTAATTTATTTATATTTGTGGGTTTTTTTTATTTTGTTTTTTCTTTACGGAGGGTTTTCAAATAACTTTTGACGAAATTCAAGACTATAGGAGGAGGTTAAAAATAATAATAATTCCATAAATGAATTCCAGAAATTGTTATCGAAATAGAATGTAAACATGATTTAAGAAAGCATAAGTGAAAAGTTTAAGGGTTGAGTAAATATTGAAAGAGAGGGTAGGGGTTTAGTGTAATAACTTGCCCCTAATAGTAAGCTGCTTAGCCTCTGTACCGGTCAAGATTCGGACCAGTCCGGGACGCTTATATATATAAGTAAAAGCGCATGTTCCTTTGAGAACGAAAATACATATTATTCTTCACCTTTGTTCGTTTTTTTTATTTTATATAGAAAGAAAAAAAGAAAGATAATGTTAGTCATGTTAAGTTTATACAAAAGAGGAAGGTAGAGGGGGAGTTATTAATGATTTGTTCTATCAATAGTCTTGAATAAAAGAAAAGTAAAAATTATAATAAAGCGTATTATTATTTGAAACATATTTAAGTGTACTTGGTTGTTCCTTTAGCACTTGTATGTGATAATAAAATATATGATCGTCACTATACACACATATTAAAAATGGGATTACAAAGGGGAGGTTAGCTGGATCTGTCATAGTATAAAAATTGACAGCCGCGAATATAAGATTCTTCTAATTTCGTGGCTCTAGGTTCTTTTCCTAGTGGTGCCCTTGTATGATACGATTCCAGCTGTAATTAAAATTTTTGATTCTTAGCCTACAAACTTTTAGATATGAAAAGTAATGGCACACCGTCTAATGTGATTAGGATTTTCCTATTACTAAGAAGATATTTCGATGATTGATAAGTGTGCTTTGTTGATATTATATTCCTGTAACATCCTGATCAGAAGGTCAGTTCTGACATTGTCAAAGGCAGCTGTGATGTCCAGATGTACAGCAATTGGGCTATGTTTCCGCTGTTGGCGAATGTGGTCTAGAGCAATTTTAAGTTGTGCAACTGCATTTGCAGATGACCGTCTTTTTCTGGCAAACTGTGCAGATGATAATTTTTGAAGAATCTTGTCTTGGAATTTGATCTTTGATGAGCCTCTCAGTTATCTTGATAAGGAAAGGGGTCATTGAAATTGGCCTGAGATTGGACAGATCAGAGCTGTTTCCTTGTTTTTTAATAAATGGGACTAAAGAGATGGGGTAAAGTTCCTCTGTGTTTTTACATTTCTCAGCTAAAACATCAATTATATTTTTAATAATTGGGATCGCAAACTGGCTAAGATGTATTATTAGAAATTGAGGAATTCCATGTGGACCTGGGTGGGTAGACTCAGGGAGATCTTTGATATTGTTTATGATGTCTAGATTAGTTATTCCATGTTGTGAATCGCTGTTTTCTAATACTTGAGGTCTAGGATTGATTCCATTGTTTTGTTGCATTTCCAACCCCATGTATAGAAAGAGTATGCATTAGGAGGGAAATAACCATGACTACACATTACTCCTTTGCTTAGAAGGTGAATAAATTTACTGTTGAATGCCTCGTAGGACATGTGGAAATCACCAAGCAGAATCAGAGGTATGGAAGAGGAACTGGTGAGAATGTTAATGATGTTAATTATATTGTGGTTAGTATTGATATTATTATTGAGATAGAGGAAAGCTAGATATAGATGAAAGTTCCTATAGTGGACCTCTGATATTCACTTATATTGAAAATTTGCAAAATTAATATTTTTATTTCTCTATTGGAAAGTTAGCTTCTCCTTCACTTGCAATTATTACCGGTCGTTTTGAGAACCAACTTGCCATAGCAAAGGATTTTCTTTTTCTTATTATAGTGTAGTATAGTTTGGGTCATCTACTCCAGGCAAAAAGAGAGTTAACAAAATGAAGGCATCTAATTTTATAGCAAATATTACTCGATTGTGTGACTATATTCATACAGATAAAACAACAACAAAAAATTTATTTTAGATTTTTTTTTTAATCACTTTAGTTTGATATAATATGATTTTTGTAATTCAAAATATATATATAAACAACGTTATCTTTTTACAGATTAATTAAATCTGTTTATCAATTCCAATTACCAAAAGAAATTTAAGACAAAGTTTAAATAAATAAAAAAAATTAATTGAAAGTGAAATATTTTAACTTTTAAGAAAAAAAAAAAGTTATATCTATTCTTTCTTTTTGCAACGTTTAATAAATCTGGATAACCTTTTTTAATTTTCTTACAGTAATATTTAACCTAGTTCAAACCCTGTCACTAACAATGAATATTTCTGAATGTAATGAGACTTTATACTATCTTCAATATACATTAGGTTCAGTTAAAACTGAGGTTATTAGTTAAGTATTTATTGAAGTGAATTATCTTATGTTTAAATTTGTTAATGTTATTAATTACCTCATGATAAAATATTCATGAAAGTATATATATTTTAAAATTATGTGAATTGTGCATATATATTTGTAGATAGTTAAATATATATTCATTATAAAGTTTTATTACATCGGAATGTTTTATTTCATATTTTACCATACTGTTCAAATTTATATGATTAAAAGTTACATTCCTTCGATAGGCTTTCAGATCGTCCTTTCCCAAAGACAATAGGGAATTTTTTATTAATTATTTAAAATGATAAGTTAAAACTTTAAGCACGGTATTAAATTAAAATCATTTGTTCAGATTTTACAAATTCATATTCTAAATAGAAAATGAATTCAAAGTTAATGGATTTGAAAGTCTTATCGGAGGAATGGATCAGAAATCAATTAGAGAAAATTTTGTTTTGTAATAATGTAAAAGTGTTAGCCTTAAGGCACCAAAATCAGAATGGGCGGGAAACCATAGTATAAATATCCCGGAAAAGTTTCTATACGAAAGCCATTACTATTAAATTAAGAGGAGTTGCCACCAGAAACTACGTCCCTTTTAATTTTGATTTTTAATAGTATTTTCAGCATGGTACACACTTTGGGGATCTGATTGCTGGACCCCAAAGTTCTCCAAAAAATCTTCAAAATGTTGCTGCTTAAACAGAATTTTTCAATACCAATCATAAGCTGCCGAAATACAGAAGGAAACTAATCCATAAATGAAATTCACATGAATCAAGTGTGCACCTACATTGTCTCCTAAACCCAACCGGACTCTGTCATTATGAATCAATGAGCGAGCCATAGAAGGACTGGTAACCCTTTTTACTTTATAAACCGCAAACTTCTGGTCTATTTATGAACTCTATCTCAAATCATAATTTAAGTAATTCTTTATTCTATTATCTCTAGTCTTAAAATTAATATCTTGTTAACTTTCTTTCTCCTATTGTGGCGGTTCATTTTAACCAATTGAAATTTTATTTATTTGAATGATTATTAATATCATTTATTTGCGATAATATGCCAATAATACTTTCAACTCTATAATAATCTCTTTCATTTAAACTCACCCTAAGAAAATAGTATTGCATTAAATTTTATAGCTTAATTATTGCTCGTTAGAACTAAATTAATACGGTTCTATTAATTATCAAGTTGAAGGATTTATTTAATGTTTGATATGATTTTACCAACGGCTGATAAGTATTATTAGCCCAGTTTATAACCTATGTTCCCAGCTATTTTAAGTTATACTAAGCTATCTATTCTTATTGGTCACATTTATTAATGTTTTATGAAAGGTTAATAAGGAAAATAAAATAAATATATTCTAATTTAAATCTCGTATTTTATAATTGTGTTCAGGAAGGACATGATATAAAGGGTATTATTATTATGATTACATAATTGCATTTAAGCACATTTGCTCCAAGTAAGTTTGATTTTAATCTGATATGATCAGGTCATTACGTTAAACATCTATTATATAATTTGGGCTTTATTAATCAAATATGATTATCATCATATCATCACCATTCAGAACGTTGCTAACACAAGCCATCTTCTTGCTTTTTGGATTTGTCATTTTGGTGATAATATTGATATTTTAAATGCATAGGAAGAAATTATTTCATCCCTCACTCATCGCTGTATTGGAACACCAAAGGTTCGCGGCTGTGTCCTGACCTGGCTTTTCCCATGTTCTAAGGATCATGTGGAGGGCATAAAGGACTTTTTGAATACAAGCCACCCTTCTATTTTTTGAACCACCGACAAACCATTTTACTTCATATTCCTTTTGCTGCTTGTAATGTGTTAGTACCATTTATTTCTTAGTTCAAATAAAGGCCCACTCTTTTGCTTTATAAATCGTGGTGAATTGATTTCATTAAAATCAAACAATTTTATATTTATCGATAATTTAAATAATTTTCTTTGTTAAATATTGAAGTTATACTCTACACATTTATCATGCTGTTCATGAATTGATTTGTGGATGTGTGAAAAATAAATCTCACCTCCTTATTACATAAAATTAGAATCATATTTCTTTTCCAAATAAAATACCAAATAACGAATCATGTATGTAATTCGTTTGGCACAAACACCATAGGTATCATTATTTACACTTGTCTATTTTGTTGGGGCATAGATAAATATATTTCTTAAATATCTGCATATTAATTATTGGCATATGAGTACAACTGCCATTATTTATTGTACATTGTAATTCACGCTCCAAAGACTAGAGGTAATTTATAATACTCATCATAAATAATTGAACAAATATTTGCATATTATTAAATATTTTGTATACATACTTGGTTTGATTGTTTATTATTTATTAATTAGTTTTAAATATTTGTGCTCATTGTTTGTATTGGCAACCCAAATATACATATGTGAATTTATTCAGAAATATCCGTAGTTGTTTTATCATACATTAGTTAGAGTCAGATGAGTGGTCTCAGTAATTGTCACATCCGTTGAGCTAGTTCATGGTACATAGTCTCATGTGCCATCAATATGTATTATTCATTAGGTTTTGATCTGAGCTCGTGAATTGGGTTCGAATTCAGTTTGGTCTTTGATATAATTTTTTGGTTTGACTGGGTTTGAAGTCTGGTTTCGTGGGTTCAGGTCATGTTAGATGGAGAATATCTTTTGACCGGCACAATATATAACCATGAAGGACTTTTTAATTATACAATTTAAACATTTTAATATAACTTAATTATCTTTTTTTTTCTTTTTTATTAAAGGAAAATGCCTCTTTATTTTAATGAGATGGAATTTACAGGATTCAAACCCATGTACCAGTACAATATATATATTCTAATAGTCAGCTTATGTATGCTTGAATTCTTTTTATGTGATGTGATAAGGCTACTCCTTTACCAAAATCAGGAATCACTCAACCAATATACCCAAGAAAACTATGTTAGCCACCCTACCACTCCTTTTTACCCACCTTAAGTTTTCCCTAATTCTTTTTTTTTTACTCTATTCCATTTCCACAACATCATCTTTGTCCACTCTATGGCTTTTATATCTATACTCCCCATTATCTTTTTCCAATCCCCAGTGTGAAGACCAAGAAGTCCCTTTCTGTATAATCACTTGGTCTACATTTATTCTCCCACAACTTCCCTATTTGTACCCTTTCTGCTTGTAAACATTTACATTCCATTAACAAATGTCTAATATTTTGTATGTTTTCCTTACATAAACTGCAGTCTAACCCCCCTCCCCCACATTTCTTCATTTATGTGTATATTCCCTTGTTGCTAATGATTCTGTTTGAATCTTGAACAGTAAACTACTTTCCTTGCTATTATCATAAATTAACTCACATCCAATATTCTCTTTACATAAGCTCTTTTTACTCTCCATACTAGTTCTCCATTTCTCCAACTCCCTATTTTTTATTGATGCATCTATTTTTCTATCCCAGTCTTTGCGACTGTAATATTCAACAATGTTCCTAACACAATCATCACACCCTTTGTATATGTATACTGACACAAAGTTTTTATTCAAATCTGCATACCATTTACCACCTCACATTAAACATGAGAAAATAGATTGGCACATATTTTTTAAAATATATATGTAGTTAAGTAAGCTTTGAAAATATTTTCTTTAATATGGTGATGATGATCACTATATAGTCATTATTTGCAATACCAGGCTAGATCTCACAGAACTTAAGATATTACCAATGAAATGGACATGGAATAAATATACAGACCAGATAATATTACATATAAAGAAGTTAAGAAATTATTTAAACCAATAACAAAACATTAGTTCATTACAAAATATTATAATTGTCGGATAAATATCTTTTTTTTTTTTCAATAAAACCATTTCTCCACTCTATTTTTCTCTCTTGTTATTTTTTAATTTACATGCATTGTGGAAACAATAAGTATTTATAAAGGGTCTAAAGTTTATTTTGATTAATTTTAAAACATTAATCTTTCAATTAAATCTTTTCATGCAACTTATTATAATTATTTTCTATGATCAAGTACATTTGATGCAGAATAAATCCCTGGCTTTTAATCATTTATTTCTTTATTCCAGGCTCATTCAGACTGGAAGTCAAGAAATTGAATTTATGTATTTATCCCTCTATTAGAATATTTTGCTAACTTTTTTTTCTTTTTCAAACTTTAAAATTCACGTACTTATTTTTTTAATATTTTAATTTCAAAAAAATTCTGAAGATGTCAGGATAATCATAAAAGCTGGAATTTCAAAGGTTGAAAAGATCTGCAACAATGAGAACTTATTGTATTTTTGGCAATCTTGAACATTGTGATAACTTTGCAATATTACTTAGAGACAATATTATGAATGAATAAAAACTTGATTTTTTTGGAAAATTTATCATTATTTTTACATAATAATTGTATGATAATTATTAGGAATCAAGATATATATTATTATATATTTTTTAAATATAAAAGATTATATTTTTTTAAATAACAATACCATGGAAATTATGGTGCTGGTAAATATAATTTATCTAGAAAATATCATCACTAACAGTTAGTTAGAATATATAGCAACATCATAAAAATTACTAAACAAATGTAAACTTTTAAAACATAAATTGATAGATTTACTTTATATTAACAATTATTTGTTCTCACTTTAAAAAAACCTCAAAAATTTCATTCATTTGCATATTCAATCTGCTCAATGATGAAACAGCACTTTGTTTTGATTAAAATCTAATTTTTAAAATAATTCTGAAAATCAAATGTGATTTTAAAAATTTTTTTACTTTCTATCTATCAAATGAAGTCATATTTATTGTATTCTGATATAATTATAGAGGATTTGAACACAGACTTTCAAGCTCTCCATTCTATCTCATACAACTAATACATATGACCACACACATGTGAAAAAATAAATGATCTCCATATCCTTTTCCTCACATATATATAATCAGTGTTTAGTTTATATTAAGATAACAAATTTTTAAACTTTAATTAACAATCTTTTTCACATGTGTGTGGTCATGTATATCAGTTGTATGAGATAAAGTGGATAGCTGAAAGGAGCATGAAAGTCTGTGTTCAAATTTTCTATAATTACATCTAAATTCCAAATATATAAACTATACTTGTATTCAAATACTATATTCTAATAAGTAATAATGGTTAATATTAAAGTGAAACTTGAAAGTTTATAACAAGTGAGAACAAAGAAAACTGTCAGAATGCTAGAGCATTGCAAGAGAAGAGAGTTAATACATTTATTTATATCATAGGCTTCATAGCACAGTCATGCACATATATATAATATGTGATAAGTTTAACCAATACACTTTTCTTACAATGATAACTCAAGGGAGTGGCCACTTTAGGTCTGCTGTGTCCGCAAGTATGACTAGGTGGCTAGCAAATGAATATATATAATAAAAGACTCACAATATTTTAAGTATTCAGAATAGCGAATAGTCTGCAACAACACAATCTCAACAGTTTCACTTATGTTCAATTCCAACAATGTACTTTCAGGCTGTCTGCTACAAAATGGTTCACAATGGGCTAGGTTTACGCATATCTTGGCCCCAGTCCAGTTTAATTACACACGAACATATCGTAGTGTAGCACTGCAACCGACTATAAGCTTCTTATAGCTTCCATCTCTGCAACAGTTCACCAGTAACTCTACTTGAAGCCGCTGGAAACTCAACTCTTCATTCAGCTGCTATCTGGACGGATGCACTCGAATGACCTGACATATTTCTTACATACTCTTTTTATAGCTTTCTGACAACTGCAACAATTAATTACATTCTCCAATAAGGTAAGGTCTCTTATCTAGAAATATTTGCAATCAGCAAATATTTCTTGGAATTTTATCGATCGCCATTACGTTAATGCTTTAATTAAATTCCTCAATTATCAGTTCGCGATCTAAAAGTAATCTCTCAAATAAATTCTAGTTTTTCTGGAGTGCACAAACTTGTATGCAATTGTTACAAAAATACAACAAGGTCCATATCCCTATTTAACAGTAATAGTAATTATGTGAAATGGTTTTTTGAATCCAACCCCTATTTATATCTAATACTTCTTAATTAACTGAGGTTTATCTTTTGGATCTGACTTCAAATTTGTATAATAAAACTGTAAATAAATCCATAATGTAGTGTATAATAAACCATTTAATAGAGATCTAATAATTGCATGTATATAATAAATTCTAACATATAAAATTTAAATCACAGTCATTAATACAAGGGTGTATATGTATAAATGGACTCCATCGAATTTCAAAATAAACTCTTTACCTTAAACTATCACTATTTATATTACATATATCTTTCTTCTTTTTTTTTCATTTGGATTCTTTAACTATTTTATAAGCTGGCATATTTGTTTTAAAGTGAATATTACACTTTTGGTCATTTATCTAACAATTTCACATTAAAAAAACTTTTTTTTTTAAATGTTAATAAATGATAACATTTATATATATAGTAAACATAAGATGAAACAATTTTTTTTCTTTTCTTGTCTTTTTTAATTTCAGTAGCTTTAAAAAACTCAACTATTTTTTTAAAACTTTTCATTTCCTGCTTTAATCACATAATAATATAAAATATATATTGTTAAAATTAAATATACATTAAAATAAAACTTAAATGGTTTGATTCCTCCCATAGTGGCAAACATTAATTGTATCCATTTGTAAGCTGCCATAATGTTCTTTAAAAACCTCCTGTCTTTGAAATTTGAAGTTTAAGCATTAGTTCTTCATTTTAATTAGAGATTTATTCGAAAAATTAGCATGGCCATCCAGGTCGATTTCAGCAGTAGGCAGTTGTTTACCCTTTCTACTCAGTCATCATGATGATGTTCACTGCAGCTTGATTAAAACAAGAATCTAGATTGCCCAATTTTAAGAAAACTTACCATATATTAGTTTTATAATTTGTTTCTAACACTTTTAATAGTATATTATTTTTGACAGACAGTTTTATTGACTTTGTTTTATTTTAATTACAAAAATTTCAAAAACACTTTTAATATTTAATTGATTAAACTTGCAAAACACCATAATTATTAAATTGGAAATAATATAATTTTCTTTTTGCTTTTCCTGTGTATTGATTTCTACTTTAACATATCATACCATTTACACCTTTCTTAAACACTTTATTTATATCAAAACTAACAGTTTAGACTGTCCTGCAGTCATTATCAGAGCTTCAATATTTAAATATATAATTATACAGTATAATTAATATCCTTATACACATATTCATATACATAATTAAATACACAATATAAACAAAAATAAATACACATTTTAGCCTGACCATTATATAATCATTTCCCATTTTATTACTTTACTACAGCCTTAATGAATATTATTTACTCTTAAATAATTCTATCAATATTTATTTTATATCACTTTATTTTATTTCTTTTTAAAGTGATATAAAATAAATATTGATAGAATTATTTAAGAATAAAGTAATAAAATGGGAAGTGATTATATAATGGTCAGGCTAAAATATGTATTTATTTTTGTTTATATTGTGTATTTAATTGTGTATATGAATATGTGTATAAGGGTATTAATTATATATTTGAATATTGTCGAAACTGTTAGTTTGATATAAATAAAGAGTATTGATAATATGTTTAAGAAAGGTGTAAATGGTATGATAATTATTAAATTGCCTGCAATTTTTTTTTCACATCTAAACAGGCTTAATCTTTTTTTAATTTAATTATTTAAAATGTGTTTCTTAATTGATTTGTTTTGTAATACATCCATACATTCTTAGATAAGAGAATGTTTTAACATAATTTCTATACTTTACAAGTTTTCTTTAATTTTAAACTTTTTTAAAAAAAAAACCTATTACATTATTTAAAATTACTTTGCAATATAATTTAATAATATTATCACTTGAATATATATATTATTATTACAGTACATTTAATAACTTTTTTTTTACTTTTGAAACTGCTTTACTTATTTATATTTACATCACTGAACCAACTTATAACCATGTGGAAAACTATGTAGATTAAGACCAATTGCTTCATGGCTACAACACAGTGGATGTATAACTTTGATATTATGTGTGTACATATATATTTAAAGTTTATTAAAAAAAAAGAAATGAACACAGAAAAGTTATTTATATAAATATTTAAAATAAAGTTTAGAATGATTTAAATAATAATTAAGTGGTTAATAATATTTTTTCATATTTTGAAATAAATTGTTTAAAATCTAATTAAAAAGATCTCTGATATAAATAGATTATTTAATTTTTCTTTGATTCTGGTACAAATCTGAATTTTAATATCTAAAAAGAAAGGTAATTATTTTTATGTCAACAAATTTTTTTTATTTTTTATTAAAGGACATGTAATTATAGTAGTTAGTTTCAAAATGTTTGTACATAAAAAGAAATTTAAAAAATTTAATCAAGAAATTATTTTGAACTTAAGTTGTTTTGATGAAATGAAAATAAACAATAACCATTATATTATGGTTATAATTTTGTTTTAATAATTATAAAGGAAAATTCTTAATTTTAATTCTTTTGCAAATAAGTTCATTCTTTTCTTATTAATGATATAAATACTGAGGCTTACTTTAACTAAAAAACTTATAGATTCAAGATATTGCTAACACTCTTGATGCTGGTTGAGTTTGGACTTTTGTGACATTGCTTTCTATGGTGATCTACAGCTCAATATTTATGTAGTGATCTATAGCTCAGTATGTATGTAGCAATCACTTATTATACTAGAAGCTTATATATTGAACTCATATCTGAGATAAAATTCATACCCAGGATATCTCTTATAAGACAATCTGTATATGAGGCTGATGTCATCAAGATAGGTACTTTAAAAAAATTTGTAATTACAATCCTTTGGACTTTTGTGTTTCTTTATCATTTTAATAAATAAAAAAAAAGTAAATATTTAATATAATAACTTAGAGTCAGCAATATTGTTTATACTATATGTTGGAAGCCCCTGAAAATAGATTATTTAAAATAAAATACTTGGTAAGCTTCTAGGCAGGCATTCTATATAAGTGTCTCAAGCCAAGATATTTATATAAGACTAATCATATATTACGCTGACCTACATACTTAAAGAAACACACTTTAAGAGATCTACTACTGAGCATATGGATATTATTAAAAATTAATGCTACTGTGTTATTCCAAATATGCAGAAAAGATTGAGTATGAACAATGTACTAGTTATGCGCCATGATAAGGTTTACCAGGTATGATTTTTTTTTCATCTTCCAGTATAATTTCTTCACTTTTCTTTTTGTCTACTCTATCTCTCTTCACTTCTATCATTTGACTTATATCAGTATTGGTTGCTATTTTTGCTTCCATATTATCCATACATCTACTCATGTTATCCTTCCAACCATGAATATCAGCATTTATGTTAGTGATATCAACTTTGGTTGCCATATCAGCTTTCATGGAATCTAGCTGATTTTTTATCATATGAAGCATTTGCATCATGGTTACCTTATCTTCTGTAGCCTGTGTTAGTCCAAATCTAGGTGATTGAGTGAACTGTTCATTAGAGTCTTTTTGAATTTGAAATGTCATTTGCTTTTCTTCTTGCATTGACAAAGAATGCTCAATTCCAACCATTGACCCCCTGGGTGCATGTAATCTACTTACCCTTCTTGTTCCACTCAGGATCACTCTCACCTTTTTTGCCACTAACATCCTGTGGCTTTACATTTGATTCTTTATCCATGCTCACTAAATATTTCCCACTTTTAAGTAACATACAAAATAAAATATTTTTCCTTTGAGTATTTATTCTATGAATGCAAAGTTATTTCTTTTCTGTACAATACTTATAACATGTCATAGGATCTCCTACCAACTTGTGTCATCTCATGTGAATATTTTGGTTATCTTAAGTACTTTATATCTCATTGGTATCAATGCTGGTTTTATATATTTTGCCCTTTATCTGCCTCACTTGCCTACTCTTATTTGATTCCCTTGATCATCTATTTAGTTTTGGTCTCTATTTATCAATTCATACCTTCACTCAGAGTTATTTGGGCTTATTATTGATTGACTTGAGTTAATTATACCATTAAGTTGACACACCGTTTAATCCATAGGGTTATATAATATATAGTTTATTAAATAACTAACTAAAATATGATGTATGAGGTTATACTGAAATTATGGACAATTTTTCATAAATTCAATTCGTTTCACCCTAAAAATATATGTTAAGATATGATAGACTTAACTCTTTAAAGCTCAACACATTGTGTACCAAAATGTAATAGACATAACTATTCACATGTGGCTAAACTAAGTACTCGAGCCTATCACATTGCATTCCAAAAATGTAACCGACCATTGTCTGGAATGAATTCAATAATTGACTAGTACGAATGCGGCATGACATTGTCTATATGTGCTGCTGCACCTATTATATGGGCCTCACTGTTGATGGCCCCAAAAATGTAACGGACCATAGTCTGTACATGTGGTGAACCTAAGTATTCATGCCTATCACGTTGCTTGCCAAAAATGTAACGGACCATAATCAGTACATGTGGTGAACCTAAGTATTCCTGCCTATCATGTTGCACGCCATAAATGTAATGGACTGCTGTCTGTATATATGGCGAACAAAAATGTAACAGTATACTTGTCACCAACAATCATCAACTAACTGAGCCTCATAATGGCGAACAAAAATGTAACAGATCCCCAAACATAATGACTGTAACTGTTCATGCCCAAAAATGTAACGGATCATGGTCTGGCACAATTTCCAGATGGATACTCAATGTATCAAAATGAAACAGTAAGCAATGAAATTTTGTTGATGGAGAATATGGGAAAAGGTTTATTATACTTGAGAAATATTTGAGCTTGACTACAAAAGTTGAGCTAAACTTTAAAATTTGGTCAAAATACCATTTAAGATGGTATACCCAGAGCTCTCTCAACTTACAGGTCCTATTACGTCTCGGAGTTCAAACTCAGTGAAGAAATTTGCCTTTAACTCTACTCAAGAATGGATTTAAACAGGATGGCAATAATATGATCTCTATATAGGTCCCTAATGGCTTTTCTACTAATGAATGTATTCTCAGTCCTCACGTACAAATATCATAAAAATATAAAAGATGTGTACACATGTATGATAAATATTCTGGTGAGTGAAGTATGAAAGATGCTTGATAATCTAGAGACCAGAGAAACAAAGATTTTAACTTCAAACAGCAAATATTTATTAACAAATCTGGGTTAAATTTATAACATTTATAACTTAATAAAAATATATACATGAATATAATAAGTGTTTTTACTATCATACGACTAGTTGTAAGTTAAATCTTAAACATATCAATCAAAATAAAAATTACAATGCACAATGTAGAATAAAATAACTATTATTTTGAGGATTAAACTATATTATTAGATGTTCAATGTTTAATTTGATGGTGTCATCTGAATGTATATTACACTTATGTTTATGGATTGTTAATTTATGTTTTATAGATAGAGTTCATTCATAAGACTATTAATCATACAAACAGGAAAATTTACTCATATAATTACTTATTAATAAGTAAAATAAATATTTAATTTTATATATTAAATGCTTAATTAAATATAGATGTTTAAAAATCTTATCTTTGTCTTTAAAGTCAATGTCCAGATGTCAAATCTAATGCACCCAATTATACTAAAGTTGTATTTACAAACATATAGATATTATATATGTGTACCTTAAGTTGTGTATTTATATTTTTCTCCTCCTATCAAAATTTAAACAAAATGGGTTCTTTACATTTTAAGATTTAGAGAAAAAAAATGTTTTCTGCAAATGAATAAAAGGGTGAGAAAAATCGTAACTCAACTCTCAATATACACCAAAAAATACAAATATAAAATATTTAAAAGCATTAAAATTAAACAAAATCTTGGACTTCTTTAAAAATAAAGGGTTAAAATTTGTAATAGTGGCTTCAATGTGTTTTTTAGCAGATGGTGTCTTTTTTTTTTATTCATGCATATTGAATGATTTCAAACTCCAAACACTTAAAACAATTTCCAAAATGAAAATGAACTCATAAAGCTCCTAATTTTGTAGCAATTTCCTTTCTGATTTCATGAGAACTTTCTCTAAATCATTCCATGCTTATTTAGACACTAGGCATACCAATGGTTAGACTTTCTCCCTATCTGGTGGCACAAAGATCCTGAGACAATTAATTTAGCAAGATTGCATCATTATGTTATATATATCCAAATAAATAGATAAATGTATTTTTTTTTTTTCAAAGTTTGCATTATAATATAAACAGAAATGCTATTTATATGCAGTTTATATATATATGAATTGTGTGATAATATATTTTACTTCAAAAGAAATACAAATTAGTATTTTAAAATTCTATTTTATTATTAGTTTGCCTTTTTTTTAAAAAAGCATTTTTTAATAATTATACTTTTGTAGTTGATAAACAAATATAAATCTTTCAGAACTTAAATAAAGAATGTTTCTTTCTTTTTAAAATATTCTGCACTAGTAGATAGATAATTGCAATTCAAGATATTAAACAGTTTTTTTTAAAAACGAAATAGAATCATGATAATTAATATAATAATATATATTCTTATTCTAAATCTTTACTTCAACTGTATTCCATTTTTTAACAATAACCAGCAAACTAAAAAAGTGTTGCTTAGGTTTTTTTTTTTTTTTTCAGGAGTTCCAAAATCAACAAATGTTTACTCTTTTTTTTGCTCTTTTAAACAAAAGAAACTTGGTTGCTAGCATCTCTTAACTTTAGATTATTGTCATGTCTGTCACGTCATGATTAAAACTATTAAATCTACAATGAATAAATGTGTATGTGTAGATGTTTTATTTCACACTTATTTTAACAAAACAAGATATAAATTCATTCCTTTCTGAGGGCATGGTTATTTATATATATATATGTGTGTCTCAGAATATCCTAAAATTATGTTTTGAAGGTTGGCTGCCTATCTAATCTTCATACTCCTCATTTCAAAACATCAGTTATTTTTTTTATAAGGAATGGGCATCACCTTACAGTATTTATAATGCATATTCTCCTTTTTTTTATTATGTAATTTATTCTTCTCTTTTTTTACTTTTTAATTGATACAATAATAATAACCAACATTTCACACATACACAAAAAAATAATATTCATTAAATATATATATATAACTTCTGAGGATTACAGTTTTGATTTCAACTGATAATCTTTTGCTCTATTTCTTTTTTTTAATGTTTCTGCCAAACTCACAAGTGCATAAGTTTTCACTTTTGTTTTAATCTCTTTGTAAAAAAGCATTCACAAATTAAAACATTTAACTTAATCATTTTTTTAGAAATCCAGTATTATTTTTTACATTAAAAATTTATATTGACATAATCTTTCTTTTTTTTTTTTATTAAAAACAAATAATTTATTAAACAAGAAAAAAATTATTACAATTGTTAAATTAAATTTACATGACTTTGAACTAAACTGTCTTTTGCTTCAAAGAAACCTCTCTGGTTCTAGTCCCAAACAAGTTGTTTCCTTGTAATTTCGAGGTATGCTTTGAAAAATAGTATAATTGTGTATCTATATATATATAATAACAATAATAGTACAGAAAAGTTATTTTCAGCAAATATCGATTTTTCCCCTTTTTAATGTGTTTGGAACTATTTTACAATTTAAATCTACTTTACATTAGTGGGCATGTGACAAATGTTTATTATCTGTTTGTTATTATTTTTTTATTTATTTAGTGTTAATAAATTCATTTAAAGTAATCAACTTGCTTTAGTTGTCATTCAATTTGTAATGCAAATCTATTGGCATTTTGACTTATACCATATGGTTTATAATAATAAAATAGTCCAGAAATTAAAAGATTGGATTGGTAAGTGTATTATTTTCCTTATAGTAAGTTCAGTATATATTATCATTTGAACTAGATATACATTTTTATGTAGTAACAAATTAATTAATTTGCTATTATTAGATATTTAATAAGTAAGTAGAAGATTATCATAATTATTTTATCACTTATATGCAATAGTTATTTTTGGATTAAAAAAACTTATATATAATCTAGTTCGATAGTTTATAAAGTATAAATATATTAATTATTGAGAGTAAACAAAAGCAGTTATAATTGGATGCTTACTATTTTTTTTAAACTATTATTTATTGGATATATGGTATAGTAATTTGTATTTAGTTATAAATACAACAAAATTGGTATTTGAATTCCATTAAATAGAACGATTTACTTTGATTAGATTCAAAGACCATTGATTTAGATTGTATGTTTAATTTAAATATTAAGCTTTTAATATCATTTGATTATAATAAGGTATTAATAATACTATATGTAATAGGGTAATTATAATTTAGAGTATACTAACTTGGCTTTATTGATTTGAAGGATAATTCATTGTGATTTACTAATTGTATTTATATAAGTGTCAAATAAGAATTTTTATTTTATTTTATGTTATCATGATTAGATATTGTAATTTGTAAGATTATTTGAAGTGTTGACTTTCATTTTATATTATTACAAGTTGGCATAAGTGGTGAGGTACATTAGATGAATCAAATTTATGTATTGTATTTTATTATAGTTTTGTATTGTAGACACTTTGTTCCATTGTAATTTGATATTGTAAATTTATAAACTTTTAAAAAGAGAGAATTTTATATATTTTTATTAAGGATACATTAATGTACATAAATCTGTAAAATAACAAAGTCTTTTACCACTATTAAGTATTTTATCCCATTATAATTGGTTTAAGGGTATATTAATTCTTATGAGACAGTATTCCTTTGTTAGTATTGTCTTTATTTTCATTTTTATTCACCTTATTTTCATTTTATTCAGTTACAACTGTAATCAATTATTAAGCTATACTTTACTTTGTTGCCATCGGTATCTTAAGTTTGCAAATTATATTAAAGTCTTTATTTCCTATCCATATTTTCATTCTGTTAAAAATGGCTTTCAAGTTCATAGAGCATACTACTGTCATTTTTTTCCATCCATTCATGACTCAATTTTATTTTGTTACAAATGACACTCAACATTTAGGCTAGATTTATATTATTAAAAATGGTGTCTCATTTTGTGAGGCATACTAAAATTTTCCTATTCTCATCCCTTATTCTCATTTTTATTCTGTTACAAATGCCACCCAAATTTGTGGTATTATTAAATAAGAGCATAATTTTATTTTTTTACAAATATATACTGTACCAGCAATTTTTTTTAAGACCCATTTACTATACCACACTTGTTCAAAACATATAATAATCAGGGAAGCTAATCAATATAATAAAATTATTATATAATAAAAACTATTTTTGAATTTTCCCTCAAATAGTCTTGATTATTATCAGCCTTCCATGTGGTGCATAAAAATCCAAAATAATACCAAGTCTGCACACCTCATAAGGAATTATTTCAAACCAAGATAAATAATCAAATATGTTCTAATATCAATTCTATATTATTACAAAAGAGATCAAACTAATAGTTATTAGCTAATGTTCACCAGGGGAGCCTGGGACTCCCAATTTTCACTGTTTCAGGCTCCCTGTTTTGTTCACCAAAGTCATAGTCCATTGTTGGATTCATAGAAGAAAAGTTTACCAAGATGTATGTGAATATCTGTTTCAGTATTTTTTCATCTTTTGAAGAAGTTTTGGAACAGTTTTCATTCAATGATAATTGAAATTATCTATCATTCCGTTTTATGCAAATGGATGCCATTAGAAATAGACAAAAGCTAGCTTAAGTAATTCTTAGAATCATTAGAATATTATAAACCGTTTAAAACTAATTTTAAATGAAACCAAATAATTCTAAAAAGAATACACACTAGAAATCCTAATTTTATTGATAGAATAAATAGAAAATTTATTTGGACATCAAATCTCATAGAAAACGTAAAATATAATGTGTTAACAATGATGATTTTAGGAAATTATCTTTGCATCAGATTTTAGCAGTGTTAACAAGTTTTAAATGTTAATTCGGTCTCAATTTTAGAATTGAACATTATCGAAAATAACCTAAGCTATCTCCCTGCACAAAAATCAGATTTCTCCGATGATCAGAACAGAAGTTATTACCCCTCTTCCGGCGGATTAGGGGCCCACAAAAAAATAAAAAAAATTTCAAATCAACACAGAATTACCATAAAGTGATTCCTGAGCTAAAAAATAATGATTTAAAGACAAACATGAGTACAAATGTTGTTTTACACCTAAACAGACATTGAAGCTGCAAATTATTCATACTCTTTTAACCAATAATTATTGAGAAATTTTCCAAGGTTTAACAACAAACTTTCAGATTATACTTGAATCATTCATTACTAATCAAGACCTGAAATTCAATCAAAAGAAGCAGGATCCAATTAGTATCGACAAATAAAAATCACTGTGAACCCTGAAGGACTTTGGTTGGTGGGTTGGGCAGCTGTTGTGAACATTTGCAGACACAGGAGTTTGATAATGTTAAGGGCAGATGTTCAGCTCCACTGACCTCAGTGCGCAAAATGATATCACTGGATGCTAGACACTCCAGCTAGAAATATCTTTGTAACAGTAATAGTTTTGTTGTAATATTTGCGGGCACGGGTCTGCGCTCCTCATTTCTTCCACAAGGGTTGATGATGGCAGTCATTGGGGGTCTGGTTTATGGGTGCAGGCTGATGATGATTATTGCCGCTAAGAAAACCTGCCAGGAGGGTACAGGGTCAAAGTTTTCAGCACCTTTTCCGCTCTGATGGGCTGCTGCACCCCCTTGATGGATTGTTTTTGGGCAGTGCAGATCTGTGCTTGTTCATGTATAGATACACATTAAGCAAAATTATACAACCCTTTTATGGATATATTTGTCATCGAGTGTACGTACCTTGTAAACCTGGTCAATAATTGTTTTGCCTTGTAACATTGAACACTTTGTAATCCTCCACGGGTAAGTGTACCCGATAACTTTTTGTAATCTTTTGACTAATAAAGGTTACTTTTGAGAAGAAAAAAAACAACTAATAGTTATTAGCTATATTTCCTGATCTTTTTCTGTCTTTCTCTACAATGATCTGCAAAGTTTATCCTTAACAGAGTATTTTTAAAAGGCCTAATTCAAACTTGTCATTTTGTGCCACTTTCCAAGAGGGAATATTTTTTCTTAGAAAGAATATTGTGCTACAGATCATATAGAAATACTGACAAAATTCCTGATATTGTAATCTTAATAATAGATACACGAGATTTCTCTTTGAATTCTCAGGGTAAACAAATGGCTAGTAAAATTAGAATTAATTCATATTTGTGAGGGGTGAGATGTGGAAATAATTAAACACTAAAATAAATTATGTTAATGAAGCTAGATCCCATCAGCAATATTTTCAAATAGAAGAATAATTAAATTAATGCATCAAAAAATGAATAAATAAATTCTGTATATATTTAATGTAAATGAAAAAAAAAAAAATCTCCCTTTTTTTATTATTATTATTATACAAAAAGATATATCTTCAGATACATTTACACACCTATTTGATAATTCAATTTGAAGAAGAAAAAAATCAAGAGATTAAAGTTTTAAATATCAAAAATATACCTCATTAAAAGAGCATTAAGAAATCAAACATATTTTGCTTAAAATGTAAAAGTATAAATCTATATATACATGTATGTCTATTTATATATATATTGTAACTAACAGAATTGAGTAACTCACACGTAAATCCACATGTGCATTTTACTTTCTGACATCATAACCTAATAATTTTTTTTCGGCTGCTAAGGTCATGGAGAAACAAGAAACTCTTAACTATTTTAATTAGTGATTGGAAATAATGATGATAAACTACCCAAAAATAATGAGACAAACAATTTATTTACAAATATACAAAATAACACATATTGGCTTAACTTTATTTAATTTATATATAAATTAATTCATGGTAAACAAACCTTTCTAAATCTTATTAGCATTATTTTAATTTAAATTATGCACAGATATAATATCCAGTAGCTTAAATGTTTTAAACAATTGAGATTCTAATTTAGGGTATTAATATCATTAAATGTTTATTCTTGAATAGATTCCAATTTACTGCATAGATACCTAACCACTCGCATCTCTCATTATCACTGTTCTAAGACTAAATGACCCTACCAAATGAGGATAATACAATATTATAAATGAAGAATGATTTAACTAATCAACTCTGTGCTCAATTTCAGATTATGGTATTAGCAAGCAATTAAAACAATAAAAATAACTGTAAAATACAGGAAATCATATCTGCACTACAAAACTTGTGCCTATGGTAGGAATTGAACTTTTACCATGTACTACTTTTTAGAGTTTTGGTACCCCATGTGAGTGACCAGCAATTGCAAATGTATCACTACATGACATGTATGAAAGTAAAATAGATAATATATGATAGGAATTGTTCATCTGCTGCACATCACTGCTTAAACAAATAATGAAAGTAAGTGACCAGCAGCCCTAAAATGGTTTTATAATCATTTCACTAATTCGTTACATAAGAATGAGTTTCAGATGTAACTAGCATCACCTGAATTGACAGATTGACAGCCGTGCATTTTTATCAATAGTATTACCTCAAACTAAAAGGATAGTATACTCAAATTGAAACCATTTAAATACAACTTTAAGTAACCTGTCTATGCAATGCAATTCACATCCATTTATAATTTATTAACTTGCTGGATTAACATAATATTCAAGAAAGTAGAAATGACTGTTTTAATTAACATACTTACTCTTAATAGTATAGCCAGAGATTACTAATTTATACTTTAATTGATTTTTATAAATTACTATTTTAAATGATTGCCAATTAAATTCTGGCATTATAAAGAAACAACATCACAATGTCCTGCCATATGCTCATTAACAGATCAGAGATAAATAATAATTAAGTAGAAATTCATTTAAAATTTATACCTATTATTACAGTATAAAAGTTTGCATTCAGTCCTTTAGGTATTGGTTTATTTCTGCAGATTTTATTTATTGAACCATAGCTATCGTGAAAGATTTAAGTCACAATTCAGATTTTATTAGGTTGATTCAGCAATAATTTCATCTTGGTTTTTCCGCTGGTTCTTCCTGTGGCATTGGACATCAGACTTTACTCATCTCAGGTGGATACGTATAGCAGAGACATGTTCAGGTAGTTCATACATTTGTTGATGGCTTCTTTTTCAGGATCATCGATGGTTTTTCCAACTTGCTTCTGCCACTTGATAGCAAAGCAGATAATGGTTTCTCTACTCTTGCATAATATCTCTGGCTGGAACTAGCAGATTAATAACTGACTTGCAGAATAACAGCTGCATAATAATAATGGAAGGAGAATCATGATGAATCTAATTCCCAGCACTATATTGTTTTGCAGCACTTATCAGTAAAAGTTTTGATCCATCTCTTGTCATTTGGATTCTTTGATTTATTGGCTATAGATAACTCCATTAATTTCACTGAAGTCCTCTACTTATTGCCAATATCATATTTTCAAGTTTTTATCTTTGCGCAGGAATAAGAGACTGAACTTAATTAAATCATGTCAAATATTTATCTCTTTAATTGATCTATCAATCTGTTTACAAGCATTTTAATTATTTTTTAAGAATGTCATTTACACTTTTAATAAAATAACACCTTTTATTTTAACCTGCTTTTAATAATAAATTTAGAATCAATTTTTTTTTTTTTTTACAAACTTTAAGTAATATTTTGTTTTTAACTTGATTTAACAAAATAACTATAATTAATTATACCACATATATTTTTCTGTGCATATTAAATAACTTTTATTTATTAAAATTATTTAAAAACCTTTAAATTTTAAAACTTCTTCATGTTTTTTTAAATTTGGACATGAAGCATATATATGAAAACATACTTATAGCTTCATTATATATATATATACATTTACATTACATCACATTTGCTCTTTATCACATGTATAATTATATATTCAGATAAATAAACAACTTCACTTTTTGGGTATATAGTTTTCTCTTGCACCTAAACTACAACAATAAATAAACATGTGGAGTAAACGTATCATAGAAGAGAATAAATAAATATAAGTAAGTTCCATTCCATTTTTCTTTTCCTTTTTTACTGAGGACATATTCAGGGTTTCAAACATTTTTTCATTTGCATTATAAAAAAACAGGACTTCTAAGGAAAGGATTCAAGGAATTTTTTTACTTTAAACTTCTCACATCATTTTTCAATAGACAAGTAGGCTTTTAACAGATAGTTAGTAACAGGATCACATGGTAATGATGACTAGAGGAAGGTTGGTGTACTATTGTGAATCTATTCCATATTGCTTTTTTGATCTACATTCACCTCCATTGTTGCCATGGAATAATTCAAACTCCAAGCAATAATAAATTTTATTTCCTGAGATTGATTATTACACTCAGTTTTAGCTTCAAGATCTAAAAAAAATTTTAGGATGGCTTCAACTGTTTTACCATAAGTTTCTTTTAAAATTATGGATAACTTCCTAAACATAACTTGCCATTTTTTCTAAGGAAAATCACTAGTTTGACTAAAAACTTTTTCTTACAAAAGCTAGATCATCTCAAAAAAAACTTTCCATTATATAAACAATTATTTTTTCACTCCATAACATGAAAGATTATCTGAAACAAAATGCCTCTAACCAATCTTTTATAGTCATATGAAAAAGAATGTTTGAAAACTCCAGGTAGTATATTTTTTATCAATTTAATTATCAGAAAAGTTTTGTTTTATTTAATTAGTTACAAAAGATTAAAAAATAATAAAAATGTTACACAAAATAAATTAATTAATCTTTACTTGTTTTTTGTGATAAATAAGATAAATATATTAGATAAATAAAAATTACTTAATTTTTACCTTCCAATATTTAATTAAATTCCATTTTTATCTGATAAGCAAAAAACAGTGGCAAAATTTAATTTTTAATTGTAAACTGATTAAAACAAAATGGAAAACAAACTTAATATATAACAATTATATGTATATGTATACATATATAAGTCTATAAACATATCTCTATTTTACTTTAAATTATTGATTCTTTAAACAAAACCCACACATAAAACTATATGTATGTTTATGAATACTTAAATTTACAGACAGGCCACATTGTAACAATTTTGTGATGGGGCTTGATCATCATTATTCCCAGCTCAATATATAAAATTAATATAAAAATAGTTCTGGATTTCTAAAAAAAAAATATATGTAAGGAATAATAATTTAATTTTGAAAAACTTTTTGTAGGAATAATAAAAAAAAATTGTGAGAACTTGTGAATCATTTATCCCCTAAAAGTTATAGTCTCAGAATGCCATTCATTATATCATTGATGATTCATGGTTGGTTACATTGAAATACATGCATGTAGAGATAATCCATTTGAGGCCCACAGCCAAGACCTAAGTATCCAAAACAATTATTTAAGTAGGAAAAATATAAATATACATTTAAAACTAATTGCTGACATGTTGTAACGTTATATTTAACTAATTCACTTACTTGCCCACATAATGCGGATTTATATCTTCAAATTAGCAAATCTTGGCTTCAACTTATGATAATTTGAAAACCATACACACTACGCATGTGTACTCTGCATCATTCGATTCAGCATCCATTTTCCCTTTCAGCCAATCTAATTTTTATTTCTTTACAATAAAAAATAAATATTTTATGATGATTTTTCTAAATAGTACTTTTTTTTCATTTTTGTTATTTTTACAGTTTAATGTTCTCTGAAAAATTTATAGCGGAGAATAATAATTATTCAACTGATTCAAGCATTGATCATGATTTCTCCTCATGGTACTGACAAACTAAAATTCTCTCATAATTTTTGCTAATGATTTCTTAAAAGTAGTAGTAATTATAATGACTAAAAAAAATAGAATTAACAATCCATCTTTGCTCATGCATATAGAGATTATCTTTACCACACGATCTTTTTTCTTGATGAATTAGACTTTTTACAATTGAACATTATTACTAGATTTTCAGTCACTCTAAGCATTTTTTTAGTTATTGTTTTATAGAAAAATAGATGGAAAAATCATTTATGATATTTTTTTGTGTTTTCTTGTCTAAATTTTAACAATAAAAAAGAAGCCAAATATTAAAAGTAAAAATTGCAATAAAATATAGCCTAATTAGATATATATGTGTGATCACAGTTATATATTGTGCCAGAACGTATATAACGTCCATGCACAAAATGGCTGTTGCTGAGAATTCAGCACAGCTAATCTTTAAAAGATTAGAATTTAATATAAAATTGATCAAATAGATCGTAATTAAAACACGTGTATAAATGTTTATATATGTGAAGTAAATAACTGGGTTTGGTCTATACTATATTCCCATTTCACTTACAGTACAAGTGTATGTGTTGTATTACTAACGAATTTATCTTATTAAAAAAAAAAAAAAAAAACTACATAAAGAATAGTTTTAAGTTTGTAATGACTTTTGTTTATGTAGGGAACATTTTTTGTTTTATTTGTAATGTTCCGATATACTTATCCAGAAATGTTTTTTTGTTGAAATTTTTAAATAAATGTTTTCCTTTTTTTTTTAAAAAAGAAATATAATGTCAAATTTTATATTTTCATTATAATGGATTTTGTTTTTTGGTAATTATAAAGAAAAACTTTTGGTAAATTGGAGAGGTCGTCGCTGCCGCCTTGCAAGCAAATAGTTGTTTGCAGACGGTTGTGGGTTCACGTCCCGGTCGATGCTATGACATATGGAAAAAAAAAAAAGAACAAAAGATGGAAAGGAATATTTTGTGGTAAAAGAAATTTTGTTCTTTTGATCTCTTTTAAAGATAAAAATTAAAAGTTTGTTTTATCTAATGTAATGAAGCATAATGGGTGCTCTAATTAATTAAGATGGAAACTGTATAATTTCTATGATTAAAAAAGTATACTTTGTAACAAATAAAATTAAGGAATGTATAAGGTATATTTTAAATTATTATAGGCTGATGCAATAGCTTGAAGGGGGTAGTTTAATTGGCTAAAAGGGGACCATGTGTGCTATCTATTAGGTGGGGAGAGTCAAGTCGCTACTGAGCAGTTCAAGCAGGCAGACCATAGATTTTGGAGAAAAACTAAAAATCGCTCATGATCAGTCCAAGCAGTAAGATCCGATATTATATCACCATGAAGAAATGCCTAGTAATCAAAATGAATTTTGAAACTCAACCATATCCGATAATAATATTATCGTAAAGAAATTTAAAGAAAGCTGTATAAAAAAAAAGAAGAAAAGTGTGAAAGTGGTAATAAAATCAGTCATGTTAAAACCTATCTACCGACAAGAAGTACAACTATAAATCTTCAAACAAGTACCTAATAGAGATGGCCGTTATAGTTGTTCCAGTATACAAAAAAACCATGGAGTAGGTCACCAGCAGCAGTACACCGCCAGTTTATCCCTGAAGCCCTACGATGTCTTAAAAGAAACCACCTAAGACCTGATAACAAGGACTCTTTGATACGTATAATGGAGAAGGAAGCCCTGACCACCCTATGGAGTAGCTCGTGTGGTCCGCTCGAAGTCTAACTTTAACAGTAGTAAATACAGAGTTTAGATCTTGTCATATCTGATCCTGCCTTCAGAAGTGGACTATTTCAGATTCCTTGTCTGATTGGCTAGCACCCAGTTGCTATCCAAAGAGATTAAAACCTTCACTGGGGTTCGCACACCAAATCCGATTGTTTCCAGTAAGGTAGGGGATCTGCCTTTAAATAGTCAGTCTTTTGGAGGCAAGGCAGAGAGCAATTACTTCTGTTAACCTGAACGACAGGTCGTGCTCTCCATTAAACCTTCTGCCATCAGCAAAGGTATTTATCTATACATTATCATGACATCCACGCAGTGAGGCAAGTCCAACTATGGACTGGAAACTGCTATGTCTGAACTAGAGCCGACTCAAGGCAAGCTAACTACATAGATGGAAGAGTCTTCTTACAGAACTCACGATGCAGGCAAATCATTAGCTGGAAGCAAGTTCCATACTTCGCACGAGTATCTCAGCATTGAAGCATATCAACTGTATTTGTACATTTGTTTAACTAACGTGTGTATATCTTTTGTACTAATAAATTATACATATTAATTGCTGAGTAGTTGTTCTTTTTGTATCTGTTCGTTTGGTAATGAACCTGCAAGCTTAACCAAACACAACAGAGTTGGTGCAGTCGACAGGCCCACTAGAGTTGGCGCAGCCGAACAGAAATTTTTCCCTCATGGCTGGAAAAATTAGAATAAACTGTGCCAGTTATAATATATTTGGTGCAGTCACAGAGAAATTTTTTTTTCATGGCTGGAAAAATTATAGAATAAATTGCGCCAGTTATAACAGATTTGGTGCAGTAAAACAGAAAAATTTTTCCCTCACGGCTGGAAAAATTAGAATAAACTACACCAGTTTAAACAAATTGGCACAGTAACAGAGAAAATTTTTTTCCCTCACTGCTGGAAAATTATATTATAAAATACGCGAGTGTGTATTTGTTTATTATTTTTTGTTTTGGAAAAAAATTTTATGTTGCCGTAATTTCATTACACGCTATTTTTCTTTTAGAAAAATAATGTAAAACTATTGAATAAAATTGAGAAAAATAACAATGTAAACCTGTTGAATAAAATTGACTGCAGACATAAAGGCTTGACAATTTGAAGTGCCAACCAATCACGAGAGCTTTACTCGCAGGGCAGCATAAAAGCTCGTTCTATTGGTTTAAAAGCTTCGTTCAGTTAGTTACAGTAACGTAACTACAAAAACAAGTACAAGTGGTTACTCACCTAAATAAAAAAAGATGGCTAAAGCAATCGGCTCTATGGAATCTTTTAATCCGGCTCAACCTGAGAGCTGGCCAAATTATAAAGTGTTTGATTTTTATCTACAGGCAAATGAGATAAAAAAGCCTGAGTTAAAGTTAGCCACACTAATGACCACAATAGGTCAGCAAACATACGAAATATTCAAGTCTCAATCTATGGCTGTAACCCCAGCTGATCTGGATTTTGATAGAGTGTTGACAATTCTCACAGAGTATTTTTTCCCTAAGCCCTTGACAATAATGCAGAAATACCATTTTAATCTCAGCATACAAGAACTGGGAAAAACAGCTAGAGAATTTGCGCAACACAAATCCGTATATTAGCCTTGAAGTACGAGTTCAAAGACTTCATAAATGAAGCACTTCATGATCGTTTTATTTGTGGCATAAACAATCACAATTTGAGGCTGAAAATGCTAATAATAATTCCAGGCCTAGATTTTAAGACAGCAGTAGCTCAAGCAAAACTAGCAGAAACAATAGCCAGTCAAGCTAACCTATTAAAAAGACATATAAAGTATGATGTGTAAAAAATCAAGCATTAACACTGGGTCAGACAAGCACTCAGTCAGCTCAAATAATTCTGCATCAAATAGCCCATGGCTTTGTTATAGATACAATGAGCACATGCATACAGAATGTCCATACCGCAAAGCAACATGCACGTTTTGCGAGCGTATCGGACATATAAAGGCAGCATGTCTGAAATTAAAAAGACAAACAGCCAAGTCTAGTCCTAAAGACAGTCAAGGCACTTATAAGAAACATAAGCAAGTTGCCTGTATAAACCATATCAGAGATGATAAGCCTGGGTTTATACACACTGTCATAATAAATGATACACCAGTTAATATGGAACTTGACACAGGTCAGCAGTGTCAATAGTTTCAAGAAAGACTTGGATGATCATAAATGAAAAGAATAAATATAGGCTGCACCCTTGCAGCAAGTCAATATCAGACTACCAAGGGAATAAAATCAAACTGTTGGGTCAAAAAACAGTAAAAATTATGATGCCTAGCAAAACTATATACCTACCACTGGTAGTGGCATTAGGTAACCATAATGATTTAATAGGCTGTGACTGGTTCAATCACTTAGGGTTCAAAGTGACCCAGCTCACAACATTATCAAAGTTGAAGACTAATGAATCAGAAGTCTTTAACAAAAGCTGAAACCTGATGCTAAACTTCAACTAGAAGATAAAAACAAAATAAAATTCCAAATAGTAACAAAAGTACTATGTCATATGTACTATGGGTCCACAAGATGGAGACCTGCTGTGGTGATGCAAATAAAGGGGCTCTACACTGTTGTTGTGCAAACAGAAGATGGTCATCGCCATCACAACCAGCTAAGACTAAACTACACATCTGAAGCTATCAAGACAGCAGCAGACATTCAGAAACAAGCTCATCAAGAGAAGAAGATGAAGACAGGAACAACAATCAACCGAAGAAACCAACCAAGCGGACAAAACATCCAGTACATTTCAATGACTATGTCCTCCAGAGCTAATTTTGGCGGGGGGATGTCATGTCTGACCCTGCCTTCAGAAGTGGACTATTCCAGATTCCTTGCCTGATTGGCTAGCACCCAGTTGCTATCCAAAGGGATTAAAATCTTCACTGGGGTTCGCACACCAAATCCGCATGTTTCCAGTAAGGTAGGGGATCTGCCTTTAAATAGTCAGCCTTTTGGAGGCAAGGCAGAGAGCAATTACTTCTGTTAACCTGAATGACAGAACGTGCTCTCCATTAAACCTTCTGCCATCAGCAAAGATATTTATCTACACATTATCGTGATGTCCACGCAGTGAGGCAAGTCCAACTACGGACTGGAAACTGCTACATCTGAACTAGAGCCAACTCGAGGCAAGCTAACTACATAGCTGGAAGAGTCTTCTTACCAGAACTCATGACGCAGGCTAATCATTAGCTTGAAGCGAGGTCCATACTTCACACGACTATCTCAGCATTGAAGCCTATCAACTGTATTTGTACATTTGTTTAACTAACGTGTGTATATATTTTGTACTAATAAATTATACATATTAATTGCTGAGTATCTGTTGGTTTGGTAACGAACCTGCAAGCCTAACCAAACACAACAGATCTCTTGATAGTTATTTATTTATTTATTCATTTATTTTTTTATGTGTTTTTCTTATATACTCATAACTATAATCTTTAAAGTAATCTTTATATCACTTATATTATTATATAATAGTTGCATGCATGTCTCATTTAGATTTCATACATGGAGAATCTCTACCTCATAATTTTTTCCTATGGCGATATCTTACGTACAGTATCCTTTAGCCTTATTATTTCTTATTAGGCATCATTTTATACATTTAAAATAAATAAACGTAGATGCGTCTCATGTATAAATATTTAAGCACCAAACATAAATATGCGTAAAATATTAATAATTTATTGATCTTTGGGGTAATCAGTAGACATGCATGTAAACTAGTGGATTTTTTTTTTTTTAATGGATTTAATACCTATATGAATTATGTTTCTTCATAGGGAAATTTATTACTTACATCTGTTTCTTAAACTATTATTTTTCAAGTGGGGAAAGGGATATAGACCACACCCATTATGGAATTATTTTTAAAATGTCATTTTCTTTGTGTAAATCTTTTTTGTAAATAGATGTTTAATCTAAGTACTATCTTTTTTTTTATAATATGAAATCGTTAACCTGATAAAAACATTCGGTTCTCATATGCCTTCGTGTCAGCACAGGGATGGTGCTATTTCTAACTGAAAACACATTAATATAACGTTCCTGGGCTAGCGATTCTCTATTAATATTGACTTTTTTTTTTTTGTTTACAAAGTTTACTTTCTTTTGTTTCTGAATTATTTTTTCCAAATAATATTTTTGACAATGGGATAATAATAGTTGTTCTTTTAATTTTTATTGACAAGAGGGTCTTTTTTGGTGTGTGTTCGAATAGTAATTTATTTTTTATAAATAGTATTACTGTTTTTGTAAAATTTGATTGACAAAATTCAAGAGAGAATGGGTTTTTTTTATGGATCTTTAAATAATAATTTACGTTACTTTTATAGGTTTACATTTGATTGCCGACAACAATTAGTGGGAGGGGTGTTTTTGTGTACAATTAAATAATAATTTACGTTACTTTTATAGGTTTACATTTGATTGCCGACCACAATTATTGGGAGAAGTGTTTTTTTTTCGTGTGTGTGTGTATGTTTAAATAAAAATTTATATTACTTTTATTGGTTTACATTTGATTGACAACCGATTTGACTTCCTTTCGTTTATAAATTATGGTTTTGGTTCTACAAATAAATTTTTTTGACAATGGGACAATAATAGTTGTTGTTTGTTTAATTTTTATTGACAAGAGGTGTTTTTTGGTGTATGTTCAAATAGCAATTTGGGTTATGTTTAATAATAAGTTACGGTCTTACTTTTATTGGTTTACATTTGATTGACATTAATTATTGGGAGAAGTGTTTTTTTTGTGTGTATGATTGTCGACAACAATTATTGGGAGAAGGGGTGTAGCCGTTTAAAGAATAGTTTACATTAGTTTTAGTGGTGTACATTTGATTGACAATAATTAGTGAGAGGGGTGGGTGTTTTTGGGTGATGATTAAATACTAATTTACGTTACTTTTATTTTACAATTGATTTCCGACAACAATTATTGGGAGAAAGGGATTGTTTTTTGTGTATGTTTAAATAAAAATTTAAGTTACTTTTATTTGTTACATTTGATTGACAACCGATTTGACTTTCTTTGTTTTTTTCATTTATAAATTATTGTTTTGTTTTCCCAAATAATATTTTTGACAATGGGACAATAATAGTTTCTTTCATTTTTATTGACAAGAGGGTCTTTTTTGGTGTATGTTCAAATAGTAATTTGGGTTACATTTAAAAAATAATTTACCTTACTTTTAGTGCTTTACATTTGATTGCCGACAACAATTAGAGGGATTAAATAATAATTTACATTACTTTTATTTTTTACATTTGATTGCCAACAACAATTATTGGGAGAAAGGGTTTGCATTTTTTTTTTTATTTGGGTGTATGTTTAAATCAAAATTTAAGTTACTTTTATTCATTACCATTTGATTGACAACCGATTTGACTTTCTTTTTTCATTTATAAATAATTTGGGTTTCCCAAATAATATTTGGTTTGACAATGGGACAATAATAGTTGTTTCTTTAATTTTTATTGACAAGAGTAGGTCTTTTTTGATGTAGATTCAAATAGTAATTTGGGTTATGTTTAAATAATAATTTACAGTCTTACTTTTATTGGTTTACATTTGATTACCGACAACAATTAGTGGGAGGGGTTTTTTTCTATATGATTAAAGAATTATTTGTTACTTTTATTTGACAATTTGATTGCCAACGACAACAATTATTGGGAGAAGGGATGTATGTTTAAATAAAAATTGAGGTTACTTTTATTTTTTACATTTGACGAAGGTCATTTGGAATCCCTCAAACAAGCTGCCCTTTACAAAGTGAACATTTCCGTCGGCAATAACGAGACTTACAAATGAAAGTCAAAAGATGTTTTTGGACCTCAAATCTGCATATATTTGCCGCACAATCCAATCTTTCTTTCAGCAGCAGGATGTTTTTTTTTCTGCTGCAGAAATATGTTCTAGCGCCGGCTTCCATGTCTGGCAATTCCCATCTTTTCAGGTTTTCTGGGTTGGAATTAGCCATCTTCTTGGTCTCAGAAAATTTCTCACTGAAATGTGACTCAAAGCGTGATCGTTAAAAAATTTATGCTACCCCACCCTAATAGAGAATTTAGGAGGCTCACAGCTTTATGAGGAACAATCACGACACTGTTAAAATTGCTAAAAGGTAACAGTACATCAATTCGTCTTTAAAAAAAAAAAGGCCCCAATGAAAATTTAAATAATTTTGACATGATCAAGTTAACACACCCTCGTATGACATTGTTACATAAAATACATAACACAGCATTACGATGTAGTGCGTGACACAAACAACTACGGCATTTTTCTCTGCTTTTAGCATCAGAAAAAGCCACACCGTTAGCCGCTAAGCCAAGTTAACACTCTTTCTAGGTTTTATCGTAGAAAGAAGACTTAACTCCGAGTTAACACTCTACCTTTTAGCACAGAAAGAAGACTTAACTCTGAGTTAACAATCTTTCTAGGATTTATTTTAGAAAGAATGCTTAAAGGCTTGGGTGCGGTCGCGGAAAGATGACAACCAAACATTTAAAAGTTATAATAAAGAGTAAATTTTTTTTTATTAAAAAATAATTTGCCACTTCTGTTTGCTTAGTTCAAATTATTTTTTGAATCATTAGCATGTAACCGGAGTTATTTCAAGTGAACGGATCGAACCAGTCATTAATCTGAGATAGGGAAAATAAATTATGAACTAGATAGGGATAACTTACCGGGGGTTATATTCTCTCACATTTTATGTCCCAACATATTTAATTTTTTCTTATGATATATAACTGTGATCATTTTATTTGCACACTCTCTCGGGAAGGAAAAGGGAGAGTCAACAATACATTTCTTTGCTGGGGGTGGCGCAAAAAGCTAAATAAAAATATTTTACTACTTTTAAAGGTGTGTAAATTAAAAGAGTGACCATTGTTTAGTTAATCGGACTGATGTGGCATGATGGTTATAACAGGGAAGGTTCCGTTTGAGCTCATTTTTTTTAGGTTGTATCTCCTTCATCTAATAATTTTTGGGGATATTTGCTTTTCATATTTAACCATTGATATCTCAGGGGAATTATTATCGTTATTTCACTTCATTACATACGTCACTTTCGTGCTCGGTGCGTATGTAGGTCAAAAGATATATAAGACTGTAAAGGGTGGAATGGACGGACCGGTGCAATATGTAAACATGACCATTGTGATATAAACTTTAGAGCTGTGTATCAGATACATAGAGAGGTATAGTTGATAAAGCTATTAAGAAATTTACCAATTACAGTAACATTTAATAGTATCATTCAAAAACAGTAAAGAGATTTCAAATGACGATTCTGTGGCAGATAACTATTATGAACTGAGTTCAAATTATGGATCTGTGCAGATAGCCATAATGTCCATGTGTATCATATAGTTTTTCATAAATATGATATCTGGTTACTCAATTTGTGCTCTTAGTAGTTTCATAATATTCAAAAAGAAAGTACTGAAGCAGTCGGATCTGAGTTTGATCCTAGCTTCATGACATCTCGCCAGAAGCCCACTTCAAACCCTAATACTAACCTTAAATTTCTGATGCAATGGGGCTTTATACGGTCAATCCATGCTAGTTTTCTAAAAGAAAAACTATTATATAAATGTGTGTTAAGATCTGAGTTCAATCCTAGCTTCATGACATCTCACCAGAAGCCCACTTCAAACCCTAGTATTAAACTTAAATTTCCGATGCAATGGGGCTTTATACAGTCAATCCATGCTAGTTTTTTCTTTAGCATGGATTGACCATATAAAGCCCCATTGCATTGGAAATTTAAGTTTAGTACTAGGGTTTTAAGTGGGCCTCTGGCAAGATGTCATGAAGCTAGGATCGAACTCATGAAGTGGGTTTCTGGCGAGATGTCATGAAGCTAGGATCGAACTCAGATCCGACTGCTTCAATACTGTGTTGCTTCCCTAGAAAAAAGGCATAAAAGTTTTATTGACTGTAGAGTGCTGATTAGACATAACCAAGTGTTCAGAGAGACTGCTTTATTGTTTATCAACTGAAATTGAAAATATAATGTACTCTACAAATTTCACCTCACTTAGCTTCATTCAGGAGTGTTATCTGATATTCCAGTTTCTACATCATTTTCCTACATTGGTGCTTTGACTTTGTGATCAAGTGAATAGTTATGAATAGTTCTAACAAATAAGTTACATCAACATTTTTATCTTTTAAAAACAAAATTAAAACTTAACTTAATATCATAATAAAAATTTGCAGATTATTGATTTCAGAATTTCTTTCGTGCCAAATTCAGAACTTCCACTTTCTTGCAATTTTGACATTCTGCAATATGCCTATCTGCACTGACAGCCTCACCATGATGTAATACTATGCAATCCAGTTTTTTTGCTGATTCAGTGAATCTTACTTTTCTGTTTAATAAACTTTTTTACAAGAAAAATACTTGTATTAAGAAGCATATCAAATAATTATTTGCTTAACCTTTTCACACATATTTGTCTTATATTTTCTTTTGATTCATCCATATAGCAAAGGTTTTCATTAGATCCATAATAGTATAATAAAAGCTGTCACACTGAAATACTTTAGAATTTTTATTGCAATTTTTTTTAAATAGTAGATAATTGATTTAATTATATAATATTCAGAATTTAAATTGCCAATTGTTTTACAGTTTTCTCTTTAATTTTTCAACCAATGTCATTATTTCATGTTAATCAAATTGAAAATTTTTATGAATACTCTTTCATTTATACAATTGAATTACCTTTAAAATTAATGCAATATAATTTGCACAAAATATATATATTCGAAATTCTGCATAATATTCTTTTTTTTTTTTATTCTGGGAATTTATAAAGGTTTTAAAAAAATTGAAATATCAAATTTTATCAAATATCTTCAATACCATATATGAATTTTGAATTTTTGACTCGGCAGCAAGCTAAAATAATTAGGCATTAAGATGCTTTGATCAAACTATAATACTTGCTCATTATTAAAAGTATTTTATCACTCTTTATCACTTATGTAACAAATATTGTTGCATCTCAATAATTAGAGCTACATTTAAAATTTTAATGAATCTTTTATATCACTGTCATTTTTGTAAAGTAATAAATTTATCTAATATTCTTATGTCCATAATTATAAAAACAATAAGTAGGATGAAAAATGTTATTTTAAAACCATCTTTTAATACTTCTTTTCAATTTTTTTTAGTTTATGAAACTTTTTTTCAGTTTCTCCAATGTTTCAACCATATGTGATAATGGATTTTATTTTTTTAATATATTAATGGATCATATTTGTAAAGAAAGTAGTGAAATACTTATTATTTTATAAAATAATAAAATGTTATTAGTGTTATGTTATTTAGTGGCATGACTCTTTGCATATATATATGATGTTGCAATGAAACTTTATTATTCAACACAAAAGCAGTTTTCATTAACTACTTGTATTAATATTGTATATTTTGTTTTCACAATAAACTAAAAACTTTAATGAAATAAAATTAGAAAATGGAAAATAATATTTTGTTTGTAGTGAGTGATATTGACAAAGAAATTTTTAAATTAATTTAAAAGTGTAATTTTAAAAAAAAAATTCTAAATATAAAGTATGTATTTTATTATTAGATATATTTTATATTCTATGTATTTCTTATATGTTAAAAAAAATATAAAATGAATACTATATTTAATTTTAAAAGTATTTTTTGCAATGGAAATATAAGAGGAAAAGTGTTGCTATGCAACACTATTAGATTTGTAAACATAAAACAAAAGGTAGTTTGTAAGTGGGCTGGAAATAGTTCCAATTGCAGATTACAAATCTAAATTTAAATTCTAGAATAAAAGTTAAAATTAAAAAGTAAATAAATCCTGTTTCTCAAAAAACAGCAGAAACAGATTAGCTAGTGTTTATAAGGCTGAGTTAAGCAGGTCAACTTTCTATTTTATTTTCTTTGCTATGAAGAATCTGATTGGTAACAGAACAACTAAACCCAGAATCATTGAGAGTGTAAAGACCACAATACCCAATAGTCTGTGAAATAGCTGATACTGAGTTTTGAGATGCCAAATATCCATTTACCTAAAGCTGCTGAAACATTCAAATGGTGGTTTAAGATATTCTCCATAATAATGTAAAGGCTTATTGGTACTGCTGTTTGTTGCTGGGTACCTTATATGCTGAGTGCATGAAGATATTGCTCTCACATGCCTATCCCTTGTCTGTTACGAAATAGTCACCTATGAGCTAAATGGAAATTATGCTTATTTTCAGAATTATTTACAAACAGCTTATTATCCAAGAAAAAGTGAAAAATTACCATCTAAGAGATCAAGCAAGGATGTAGAAAATGCCATACAAATTAAAATAAAGAAAAATAAAAATAGATAAAAGAGTACTCATAATTGAACTGATTATGATAAATACCAGCAAGACAAATTTTATTCAATTAATTTATTAGTTAAGGCATTTATAAAAAAAAAAATTATGTAAAATAAATTATTAAATATTTTTATTGTGACAATTATTTAACTTTAGACATTTTGTTAATTGTTTAATGTCTTTGTCCTCTCCTTTCTTTTAATATTTGTTATTTAATATTTTCTTTATTTAATTATACATTATTAGAATAATTATATTATGTGGAAGATAAATGTCAAATCTTAACCTTTTTTTTATTGTTATTAAATATATTTTAAAATCTCTCCAGTTTGGTTTTGAAGTTACTTATGCCTATAAGTCTTATATAATAATTTAAGCTGTCTAAAAATAAGAAACTTACTGTTTGATATAAAAGAAAATTATTATATTTCATAACTGGTTTGAGAGTTAATTTTGGATCACATTACCCTCATCATTAAAATAGCATATTAATTTACTTTTAATGCTGGAATCTAGATATAAGTTATTCTTAAGTAGGGGTGATCTTTTTCAAATATTATCATAACTAAGTTTAGCCTGGAGGGGTAATGATAATCAGAAAATATAATTGTGGTTTTTTAATTTAGTAGTACATTTTTACAATTGTTTATTTCATTATAAATCTGTTTCGTTATTTTGTAAATCATTAAAAAAGGGGGAATGGTAGTTAAGTCGATTTGTCATTATCAATCCACTGCAGGATGAAGGTCTCTCCAAGTTCAGTCCATCTTCTCTGATCTTTAGTTTCTCTTCTCCACATCATCCCTGCATACTTTGTTATTTTGTCCATCCATCTCACATGTGGAATCTCTTTGAATTTAGTTTAAGATTTCAATTGTCCATCTATTATATTCTCTTCTAACAATATGTCCAGCCCAACTCCATTTCAGTCTTTTAATTTTTTCAATAAGGTCAGTAACACCTGTTTGTTCTCTTACCCATATATTGCGTTTTCGATCTCTTCTTGTTACTCCCAACATGCATCTCTCCATACTTCTTTGAGTGGTCTGAAGTCTCTGTATTGCTCTTCTATTAAGTGTTTAAGTCTCAGATCCATATGTAAGAACTGGTAAAACACATTTATTAAAAACCTTCCTTTTCAAACAGCACTCCAACCAAGTTTAATCCTATGATTAATTTTATCCATTATGTTTCCATCTGTATTAATAATCTGACCAAGGTATTTGTAGCTGTTAACTTCTTCTAATTCATCATAATCAATCTTTATTTTCATATTTTTAAGAAAATCCATTAATCATTACTTTAGTCGATTTATAAATACCTCTTTATGATAAATAATCCAGTAGTGTTTCAGTGTTGTTACATTTATTCTTAAACTTTTGTTGCTGTTTTTTAATATAAAACAAATTCACATTAATTGTAGTCTGATTAATATATAACTGAAAAAATCAGAAATTTTAAATATATATATATTTTTTATATTTGTGATGTATCTAAATTAATTGATTAAATATATGTATATATAATTAGTTATTATGCATTATAAAATATGTACTTTTAATTTACTTATATGAAATTTAATATAACTCCTTCATTAATTAAAATAAAAAATAATAATAAAATTATTTATTGTTCTGTAGTTCATGTGAAATTCAAGCACTGGAAGCATTTAACTTATATAAATGAGGCTTTCTATGACTTCTTGTTTCAATAAAATTTTTGCATAAGTTGGTTTACCATTCAGATGTAGAATATGGAAAAAAAAATTTAATAAAGCAAGCACTATAATATTTCACAGTATATGTTTTCACACCATGAGATAAATAAGAATGGAGTTCTGTGTTGTCTTATACATCACATTTTTTGAATTTTTTTATACTTTATATATTCCAGGAAATGTTTACAAAAGTTTGGATTTAGTTACACATTTTTAAATATTTTATGTGCATTTTATACATGCCAGAAAGTATTTAAATAAGTTTGGATTTGGAGAATTTAATTATATAATTTTATGTAAATAAAGACTAGTTTTTATCACAATATATACAGTGATAAAATTAATGCTCCATTGTTTATGTAAAAAGAATTTTTTTTACTGGTAAGGGAATAATGTAGAATATTTTGGATATTATTAATATATGATCATAAGGAAAGGCATTGATTGAGTTAAAAAATAAGACGAGATAGACAAGACTTTGAGAAAATGATTTGGAACAACTTGCAAAAATGATTATAGTTTGATGGCTAATAAATAAAAAGGAAATATATAAATTTCTTTAAAGAATAATGATTTTGCAATTTTATTTTCTTATAATTATATTGTTTTCATAATTCTAAGAAAACTAGTTTTTAAGAGAAATCTATCTAAAATTATTTAATTAATTGCATATGAACAAAGAACACTTAAATATATAAATTTCTTTACCTATTATGATAATAATTAAATGTTGGAATTATCATATTTACATCTTATTTTATTTTTATTTAGAACAAACTTCCTGAACTATGGGCCCTCTTAAATTTTTTGTTGCCTAGCATATTTAAATGTTGTAACACTTTTGAACAGTGGTTTAATGCTCCATTTGCCACCACTGGAGAAAAGGTAAAATTATAATTTTTACTGATTTTATTTTATTAGTTGTCACACACTTATGTAATATAAATTTATATTTTATTGTTGTTTAACTATTTTATTATACACACATATAAACAAAAATATATATTTTAACATGGTTAAAATCATCTAATCAACATTAACAGCTGTTGTATTTATTTTAGAACATACTTTTAACCCACCATCACACACACACACACAAAATCTATTATATATTTTACTTTTTTCACAGTGATCCAACAATTTTTTCCCCCTGGCTTGTATTCTTAAATGAATATCATAATTTTTTACTGTATTAGCCTGTCTTCATTTAAAGTTTTTTAATATTTTGTAATAAAATTAACAATGCATTTGGGTTTCAAAACCATTTTATTCTTACTTTATTATTGCTAACTTTTTTTTTCATACTGCAGTGTTATACTAAGCTTGTTTTATTTTAGAATTTAAAGTATACATTTCATAATCAAAGTGAAGCACTCATAGAATAAAAACTTTGTTTTTAGGGATAAGGACATTTTTTAAATGTAATTATTAAATCTACCAAATGCACTGCATACACTTTTAATTACAGTATTCTATTTATTTATTTCATTTTATTTATTGCAAATAGTAAAAAAGTGACTTAAATAATATAAATGTCTATGTCTTCAATTCATATCTATTATTTGATCATACAAATCATTCAACATTACTTTATTAAAAATTATTTTCAAAACTTTTTTTTAAAATTATTTGAATGCTTTCTACATTTTTAATTGTAAGTCTTCAGTCATTATTATAAATTTAAAATGACTTAAATAATTTCTACTTAACTTTGAAGCATGATATTTTCCAATCTGTATATTTAAAATTTTATCTAAAATAATTTGGAAAGATTGAATATTTTTGTCAGTGAAGAAGCTGAATTATAAGCCTTTATATCATTAATTGTTGTTTTTTTTTTTTTTTTAGTATTTGATTTATGGTTAGGTTAATTGCTTAAAAAATCATGTGATAGCCTGGAGGTCCTGGAACTCCTGCTGCAAGTGGATCACACTATTTTTATTTAGTTAATCAAAACATAGGTTTGTTTGTTTTTTTACTTTGTTCAGCTGAGAATCAATTCAGGAATTTCTAGCTTTGAGCACTCCATTTTGTCAATGGATTAAACTGCAAAGTATATAATCTCTGTCACAAAAATTATTTCTAAATCTACTTGTTCTTTTGATTGAACAAAATCCTGATTTATTTTTTTCCTAATCTTCTGTGTAAAACTTTAGTGAGAAGTTAATAAATTTATAACTTTTTAAGTTTTCCATCACCATTTCTATAATAATAATATAAACTGCTACAATGTTGTTGTTGTTTTTAATAAATTGTAATAGATAGTCATCATTATCATAGCTATCTGCCAAAAAGCAAGATATCCACAAAGTCTTTTTATTCATAGTTTTAATTTTTAAACAATCATAATTTCCTTTCTTTTTTTATCTCATAAATCAACTTTTTTTAAAATTCCTGTTTCCTCACAGATCTTTTGAACATATTAATTACTCTACATTCAACAATTTGTTCGAACCAATTTATTTTCTACTTTATAATTTTTTCAATAAATGGTTTTTTTATTAACTTTATTTAATACTTCAACATATTAAATTCTTCTAATTTATTTTGGAAGAATAATATGTTGAAGATCATGATTGATAATAATATACATACATATATTATAATGATATAAGTCTGAAGTTAGCACCCATTTATGGTTTTCTAAACAAATGTTGAGATGCAGCTAAATATATGCACATATAGTTGGTGTGATATACATTTGTGATATACATGAAATGTAACCTAAATCTCCATCCATACTTTCATGATATACAATTCAGATAACTTGTGTTGAGATTACAAAATTTATATATGTGTATAACATGTTATATGGAAAGGTCCAATTTTTGCTTTGTTTTTTAGCTGCGATTTAACTGTAAGTGGTATCCTTCCAACTCTGACCCATTGCTTACATTCCCTGGTTGTTTGTGATAGTCTTTAGATTATAACTCTCAATGATGATTACCAGATTTTTATGCATATATAAGGAAAACATATCCCAGTATAAAATATATTTTTAAAGTATGAAGATTATATTTAATGCAGGAATTTAATTAATAAAAGTTAACAAATATGAAATTAACAATGTGACAAATATAATAACAGAGAATATACATAACAATAAAAATAATAACTGTAATAGTAATTAACTATTATATACAGTCTTTCAATCTGCAGAAGTAATTTTAGTTAATTCCTTAACCCTCCTCAACTGCTGTTAAATTCAAAAAACAAAATGGAAACAAAGCTGCTAACATTAAAATTTAGAATTTATGGGATTTGAGTTGATGGATTTTGCTTCCATTACGTTTTTTGAATTTAACGGCAGTTGAGGAGGGTTAAGGAATTAATCAAAAGTACTTCTACAGATTGAAAGACTGTATATAATAATTAATTATGATTATATTCATTATTTTTATTGTTATTACAATAGGTTTTAATTAATGGATATTTTATTTGTATATATATATTCATGCTATGCATCACAAATTATTCAGAAGAAATAGACTACCTAAATCTGCTCTTAATTTTACTTATGTGGCATTGGTGAGTTATGTGGATCCTTAATCTTGATTCACTGACATTTACCCTAAAAGAATGATAAAAATTAACTTTGCACACATCCACATCACTTTGTCTAAGAAGTATTCAACAAGCAGAATAGTTAAATCTGCCATTTATTTTAATTTATCTAATAGCAATAGCGTGGATTGTATATTTTATCTTGATTCAAATGTCAAATCAGAAACAATTATAAAGAAAATATCTATTAAATTTACAATCAAAATATAAATATGAAAATTACAAGAAGAAGAAAAAAAAGTGAAATTAATAAATTTTAAACAGTAAAGCCTTTTTACAATATATATTTTAGCTTTCATAAAGTTTAAATTCTCACCTACAGTTTATTTTATAGTATATGCACTTTATAATGTTTTAGTAATGCACTCAAATTTAATATATATCTTTAATGTCAATTTATTACTGGATTCTTTAGTATTTATCTTAATGTTTTATATTCTCTTCGGTACTCTGTATTTTGTAGGCAATATTTTCCAATGTCATGAGTTAGTAAGCAATAGTAATTTTTTTCTTAGTCATTTGGAAGTTTAGCTGCATATTCATCTTTCATGTTGACTATAAGGCTACATGGGTGGAAGAAAATAGCCATCCACAAAAAGACTGCATGTTAATCAATTATTCTAATAGTTTTATTTACTAATTTGAATGTATAGCATGTTGAGATATACACATGGATTATAATGACACAATTCAATCTACATTATTAATAAGTAATTTTTCTATTAGACATCTCCTGAGTTATCTTTAGCTTTTCACTCTGTAACTTTACTACAATGATATTAGAATCTCTTGAATAATCTGATAGATAAATGCCTGAATTAGAATAAACTCACTTCAGTCAAAATTCCTATTTATATTGCCTATTATTCATGCAATCAGTATTATTTAATAAATATGTTGTTATTGATTATAATCTGATAAGTACCACATTTTTGTAATTGATTTTTGGTAAATACACCATTTATTCTTTCTTTTAATTGGCTTTTATATCTAAACTTATATTACAAAACCTATAGTATTTCAATAGTTATTTAATTTATATTTGCTTTAATAACATTTATCACAACTTCATACACAAACTTGTTATATTATTTTTATCTTTACTCTTTTCCAATATCATAAAACCTAAAATTGATTTTAATGATAAAGACAATTTCTCTTTCTATTATTTTTTTTTCACTTCATGTTTAAACACAATCCTAATAAGAATAATACATTATTTAACTGCATAATTATTTTAAATCTGTCTTTAAATAATTTCTGACTGGCAGCTGTTAAGCAAAACTATTCTTTTGCATTTATATATGTATTACAAATATCGATATTCAACAAATATATTTTTATAACTTATACTTTAAATATATCAAATTTATTAAGCGCAAACAGATAACATTGTAATAATGTGAAAGCTAAAACCTTCAACAGATACACTTTAAACATGCTTATGTAACAGCCAATCAGAGGTAATAATGACAGCACATGAATCTCTCAATTCTTAAACACAAGTCAGAACTATAAGAAAAAGATGAGACCCATCTTCTTCTATGCCTCAATTTATATATAAATAAGCCAGACTCATTACGCTTAATAAATTTGATATATTTACATTTATTAATATCATTTCATTAGATTTAAAAATTGCTTCATAGTAAATCGAAAGATTTTGCGTTGTTTATTCATATATAATATTTAGTAAATTAAATGTGAAGGTATTTAAGCTTCACACTCTTAGTTCAAAATGCTTGAGTCTGGCTTATTTATATATAAATTGAGTCATAGAAAAAGATGGGTTCCATCTTTTTCTTATAGTTCTGATTTGTGTTTGAGAATTGAGAGGTCCATGTGCCGTCATTATTACATCTGATTGGCTGTCACATAAGCATGTTTAAAGCGTAACTGTTGAAGGTTTTAGCTTTCAGGTTATTACAATGTTATCTGTTTGCGCTTAATAAATTTGATATATTTACATTTATTAATATTATTTCATTAGATTTAAAAATTGCTTCGTAGTAAATCGAAAGATTTCGTGTTGTTTATTTATAACCTTCAACAGATACGCTTTAAACATGCTTATGTGACAGCCAATCAGATGCAATAATGACAGCACATTGACCCCTCATTTCTCAAACAGAAGTCAGAACAATAAGAAAAGATGGGACCCACCTTCTTCTATGCCTCAATTTATATATAAATAAGCCAGACTTAAGCATTGTGAACTAAGAGTGTGAAGCTTAAATACCTTCACATTTAATTCACTAAATATTATATATAAATAAACAACGCGAAATCTTTCGATTTACTACGAAGCAATTTTTTTAAATCTAATAAAATGATATTAATAAATGTAAATATATCATATTTATTAAACACAAACAGATAACATTGTAATAACGTGAAAGCTAAAACCTTCAACAGATACGCTTTAAACATGCTTATGTGACAGCCAATCAGATGCAATAATGACAGCACATGGACTCCTCAATTCTCAAACACAAGTCAGAACTATAAGAAAAAGATAGGACCCACCTTCTTCTTTGCCTCAATTTATATATAAATAAGCCAGACTCAAGCATTTTGAACTAAGAGTGTGAAGCTTAAATACCTTCACATTTAATTCACTAAATATTATATATAAATAAACATTGCGAAATCTACTGTATGGAGAGTTTTGCTTGTTTAATAACAGTTATGTGCTAGCATAAGAGATGGCAATCATGTGATGTATGTGTATGCTTAAATGAACATACATATATAGGTATAAACATATACACCTGGGTCTCGTTTTACACGATAGATAGGTTCCTCAGAAAACATGCGCAAACGAAATCGTGCAAAAATAGATGTAACTTACATTGAAAAAGGGGGGGTGCGGTCTGTGATTTTTCAAAATTCGCGTATGACTAATAAAAAATTTCAAATTTGAAAAAAATCGATACAAGACAAACTTTTTTTAACTATAATATTTAATTTTATTCAAAATAATATATTTTTATGCATAATTTACAGTACAGTAATTTATATTTTTTTATACACGTTTTAATTATTATAATTTTCTGGTGACAACGTAATTAATCTTTGAGACGATGATTTTATTAATTATTTACGAAGCTCGCGATATTCAGACTTACAACCATTTATCTCTCGTTGGAATTTAAGAGCATGTTAATGTTTAGTGTCATTAATAAGAAAATAATAATTGATTACGTTCTTTTTTAAAAAGCAAAAACAGAATGTGATTTAAAATGCAAAATTAACACGCACAATGTTTGAACAAATTTACGTTATAATCTTGTAAAATTTAATATGTGTATACATAAAATGTGGAAATCATGATTTTAATTTCATTATTGCATAAAATCTTACTATTATAAAGCACTGAAAATATTGAAATTACTAAGATGAAAGTTGAATTGCAATAATGTGCTATTACTTTCAATATAACGTAAGTGCACGCAATTTATTATTTAAAGTAATAGCGCATTATCGGAAATCGACTTCCGGTGAAACACGACTCGCGTAACTTTAAAATCGTGTTAAATAAGTCCGTGTAAAAAGACATCCAGGTGTATACAGAGAAAAAGTAATAAGTTTAATAAATTAAAGAAATGTTAAAAGATTTATTCTTTTAAAATTAGTAAGTAAAAGATTTATAACATTAAGATTAGAAAAATGTTATTTCCTAAAATGAATACTAGTCTAATTAATGAGAGTAAAATACGTCGTTAATGAAATATGACAATTAAAGGAATTAGAGTTAGATTTCTTTTATAAGATAAACAATAAACTATAAAAATAACTCGTTAATTAAAGGCATTAGATATGAACGATAACGCCATTAGAATAAAGGGTGTAGTTCAAGCGCCAATATATGAAAGTCAAGGCCAACTTAATGTACTACCACTACATGTAATATTTGCCCCTACCAACCTAATATTATGATGAGACTGGTTCAGCGAAATGGGAGTAAAAATATTAATTATGAAAAAAATTAATAGCCCCGACAAAAAAAATTATTCTGAGGGGATTAAGATGAATTTGGGTAAAATAAATATGCTCAGAGAGAAAAAACATTTCCAGCAGCCAGTAATTAACAAAATCCAAGTCAAAGAATGTCCATAATGATCAGGAACATAAGAAAATGAAGTACAAAGACATATGAGTAAAACATAAATAAATAAAGATAATGGCTGTCAATGGATTATGAAGCAGATTCGAGAACGCTAGCCGAAGCCACATCCTAGTTTCCTTCACAAAGAACTATGGAATGCCCAGAAGTAACTCTATACATAAAGGTTGCATTATGAAAGACGATTGTATGCTGATTCCAGTCAAAAGTAGGCAGCATATAGTAAAGTGGCTGCATAATAATCTGGGAGACATCAGCAAAGCAAAAGCTCTAGCGCTTAGTCATATCTGGTGGCCAGATGTTAGCATAGACATGAAAAATAAAAATAATGATTGTGATTTTCAAACAACTACATTTCCTCAGAATGCACCTAGTGAATTGAAACATAATTCACAACAGCATGCTAAAAGGAAGATTAAAAAACTTATGTATCTTAATAACTCGTAGTACGTTCAGAGATTAAAGCCTCATCTCTGGACTTGGGGGAAGTAATGATATCTATGTGTATGCTTAAATGCACATACATATATAGGTATAAACTTAGAGAGAGAGAAAGTAATAAGTTTAATAAATTAAAGAATTTTAAAACACTTATTCTTATAAAATTAGTAAGTAAAAGATTTATAACTTTCTAAGATTACAGAAAGATTATTTTCTAAAATGGATACCAATCTAATTAATGAGAGTTGAATACATCGTTAAAGGAATTAGAGCTGGATTTTTTTTATAAAATAAATGACAAACTCATTAATTAAAGTTAAAAAGATAATGATATAAATTCTTGTATGGAGATTAAAATGAAGAATCACCTGAGTGGATGGACAGGAGTACTTGCCAATCAACTTCAGGGATTGAACAATGAATACCTCAGCACTAATTTGATGAATAAGAGGACAGTTGATTCTTGGAGCTTCACCTATGCACCCGGACAGATATATTGGACCAGATCATCTCCCATGGCACAGTGACTTCAAGTATGGAGAACTGGCCTTCGAACATGGGAACGGTCAGCTAGGACTCTACAGGTTGTACTGATCTAAGTTGTTATTTATGTATGCCTTCGGGTCTTATTATATTAAATGATTGTATATATGTAAATAGTTAAAACACTATTAAAGAGCGTATGTTAAATTATCAAAATATTAATTGTTAGTAGTGATTTGTATCGTGGAAAGTGCCCTCTTAGATCAGCTAGACATAGCAAATGTTAAAAATTATTTAGTAATCATTTTATTGGGTTATAAGTTTATAGTTAATTTTCAGCCTAGATATAATCTTTAAACTCAATTAAAGATTATTAAATCCCAGTACAAATATTATTCATTTAATACCTCTCAATTTCTTCTTGATCACAAACACACGCACACACACAATATATATATATATGTTGTGTGATTATAGAGAAAAAATATACTTTTTAAAAAACCCTATAGTAATAATAAATAATAATGTAAGCTATTTTTTATTGCTATTTAATGTATAATAATTATATGAGGAAAAAAGGGAAGGAGAAAAAAGAGGAGGGAAAAAGTTGTAGTTAAAAAAATAAATCTAAATCTCACTATATATAATGATCTATGATCATTCTCAAAAATATATATTTTACATTGGGGAGGGCAATAAAACTTTTCCAAAAGAAACCTTTTCTATTAAATAATTCAATACTTGAATAAACGTTTTTCAGTTTTATTTAATGTAATCAATAATTTTTAATAAACATTGAGATATATATATCTAACAGATGTTAAAAACCATATTAAATCTATATGGAAATATACCAGTATATATTGTAATGCATATATAAATATATGTGTTACATGAGATATTTAAAAATATGTTAAGAATATTCAGAGAAAAAAATAATAATAATGTATTATTTTTATTATTAATAATGAAAAATACTGTCAGTTTAATGAATAGAATAAAGAGAGTTTAGAATAGCTCAAAAGTGGGTTAGGAAGTAAATAAAAGGAAAAATAAAAATCTATATTTGAATCTCAAGTAAAAATAAAAGAAAAAAGTAGAAGAGTGGAAAATATAATTAAAGTATAATTTACTTAAAGAATTTTAATTAAATTTTTTATTTAAGGAAATGGATTTTTTTAAAATAAGAGTACAAATTCCAAAATGTTATGAGGTATAAAGAAAATAAAAGAAAACTAATTGTGTAAAGGTAACTTAAAGATTCCAAAAGTACTTGGTGAATTAATTTAAACTAAAATATTAATTGTAAAGAAAGAACAAGAGAATGGTAATGTAAATAATTGTATAGAATTATTGTTTAAAATTATTAAATTAAAGAAGAATATGATCTAATCAAAGATTAAAACAATTTTGTAAATTGTCTAATCAAGAAGGGATTATATTTTACTGAAAACAATAATCTATCCAACTGATTAGATAATCAGTATTGTAATTAATGTTGTAAATAAAATAAAGCAAAAAAGTTTAACTAATTAGAAAAAAACAGATTGAAACTGATTAATGATGTGGTTTGTCAATGGTATAAAGACTACTAAATTTTCATTAGAATTATTCTGCTATATTCTGCTGTTGTTTTGATTCTGATCCTGTTAATTTGATTCAGCTGCTGCTAGTTATATTTATTTCTGCTGATTTATCACCTGCTGACTTTTGCGGACTCTTTCATCGCGAACATATAATCTGACATCGCCATGCAGTGCTAAACTTGTAATAGGATGTTCATTCTTTTTCTATGACCCAGGTCCTGTATATTTGATAGCCTGAGATATGATAAATTTTCTTGACTTCGCATTGCTAAGACATCTATCTGTCATTATCGAAGACTATTACTTAGGCCATGAAGATATATGTTTCCTCAGAAAAGAAGTGACCAGCTGATAAAAGAAACTGGGAAACCAGTTTAAGAATGCCAGCCATGAATACTATAAACTGTCAAGTAGACAGGGTGATCACTCCAGGAAAATGGTTGAAAAACCAAGGCTAATCAACAATTAAAATAATTTTGTACATTGTCTAATCAAAAAGCAATTATGTTTTACTGAAAACAGTAATCTATCCATCTGATTAGGTAATCAATACTGTAATTAATGTTGTAATTAAAATAAAATAAAAAAGATTAACTAATTAGAAAAAACAGATTGAAAGTGATTAATAATGTGGGTGACCTTAGATAATGATTTGTCAAGGGTATAAAGGCTACTAAATTTTCATTAGAATTCTGCTGTTATTTATTCTGATATTGTTTTGATTCTGAACCTATTAATTTGATTTGGCTGCTGCTAGTTATATTAACTGCTGCTTATCACTTGCTGATTTTGTGGATTCTTTCATTGAGAACATATAATATAATTCATCTTTCAGTGTTGTATAATTTATTTATCTCGATGCCCTTTCATTACTATGCAGTACTAAACTCACAACGGGGTGTTCATTTGGTTTTCATCACCCAGTTCCTGTGTGTTTAATAGCCTGAGATATGACAAATTTTCTTGACTTATCATTTCTGAAAACATTTATCTGTCATTATCAAGACTACTACTGAACAAGGCCACAAAGATATATGCTGCCCCAGAAAAGAAGCGAGAAACTATTTAAAGAATCCTCGAAGCCTATTCAAGAATGCCAGCCATGAATTCTATAAACTATCAAGAAGATCGGGTTATCTATCACTCCAATAAAACTATAGAAAAACCTAGGTTTAATATAATAAAATAATTCAATGTCTAGACATAAAATGATATACAGAGGTAAGATTTCCTTCTCTTAATAAACTTTCATAAAATTAGAAAATGGTAAATTCTTACTACTTAGTTAAAGTAGACTTAACTGTACAGAATCACTTTATAATTAGTTTAATTTTATATTTTTTCTTATTATTATTATTATGTTCTTTTAAAATAAATATGTTGTTTTAATATGTTAATTTGGCCTAAATTTTTTCTTTCCATAACTCACCGTATGACATTTAATTAAGATAAAATTTGTCAGTTATATTGTTTATGTTTAAATATGCATTGCTGATAGCATAAATTTGGTAAATTTCTTGTTTATTTGAGCTAGTTATGGAATCAAGTGTTTGGAACATTTAAAATCTTTTTTTGTGAGTATTCCAGCCAAGTTGACTGTATGGCAACTGGGGTTTATCCTCAGTATAAATAAAAATATTCATAGGATAGGTATTTTTCATCTAGCAGTTATGGACCGAGTATAATGATCTTAAAAGATGGCTGTGGTTTGTATATTTATAGACACTCTTGGTCTGACCATTGATATGATTAATATGTAAAAATATTTACCATATTAATGCCTCTGCTTGTGTAATGGTATTTCAAATTTATATAAATTATTATTGTTAAAATTTAAAAATAGCGACATGTAGATATCCATTATAAATGTTGTCCAACATGTATGCTCGAATGTCCCATTCGAGTTGGTATGAATGTGAGTGTTTGATTATACAGTTGACTAATTGTCATCCTAAATTAGCCTCAGCTATCACATAATGTAAAAAAAAGGAATAATATTTAAATAACGATTAATAATTTGGTAGAGATGCAAGAGTGGAGAAAATAGGCAACACTAAAATAATAATTTTATTATAGTTAAACTAATTTGAAATAGATATATTGTAATGGTCAGGTCGAATGACTTGCCAAGAGAAGGTCGCATCTGACTACTGTCAGACCTAGGGTCTTCCTGTAGGATGTTGGAGATGACATGATGAAGTACATGACTCATGATTACATCTATTTTTAATAGACTGGCCTAAGCATTATCTATCAAATCTACATGTAATTTACATTAGTTCATCTAACATCTCACCACTCTTTTTTGGAACCGTTGCCTCAGATGTTTGAACTCAGGAAGAATTCGTGTTCGACTCTCTTAACAGGGATGCACCTATGCAGACTGACAATCAATTACTAAATTAGCTCATCCTATCTATTAGTAAGAAATAACCTTTATTTAACTTTTCTCTCATGCTTATCAAACAGTAATGTGTGTGTGCATGTGTAAAATATTGGTTATGGGATTGAATGTAAATGCTGGGTCAACAAAACTAGAGAGACTTTGTCAATTAAACAAAACTTCATAATATGTATTTACAGAAACAAAATATATTAACAATATAGAACAAATTATCAATCAATGTAGAAAAGAAAATTCAAAAAAAATATTTACAAGTACAAATAAATTATTTGGATATGTTCCTCTGTATTTATAACTTTTATGTCTATGATGAGTATCTATCATTTTGTTAATTAAACAATTTAAAATTATTTACCCTTCTTTCCCATGATAAACACTCATAATATAGTCATTTTATATATTCAAAAGTAATGAAAAAATTTTTTAGATAAAAATGAGATTGCTAACTAAATTAGACATTTAAGTACAACTTCAGATGCTGTATGTAGTTTTAGATGTGGAAGTTGTTTGATCTAAAATAATCATCTTGCATATTTATATATCATGGAAGAAATATAATAATAAAACAACACATGATATGATAGCAAAACAAGAAAATAGTAAAGAAAATTAATTAAAAAGTGTTAATCATTTATTCATTATAAAAAACTGAGGAATACTATTAGTAAAACACATAATACATACTAAAAGTAGTCATCTCATGTTGTGGCATTGGTTATTTTAGTGACTTTAAAAGAAAAAAACTCTTACTGTTTAAGTATTCTGTTTGAGCACTCAATTTCATATTCATAGATGAAAAATCAAGTATTTTGGCTGAAAGATTACCTAAATTTTATTTTAAAAAAACAGACTTTTCAACATATCCCCCTACTCTCTTGACACTTTCTTATGTTGGACTGTTCCAAACTGTTGAATTAAACCATTAGTACTTCCAAAATATAAAACGGAGATAATAAAATAAAAATACAAAAAGAAAAAAAAAGACATTTATACAAAAGAAAAAAATCATCATAAAGTTTACAATATTTCATGAATCGATATGATCAGGCACAATTCTTCCTTAGAGTCCTTCTTACATAAACAGTTCTTACAATTTATGCATATTTTTATTGTAAATGTTGAGAACTCCTTATTAATTTTGAATAGCACATTCTGAGCATATTTATATTGGCAGTTGGTGATTTTGTTTTATTCCTCGTGTAGATTTTCATCCTGTGTGGACCCAGCTTATCAGGCACTTAGATGTAGACAGATATATAGATTAACTTCACATGGCCATAGTGGATAAATTCTCCTCCTGATGACAATCATTCTAGTCAAAATATTTCATATTTTGCAATATATATCCAGGTTTACATATATATGTGGTTCGTATCTAATAATATATATATAGAATACAGCTATTTACTGTTTTCAATATTGGCTATATAAACTTTTAACTGAATAAACCATTCTAATTTCTTTTTTAGCTTCTTTAAAAAAAATCATAATATTTTCTTTTAAATTTATAAGTTATTTTACACTTATGTGAATATTTAGCTGTTATAAGAATCTTCTACATTTGTTGAGATGCTGGTTTTAAAAAATGTCCATTTTGTAGAAAATATTAAAATAACTGCTTCAATAAAACTGCTTTTTCATGTCAAACACAATAATGAAGAACTATGATTTTTAATTGTTTTCCTTTTTATACCCAGTGTCATTTCCATTGTTTAGACACAGCGCATTCCTATTGTTGCATTATAAAAATATTTTTGTTATCGATTCATTTTAAAATAATAAAATAATATATTAATTATTATTATTATCTTTCAATTATTTAATACAATACTTGATTTTTTTATTGCTATAACTTTCTTTTTTACCATTTAAGTCATTGTCTATATTTATTATAATCAACACAATACAATTGTCAACATATATAAATAAATTTATATGAACTTGATCAATGTTTTTTTAAACACTAGAATTTTATTACTAATATATATATATGTGTGTGATTTTATGTAAAATGATCTATCATTCCTACTATTAATATACAATTAGTATATTGTCATAACTATTTATACATTTATATTTTTTTAAGTGTTCTAGAAAAACTTAGTATTTATTTTATATTTACATTCTACTTAAAAGACAATCCAATATTTCAGGTGGCTAAGGTTTGTTGTGGGTGCAATCTTAAGCTACAATCACAATTTCCCTCTCCTTCATAAGATTAAAATTTTACTTATAAATCAAAATTTTAACTCCTAATGAGCATAAAGTATATTCATTTGTGGGCATATTAATTCCTTTGTTATCCGTGAAAAATCACAACACTTACTTTCTTACGTTTTTTTTTTTTCAATCCTTCAATTTTAAATACCTATCCTGGCATTCCCTCTCTTAACAATTATATATCATCCCAAATGAGAATCTAGCTTAGGGTAATATATATATATATATTTCTGTTAAACTTTATGGTAGGAGCCTGACCATATATGTATCTCTATTCTAGATGATACACAACTTTGTTCACTAATCTCTCTCCTGCTCTTCTCTAGAGACTTATTGGATTTTGAGGATTACATGAACTAGAGTATCCATCGCCATGTGTGGATTGACTCAAAAAATGTGGTCAGTTCTAAGGTATCTCAGCATATTTACTGAGGTATACCTTCATAAATACTACACACTAATTATTACTGCCCTAACAACATTTTTTTATATGTTCTCTCACTTTTTCTTTAACTTCTTTATCATTTCTACTTCTAACTCTATTTACATTATTATTTAGTGATGAAATTACTAATCTCACACTATTATATTGATTGACCGAGATTCGGTTTCAATATCCTGGCATTATATGTGCCTCTAACTTCTCCTTTAATATCTAACCAAAAAGAATTAGGGCTAGATTGATTTACAATGGTATATGGCTCTTCAAATTGTGGATAAAATTTGTGATACTTTTTTCCACAGGGGTTACTTATGTGATGGGCTTTGATAAGTACTTTGTCACCAGTTTGAAATATGTAAGGATTTTTATTCTCATTCTTATTTCTTGTTTTGCTTTCTTAAGTAACTGTTCATGAACTTTTAACCTAGTCACTTCTGCATCTATTCCATGATGTATTGTGCTAGTTAGGTATTTGGTAAATAATATTTGTGTGGATTTATTAAAATGTAATTTGATGGGCATGAACCTAGTTGACTCATTCACGGTCCAATTAATGAAGTTCACCACATGTTCCGTTTGCTTTACCCACCCCTTATGCTCATCCTCTAGGTATGTCCTGAATAACCATCCAAGTTCCCAATTATGCATTCACAAGGTTTGGACTGTGAATTCCGAATGGATCTAAACACGTTTGATCTAACATTTTTCCACCCAATTTTTCCATTCCTTAGATAGGAAAGGAGTGCCATGATCTGTTAATATAGTCTTAGGCTTTCCTATGCTAATGAATTAGAAGTTGTCTAATACACCTGGGTCTCGTTTTATGTGATAGATAGGTTCCTCAGAAAACACGTGCAAAAGAAATCGCACAAAAATAGACAAATTTACCTTGAAAGGGGGGGATACGGACTGTGATTTTTCAAAATTAGCATGAAAGCAAAGCACCAATGTAAAATTACTTTAAAATTCGCGCAAAAAAAAAAATAAGGAAATAAAATATGACTAATAAAAAATTTCAAATTTGAAAAAAATTGATACAAGACAAACTTTTTTTAACTATAATATTTAATTTTATTCAAAACAATATATTTTTATGCATAATTTACAGTACAGTAATTGACATTTTTTATACATGTTTTAATTATTATCGCTACTTGCCGATAAACAGGTTTGTTTGCAAACTGGTAAAAAATCAGATTCTTCACAAGAGGAAATACAACTAGCGCCAACTTCACTCTCATGTTGTGTTAATGGTTTTCTGGTGACAACGTAATTAGTAATTAATCTTTGAGACGATTTTATTAATTGTTTATGAAGCTCGCAATATCCAGACATACAACCATTTAGCTCTCATTGGAATTTAAGAGCACTTTCGTGATTAATGTCATTAATAAGAAAATAATTAAAAATAAACTTCCAGACACTAAATGATTAATAATTGATTACGTTCTTTTTTAAAAAGCAAAAACAGAATGTGATTTAAAATGCAAAATTAACACGCACAATGTTTGAACAAATTTATATTATAATCTTGTAAAATTTAATGTGGGTATACATAAAATGTGGAAATCATTATTTTAATTTCATTATTGCATAAAATCTTACTATTATAAAGCACTGAAAATATTGAAATTACTAAGATGAAAGTCGAATTCCAATAATGTGCTATTACTTTCAATATGACGCAAGTGCGCGGGATTTATTATTTAAAGTAATAGCGCATTATCGGAGTTCGACTTCTGAAGAAACATGAATCGTGTAACTTCAAAATCGCGTTAAATAAATCCGCGTAAAACGAGACCCAGGTGTACTTTGATAGTATTTCTAGTATTAGCCTGGGACATTGGGTAAGCTGTAATGTATTTTGAAAAGAGATCATATGCTACCAATTGTAACAGTAGCTAGGTTCAAACCCTGTTACAAGAAAGTGGAAAAGCACATACACATTACCCTCAATACAGGTATTTATTCAAGCTGTCGTTAAAGAGTTAAAAATATATGTAAAATTAGACATATATATGTGCATGAATTAAATTTTGAATTCTTTTTTTCTTTCTTTTAAGAAAATAATTGGGGAAGGAATTAATTAGTAATCATTGTTTATTTTAGAATGTTTTATTTTTAAAATATTATAAATTGGAAAAAATACAGTTGTATGCAAATATTTATATATATATATTGTTTAGGATTGTCTAAAATATTGATTTTAATTTCAATCATATCTCAAATTAGTGAGGGTAGCGAAAAGAAATATTGTATATGCCTCCAAGCAATTCTGGATTGTAGAACAATCCTTAATTTCTTCAAAAAAAGAAAAATTCCAAGAAAAGCTAAAGAATGTATTGCGAATAAGAAAAGATACCAGGAATGACAGCACCACAAGACAATGGACATGTCAAATAAAGAAGTAAAAAGTAATTTGGAAAAGGAAAAAGTATTCAAAGAAAAAGAACTAGATCGGAGATCTGATAAAATTCTTTTTTTCTGAGAAAGGACAAAGCAATTAAAAAAATTAATTAATTAGAAAAAAAAGACAGTTGGGCAGTTAGATTGTAACCGTTGAGAAGAGAGAATCGTAGAGATATATATTAATGAAAATGTTTAAAATGACGGGATAAGCGCCAATACGTGAAGGGCTCTACCACCTGCAGCTGATGTGAACTGACTCTACGCCGCCTGCCCGCAGAAAAACCTGGGAACCTCATTAATAATCCGTATTGCTTGACATGGGACAAAATAGGAGCGAATCGTGCATCCAAAATATGAATAAATTCGTTTTGAAAATTATATATCATAGAGAACTTCTATTGCGACTCATCCATCACCTACGTAAATCTTAGTGCCGGACTTTGCAGAAAAAAAAACTATATCGCGCTCTCATAAGGCAAACTTCGAAAGCTACAAGCTCATGGAACTCAACCCGATACACTACGTGATTCATTATATTCTGATCCCACACTCCGGGGTTCATCAGGTAACGTTAACTATATTTATATATATATATATAACTCAAAATTGTTTATGGCTACCCTTGTAATGACTCTATAAAATTAGTCCGTAGCATGAAACTATTGCCTATAACTGTATACTAAATTTTATATATATATAAATTAATATTTATTTGTTCTAGATTAAATATTTTATTACTTCATTTATGGTTTGGGGAATTTATTATATATTTTAACTGGGAAGGATATGAGTTGATTTTATATAGATTATGTTTAAATATTAATAATAAAATTTTATATATATTTACCTTGGCGTTAAAGTTACCTATTATTTATCATTTACATTCTCCTATTATTTTATCTGCCAAATAAAATGCAAATTATTACAATATGTCCGAAGTGAGCAGACACGTTTATGATTTCATTACATGTTACATACAAACTCACCTTGTTTTGCTATTATCTCCGTTCATCTGATAGGTTTTCCTCCCCACCCTGGGAAGGAGCTAGCTTGGGTCAGGCACCTCGTTAGTCAGGAAATATATAATTCTCACTGTAATAGTGAGTTTGGTGCTTGAGGTCAGTGATCAACCGATGCTCATAAATATATTCTTCCCGTAGATATTCTTTATTTAGATCTTACTCAAGAGACAAGGGCTACCGAAAAACTTTCATTTCATTTGTCTTAAATCCTATTCACGCAATATTTAGAAATTGCGTCATATAAATAATACTTATATAAATAATTTGTATTAGAATTTTCATTTGTTAGATAATATTTAAATGTTATCTACAGGTGGTATGGCGACTAGACAGCCATAGTCATTCCATCTAGTCTACAGTATGGCTCACATGTCCATTTTTTAAGATCTATTATATTTTGTTTAAGTTGTCAAACGTCATGTGTGACAGTTAGAAGGGTGGCCGGTTAAACAATAGATACTTTTTTTTATTAAACGAGGGCAGAGGCCCATAGTAATGTATTGCTAAGATCTCATTCGGTCTTTCAGGTATTATTGATTTAACCAAATAGGTGTAATTATGGTTTTTTGGCTTGGTGTGTAAGCACACAAGACAATCTCGAAGTGACCATAAGATGTCTTTATACATTGTCAGCCAGTAAAAACCCTTTTTAAGTGTATGTTCTAGTTTATGGGCAACATAGTGACCGTATAGAGAGTGAACATACATAATGAGTGGGGTTGTTAGAGATGTAGGTATTACTACCTCCACTCTTCGATATCTAGGTTTGATTTGTAAAGTAAGACCTCTTGTTCTAGCTTATATCATCCAAGATCCTTTGGCACATTCAGAACTTCCCTACCCTTTAATGCATTCATGATTGGGGTTAAAATGGGATCTCTATACTGAATTTCATTGAAGACAGATGTAATCATGAGTCGTGTACTTCATCCTGTCATCTCTCGCATCCTACAGGAAGACCCTAGGTCTGACAGTAGTCAGATGCGACCTTCTCTTGGCATGTCATTCGATCCGACCATTACAATATATATATATATGAATGTAGTTAAAAGAAAAGATATGTATAAAAACAGCAATGGTAGAAATCATAAATAAGCAGTCAAATAATGTTGTAGGGGATTGTGGTGTGGGAGATCAGGTGAACACACCAATTAAATAAAAAAAAAGAAATAGTAAAATGATTGCAATATTGAAAATAAATAACTATAATAACATTAGAGAGTATAAATGCTTAATAGAACAAGACAGGCTCAAGATAAAGAATTTAAAAATGTTCCCAGCAAGGAACAACAGCAAAATAAAAATGATAAGCAACAAAACAATGACAGCATGGTAATGATGGATAAAATATTTAAAGAACTTCAAAAACAAAATGAAACAGTTAAAGAGCTTAAAAACAAAAATAAGGAAATGGTTGAAGAGATTAAAAATCAAAATAATGAGACAAATATAAAACTTTAAAAAATGAGAAATCAGAATAACAAAACAAACAAAATTAGTAAATCAAGTTCAAATGCTTTAAAATTACAACAGCAGATTAAATCAGGATATTACAAAATGAAAGAATAAATTATGAAAACGATAGATAGCAGTATTAAGTGAAAAATCAAATCAAAATATTGTGTCAGGAAATTGAGAAAAATAAAATAGAACAGGGAGAAAAGATAGAACTTTTACAGGAATTAGTAACAGATAATAAAATAGAAAGTGTTAGAATAGAAATTAACAGTTTAATTGATAAGACAGACAAAATAGATTTTAATAAAAGTAGACAAAGTAAAATGCTTAAAGAAATTGCAAGATAAGCAAGAAAAAGGCCAAGATAGACATTAATAATTACGAGTAGGAGAGCATGAATGTCAAAATGCACATACAGAATAATAACGCTACAACAGTCAATCAATTTTAAAGATACATGTATTTTTGGGAGACATAGGTGAAATTCCCATTGAACGAATTGATAACTTGGAAAAACATATTGATAAAAAACTCCAGCAAATTTATGAGGGTCTTTAAACTATAGTTCATCAGTAGTGGCCAAAGACAGTACAGAAAAGAGAATGTTAGATGAACCGTCAGATGACCCTGGATTGTGTTGATGAAAATATGATTAAAGCTAGAATGTGTTTTTATTTTTATAATGAGCATAAATAAAAGATTTTTTAATGTTCGAGTAAAATTAGAAAAATTAATATAAATAATAGAAGTCGGATAATTTGTAGAAATTATATGAATAACAACTCTCGATAAAGAGTAAAGATGAAAACTCTGTAAAAAAAATAATAATAATAAGTATCAATCCCAGAATTATGATATCCGAAAATTTATGAATAACCCAGCTCATACATCTGTGCTTTGGACACAGGAGAGCATAATTAAAGAAAAAACTTTTAAATAAGGTATTTAAAGTTGAAAAATAAAAGAAAGAAATAATAATAACATAACCATATAAATATTAGTCATGAATGAAAAATAATAATACCATTCTTTATAGTACAAGTCGAGTAATGATGAGTAATGAAACAATAAATTGAGGTATGTGTGTGTATTATAAGTGAAAGTAGGAATTTCAGATTGTTGTATTTTGTGTTTGATTAGGCCTTTTTTTTGTGGAGGTATTTATCTTCAGATGGGTCTGTATGTAAAACCCCATTATGATAATGATGTTCCAATAGAAAAAAGTTCTGGCTCATTAACAATATAGCTGGAAGGGAAATTCCCAGCAAAGTGAAAAAAAATTGTAAGCTGAATGTTCAATAGAAATAGTCTTGACATTCACAGATAAATATTCCATGTTTTGCCACTGTATTGCACAAAATTTAGCCCATGCTGTAGTCACATCTTTTGCAAGAAATTAAATGTAGTTTAATTAACACAGAATTGATCAGCATGTGATATACAAAGTCCTTAAGTTGAATACTCCTTTTACAACACTTACTCATAAATTTTCACCGGCATGATATCTACACCCTATTAAATTATAATTTTTTTTTGTTCAAAATACATGTTTAGAATTAAAATCATCCAATGCCTACAGAAAAAAATTGACACATTTACTCCTAAATTGGTGCATAAATATATGTGTTACATGAGATACTTAAAAATATGTATTATTTTTATTATTATTAATGAAAAAGACTGTCAGTTTAATAAATAGAATAAAGAGAGTTTAGAATAGATTAAAAGTCTGTTAGAAAGTAAACAAAAAGAAAAAGAAAATTCTGTATCTGAATCTCAAGTTAAAAGAAAAGAATAGAAAAGGGAAAAATATAATGCAGTTTAAGAATTTTAATTAAATTTTCTATTTAAAGGAAATGGCTTTGTTTTAAAAATAAAAAGTACAAATTCTAAAATGTTATTAGGGATAACTGTAATACATTAAAGATCAGCCTTTTCAAGCTATTGTGCATGTATTACAATTTATAAAAAACATAGTGTTATAAAATAAATGTTTATTTACTAGGGATAATGAAAATAAAATAATATTAATTGTAAAGGTAACTTAAAGATTACAAAGTTACTTGGTGGGATAATTTAAAGTAAAATTATTAATTATAAAGAAAGCACAAAAGAATTGTTTTGTAAATAATTGTACAGAATTATTGTCTAAAATTATTTAATTAGAGCAGAATAAGATTAATCAAAGATTAAAACAATTTTGTAAATTGTCTAATCAAGAAGGAATTATATTTTTCTGAAAACAGTAATCTATCTAACTGATTCCATAATCAATACTGTGATTAGTATTGTAATTAAAAAAAAAAAAGATTAACTAATTAGAAATAAAACAGATTGAAATTGATTAATGACTTGGGGAACTTAGACATTGGTTTATCAAGGGTATAAAGGCTATTAAATTTTTATTATAATTATTCTGCTGTTATTTATTCTGCTATTGTTTTGATTCCGATCCTGTTAATTTGACTTGGCTGCTGCTAATTCTATTAATTTCTGGTGACTTATTACCTGTTGAATTTTGCCTACTCTTTCATCGAGAACATATAATTTGTCCTTTAGTGATGTATAGCTTTTTATGTGGATGATCTGACAACAACATGCACATACTAGAATCAGGAAAAAAAAGTTCATAATCACCTCTATGTGTTGTACTATCTACATGATTAGGAGAGTGTGTGAAACATATATATCAATAAATATAACACTGCCTTATACTGTTAATTATAATCAATATAGAATAAAATAATAATAAAAATACTAGCAAAATCAAAATTTTCATCATGGCAATGATTTCATTTATACAAATAGATTTGTTTCAATGAAAACAACCAAACTCAATAAATGTACACATCCATATAATTATCCACAATTCATAATTAACTGCTAACAATTATTTTTATTTTTAAAAAAGTACCCATAATATTGATGGTCTCATATCTACAATTATTAATCAAAAGATTTTATTTGATCCTTCTTTTAAGTTTACATTCATGAACAACAATTTGTGTATCATCTAACAATATTTTATACTAGTATTATACTCTAAAATGTATAAGGTGAGCTAAAATATTCATTTTTAATTCTATTTTATGAATTTTACTTTTTACATACCAGCTTAATTTGCTTTTGTCTACATAAGTCTGAGAATATTACAAATTGTTCACAGAAAACTTTTACTATATACCAACTCTTTAAGAATTATTTAATACTGAATTTAAAGCATGTCATTTTTTCCAAACAATCCACTTATCTCTCAACAAATTATTATTATCATTGAATCAAGATTATAATTATTTTTAATACATAAAGTACTTTTAATAAGATTATGAAAATATTCTAAACCAATATTACCATATTGCTTTCTGTGAATCAATGCTTTTCAAAATTAATCAAAAAATTTATATATATAACAAAAAGTCATTAATGCAGCCTTCCTATAAACAAACACCTGATAACTATCAGTTCTAGTCACATTTTTTAATGAAATGATTACTGTATAAAATATAATTAAATCTAAAAAACTGTATTAACATTCAGAAGTACTGATCAACCTCAATCAAAATTCACAATGTTTGCATACTTGAATGATCTGTATTGTGAAGAATCTTCACAATCATTATTCAATTTTTAAATTTAAACTATTTTAAAATACTATCATTTGAAAACAATATTTAAACATCTTTGGCTCTAAAGCAAATTATCAATACTTGATTAATTTAAAACTGATTTGAAATGATTCATAATGTAAATCATTGTCACATTTTATTTCAGAACCTTAATGTGTGGTTTAATATTGTGAGAAAGTGTTGGAGTTAAAGGTTCTTGTATCAATTTGAGGCTGAGACAAAAAAGAAAATCTTATTTTTAGTTCCTTGAATAGAACTATTGTCTTAAACCTGTCTCGTGGATGCTCAAATATCAAAGTTTTGCCACCATTTCCACCAATTAATTATCTATTTACATATTGCTTTAGATTATTTCTCAAATGTTATTTTATTTGTTGGTTGACATAAGAAGTTTTTCCCCCAGTTTTTAAATATAAATTTTTATTGTTTTTTTTTAATTGACTTTAAAAAAAAAGTTTACTAAACATTTTTATTTTGCTGTCTACAATTATTTACATAAACACTCCAAAAAGCAATCATAAATTACCATTTTATTTTATGCATATATTTTTATGGGAACTTTTGATATAGCACATGTAAACATATATTCATAACTTTAGAATCATTGTTTACAATAGTTTGTCATGTTTCTACACTACAATATTCATTGTCTTAGTATAGAAATTTTTATATGCTGTAGAAAACATAAAAAATTAAAAAATACCATTTTATATTGAATATGTACTGTCCTATTTACATGGAATAGTGATAGTAAACTGTTTGTAATAATGTAATGCAGTATATGTGTGAATATGAGTATATGTGTATAGTTAGATAGTTGTAAATAAAGATATTTTATTTATTGTAATTACACGTGAATAATTATTTTTCATTAAATTCACTTGAAAAAATTTGCTTATTGTTAGTGTTCTGGACGTTCATTAATATATGCTAATTTATTTAGATTATGGAGAAACCATACTAAGTGGCAGGTTATTTATTTTAAGCATGTGTGTGTGCAAGAATCTTTGTTAAAATGATACTGAGAAATGAATTAAGTATGTGTATATAGAATTATTACACACACATTTATTGAAGACGATTCTACGATAGATTATCTTCTCTGAAGATTAACATTTAGTTTTTAACCCATTACATAGATATATATTATTATTTGTTATGAGTAAGTAAACTCTTGTTAAGTTTTACTTGTGTTGTTGTTTATTATGGATGTGACTTGGCTGGTACTTCGAGATCTTGGGCACACAGCAGATAGTATTTCAGACAATACTTTTTTGAGTGTGTGATCAAATGTGGACAATTCATGATAAAAAAAAGTTTTTATTGTATCCATAATTACAATAAAAAAAATTATTCCATAATAAAATTCAACAAAACTAAAACATTAGCCTAAAATGCAATTTATTTACTTAATTTTTACTTTAGATAGCTATATTTTTAATTATATTAGACTGAGTGTCAGTGTGATTTAAAGCAATATCTTTTTGGTATGATAAAATGGGATAATATGCAGTAAAAAAAAATATAATTTCAGAAAAATTGGCCACATAATAAGATGTACCAAAAATAAAATAGAAAATATTCATTAGCACTTGTTATAATACTTATTTAATTCCTTGTCATTATGAGTTTATTAATAAACAATTTATGCATTATATTTGCATGCAGATTAGTGATTTTGGTTAATAATATATTTAGTCGAATGTTTATTCATTAATTACCTTTTATTCTTAAATTTAAACTTTTTATTTAAATAAGATATTCAAAATTTATGATATAAAATATCTGAAATTATGGTAACTAATTAAATTTTTTATCATAGAAAACATTTTAATTGCTTATTGTTATTGCCATTAGGAGCTTTACTCCTATATGTTATTTGGAAATGTAAAATATAATTATTAAAACTTGATACTATTATTAGCATCTAAAAATAATATATCAGCAATTCAAATTGATTCTAAAGAAATTATTGAATGTATTGTAATCTGTTGTAAATTTATAATATTTTACATTTATTATTTTTGCAGCACTTATTATATACTTTCATTTGGTTAAATAGCTTTTTCTGTGTACATACATATATATATAAGTATTTGCTACTATGCTTTTTGTTTGTTTCTTTTAAGGTGGAATTGAATGAAGAGGAAACAATTTTAATTATTCGTCGTTTACACAAAGTCTTACGACCATTTTTGCTACGGCGTCTTAAAAAAGAAGTAGAATCTCAATTACCAGAAAAAGTAAATTTAATTGATTTTCTAAAATAATTCATAAAATTACAAAAATATTTTATAGTTTATGATATTACATTACACAAATGATAGTTGTTTTAGATTTAACAGTGTTAGAATTTCTTGATTTTTTATTCAGTATATCAAAAGTATTATTTACAGTTAGAATTTGTTTATTATTTCTTTTTAGCATGAATTTTATTATTGCTGAGAAATTTATTTTTATTAATTGATAACTTTAATTCTATGTATTAATAATTTTATTATTGTTTATTAAAATCCAAAATGAAATTAACTAAATACTTTAGTGGATTAGAAAAAAAATTAATATTGTAAGGGGCTTTATGAATTTAAATACAGCTTTAAATACCATAGTTTATATTATAATGTGTGATATAACTCAAAGGTGCAATTAATAATCAAATAGTTTGGAGACCGTATTGCCGCCATCAGATGGCGCTGTGACACCATCAACAACTGGCCTGAAACTTGCAAGTGATAAATTTATTTACGAAAGTGGCTGAAAATCGACAAATAAAATGCCCCAGGCAATATATGTCCACCAAGTACATCGAAAACTACAAATTATAAAAAAAAAAAAAAAGAAAATGTTAAAAAATTCAAATTATAAAAAAACCATGAAAATGTGAGAAAGAGCTACCCCTGCCCTAAAATCAAAATTTCTCCACTTAAATCAACAAATAAAAATGCCTCAGGCAATATATGTCCAACAAATACATCGAAAACTACAAATAATAATAAAAAAAACCAAGAAAATGCTAAAAAATTCAAATTATAAAAAAAAAAATGATGAAAATATGAGAAAGAGCTATCCCCCTAAAATCAAAATTTCTTCACTTAAATCGACAAATAAAAATGCCTCAGGCAATATATGTCCAACAAATACATTGAAAACTACAAATTATAAAAAAAAAAAAAAAACAAGAAAATGCTAAAAAATTCAAATTATAAAAAAAAAAAACGAAAATACGAGAAAGAGCTACCCTCCCCCCCTTCCATAAAATCTGAAAATCCACAAAGAAGCATGGCGGTAACTTTTCTAAAATGTACTAAATCTTATCAATATTTAAAAATTATTTAAGTAACAGATATAATAATAACTCATCACACTGATTAATACATAGTAAGTGATTAAATATAATTATAGTAAGTTTAAAAGAAAAAGTGGAAAAATTACCTTGTTCCAGATTCGGTTCAGCGCCATTTGCACAATGATGAGTTGATCATCACGATGTTCTGCAAAATTTAGTTTTCTATTGGTAAATTTCTTAACACTTTTATCAAAGGTGATTCCCAGCAGATTAAAAAAATAATTTAACAGAAGATATCTACAAACACTAGCAGAGTTATTTAAAGAAAGTTAAGCACACACGTATATAATATACCAATGCAATTTCATATAATAAATGATTGTTTGCCAAAGATAAAATATTTTCCTTAAAACATACTTTAGTACTATATTCCGCCTCATAGTAAACATATATAAGATGCATGTTTCATTATGTTTTATTTAAACAAAGTTGCAAATGCATCTATATTTTTTAATGTGAGATGTCTAATTACAAACATAAAATCCCCCTCTCCCCCCACAATAGCTTTAATTGACAAAGTAAGTCGGCGTAGATTTTCAAAAAATATACTAAACTTTTAAAAGAAAAGACTTTCAACATCAAATTATTTAGTTAAAGCAATTAAGTATTTTCTGGCTTTGAAATTATGGCATATCTAAATTCATTAATAATATTTAATAATGAACAAGTAATACACAAAAAATAATTACTGATTACTTCCTTCATTTATAGTAGGCAAACGTTGTTAGCCGAGAGGTCATCGCATCCGCCTTGCAAGCAAGTAGTTGGTTGCAGACGGTTGTGGGTTCGCGTCCCGGCCGATGCTATGACATATGGGGAAAAAAAAAATTGATTTTCTTGTGAAAATCACGTTTACAACTCTTCTTTAATTAAAATTATCAAATAATAAATGATTCTCCAGCATTTTGACAAAGAGAAATGAATTTCTATATAAGATGCACATTTCATTACATTTTATTTAAACAAAGTTGCAAATTGAAATGCGACGTAATAGCTCTTTCTTACATTAAAAAAATATAGGTGCAAACAATGTTTTATTTCAACAAAGTTCGGTCAAAAAATCTTTAAACATCTGCAATGCAAAACCAATCCCATTGTCAGTTGCAATAGTTTCTGGATATTCTTGGTTTGTGAAGATTTTGTCTATAATCTTATACATTCTGGACTTGTATTTTTGATGATATTGTACTCCATCCATTTGGAGTATGATTCTATAATAATTTAGATGGTGTAGCCAGCCATTCATTGGCCTGTTATGGTCTAAGTATAGTCTTTTTCCATCATTCTGAAGACTATTGCTCTGTTTATAATCTTTTTCGAAGCAAGTTAATGATGGATTGACATTCTAAACAATTCTTCACCATTACCTCTATTTCTGGCTTTTGATCTTGCTAATGCTTTGATTCATACTACTCCTGGATGTTTCTTATGCTATCAACCTCGTATCAGTGTGCACTTGATCATAATAATGCAAACATTGTATATAAACAAATGTGATTAATTCCAAATAGGCCTGGTTACATAGTTTTGTCAACATTTCTAGTTTATAAACTTCTGCTGAGACTTGTAAGTATCAGGTAAGCATGATAAGGCATCTGCATGGCCAATTTCTTTACTGGGCTTGTAAAACAGTTTGTAGTGATAGGCTACTAATAAATTTATCAAACGAATTGAATTTCTCTAATTCTTGCTGAAAATTCCTAGTAATGAATGATGATACATATAGATCTGAAATTTGCATTCATATATATATTGATGGAATTTTTTAATAATGAAAACTATACCCAAGATTTCCTTGTCAAGTTAACTGCAATTTTTCTCAGCGGTGATCAATTTTCCTGACGTATACGCTATTGAATGTTCACCTTAAAACAGTGGTACGAAATCACGGATCTGATTCCATATGCTGAAGCATCAGTTGTTATTATCACGTTCTAGTAGTTATGATAATGCATGAGGAGTTGGCTAGACATTAATAAGTCTTCCACTTTTTGAAAGGCTAAATTATGTTCTTCAATTCATTTCCATCACTATCTTTTTTTCAACAATTCATATGAAGTTGTTATGGCATGCAACTTTCCTCTAAGAAAACTTCCAAAAAAAGTTTAGTAAACTTTAAAATGCCTGTAAATTTTTTATATTTTGCATCATTTTTTATTGCTTTAACTTTTTCTGGGCTGGCGTATTATTTCCCCATTTGGTTTAACTTAATCTCGGAAGTAGCCCAAATATATTTTGAAGTGTTAATCTTTGCTCCGATTTTGAAAAAATCTCTAGTACATATATTTCTAACTCATGATCTGTTTGAGCATTAATCAGTATGTTTTCCAAATAAGGAATAACTCCTTCCATGTCTTGGAATAACCTATCTATTTTAGTTTGAAAAAGATCAGGTATAATCATAATCCCATCAACTTGTTGCATTTAAACATTTACTAGTAGGCACTTATAGTTAACAATTCAGCAGTTCTAGCCATCACAGTTATTTGGTGGAAATCAAACTTTAAATAGATATTGGTTCAAAACAATTCCTTCTGTAATGATGTTAATACCTCTCACACACTTGGAATCGGATAATCTCCTTTGTTAATGTGTTACCACAGCAGTCTTCTCATAGATCAGGGGTCAGGAACATTTTTGCGTCAGAGAGCCATTTTGATAAAAAAACATAGAAAAATTAAAATTTAGGGAACCACAATGCATATACTAGATTTAAACAAACTTGCATATAATATTTTTGTGGGTGAAGCAAAAAAAAAAATGTTTTTTTTTCTGTAAATTTTACTTTAAAATAGAATTTTATTTTTCTGAATTTCTAGTAAATACAATAAATTTTCATTATAAAAATTTATCACTAAAAAAAAAAAATTATATAGATATGAAGATATAATGTTAATATTCAAATTTACTAATGTGATTTTTGAATTATTATGTTTTCAGCCAACTTGTTCAAATTTGGAGTATATTTTGTGCATTTTAATAATAATAAAGCCTTCAGACTTGAATCAGTCTGCTCCTGTGTTTACTTTATGTGAATTTACTGAAGCGCAGTGTGCTATTTTAAGTTTAAAGCATTAGCAATTGTCACAATAATTTATACACATTTGTATTAATTAAATTATAATAAAATTAATACAAGTAGTTATAAATTATATATTAGTATACATAAATAAAATATTATTTTATAATATATTAAATTTTTAATAAAATATATATATATTTTTATATCCAAAATAAGAGAGCTGCTCCTTTTCCATTAAAGAACTGCATGAAGGCTGCGGAGTTGCCAGTTACCAATACCTGGCATAGATGAATGGTCTTGTCTGGCTTCATAATAATAACATTAAGTGCAACCTATGTCAAATTTTTCACTGGAGTCAAAATGTATTTGTTAACCATATCCTTAATATTATCTTCAACCTTGGGTTTTAAAGCAAATGGAACCTTGCACTGTTTACATACTATTGAGTGAGCATTCTCCACCAATTCCATATCAACCAGTCTTGTTCTTAATTCAGCTAATCCAGACTTGAACAAAGGTGGCAACTTATTTCTGACCTGCTTTCAACTGTATTCTCTTAATAATTTGATACGAATTACAAGTGGTATAAACCAGTTTCTACCTCAGAATAAGATTTTAAAGTCTCTTCACTATATACTATGTAGAAAATTTATTTTGAAATTGATTTCAACAGTTACAGTTACTTTGCTGCATGAGTTTATTTTATTCCCATTAACGCGTGTGGCTATAACATCTGTTTTCTCAAGTGTCAGTTTCATTTTATTTTTAATTTTAAAACAGCATCATTATCCACTTCTATAGTAGTTTTTTGTTATAAATAATAATATCCAATAGAATATGGCCATTCCCTGTATCACTTAATAGTGTTTTTTCTTCTTATACTGCCTCCCTTCATTTAAAGTTTTTTGGCAAACATGAGTTAAATACTCAATTAAACTACAGACACTACATTTTTATTCTTTAAATTTACAGAACTTCTTTATGTGGTCTTTCCCCCTTAGCAGCAACAGTTTAAAACATCATTTGAGTATTATGGCTCAAACTATCAGCTTTTGTTTGATTAATAGTTATTGAGTCTTTTGCATGTTATTAGTAACTTGAAATTTCAAAGCTTTCTCTAGCAAAATTTTCCTATACAAAACATTTTTCCATTGCATAATTGTAAGTAATTGTATGTATATATTGGACTATTTCTATTATCTAATATGAATATTGAATGTTTTTAGAAAAATTTAACTTTATTTAAATATTCCAAATACATTCAATTGTTAATAATAGCAAACAGATTAGCATATGCACAAAGTTAAATTTCACCTCAAGAGCATTATCAAGATTGTGACATTGCATTAATAGAATGTAATTTTAATTCCAAGTTAGATATTATACTATTGGATCAATTATTGTATGAAATAACAGATTACAGATTCAGGAAAATATTATTAATTGAACCAAACACTACTTACAATTGTTTCCCTGAAGGATTGTGATGATGGTGTTTTAATTATATTTATATATTGGACTATTTCCATCATCTAATATGAATATTGAATCTCTTTACAAAAATTTAACCTTATTTAAATATTCCAAATACATTCAACTGTTAGTAATAGCAAACAGGTTAGTATATGCACAAAGTTAAATTTTTCTAAAGACATTCAATACTCATATTAGATGGTGGAAATAATCCAATATGTAAATACAATCAAAACACCATCATCACAAATCCTTCAGGAAAACAATTCCTAAGTAGTGTTTGGTTCACTTAATAATATTTTCCTGAACCTGTGATCTGTCATTTCATACAATAATTGATCTAATAGCATGTTATCTAACTTGGAGCTAAAATTACATTCTATTAATGCAATATCACAATCTTGATAATGCTCTCGAGGTGATTGTTTTTTACTTCTAAATCTTATGTGGGCCACTCATTTAGTTATTTTTGGCTGAAAATAAATATTTAACTTGTCTTTTAACTTCTCATATGGAACATCTTAGAGGATTTTTGGGTCACAACCATTTACAATACATCTATCCCAGAGAACAACAAATGCATAGCTACTTTGTTTTTTGTCTTCGATTCTATTAATAAGCATATATTTTTTCAACTGAAGCTTTATTAACATCAAATTTGCAGATATTATTATATACAGTAATTCTAAATAATATTTAATTCTGTTTTCTTTAATTATTGTATACATTATACACTCAATTAGAGTATTAAAAAAAGGTAATATTTAATATTCAAAACTTTTACAGTGCACTAAGCATGCTTTTGACAGACTACTGCCAGAGTCATAGTCTGTTTAGTTTAGCACTGTCAACTGCTAAACTAAATATTATTATGATTCTGGCAGTGGCCTGTTGAAAGCATGCTTAGTGCAATGTAAAGTTTTGAATATTAAATATTACCTTTTTTAAATTTTCAATTATAATGAATGTCTAACAGATACTATTATTTAATAATGCCATTTTAAATGTTTACACAGATTCATCAATTGTCAAAATGTTGCATGCTTGCACAGGTTTGTCTGCTACTAATTGTAACTGCAATATTCTCTTACTTACTGCTGTACAGGTTCTTCTAAATAAAAAACCTATCAACTGTGGCATTTTGCTATATTCCAGGGGTATTCTCTCAATAATAACTGGGTAGCATCAACAATTTTATTTTAAAAAAACTAAGACAATTCAAACTTAACATAAGTTTATTCTCTTGCCAATATATAAATAAAATAATTATTAGCAATTAGAAATTACTTTGTAATCTCTTAAAGTCCATTATAACCTGCATTGTATAAATTACTTATTCATATGCACAATCATATAACTGTCACCATTAACTATGGTTTCATATATATACAAATATTATATATCTTCTATACAGAATTATTCTGTAGTTCATCTAACAATCTACTGACAATTACATATATATATATTCAATAGATCATTGCAGGTTTTTATATTGTGCCGGGTCCAAACGGTAGAAGATCCAACATACTCTATTTACTCGGTTTAACTGGGTTTAAACCTTACTTATCATAATTTTACATTTTGAACGGACTGGCCCTTTGAATAGAGGGGAGAATGCTATTGATAGCAGAGCTATCAATAATACCCACGATCAGATCAAGCTATGCAATGCATAACACAATCACATTTCCAGACCGTGGCCACCTCGACTGATAGATTCAAACCCCTACTATCCAAGCACTTTATTTGTTTTGAGGCACCAGCTAGTTACTAGAACTAATGTGTTTGGTCAGTAGGCCCATAATCCAGCGCTCGAAATATTCCAAAACTAGCTCAGTCTAAAGTAATACAATAACAGATTATTGCTTTAATTAGTAGTAAAAAGAATTGACCAACAAGTTCTAAGTTTAAAAATAATTTATTTAATTAAACACTATTATTCTAATTTTAATGATTTTATATAGGAACTTAATTAAATTATACAATGATAATGACATATAAGGACAACACACATTCGTAATTTATGCAATAAAATATAAGAGAACATTAAATAAATACATGAAATTCATAAGATTATAAAGCATTAATATATACATTTCACAAACACACACATCAATAGTTCTTTATGCATGCCATAGAGTTCATTATTAATTGACTCTGGGAGGCTTCAAATTATTGCAATGGCTACTTTAAATGGAAATAAGAAAACGTTATTTATTACCTAGGATTTGAACGTGGATACTTCTTGCTGTTGCTGCTTCTAATGAAAATATTTCTAACCACTTAGATTTGAGGTTTTTCTTGTGGAGATTTGATGCTTATTATTCCAATGCATTTTCTTTAAGACAATTAGATATTGACAGCGGATTTTCAAGTTGTTAGGCAGGCATTATTTTCACAGGCAGGTTGTCTGTTTCATCGGATTCAGGCTAGAGGAAAGGCGTATGTTTCCGACAATGATTAACAATGCATGATGGATTCTGGATACATACTAGGCTGATCTGATTAATTGACTGAACTGAATTGACTGCAATCTGAACTCTAATTAACTGAACTGGATTGATTGTTCAATGAAAAAACTGGACTATTTATTAGGATGACCTGTTGTCATTTTGGTATCCGCCAGCTATAGTTGTTATTGAAATTCCTTAGGTAAGCTTTTGATTACATGTTTTAATCCTATTGTCAGTAGCCATTGCAAACTTGTTGTTTTGTAGATTTTTAATTAGTAGCCATTGCAAATTCTGTGTCTTACATTTTAATTTTCTATATCATTTTTAATATTTAACACACACATAGTTATTTTATCAACAAGCACATATTTTGTTATACTTAAAATCAATTCGTCATTCACGCACATATATATATATTTCTAAAAAAACAAGTTTTAGTTTTTAAGATGTCTCTTTTTTTTTTTCTTTAAATAGTTTAAACTTAAATGAGAAGAGATATATTTTAATTATTTGAAAATCCATTACTTTTAATTTTTTCTGTAAAACCATGAATCAATTGTTTTTAGCAAACTACTTTTTTTTTCTTTAATATTTTAAACGAAAGAGAGAGATATTTTTATTTCATGCAAAAGATTTATATTTTAAGCTTTTATTTTTTACTATTTTAAATGAAAGAGATATTTTTAATTATTTGTAAAAGATTCATTTAAACAGCTATAGCTTTAACTCTTTCCAGGCCAAACTCTCCCCCGAATTACTTTTAAATTCATTCATAAAACTTTATGAATGACGCAGGGTTTAATTTTTCCCCGGGCTGACAGTATTTTCTTCTTTATTTTTTTAAAACTCTAAACTTTCATATTAAACTTCCCTTTATTAAACCTTTAATTATTTCTTATCACATTGAAACGTTACATTGTTTTATGAGAATTTTCTAATTTTAATAATTTTTAGACAAAATTATATATGTACAGATAAGATATCGGTACAATATCAATCTTTCTTGCGTAATCTACATTCATTTGCATCTATTATCTTGTATTATCAGTCAAAGATATTCAGGTTGTCAGTAAATTTTTCTAGAGTGATAACATTAATAAAGGGTGATTAATTATACATGTATTGTCTCTACATAATTACAAAAAATTAATGAACTTTATTTACATCTTAATTAAAAACACACATCATCCAAAAATTACTTCTGCTCTATAAATATGATTTGTAAAAGAAAATATACTTTAATATATAATAACAAAAAGTTTATAATTTTTTTAACATTATGCAAAAGTCCTGGAACATACTACTTATTTAAATAGAGCATTGTTTGTATAAAAAGATACAAAATATTAAAGCACATCTGGCCATTACTTTTCACATTTTAATCATTAAAATCCTTCAGTAAATAGGCTTTAATTAATTTTGATTGTTAGCCATTATTATGTCTAGTTAGCAAGTTGGTTTTACACATATGAACTGCATAAGATACTAAATGAATGACAAATTTGTGAAGAAAATGTATTGACAGATTAATAAGAGACCCTTGATGATTAAGCATATTGTTTAATGATTCCAGACACTATTATTTCATAATTATATGAATATGAATAGATTCCATTTTCTAGCATGATGTTGTGTTAAAAATAGTTTATTATAAATGTATTTTGAATCAAGCTAAGGACTAGTTAACAGATAATAAGGAAATATCTAATTCTTTTAACTACATCAGATACTATTTACATATAATTATAGCTGACTTACAGGTTGATGTTGTTGCAAGATGAATTTTAGATTTACAAGAAATTCCAGTTAACCTAATTAAAATGTCAATTATTTGTTGTAGATAATTTAAAATTTACTATGTGAAATACATTTAGCACTCCTCTTCCTACTCTAGAAAACTGGATTTCCACTGTTTTCACATAATCTATTAAATAATTAGGTTGTCTTCTATCTTTCTTTAATCTTGGCAAGTCACTCCATGGTATTTGAAATAGTCTTCTAATTTGACTGCTGTTTGTCAGGATTGGATTGCATATTTGCAGGCTAAATGATTTTCTTATTTTTTTCAGTTTATTATTTCCTAAGCCAATAAACATCATATGACCACCATTTAATCATTTTTTATATTAATAAGCAGCTTTAATTCTGAATCAATTAATTCATTATTTCTTCACTTCTGAATATGGTTAGTGTATTTTCTGTTATCAGATCTATTTTAATATTTTTTTCTCTATTATCTTCTCTAACTATATTTTATTCAGATCATTTTTAACCCTTTTTTTTTTTATTTCCATAGAAACCATTGGTCTCTTTTCCTTATGTAGTAATGGAGCTAATTTATTTCTGGAATTTTCTGCCCATTTATTGTTTGGCAGGAATCTTGTCCATAGATATTATTGTCATAATGCATTGATGTAGCAATTACTGAATTTAACAAATTTTTGTATATTTATTGTAAATGCACTTTCTTCAAGACTTAATTGATTTTAATTTGTTGCACTGCATTTTCAGAGACCAATCAACTCTGGATGATGAGAAGGCAAATGTTTAATCATCCTTCTTTAAAATAATTTTTCATCTTTAGAATTCTGTTATCTAAAACAATTGTCTCTAAAAATCCATGGTATGAAAAATTTTTTTTAATTTTTCTAGTTTTATCTCCAATATTTTTGAATAGCTAATATTTTTTTCAAATAGAGTATGTATCAATCAAAACTAGAAAAGTATGAATTTTATAGAGTCCAGGATGGTCTATATGTATGCTTTTCCTAACTTAGTAGCTCTTGGGCAAGAGATATATGCTTCTAGTGGTATTTTTGTCATTATATTTTTTATTCCAACATTTAATTAGACCACCGGTCATAATTCGGCTAGCGCTCACTCACACTACCACTGCTGAACTTAATGGAAAAATTTTAGCACTTATATTGTCTTTTATCAATATTAAAATTCTATCTCTATATATTGCACAAACTTTAATGGTGGAAAAAGATTACCAGTTGTTCCAGAAAGCCATAGGTTAATTGCATGAATAGCTGATAACCTTTAACAGCATTTATCCATTTTGCAACTGATTTATTACTATTTTAAAATTCAGAATTTCTACACAATTAACTTCTTCCTCAGTACTATATCATTCTTTTTTTATAGAAGTTTTTTAATAAAACATCGATGTGCTGTATGTACTTGTCTTCTTTAATCATGTACTAAGTTGATTAGGTGCTTAATGCTAATATACCCAATAAAAGCTTATGATTAGTAATTATCCTAAACAACAGTCCATAAAAATATTGATGAAATTTTTTAATGCCATGCTGGTTACTGCCTTTTTATTTTGTTGGCTGTAATTTATTATATCTTTGTTGTATTGAACATGTGAAACAATCAATTTAAGGCTTCCTAAAATAATATTTTATACTGAACTTGAACATGTTTTTTTTTTAATGAGAGAGACAGATACTAATTATTTATAAAGATTATCTCAAAGTCATTCTAAAAATGTGTAATGTTGATTGTTTTTATTGAAAGGATATAGCTAAGAGTAAAATACATTGTAGAGCTACTATTATACATATTAAATGTTTTAAAAAAGAAGTGTTTACTATAGAAGAATGGATCAGTATGTTTTATATTTAGACATATTTGTTATTCATATATTGTTTAGTCATTGTAAAATGCATACCTACTGTACCCCCACCACCACCACTACTACTACTATACCACCACTACTACTATTGCTAATGTTGCTGCTATTATTATTACTGTTGTTGTTGTTATTTATTTAACTTTTATTTTTCTTTTGAATATGAAATATACATTTTTTCAAGTAGCTATTGCTGGTGATAATGAAAAAAAAGCTAATGGATTATTATTCAGGAATTCATAATTTCACATACTGAAAGAGTCTAATAATGCTATGATCCATGGGCCTTGAGGTGCAGAGTCTTCCACTTTAGTATTACATCAAATCACCTATGCATAATGCTCATAATCTATCATAAATTAATAAATTATTTATTGACAATAGTCTGCTTCTAACCAATGTTACTTTATGAGTTTGGCTAAACTAAATAATTGCTTTCATCAACAGGATAACTAGAAATGGCTTTTAGATTTCCAAATTTAACATTTCTGATTGTTTAATGGAATTGGTATTGATTTATAAGCTAAGATTATGATCTTGGTGAGTTTAATCTAGAAGTAATACCTATATCTTGTATTATTCAATATTTATTTAAATAAACATATTTCAATAAAGGTAAAGTTATCATTGGGAGTTGGAAGGTTCATTGCATCAGTATAGCTGATAATTTGATAGTGTTTGTGGATTGAATAAATGAGCATAATAAAAGGTTACAAATGATTGATTAAATCTGTAGCAATTTAAAATAAAAAATTACATCTAAGTCTTAATCCAGCATTCAATAATATTTTATTTAGTTATTTATATAAATTGCTTTCAAATGAAAGAAGAGTGCTTAAAGTTATTGTCTAATATACATTTGTTAGTTTTTGTGAAATTAGAATAAAGATGAAGAGACAATTTATTTATAAAGTGAATATGTAAGATAAAAGAAAAAAAACAGTTTTTAAATAGCCTAGTGTGCAGCAAAGATTCCTTAAAAAAACCCTCTTAGAGGAATAGTATATTTAATTATAAAGCACCATAATTTATTATAAATAAAAGATGGAATCAGCAATATAGATTGACAAAATGTTATTCAATTTAATGAAAGATATTAAGTACAGATAATCAGGCATGTATTCTAAAAGTTCTTTATCTTTTGAAAAATTCGAAGATATTTATATTATTAGAAATAAGTGCATTTATGTCCCTTTATTAATTATTTAACTAATTCAGAAAATATTGTATGTATAATAGCTAAATTCTGAATTATTATATCATAAGTATAGATCTGGTTTCATGGTGGGGGGAGGTATTTTTTATCAATTGTATCACGCCCTAATATCATTAACCACAAATCAGAATAGGTTTGAATCTTATTTATGTTAAATAAATTTATTTTATTTCAAAATGTTCATTAAATAACATTCACATGTATAATTATATTCTGGATGGATATAAATTATAATCAATTAACCTTGCCATTAATATATATATATATTACACCGTTTTTTTTGTTATTAGATGTGAACAGCTGTATACTTAGGTTTATATATCTGTTAAGAATATTTCCATTACCTACCCTGCACCCAACTAATCTACATACCTACCCCGCACACAATTAATCTACATTATTGCATATAACCATTTAAGATTTAGTGTAAGCATTGTATATTTCCAGGTAAAAAGGTCATAATTATAACGTACTAACTCAGACATTCTTATGAAAGCTGCCAGCACTTATAGGTGGCATTTAGCATTTTTATCTAAGCCTTAGCGTAAACCAAAAAAAAAAAATTAATCTGATCTATTTAAAGTATAGCCTAACTTTCCCTTCCATAGTCATCTTTAATAGTTTAAATTTATTTTTTATTAGGCACCATGATGTTATTTAAACATCCCTATTAAATCGACAATGAAGTGATCTTTACCCCCAATCAAAATCCCTTTCTCTAACCTAAAATAACAATTCCCTAAAATTTTGACAAATTAATGAAAGTATATATGTATAGGTACTTTAATACTCAAATAATAATTTTAAAATATAATAAAATGTGTTGGTATCAACAGTTGAATTTTTCAAAGAAGATTGCTAAGAGAATGTGTGTACTAGACCTAAACAAATGACACATTGTATCTATTTTCTTTCTTTTTTATTTTAGGTATATTTATTTTAAGTCAATCAATAATAAGAGAAAAATATGTAATATTATAAATATTTCGAGGATCCATTAATCGTATTTATAGTTTGTTATGATCCACCAAATTTTTTTTTTCCTTTTTTTTTTTATGGTTTAGGTGATATGTAGAATATCTTAGAAAGTTACTTCAATAAACATTTATAATAGTGAAGCAAATATCATTTTGTCAATAAGGACCTCACACAAAGCACAACACAAGATAGCGACTTTTATAAAGATAAGAATGTCGTCTTATTTTTAACCTAAATTTCTACTTATATAGTACAATCTGAAGCATCCTGATTTGGGAGTATGGAGTTGTTATTCTCTTCACTGTTTAAGTCCACTATTTCCTTAATCAGTTAACCTTCACAAAATCTTGTGAGTTACAGCGAGTTAATGTTACAATCTTAACACTGGAAAATATTTAAATTATTGTAGAGTTGCAATTATATTTTAATGAGTGCACAGGAAGTATATGTAAATACTTTAAGACAGTCTAAAACCTGTATCAAATGTGCCTTGATATGTAATAGTCAAGTAAATATCATTTTGCCAATAGAGTAACCTCACACAAACTACGACATAAGATAGCAACTTTTATAAAGATAAGAGTGGCGTCTAATCTTTAATCTAAATTTCCACTTATATAGGCTAATCTGAAGCATCCTAATTTGGGAGCAGGAAGTTGTTGTTCTCTTCACTGTTTAAGTCCACTATTTCCTTAATCAATTAACCTTCATGAAATCTTGCGATTTACAACAAGATAATGACGTGGTTTGTGTGAGGTCCCTCTATCGGTTAAATGATATTTGCTTGACTATTATAAATATTTCAAGGTGCATTTGATACAGGTTTTAGCTTGTCTTGAAGTAGTTACATATACTTCCTGTGCGCTTAATAAAATATAATTACAACTCTACAATAGTTTACAGATTTTCCAGTATTAAGATCATAACATTAACTCACTGTAAATCGCAATACTTTGTGAAGGTTAATTGATTAAGGAAATAGTGGACTTAAACAGTGAAGAGAACAAATACTTCATGCTCCCAAATCAGTATGCTTCAGATTGGTCTATATAAGTAGAAATTTAGGTTAAAAATAAGACGCCATTTTATCTTTATAAAAGTCACTATCTTGTGGCGTGGTTTGTGTGAGGTCCCTCTATCAGCAAAATGATATTTTCTTTACTATTATAAATATTTCAATGTGCATTTGATAGAGGTTTTAGCCTGTCTTAAAGTATTTAGATATATTTCCTGTGCGCTCAATAAAACAAAATTACAACTCTTCAATAAACATTATAAGTTTAAAGTTTGATTTCTTACTGGTAAGATTATTCTGTAGACTAGTCTTTTTATAATAAATATAATCCTCAAGTTTTCACTCAGTGATCAGCAGGTTAAGTTCTAACTTCAGCGCAAGACTCTACTCCAGGCACATGACGACTTCATTCTTCTAAATCATTATCCGGATGCTTTGAGGGAAAGGAAAATCGACAATGTATAGGCATTCTAGCTGCCATCTAAATATCGGCAACTATCTCAAGGTAATACTGCATCTTGTGGCGTATATATGAAAGAGAAACCTTTTTCGTGTCTATTCCTTTGAAAAACTTCACGGATGTGTATGTTGAATACCTCCTGAATTCCTTCTTCAAACTTTTTACCTTTCGTTAGATTTTTGCTTTCAAAGTTCTCTTTTTGTAACTACTGTGCCATATTTAATTGCCATTGTCACACTTTGCAGAACTTTTATCAATATTTAAAATCAATCATCTTTTCTTTTATTATTTAACTTCTCTCTCTATTTTTTTTTTAATTAAAAAAATCCCAATGTGTACTGCCTCAAAGAAAATAAATTTTCTAATTTCAATCAAATAAAGATTTATTATATATTTTATTTACATTAATTCAAATCCACCTAAGCTACTTTTATCTTATTTTCTTATATTCCATTCTCAGAAAAATCTTCTAATTCAACTGCCAACACACCTTGCACAGTTGCAATATATATAATTAAATACTGCCTAATGTTATACTAATTAATGATTAAAAAAATAAAATAGAAAATTATATAATATTAAAATACTAGTTAAAAACAAATTTATGCTAAAATTCTTTCACAACAATGGTTTCATCTATTAAATCAATAAAACATTATATAACTATCACATATCTTCAGCTTACATATAACTGTTTTACTAGCAAACTTTTACATCTTTTGCCACTTAATATAAGCTTTATAAAGCAATAATAGTTGCCATATGACTATTTGATAAATCCCTTCATCAATGAGAAGCTTTGGATCTTGAAATAGTGCAACTGGACCTTAGAATCTAATGCACCCCCAGTTTGTAACACTTGTTTCTATGTTATATTATCAAACTATCAGCTTAAACTGAAAAATATGTAAATGTTTTCAAGCTAAAACAACTTGTCTTTATGTCCAGTTCATTTTCTATATATGATGGGGTCTTTAGTGTTTCCTTGTACAGTGTAGGATTCCTTGCAGTTGTTGTAAAATTTACATAGGTCAAAGTAAATTAAGTCTTAATATAAATAAAGTCTTAATGAAAGAGTTAATGGTCAATAAAAGCAGAGTTAAAAATAGATATCATAATTCAAGTCTATATATTTATGAATTGAATACAGCTCTCAAAATATTATTTGACAATGCAGAGATTATCTTTTATGAAAAAAAAAAGAATTAAAAAGGAGAGTCAAAGAAACTGATAATAAATGTTGAATCTGAGGCCATCAATCTCATGAAAACATCCTTTGATAATAAACTTGAATGATTTTTGAAGTGGTTTATGTGGACTATTTCTCTTATATATATTGTAATGGTACAGAGATTCTTTGGGGTGATGGTACTCATCACTATCAACCCCAAGTCAAAATATAAAATTGAGTATAAAAAATATATAATAAATAATTATTCTGAGAGATCAACACACTAAGTAACTATAAATTCACCAGTATTACACAAAATAAATCATTCATTATTATGAATAATCAACAATAAAAATAAATCAACAGCCAATCTTGTGACTAGATTTGAAATGGTTCTACTATAGACCAGGCTAATTATTTAACCCTTGCCAGCTTGGGGCAGATTATTTAAACAATAATTTGGATTTAAAAACTTAAGTACTAATCTATAAGAATATAATAATTAAAAAATAATGTTGAGGTACTAAAACATACTGATCATCATCAGTGCACTGGCTACTTAGTACCATTAATGTATTGTCCAGCCAAAACTTAATTTCTAAATAAATAATTAAAATGAAATGTAGTGTGTGGACTTTAAAGAATATCTCCTTTGCACCAACCAACATCATCATTACCTGGAAGTCCACAACACTAAACATAAACTCCTTTTATATAACAAACCATTATGCACAAGTCCAGCTTAGAGAGCAAAAGCTCTACAACTGTGATCAAGAGATAAACAAATAAAATAAAGCATCTTATTATAAATCACTTTAAATAATTCTTAGGTTTAGCTTACTATAAGTAAATAATTTTATTGGGATCACTGAAAAAAATCCTAGAACATTAAGCTGTCATGAAATAAAGTTGGACATACTGCAATTTCTGAAACAGAAATTGGATAGAATATAGAAATTAAGACTAAAAAATATTTTTAAAACAATTATTTAAAAATTAACTAATTAACTATAAACCAAAAAAATGACATGATAGTATGAAATTTTAAACATTCATTTCATCAAAAATATATTTTCATAAAAATTATAATCAATCAATTGATTTCTATTTATAAATTAACTTTTAATTAATAAGTTATTTCTTTAAAACAACTAATGGTTGAAAAAACAGCATTTTCAAAATCAAAGTTAACAATCTTTGATTTAGCTTAATTAACTTTTTGATAAGTCTTAGGAGGGAAAAATAATGTTTCACAAAAAAAAAAAAATTTAAGGTTAAAAAAAATATGTTTCACAATTTGAGAACATTAACTTAATGAAACTATTTAAAATTATCAATTCTTAGAAGAAAAAAATTATTACTTGTATATAAAAAAAATCTTTTTTTTAAAAAAAAGAATACCTCTGACTATGGTTTTATTTTCTGTGGAGTCCTTTTTTCCAGGTGCAATTTCTAGTTTTTTTTTAATTAAGTTTCTTCTTGAAACCTTCTAGACATATACATGGTTAATTTTTCCTTTTCTTGGTTTGTAGTAATTCCAGGTTAAAATATAGCAATTATTTATTTCTTTTCATTAAAATTTCTAGGTGAGACTAACACAGACAGAGATTCATGCTCTTGGTTGAAGACAATTTTACAGATTACCTTAGGAAGTAACTTCTCTATATTTTTATTCCAGTGAAGATTATATGGAGGAAGATAATGTCTAGCTTTTAGCTGAATTTAGCACATGATTTTCATTGTACAAAACCATTTTTATGACTAAACTCAAAGTATGTTAAAAGCTTGATTAAAACTTCTATGCAATAGCTTGTTTAAGACTGCTTTGTTTTTATAAGCTGGATTAATACTTGACTGCTCTCTCTTCAACAGCGAAGTTAGGAATCTGCTTCTTACCAGATGCTTGGGTCTTTTGACTTATTCACATCCCCATTATTTTTTCCTAGAACAATCTTGCCCTCAAGCCAATCACAATCTGTCTCTAACATGATAATTTTTATAAAAACCATTGAGATAAATTTTTATAAATACAATTGTTTAGCTGTTTCCCTCCTTAATCATAGACATTGAAAAAGAAGTCAAGATCTTAAATTAACATCATAAAATTCTTGACATTACTTTCTAATTAAAAATATTTTCTTGAAAAAAAAAAAACCCAAGATAATCAGTTAGTTACACTGATTTGATTTTTTGTAATGAAGAGAGATAAAAAGAAAACAACTCTAATTAAAAATAAAATTTACCAAAAGCATTAAAATCTTATTTTGATTTTTTTCTTTTTTAAAAATACTCTTAAACATAAAGCTTTATCTCTCTTAAAAGGTTAAACTTAAATATTAAACAACTAACTAAAAATAAAGTTTTTTTTTTTCTTGATACATTTTTAAAAAAAATTAAAAACTGATAATTAAATAAAATTATTGAAGAGAGAGAACAAAAGAAATTATCTATATCAGTGACTCTCAACCTTTCTAATGCCATGACCCTTTAATACAGTTCCTTATGTTGTGGTGACCCTCGGTCTTTAATTTTGCTACTGTTATGAATCAAAAACATGTTTTCCAATGGTCTACATGACCCCTATGAAAGGGTTGTTCAATCCTCAAAGAGGTCACAACCCACATATTGAGAACTGCTGATTTATATAATTTTATACTTTTCTCTCTTGTTTACCAACATTTACAATTTACAATGCATATTAAAAGATACATATTATAAATAGATAAAAAGTTTTGACAATTATTTTAAAAAAATGTCTAGAATGTTCCTACTATTATGTGGGAAGGAAAATAAAATATTTAATTAATTTCAGACCCCTTATTATTATAAAAAAATATGCATGGGAAAATTAAATATTTTCCCATTAATTAAATAACCCTAAACTAAACCTGAGGAACATGTTGCCAACTTATCTAATTATTTTTAATGTAGCTATATAGTCAACTGATTACAATATATATATTTTGTTTGTATTTAGTTGAATTTCATTTGAGATGGTCTATTTGTTAATAGATGAAACCATGGTCATAAGAGAATTTTGCCTGTAGCAGGTTCTATTAGCCTTATATTGTCAAAGTTCACAATCAGAATTTGACCATTATATAATATCTTTTTATCTTAGTTAAATACTGAGCTAATAGAAGGTGTTTAAATTAATCATATGTAATTTTTATAAAATATACATCTGCAATTTATTAACTACATAATTAGTTAGGAATTTTTTTATAGTTGTACAAAATATTTCTGATGAAAATAAGCAGCATTTTGAAATTATCATGGAATATTTTAATGCTAGAATTAAAAAATAATTTAAAAACATAAGTGTTGATAAAATTTAATTTATGTTGACAGAAATGAGAGAAAACATGGAGTTGTGGAATTATCAGAAAAAGACAAAAAAAAAAAACACCAATATACTATGATTTATTTCTTTTGAAGAAAAATACTAAATGGACGTGGAAGCATCAAACGAAGGCACAACAGAATTGGTTTTAACTAGTAGAAGAAAAAAATGTTTTAAGTCTGTCAGGTGCTAAATAGGTTCATTATAGGAAGTTAGCATTGATTGGTGGAATATATATATATATATGTGTGTGTGTGTGTGTTAATGCAATGCTACAGAGATGAAAATTATTCAAAATAAAAAAAAAATTTCAGTTGATAATATTTAAAAATTCTTCATTGAATTGAAATTAGAATTTGAAAATTGTTTTAAAATATTAAATTTTTAAAAATGATTAAATATAAAGATAACATATTCTATAAGCAAATGCTAAACAAATATCTGTTCTAAAGAACAACAATTCACCAATATAGCTTTTTATCTTAAATAAAGGAATATATGAAGAAAAGATGAAATATGTAAATATATCATAATGATTTATTTAGAAAAAATGATTATCTAGAATTTTTTAAAATGATATGAAAAAGATTTATTAAACAGCACATGATTACTATTTCTTATGATTGCTCTTAATTGTTATTAAAACAGGCAAATCTCTTTATACATATCGCCACTCAGTAAAAGCCAGAGTAATCAATGGATGCAGAAAAAAGCTTGTGCATAAAATCACCATCTAGTGCCTACTCATCCAATATGTATAGATAGATTTGCCTGTTTTAAAAAGATTTATTAATAAAGAAATATAACTGAATTTGCAAGAAAAGCTGTAGAAGAAAATAAAAGTTTCAAAAATATTAAACATTTTGATATTGAAAGGAAAATTGTTTTAGCAATGAGAAAAAAAAATTGACACTATATATATATATATATATATAGAGAGAGAGAGAAATTATATATATATAGTAATAAAGAACATGAAAACCAAATATTCCCTACAATTATGAAATTTCAAAGAAGTCAGCTGTACAATTGTATCTATGAAGAATGCAATAGTTTCACAAAATGATTGCATTATTATAGATATTTTAAATGAAGCAGGTAAAAAAATAAAGACATACTTGGAAACATTCTTTGCCAAATATATAATTGAAATATACATCAGATGATTTTAAAAGAAGATAAATAAATAGAGAAATTGTTCGTAAATCTACTTACCAAATGTCTATATGATAAATATATACTAGATAATTGGGAAATTGCCTTTTGCAGACATAATTAATTTTAAATTAGTTTTAGAAACAGATTTTTACTAAGACCCTTACAACTGACAAAAAAACTTTGAACTTGTATCACTCAATAAAATATATTAGATTTTTATTTTTATTTTTTAAGTGTCATAGCATCGGCCGGGACGCGAACCCGCAACCCGGGCAACTGCCTGGAAGTGCAAGGCAGTCACGCCGACCTCTTGACCACCAATGCAAGACAAAAATATATTAGAATTAAATTCATTATATCACATTAAATCAAATCCCAGCAGTGAGAAAAATGATGAATTATTATTTTGTATTAGATTTCTAAATTACAAAAAAAATATTAGTTTATAAGCTTTTTCACAGTGAATAAAGCTTTGAAATATTGTGACTTAAATAGTATATTGTCAAATTCTTAAGAATATTTATGGTGATATCAAGAAATTTGGTATTGATTAAGGTATATGACAAAGTTATTTCATCTCTCCAAAACATTTTGCAACAGTTTTATGGAAGTCATTAGTTTTTGCAGATGGATAATGTTATTGTCACAAATAATGTTTCAGACTTTCAGTAGATGTTACAAGAAGTATTAGATGGAAATAAAAAAGTAGGATTAAAGGTAAATGTTAAAAAGAATAAAATATTGTTGAATGACTTTTCAAAAAAAAAAAAAAAAAGATGAAAATAAAGGTTTATGTCCTTGGTCAGGTTATTTATACATTTGTGAAACTAATGGCTGAAATTAATTGAATCAAATTGCGGTGAAACTTAATATGAAAAGGAAATATACTCATATGTTTGATTATTAAAAAATATGAGACTTGAATACTTAATAGAAAAATAATAATAGATTTCAGACTATATTTTGAAATATGGAGTGCCACATATTGGCGAAAATAATGATGGATCAAAAATGAATTATATATTTGACAGAACAAACAGGTTAATTAATAATATCATTGAAAAAATTGAAACTGAAATTGAACTAAATTGGTTTTATCATAAAAAGAAATGACATTAGATATCTTAAATTCAATTCTAAGAGATTAGAAAATAAATATGGTGAGAGAATATGCTCAAGTGATGCAGAGAAAAGAAACTGCAGATCAGTGAGACTGAATTAAACTGGGAGAGTTTTTCTTCCTACAATAGATTGATAATGGTTGAAAATGATAATACAAATGAAGTTGATTGCAAATAAATATTTAATGAAGAAAAAGTAAATGTCTTGTAAAGGTTAATGATTGGTACTGATATGTTAAAAAATAAAATTATATATTTAACCTTTTTTGATATTATAATTGAAGATAATCAAATTAGGAAAGGATTAAATTTCCAACAAAATGTATTTAAATAATTAGTTTTGAAAAATATTCACAATGTTCAAACAATTATAATTCTTGAATGTTTAAAAAAAAATATATTTTTTTTTAGGTTGAATATGTTGTTAAATGTGACATGTCAGCTCTCCAGAGATTGTTATATCGTCATATGCAAGCTAAAGGAGTTCTTCTTACTGATGGTTCTGAAAAAGATAAAAAGGTGAACATTTTATGACTTTACTGTAATTTTTATTTAATATAACATATTTTTATAGTAATTTTTTTAAATGTTATTTTAAATATTTATGGTTTTTAATAATAGGGTAAAGGAGGTACCAAGACTTTGATGAACACAATTATGCAACTACGAAAAATATGCAATCATCCCTTCATGTTCCAACATATTGAGGAAGCTTTTTGTGAACATCTAGGAATGACAGGAGGGATTGTTCAGGGGTAAATATTTTAATTTAATAATAAAATCTTCTAGAAATTGAATAATAAAGATTTAGAAAAACATGCTAATCATATAGAATGTTGATTAGGCAATAAAAAGATATTATAAAAGAAATTTTAAAGCTTTTAATGAAACTAATATACCAAGAAAATATTTGAAAGATTGTTTGGCACATGAATGATTGAGAATGAATTGAACTAGTAAACATGTTATAATAAATTCCACATATAATGAACTTCTATTTGTCGCAAGTATTAAGCATGTATTTGAGTCATCCAGTTATCATTACAAATGGTACTCATACTTATGACAATCCATCTAACTTGATGGTGTTGTTCCTCCAACAAAACACATCGATATAACTTTACTGGGCCGTTACATTTTCTTTAATATTTTAACAAATAAACAATACACAGACAACTCTTTAAAATTACGTTATTTTATTATTTTTTAAACTAATGTTATAGATTTTCAATTAATAAGCAATTTTTTTTTGTTTTATAATGTGACAGTCAGATGATGTATGTTGGTTTAACCCAGTTCGAATACTAAGCGAAAGTACCTCGAGGCCACCCATACGCGAGATATTAAATCAAGAATACTATGACTTCTGCCCTATTCGCCTATTCTCGAGGCTAATTACGAACCAACAACATTATCTAAGCCATACACAAATTATTTTTCAACCAGCCAAGCTTAGCCTCAGCGGTAGAGACATGGACGGGAACACCTACGGAGCTAAATAGTTAAATGTGCATAAAAGTACTATGAAAAATGTGTTTTGCGTGCCTGGATCATTGGAAAAGTAAAATAAAGCATTATAATAAAATTAGGAAACTCAAGCTTTTTATAGTTAAATAATATGTTTAATTAATGACTTTAAAATATTAAGAATGTTTTTAATGGCCTCCACTATTCCCCTAAATTAATGAAAAACTAATTAGACAATAAAAACAGATTAAACGATATAATATTTTTGCGGTCTAAATCTTTTCTTCCCAATTTTAATAAAATTGTCAACTCGAATCTCCTCGATAAAGTACAATAATAAAAATCTTTCACAAAGCATTTTCTAATTGCTTTGCGCTAAAAACAGACAGTTTAAAAATTATTTAAAACATATATAGCTAAATCTGATATACGTAATAAGCTAGTGGCGGACAAAAGAGGCGTTATCGAGGAGATCAAGTTGGCAAACAAAGGAAACTTACTCGTATGGAATTTTACAAATATAAATGAAAATTGGAAAGAGATTTAAATGAAAAATTAACCTTTAAACTTAACCGCAATGGAATACAAAATATTTATACATGTTAGTAATGAAGAATAGCGAAGGAAAAAGGGTTAAATATATATAGATAGATGATCACACAATATATACATATAAGACTAGTCTAATAAAAAAAAACGGTTACATCACAAATATAATTAAATAAAACAATTCAAAATATAATTCAATGAAGAAAGGTATGAACAAAAGGGTAGAAAGTAAATAGTTCAATGGAGGAGAGATATGATTACCATCCTGGTTCCTTGGTCATGTTTCCTACGGCGTTCGTGGCTTGATCCGACCATCGATAGGTATTTGCCCGGACAAGGAAAGTGGAAATAAGTAGCATGCTTTTATGAAAAGTCCTACAGACATGGCACAGAGTTCAGATGACTATTGAGTGGATACTAAGGCATTTTGATGGTATTTAGGAACCTCGGCGATAGGCAAAGCTATTTATTTGCCTAGCCAAGCATAGTAGAATCCATCAAATTCATATGACTTTTAGCTTGAGCATGTTCAAACTTCTCCATGATTTTGAAGACGACAGTTGTCTAACTTTTTGGAATAAAATCTCCACAAGCAAAATCTGAAAGAGTTCTCCAAAGAGAAATCTGAATGCCAGCAAGAAAACTCTGAATAACCAAGTCTTTTGTTCTCCCTTTTATTTATACCCTCTTTGTCAGCTACCTTCTATTGTTTGTATGATCTTAGATCTTGATAAGCCCACCCACACGCTCCTTTGTTTCAAGGTAACATTTTCTAAAAATAACTTTTACTTTTTTATTCTAAATTTCTTTCTTTAAAGTTTGAATTTTATTAATTAAAAAAGAAAGAAAGAGAAGGCCATCTTTAATTTGACTTGAATGGGCTCACTAATTAAAACATACATTCCTTTAGAAAATGTTGGTGGGCTTATCTCAAAATGAAATCATATGCCATATTTTAACAAGATTTTAACAAAAAATATATTCTTATTTTTTTATAGTAAAATAAGCATTTTATTTCAGCAGAATTTTGCATTAACTCATATATATACGCTTGATGTATATATATGTTTGACTAATAGGTTTGACAAGTAATTTTTATTAACAGAAATTTAATCTTGAAATGGAATTTATTTAAAATGAAATAGTTAAATGCAAATACAAATTATATAAACGTAATTAATTTTAGCTTCAATGCAAAACCCTGCTGATATTGGACTATAAACTTAATTCAGGTCTATAATACTAAGTTTATAGAAGGCTGTGAAGCATGGATCGGACTTCAGATCCATTGCTTCATTTCCCAATAGTTAGTGAGCAAAAAAAAATGTTAAAAAAATGCTGTTGCTTCAGGTCAGAGGTAAAAATTTTGTGCCAGGTGAGTTCAAGCCTACTCTTTATTTGCTGTAATATTTAATTTGTTACTGACTAACAGTCTTTCTTTTACTATATAACTAACGGTTTATCCATAATTCAATCTCCTGTATCTTAAATCGAGTCCATGTTGTTTTTAGTCTAACAAGTTATATTTATCTTTTTACTTCCTAAATTTTCCGGGGTCCGGTGGTATGCAAGGTTTTAAGTTTCTGGCATTGTATACTCCTTTTATGCCATTACTATCTTCCAAAAGGAAAGCATTTCTCCCGCATTCCTTTTTCAATGTGTATGGCCCTTGATATATTGGGAAAAACTTTTTGAATTCTTTCCGCGATGTATTACTTGGCCTAGGGTCTCTCAGCCATACTTGCTCCCCTTGCATGAATTGATATTGCTGGTTTCGTTTTTTATTTTTCCGATGCAGCGCTGCCCGTTTTAATTGTTCATATGCTATCTTTTGATCTTGTAGTTTATCTATCTTCTCCTCTTCCATTGGCATTTTGGTTTTAAATAACTGAGGACATTCCTGTCGACTCATTCATTGTGTAACTGAGGACATTCCTGTCGACTCATTCATTGTGTTGTTAATATATTGTACCATCTTTTCAGTTTTATTTACCCAGTCCCGATGGTTAGTTGGTATATATGTCCTAAAGAGTCACCCTATTTCTCGCATGACTCTCTCACAAGGATTAGCCTGTGGATTTCTAACAGAAGTTAGCCTATGATGAATTCCTTGTTTAGCCATCCATATCTTCCATTCTTTGGATGTAAATGCTGTGCCATGATCAGATATCACTATCTGAGGTTTTCCGACTTCCGGCAACTGTTTTTCCCGAAGTGCCTTTATTGCTCCTCTAGAGTTTGCTGTCCTTACTGGGTATGCTTTCACGTACTTTGAAAACACATCATACGTGACAAACAGATACTGGAATCGTCGAAACATTGGTAATGGGCCATAATGATCTACAGCTAGCAGTTCATTTGGTTTAGATGCGAGGATCGGTTGTGGCTCTCCTGCATACGATCGATTTGGTGCCTTGCTCCGAGCACAAATCTCACAGGTTTTCAACACACGTAAGATCTGTGAGTACATCCCTGGCCAATAAAATTGATGTTTTATTGCTTCTTCTACTTTCCGAGGACCATAATGTCCCACCGACTGATGGATGTGGGTAATAATTTGGTTTCTCAATTTGTGAGGTATTATGACTTTCCATGGATTGTGAGGGCTTTTGGTATTAATCTGAAGGATCCCATCTGTGATTCTGTATTGATTATAGTGCCTACTGGCTGCTATCTTAGATGTAATAATGTTAATTATTTTCTTATATTGAGCATCCTGGGCCTGCCAATACACTAAATTCTGGAGATGAGATTCCACTGTGTTTCCTGCTGTGGTTGTCATTATCTTCATTGTCTGGTTTCCTAAATCTGGATTCTGAGCAGCCATGGGCACAGGGTGGCGGCTTAAAATATCAGCCACAATATTCTGTGATCCCGGGCAATAAATGACACTATACCGAAACTGTTGAAGAATCAGGCTCCACCTTATCAATCTGTCATTGTTTAAAAAGCTCTTGTTCAGAAATTCCAAACATTTGTGGTCAGTTATGATTACCACTTCTGATCCCAACAAAAACTGTTTCAGTTTCTGGCATGCCCACACTATTGCTAATGTCTCCTGCTCAGTTGTTGTATAATGCTTTTCTGCCCCTCTCAACATCCGACTAATAAAGTACAACACTTGATGCTCATTTTTATCACCAATTTGAAACAACACAGCACCCAAGCCTTGCCTACTGCTATCTGTTTGAAGGTAAAAGGGGCGGGCAAAATCCGGATGGTATAACATTACTGTTTCCAAGAACTTATCTTTTACTTTAGACATTTCTTGCTCATGCCTCTCTTTCCATTCCCATTTTTTACTACTCTTCTTTATTAATTCAATTAGCTGCATGGTGTCATAAGCAAATCTAGGATAGAAGCGGTGATAGAAATTACACAATCCTAGAAATGCTCGAACCTGCTTCTGGTTGGTGGGAGTTGGAAAATTCTTTATAGCTTCTATTTTTGCAGGATGGGTTTGACACCTTGTCTATTTACAACATGGCCCAAAAATTCAATTTTTTCCACTGCGAAAAAACTCTTTTCCATGTTGATGGTTATATTTTCACGTATGCATTCATGAAAGAAGCTTTCCTAATGACGCAAATGCTTGTCGATGTCCTTTGAGGCGATCACGATATCATCAACATAACAAACCATGTGTTCCTGTATTTGAGGAGATAAAACATTCTTCAAACATCTCATGAGGCCTGCTCCACTGTTAATTAAACCGAATGGAACCCTCTTGAACATGTGAGTTTGGCTATCATAACGAAATGCGGTATACTTTCTATCACGGTGGTCCAATGCCATTTGCCAATAACTCGCTGTCATGTCCATGGTCGAGAATACAGTCTTCCCTGAAAGCTGCACAAATGTTTCGTGCATTGGCGGTGGCACATCATGTTCTGGAATGATCACATTATTTAGGCGGCGCGCATCCAAACACAAACGCACATTTCCATTTTTTTTCTTGATTACAATCAATGGATTATTGTATGACGAAGGGGCCCGTTCGATAATATCCCATTCCAGCATCTGCTTTATTTGTTTATCCACTTCCTCTTTGTATTGGAACGGGATAGGGTAAGTTTTTGTTTGCTGGTACGATTCCTCTCTAAGCCTAATTCAGTGAGTATACCCTCTAATTTTCCCTGGTACACCAGAAAATACCACTGTGTATCTTTGTAAAATTTGTTGCAACTGCTGACTATGCTCCTTATTCTTAATCATTGATATGCCAACTTTTTGTTTTATCATTTCCTCATCGATCGCTTGTACAACACAACTGCCAATGGAGTGATTATCTTGACCCACTGTTGTAAATGGGACTTGTATGTCTTCTAACATACATTTCTTCGTTGGGTAATGTATGATCCCTTGATACTGCTGAAGGAAATCTGAACCTAATACTAAGTCGTACAACAACCCCTCCATTACTAAGAAGGCATGATTAAAACATTTGCCACTAATTGTAATCTCAAACCACATTTGGTATCGTTCACTATTCATTTTTCTTCCATTCGCCAGTGTTAATTGGATAGGGCGCATGAGAAACTTTTAAGTATTTTGGGTTGCTTTCATATTCTGTGGCTAGTTTTTTTGATACAATAGATACTTGACTGTCTGAGTCAACTAATGCTTGTATTTTATTGTCATTTATATTTACTTGAATGACTGGGTTTGCGTTTGAATGTATGTCTTCTTCGTTATCCTTTTGTTGTACAATTGCTGTATGGGATGGCACAGCTTCCCTATTTTCTACTCTTGACAGGTTTGTACTCTTTTGTTTGGTAGATTTATTTTGAAATTTTACCTCCTTTTTATTTCTGTCTTCATCAAGATTTTCATATTCGATAGCTGTTAGTATACGGGTTGTATCTTCAATATCTTGCTCTTGACTGCTTATCAATATTTCCCTTATCCAGGGTGGCATGTTGTGCCTAATCATCCTTATTATCTGCATTTCTGGATAATTGAATGCACTTAGTGCTTTTATTCGATTTACCTGTCTAACAAAAAACTGAGCATAAGTTTCTTGATAGTTAGCCGGGTATCTTTCATGCATTATGGAATACATCAAACCTTCCTGCCGCTCTGCACTCCAATACATCGACATCACTGCATTCTCATATTCCATAAATGTTTGTGGTTGTATTGACAGAGTGTTCCACCAGTCTCTGGCAGATTCTTTTAAATGATGACTGGAGATCGCCACTTTTTCTTGTTCCGTCATATTCTGGAATTGAAAAAACATTTTGAGACTGTCTAGGTGGTGTCTAGGGTTTCCACCCGGTTCCCCTCTAAAACATTGGATATGGACAAACTTTGCCACAGGAGATGTCACCGGATTAATTATTATTGGCGTAAGGATTTGGTTGCCTTGTTGTGCCTGGATTGGGTTCAGCGGTTGATGATTGTTCATTTCCTTTCTATACTCATTCATCTGTCCATTCTCTTCTCCATCCTGTATTTGATGCTTGACTGACACGTCCAAGGTATGCATATCCTTTCCTAATTCATTATCCATCAATGATTTAAGTTGCGTATCATCTTGTTTCTGTTGATGTTGCCATTTTAACTGAGTATCCTCATCTGGCAATACTTTTGTTCTGGTAGTATGTTGTTGATGGAGACCCATGTTTTCCTCCAAGCGGTTCAATCTTTGTGATGTAATTTTCATAACTTCTTGGAACATGGTCATCATCATTTTTCTTTTTTGTCTCATTTCTGTGATGAGATCTTCCAAATTGTATTTTTGATCACTATGAGTAGATGTTGCTGTATTTGGAAGGTTGAGCACTACCTCCTCATCACTGTCATAATCTTCATCTTTCTTCTGTTGTTCCATTTTTGCCTAATATTGGCTATTTTGTTATATAACAATCCCACCTTATTTGTAAAACGTCTTTTATAAACAATCTAGATAAGTGTATTATATCACGTATATCTAGGAGCTATATCCTTCTGTATATCAAAAAATTTTTACTTCTTTCTAAAATTATAACTATCTGTTTTATTTATGTTTTCAGAAATTAACTTTGCCTACCTCACGAGGTCCTATCTTAAACCTATGCCTATATGTATCTGTTTGTACATGAAAAAAAATATAAAATCCTGCCGTGTCTGTTTTTAATAACTATACTACATACTATTCTCCTCACTTTATTTATTTCTATATTTCATTTAAATGTCACTGCTATGTTAATATAATTAAAATAACCCACTTACAGCTTGACCTGGCTTTCTCTGACACCTGAAACAACTAAAAAATGCATTTACATTAATATACAAGTATATATATATATAAAGGAATATGTGAGCAAAAATATACATAAGTCATGTTTAAAAATTATTTTGGCTCACTAAGCATACATTTTTATTTTGATCATCTACCTCCTATGGTTTGTTTATTTGTAATCCGATATGAGAGATTGCACTTGCCGACAAATTTATTTGAGAAGGATGCCAGTCGACAAGACAATGGCCATATCAAATATACATATTAATGGATAATGATCCAAGCACACATTGATAAGGATTATAAAGTTTAATGCGATTAAAATTTATTTTGATTTTTTCACTTTAAAAAAAAAAAATCTCTGCATGAATAAGTAAATGGTATTTTAAATGACAATATTAATTAAATCTAAGACGTATAACAACTAAGTAAGGTAATCTGTCTGACCCGGGTTTGAAACCACACTACCGTTTTGGTCAAGACACACAAAAAAATCAATTTAAACAGCCTAAAGTACGATTAACAAAACAAAATATACAGAAAAAAAATTAAAAATAAAAATAAAATCCCACGATAATCGCTACTCCGAATTATGAACCTGGGATCGAAACCAACTACCATTTTGGTCACAACCCGAAATAGATTAACAATTATCAAGCAATTTTACAGAATCACGCATTGAGATCAAAAACTGTTTAAAAAACATTTATATAAAAACGGGTTTTACCGAACTATAACGAAGTGTATACCATATACACCAATATATATGAATATGTACGACATTAAATAAGCATATATATGACTACATATAAATATACAAACAGATATACCTATATAAATATTTATTTTATTATCATGTACATGATTTTATTAGAAAGATTTGTCATATTGCAAACCGCATACTCCTATTATTTCAGGCTAGTAAACGCTGGTCGCAACTATGACAAGGAAGCAATGATTGCAGACATAGACCTATTATTTCAGGCTACTCAGCAATTCTAAACTCTAAAGTGTAAGGGGTCTTCACCTAAACGGTTACTAAGGGGGTCTTCACCAAAAACGATCACTAAAAAACAAGGGCTTCACCTAACGGTTACTCAAAGGGGTCTTCACCTAACGGTTACTCAATAAATGATTCAATAGCATAATCCGAATTGAGAAAAAAAAATCTTAACTAAAGGTGGCTGACATATATGTTATACAAAAATATATCTTATATATATATCTTTATTAAAACGAACATACGCATTTACTTTTTATAAAGTTGAAAATTAAGTTTGCTATTGTTGAAACAAAACTTATATTTATATATTATTCGCTAGGAAACGTAACTGCAAAATATTTAAAAGTGAAAAAAAAATTTTTGCATGATTAAAATTATTCATTATACAGTATAAAAAACGAAACGCAGAGAAAGTGAAAAAAAATATTTGCTAACACCGTACATTGACACGTGTTAATTCGAACTTATCAAACTTTAGATCTTAGAAAAATTTCTATTAACGAAAAATGTTATCTATTAGATCTTTACAAAAATTTATACAAACGGAAAAAAACATTTTATTATCTATTTGTACTTTTTACTAAAATATTAACACTACCGAATATACACTATATTTCGAAAAACATTATTACATCAAAACTTCTCATATTTAAGCAATACTAAATAACATAAAGTACGAAAGCTATTTTAAGGGAGGGCGGGTGGGTATTTATTTGACACTTCCGCCTCATTGAAGCTATATACTTTATACGACAAACAACAATATGGCCACTGGCCATGACAAAACTACTCATTAGGGGTAAAAAATCTTGCTATAACTCTGAAATCTCATTTTATAATCACCAAAAAAAAAAACAACTAACGGAGTGTTAACTTTTCTAAATGTAAAATATTCATTTCATATATACTAAACTCGGAAAAAAAAATTTTACTTTATGACACATTTAACTTGTTAATTAATTTAAAAAAATGAAATTTGGCTCACATTAGGAAACAAAACTCGGAAAAATTATACATATATTTTTATATAAATATATTAAACTAAAACAAACTTCTCAGGGTACTAATTTTTTTTTTTAAAAAAAAAATGACATTCGTTCTACGGCGACAAACTCGAAGAAAATTTTTTACATATATCTATTACTTCAAATCCCCTATTCCTATTCTTCCAATAAAAAAAAAAAGAAATTCGGCCCACGTTGTTGGCGTCAGAATGCGGAAAAAAAAAATTTAACTGTGACAGTCAGATGATGTATGTTGGTTTAACCCAGTTCGAATACTAAGTGAAAGTACCTCGAGGCCACCCATATGCGAGATATTAAATCAAGAATACTATGACCTCTGCCCTATTTGCCTATTCTCGAGGCTAATTACGAACCAACAACATTATCTGAGCCATACATAAATTATTTTTCAACCGGCCAAGCTTAGCCTCAGCGGTAGAGACATGGATGGGAACACCTACGGAGCTAAATAGTTAAATGTGCATAAAAGTACTATGAAAAATGTGTTTTGCATGCCTGGATCATTGGAAAAGTAAAATAAAGCATTATAATAAAATTAGGAAACTCAAGCTTTTTATAGTTAAATAATATGTTTAATTAATGACTTTAAAATATTAATAATGTTTTTAATGGCCTCCGCTATTCCCCTAAATTAATGAAAAACTAATTAGACAATAAAAACAGATTAAACGATATAATATTTTTGCGGTCTAAGTCTTTTCTTCCCAATTTTAATAAAATTGTCAACTCGAATCTCCTCGATAAAGTACAATAATAAAAATCTTTCACAAAGCATTTTCTAATTGCTTTGTGCTAAAAACAGACAGTTTAAAAATTATTTAAAATGTATATAGCTAAATCTGATATACGTAATAAGCTAGTGGCGGACAAAAGAGGCATTATCGAGGAGATCAAGTTGGCAAACAAAGGAAACTTACTCGTATGGAATTTAGAAACATAAATGAAAATTGGAAAGAGATTTTAAATGAAAAATTAACTTTTAAACTTAACCACAATGGAATACAAAATATTTATACATGTTAGTAATGAAGAATAGCGAAGGAAAAAGGGTTAAATATATATAGATAGATGATCACGCAATATATATATATAAGACTAGTCTAATAAAAATGGTTACATCACAAATATAATTAAATAAAACAATTCAAAATATAATTCAATGAAGAAAGGTATGAACAAAAGGGTAGAAAGTAAATAGTTCAATGGAGGAGAGATATGATTACCGTCCTGGTTCCTTGGTCATGTTTCCTACGGCGTTCGTGGCTTGATCCGACCATCGATAGGTATTTGCCCGGACAAGGAAAGTGGAAATAAGTAGCATGCTTTTATGAAAAGTCCTACAGACACGGCACAGAGTTCAGATGACTATTGAGTGGATACTAAGGCATTTTGATGGTATTTAGGAACCTCGGCGATAGGCAAAGCTATTTATTTGCCTAGCCAAGCATAGTAGAATCCATCAAATTCATATGACTTTTAGCTTGAGCATGTTCAAACTTCTCCATGATTTTGAAGATGACAGTTGTCTAACTTTTTGGAATAAAATCTCCACAAGCAAAATCTGAAAGAGTTCTCCAAAGAGAAATCTGAATGCCAGCAAGAAAACTCTGAATAGCCAAGTCTTTTGTTCTCACTCCTATTTATACCCTTTTTGTCAGCTACCTTCTATTGTTTGTATGATCTTAGATCTTGATAAGCCCACCCACACGCTCCTTTGTTTCAAGGTAACATTTTCTAAAAATAACTTTTATTTTTTTATTCTAAATTTTTTTCTTTAAAATTTGAATTTTATTAATTAAAAAAGAAAGAAAGAAAAGGCTATCTTTAATTTGACTTGAATGGGCTCACTAATTAAAACATACATTCCTTTAGAAAATGTTGGTGGGCTTATCTCAAAATGAAATCATATGCCATATTTTAACAAGATTTTAACAAAAAATATATTCTTATTTTTTTATAGTAAAATAAGCATTTTATTTCAGCAGAATTTTGCATTAACTCATATATATACGCTTGATGTATATATATGTTTGACTAATAGGCTTGACAAGTAATTTTTATTAACAGAAATTTAATCTTGAAATGGAATTTATTTAAAATGAAATAGTTAAATGCAAATACAAATTATATAAACGTAATTAATTTTAGCTTCAATGCAAAACCCTGCTGATATTAGACTATAAACTTAATTCAGGTCTATAATACTAACTAAGTTTATAGAAGGCTATGAAGCATGGATCGGACTTCAGATCCATTGCTTCAATAATAAATGTTTTTTTTTTATTTTAGGGTTTTTTTTTTTTAAATAACCAATATTTTTTTGTTTTGTAAGAAATGTTCGTTTGTTAATACCATGTTTTCTCACTAATGTTGATTTGATTACTTCAAACATAGTTTTATTTTTGGTTGATAAACAACACCTCAATAACCAATTTATTTTTGTTTGGTAATAAATGTTCCTTTATTTCTTTTTTTTTTTTGCGAACCGTAATTTAATATATTAGGCAATAGAGACAGCTTGAACAAATACTTTTTTCACTAACGTTGATTTGATTACTTCAAACATAGTTTTATTTTTGGTTGATAAACAATGCCTCAAGAACCAATTTATTTTTGTTTAGTAATAAATGTTTCTTTATTTCATTTTTTTTTTTTGCGAACCGTAATTTAATATATTAGGCAATAGAGACAGCTTGAACGCATACTTTTTTTCACTAATGTTGATTTGATTACTTGAAACATAGTTTTATTTTTGGTTGATAAACAATGCCTCAAGAACCAATTTATTTTTGTTTGATAATAAATGTTCCTTTATTTTATTTTATTTTTTTTTGTGTGTGAACCGTAATTTAATATATTTCGCAATGCTTGAACGAAGACTTTTTTTTCACAAGTAGCCATTTTTTCACCAACACAAGCTCTCGCAACATACGAGACTTTAGATTCAGGTACGCCGAATCACCACATTTCCTAATTTTAACGCGTATGGGGGGGGGGATACATTGAGTACAGTGTGACAATTTGGAGGACCTTATAATAATTCATTTAGGTTTGAAAATAATTACTTCTGAGCGAATATTGGTTCACTTTCTGTCATTTAAATTATTCACACCCTATCGTGATAACTTAGCGATATGTTAAGTGTCAGCATTCGTATTATAGATGGTAAACAGCATGTTTCAGAGCTAACTGATACAGTAGACTGTGTGAATTGGGAGATCAATTGATCACAAAACACACTGCTGACCACCATTAGCCAAAACACTCAATTGCTAGCACTTAATTACTGGAAGCAATTGAGAAGTTGCACCTGATAAACAGTATTTTCAATTACTTTTGGCTAGCAGCAACGCCATTAAGCGGGATGGAATGTCATAAGTATGAGTAGTATAAATTGATGTTACCTTTTTAAAAGAAAGATAAGGAAACCAAATCTCTACTAAAATTGTATCTAATAATATTAGCATATATGTTTTTAAAGCTCTTTGATAAAATCTTTTTTTTTTAGTGAAACTAGCTTTATCAGTAATACTTTTTACTATAAATTCTCTTTCTATTATATTTACCATGAGATTCTAAATGTTCATATGTCTTGTATGTAGATACATTGAATATCAACTTTCTGGTTATAAACATCAAAGTGAAGTTTTTTTAAAAAAACTATTCTTAAACATCAGAGTGAAGTTTTTTTAAAACTTAAGATTTTATGAGCTTCCAGATTCTGAATAAGCATGAGTGTTATTTCTTTGGTTATTATTTTAGCTTTATGGTTGTCCTGACTTTTTGAAATGATGTTAGATATCCTATGAGTTTTGGTATTCACTATTTTATTATCGAGTTACAATTCCAATCATAAGACTTATTTCTGTTGCAGGAAAAATGTCATCCAAATCATTGCTTTTTTTTATTAAAACAAATAATTTATTAAACAAGAAAAAAATTGTTACAATTATTAAATTAAGTTTACATGACTTTGAACTAGACTGTCTTGCTTTAAAGAACTACTCTGGTTCTATTTCCAAACAAGTTCTTTCCTTATAATTTCGGGGTATGCTTTGAAAAATTATTTATAAAAAAAGTACCTTATTCCACGTGTTTTGAAATAAATTTGAAGGTGTGAGCATTTTGTCTCTGTCTTTAATCTTTCTTTTTATTACTTCAATGTAGGCATTCGGAGCACTAAGGGTCTTTTGTTCAAAGATAAATTGGCATCTGATAATCCAGACTGCATAGGAAAGGAATATGGCCAATTTGATTATGGAAATATCACCACCACTTTTGAAGACTGTCTTAATATATAATAACATCATTCTAATATCAATTGTGACTTTAGTTCATATCAATGCTTTAATGGTACTAAAATGGGGACATGTGTAAAGGAGATGGTTGAATAGTTTCATCAGTCATCTTGCAAAGTTGACATTGAGGATCGATGTTATTAAATCCTCTTTTCCATACTAGAAAGTGATTAGTAGGTAATGCTAGTAGGTTCATCTTTATGCTAAAGTTGATAAATTTTGGTTCAATGTACCAACTTTATAGTTTTTTGATTAATAGTTTGTTATTTAGACCAATTTCACTATGAACTAAAACTTGATCCTTATAAATCAGGCCATAAATTTCCCAGTATGTCTTTTTGCATTGGAAGGAAGACTGTGTTACATTTATGAGTCCTTTCGCAAAGTTTAAAATTCCCACAATCCACTTACTCTCAATGAGAGGGGGAATATCTGTGGGTTCTATTGGAAGAGGAAAATTTGAATTTCCTTGTTCCTTGTACATTGCTCGTAAGGCGCTAAATACTTTTTGGGCATAGCATGTGGAGACTGAATGTAGTTCCATCCCATTTAATTCTTTAGGCATATGCATTTTGGCTATACTAATAATAACTACTTTACCCTTCCAAAAAAGTCCGAAGCACATGGAATTAATCTTATTGACAAAGTCTTTGGTTGGTTTGATTATAGGCAGGAAGTAGTTTATTCTTGGCAATATCAGCATGTTTAATAGTAAAGTTTTGCCAGGTAAGGAGAGCGAAATTTGAGTCAGTGAATTCATCGTTTTGAAGGTTTTGTCAAGAATGTTTTGTTGAATATCTTTTCTCATTTGCATGTAAGCTTTGTACAACAGAAAGTCTAAAAAAATTTGGGGTTCTGCAGTAAATTGAGACTGTATGGGCATGCCAGTGAACATCTTCCAAACAGAAGACTTGGAGTAATTTACACGATTTAATTTGGATTCGTATTTATTAATAATTTGCTTTTATAATATGAATTTTATGATTTATCAGTTTACATCATAGAAGATGCTATTGAAAGATTTTTGATTACTGTACATTTATCAATGCCCTATAATAGGCTAGTATGGTTTTCAACATTCCTTTAGATCTGGGGTGGGCAAGATGTCAATCACTGTTTACTGTTGGACCACCAAGAAATTTTGGAGTGGCCACCTGAATTACAGAGAATAATGGTTATTCTACAAGATTAGATATCTATGCATAAAAAATTACACTTTTCATATACATTCAGTTATTACAAATGAGAATTATCTCTGTAGTCTGTGAATGTATCGGATGTGTACTTTTGTTCGAAATTCACAAATAATGTAAACATTGATTATAAATTCATCAGCTTGACTATATTTTAAATACATTTGCTTTGCAATACAAAGACTCAATGGATAGTTATGGAATATTTTTTGTTATTAATCAGACAATATCTGTGTTTTTGTTGTGATAGGTAAACTGATTTAAGCATTGTAAAAACAATAGTATTTAATCATAATTTAAAAGAGATGTAATATTTGAAACAAGTGTAATGAAAAAAAAACATTTAATGTAGAATGAGAAGTACAGTTTTTCTCTGCAGCGGTGAATGCAAAATGTATCATATATGTCATGCATATGTTTCACTTCCAAAATAAGGAAAAGTCAAAGGACATTTTGAAATCATGCATACTAGTTTTGATGAAGAATTTAAGTTATAATTGATCAGCTAACAACCACATTTTATTAAACTCATTATTAAATCTAAAGCTGCAACAATTACATCATTTCATGTGACTTATCAAGAAATTTTTCATAAATGAAGAAATGATAAAAGAAGCATTTATTTCCACAATTGAAAATGTACAACTTTTCCATAGAATTGTGATGGATCTGGTTGAGCAATTAACCAAAGATATAACTAACTGTATTTGTATTTTTCAGTTTAATGATTCTCCCTATATACTTGACATTCCTCAGCTTTGAATTTTGTAAAAAGATTTTTAAGGATGTGAATATGAAAAAAAAAATTAGTAATAATATTACCTTTAAAGAAGAAAACATGAAATGAAGATGTTTACTGCATTTTCAAAAAATGTATAGAAGAGAAAGAAATTCCTGTATATAAAGTAGTATCAAATCAAACTGATTGTGCACCATCAGTGACTGAAACATTCAGTGAATTTTCAGCTATGTATACCAGAAATGATGATTTGTCTGATTTTCTTTCCTATCATTGCATTATTCACTAGCAGATATTCTGTTGTAAAATTCTAAATATGCATCATATTATAGTAATCTGCATGAAAATTATGAATCCATTTGATGTAAAAATCTTCAGAAAAGAATGTTTTTTAACTCAATTAGAAGAAAATGAATCTGTGTATAGAAAATTATTATATCATGCAGATGTTCATTGGTTAGTTATGTTAGTTAAATCAAGGAATATTTTACAAAGTTTTAGACCCTAAATACAAGAGGTAAAAGTTTTTTAATGTCAAAAAATGAATTGTATGTTGAACCTAGAGATAACATTTGATTGATGGATTTAGCTTTAATTGTGAATATAACTAACCATCTTAATAAATTGAATTTACAATTGGAAGAAACAAAACAATAGCTTAAATGATTGGATATGTTAATACTTTTAAAAATAAGTTAAAGATGTTATCTATCCAGTTGATGAAGAACAAGTTGAAAAAAAATTTAAATAATTCTGCTGAATTATTAAAAAATGGAAGTATATTCACCAAAATAAGTATTATAAAAAAATAAAAAGTCTTCATTACATAAAAATTTGAGAATCATTTCCAATAATTTACCAGATTAGACCCAATTGTTAATTACCTTCATGAATTATTCATTTGGCATGTTAATGTGAACAAATTACTAAAAATATAAATAATACATTTTTTTTATCTGTGGAGGAAGGTGAAATTTTTCTCCTGCAAAACTAATAATTTTAAAATCTTATAGTTCAATAGCTAAAAATCACTTTAGGAATTAAATGGATAAAGAAAAATATCCAAACTTTAAAAAAGTTGGATCTAACATCATTTTTTTGCTTCTACCTATGTATGCAAGTCTACATTTTTATTACACTGAATTAATAATTATGTCAAATCCCATTTCTATCTCACAGAAATATATTAGGATCCTGTGCACGAGTGAGGGTTAAAAATTATTTACTCAGATATTCAAGATTAACAGATAGCACACAGTACAACTATTCAACTACTTAAATATCATCATCATTATTATTATTAATGCTACTACTTCTATTGCTTTACTAATATTACTATAACTTCAATAACAATATTGTAATATGTAGGTGGTAGATCTGTATTTGGAGAAAATTACAAATAGCTCTTGCTCTGTAAATATCTGTTCAGTCCTGCTTTAGATATGAGTAATTTAAGATTCAATTAATGTACTCACTTATAGAAAGTTTTCAACAAATTCTAATAGCATTTAATCAAACTTTGCTTTAAATTAAAGCAATAAATGATATGTTGAAAGGATAGTTTATATTTTGTGCATCTTAGCATATCATTATTACTTTCATCATTTTCAACCATTATTTGATACATTGCAGAATGAAGGTGTTTCCATGTTGAATCTAGTTTTTTCAATTTTTAGCTTTTTTGTCCACAAATTTCCTTACTTCATCCAATCATTTTAAATAAGATCTGTATTCAGGTCAAATACAATTTTTTGGAATCCAATTTAAGACTTCAACTGTCTAACTATTAGCATCTTTTTTTTAGCAATATGTCCATCCCAGCTTCTTTTTTTGTCTTAATTTTTTTCAAAGATATCAAAGGTAACTGTTTCTCTCTCACCCAAGTATTATGTTTTCGATCCTTTCAAGCTTTTCCCAACATATATCTCTCTCCTTCATTTAATGGCCTGAAGGTTGTTGCTCTTCTGTTAAGCATCCAAGTCTCACATGCATTAGTAAAATTTGGTAAAACATAATTATTAAACATCTTATACTTCAAACATATAGGCATATTCCTTTTTAATATTATTTCTACTAAAAGGATTCGATGCATACTTAATTCTACAATTAATTTCATCCATTATGTTTTCATCTATATTAATCTGATCCAAGTATTTATAGTTGTCAACTTCTTTTAATTCATGATTATCAATCTTTGTTTGCTTCTTTTAAGAAAATCTATTGAACATTAATCTTTATTAGCATTTACCTTTAATTTTTTTTATTTTTATCTAAACTCTTGCAACATTTTCTAAAGCTCTAAAGCATTATTTGCAAAAACAACTACATGATCTGCAAAATCTAAATGATTTAAATAATCTGCATTTACTTTTACTCCTTTAGCTTCCCATTTTGATACACAAAATGCTTCTTGTGAAACTTGCTGTAAAAAGTATTGAAGATATGGAATCACTTTATTGTACAACCGTCTCAATGTTAATCTTAGTACCATTAAGTAATTTAATTATAGCTATTACATCTTGATAAATATTCTTCAAAATATGATATTATTCCAAGCCTATATCTTGATAATCAAATGCCTTTTCATAATCTGTAAATGCAAAGCATAATAGCAACTCATATTTATAGGTTTTTTCTATAATTTTCTCTGTACTTGGGTGTGTTCCATTGTACTAAAACACTTGCAAGCCAGCTTATTCTTTTGATTAGGCAGAATTTAAAGATTGCAAGAAACTTGTTGTAATTATCCTGGTATAATATGCTGTATAGAATTGATAGAAGACTGAACATTTGTAATTTCTAATATCTTCTTTATCACTTTTCTTTTCTTCCAACCATTTGGTACATCTTTATCATTTAAACATTTAATATATAATTTTGCCAATAATTTTTTTATTTGTCCACCTGCTTCTTTTAAGATATCAATTATAATTCCATCATTTTATGGAGCTTTTTTTTTTTTCGTCTTCGTAGATTTAATTGTTTGCCCCATCTTCTTCACAGATTTAATTGTTTACCTCATCTTTTCAGTTAAAATACTTAGCAATTTAGAAGATGTAGTAATTAAAATGGTTAATTTTTGTTTTCGTTTTATTACATAATTCTTTGATAACTCTTCCATACATTTCATGATATTGCCCTGCATTTTACTTTTATCTTCTTAATATTGAAACAACTTTTATTACAATATGCTATGTCTGGAATGAAATTCTTGCTCACCAGACAGCATGAAGTTTGAATTTCTCCCCTGGTAAAAATTATAAATTACTGTGATTAAATTTTAATATTTAATATCACTTTTATTCTCTTTATAACTTTTGCCAATTCAAGGTTATATTTTCTTATATCATTATTAACTCATTTTTCATATCATTTTATTCAACTCCAAATATCTGATTCTTCTTAATGGATCATTTTTAAATATTATCATATTCTTTCTTTTCTTCTTTATTTATTGTCTTGTCTCAATTAGAAAAAATTTTCTGGTGAATATTGCTTTTTTATACCAGCTATGGTTGTTGCAGTTCTTAATATATTATCAGTTACTTTTTTAGTGAATTTAGTCAGATTTGGATATCCTCAAAATCTATCATATTTTAAAATAATTTGCAAGTTCTAATTTAAATTCATTGGTTTATTATAAAAGGTTGTGAATATCAACTGTTAATATTGTCTTTCTTAATAGTTTTCTTCTCTCTCATTTTGGATTAATATTATTTTTCATCTCTCTAATCAATGTTTGCTTTTTATATCTTGAAATATATACTTTCTGCTGTACTTTTATTTGGATGTTTCCATATATATTTTTGTTTAGCATTTTTCTCAAAGAAAGAATTCATAATACACTTTTTTCCTGCTAATTCCAGAAGTATATTATCTTTCTCACTTCTATCGCCACGAACAAATTTATCCACTATTTTAATTTTTAATTGTCTAGTATTAACATTTTGCATGAGTATTTTAAAATGTTGTTTGCTGTGGTCAAAGGTATTTTTTACATCTACATAAAAATTATCTTTTTCTTTATCATAATGAGACCTTGTTGGGCGATAAACTTGAATTATTTGCATTTGGTAACTTCCATTAAGTTGAATAACTAATTTTTCCATGCTATCTGACATACCATCAATCTACTACAATGTTTTTTTTTCTACTTTTTATATATAATGAATCCATCTCTCTTGTCTTTTCAAATCAATTGTCTCTTCTTCTTTTCTTCTAATTTTACAATGAAAATAAGATTTTGTAAATACAATAGCAAGATTGTGGACTGTCCATGCATATACAATATATACAAGAATGTAAATAAAGATTATTATTATAATTTTGTAAATATGTGCAGTCTATACATGAATAAATTATCTTCTTATTGTTTTAAACTACTCTAGAAAATTTACATATGCCAATCATACATTTAAATGTAAATTATGCAACTGAGGAGCATTTAGTCATAATTGGACTTTTCCCCTGCTTGAATTTATATGCATGCTAAAGAGGTGTTAAGGAATGCTAATGAAGAACTAATGTGTGTTTATTAAGAAAGTTTGAGTATGATCACCTATTATTATGGCAGCTGATAATCCACATAATGGTGTTATAGCTAAAATGGATTTTAAGTTCATAATGTATTTAAGTATATTGCATTTATTCTTGGATGGAAGCATGAAGGACATCAATTAAGATGCACTGCAATAGAATTATATTTATCTACTGAACATGTGTAGAAAGTGATACATGCCTGCAATCCTTTATTTATAGATTGTAGAGATTTCTAATGAAATCTCTCATTGTTTTTCTATTAATTATTCTTTTCTTATTGTTACTGTTAATTTTCATTGCAAAATTAGAAGAAAAGCAATTGATTTAAAAAGTGAACATGAATTTTTTTATAAAAACAAAGTATTGAAAACAAAAGATATCAAAATGTGAAAAGATTCAATATCAGTATATGTAAAGAATCAAAAAAAAAAAAAAGACTGAAAAGTTTTCAATCTTCTATGTTCTGAAGGTATTGCAATACTAATCAGACAACATTGAGGAGTTTTAAATAAATATAAGTTTATTGCAACAAAATAAATATACTGATATTGAATCTATAATTTTAAGGGCATATTTTGATGGATTGAGCATGTAAAATAAATAATAACTGATTTTCTAAAATGTATTTTATGGTAAACTTGAAAATATTTTTTATTACAGAGATAGGCCCTGCTTACATTATAAAGTTTATTTCAAGACATTCTTAAAAAAATCAATGAAAGAGCTATATTTAAATAAAGTTCTGAAGCCTTTCAGAAAGAAAAATTTGCTTCAAAAGAAATTAAAAATCAGCATTATAAGATGTCAATATGATCATATTTCTGATTCACAGATTGATTTGTATAGCCATCACAAAATTAATTTTAATTTTTTTATCTCAAATAGTGAATGATTTCTAGATTATACTGTATCAATTAAATGTATTGGAAATGTCATTTGTTGCAAAAAAAAATTTTAATTTTTTTTAATTGATTCATTTCAGAATGTGTCATTTGAGACATATAAATTAATAGGCATTGCCAAACAATAGAAGTTAATTATGATTCTGTACTCCTTATAAGTTTGAGGATAATAATTGCTAAGAATTAGCAGTTTATGTTATGGAAGATTGTTAATAGAATATGAATTATCTTTCTAAATGAATTAGAATTAGACAGAAGCACAAACATTTAAACAGCTTTTTTTTTTAAGAGTCTTTCTTTCATCGAACTGAAGGATATTCAAGATTTTAAATTTTATGTTTGATTGTCAATCATTTTACACTGATAATATTTTCAGGGGAAACTGTTATGTATCAACTTCTAGTATCATTTTATTAATGCTTCTTATCATGTTGACTTGAAACAAATTCAGGAAAGTGATATTAATATTAATGGTCTAATACATGGTTATTAATCTAATATTGTTTAAGTAATTATTTTGATTGTTGGACTTGGAAAAAAATAAATAAATTTATTTAAGGCTTGCCCATTTTTTGTAACATAATTTTGCAGTGGTTTGTAGAATTTATTTATTGAATATCCAGAAATGAAATCTTAGTTTTAGGCTATCTTAGATGGTGATACTAAGTTAAATTAATAGCAAATCTAGTCAACTTTACAGTATTTGAAACATTTTCTGTAAAGCAAATTACCTTCTGATATCTGTTGGAGGAATATGCAAAAGTGATAGGAAACCATTACAAGAAATTAATTTGAATGTATCAGAAATCTTTTTCATGGTATATTTATTTATAATTATTTGTAAATGCAAAGGTTAGTTTGAGTACCTTTTTTTTTTATATAAATGCTGCTAAACTTTTTATGATTTTAATCTATACATATTAGTTTTTATTATAGATTCATTATTAGCTTTTTTAGATATAAATTCTATATCCAGAAAATTTATATATTGTTAGTTCTTTTTTTGTTAATTAATAGCATTTACAAAATAATTTAATACTAATTTGATTTTATAAAATATATTTAAATACATAAAAAATTGACTTCAAAATGTTTTATTTTATTTAAAATTCCATTTTAATTCATTTTAACTTATTAAATACTATAAAAACTTCTAAAATTTCATCTTCAAATTTTTCTTTGAAAATAATTCACTATTAGAACATTCTTCCAAAAAAATTTATACAATATAAAAATCTGGCAAAATATCCCTAAAATTAATGTTTTTTAAAAAAGAAATTAAAGTTAAAAAGATAATAATTAATTTGTAGGAAGTAAACAATAGCAATCATAATTGCCAACAAAATAGTATTGAGATGAGTTCCCATCCCACAAACAAAAATTAAGAAAATTAAAATAAAAAAAATCATGATAAATTTTTTGAACATATGAAATTAGACTTAGAATATATAAAACAAGATTTTCAAGCTATAAAAGAGAGAGAGATTTATTAACACGTGTGTGTGTGTACATATAACAAATAATATAAACAGTAGTAGCTTAATATATATTAACCAAAGCATAAGTAACTCTAATCTCCTATAAGCTATGTGTAAACTAAATTCATCATCAATAAATGAAAAAAATAAGAAAGCAGGAAAAATTAAACTTGATAGTCTAATCAAAACAATTATGTGGTAAATTAATTATAGTGGAAAGTAAAAGGAAAATTATATGCATCTGAAATAAAGATACTAATAAAATGAAGTATTAGTAACTGAAGTTATCATAAATTTAGATATGAAAGCAAAGAAAAACTAATAAATAAGTTGAAGTATTTGATAAATATAAAACAGGTAAAATATGATTCTTACTATGAATTGATGAAACAAAATTAGATTTAACCATGTTTTTATTTGAAAGAATAAAGTACGGAAAATTAAGGTGTTTGGTTCAGAGAGAGTGTGCACTAGTGATCATAACTTCATTGTAATAGAAATGATTGGTAATGTGATGGAGAATAAAAATAAAAGTAGAAACAATAGTGTGTATGGAGAGTGAATGATAAGAATAAGTTGGAAGAGTATAAAATACAAGTTGAAGAAACCATGGAAGAGTTGGTTGGGGATGAGTATAAGAACTGGTGTGATGAAATAGAAAAAATGGCAAATAGGGTTTTAGGTGAGAATATTCAGAAAAATAAAAGTAATAAAAAAATGAGAATTAGTAAAAGTATAAAAGAGAGGAAAGAAGCATGCAGAGAATATAAGGGTGCTATCAAGAACAAAGAAAGTGAAAAAGATATTAATGCTAAATGGGAAAAGTACTTAGAAAAGAAGAAGTTGGCTAAAATAGATAATGAAATTAAATAGTAAATTGTTGGAGGATATTAATAAAAGTGGAAGAGATGGGAGTAAAAAATTTTGGAATTACATTAAAAGGAGAAATGTAGGGGAGAGGGAGATAGTATTACTAGATGATGAGGCAATAAAGTGTAGTTCTAGAGAAGACTTAGAGACAATCTTAAATAGATATGTAATGGATATAGAAAGGATGCTAGATGTGAAGGACAGAATGATAGAAAACATAAAAGCATATAGTAATGGTAATATTAGGTTTAGAAAAAATGAACTGAATGAGGCAGGGAAAAAATTCAAAAGTGGAAAGGCAAGAGGTTTAGATGGATGGACAGCAGAGTTGGTAATGAATTTAAGGCATATGGCAAAAGTAAAGCTATTATCCTGTTTTAATCAGATGGCACAGAAGAGAGTTTTTCCGGGTAGTTGGTAATATAAAGAGTAAGATTATTATTTTCTCATATATGGTGGCTGAAAGAGTTGCAAAATGAATGGAAAAGAATAATGTAGTGGGGGGAAATGCAAGGAGGTTTTAGATCAAATAGGTGTATTTGTAGTTACACAACTTATGAATTTGAGTAGGAATTATTATTTTCTCACATATGGTGGCTGGAAAAGTTGCAAAATGAATGGAAAAGAATAATGTAGTGGGGGAAATGCAAGGAGGTTTTAGATCATATAGGTGTATTTGTAGTTACACAACTTATGAATTTGAGTAGGAATTCGGGTAGATAGTTATATGAGTTTTATAGATATAGATAAGGCATATGATAGAGTAAATAGAAATAGATTATGGGTAAGTTTAGCAAATTTGGGAATGGATGAAGTTTTAATGGATATTATTAAGAAATTATATGAAAATAATTACTATAAGTATCAATTAGGGGATATAGAATCAGTTAAAGTTAAAAATGTGGTGGGACTAAGATAAGGATGTTCTATCTCACCTATTTTGTTTTTGTTGTATTTGAGTGAAATGGAGAGAGCAATAGAAAGACTAGGAAGAGAGATAGGGATATCGTTAATAGGTGGCAAGGGAGTATATATTTTATCGGATCATTTTTGCGGATGATGTCTTTGTGCACAAAGAAGGTATGGAAACTATGCTGAGGACATGTGTAAGGGTGGGTAAAGAAATGGGGATTAAATTTAGTGAAGAAAAATCAAATAGAATGATGTTTAATAGTGGGGGAAAAGAAGATGTAGAATTTTTATTTGCAGATATAAAGTTAAGTGTGGTGAATAGATATAGTTATTTGGAAATCATCTTAAGTAATAAGAAAAATTGTTTGTACGAATGGGAGAAAAAATTGATAAATGAAGCAAAGAAAAGAAAGGGATGTTAAAGAAATTAACAGTCTTTTTGTATAACAAATATGATGTAGCTAGAATTGTATGGAAGGGAGTTGCAGTAGCAGGGTTAACATATGGTAATGATGCATTATGTGTTAGTAAAGGGATATTAGATTACTTAGAAAAAGTACAAAGGGAAATAGGAAGACATGCATTAGATGCAGATGTGTGGACAGCAAAGGAGGCAATTCAAGGAGAAATGGGATGGTCAAGTTTTTATATGAGAGATGGAAAAAGTAAAATGAAAATGTTTGGTAGGTTGCAGTTTATGGATAATAAAAGAATAGCCAAAATAGTATTTAATTGTGTAACAAGTAAGGGGCAGGCAACAAGATCTGTGAGAAAGATAATGCGGTATGCAAAATATTTGGATAAAGAATTTATATCAGCATACTTGTACCAAAGATGGGATGTTTGTGTTAGGAGGATTGTTGAGTGTTATATTGGTAAGGAATCGGATAAAAGAATAGATGCATTAATAAAGAATAGGGAGTTGGAGAGATGGAGAATTAGTATAGAGAGTAAACAGACCATTGGGTGCGAGTTAATTTATGATAATAGTAAGGAAAGCACTTTATTGTTTAAGGCTTGAATGAGATCTTTAGCAACAAGAGAATATGCACGTAAATAGAAAAATATGGATGATTTAGTCTGCAAATTGTATACGGAAGGCATAGAAAATATTAGGCATCTGTTAATTGAATGTAAATGTTTTAAAGCATAATAGGTACAAATAATGAAGTTATGGAGGAATAAATATGAACAAAGTGATTATAAAGAAAGTGGGTTATTGGTGTTTATGCTCGGTTTGGGGAAAGATAAGGGGGGTTTAGATATAAAGACCATAGAGTTGACAAAGATTAAGTTGTGGAAATGGGATGGAGCTGATCATGGGAAAACTTAGGGTGGAGAATGGAAAGGGCAGGTAAAATGGCTAACATGTTTCTCTGGGCATAGTTGCTGAGTGATTCCTGACTCCGTTTAAGGAGAAGCCACAGTGCATCACATCAAAGAGAAGTTAAAATGAAGTTAAATTAATAGTAGAAAATGGAGATTAGAGAGAAGTAGAAGAAGAGAATAAGGTAAAATTTATGTATAATAATTGAGATAATAATAAAATGTGTTAAATATAAATAGATAAAATTAAAAGATAAGAAAAATAAAGAATGATATATTAATAGTGATAAGGGTAATAAAATTGAGGTAGTAAAAAAAAGGTAAGGTTAGTATATGGTGTATAAAATATATGTATAAAAGACAATATGTATAAAATAAAATATTATGGATATTAGAATAATAGGAAGGTAGGAAATAGTAATTAAAAATTAGAAAAGTAATTGTATATAAATGATATAATATGTATTAAAGAATTTTAAGAAGTTAATAGAAAATTAATAATTTTCAGAATTGATAAATTTGTATAAAATATGAAATGTATTATGTAATAGTTATATTGTTATGTGTATTTGAATTTTGTAGATCTGATGAAGACTGCATGGTACAGTCGAAACTGTAATAATAATAATGTTTTTGCTGAAAAAAGTGTAAGAAGAATTATTTGAATTGCAATATTATAAATAAATTATTCTTCTATCTATGAATTTCTTATGAGAAAGAAAAGATACCTAAAGAGTAGGAATTATATGTATAAATTTTTATATGTTAATTACAGATTAATAATATATATATATATGAGTTCTAAGGAGTACATCCAGACATATACACACTTATGATAAATATAATTTCAAACTGTATGAATTTGGTGGTACTGAATGGTATTCATCTAGATTCTATATTTATAAACTTAAAAGTATGTATAGTGATAATATTAAATTATATATCTTTTTAGAATATTATTATTTAGCAGAATCATTGTCTTGGTATATATAAATTATTTTCATCATTTTCAGAAGGTAACATTTAAATTAACTATTGATTATTATAATATATATAACCATTAGTTTATATAGTGTTATATAGAACAAAATCATTGAATTGTTTAATATACAGTAGACTACATCTGTGTATTTTTAATTTATGTTTAAGATATTCATCATGATAAAAAGATGAATTTTGATCATAAAAAGATTAGTTATAATTTAATAAAAATATTTATTCATTGATATATTTATTATCATTAGTAATTATAAATTATGGTATTTTATTTCATTTGCTCTTGTTCTTAACAAAAAAATGAAATTGAAGCATAAGCTCAGTATTAGATGAAAAGTAATAGTTATAATTCATATAATGTTAGTGAATAGTAGTAAATATTTTGCAAATTTACAATGGCTATTTGATAAATATTTATTAATGTTTTTTTTTTTTAAGGCCTGATGTTTTTAGGGCATCTGGAAAGTTTGAATTACTCGATAGAATTCTTCCCAAGTTGAAAGCCACCAGTCATAGAGTACTACTTTTCTGTCAAATGACCACTCTTATGACCATAATGGAAGATTATTTTAATTTCAGAGGTAATGAGTTTGAATTTACATACATTCAAAAGTTGCCTTTTTATATATAATATCAAACTAAAAGTCTAATAATAAAACTGAATATGTGCACTATTTTTTAACTCCTAATTTTCAGTTTCATTTCTAAGATTGTTTTTGGTCTGGTTCATTTGTTTTATTCCATGTTTAGTTATATAAGTAAAATAGTGATAATCTATCTCTACAATTTAAGAATTTTTCCAGTAGCCTACCATTAGTCTAAAAATCTGGGTTCAAAGTTGAATTTTGATTCAGGAAATCTTTGAAATGACACAAAGTCACTCAAATACAAACTTGTAATTATATCTGTAAAATGAAAATTTTTTTAAAAAATCAATATAAGTTAAATGTAACTGTTTAATTATTATTTCTTTAAAAAAATATTCTTGATTAGAGACACATTTTGCATTGTGGCAGAAAATCATATATTATAATAAACGTTGCACCATTTTTATAAATTGTAAAAGTGATAATAATAAAAATAATACATAAAAACTTTAATTTGTTAAATTAAAGAGAGAAAAAAGAACATTAAAATTCTTTATCCACATACATTTATTTAAAGTTTTGCATTACTAAATGGTAAAAAAACTTCATAACAAAAGTATTACTTATTTGTATGCTTTTTTAATAAACTGGTGTAATATAAAAATGACTAGTTCACCAAAATTATTTTTCTATTTACATATTGAAGTTAAAAGTTTGTAAATAGAATATAGAATGCTTTAGGTTTTATTTTATATAGCATTTAGAATGAATAAAGAATAAACTGACATGCCCTTTTAACAAGAACTCAACTTTTTTATAAAAAGGACTTATATTCTGAGAATATATTGGCATATCGAATTAGAGTTTTGTAATCTCAAACAGAGATGCAATTGTCACCATTTGGGGGGGGGGTGTCCTTTTAATATTAGAATTACAAAATCTTTTATTTTAATTATTAGAAGTGTTAATAAATACATGAACAAATTATAATTCATTATAAAAAAGTATTTTAATAGTATTATTTGTTAAACCACTAAACATCACATGATCACTATTTCTTATGCTAGCACATATTACTGTTATTACTGTATGGAGAGTTTTGCCTGTTTTAGTATTATTTGTTCATATGTATTTTAACACAAATGGGAAACTAAAGGAGTGAAAGTAAATGGAGAGTATTTAAGTCATTTAGATTTCGCAGATGATGTAGTTGTTTTTGCAAATAATACTTCAGAGCTGCAGGAAATGTTGCAGGAGTTAGCAGATGAAAGTAGAAAAGTAGGACTAAAGATAAATGTTAAAAAGACTAAAGTAATGTTTAATCGATTTGCTCAAAATATGAAAATAAAGATTGATTATGAAGAATTAGAAGAAGTTAACAGTTACAAATACCTTGGTCAGATTATTAATACAGATGGAAACATAATGGAGTAAATTAATCATAGAATTAAACTTGGTTGGAGTGTTTTTGGTAGAAATAACTTGATACTAAAAGGAAATATGCCTATGTGTTTGAAAAGGATGGTTTTTAACAAATGTGTTTTACCAGTTCTTACTTATGGATCTGAGACTTGGACACTTAATAGAAGAGCAATACAGAGACTTCAGACCACTCAAAGGAGTATGGAGAGATGTATGTTGGGAGTAACAAGAAGAGATCGAAAATGCAATGTATGGGTAAGACAACAAACAGGTGTTACTGACCTTATTGAAAAAATTAAAAGATTGAAATGGAGTTGGGCTGGACATATTGCTAGAAGAGATGGTAATAGATGGACAATTGAAATTTTAAACTGGATTCCAAGAGATTGTAAAAGACCCAGAATGAGACCACATGTGAGATGGATGGATGAAATAAGAAAATGTGCAGGGGTGTTGTGGAGAAGAGAAGCTAAAGATCAGAGAAGATGGATTAAACTTGGAGAGACCTTCATCCTGCAGTGGATTGATAATGGTTGATGATGATGATGATGATTGATGACATGAAATTGCACATATGTTAATTTTTTATGTAGAAAATGGATTTTTTTTTTTTTTTGCTTTTAAAAATTATTATATAGAAATTGAGAATGTATTGAGTATTAATCCGATCGTGTGTTGATTTTTTAATCTTCGTTCATGTAATAATTTAGCCCTTTAACACAAAAAGTTATTGTTGTATGAAATTTATTGCATTAGTTATTGAAAGTATACTTTTAGTTTAGAATTAATGTTTTTGTTGTTGTTGTTGCTGAAAATTATAATATAGAAATTTGTTGTTTTTTTTTTTACATGACTTAAATATAAGTTTAACTTCTTTATAAAAGTGTACTACAAATATTAAACTTTGACCATGTGTTTGTTTGCTTTTTCTAATCTTGATCATTATAATAATTTAGCAAAATGATATAAAAAGGTGACCTGTATAAAGTTCATTTGTTTAATTTGTTATTATATAGAAAGTTGCAATTTTTTCACAACTTAAAGATAAGTTTAACTTCTTTAAAAAGGTGATTTGGGTTAATAAACTCTGATCATACTCTTTTTTTTTTAATTTTGATTGGTATGATTTAGCATTCTGACATAAAAGCTGCATTGCATAAAATTTGTTTTATTTTTTATTGAAAATAAATTTTAGTATAGAGTCATAATTTCTTTGTTTCTGGATTATTCAGGCAGTTAGAAAATTTGTTTAGCATAAAAATTGGTTTAATTTATTTATAAAAATATATTACTGATAGAAAACCTGACCACTTAATTTTTCATTTTTGATATTAGAAATAGACATCATATTTTATCTTTTCTTTGTTTTTTATAAAAATATATTATAGATAGAAAACTTGTGTAGTTTTTTTGTTTGTGATTTGACATTAGAAACCATTGGCATTATTTTTAATTAATGTGTATATTTTTTTACATAGAATTTAAAGTTTTTTGTTTTATATGTCATGTATAGTTGAGAATATAAACATATTACATGTTTTCATGTAGCATTCTGTTTTTAATCTGATTTTTTAACGATTTGACTTTTTCATTAATATATATCCTGCAGAAATTATAGTCTGTGTAATGTCGTGCAGCTGACAAAGTATTTGGAAAAAGGAAAAATCCAAATTCATATAGTTAATGATATTGCATCTTCACTATTAGGATAAAGACTGTTCTCTCAGCATTAGTTATAATTTGCTTAAATAATATTTTTTATTTAATCATTAAAAAATGAACTTAAAAAAAAAATTTAAACATAATATATTATTTAATATATAGAATTATTTGAAAATAAACTTAAAGAGAAAACAATTTTTTTTTAATCCAATGATTCTATTTAAATTGTAATTATTATTTTTTAAGCAATCGTAAGTAGATTTTCAACATTTTTTTAAAAAAATACATGATAAATCTTTCAGAACTTTACAAAATTAATAGACTGAGAAGGCAATCACTATAAATAAAGTGAGTTGCATTTTAGAAGAAAGTGAAAGGAAAAAATTCAGTTGTAAAATTATTCTTATTATTATGATATAAAAAGATTTAATAAAATATTAAAACTAATAGATAGAGTATTGTTATTACTTTATAGTTATATTTAACAAGGTAAGAGAGAACTGTCCAATTTTAAATAATCCAAGGACTGCATTAAAAAAAAAATATTTATCCGAAGGCCACATCCAAAATAACAAATACAGTACATATCTTAAATTATTGAAGAGTTCTACTGTTAGTTACAGACAAACTATAACTGAACAGATCTAACTGTGCACTATTTCTCAGAGCACATGCATTGGATCAAAATAGTGCAAGGCCACTTCTTTGAAACATCTTATTTTTGAAAAATATATGGGTATACAGTGATATAAAAATATAAGATAATAATATCTATATCAAGATTATCAGTTAGTAATAGAATTAAAATATCTGATAAGCATTCAATTCAAATTATTTTTCTTTTGAAAAAAATCAAAACTTCTCTATTAGTGATAGAATTAAAATATCTAATAAGCATTCATTTCAAATTAGTTTTTTTTTTTTTTTCAATAAATTTATTAAACGTAAATAAGTATGATATAAAGTGATTTTGTACAGAAAAAAAAGGGAAAAATTAATACAAACAAATTTTGTACAAGTGTGAATTTTTGATTATCTTCTGATTATCAGTTCTCAATTAACAGCTCATGTTCTTTAGTTCACTGCATGACTCATTCTTATAGTGAATAACAAATGTAATCCAATAAATTCTTAGTATACTTTTGCCCATGAACTGCCTTTATATAATCATTTCAATGATCACCTGTAATGTCATGTGCACTTCATACTGGAAGGGCACAGTTCTATAATCAGATATGGCTTAGAAACTCAATATTAATCATCTTTATTATCTTTCCAACAATGATTCATTCAAGTCCATATTCATTTTCACCAAGAACTTATAGGCTATCATTGCACCAGTGTGAAAATGTTCAATTCAACACTACTGATATTCATTTCCAGCCATTTATAAGCTTTGTAATTTTCTGCATCTGTTCATTCATTTATAAGCATCCAAGTAAGTAAGTTTAAAATCGTCTATATGATACTATTCATGGCATGGCATTCTCCAACTATTTCAGTATGAAGAAGGTGCCCATTTCATATTGACATTTTATATCTATTACTCTATTAATCATAAGCACTGAAAGCAATAGAGTTGTTGATACCTATTGATTATTCTTTAATAGATATCAAATTCCATGTGTCCAGGAATGTGCTTTTAGGTATGAGAAGTTCATCCCGTTTCTTGATCTTAACCAGTTTTCTAAAAAAATATTCATCATCTTGAAAGATTAAACCACAGAATACCTTCTTACACCTCGCTGTCCATATTATATAGTTTAGAAAAATAGATAGCCTGATATTGACAAAAACTCTGGATTTGATACTGTCTTTAATTGAGGTGATCAAATAGTAATCAATCTTAACATTATCATAAATAGTTTTTTTAATTCTCCAGAGTCCAGTGCAAGAGTAAACAAGATGTTCAAATGTCTCATCCACCTGACTACACAACGGACATATGGGATCTAACTTGGATATGCCTCTTCTAGCAGATAGGAACCAATTAGTGCTAATGGCCTGCATATTGATTTTTATAACAAAATCTAGATATTTAGGTTCCATGTACCAGAATTTGAAGAGAGAAATAATCTTTTGATTTGTTATATTTAATTTACCCTGGATTTGTATACCGGGTGTATTAATAACGAAGTATCCTTCCCATATCTTGATTTTATTTTTAAAAGTATCTTTTGTAATAGGAATGTATTTTTTCACTAGATCTAGTGACCTACCTACTACATCCTTAGTACTAGGTGGAGGTCGGTCTGTGGGAATAACTGGTAAAGTAATTTGATCATAATCGAAGACATTTGATAATATGACTAATATATTAAATGATTTCTGATATTGAATAGAAGTGATGTAATGAAATGACATTCCATTAAGTTTCTTGTGTTGCTGCATTTGTTTAATACTAATAGCAGCAATCTTTCCTTTCCAGAACAATCTAGCAGCCAAGGTATTAATCTTCTGGATAAACAATTTAGTAATTTTAATTATTGGCAAGTAGTAATTTATTTTTGTCATTATTTTTATGTTTAATAATCTCACCTTGCTATGCAATGAAAGGTAAACTTCTGACAGACGTTTAGTTAGATTATCTGTAGCTAGTAAAATCTCATTCTGTACCTCCTTTGACATCACAGTATGAGATTTAGAAATAGAAAATCCCAAAAATTTTTGAGGATCAGCTTTGAAGTTTGCATTTACCTTGCTACCAGAGTAGATCTTCCAGACAGCAGATTTTATTGGATTATTTTTTCACTTGAGAAAGTCAAAATCTCTAGACAAGCCACATAAACTCACTATAAATTGCATGCAGCCCATAAGTGTATTTTGAACAGCTCTGAAGTAAAAGAAATAACTAATCAGTAAATATTTATTATTTTAATATTAGGTATAAAGATTTTGTATTGGATATAAAAATGAGTAGATATCTTTAATGATTTTAAAACAAATTTAATGTATAATAAATATATATCAAAAATTGTAAACATTAAAAATAATATTTGTTTAATATTTGTATAAATTTCCAATAATGTGTGATTCTTTAAAAACGTGGGAGATTATAATGGAGTAAGAGGTGTATTGCTGAATTATTAATAGATGTTTACTTAATCTGGTAAAATTGTTCACCCAGAATGGCTTTGAATTGAAGATTCTTCAATTAGCAGCAATACATCCATAAAGATTGATTTGGGGGCTGTAAAGTATGTGTGTATATTTATATACACACATAAATGAAAGTAAGAATAAATAAACGTAGTATATTTTCAAACAAATATTATATATGGTATGTGTAAAATTAAATGTATGTGTGTATGCTGAAGGAAAGACAGAATGCTCTCCTCAAAATTTCTACACGAAAAAACATGGAAACTGCTCAAAATACCCTACCTACAAAATGACATCAATCCTAATGATTGATAAACTATATAACAGGTAAAAGAAACATGCAAATATCTGATTAATGTACGGACATAAAAATGTCCTAAACACACACTAATTTTTTTCTGATCTACGATCTGACTAAACAAACAAATCACTCTTGGAGAACCTATAATAATATAAACATATATAACTATCACTGAAAACATTTGTATATACCTATTATTAATAAATCTAAATTTTTTAAATAAAAAAAAAATTATAAAGTACTGCAGCTTAATTAAATAAAAGAAGTAAATCATATACTAAAGATTAGCTATACTGATAAATAATCAGAAATAGCGAAGAGATAAATCTAAGCTAAGTAAAGGAAGCCACTGCAACTATGGAATGTTAGTTCCTGATCAGTTTTGATGATAGTGAAAACTGATGGCTAAAAATATACAATTGGAATGTAAATTGCTTTATCTGATCTCAATAATCAGATATGGGAACTCTTGATATGGATCAGCATGTGGGCAGCTGATGGTCAATCAAAAGAGAATGGATTACATCCAGCAAGTACAGGTAGAAGAAATGGGATGGACAGACTCGGGGTGAAGCTCCAGGTATGCAGATGGGTCATCTGACGGGTGCTGCAGTCACTTCCTCCTTTATCTATAGCCTTGCAAAGAAGTTTATCTCTGAACATTCCAAAGTAAACTCAGGGACTCATAACAGATCATATAGATTTTCAGTATTATTTTTGTAAGCCTTCAGAACCATGTAATTGTGTTCTAGACAGCATGTATATTAAGTGTGTAATTTATAAAATTACTAATAGTTATAATCCTTAAGTTTAACCCTCTGTTAATACAACTTCATTGCTTCTAATTACTAGCTGTATTCATTCCATATTATTCAGAGCATTCCATTTATTATTTGTATATGCAATCCAGACGGCAACAGTTTGCCTCTGGACATAACAGGGGCATTTATTTGTTTCAGTTTTATAATTGTGATTTTTTTTGATTGTTTCATAATTTCAGACCGAAACATTGAAATTTTTAAATCTCATAGTTTAAATTGTTCTTTTATATATATATGTAATTTAATTATAATTTTGATCAATAAGATTAGTAATTAAATGTATAATTTAGTAAATAATAAGTTGTTACTTTAGTTAGTAATATTATAATTAATTGTATTTTTCTTTGTATATTTTGATTTGTTTTTATTATGTGTGTGTGTGCATTATGAATTATCTTGTTTATAGTCAGTTAATTAGTTTTAGACTTTTAGTAATTTACATTTACTAGAAAAATTGATTATCTCAAAGCGGTTTAATTTCAAATAAAATCTTTATATACAAATACAAGAAATATTCAAAAGCAAGAATATTTAAACTAATGTGAAGTCAATCTTAATAGAGAATATTTAACAAACATGAAATTAACAATAAATACACAAATAAACATTAACTGGAGGAAAGATAGATTTTTTTGGTTGAAGAAGTTCATATCACACATTTTACATTTAAATTATGTCATAGTCTCCTCAGGTCACCAATATCTTGGAATTCAAAATAATTAAATACATAGCAGCAGAGGACCATAAAACTTTAACATTGATATATAGTATTTTTATTTATGGGAATCTAAAAAAAAAAATCTGCCTGTTTTTCTGCAATAATTGTAATGATACAATTAAAACATTTAACAACAGAACAGGTTTGAATTTGTAATAAAGAATACTGAATAATATCATAATCATAGCATTATGTGACTAAAGGAAGTTGTCATTTAGATTTAAAGTTACTTTTGAATATTAAATAATAGATTATCAAAAATTGAATTTTTTATAATAAATGTACATACTAATGATGAAGGTGGTCATTATAAGTGCCATTTTTTAGAGAGAGAGAGAGGGTGCTAGAGTCTTTTTTATTGATGGCTTGATGATCTTTAACTATTTACCACACCTCCTTTACCTTTCTTTTTCTGTCATATCCCTCGGAACAAACAATGTCAGTTATAGAGAAATCAAAAGTTATGTCCTGACTGCAACTTCTGATCCAAGAAAATGGAAGAGTATTCATTACTTTTCTTGGCCCAGTTATACAGATAATTATGCTGATCAAGCCTTGTAGATAAGTTAGTTCAGGTTTCACTATAGTAAACCTTCGAGCAATTAGGTTCTTTGCAATTAATTTTGTACGTAATTTGATGTGAAACTTCGCTAGGTATTTTGTCTTTTGGAATTATTTAATAATTAATTTAAAGCAAGTGAAAACTGATATTAGTACAAATATTTTTTAATTTATGTGCAAGTTTTGAAACATAAGGATTGAATGTTTGTAGGATGTAAGATTTTGTTATAAAAATTAGCGATAATTGCAGCTATTTTTTTAGAATTGAACCCAATGTTGATTACATCTTTAGTGTATAGGTCGATGTTTCTTCTCTGATCTGCCTCAAATTTATACAACTTTAAGTTTCTATGGAGAAAACCTTTCAGACCAGTGAATTTATGGGAGGAGTATTAGAGCTAGGGTGTATGGTACATTTTACCTTTAATAATTTAAAATCATCCTATCATTTAAAATATTGTCCTTTCTGATGATTTCTAAGTCTAAAAATTTTATGTTGTGCAGGAATTCATCTTTCTTTTCTATGGACCAAGTTAGAGTGGTTGTAGATCCTAATTCAATATTAATTTTATTAATAGTTTATTTGTTACCATATACAAAAGTATCATCCATGTATCTGAATTATAAGAATATATTAGACACTCAAATTTTGAAAAAATCAAATTCTCAAATTTGGACAGATACCGACTACAGACAATTCCACTGAAAGAAGCCCCATAGGCCAGTCACGATCCATTTTATGTTTTTTAATTAATTGATGCAATTATTTTATCACTAATCCAATTTAATGTGTCTCTAATAAAGTTTTTTTTTCTTGATGTTATAATTGACATGCTGCAAAAATTATTCTATGACTTTAATAGATTCATAATGAGGGACAGACCCATACAATTCCTTAATGCCCAGAGAAGCAATTTTGCAGCTATCATCAATTTTGAGATTTTGAATCTTTTCAATAAATTTGTAAGCAGATTTCAAACTGTATGAACCAAAACTGAGGTCTTCTATGAACTAAAAGGCAAGAAGTTTTATCTGCACAGTAAAAGTATACGAGTCACCAAAGTCAAGAAGAAGGTGAAGCTGAAAATGTTTCTTGTTCGGCTTTCTATTTGCAAATATTCTCAAAACAATGGCAGCAGACAGGTATATTTTATAGTATTTAGAGTTTGATAGTGCTTTACCTTGATGTTTTTTAAGAATTAAAGCAACAAATTTATCTTTTTTAGCTTTTAAATTATAATCTTTTACTTCAATAAAATGCAAACTACCAATTTTCTGGTTATTTTTAGAGTCAAAATTATTACCATTCTAAGAACACAATCCTATTGCCCTTAGCTTCTTTCAGGAAAACAAAGTGGGTTTTTTTTTTCAACTTTATATATATTTGTGCACACACACTACTCTTTTGTTGTATGCCCAATTCAAGAAAATAAGTCCTGCTTTAAAAAGATGATATATATATATATGCCAGGAATTTGACTTTTATCTTGCAGAATAATTTCTCTATGTAAGTTGAAAATAGGGTTAAATACAGGAAAGAACCCTATTCAATATTTTTAATAATCTGAAAAAAAATTTTAAGAAAAATTTTCTATGCATTATTGTTTTGTTGTTGGAGGTATGTTTTTTTTTTACTTAATTGATCAGTCTGTAATGTAAGTTGGGATGATCATACAGGAGATTTAAAATTTGGTTGAATACAAGTTGATATTATCAAAAGAGATCTCAAAATCAATTTTGACAACAGCTAGATCAGACTAAAGATTTTTTTTAGAAGCAGTTTTTTTAGCACTATGTCAGAGTCATCTATTATTAGCATGAGTAATCAATGAATACCAGATGGTAGTACTATTATGTTCCTCATCTGTAGACTTATTTCTTGTTTGTGCCATCAATCAAGTCTTTTGGACCTATTGCATCTTGTATCAAATCAATAATTTGAAATTTAAAAATGTCCTATGGTTTTAAACACAAATCAATATTTTTATATAATTATATAGGTTCAACATTAACCAACAACTATGTAAATTTAGTGATTTCAGTTATATGTTTTCTAAATGTTTCTCAACAATTATCTACATGTCATAAATATTGATCATTTAATTTTTGCAACACAAAGAGCTAAATAACTGCATTATTCTAGATCACTTCCACTATTGGTTAGATCCCAACTATAATATATTTTGCATTTTGATGGCTTTATTCTTACTTTGTAATAAAATGAAAATCAAAGCCAAATCTGTTTTTTCTTAGATTTACATAGTTGGTTAGAATAGTATTCAAAACATATTTTATACTAACCTGTACACTATAACCAACAATTAAATGTAATTGAAAAATCTAAATAAAGTTTACATTTTTTCTAAAGACATTAAATGTTTAATATTAAATTATGGAAATAGTCCAACACATAATTTCTATGGAAATGGAAGTGTCAAAGATAAAAAAATCATTATTCAGTTTTTACAATAGTAGAGTATCGTTTGTCTTATAATGATTTGGAACTTACTCCAAAATTTCATTAATAAACAAACAGTAAGCATTTTCAATTTTAGAAAAATTTATGCTCCTGGACTATGTTATAATTTACTATTATTTAATATAATCGTAATTGAAATTGGAGAAACTACTTCACAATGAGATATGTGACATCAAAAAGAATGAAAAAGAGAGAATGATACCACTCTCTCTTTATGTTCTGTTGTTATATAAGCTTAGTTTTGAAAGTATATGGTAAATTTTGTCTGGTTTTAATTCATATATAGATTAAATAATCTGAAATTAGTGGTATGTAGTTATTTTCATTTCAATTGCAGATTTTTAAAAATTATTTATTACTAATATGATCATAATATTTCTGCCTTTAACTTTTTGATTTAAAAGTAGCATAACCATTCATAGCTAGCCACAAGTATCAAATAAAATATGATGATAATAAATAATGGCATTTTAAATTCTAAATCCTCAGTAAATATAGTTTTATTCAAGTGGTATGAGTGTGAGTTTCTTCACATTTCATCTAAACAACTATTTCTGTACAAAAAAAAAAATAAAAGAAAAAAAAAGTGTTTTGTTTACTAATTATGAATTTAATTGGGGGGGGGGGGGGAGAGAAACAGTTATCAACTTCACAATGAAAGTTTTAAATAAATTTCATTTTTAAAAATGTGGTGCTTCAGAATAAACTTGTATTACTAAAAAGCATAATATTTTTTATTTTCTCTGTTTTCCCTTTTTTGTTTTCAATTATTATTCACCATCATTTGTTTTCCTTTCTGTGTTTGGTGGGGGGGGGGAGGTTGATAAATACTTTATTAGAATCAGATGGAAGTGATTAGATTGTTGTTCAAAGGCACTGGATAACCTATAAAAAGCTGTTGCTTTACATTTAAGACTGAAGATATTTTGGAAGTAGAATATATTTTGTATTGACAGAGAGAGTAAGGACTAGCAGATTTATTATGGATCACATACATGCTCTAAAAGTTGGAATATTAGAATGTGTTATTATTTAAATACACAATGACTTCATACTTATGCAGTTTAAATTATATCAGAATGAATTGCTAAAATCTCTTGCAGTTCAATTCTTGCCATATGCACTCCATCGAAGAAGAAATGATGTCCAGCCTATACATAAAAAAAATGATCTAGCACAAAGAAGAAAGCTCAATTGCTCCATGTCAGCTCTATAATATATGTATACTTACATTTGCCTTATCCAAGAAAGAAGAAGAGAAAATCTACTGATGCCTGATAATGATCAGACAAACTACAAGATATTCACAAAATTGTGGGACCGATCATTGGAAATGTATTACAAGCTGTTTGTTAACCTGAAAAGTTAATAACTATTAACCACAATTATGCAGTTGCTGTTCAATCAAAATATTTTTATGAATTATCTATCAATGGATTAAAAACTCATCTAACACTTTTGACAATTTGGGGAGAGGGGGATCATCCTGAGAATTATTACACTTGGATGATCAAAGTATCAGTTGTTATTTTTATGTAGCTACCTATTTCCCTACAAAACACAAAAACTAAAAATAAAAATGATTATTTCATTATTATATTTTTTTTTCTTTTCTTAGTTGGTTATTCATTAATCCATATCATTTTTTTTTTATATTAAGGTCATCTACTCTAAATATTATATATATGTTTGCTTTAGAGTAAGGTGTATGTTTACATTGTATTTTTTATATGTGCATAATATAATTTTCTAATTGAGGAGTGTTATACATGACATCAATTATCATTATTCATGTATGTAATTTCATTTTGATGGAGCATCTAGGATAATAAAATATTTTGTAGTGTGTGCATATTTATCTAATTTATAGAATTAGAAGTAAGAAAAAGATAATGTAATCTATCATTGATTTAGTGATGTGGATTCCTTTTCAAGGTTTGTATCAACCATCGTTTGAGAGAATGTAGAGATAATTTTCATGTTACTATTACTGGAATAAAACTTATTGTTATATATATTTTTGCTTTATTCACTTTTCATTGATGCATTTCACCAAGTTAATTGAGTAGTGCAACATTACCAGTGAATTTCATGAACTTCAAACCTATGATTTGATGCTAACAGGATTTCAACAAAAGGGTGCCATTCTGGATTTTTAATAAATATAACTAGCCCAAACTAATAAATATTCTAGATACCTACATGTTATAGGTTATATTCGTATGATATTGGAGAGGTAACATCAGCCATGGCATTAAATTGATAATATTCTTCGGTATGCTCATCATAGTTTATGATTAAGCCAGTAAGCCATTATCTTATTTACTCAGAATCACTTGCATTTGACTATGCTAGTGTGGTCTGATCATAGCATTCTATCAGGAGTCTCATTACCTTTGGTACCCAATATGGAGCATTTAGTGCCACACATATAATTAACTCTCTCATACAACAAACCCTGATTGGAGTAAGATAATGTTGCACAAAAGGTGAAATATAGGAATGGAGTGGATAAAATAGTAAGAAAAGGCAATGTTGAAGAAAATTAAAAATAATATGATAGAGCTATATTAACAAAAGCAAACATGCTAGGGATAAATGGGGGCTGGATATGAGAAGGAACCAAGTGGAGCTGCTGTGTTGTTTGGGTAATGGACTTAGCAGTTATTGATAGTTATATATAAAAAGAGATTTTAAAAAAATACTAATTCATTTAATAAATGATATCAAGGGCTAAAGCAAAAAAAAATGCAAGCTCAAAAGTTTGAAGAAAATACTATATTGTTAACAGAATGTATGGCAATAAGTAATGAAAATCAGGTTGAAGAAAAACTTTAAAAGAACAAGCATATCAAATAATGCTATTGATGAGATTAATGACACAATGGAAATAATGACTGTCCAAATAGAAGACAAGTATAATAAAATGGCTGATGATAATAAAACCCATACGAAAGAATTATTTGATAAAATGGCTGAAGGAAAAAAAGTGCCTGATGATAAGCTAAATGAAATAACTGTTTGATAAAATAGCTGAAGATAATAAAATTTAATGGGAATAAATGACGAATGATAGTAAAAACCAATTGAAAGAAATGTTTTATAAAATGTCTGAAGATAATAACAGCCAAATGATAAAATTAAAAATAATCAAGACCAGTTGAAAGAGGGAATTATGGAAGAAATTAAAGGAAGTATAGAGCCTGAATAACAAGATGGAGGAAATTCATGAAGAGGTCAAAGATGTGTAAAATAGAAAAATAAATCATCTACAAGAAACAATAGAAGTAGTAGACATACAAAATAAAAAAAAACCATCTAGAGCTCATGCAAGAAGAAATAAGTGATCCCAGTAAACAAATCAAAATTAGGGATGATGATTAATATAAAAAACTGGTGGACAAGAGTGAAAGGTTAGGGATTGACCTGAGACAAGATGGCCAAATTGAAAAAATTGTTGTGATCATCCCAAAAGAGAAAATAAAGTAAAGAATAATGAAAAAGGAAGAAAAACGGACCTCTCCCTTACTATTGAATCATATACCTGATATAGTAAATTATTTTTAAAGATGATGATCTTTTTAGGCAATGCAGGTGAAGCACCTGTTAAATATATAAGCAGCCTGGAAAGATATTTCAGTTTGGATGCGCTAGAAATAGCCTGTAGTCATTTTCAGGGAGCATCACAAACATGGTGAAACTCATTTTTCATCCACCCAAGAAATTGTTTAGAATTTAAAAGGCCATTATTAAGCTGCTACTTGAGTGAGGATTATCAAGAGGGTATCATGCACAAAATATCAAGAAAAGTTCCATTAGGTAATCTTTACACTCCATATTTTCAGAAAACAAGTAGCAAAGTTGAGAGCTTTAACAGATGATCTATTGTCATAATTGAAAATCATACCGAATATTGAGGTATAGCTTCCCATTACATATTGAGAGGATATGATGGGTATAGATAGATGTATTATTCAACAGGTTGTGGAATTGTTAAATGCTTTTGGCAGTAACAAGCCTGTTACAGCAGAGAAAGAAGGAGGGTTAAACCTCCATCAAGAACTACATACAGAGGGGATAATGGTCCTTGTACGAATGACGTCAGGTATGGGAAGTGAAAGGAAAAGCTACCACAATATGAAGAATGGCATGAAATACCACCATCGAAAAAAAAGTAAAGATTGACTGGTAATCCCACCAGTTCAACTAGAACTCTCATAATAAAGCAAACTAGGAGCAGGTCTTAAAATTAGCAAAGATATTATCACTAATCTGATCACAAGTCTCAATCTGCAAAAACAGAATGCAGTTATGCTTTGATATAGAAGTGAAGGAAAAGTAAAGTATTAAGTAAGATGATTTCAAACAAAGACGAAAGATCTTTGCAGAGATTGGAAGTGACGTTTAGCTGCTGATCTATATTTATTGTATTTTATGTTTATGGATGAGGAATTTTGTCATTAATGGGCAATGCAATGTGTTGATGATGAAGCTATGAAATTGTATATTTTTGCATTATACCTATTCAACTTAAGGTTCAAAATTAGCCCTAAGCCTCAAAGGAGCAGGGCTCAATATCAAGTATCTACTGTTGTGATTACCATGAGCAGAACTGTGACATGAATCACAGATTCCAAGACTCATAAAAATCAAATGAGCAAGGCTTCATTATGCCAAAAATTTGGTTTTAATATATTTTCTGGTTGTAAATTGCAAGTTGTGCTTAAAATGAGATAACTTTTCTGGTGTTTGTACTACTTTGTGTACTTATGACCTGTGATTGAATTTTTCTATCCATCATGGTATTGGAATCAATCAGTATTCATACTTCTCAGTTGCTGAAGGTTATTATAATCTCAAGAAACAAATTAATCATTAATAAAGAGGCAAACTAATCATAATATCAAAATAGCTCAAAAGTGGCAGTATAATACTAGCTCATAAACCTGTCACAATGATAAAAACAGTTGAGCATGAGAAAATTAAATGTCTAAAAAAATGTGAAATATATTGGTCGAAGCAAATGTATGTTATCGATTTAGTTCAATGCAATTTCAATCCTCATGTTAGATAAGGATATTGCAATCATGCATAGCTAACTACAATCATCAAATATGATAATAATAAATAACTCCTAGTAAATAAATGATTGTTTTATTCAAGGGGTGTGGGTTTGAGTTTCTTAAAATTCATCTCAAACAAATATTTCTATATAAAAAATAAAACAGAACACAAAAAGAGTTTTTGTTTACTAATTCTAAAATTAATTTTTGGAAAGAAAAAAAGGAAAAGAAAAAGTTTATAAAAGTTATCAACTCTGTAATAGAAATTTTAACTAAATTTTATTTATAAAAATGCAGCATTTCAGAACAAACGTAGTATTTTTCTTATTTTCTGTGTTTTTCTTCTTTTGTTTCCAATTATGATTGATCAATATTTCTTTCCAGTGTTTTTGAAAAACAGGCCTTGTTAACATTTATAAGGGGCAGCTAATTAAGTTATTTTTCAATAAACCCTTTATCAGATCAGATGGAAGCAATTAGATTGTTGTTCAAAAGCATCGGATAATCTATAAAAATATGTTTATATAAATCTAAGTCAGATGTTTTGGACAGAATATATTTTGTGTTGGCAGAGAGCATGGACTAGCAGATCTATTTTAAAGACTATAGAACTGCATATGTACACGCTAAAAGAGAGTATTATAAAGAGTGTTTTATTATCTAAATATGCAATGGATTCATTTGTGTATAGTTTAAATTATATCAGAATGAATTGCTAAAAGCTATTATAGTCTATCTCTGATCGTATGGCACGGCATTCCATGGAGAAAGAAATGATGAAGTTCAGCATCTGTGTAAAAACTAGCATGAAGAAAAAAATCTCAATTGTCACATGCCAGCTTTATCATATATGTATACATACATGTGCCTTATCCAAAAAAGAAGAAGAAAAGATCTACTGATGCCTGATAATGATTAGCCAAACTACAAGATATTCACAAATTTGTAGGACTGATAATTGGAAAAATACTATAAGCTATTTTTGTTAACCTGCAATCAATAATTGTTAAAGAACCAAATGAATAAATTGTTCAGATGTATTCCAGTCCATAAGTGTATATGAATCATCCATTAAGGGACTAAAAACTCATCTAAAGCTTCATTGACAATTGGGAAATAAATCAGACGATGAAAATGTCATTTGTTAAAGAACAAAAACTGAAAGAAAGACTGATTATTTCATTATTATATATATATTTTTTCTCTTTAGTTGGTTAACCATTAATTTATATCAATTTTTATTTATATTAACCCACTTACTCTAAATAGCATATATATGTTTGCTTTAGAGTAAGGTCTATATTTATATTACTTTTTTTTGTGTGTGTGTGTGCATTATCTAATTTTTTAATTGAGGAATTGGATACATCTTTTATCAATTATCATTATTTACATATATAATTTAATTTTGATGAGGCATCTGGGGTAATAAAATATTTTGTTGTGTATGCGTATTTATCTAATTTATAAGATAAAAAAGGGACAAAGGTAATGTAATTTAGCATTGCTTAGTGATGCAGATGCCTTGTCAATGATGTAGAGATCATTTACATACTACTATTACTAAAATAAAACTGTTATTGTTATATATTTTTTTATTTTATTCACTTTTCATTGATGCATTTCACCAAGTTAAGTGAGTAGTGAAACACTACCAGTGAGTTTCACAACCCCTAAAATTATGATTCATTATTTAACAGGATTTTTACAAAAGAATATAGTTTTTATCCTAAGTTGCTAGTGGTTCCCTTCTGGTCTTTAATAATATAACCAGCCCAACTAATAAATATTATACCTACCTTAGGTATCATAGATTAATCCTTATGTTGATGAGGAAGTGTTACTGTTGTGTAGTTAACATTATCAGCAATAGGCTTCAAATTGATAATGTCCCTCAGTATGCTCATCATAGTTTATGATTGGTCCACTAAGACATTATCTTATTTACTTGTAAACATTCCATTTCACTGTGCTAGTGTGGCCTGATCATAGCATCTTATAGATAGTCCCATTTACAGTAGAAAGTGATATGCTGGATCATTAAACAACTAATATTTTTATGTAACATATGTTTGTTAACCAGTTGCATTAAGCAAAATTGATTGTCCTACATGGTCATTGAATTTTTGTATATTTGTATTATCATTTATTTATATGTATTTGACTAAATTTATTTGTGTATTGTTAATATTTTCTGAAAAAAAACTTTTAATGTATGTGTGTGTTTTTTTTTGTAACATTTGTTATGTGTAACTTATGTTTTTATTTGTTTTTAAAATGAAATTGCAAATTTAATTAAATAGATTATTTAATTGTTGTCCCAATTAAGCCCCACACATTACATTCTATTAAATGTTTAACTTAAGTAAATGACTTTAGATAAATATTTTGAACTAATCATTGTAACTGTCACAAGAATAATACTTTAATGCAAGGATTAAAATGGCTAGGATCCTAATGCTTAGTTGTTTTTATATTTAACCATCAGTTTGTGTTTGTCATTTCTGATTAAGACTTGATCTATGCTTTGTAATGATTTCCAGCTTTGTGAATTATATCTGATTCACTGGATGCTTTTGCATTTTGCTATTAATTTTGTTCTATCTTATTTTTACTGTTTGGATTATGATTAGTAATTCTCTTGTTAGTTTTTTTGTAATGCAGAATTATATTAAATTCTCACTTCTTTTACTATTACTGTTAATATCATGAATTTTTTATTACCATTTAAAAATTTTCTGTAGGGAACAATATTGTTTATATTAAATCCATATATCTTAAAGTAATAATTATTATCATAAATCATGTTAAACTTTTATAATGTAACTATAAATTTATGATGTAATGTTTGCTTCAACAATTTTTTTTAATTCAAAACTAATACAAATATGTATGTGTGCATTTCATATAAATATTTTTACAAAAAAAAAAAAAACTATTTTCATGATTTTAGGTTTTAGTTATCTTCGCCTTGATGGCACTACTAAAGCTGATGATCGAGCAAGACTATTGAGTCTTTTTAATGATGAAGGATCACAATACTTTATCTTCCTTTTAAGTACCCGTGCTGGGGGCCTGGGATTAAATCTTCAAGCAGCTGATACTGTAGTTATTTATGACTCAGATTGGAATCCTCACCAGGTAAATAATTTGTTTTTTGCTAATTATTTACTTAAATATTACTTGTTAAATATAAAGAATATATTTACTTTTTTATCATATGTTGCTTCTCCCTAAATCATGTTTTATGAATATACTTTATTATAATTAATAATATTACTAATATATAATAAAATTATGGTCATAAATAAATGAGGATCAATCTCAAATATTATTTCAAATAGTGTATATTTTATAAGTTTTTGTATTTTATATGGAAGAATTTTTTTATATCTTTGGAAACTTGTCATCATTTTTTCTACATGTCACTGTAAGAGAATGATTTTATGTTAGTATATTGTAATAGTATAATTTCACTGCATGAGTTTTATATTTATATTAAATGATAGATGGGTTGAACCTGAATACCATATGTAATCAACTATATCAATCAAAGATATAATGAGATCTTCAAGATGTGTACCATAGACTTTGATTCAAATCAATAATAAGTTGAATGGTTAATAAAATTCAAATCAAATTTTTTTATTCAAATACATATTAATATTAACCAATGTGATGATGATGATTTATAATTTATAAATACAAATAATCCTTAAAGTATTTTATTTATTTTTCAGTTTTAACAAAAGGAATTTAGAAGTGCTAAATATTCTAAAAAGAAACTTTTGGAAAAGTTCCCCAGTGTATTGCATGATATCTCAGGGCTATGGATATTAAGTATCACATGAATGTAAAAAGCATATATTTGGATTGAGTTCCAAACATAAACTAAATGGATTAATAAATTAAAATTAACAATTTATTAATAATGAATAAATAAAATGATTGCATATAAAATTGCAATTAACACATATGTAAAAATAATATAGTAACAAAAGATATTTTAAGTTTAAGCTATAGTTCAAGTTTAAGGCCTTGTGGTATTTGTAATGACAAGATCTTACCATGGTAAATAGGGAAACAGTCACTAATGTTTTTTTTCCAGATACTGTTCTTATAATATTTTACCATTGTCTTTCTTAGATTTCTGAATACTGGTGATGTTAGAGAGAGTAAATACAGCAGCACTGGCGATGTTTTATGAGGTATAATATCTGTAGGTCTCGAGTCGTTTATACGTCTCTATCCATTTCTTTCTTTACCACCTTATAGATGTGTTGCAAGAGCTGGTTTTTCAAACTTCAGCACTAATTTCTGGATCCAAGTGCATTTTGACTGGTGTGGTTCTTGGTTATCTAGCCCCACATAATAGTTGAATTTATCTAAATAAATTTATCATACTGACTGTTGTAACTGGAGTACTGAAAAATATTCCAAGAACAGTCATTAAAATATGGCTTACAGTGGAAAAAGAGTTTTAATCAGTGATTGTTTCTTTTCTGTATGGATTACAGCAATATAGCTTCAATAATAGATCGCACTCTAATGCAATGCAATATGAAATGAACTGCTGAGCTCCTAGAATTAGAATGATTGTAATAATAATGCCTAGTTTTTTGTTTTCGACCTATTTATACCAAATTGATATTGTTCAAACAACCTATACATCAGCAGCTAGAGGTTATATGACATTTGTGCCATTACAACAATATATTCTTTTGAAAAACATTCCCTTTTGCTCTCTCCAAAACACATCATGTTTATATATATATATATAAATAAAAGAAGAAGATAACAAAATAGCTATATTTATTGTTTGGACTATTTTCATTATCTAATATGAGTATTACTTTATTTAAATATTTCAATATACACCTGGGTCTCATTTTATGCGATCGATAGGTTCCTCAGAAAACACGCGCAAACGAAATCGCACAAAAATAGATGTAATTTACATTGAAAAAGGGGGGATGCGGTCTGTGATTTTTCAAAATTCGCATAAAAGCAAAGCACCAACGTAAAATTACTTTAAAATTCGCGCAAAAAAAAAATAAGGAAATAAAATATGACTAATAAAAAATTTCAAATTTGAAAAAAATTGATACAAGACAAACTTTTTTTAACCATAATATTTAGTTTTATTCAAAATAATATATTTTTATGCATAATTTATAGTACAGTAATTTACATTTTTTTATACACGTTTTAATTATTATTGCTATTTGCAGAAAAACACGTTCATTTGTAAACTGATAAAAAATCAAATTTTTTGCAAGAGGAAATACAACTAACGCCAACTTCACACTCATGTTGTGTCAATGATTTTCTGGTGACAACGTAATTAGTAATTAATCTTTGAGATGATGATTTTATTAATTGTTTACGAAGTTTGCGATATCCAGACATACAACCATTTAGCTCTCGTTGGAATTTAAGAGCACGTTAATGATTAGTGTCATTAATAAGAAAATAATAATTGATTACATTCTTTTTTAAAAAGCAAAAACAGAATGTGATTTAAAATGCAAAATTAATACGCACAATGTTTGAACAAATTTACATTATAATCTTGTAAAATTTAATATGTGTATACATAAAATGTGGAAATCATGATTTTAATTTCATTATTGCATAAAATCTTACTATTATAAAGCACTGAAAATATTGAAATTACTAAGATGAAAGTCGAATTCCAATAATGTGCTATTACTTTCAATATAACATAAGTGCGCGAAATTTATTATTTAAAGTAATAGCGCATTATCGGAAATCGACTTCCGGTGAAACATAAATCGCGTAACTTCAAAATCGTGTTAAATAAGTCCGCGTAAAAAGAGGCCCAGGTGTATTCAATTGTTGTAACAGCACATCAAACGGTTTAGTATAGTACAACATTTCGAGAGATATTATTCTCCCCTCTTCTTCAGATGTTGCTGGCCTGACCAGTGGCAGTATTAGCATGAGAATCGAACCTGCACCCTTAGATTCTTGATGTGAATGCAATTTAATCACCAGATCTGGGTTCTAAGATCGATCAAAAGCAGTTGTACATTTGGAAGCCATGATTATTATTTATTGTTATATTCAAAGAATTTTTGAAATTTTGAATAGACAATTATTTGTAGTTATATAGATACACAAATCAGTAATTATATATTTGTAATTTTTGTTTTTTTAATTCAGACTATTAGCTTTACAGTAAAGAAGTTAAAATAGTTTCTAGATGCATAAATATATTTGTTCCAGCATTGATTCCCAAGTTCTCATTGATAAAGGCAGAAATTGGCCTGCGGGATAGAGATTAGGCTCCATAACCAATCTGATAAACACTGATTATTTATATTTTACAATAGATGATGTTAGAATCGTAAGGAGTGAAGTCCTCCCCTTGTTTATAATATATATTGGATTTGATTAGGTGAAACGAATCTTTGGATGTGGTTTAATGTCTTTCCTAATCAACTGATTAATGACATTAAAATCGTGTTATATAAGATCACTAGATAAGCATAAAGCTAAAAATACACTACGCGTTGTAATGTTGCAATTCTTTTTCTTCTTGTTTTTTTATAAATTTATTTTGTTTTTATGAAATCCGTAACATAATAAGAATTAATTACCATGTTTTTCGTAATTTTTTAAACATAATTTAATTATTAATTCTTCTTGTAGTGGATAGGGGGCGCTTCTACTTTTAATCTTATGGATATGAGTAGGAATTCAGGTAGACATTTATACATGAGTTTTATAGATATAGAGAAGTTATATGATAGAGTGAATACAAATAGATTATGGATAAGTTTAGCAAATCTGGGAATGGGTGAAGCTTTAGTGGATATTATTAAGAAATTATATGAAAATAATTACTATACATATCAATTAGGGGATATAGAATCAGTTAAAGTTAAAAATGGGGTGGGAATAAGGCAAGGATGCCCTATGTCACCTATTTTGTTTTTGTTGTATTTGAGTGAAATGGAGAGAACAAGAGAAAGACTAGGAAGAGGGATAGAGATACCGTTAATAGGTGGCAAGGGAGTATATACATTGTCGAGTCTTTTTTGCAGATGATGTCTTTTTCTGTGCAGAAAGAAGAGAAGATATGGAAGTTATGCTGAGGACATGTGCAAGGATGGGTAAAGATATGGGGATTAAATTTAGTGAAGAAAAATCAAATATAATGATGGTGAATACTGGGGAAAGATAAGACAAAGATTTCTTATTGGGGGATGTAAAGTTAAGTGTGGTGAATAGATATAGTTATTTGGAATCATTTTGAGAAATCAGAAAAATTGCTTGGATGAATGGGAGAACAAATTAATAAATGGAGCAAAGAAAAGAAAGGGATTGATAAAGAAATTAACAGTGTTTTCATATAATAAATATGACATAGCTAGAATTGTATGGAAGGGAGTGGCAGTAGCAGGGTTAACATATGGCAATGATGCGTTATGTGTTAGTAAAGGGGTATTACATTACTTAGAAAAAGTACAAAGGGAAGTAGGAAGACATGCATTAGATACAGAGGTGTGGATAGCAAAGGAGGCAATTCAAGGAGAAATGGGATGGTCAAGTTTTTATATGAGTGATGCAAAAAGCAAATTGAAAATGTTTGGTAGATTGCAGTTTATGGATAATAAAAGAATAGCCAAAATAGTATTTCATTGGGTTACAAGTAAAGGGCAGGCAACAAGATGGGTGAGAAAGGTAATGCGGTATGCAGAAGATTTGATAAAAAAAATTATGTCAGTATACTGTACAAAAGGTGGGATGATTGTTGTTAGGAGGATTGTTGAATGTTATAGTGGTAAGGAGTGGGATAGAAGAATAGATGCATTAATAAAGAATAGGGAGTTGGGAAGATGGAGAACTAGTATGGAGAATAAAACTAGTTTAAATATATATAGAAGTAAACGGAACATTGGGTGTGAGTTAATTTTTGATAATAGTAAGGAAAGTAGTTTATTGTTTAAGGCTCGAACGGGATCTTTAGCAACAAGGGAATATACATGTAAATCGAAAAATATGGGTGATTTAGTCTGCAAGTTGTATAAGGAAGGCATAGAAAATATTAGGCATCTGTTACTTCGATGTAAAAGCTTGGAAGCAGAAAGGGTACAAATAATGAAGTTATGGAAGATTAAATATGAACAAAGTAATTATTCAGAAAGTGAATTATTGGTTTTTATGCTAGGTTTGGGAAAAGCTAAGGGGGATTTAAATATGAAGCTCATGGAGTTGACAAAGATTATGTTGCGGAAATGGGATGGAGCAGATTATGGGAGAACTTAGGGTGGAGAATGGAAAGGGAAGGTAAAGTCGCCAACAGGTTTCTCTGAACATAGTTGCTGAGAGATTCCTGACTCCATATAAGGAGTAGTGATAGTGCATTACATCACATTAAATATTCTTTTAATATTTGTTTCATATGAGAGCATTAATATTTATTGTGCATGAAAGTCTAATTAGTCGTTAAGAGAATTTAAAAATTGTGTTTTTATTTGTTTTAAAGTTTTTCTTTTGTTATTTATATATAGAAGTTTTAAAAAAAAGTTTTTTTTAAAAAATTTATTTTGTTATATATATACACCTTTACCCCGCTTAGCGATGGCAATTGATCCTCCAAAACTCATCGTTAAGCAAGAATATTGTATACAGAATACGTATTTATAATGGGGGTCTATGGGGAAAAAATTGGTTGGTTCCTAAAGCTAAAAAATTATACTAGCTTGGGAATAAAAAACATATTAAAAAATTATTTATTGAATGCATTGTATAAAAATATGTAAAACCAAAACCCTTAATATAATATGCTTGTGTAAACTATGCTGTATTATGCAGATATTCACTTGAAATATGTACATACTGTACACCCTGTACTATATATATATATGTATATATGAATATGTAAAAAGAAAAAAAAATTAGCTTAATTTTCTGAGTTATCAGTTGCACATTCTAAAATCTATTGCTGTCTTCTAAATCTTTTCCTGATCTTGGTTTTTTTTTGGAGGAGATGTATCAGATATTGATGGCTGAGAATTCCTGGAGAAAAAGTTTAGAATGGATAGTTGACGTGCTTCTTGAATTTTCTTTTCATACAACATATTATAAGGTCTCATTATTTGATTGAAGGCATTTTTAAATGTAATGCTGTGTTCCAAGTCAGGATCAAATTCATCCAAAAAGCTGTTCATGGTCTCATGATATAAATAAATTTTTTCAATTTCTTGATGTCCAGATTTTTCTTTATAGGCTTATCAATTATATTTTCTTCATTGCTTTCTTTTTCTTCATTCAGTTGTATTATTTCCTCATTAGTTAATTCTTCCATGTGTGAATCCAAAAGCTCTTCAATATTATCATCATCAACTTCTGTAAATCCTGCTTTCTTTCATTAAGTCAAGTATATTTTTGCATATGATTGAAGTGGTTTTCTTTTCAACTTCAGCGCATGTAATGAGTTGTGGGCAGACTTTCTTCCATGTAAGTTTAAGAGCTGTGTTAGTAACCTTATTCCATGCATTTCCTATAAAATCAATAGCTGTTTTTATATTGAAGGCTTTCCAGAGATGTGGAATTGTTTTATTAGCGTCCATATCCAAAGTGTCGACAAGATGCTTCATTAGTTGTTGAAGATAGTACAACTTGAAGGTTGTGATGATTCCTTGATCCATAGGTTGAAGAAGTGATGTGGTATTCGATGGTAAAAACACGAGTTGGATGTTTCTTACATAATCGGAGATGTCCGTAGGATGTCCAGGTGCATTGTCTATTAGTAACAAGGCCTTGTCTGTGAGATTTCTATTCCTACAGTATTAAGTGATGAAAGGTGATAGATAAGTCTTAACGTAATCTATAAAAATTTCTCTTGTCACCCATGCTTTCCTATTAGATCGCCATAGAACAGGTAGTGATGATTTTTCAATTCCTTTAAATGCACGTGGATTTTCAGAATCATTGACAAGAAGTGGCTTCAGTTTTACATCTCCCTCCATATTTCCTCCAAGTAATAAAGTAAGATGATCCTTGGCTGGCTTGTAATATGGGGCTTTTCTTTCTTCTTCGGATATAAATGTGCGTGAAGGCCAGTTTCATCAACATTGAAGATTTGTTTCATGGTATATCTTCCTTCCTGTATAATATGTAATAGCTCAGATGGAAAATTTGTGGCTGCAGTATTGTCTTGTAAGGCTGCTTCTCCAGTAATTTTTATATTGTGTAAGTATCCATGCCTCCGAAATCTATCAAACCATCCATGACTGCTTTTAAAATCTAAATCTCTGACATTTTCATCTCCCTCATCGATCGCTTTTTGTCGAAGATCTTGAAAGAGTTTTATTGCTTTTTCGGAATTAATAAAAAAGATAATGGTACTCCTTGGTGATTACGTGAATCAATCCATTGCAGGAGAAATTTTTCTAATTTTTCGAATAAAGGATGCCGTGATTTCGTGATTTTGGAAAGTTTGGAGCCACTTACAATTAGTTGAGCACTTAGTTTTATTTTGTCTTTATTTTTTAAAATGGTAGCAACAGTAGACACAGATAATTCCATAGATGAACATATATCATGATTTCTTTCTTCTTTTTCCAGTCGACGTAAAATATCCACTTTGATTTCCAAGCTCAAAGATTTTCTTGATTTTTTCATGGTCATGATGATTAAATACAGTACAGTGTACAGTATTTAAAAAGAAAATTTTTTTATCACTACGAAAAAAAAGTGTACTTTCACTGTTTAAAAAAATAGAGCACAGCATAAAAAAAGAGAAACTAAATTTGAATTTAAGTTTTTATATTCTTCTGAAGTTTTTCATCGTAATGAAAAAAAAACCATACTGAAGAGCACTTATTTAAAATTTGTATTACAGTACATATTACTGTATACTGTATTTATGTTTATTACTTATTTAAAATTATTAAAATTAAAAAACAATGTTTAATTATAAATTATTTAATTGAACATAAAGACTTATTACTGTACACGTAAATCAGTCAACTTTAGAAAAAAAATTCAACTTATTTTAAAAGAAAAAAAAACCAATTGTACTAATTTTCTAAAAACATATGCTAAGTTTATTTTTCTTTTCTTTTATATTTGCTATAAGTCGATTGTTGGAATCTTAATAAATACAGTATTTTTAGTAATCTAATAGTGCCCCCCTCCCATTCGTGTAGAAAGAAATTCATTAACATTTATTTTAAATACAATGTTTTTCTTTTTAAACTTTTCTAATTCGACATTTGCATTTTAAAATGTTGTTTTTCTTTTGATTTGAAACAACTTGAGTGTAAACAACATGTTTATTAACAAAGTCACAAAATCAATAACTATTTTTACATAATTATCCAGGTGTTCTAAAAATAATATATCGTAATTAAGAAACACACCCACGCAGTTTAATATTCATATTTAGTGTTTTACTGAAAGTTTGTGATGATGGTATTTTAGTTGTCCTGTATCGTATTTATATATTGGAGTATTTCATCATCTAATATAAGTGTTGAATGTCTTTAGAAAAATTAAACTTTATTTAAATAATTCAAGTACTGTACATTATATTTAAATAAAGTTTAATTTTTCTAAAGACATTCAACACTTATATGTATACAGTATTATCAACAAATTAAAAATCCTTCTTTTCAAAAACTTTATTTTCTTATCTCAATACTGAACATATATATATATACTGTATATACAGTATTTATATAATACAACTGTTTATCTTCATACAGTCATTTTCAAAGATATCTCCCACTGCTATATTTTATTACTCTTTATTTTACATTATTTAATTACAAATCAATGTTGAAACCTTGGAGTTTTGTATTATGTAAATATATATACTGTATATGTTCAGTATTGAGATAAGAAAATAACGTTTTTGAAAAGAAAAAGGAGAAGGATTTTTAATTTATTGATATTATTGTAGAACATATATATTTTAAAAGAAAAAGTGGATGAACATTTGCTGTGTTATTATATATGATGTATACAGTATTATAGATTCAGTAATTATAGATATTTTAAGTTTATACATTCTATATTCAACATACTGAATGCAGCACTAACATTGTGTTTTATGAATAAAATATTGTATGTGTATACAATTACAGCAAAGTTATTACCTGTATATGTATTACAATAATATACTTTTGCTTTTGGGTAAAATGAATTTAATATACCTTTTCTCTGACATCATCAGTGACGCAAAAATCAAGATGACTGCCAAAAAGATTTTTTTTTTCAGTTTTTTGTTGATCGTTATAGTGAAAAATCGATTGTAAATCGAAGTAGTGGGTAAAAATTGATGATGATCGCTATTGTGAAATATCACTAAATAGAATCGCTAGGCAGGGTAAAGGTGTATTGTTATTTTATATATAGAAGTTTTTAAAAAAAAGTTATTTTGTTGATTAGTTTTAGTAAATTTGTTATTAAAATGTTTTTTTTAAAATTTAAGAATAGTTATTTAATTTAAGAAGAAAGATAATGTTCGAAAATACGTGATTTGGGAAATAAAGAATATGGATTTCATTTGTATTTTACAATGTGTATATAATTGGCAAAAAGAAAATAGGCATGGTCTGGTAGAATGTACTGTATGTAATGAGGTTTATCATTTGAAATGTTTGAAGAAGACTAGAAAGGATGTAACAAGTTTATAGTTATATAGTCAGTGTGTAAATGTGATAAAAGAGAAAGTGGTTTTTAAGTGTAGATAGTCTAAAGGGAAAGACAGGGGAAAGGGAACAAAATGTAGTTAAGGAAGATAGGATAGAGTATGGTTTTAATAGAGTGTCAGGAAATATGGGTGAAGAAAGTAGTAGCGCAATGGAGATGATTAGTCAAAGAATAAGTAAAATAGAGGAAGAAGTGAAGGATGTAGAAGCAAAATTAAAATTATTAGAGATAAAAAATATTAACTTAAAAATGAAGTTAAAAAAGAGAAGTTATAAATAAATATAATAAAAATATGCTAAACGTTTTCAAGGATCATGCCTCATAATCATAGCATTCATAAAAATACATAATAAAATATATACAAAGATATATAAAATTAGCATGTGTTACGTGGACCATTTCTTCGATATATCAAAGCAAGTGTCTTTTCTATTTATAGCATTAATATTTCCATTAATATAGAATGCTTCTTTTATTTTCCACTTATGATCATTTGATTCAGTGCATAAAATTACAGGATTGGAAGGAATAAAATTGTGTCCAGATTTCATGGAATGCTCCAAAAATACAGAAGATATATTGTTGTTCTTCTGAGCTCTCTTGTAAGTGTACATGTGAGGAGATAAAGGAATTATTGAGTAGGAATGATAAGAAAGAAGTAGGTAAGGAGGATCAGAAGGTGGTAGAAAATCTTATGGATGGAGTAGAGAAAGTAGATTATGAGTTAGTATTGATAAGAGATTCACTAATTAGACAATGTGGGGATATAATTGCAAGGGAAAATAGAAGCAGGTATGTAAGAGTATGTTTGCCTGGAGCTAGAATTAGGGATGTAGCAGATAAAGTAAAAAGCAAGGTAGTAGAAATGTGTATGTTATTGTAGGGACTAATAATTGGTCAGAATCATCAGATAGAGTAATGGATGAGTGTAAATTTGATTAAGAATTGAGTAAGATTAAAGGAAGAGTATGAATAGTTGGATTATTACAAAGATTTAACAAGAGGCATTTGTTAGATAGAGCATATTCTACAAATGAGAGATTGAAAAAATTCTGTGAGAGAAATAATGTTATGTTTGTTGATGTGTAGGATTGTTTTATTGGAAAGAGGGAGTTATATAATAAAGATGGGTTGGATTTAGGAAAACAAGGAAGTGATGTTTTAGGGAGTCTGATTTTTAAGAATATATTTCAGGAAACTTATGGGGGAGGGGGGTTTAAATTGTAGTATTATCAAAAAGAAGTATGGATGGAATGTAAGAAATAAGCAAAAGAAATTTGATTTACATATAAGTATAAATATGGAGAAGGAATGGCTCTGTAAAATTAATGGTAAGAAATTTATTTATAAATGTAATGGAGAAGAAAGAATTAAAAGAATTTATATTTGAATATGCAAGGTGGTAGGAGACCAGAAAAGTGGATGGAATTAAATAAAGCAATTGAAAATGAAGAGCTTGAGATATTAGCAGTAGTGGAAATGCATCTAAGAGAAGAAGAAGAACCTATTCTCGAAACATTTAGTATGGAAGTTTTTAAATAGAAAAGAAAAAAGGGGTGGTGTTGTAGGTGTTATATCAAAAAAATATTTAAATATTGTTAAATGTCAAGAACATTTGAGGTTTGGCATAAGATTGGGTAGACAAGAATGGATGCTATAGTTTATATAGCCACTGGAGATAGTGAAATTGTAATGCAATGGAACAGTAGCATATATGAATGTCTAGTTAAGGATATAATATACAAAGTTTTAAAGAAAAGGGGAAGAGAATAATAGTTACAGGGGATATGAATGGACTTATTGAAGAAATTGATTATGTAGATAATAAAAATGGACAGCTTTTAAAGAAAGAAATTTTGTCAGAGAGTACATTTGAGTATTGGAAATTTATCAAATATTTATGAGGGACAATACACATGGTCTAGAAATAATATATTTCACACAATAGATTATGTATTGGTAGAGAAAGAGGGAATGAATAAAGTAAAGGAAATTAAGATGTTTGATAATGAAGAGAAAGTATGTAATAGTGATCATAAATTTATTGTAATTGAAATGGTTAGTAATGTGATGGAGAATAGAAATAAAAATAGAAATAATAGTGAAAGATGTGGATGGAGAGTGAATGATAAGAATAAGTTAGAAGAGTATAAAATACAAGTTGAAGAAATCATGGAAGAGTTGGTTGGGCTGAGTATAAGGACTGGTATAATGAAATAGAAAAAGTGGCAAATAGGGTTTTAGGTGAGAATATTCAGAAGAATAAGTATAATAAAAAAATGAGAATTAGTAAAAGTGTAAAAGAGAGGAAAGAAGCATGCAGAGAATATAAGTGTGCTAGTAAGAACAAGGAAAGTGAAAAAGATATTAATGCTAAATGGGAAAAGTATTTAGAAAATAAGAAGTTGGCTAAAATAGATAATTATAGAGAGAGAATGAAATTGAATAGTAAATTGTTGGAGGATATTAATAAAAGTGGAAGAGATGGGAGTAAAAAATTTTGGAATTACATTAAAAGGAGAAATGTAGGGGGGAGAGATAGTATTACTAGATGATGAGGGAATAGAGTGTAGCTCTAGAGAAGATTTAGAGAGACTCTTAAATAGATATGTAATGGATATAGAAAAGATGTTAGATATGAAGGATAGAGTGATAGAAAACATGAAAGCATATAGTAATGGGAATATTAGGTTTACAGAAAATTAACTGAATGAGGTTGAGAAGAAATTGAAAAAATGGAAAGGCAAGAGGTTTAGATGGATGGGCAGTAGAGATGATAATGAATTTAGGATATAGGGCAAAAGTAAAGTTATTATCCTGTTTTAATAAGATGGCATAGAATAGAGTTTTCTGAGTGGTTGGAGTAATACAAGAGTAAGATTATTATTTAAAGGAAAGGGTAAGGATCATAGAAAGTTAAAACAGTTATAGACAAATAGCGGTAACATCAGTTTTATATAAAGTTTTCTCATATATGGTGACTAGAAGAGTTGTAAAATAGATGGAAGGGAATAATGTAATGGGGAAAATGCAAGGAGGTTTTAGATTAGATAGGCATATAGAAGATAGTTTATTTGTAGTTACACAATTTATGGATATGAGAAGGAATTCGGATAGACAGTTATATGAGTTTTATAGATATAGAGAAGGCATATGATAGAGTAAATAGAAATAGATTATGGATAAATTTGGAAATGGATGAAGCTTTAGTGGATATTATTAAGAAATTATATGAAAATAATTACTATATATATATATATATCAGTTAGGGAATATAGAATCAATTAAAGTTAAAAATGGGGTGGGACTAAGGCAAGGATGTCCTATGTCACCTATTTTGTTTTTGTTGTATTTGAGTGCAATGGGAAGAGCAATAGAAAGATTAGGAAAAGGGATAGCGATACCCTTAATAGGTGGTAAGGGAGTATATATTTTGTCAGGGTTTTCTTTGCAGTTGATATATTTTTGTGTGCAGAAAGAAGAGAAGATATGGAAGTTATGCTAAGGACATGTAGAAGGGTGGGTAAAGAGATGAGGATTAAATTTAGTGAAGAAAAATCAAATATAATGATGGTTAATACTGGGGTAAAAGAAGATGTAGAATTTTTATTGGGAGATATAAAGTTAAGTGTGGTGGATAGATATAGTTATTTGGGAATTATTTTAAGTAATCAGAAAAATTGTTTGAATGAATGGGAGAAAAAATTGATAAATGAAGCAAAGAAAAAAAAGGGATTGATATAAAGAAATTAACAATGTTTTCATATAATAAATGTGATGTAGCTCAAATTATATGGAAGGGAGTTGCAGTAGCAGGGTTAACATATGGTAATGATGTGTTATGTGTTAGTAAAGGGGTATTAGATTACTTAGAAAAAGTACAAAGGGAAGTAGGAAGACATGCATTGGATGCAGATGTATGGACAGCAAGGGAGGCAATTCAAGGAGAAATGGGATGCTTACGTTTTTATATGAGAGATGCAAAAAGTAAAATGAAAATATTTAGTAGATTGCAAGTTTATGGATAATAAAAGAATAGCCAAAATAGTATTTAATTGGGTTACGAATAAAGGGTAGGCAACAAGATGGGTGAGAAAGGTAATGCGGTAAGCAAAAGATTTGGATAAAGAATTTATATCAGTATATTTGTACAAAAGATGGGATGATTGTGTTAGGAGGATTGTTGAGTGTTATAGTAGTAAGGAATGGGATAAAAGAATAGGGAGTTGGAGAGATGAAGAACTAGTATGGAGAGTAAAAAGAGTTTAAATATAATGAAGCAGTCAATCTTAACTTAAGATTGTGCTTCATGTTTTTACCTACTAACCTGTGTTTAAATCTTTATTTTCCATCCTGCTCTTTTTGTCGTCTATATATATTTCATGTATATATTTGAGATTTGCGCCTAAATTATAAAATTTAATGTTTCAATAACATGTTTTAAAATTATTATTAATTCTTTTTATTAATTATTAGTTCTTTTTTATTAAAGTATTATAGATGCGGCTCAAATATATATATATATAGGAGCAAAACTTACTAACAAAATATTGACATTTGTAAATATTTATTATATGTCATTTTTAGCTTTTTCTTTTTAAATTGCTTGTTTTTCTATTGAACTGTATATTTTTTATAAAATCCAGTATGGAAGATGTGACTGTTGTTAATTGTCCAAAAATAATTAAGGGTTGGAAGCACTATTGTTTTAATCTGGGGTAGGTATTTTTAATTAAAGTTTTACTTAAAAGGGGATTAAGATTAGAGATACTTTTGTTAAAAAACATGTTGACAAATCTATTTCTAATCTGGAAATAGATTTGAATTTATTTTTGGACGTTATCTTACAATTGCATCTTTCAAAAACAACTGATAAAAGAAAAAGTATAAAATGACTGAATTTTGGAGAACAAAGATTAGCTACTCTAGTGAAAATGATTGTTAACATCGCGGTGAAACTTAAAATGATGTAGCAGTAAATCCACCACTCTTCAGTGGCCTCTGCTGCTACCGTAATATCCTGCTGCTCTGAAATGAAGAAATGTCTAAAAAGAACTTTAGAATGCTAATAGAAGTTTCCTGCCACCGAAGTACTTGCATTTCAATCGCCGTGCACGTGCCATACTTTAAAATGGACTCTTAAAATTGCAAGGTAAATTTCCAAGCTGCCACCTAATAGTCAATTTAGTCTAAATAATCTATCAAGATCTCTTCTCATGTATTCTTTAACTTTGCTTTTTTTTTTTGTTTTGAATATATATGTAAATTGCTTTTCAATAATTTCTATAAATTTAATCCTATCTCATATGCTTTAACTTCTTTTTAATTTTGGTGCGGCCATTTATTTATATATATTTATTATTTGATTTATATATCTGCTTGCTTATTAATATGTCAATCTAAAACAATCTGACGAATTAAATTTTCTAAAAATCCTTTCTATTTTTTTTTTTAAGTAAACCTTCACGAAGCAAGTTATAAACGTCCATTTAAAACAATGCATTATTAATTAATATACTCGCCAGATTGTTTTTCGAGCCAACATTTTATTTATGTTTTAATATAATATATATATGTTTAACTCTGGATTTTCTACCAGTGTAAATCCAGAACTTAAACTAATTAATGCATTGAAATCTTATAAAATGTTTTGTTTTTATTCAATTCTGAAAGAGTGACCCATTAATTATTTTCTATAACTGCCAGTCTTCTTATATTTTCCATACTCTTAAAATTTCAAATCTTGTATTTAAATATTTCAGTTATTGTAAAATCAATGAAGGTGAGATTGATTTATTTTAACTAGCAGAAAATGGGATGGGGGAAAATCTTAATGTTTCTTTTACTAAATCAAATCTTAACGTATATTTTATTAATTCGAAATCTAAATCTTAATGTTTCTTTTGCTAAATAAAATTTTCAAGTATATTTTAGTAAATGAAATCTAAATTTCTATATATATATATATTATAATTGCATGGCATATTATAGTATTCAAACAAGGGTCATTTATTTTAAAGCTGTAAAATTTATTCAATGTTGTTAGTGACATTCATTCGTACTGCGTTTCTGTCATTTAGCCTATCTTCGTATATATATATTACGTGCTTTTAATCTGGGGGTTGTGACAAGTTCGAACCATAGATTTCTCGATATTTATTCCATATAAAATACCTCTGGCGGTGATCCCGTAAGTTTGGCACACGCTATGCATATCATTTCTTCTTATAAAAAGACCACTGGCAGTGACCCATAAGTCTGGCACACGCTATGCCCATCCATTTCTTCATATAAAAAGGCCTCTGGCGGTGACCCCTATGTTTGGCACACGCTATGCCCATCCAATTCGTTTTTCATCCAGAAGCACGACCTTTTCCTCTTAGTTATTTTAGGCTATTATGTCAGCACCGCAAACTTCTTCGTATTCTTATTATTATTTTTTTTGCTTCATGACCCAGTTTTAATGCTCTAATATTAAAATTTAGCTTTGCTTAAAAGATATATATAAATGGCAATTACTTCTATTTTATTAATTAAGTTTATTTCAATCATATACAATCCTACCTTCTTAATTTATATACCTATATTTAAGAGTATCTATATGCCTTGGGAAAAATAAAGTGTTCATCTTACTATTGTTAATGATTTTCATTAAATATTTTGTCATAGTTTCAAATATAATGTTTTCAAATGTATTTTGTTTATTTTCACAACCTCAGTGGCGTGAAAATAATTTATATCATAGGTATAATGAATTTCAGAATGCTCCCCTAAATCATATGTTAGTCACCACTTTTCAGAACCATAAATCAAAGCGTTAATAGCAATTTTATGTAACTTCTTTCTAATAACTGATTGGCATTTTAATATTAGACCCACCAAAGATGTGTGTTTATTTGTAATATATTATTTAGCTAATAAAGAGCATATGAGAAATAATAGCGTGAATGACACTATGTAATTATCTACTGCTTGATCATTCATGCACATACTAATGTACTTAATTTATAAAGGTATAATAATTTGTCAGTATATTAAAATATATTATTGTCTAACTTATTTGAGTAGTTCGAATTACTTTTTCCTCCACTTCCACATATTACAGCCATGCTTATATATTATTTTAATATAGTCATAATTAATAATGTCTCATTGTTTTGCTCAGCTTTGCTAGTCGGCCAGATTAAGATTAATTCTCATGTGCCATCACTTTTATGTTATTCATTAGGTGTTAGATCTGGGGCTTAGAGAGTGGGTTCGAATCCAGGCTGGTCCCTGACCTAAATCTTGGGCCTGACTGGGTTTGAAGTACATTTTGTGAGTTCCAGCTCATGTTAGATGGATAAACATGTTTTGACCGGCACAATATATAGAAGTAAACAGAATATTAGATCCAAGTTAATATATGATAATAATAAGGAAAGTAGTTTATTGTTTAAGGCACGAACGGGATCTTTAGCAACAAGAGAATATACATGTAAATGGAAAAATATGGTTAATTTAGTCTGTAAATTGTGTAAGGAAGGAATAGAAAATATTAGGCATCTGTTAATTGAATGTAAATGATTGAAAACAGAAAGGGTGCAAATAATGAAGTGATGGAAGAATAAATATGAAAAAGTGATTATACAGAAAGTTGATTATTGTTTTTTATGCTGGGTTTGGGAAAAGATAAGGGGGATTTAGATATAAAGGCCATAGCATTGATAAAGATTATGTTGTGGAAATGGGATGGAGCAGAATATAGGAAAACTTAGAGTGGGGAATGGAAAATAAAATGGCTAACAGGTTTCTCTGGGTATAATTGCTGAGAGATTCCTGACTCCATTTAAGGAGAAGCCACATCACATCACATTTTAGAAAGTATATAGTAAAATAATAATTTTTCCCCCTTATATTAGATGTGATATGTTGAACTATTTCCATTATCTATGAGCGAATGTTGAATGTATTAAAATTTTAAACTTTATATTTTTTTTTTTTCTTCAGTATTGTAGTATAACCATTGCTTATAGCTACAATAAAATCTTGGAAATAAGCTTTAGGTATATTGTTAAAATCTTTTTTTTTTTAAATATTTAATGAAAAGAATTTAATTTTATTATATAATGCAAAAAAAAAAAAAACTTTTCTATACATAGAAAAAACAATTGTTTTAGCTTCTTTTTTATATTTCAGGATTTGTTTATCTTTTAATATGGATTTTAATTTTGTTTTGAAACTCTGGATTGTTTTGTTTAATTTTTTAAAAAAAAAAAAAATAGAGAAAATCTTATGTCATTAATCAGTAAATTTATTTATATAAAAATAAATTAAGTGTCTTGCGTTGTTAGCCGAGAGGTATCGCAGCCGCCATGCAAGCAAGTAGTTGGTTGCAGACGGTTGTGGGTTCGCGTCCCGGCCGATGCTATGACATATGAAAAAAAAAAAAATTAAGTAAACATGATATACATGCTCATAAATAATAAGGTGAAATAATATATGTATTCACTTAAGAGTATTGTGGGGCATTGTTTAATCAATGGAGAAAAAAATACTTGAGAAATAATTAAATGGATTGCTGGAGAATGAATTTAAAATGGCACTTAAATAGTGGATATTTAAAAGCTTTAAAATAAAGTAAATAGATAGATTAGCTAAACTAATCTTGATACTTGTTCTACAAACAGAACAAATATCAAAAATTAGAGTCTGACAGCTGAAAAACTGGAAAAGAGAAGAAATTACCAAAAAAATAATGAGCAATAGATGTATATCCATTTTAGATTAATAGGAGCTACTCTAGTTCCTTTCATTATTTTCTAGACTTTGAAATGTGTAATAACCAGATGCAGAGGAAAAGAATTAAGTAAGTGATTCATTATGGAAAGCCTGTAGTCAAAGAAGGAGTATCACATAAGGTATTAAGGATTATCCTGATCACTATTATTTAAAAAGCCTCTAGGCATATATATATGTATATTAATTATTTATTGTTAGAGATGTATTACTAACCACGTTGAATGATTATTAAATTATTATAGTCAAATCATATTCATTTTTATTTAAATTATTTATGTATTTCTAAGCTGAGGAGATTTTTAGTCATGATCATGTCTATTATAATCAATGCTGTCAGGTCAAGATATAACAATTGACATAATCATTGACAAAATCAAAATTTTATATCATAAATTTCTTTGGTTTTTAAAGAGAGCTTAAAAAAAAAAACTACTTATAGAAGAAATAGATGGACAATTTAAATGTGATTAATAATGAGTGTAATTTGATGACTTTGAAGGCTTATTTGATGTTGATTTTTAAAAAAACCCAATTGAGACAATAATTATATTTAAAAATTGGACATCATGCCAGTAATTAATCTGTTTTCTCAAGTAGAGAAATATTTCATAATAAACAATGTTTCTACTGATAGGAAAAAATAACTGTGTTATCTTTTGCTGGTCAAAGGGGTTATAGAGATTGCAAACATTGTGTAATATTAAGAAATCTGAAGATTTTACTTATGATTGTTTTATAAAAAGTTATGTGATTATTTAAATCCCTCCTCTTTCTCAACAACATCATTAGATTGCATTTTTGTGATTGCTGCAGACAATTGGGAATAAAAAATTTTAAATTATTTATATAGATGCATGAAAGTCAGAAAGAGCATGTGGGTATATAGAATCATCTAAATGATGCTCAAATAATTTTTATACACTCTCTGATTAATTACTGTCCCAAAAAAGTCGAAATCGGCTTTCATTGTAAAATTTTTTTTGAATTTGTTAAATTTTGTGCAAGTTGTAATATAATTGACTTTGATTTCAAAACACAGTGTCTGATTAATTAAAGTCCCAAAAAGGCTAAAATTTCTCTTATCTTCTGTTAAAAAAGGAACGTAACTTATTATACCCATACAAACTCAGCCAAAAAAGCCAGTCTCTGATTAATTACTGTCCAGAAAAAGTCTCTAATGTACTATTATTTGCTATTCGAAAATAATGTAATTTTTTATCAACACATACACACAAAAAGCCAGTCTCTGATTAATTACTGTCCCAAAAAGTCGGCTTACATTTTTATATTTAGTTTGAATTTTTTAATTTTATGGAAATCGTAATATAACTTACTTTTATTTCCTATTCCAAAAATAAAGTCAATATAGTTCTATAGAATCACTGGCCCGGGAACATTATATCTATGTGTTTTTACTTAGCATCAACGCCATCAAGCGGCTGCTGACATGATAAAAACACTACCGAAAATCAATTATGATAAAATTCACAAACAATTATTAGATGATTCTGAATTATCCTGTGTTGCCAATTACAGCATAGATATCCCTAAAATTTGTATTAAGGCAATCTAGAAAGTTTTCTAAAGCAGGACAAACTGTCAAAAACCAAACTGATATATTCAAAACTATAAAAGGAATTATTTAGGTGATTAATAATCTAATAAAAAGAAAGGGATAGAAAATTATGTGTTATTGCTGTTTCAAAATTGGCCAACTAGCTAAATATTATAAAGGGGTGGGGGCATGTTTTGCATTTAAAATTATGTGTAGATAAAAACTCCCAAATTATAAAAAATTATAAGAGGGAAGATTACCGCAAATAAAGACAAAAAAAAAATTGTATGTGAATATCACTGAAATTAATAGAAATGAAAAAGTATTGTTTTCAATCAACATTTTCAGTCAGCCTATTAAAATGAGGATTGAAACAGTTCAGATATGCCATTGCCCTGTATGGTTTAATACCATTGTAGAGTGTTAAACTCTAGAGCTGAGGTTCTTGATCGATTCCAGTTCTGACACTTTATGTATCCAAACTTCTGATGAATTCCTCAGCAGTGTGGCTATTCACTTATTTATATTATTTATTTGAACATGTTCTTTTTAATAGAGAGAGTGGGAGAAACCCTAAATGACAAAAATAAAAATGTCCACTAAAATTGAGAAAACATCTTTAAGGGTGTAAATGGAAATTAAATTAAGAGAAAAGGTAAAAATAATGTGAAAGTTAACAATAAAAATCAAAAAAAAAAAAAAATACTGTTGTTCATTATAAAAGATAAAATAAATGTTTTACTTGGAAGGGAATGCTTTGGGCCACTAGAAACTAATTTAACAATAGTCAATGTGAATAGGCATGAGAAAATGAAATTAAAAGTTGATTAAAATGTCACCCATAAAATCAGAATTTTGGGAGTGAAATGAAACTAGTAGAAAAAAAAATACTTAAACTAAATGAGGATTCTAAATGGGCAATGCTCTTATTTTGTTTTCCAAACTCAATGTTTAAATCTAATTTTGTGATGATTGCTATGCAAATGATGTAGTTGGTTTTGCAAATAATGCTTTAGAGCTGCAGGACATTTACAGGAGTTATCAGATGAAAGTAGGACTAAGCATAAATGTTAAAAAGACTAAACTAATGTTTAATGAATTTTTTCAAAATATGAAAATAAGGATTGATTATGATGAGTTAGAAGAAGTTTAACAGCTACAAATACCTTGGTCAGATTATTAATACAGATGGAAACATAATGGATGAAATTAATCATAGAATTAAACTCAGTTGGAGTGCTTTTGGTAGAAATAACTTGATACTAAAAGGAAATATGCCTATGTGTTTGAAAAGGAAAGTTTTTAATAAATGTGTTTTACCAGATCTTACTTATGGATCTGAGACTTGGATACTTAACAGAAGAGCAGTACAGAGACTTCATACCACTTAAAGAAGTATGGAGAGATGCATGTTGGGAGTAACAAAAAGAGATCGAAAACGCAATATATGGGTAAGAAAACAAACAGGTGTTACTGACCTCATTGAAAAAATTAAAAGACTGAAGTGGAATTGGGCTGGACGTATTGCTAGAAGAGATGGTAATAAATGGACAATTGAAATCTTAAACTGGATTCCAAGAGATTGTAAAAGAACCACAAAGAGATCACATGTGAGATGGATGGATGAAATAAAGTGTGCAGGGGCGGTGTGGAGAAGAGAACCTAAAGATCAGAGAAGATGGATTGAACTTGGAGAGACCTTTATCCTGCAGCGAATTGATAATAATGGTTGATGATGATGATGATGACCCATTTTTAAATATGGAAAAAGTTTTTGCTTTGCTGCATAATGTGATGCATTTTGTGAAGCTGGACCTTGATGCAGGCTGTCACTAAATTCTAAAAATTAAACAGATTCTCATTATAACAAGGCACATGGATTTATGACAATGCAATTACCTCTTTTGCAATAATGTCAGAACTGTGCATATTTCAATCAAAAATCGATTTATCAGTTTGATGAAGTATTGATAATAGAAAATAGTGATATTCATTTAAACGATTATATCATTAAGATCTGAGAGAAATTCAATAATTTCTGGGCAACATTAAATCTTATGTTGGCTTATTGTATATACAAATGAATTTAATTTCTTAGATATATTATTTCCGAAACTGAATTTTCTGCCCTGAAAAAGTGAAGGCTGTCAGAGAAATTCGTAAATCTAAAAGTATCAATGAATTTCAAACATATTTGAGACTGGTTAATTATTTTGAATGTTTAAAAATAAGTAAAGTCCATGAAATCAAAAATAGAATTAGAGAGAAATACAAAATATATATTTAAAGAGATAAAAGAATACTCACATTTGTATTATTATTAATCCATTATAATAGCAGTCGGTGGAATTGGTGCATTTATTTATTATTTATCAATCATTAGGGAAGCCAATTATCCATGCTTTCATGACATTTTCAAGGCTGTACTAACTATTTTCAGATCATTAAAAGAAATACTAATTAAAATTCTCAATATAAAAAATTCCACCGCTATAAAATATATACAGAGGAATTTTAAAATTGTAACTAATTATAAGATACCATTAACAATTATTGTCAATGAAAAAACTGTTTCTAAACATTTAAACCTACACATATTGTTTGGGATAGTTAATTTTAAAAATGGACATGTACTATACTACAAAGGCACAAGCATTGGAAGTACAAGTGGAATAGGATTCATTATAAGTAAAAAGTAGAACAGCATTGTGGAGATTGATGATATATCAGACAGAGTCACAAGATGAGTTATTCAACTTAATAGCATATATCAAATGTAGATAATTCAGGTTTATGCTCCAACAACTTCACATTATGATATCAAAGTAGAGGATATTTATATGGATGTACAGAAGGCTTTTGATCAGATGAAACAACATTTTAAAATTGTCTTGGGAGAGTTTAATGCTAGAATCGGTAAACAATTGAAAGATAAAATTGCTGTAGGTAAATTTGATTATGGTTATAAAAATGAGAGACGTCATAGACTTATGGAGTTTGCAGAAAAAGAAAAACTTTATGTTATGAATTCTTTTTTTGAGAAAAGTGTTAAACAGAAAGGGTCATCGAAGTGTCCAAATGAAGATATGGCAGAATTGGATTATATTTTAACTATCAGAAAATATCCATTTTGTACTTAAATAGCATCTTGCATGTTTAGCAAAAAAAGATTATAAATTTATAAATCATTTGACTTGCAAAGCATGCATTGACATTTATGATTAGAGCTGAATGTTGAAACCATTCTCAGCAAGTCAAATGTTTTATAAATTTGTAATCTTTTTGTTAAAGATACAAAATTCTGTTTAAATATAAAATTTTATGTAAATAAGAAAAGAAGTAAAGAACATCGAATAGTAGAAAATATTTCAAGATTGTAATGTTCATAAAAAATGTGTTCAAGAGTTCTATCAAGAATTATACAGTAATTTTAAATAAAGAAGTGAGACATGCAATTAAATTTATGAAGAAGGGAAAAACTCCAAGTAATGATGGAATTCTAATAAAATTGAACAGTAGAAAGATAGGATAGTGGAAATAATGAAACAGCTTTTATTAAAATCATCAGAGCAGATAAATATATCTATAATGATTACAATATTTTTTTATAATGGAGATTGTTATGTATGTACTAAGGAATAACTCTAAATGTAGCAAAGATAAAATTAGAGTACCAGTGGAAAATAAATGAAAAAATAAATTGGATAAATATTGTATGACTTTGAAAAAAAATATAAAAGATTTTGATTAATGTTGATTAAGGAGTAATCTAATAAAGTAAAAAAAAAATGGCAAATATGATTTTGGGTAAGAGTACTAATATTAAACACAATAGAATACTTAGATTTATCAAAAATGTAAAAAGAAAAAAAAATAGAGAAATTATTTAAATAAAAGAAAGTTGATTAATTTTTAGAAGAGAATCAAATTAAATAAGCAAGTAATAAATATGGAAGGAAATGAAGCACAATATTTTGGAAGTATTTGAAAAATATGAATATACTTAAAAGAGAAATTGTATTTTTGAATAATGAAGAATGATAATTTAGCTATGGAGCAATGGTATAAGTGATTTTAAATATTTATGTAATGAATATAGAAAAAATTAGATATGAGAAAACATGATTACAATTATAAAGATGAATAATAAAGGAACTGTTAAAATAAAGAGAATGAATCATTCAAAAAAAAAAATTGAAAATGAAAAATCATGAATTTTGTTTTTAATTCATTTTGTAATTCACAAGCTTATTTCCAAAATCTCCATTGTTATCTACAATTACTGCATTATTCAATACTTAGATTCAATGTATAATGAACATAATTTCAGTGTTTTATTTGTAATGTTTTAGCTTTTTGCAATAGTTGAAAAATAAATAAATAGTTGGGGGGGGGGGGGAGGCATAAAGAGAACGATTCAGAAATGTATTAAACCTGTGCAATGTTTAGATGGTAATTTATATATGATTGAAACAATAATTTTTTTTTTAACTTTTGTGACATCTATTATAAGCTTGAGTATAAAACAATAATAAATTTGGAATTGGATAATGATAAAAATATCTTTTAAACTAAATTTGTTGTGTGGCCAAAAATAATGCTATAAAAATAGTATAAAAATTTATTTCAAATTTTAAGGAGTAATTATAGGTTTAAAAACCTAACAGAATTTTGAGCTTTATTGGCTTAGAGTTGCCAGGCTTCAATAAAGTAGAAACTTGTTTTATTATTGTTTTATTGCAAATAAAATAAAAATTTGAAATTAGTGTAACTACTTTTTCAAAAACAAGCAATTTAATAGTTGTCAAAAAATAAAATATATATGAGAAATATTTTTTTTAAAGAATTTCTAACAAAAAGTAATAAATATATGTATTATCTATTAATAATAATATATGTGTAGCTTAAGCTAGCACTTAAAACCTTTCTATATTATTGATTTTGCTGATTTAGTGAAGATATAGTAATAATTTAACTATACATCCTCTCTTTTTTATTCTTCTTCTCTGTTTTTAAAGTATTCATATGTAATTGATAGATTAAACAAATATTAAATAATAAACTTAATTTTAATATCATGCTAAACATTTTTTATGTCGTTATAACAGAGTAATCAAAAAATCTTTTGAGTGTTTTTTCCTAATTAAATAAATATATTCAAAGAACTCTTATGCTATAATTTTGTTTTGTTTTTATTAAGGAAAAAAAATACAGGTGACTGATCACCCGCTACATGATGTAAATACATTTGTTGAAAGAAATCTTTAGATCGTATCACAGTCAATAACCCTAGTCTTCTCCATTGATTCATAAGAGTCTTTGAATTGCAAAGTCTTTTAATTCACAGATCCTTAGAACTTCATTTTTATATTGCCATATCTTTGTATAAACCACATCTATCAATTCATACTTTAAACTGTTTCTGAATTTCCAACGCCTTTCTGTTCAGAGTCTTCTTCAAAATTTTCCTCTTGCGAGCTTATTTCTTCATCATCTGTGATTTATTCCCTTTCATCAGTACACATCTTATTTGTTGATGCTAATTGGGTTCTGCTTCCTATGATTGAATTTTAGGTCTTGCTTAGTAATCAAGAATTCAGTTGTATAATCTGAACGTTTGTTGTTAAACTTCGGAATGTTCTCAATAATTATTGCTTGAAAAAGGATAAGTTGCAGCTTCAATGTCTCTGTTTAGATCTAAAACATCATTTGTACTAGTTTTGTCTTTGAATTATTATTTTTTTGCTCATGAATTACTTTGTTGTAATTCTGTGTTGATTTGAAAAAAATATATATATTTTTTTTAATTTTTGAGGCCCCCAATCCACCAGAAGTGGGCTCATAACTTCTATTCTGATCATCAGAGAAACCCATTTACATAACTGGACTGATAGAAACTGTCACTTATTCTTGAGTGAAAACTGTTCTAAAATGTCTTATAAAGATGAAAAAACAGTAAAACAAGTGTTCACTTACATCTTTGTAAACCTTTTTTCTATGAATCCAAAATTGGACTATGACTTGGGTGAATAAAACAGGGAGCCTGTAACAGTGAAAACTGGAGTCCCAGGCTCCCTCTAGTAAACTACTCTATGCTATAGTTGATCTTCAAAAACATTAATTGCTACATTAAAAATGCAATTCTGTTTTTTTTTTCCACTTATTTTCATAATGTTCTACATTTGTGACTTAACAATTAATTTTTTTGAAGATCTACTATAGCATAAAATATTTTCAATCACATATTTATTTGATTCCAGAGAAAATACTGTCAATTATAAAATTTCTATAGCAATAATGTTAATAATATTTAAGATCAATAAAACTAATTGACATTTTTTAATGTATAAAGTATTTAGATATTTACAGTAAATGTAATATATAATAAAAGAAACTGAGATTAATTTTATAAATTTTAATAAATCAAAAATAAAATCCACAAGTAAATGTTAGTTATAGCTAGCATATGGTGTATATACCATTCCCAGTATCATTCCATTATGTGGTTAAAATTTAAATTTAAATTATTAGCTAGTTAACAAAATAGTAACAATTAAATGTTATTTAGCCAATCTTCTATAACATATACATTTACATGTTTAAACTGTTTATTCATTAATTATCTGATGTTGTGAAATATGTCTCCTTGATTTGTCTTTTTCTTGAAAATTTCCATACAAAATGAAAACACTTGATCTTTTTACGTCATTAGTATCTCATAGTTTTTAAAAAATATTTCATGTTCATGTACTATCTTTTTAATATATATTTAAATATTGTTATGTAAAATTGTACACCACAATGAGCCTAATTGGTTCATCAAAATGCCTCTTAAATCAAAAATCTTGACTTATTAATTATAATGAATTTCTGTGGGGTGGGGGGGAGAGATTTGCTTCACATTCAAAATAAATAAAAATCTGATGAATAAATAAATGTTTTGTTAAGCATATTAATATATATAAAAAAGATATACTGCCTAAAAACATTTCAATCGTTCAATTTTTAAAAAAAGAAATTATAATTTTTTCATCGATGCTTTGTCAGATTGCTTCTTACATAGCCAGAGAATGATATTTTTTGAATCCCGATTAGTTAAATTAAAATAAAATATGTTGAAGAAAAAAAATTATTAGTGTACATTTTAAAATTTATTTTTGGTGCATTTTATGTTCTGTTATCAAAGTTTTTATTTTTTGTAATATCTAACCAATAAAACTAAATATTTTTTTTAGAAATATTAATTTTTTAAAGCAATAGTTTATGATTTATTTTATATAACTGCTGCCAAAATTTAAATAAAACTTAGATAAAAAAAAATGTAATGTCTAGTTAATTGCTGCATAATAATGTAAATGATTACATCTTTTTTTCTTACCAATACTATATTTTTTTATATTTACAATAAAAGTTGCCATTATGTTGAATGTATCAGAAACAAATTACAAGATTATTGATCTAAAAATTGAGCAATTAAAGAATATTTTTAATTTATGTTTAATAATCTTTGATCATGAAAATTTAAAAATGCATAAAAGAAATATGCATATCAGACTGATATTGGAAGTAATCTCTTTTTTTCAATCAGCAGTCTATATGAAAAAATTTTGAGAATGGATTTGGATTTGATTGCCATATTATTTCATAGTTAAATGATTTTGAGAAAAATATTGAAAATTTATTATTAATAAAGTTTAAATGTTTATATTAGATGTTATAGAATTATATGGATCAATAAATAGAAAAGCATTCTTATGTTTAAACATTAAAGATATATTGACATTTATTGATTAAAATTTAATAACAATATTTGAAACTCACACATAAAATTATAACAGCTGATCCATGAGTATACTAGTGTCAGTTTTTGTTTGAATTGCTACATTTTATTGTGATCATATAAGGAAATTCTAAAAAAGTTTTTTTAAGATTGGTATTAAATATTATTTTAGATATGTGGATGATGTGTTTATTGTTGGAGTTTTGATTATGATTAAACATTTGAAAAATAAATTAAATGAAATTAAGAGATTGGAAAATGGACATTTAATTGTGAAAATATGGAAACTAATAAAATTGAATGTAAAATCCTTATAAACTCTTAATAATTGGCAGATTTATTGATTTTTTTCCCAAAGATTCCTATTACTTGTAAATTGGTTTGGTTTAGAATACTTTTATTTAGGTATAAAATACTATATAATTATCAATGTCATTAAATATCTAACACTGACATATATGCTACAGAATTATTTTTTAAATTAAATTTTGAATATAAAAACAAAGCTGTTTAAACACATTAAATAATTTTACAAAGGAATGAAGAAAGAAATGAAAAAAATTGTTCTGCTACTTTATGTAAGTAAGAGTGTGTGGAATGATTACATCAGTTGTTTAATATGGCTTTTACTGCAACATCATTAATTAAAAAAATACTACTAACAAAATCAATAAATGTAAAATTATATAAATATTTAACACAGAATAAGATGGACCTTTGTGTACAGTACTGATCATCATCAATTCATACCTAATATTTAGATTTACAATTAATTACTTGCTACAATAATCTTTAAAAAAAAAATTGAAATTTTTTTAAAAACATACACCATTTTTTTTAATGGTGATTATTTTGTAAAATTGATGATGTCACAAAATAGTCACTTCATTAAAGCTACATCAGTGAATAATATGATGACCTTCATACTAATATTAATTCATTATACAGTAAATACAATTAATATTCTTGTCTAATTATCATCCAGCATCCTTGAAAGACAATCAGTGCTTTCATTCATTATATATCCGAAATAAAGAAAATTTTAATTGTTAACAACTACAAAAACAATAAAATAATTTCATTCAGTTCAATACATAATCAAAAACATACTTTGATAACATAGAATAATAAAATGCATTAATAAATTTTAAAATATGTAACATTAGTAAAATATATTTATTCAATAAAGTTTGATTTAAAATTCTTATGAATGTTATTTTACCTTCAGCTAAAAATATAGCCATCATAATTATAAAATATGGTGATCATAATTGTAAATTATTTTGAAAACAAAAAGATTTTAGGTATTGTGCAATAAATAATAACTTTTTTATGATCAAAGATTACTAAACATATTTTGAAAATTTCATTTATTTCTTCAATTTTAAATTAATAATCTCATAATTTATTTCTGACATATTTAAGACAATACAATGATGAATTTTATAATAACTAAAAAAATACAGTAATGACAAAATAATAATAATAATTATTATTTACGTCATTAAAAGTATAGCAACCAACTGTATATTACACTCTTTATCTAATTTTGATTTAATTTCAATTGCATTTATATAAAATAAATTATTATGAATAATATTTGGTACTCATTACTTTGCCTGCAGTTAAAAATAAAATGATCATAATGTAAAATATGCTCATCATAATTCTATGTTATTATGAGAAAAAATGATTTCATGTATTATGCAATTAATTTAGTACTTTATTTAATTAAGATCTAGATAATCTTTTTATAAATTTTATTCTCAATTTATGAGCCAAAAAATTGTCATAACAATTTATATCCCAATTTAATTTGTTTTTAGCAACTTTTTCTCTATAATGCACCTAATCTAATTATCATAAAATATTTTTTTTTTATTAATTTGTTTGTATTAAGTGTTGTCAAAAGTTAAATTAGAACATATGAATGAGATTTTGAATATCACTTTATTATAATCTGCATGTGCATTATGTGCTCTTTCAATAGTTGCAATTATTTGTATTTTATAAATAATAGCTTGTTTTTTAATGTATTATAATGGAACCCGCTACCCCAAAGTTGATGGTGCCAGATATACTGGAACCACAGTGTACACCATACAATGATGCAGTTATGACTAAGTAGTTGGATGATTTAGATGAAATGTATCCACCAACCTACAACAAGTCATATCCAAAATTCATGATTCAATGACACATTTTGGTGCATCAGATGTTACAAAATCAAGAATGACATATAATAAAGGGAGCACATCTCACTACTGTCAGACCTAGGTCTTCAAATAGTATGCTAAAGATGTCACAATGAAATGCCCAGTTCCAAGTCACATCTACTTTCAATATACTAACTTATAATTTACTAACAATATTTCAATGTAACTTAGACCAGTCATTACATCTCCCTTTTTAGGCCCCATTACATCATGGAATTCGAACTCAGGGAGTTCTTACAATCAGCTCTCTTCAGGGATGGACCTACTCAATTATAAATCCAATATACCTATATATAAGCATAGATATAGAAAAATACTGATGATGATCAATTATTTATATGAGCAATACATAATGATGATAATGATCATCAAACTTTTAATAGTGTAAATTCATAATGTGATGATGATGATCAACATCTAATGGTATCAATGCACAGTGATGATGGTGATGATCAAACAGATAGATTGATTTAAACAACTTAATTTATTAACAACATATAAAAATATTTACAAACAAAAAAATAAATATTCTATTATCAAGAATGGTTTTTCTATCATCTTGATGTCATTCAACAGAAACAAAATAATTTTAAAGTATACTATATACAAAATTATACTATATAATTTATCAAATATGTACATAAAACAAAATAAAGAAAAGCACAATGAAAGTTCACTAATTATAAAACTACCCCATTAAAATAGTTACTATAATCGTTTTAGGCTAGGATAAGTATATTATAATTCTAACTGCCCCACTCCCCTTTATTTGTATGCGAGTCATGGTAGAAATTAATGACAGGTAAAGACCATTCATTCAGTGAGTTAATTATGCATTCAGAATAAAACAAAATTACAAGTAAATATTAGTAAATTAGTTAGTCTTATTGTCTTAAAGTCTTGCCCTCGATGTTAAATATATATATAAAAAAACCTTACTTGAGATGAGGTCACCTTGATGGATTAATGTAGAGAGGAATCTGAAAATTTACTTTTATTAAAAAAAAATTACATATTAATGGTAGTGAATTCCTTTTTTTAAAATATTTCAGCAAATGATATCTATCCATCCACTGGTTCTACTTTTCAATTGTAGGTGATCGAATTTGAAAAACGAATTTTAAATACACAATAAATAAAAAAAATACAATATATAAACTTTCAAATAAAAATGACAAAAGCAAAAAAAAAATAATCATCATGTGAATAAGATATATAATTTACCTTGAGTAAAGCAAGCACTCAGTCCAAAAAATGTTAATATCCATTTCAACTCTGTTGTTATTTATATATCTCATGCTCCTTGATTGAAACAAACACATATGAAATATCTTTCCTGACCAGATGAATCCTTGGAAAATGGCTGCACACCAGCATTCTTGAGATAGACATTCAAATAAAAAATTTTATAATTTCATCATTCCATAATTTTCTAATGACATCGAAGTTAGCTGGAAAGACCACAGCATTGGCTTCTCTACCCCAAATACATTATAATGTTGCCTTTATTATAAACTATATTTTCAAATATCAGCCTTTTAAGCTAATTGTGCATATGCTTTGCGAGTGTTAATAATAAATGAATACTTTCTCACTAATACAAGGTATAGCATTTATGCAGGAATAAAAGGAATCCTCTTATTCCTACGACTCAAATGCTTATATATGAGCAAATCTGAAGCACTGGCAAGTAAAGTGTGAGGATGGAACCGTCACTTTAAATTGCATTAAATGCTATATCTTGTATTGGTGAGAAAGTATTCATTTATTATTAACACTCGCAAAGTGTATGCACAATTAGCTTAAAAGGCTGATATTTGAATGTATACAATTGTAAACATACGCTATATAAAATAAATGCTTATAAACTATATTTATAACTTGGCTTACTATATATATATATAATTAGCTTTTAAAGAAAACAGTCAATTTCTAGTAGTTTCAGAGCTCCTTTGCATTATTTTTATTACAATGAATTTTATCTCGCAGAATAAATCAATTCACTAGTTCAAATTACAGTTTAACTTCTTGAAACTAATATTAAAATTTTACTGTTTCTTTTTTTTAGATGCTAAAAAGTTTCTTTTATTTTAAAAGAAATAAAAACAACTTTTTGCTGTCGGTTTAATTCCAGATTTTTCTTTTTTAAAAAACCCGCATGCTATTCTGCTGCTAATATTTCCAGTAAAGAAAAACATTGCCTTGTCACGTGTTTGGTAAAAAAAAAACCTATTTTTACAACTTGATAAATAAACAAAATAATAAAATATTATTTTTATCATTATTTTTCACTATTTCAAACCCGATCATTTATACAACAATATTGACCTCCTATAAATTTTAATTTTTTATTTGTCTTATAAGTCATTCAATTAGTATTTTTAATTAATGATATTAATGAATTAAAAAAATAGAAAAACAATTAATTTCTACCAATTAACGAACTGATTAATTTATATGCATATATATATATTTCATGTGCATAGCAAATTCGTTTGCTTTCTGATAATAGATAAAAAACAATAATTAACTTCTCAAACATATTAGTTTATAGGTATGTTTACATGTGTATATACTATATCTATATAAGGAAGTATATCAGATATTTTATTTCAAACACATTAGTTTATCTGTATGTTTATATATGTGTATACATTTGTATAAGCAAGTAGATAAGATATTTACTTTCCTACCACTTGGTCTGAATTCAAATATTGAAAAAGAATGTGGGACAGGTTACAGGCCAGTTGTAAGCCATCTCTTACAACACACCTTTCCTAAACACGTAAAATTTTAAACTAGCTTTCAAATTTTAGTTCTCGTAAGTACGACAAGTATGTACGATTATTTTGGATTTGGTGAAGGGTTGCTACATTAATTACCTCACTTTCTAACTTTTTTTTTTCTCTCTCTCTCTCTTTTTTTTAACAGCTGGTTTTGTGAAGTTCAAATAGTGTGCTGGATTAGAGCTTTGATGGTAGATACTTGGGGCATAACCAAGAATGTGTCTCTGTTACAGAAGGCACATGAAATCATTTATTTGCTACCCTTTTCCATGCTCCTTTGAGGCTTATTGGACTTAGCCTCTAGATGTTCCCATACTTGCATTTATGCATTACTTGGGAAATGCTTTCATCAAACTTAATATCCCTAATCCTGTACTATATATATGCGTTTATACACATATACATATTTTTTTTTATTATACATTGCACTTTCTATTATCGCAAAGTTTACCCTTTTTTTTTTATTTATAATCTCAGCTATGATAAAAATAATTTCCTGATATTATCCTGCATTATTACTAACATCGAAAATAAGGTTTTAAGATACGAGCATTATACGTGCCACGGATCTCTCCTCCTTGATTTACCCACAATGCATTGGGACCTGACTGCTTAACTATGGTTCATGGTCCCTCATACATATTACTAAACTTATAATATTTACCTTCCTGCGGTCCTACTAGAATGCGGAGTTTCTATTATCCCTCTGTCTCCAATTCTGAATTCATATCTAGACCTTGCATTCTGATTTCTATGATCTAACTTCATAGTAAATTGCTCTCAAGCTTGCAAAATATCCTATTATTTAATTATTATAATTCTCGTGGCTACATGTTTATATCTATTGTAATCATAACTATTTGAAAACACTCTATAAGAAATGTTAAATAAATTTAGTACTCAATCTAAGTCTTCTATTAGCTTAAAACTTAGGTTCATTTAAATGAGTGAGTGGGTTATCATTCTACACTTAAAGAATAACAATAAAAAAAATCTAAGGTTTTATATAATAAATGTCATTTATGACATATCATTGGACAGATTTTTTTTTCTGTCAGTATCTATCATTGTCCATATTTCTCTACATACACTACAAAATCATTGTCTATTTACAAAATCATAATGAATTCAATTCTTATTCCATAATTTTTTTTATGTTCCAGTGGTCTGCAATCTTTGAAGGTCCATCCCTAACATAAGTTTTTTTCTTTTAAACATTGTTATTCACATGCCTAATGTATGTGGATGGGCCTTCGTACATATTGCATAACTTGTGAAACTGTGTATCTGTTCGATTAATGGACCACAACATAATGGTTTGCCTTTCCATCTTGGGATTCTTCATACCCAGTTCATCATCAGGATCATAAAGAAGTTTATACTTCCACAAAGCATGACTAAGATGATCAAACATATAAGTTTTGACTACATACTCAAATTTAATTCTTTTGAAGATGTGCTTATCCCTTGAAATGGCTTCTTGAGCTAACAATGCTTCATTTTTGGAACAATCATCATGACTATAGGGTTTGAATCGATGGTTTTCTTTAATCTTACAGCAGTGTTTCTTCAAATCACTCTGAGTTCCTTTGATGTATGGTTTAACCATTTCCACACTTCTTGTGGATGGAATCACTGTGTGAGCATTAGTGTCACCTCGATTCATCTTCGGCATCAACAAATCTAATTAAGGCTTGAAGGAATAATTCTCAATGCCATTTTCACAGAACTGTAACATCTGATCAGTGTAAAATTCGGCATCAAGTGAGACTTCTGCAACATAAGAATGTCTGGTACCTTGAGAGGATTCAAAAATGAAACCACGCAAATCATTTCGTAAGCTAATAGCTTGTCATCGTTTGTTTAATCTGGAAATTATAATCTCATCATTTTCTTTACAGGTAATAGACCACTTTCCAATATGTGGAATCAGATGAGAATAGAATAGGTTGACTAAAAGTGTCAAGCTTATCTTGATTGCGTGTACTCTCTAATTTTTTTAAAAACTGTTTGCCAGCTTCAAAACCATCTGAGGCATCCATGAAACTACCACCAGGATACATCGTAATAAATTTTCTATTTATAAGAAACCTAAAACAACCAATATCACCATCAGATAATTCTAAAATTGCTACATCACTCCAAATATAAAGGTGATGTTGATTATATTACACTTACAATCGGGTTTACCCAACAATATTTTTTTTCCATCTTTATTCATAAATTCTTCTGCTGCTTCTTTATCTAATACTGAAGTGGTTATTGAGATGTTGTCTTAAGACATGTTTCATTTCCATGGAATTTGTTTGTGGGGTTAGTAATGTAGTAATTAGATTATTCTGATCTATATTCAGTATTATCTCTCCCAAACTCAGATTTATAGGATGCTCTTCAATCTCATCTTTGGAGACCTGAGATATCCAACCAACAGAAAATTCAGCATCAAGTAAAGTTTTACCAATAAAAGGACATTTAGTGCCATCATTGGATTCAACTTCTTTATCCCATGCACTCGAAAAATGATTCAATTTGGTATGAATGGCTAGAATTTCCTCTTTGATTTCACTTTCATGCTTTTCTTGATTCTTTTTTATCTCAGCCCTGAAAGTTTCCTGTGTCTTATAAATTTCTTTCAGTTTCCTGTCTAGCTGAATCACAATACCATCTGTCAAGACTGTATACCGGTCACCACCTTGTATAATCCTTTCATCCATCTTTTCTTTCATTCTATCTATCCCTTGTTTTAATTCAACACCATCTTTTTGTACTTTTCCCAACCCTAAAGATAATTGTCCCATATTCTCGATCAATTTATTCTCAACTCCCTCTATTTTTGCTTTCGTCCCTACTTCTACCTTATTCACATTACTTTTCCATTCTTCTCTCAAAAGAGACATCTTTTCTTTCAGTTCTGTTTCCAACTTGCTCACATCATCTCTGGTTGTTATACTCTCTAACTTCACAGTCATATCTTCCCTCATGGCATCAATTTTACTACACATGCTAATGTTTATCTTTGTCTCCATGCTATTTATGCTGGATTCAATATTAGCATTGATTTTTACCTCCATACTATCCATCTTACTGTTTAGATCACTATTCATACCATTCATGTTTGATTCAAAACTGTCCATTTTTTATACATGCCATTGATATCAGTTTTCATACTATTGATATCAGTTTTAGTTGCCATTTCTGCTTTCATGCTGTTCATATTTTTATCCATTTTTGCTTCCATGCTGTTCATATTTTTATCCATTTTTACCATCATTTCTGCTCTCATTTCTCGAAGCATTTGCATGATGGTCATATTTTCAGTTTCATGTTCTACTTTATCTCCAGATGTTTGAATGATCTCGTCAGTAGGGACTTCTTGTCTTTGAAAACCTCTCTGGCTTTCTCCCTGTTTCTGTGATTCATTCTCTTCCATCAGAGATCCCCCAGGAGTTTGGATCGATAAAGACCCCCTCCCCATTACTATTATCAATATCACTTTCCCCTTCAACAACACTAGTATCTAACATTTCTTCCATAGTCTTTATACTTTTACTTGTTAATATTAATCCACTTCTTAATAACATCTAAATAATTATTCAAAAAAAAACTTTATACTTACAAATATCAGTATCAGAATAACCAATTCATGTCATTATTTATCTATTTACTGTCTATTTTTTTAACTGGTATTTAAGCTTGCCTAATCCCTCTATTCTTAATTTGACTTATTAATTCTTTATTTACAAGTTGATCTCTATTTGTTCACCTCATCACATGTTGCATTCATCACTTACTTTTAATGTGAATTTTAAATTTCTAAAAAAAAATTGATATATCTCTTCATCATCATTCCCATTGAATATATACTTTGGTGTTATATAACAGAATATGTCCAATATGGATTTAAGATTTAAAGCTTAAGGGTAAAATAAAATAAAATATTCAAAAAAAATTTTTTTTTTAAATTCCAGTCCAATGGCTGAACCTCCTTTGCATCTAAACTATGTTTGAGCCTAAACTGGGCGCCAGGTATACCGGACATCCGTACACAGATGTCCAAGCCTGAAAATACACTTGAATTACCTCTATCAATTGTAATATCTTCATGCCAAACACGTGCGCCAGATATAATGTTACCCGCTATCCCAAAGTTGATGGTGCCAGATATACTGGAACCACAGGGTACACCATACAATGATGCAAATACGACTAAGTAGTTGGATGATTTAGATGAAATGTGTCCACCAACCTACAACAAGTCATATCCAAAATTCATGATTCAATGACACATTTGGGTGCATCAGATGTTACAAAATCAAGAATGACATATAATAAAGGGAGCACATCTCACTACTGTCAGACTTAGGTCTTCAAATAGGATGCTAAAGATGTCACAATGAAATCCCAGTTCCAAGTCAAATCTACTTTCAATGTACTAACTTATAATTTACTAACAATATTTCAATGTAACTTAGACCAGTGCCCTTTTTAGGCCCCATTACACCACGGAATTCGAACTCAGGGAGGTCTTACAATCAGCTCTCTTCAGGGATGGACCTACTCAATTATAAACCCAATATACCTATATATAAGCGTAGATGTAGAAAAATACTGATGATGATCAATTATTTATATGAGCAATACATAATGATGACAATGATCATCAAACTTTTAATAGTGTAAATTCATAATGTGATGATGATGGTCAACATCTAATGGTGGCGATGATCAAACAGAGATCCGATTGATTTAAACAACTTAATTTATTAACAACATATAAAAGTATTTACAAACAAAAAAATAATAATAAATAGATAAATATTCGATTATCAAGAATGGTTTTTCTATCATCTTGATGTCATTCAACAGAAACAAAATAATTCTAAAGTATACTATATGCAAAATTATACTATATAATTTATCAAATATGTACATAAAATAAAGAAAAGCACAATGAAAGTTCACTAATTATAAAACTACCTGTTTAAAATAGTTATTATAATCTTTTTAGGCTAGGGTAAGCATATTATAATTCTAACTGCCCACTCCCCTTTATTTGTATGCAAGTCATGGTAGAAATTAATGACAGGTAAAGACTATTCATTCAGTGAGTTAATTATGCATTCAGAATAAAACAAAATTTCAAGTAAATATTAGTAAATTATTTAGTCTTATTGTCTTAAAGTCTTGCCCTCAATGTTAAATATATATTTTAAAAAAAACCTTACTTGAGATGAGGTCACCTTGATGGATTAATGTAGAGAGGAATCTGAAAATTTACTTTTATTTAAAAAAAATTACATATTAATGGTAGTGAATTTCTTTTTTTTAAATATTTCAACATATGATATCTATCCATCCACTGGTTCTACTTTTCAATTGTAGGTGATCAAATTTGAAAAATGAATTTTAAATAAACAATAAAAAAAAAATTTACAATATATAAACTTTCAAATAAAAATGACAAAAGCAAAAAAAAATAATCATCACATGAATAAGATATATAATTTAGCTTGAGTAAAGCAAGCACTCAGTCCAAAAAATGTCAATATCCATGGCAACTCTGTTGTTATTTATATATCTCATGCTCCTTGATTGAAACAAACGTGTATGAAATATCTTTCCTGACCAGATGAATCCATGGAAAATGGCTGCGCACCAGCATTTTTGAGATAGACATTCAAATGAAAAATTGTATAATTTCATCATTCCATAATTTCCTAATGACATCGAAGTTAGCTGGAAAGACCACAGCATTGGCTTTCTATCCCAAATACATTATAATGTTGCCTTTATTAGAAACTATATTTATAACTTGGCTTACTTATATATATAATTAGCTTTTAAAGAAAACAGTCAATTTCTAGTAGTTTCAGAGCTCCTTTACATTATTTTTATTATAATGAATTTTATCTCGCAGAATAAATCAATTCACTAGTTCAAATTACAGTTTAACTTCTTGAAACTAATATTAAAATTTTACTGTTTCTTTTTTTTTTTTTAGATGCCATAAAGTTTCTTTTTTTTTTTTTAAAAGAAATAAAAACTTAACTTTTTGCTGTCAGTTTAATTCCAGATTTTTCTTTTTTAAAAAACCCAAACGTTATTCTGCTGCTAATTTTTCCAATAAAGAGAAACGCTGCCTTGTCACGTGTTTGGTAAAAAAACCTATGTTTGCAACTTGATAAATAAACAAAATAATAAAATATTATTTTTATCATTATTTTTCACTATTTCAAACCCGATCATTTATACAACGATATTGACTTCATATAAATTTTATTTTTTTATTTGTCTTATAAGTCTGTCAATTAGTATTTTTAATTAATGATATTAATGAATTAAAAAAAATAGAAAAACAATTAATTTCTACCAATTAATGAACAGATTAATTTATATGCATACACCTGGGTCTCGTTTTACGCAATAGATAGGTTCCCGAGAAAACACGCGCAAACGAAATTGCGCAAAAATAGATGCAACTTACACTGAAAAGGGGGGGGGTGCAGTCTGTGATTTTTCAAAATTCGCATAAAAGCAAAGCACCAACGTAAAATTTCACGCAAAAAAAAATAAGGAAATAAAATATGACTAATAAATTTCAAATTTGAAAAAAATTGATACAAGACAAACTTTTTTTAACTATAATATTTAATTTTATTCAAAATAATATATTTTTATGCATAATTTACAGTACAGTAATTTACATTTTTTTATATACGTTTTAATTATTATTGCTATTTGCCGAAAACCATGTTCGTTTGCAAACAACTAGCGCCAACTTCACACTCATGTTGTGTCAATGGTTTTCTGGTGACAATGTAATTAGTAATTAATCTTTGAGACAATGATTTTGTTAATTGTTTATGAAACTAACAACTAAAAATTAAATTCTTATTTTTGTCTTTAATTTTCAATTCCATTTAAAAATCAGATTTTAATTGTCAAATTTAATTGTGCCCACTGCTATTACTGACCTTTTAAAAATAAACTTGTGGACACTAAATGATTAATAATTGACTATGTTATTTTTTAACAAGCAAAAACAGAATGTGATTTAAAATGCAAAATTAACACACACAATGTTTGAACAAATTTACATTATAATCTTGTAATAGTGTGTGTATACATAAAATGTGAAAATCATGATTTTAATTTCATTATTGCATAAAATCTTACTATTATAAATTAGCACTGAAAATATTGAAATTACTAAGATGAAAGTCGAATTCCAATAATGTGCTATTACTTTCAATATAACGTAAGTGCGCGAAATTTATTACTTAAAGTAATAGCGCATTATCGGAAATCGATTTTCGGTGAAACACGAATTGCGTAACTTTAAAATCGTGTTAAATAAGTCCGCATAAAAAGAGACCCAGGTGTATATATATTTCATGTGTATAGCAAATTTGTTTGCTTTCTGATAATAGATAAAAAACAATAATTAACTTCTCAAACATATTAGTTTATAGGTATGTTTACATGTGTATATCCTATATATATATATATATATATATATATAAGCAAGTATATCAGATATTTTATTTCAAACACATTAGTTTATCTGTATGTTTATATATGTATATACATTTGTATAAGCAAGTAGATAAGATATTTACTTTCCTACTACTTGGTCTGAATTCAAATATTGAAAAAGAAAGTGGGACAGGTGTGTAGGCCAGTTGTAAGCCATCTCTTACAGTATAAATTATATTACTTTAAAATAAATTTATTAAAGAACTATATTTTTTAATATTATGAATGAGTGACATTAAATCGTCATTTAACTATGATATAAAATTATAAATTATGACAATATAGAGCTCATGGAACCAATTTCAAGGGAACTGTTTCAGCAATTGTGGAAGCCCTGAAATCACTATCCCACAAGTCAGAATCAGTTAGGATCTTATTTTTATTTAACAGAATTTACTTGAAGTATGAGAGGTAAAATGTCCATGATTATTAAATGTGATGCTTTTTATAATAAATTAATACACTCATATAATTATATTTTGGTTAAATAAAAATTATAATCAATTCTTTTTTTTTTTTACAAACTCTACAATTAATATATAATCAACCATGTCATTAATACATTATAATTATATATTATCTCTTAATATTGTGAATATGTTCATTCAACTCTATTAGTTAAATTTTTAACTAAAATATAAAATGTTATATAATTAAAAAAATTTAAACTGCTTAAGTAAAACATTGGAGCTTATTTTGATTTAAGTTTAGGGATGTTGTGATTTAATACAGCTGAAGGATTCCCTTGAAACTAGTTCTGTTTTACAATTCAGAATTAGTTATATCTTAATTAAATAATGAACTAATAGAAGATAAAAAAATCTCATTCATAACAAAAGAGATAACTTTATAATGTAGCTATTACATTAGTTTTATATTCTATAATTGTTTAATTACATTGATTGGTCATAAACAAAATGAATTTAATTAAGTTTCCACTTGACTAGAATAATTTGTCTATGTGCTTGTTAATTGTGTATAAGAATTTCATTGGTAAAATAATATTTTTACTTTTTTTTTTAATTGGAAGATTTGTAAAAAAAAAATAAAATAATTATAATTTTTACCTATCAAGAACATAATATGCTTGTTAAGTGTAAATAGCATCAGATTTGATAATTATATGTTTTTATCTTTTACTCTTTGATATAAAGCAAATGGCACTGCTTAATACAAATAAGATTCAAATCTATTCTAATTTGTAAATATTGATGTTTAGGACTTGGTGCAATTTATGAAGAAAAAAAATTCTGATCCTGGCCATGCATGTTTTGAATTATTTGTATTTTAGAATTCAGACATATAATATCTAGTGAAACATTACATGTGCATACTATAAAATTAGATTTTTATTGTCTACTTATTAACTGAATTTTCCATTTAAAAAGAAATAATAGTGTTAATAATAAACTAGTATTCCATTTATATTTTTTTTTTTTTTGATCTTAAGTGTTTTTGTCTAATTAAATAAATTTATTAAATAGCAAGGAGGGTTAAAAGAAAAAAAAATACCTATTTTGACTTAAGGTTTCAATACAACTAAGCATTATCTTTAAAAAAAAAAAAAAATTAAAAGTAAAATGTGTCAATTGATATTTATTCAACAAGAGTTATGATGTGTTAAAATATTTATCTAAAGAAGAGTTAGTTTGTCTCTCTGCAAAAAATTTATTAAAATGAAATTGAAAAACTACTTTATGAATCACACATTATATCATCAATCAAATTAAATGAATTACCATAGATTTTTTTTTTGTACTATATTGCACCATTTAAGCATTAATAATGTATATATTTCAAACTGTGTTTTCAATAACGGAATCCATTAAAAAAAAGTTTTTTTTGGAAGTGCAAAGTTAAAATTATCTACATCTTCAAACAGAAATAATAAAACTAAAAATGGTATTTAGTATATTTTTTACAACAAAAAAGTGTTTTGTTATTTATTCATAATTCTGCTTAATCAAAGTACTTACCTATCTTTTTGTCTTTATATTATTAAATCTCACTGTTTTGAAAAGTCTAATGGAAAAAAAAAAAAAAATTATTTTATATTTGATCTCTGACTTGGCAATATATCTCAAACAACTATGCAATTATGGATAAATTTGAAAGGAACTTTTACCATTATTATTTTTTATATGTTTAATTGTATAATATTGTTTGTGCGTGTTTAATTTTGTTGAGAGGGTCATAAAAGATTTTCATACATAGTATGATCGTTTTTGTAAATTTAAGAAAAATCCATTTATTAATTGTTTATTTGTAAATTATTTATTTACTTAATTTTTTAAAAATGAATTAACTATGGCAACTTGAAAGAGCTACACATTATGTAATTTTTAGAAATATATTAGGATTAAATAACATTATGTGGATATTTAAATATGTATATCTTTCAAAAGGAAATTTTATTCACAAACCATAAGAATCATTTACAAAAGGAAGGACATATATATATGTTATAAAATAAAATAAGTGAGGAATACCAATCACTAACATGAATAAGGTGAATTTGTAACGATGGTTAACAGTGACATGTGTAAAGCCTGCCACCTTAAGATCAGTAGTCCTATAACTCTTCCAACAGTCTGAGTAGATGGTAGATCCGGACTTGATAACAAATAAAACGGGGTTTTGATTTTTTAATAATAACAAATAAAATGTGTCAACCGGTTTTGTTACATTCTGTGGATTTATTTATTTATATTTTTTTAAGAAATCGTACAACTTTGTTAAAGATTTTTGTTTTTCATAACAAAAATAAAATGTCGGTATTTTTATTCTTTTTTAACTACAAAAATTAGCTCTGGTTCATTTTTAAAATCTACTTAACATGCTGTTTATTGATTTAAAACAATAACAACAAAAAACCTCTTTGTTTCTAAACAGAACGAATAGATATGTCAAAAGAAGAAGTATTTTTTTTTAAAAAATCAATCATTCAAGAGATGTCCAACAAACTCCGTCGCCCCTTTTTAACACTGTCATTCTGGGTGTTAATTACATTGATTTGCAGATAAAAATAATTGCAAACAAAACACAAATTCTTTCCAGAAAATAAATTTATTAACCACATATGACTGAACTAAATCAACTGTAATGAATGGCAGGATGTTTTGGGCTTGCAAAAACGCAACTGCCTCACTTTCTCTGTTTGGGACGTCCCACAAATGTAATAATGTGGTAGACATTTTGTTATTCTTTTTCAACTCTCGTCTGAGTCACGACAGAAACGGTATTTTTCTGCAAACAACTCCAACCGTCTGCCAGAGAGCTTGAGAAATTTTATTTTGTCTTTTTTGACCCCAAAAAAACCCAAAATTAGCAAAAAAAAAAAATGTTGATATCAATAATACGCTGAAAATTACTAGTACGCAAAAATCTTTCAGTTGGGAAATACAGAAAATCATAAACATCAACAAATAAACACTTGAAAAAGATGACAATGCTCACACTCTCATCTTAAATTCTACCGACAATACAAATTTTGTCAATATGCGTAGGATTTCAACCCACAATGAAATCAACGGCAAACTATACGATCATAGTATTGTTTTATTGATACGTGGAAGATGTAGTTTTATTGATACGTGGAAGAATTGGCCATGTATTATAACCACTACATACGATCTACTTGTATATTAATGATCACACGTATATTAGCTGTAAGTTCGGCCACGAAAGCGGTATAATTCTGTGTTTTTACACAGAAACAGTGCCAACACAGGCTGTACAGTGAATAGTTTACAAACACCTATGAAAATAATTCTCAATAGTGTTTAGAAATATTATTTTTAAAACTATAACTAATCAATACTTCTGGTTCATATATTTTGAACTATGCATAAAATACTAAACTTTAGAGTTTAATCATCTCACTTCTACATAAGGAAATGAGATTATTCTCTTCTCCTATATTTTCAATATTTGGAAAGAAAATTTTACAAAATTATTTATGATATTAAGAAAAATAAAAAACATTTAATATTTACAAAATTAAATTGTAAAAAAAAAAACTTATTTTTTAAGGCTTTTTTACACAATTAAATTAGGGGTGGAGGATATCTTATTAGCATTAATTATTTATATGTACATATATATTTCAAAATCCAGATATCTGTAGAAATGAATATTGATTTAAATGTTCTTTTGTTTCTAGAGTTTCCAGCTTTTTTCCAAATTTTACAAGTATAATCCAGAATTATTTAAATTGTGGTTTCACACACAATTGAATTTTGGTTTTCCTACAGGTAACTTAAGTGATGGTTAACTTAAGATTATTTTATCAGATTTTTGATCTTCACTGAGTTAGGTAAATTGTTACTGTGTCAGGTCAAAACATTTTTCAATGCTGACAGGCATCAAGCTATATTTCACTTCATGCTAGGGCTAGTACAGGAAAAATTTTTAGGTGCTATGTGGATAGGTAATGAAGGCAGATACGTTTTTTAAGAGACTCAGTCACGTATATTGACCAAGCTAGAGTCACAAGCATGCCTTATCATTGCTTCTGTGTGGTTATACTCAGAAGTATTTTTCAATTATTAGCTAATTGATCTAGCTTTACTAGTAATTAGATTTGCTTTGTAAAACAGCCAATATATGTTCCTGGAATCCTTCCTTTTGTTCAACTTCTGATTTGACTTTTTACATTACTGTTAATATTCTTTTGCCTTGGTTCTCTAAAAAAAATTAATCTAGTTTCATCTTAGTTTTTCTTTTCAAGTTTTCCTGTAGCTTCATGACCTTCTATGCCTCATGTTTTCAAAAAATATATTTTCTTTAACTCACATGCTAATCTGACTTTTAGTGTGGTATATTTTTCAAAACATATTTACAATTTTTAATCTATTTTAATTACTTCTGGTTTATTCTGAAAACAAAAACTATTTTACAAAGTAATATTTTTCAAATAATTTTTTTTTCTTTTTTTTTTAAATATTATCTTAATAATTGAATGAAATATATACAAGTGTCCATATTTATGGTAAACTCAAACGCAATAAATACAAATTTTCTAATAAGTATTTACCATAAATTATTATTATTCTAGCTAGTTCAATGCCTTTAATAATAATTTATTTGGCATTTATATTTTTGGACTAACTAAACCCATTTTTTACAAATAGAAATTAAATATATTTGTAAAGACCATCCACCTCTCTCTGTTTTCAATCATAATAATAGATTTTTTTCCAATTTAAACTGCTTTTGCAAATATACTTTATAATGATTTATTTTTTATTATTTTACTTTGTTAGTTTTGTTGAAATAAATGACTATTTTAATTTCCCCAAAATATATGTATTAAAGGGCATGGACATGTACTTCCCCTTACTTAATTGAATAACCTTTCTTTTTTTAATTTTTATTTATTTATTAATTTTTTCAATTGTGTGAAATAATTTTACCATATTTATTTAATGCCATTTAAATCTTTTAACTTCTTTCTATCTCTCTACTTATTATTTAATCTATATTTTCCATTTGCCATGTGATCTCATTCGTGTTCATTACACATCAAATGTAATCATGATTACTTCTTGAACAGGTAATAATATTGTTGAAAAAAAAGAAATCTTTGAATTAATTTATGTAAATGAATTTTTGTGAAAAAATGTTTGAAAAAATAAATTTAGTAGTTGCAAAATTATAGATATATTATAGATAGATATAGCTGAGCGATTGTACATAATATGATACATTAGCTGATCCGGTCCATCTATGGCAATTGTTAGAAAGATAAATAAATTTATAGAAAGATTAATAATTTACAAAGTAATTATTTTAAGTATTATGCATAAAAACTTTTAGTTGTAATTTTTTTTATGTTATAGGATTTACAAGCTCAAGATCGTGCTCATCGTATTGGACAACAGAATGAAGTGCGTGTTTTACGTTTAATGACAGTCAATTCAGTAGAAGAAAGAATATTAGCAGCTGCGAAATATAAATTAAATGTTGATGAAAAAGTTATTCAAGCTGGGATGTTCGATCAGAAATCAACTGGGACAGAACGAAGACAATTTTTACAAGCTGTTTTACTTCAAGATAGAGATGATGAAGAGGTTAGATCATGTTGTATTTTATAGATGTTTCTATTTAAGTAATATTACTTTTAAAGCCTTTATCCTTAACTATCTCTTAATTCTTAAGGATTTGTTGTTATTTTTTATGGTTATTTTGTGCATAGTGTTATTTCAGTCTGTTTTTTATTAATATTAACAAAAACATTACTTTAAATACTATTCAATTTTAATGTATATGAACAATAAAAGTCTATTCAAATGTAGATAAGTTTGAATTATATTCTTAGCCTTATTATAACTGATTTTTATGTTGTGGCACACGAATCTCAGATACATGTCTTAATAATCTTACAATACACTTTATTGTCATTCTTATACTTCATTGCATAAATTACACAAATGTTTTTTTACAATCGTTTTTTTTAAATAATAAATTACACAAATGTTATCTTTTTTAATAATCTTTAGATCTATTAAGTTTGTTACCGTTAATTTAAATTTGAGAAATCACATAAATTGTTTACAAATTGGATATCTGAGATATCTTATTTATCAGATTTGATAACAAAATTATACTGATTAAAATCAATAGCATACTAATACTTATAACCATAGTTTATTAATTATTAGTATATGGTTAATGTTATATTTCTCTTCATTGCTTTCATCAATGTTTATTTGTAAATAAAAAAATCCTTATTGTGTATTGTCTTTTTTGTATATGTATAAAGACAGTCTTTATTTGACATAATACTTTTCACACTGAAGATGATCATTATAAATCAAAAGTATATTGGTCAATAAATTATTATTTGTAATATTTTACTGTAATAATTTTATTTATTATATATGCCAATTACAATATATATCTAAATATAATAAACACATTGTAATTGAATAATCAACAAAATTCTTATCAGTTTTTAAGGTTTGGGCATTCAAGTAATAAATATGGCAATGTACCAATTTAAGAATAAATTTGCATTTCTGTTTCATATTTATCTACTTTTAGATAGACAATATTCATTCATTTTCAAAAATTAAAAATTCTCAAAATTTTATTTTGGACTAACTATATTTATAAATATCTCAGTACTTAAAGTGATTACTATATCTTAAACTAATTAGTCATTCTGACTAGATTATAATCAATTTGTGAATAGAGGAATTTGCTTAAAATCATATTTTTTAAATTATAAATCTTGCTATTATTTTTGATGCAATCATTAATTTTTGATTAGAAATATAATAGAGATTTTTAGCAAACTCTCCATACTGTAGTGCCATCCAGTGAAAACCTTAGTAATCAGTAGATACAAGAAGGTTTGTGCATAAAATCCCTATTTTATGCCTATTTATCCAATATTCCTATCCTAGTTTTTAGCTTGTAGCTTTCATCAATGAGCCTTTGATCTGAGAGCACTGCCCCTAGATCTTGGGATTTAATGCAGCCCTCTAGCACCATATTTTACTATTTAGTTAACTATAAAACTACAAGACCAAGACAATTACACAATAATGTTTTCAAACCATGCTCTTTTACTGATATCAACACTAAAATATATAAATATTGAACTGGATTTAGATGTGTATTAACTATAAAGATGAAAGAGCTTGGTTTGAAAACATTATTGTGTTTTCATCTTGGAAAATAATTTTTAATATGTGGTTGTCAGAGCAGAAAATGATATAGTTGATATTTTGGAGTTTCTTATAGGGATAGAAAAAATGATGTTTATCTATTTATAAGAAAAATGGCAGTAGGATATAGTGGCAAGCGTTTAAAAGCAAAAAAGAAAATGTAAATTAGTTGACATGAATTTTTTTATGAAAACGGTTGAATTAATTATGAGTAAATATATATATGTACAATATGTATCACAGTCTACTACTACATTTCTTTTAGCAATGTTATCTTGTAAACAAAGATAAAGTCTGACAGGTTAAATTCATTCTATATCTTTGTTTACAAGTTAGCACTGCTGAAGGGTGTAATAGATATTTTATATTTGAATTTTCAACCAGTGTATATGCATTGATTTTATTATATATATATATATATAAATTAGTAATCAATGTCTGTATTCCAATTATAATCAAATATATATAATTCTTCGAAAAACAACACAATAATTAGTACAATAAATAATATTTTAAAAACAAATATCTACTATAATTTAATAGAAGTACTTTCGACTATGTAAGTAGTCGTTATCAACTATATTCAAATTCAATTACAAAAAACCATTATAAATGTATACAAAAACAATTACGTCATACATCAATTTTTCCACAATTCATTAATTTTTATGTTAGCAGCTTGTCTATTTATCAAATGCTGCTTTCCGTTTTTTATTAACATAGCTTCTTTAATTTTACATTTATTATTTCTTTCAATACATAAAATCTTAACTTTATTAAAATCAAAACCATATATACATGTAACATTATGATCAAAGAATACTGAAGGTGATATGTCATCATTTCACACTTTGTGCAATATATAAATGGTGTACTTTAATAAAAAAGAATAATAATAATAAAAATGTAATTGAAAAGTTAAAATTTATAATTTAAAGTGCACATCTCAGAAATATATATACACGACTAAAGGAGTGGGATGGGACATAAGGTTTGAACATAGGTTAGTACTTGGTAAGTGGATAGAACCATGAAGCTCAGTCTTAAGCTAAGATTGACTGCTTCAGTAGATTCAATACCATCATATCCACAAAGCTGAAAAAATAATTGGTCTTTTGATCTTGTTATATTTTCTGAATCTTATAAAGCATTTATCAATGAAAATTTTAATACTTCTGTGTTATGTCAATAGATAACCCGTTTTCACTTCTTTGTAATAAATATGACAGAATTATAGTTATATTATTGTGGATGAAATATCTTGGTTTTTTATTTGTTAAATACAATAGTACAAATGATTAGAGAAATTGATAGTAATATGAAGATGACCAAAAATAAGATAAATATATTCCAAGTATTATTATAGTGAATGTGTCATTGAACAGCAAAAGACTAATTAAATGATAGATTATTTTAATGAAATGCCATGTACATGATTACCACTTATAGCCAGTGTTGATCTAGTGGTATCTAATATTATATATATATATATTTAGAAAGTAATGTTAACTAGTCAATTTCTTTGGATTTTTATTTGTAAGATATATAGATGATTGTTTGTTTGTTAATGATAAATTGAAGTATTTTTTATTGGTTTGAATGGCCTTGATTCTCATATTAAATTCATTATTGAGGTATATTTGGATTTTAATAAGTTAAAATTTTAGATTTAATTGATTTTAAAGATAGTGGTATCTTATTTTGTAGTCATTTTATTAGAAATGAAAATTAAAGCATTACAATACAGCTTGACAGTTACCGCCTCTTACTCATAAGAAAACTGCTTTGATAAATTATTATTATAAGAATAAAAGATTTAATAGTTTTAAAAGTGATACTTTGATTCAAAGAAATCAATTTAGTAATTCATTATATTGATTTGGATCAGTGGTCTTCAACCACTGGGCCGCAGAAGTTATCTGTCAGTCCGCAGCTAGACTGGCAAGAAAGTTTATAATAACAAAATAATAAGATTTTAAACTTTTAATTAATATGAACAATTTTTATTTATTTTTTCATCACATTTATTAAAAAAAAAGAAACAGAACAAAAACAAAATCTAATCAATCATACATAAATTAATTTGTTTTTCTATTTATCACAGATATTTATGGGGGGGGTAGAAAAAAGTTTTTTATTACACAAACTCCAGTTGTCTTTTGATAGCCAATCATGGCTGCTTGTCAGCGTTGTTAAAACAATAAAATGTAACGTGACTTTTTTTGATCTCTTAAATTTTTTCTACTCTCTCTTTTAATATTTCATTTTTAGTGGTTTTTTTTTGGTTATAAGGCGATTTTTTTTTTTTGGTTTTAACTTTTTATTTTGGAAATCAATTTTTATTACCTTTTTTTAAAAATAAAAACCAAAAAATAAGTTCTGTTTCTCACTTTTACAAAGTATTTCTCAATTCACCCCCACCATTCCAAAATAAAGTAAGATCAAAACTTTTGACTTTTTCAAGTTTCGTTTTTTTTTTTGTTTGTTTAAAAATACGCCCACTTTTTTTTGGCCTATAAGGCAATATTTTTTTTTGGCTTTATTTGTATACCGTTAAAATACTAAACCTTTTATTTTTAAAACCAATTTCTGTTACCTTTTTTTAAAAATAAAAACAAACAAAAAATAACTTTGGTGTCTATCTTTTGTCTCAGTGATGACAACGTATTTCTCAAACCCCCCCCCCCCAATAAAAATTTATCTGTGAACTTCTGCTGGTCCGCGAAATCTTATCCTTACTTTTACCGGTCCACAGGGGTGAAAAGGTTGAAGACCACTGATTTAGATGACCCTCTTGATTTTATTAAAGTATTTTATTTAATAAGTATAATTATAATTTTGGCTTAAAAAATATTCATAATAGTTATGAAAATAAAGAATGTACTTTTTTACCTTTTAATTCATCAATTTATAGATTAATGAAAATAGTCATTTATTAGGGAGTGGGGGAAGTATGAAGATTGTTTGAAAAAAAAGGCTATGATTTGATTTCATTAATAAATAATTCTAAACAGTCTATTAATGGTGAAAGCATTTCAATAATAGTTTTTAAAACTACATATAGCTGTCATGAAATATTTATACATAAATCAGAGTAAATTACATCTTTATGAAAGCAGAGTTAAAAATAGGTACTTTAACTCAGCTTTATAAATTTATGGATGTACCATTGGTCATAAAATATTATTTGTTAATGCAGAGATAATCTTTTATTATCACAATGAAATAAAAAGAAGAGTCAAAGAGGTCCTTGTGATTAATCTTTTAGTTTTTGAGATCATCAATCTTGTTAGGACTTCCTTTAAGATTAAGAATGATTAATAAATGTTTATAGAGAATTGCAGGTAGTATCATGTATGTATTTATATATAAATTTTGTTTAACTTTTTTTTTTATTTGAGGTCTATTTGTTTAATGGGCAAAACCATGGTTGTGAAAAAAATTTAGTAGAAATTTTGTAATTTTACTAGTATCTTTATTGTTTTATTTTTATTGTATATATTGTAACCCAGTGCTTTTGGCACTTGGTTTTATTTAACATTATTTATGCATGAAATTAATGTTATTTTTTTAAAAAAAAATAAAAAAATAAAATAAAGGTAATAATATTTGGTTAATAAAGTGTGCTACCCAATTTACCTAGGTCTGGTTTGTGTGAGTAGACAATATATTTCCAATGCAATATCATGTTTTTAAAAGGATAGACTAATGTAAATAAGATATTGGTATAATAGAAATTTAATATAATTTTTAAAAAAAAAAATGTAATAAACGGTATTTAATTCTAAAATGTTGGTTATATAAAGAGAAAAAAATCATAAATGTCAATTAAGTAATTGTTAAAATAATATTGTTTTAAAGAAAAGAAAAACTTCTGATGAATTTATTTCTAAGAAAATAATTTAATGTTAACTATAGTCACAAATAATTATGTTTGATTTGAATGTATTTATTATTTTCATTTATTTAACTGTTTTGTAATACATTTTAAATAACGTGATTCTAATCAGTTATACAATTTTTTTTGTTGTTTATATTGTAATCAAATGATTTGTTTTTGGTAGAGGTCGCTGGGGTTAAGGAAATGACCAATAAATACTCAATTTATTTATTTTTTGGATAGTCTGCTTCTTTTCTTCATAGTTAACAGTGCTAAATTTTGTAACATTATTATTTTCTAATTTTGTAAAAATAAATTTGTAATATAATGGAAGTTCCATCCACAATGTTCGGGTAAAAATTTTGGTGAGACATTCTGTATCTTTGCTATCTCTACCATTTTAAAACTTTTTACATTATTAATTATCACGTCTTAAAAGTTGGATTTTTTTTTGAACAAAACGAAAATGGAGGAATTGGCAAAAATTATAAATAAAATTATTGTTTTATCTGAAGTAAAGAAAACAAATGTTTTTCAAGTTAAAACTAATTATTTAATGACTTATTCTTATTTGTTAGTATTTTCCTGGTATAAAGAAAAATAAATAAAGGAAATACTAGAAAAAAAAGAACTCGAAACATTTTCCTGCGTTTTAAGAAAAATATTGTCTGCTTTTATAAAAAAAAAATGAAGGCGCTTTATACATTGGAATATATTTGGTTCACTAATAATCATCTAGGGAAAAAAATAATAATAATAATAATAAACTATATAAATGCGTTTTTTTAAAAAAAGAAAAAAAATGACTTATTTGAAATAAATGTGAAAATTAAATATACATGCATTTTTTGAAAGAAAAATACTATTTGAAAGTAAAGTGCTAAAATTATGAAAGACAACTTAATAATATCTTTAGTGACCTGAGAATAAAATTAAATTGTATGTTATATTGTATGCATAATGGAATTCTTATAGCTTCATTCATTCTCTAATTCAACTGCAGTTATTATAATACTAATTTCTAGGTAACTGCGCATCTTCTTCAATGTTCTAACTAGTTAACTATATGTATAGTCTTCAAATAATGTGTATGTTTATAGTCAATGTTATAATATTTGGTTTTTATTTTTAGGATCCAGATCTTTATCATTATAATCCAATTGGGAATTAAGTTTTGTTTCTACTGCATTTTTTTTACATGTTTATTATTATAATTGCTAAATAAAAAAAATTTCATTAGGAAAAAAAATGCGTTTATTTTTTTCAGTGCTTTGTAGACTGTGACCGGGTGGAAACTCTTCACCTGGATAGACAGCTCAGCAGAGAAATAGTTCTGCTAATGAGATAATGTGCATTTATTTATTTAATGTTTTTTTAAAGAAAAACTAATTGGTTAAATTTTATTTTGTTTTATAATATTGATGTATGTTAAAGTTTATATTTATTACATAATATTTTAAGGATCTTGTAATGACAAGTGTAGGTCTTACTATCATTACTTTGGGTTAAATTTGTATTTGATATGAAGTAATACCTATGAAATATATCTGATTTATTACATGCAACTGGAGATATGAACTTTGCATGTTAGGTATTTAAAGAAAAATGTTTTTTTTTAAACGGGTAAACAGTACTTTAAATTTATCAGAAGTAACTATTTAATTAAAAAAAATGCTATAACAAGATATTTTTTGTTTAAAGTTTCAACAGAATTTATATTGTATTAATTAAGAAATTTAATAACAGTTATTCTCTAATAGTACGTACACTTTATTTTAGTTTAAGCTTGTATGCTATACATTGCTGTCGAATGTTCCTTGATTAGAATTAAATTTATTATATTTTCTGCATGTTATATACAATCGCTTGGCTGAGACATGTATCTTTTAATTCATTGGTTTCAGTTATTGATTGAAGTACACATTTAATATAGGTTTATTATTATTAATGTGTTTCGCTATCTTGCCTAAGTGTAGAGTTAGTATATGTTTAATATCAGTATAGTTTAATATTTATAATGTATTTTGTTTTGTGGGATGGAGATGCTCTCCCCAAAATACTTTATTTTCCATGAGAGGATTAGTTTTGATATAGCGTTATGGTATGTTTTATAGTCATTGAGACTGAGTCCCATGAAGAGGACGATCCAGAGTTTATATAATATTTAGTATACTTAATGTGTTTTAATCTCAAGAGAGAATTATCTTTGGTGCGTGTTCTTTTCTTTAGGTGGTGAAACAGAGTCCACACCTACATTGTTATGCCTGAGAAATAGGCTAGAAACCACCAAATGCTTCAGTGTAGTATTGTACTCTGCAGACATTGGTTGTTATTTTTCCATTCCTCATGTGAAATTAAATATATCTTTCCACCATAGAAGGTGTAGATTATCGTGCTCTGTTTAAAAGTTATGGCAAGGATAAATGTTGGATTTGAGGTGTTTCTCAAGGTGCACTTTATTATCAGTAGTGCCTTAGTAATTGGGATCAATATTTGTATTGTGCTACTGAGCTTTGCTGGTAGTTCACAAGCAAACTAATGGATCACATGATCACATTTCCTATACTAGCACATTAATTGTTGATAAACAGAGCAAAACTCTCCATACTGGCATCCATTGATTACTCTGTTTAGCATAGGTGGCAATACTGTATGGAGAGTTTTGCTCTGTTTATCAAACTAATGGAGTAAAATTAATTTAAAATTGCGTATTTTAAAACGCTTATTTATTAAGGGAATATTCAAACACAATGTCTTAATGTTATTAATAATTAAGAAATATTCTTAACTAGAATTAAGTCATTCATAATTAAAATATTTATCATAATTTATGTGGACATTAAGTTAAGCATGAAATGGTAAGTGGGACTTCTGATAAATGACCCGTACTTAGTCATAATTTGTGTAATTATAAACCATAACTTGGTTACCTTTATGAGTAATAGATTTAATATTTTAAAAGGATTGTATTTGAATCCAGTTTATTAAGTTACGCAAATAATATGTAATTACTTTTGTGTATTTCATATCGTAATAGTAATAATAATAATAGTTAGTCAATAATTCAAGGTAAAAGATTTATTTTATAGAAAGTTTACTAAAATTATAAATCAGTGTAGTGATAAATCAGCTGCACATTTTAGCTAGTTACTCCAGTGTATTAGCTGAATTCCAAACATATAGGAGGTTATTATTTTAATTTATTCCCCTGGTAGAGTTCAGCTTAATGTATTTGTAGTATCAATGTTATATTATTTAATAAATTTGTGAATTTTGTTTCGTTCTGTGTTGATAATAAATTGTAGTCTTATTCAATATTCGTTGTCAATTTATTTATTTTTTATATGCCAAGTATAAGTGTGTTTGCAAAATATTTGCTTGAGTCCTAAATCATTTCAAACTTTAGAAATCTTAAAATACCAGATAGACAAATTTATGCAGCTCTGAACATTTCATTTTGATGATAGTTATTTTATGGGAATTGCAAACTTCGGATTAAACATTATTTAATAGTAAAATGAATTTATTTACAAGTTATTAACCCTGACTGCACATTATTCCAATTATATTTAGTTAAATTATTGAATTAATTAGTTTTAGTTAATTTATTGTGTTGTCATGGATGTTGGAAAGATACAAAAGGTACCCTTGTCTTTCTATTATTCTGGATGAAATTCTAGATAAAAAGGCTGTATTGTTCCAAATTTTATGTAATTATTTATTTTATTATTGAACATTTTTATCACCCTTTAAATGGTTATAGTAATTGTTGTGATATGGGAGGACACATTAGCTTTTAAGTGAAGGGAATGTTTCCTATAGCCTATCAGAATGCCAGTCATGTGTAACAGCACAGTACTGTAGAGTATTTTCCTAAAGTAAACAAAGGAACCCTGAGATTATTATCATTATCATTATTCCTTACTTAAGAAGTGATCGATTATTATTGATATTATTGTGGCATGAAAGAATTTAATTTTAAATTGTGCTATAATAAAGGTATTTTCAAATCATATTGGCAAATAATTTACGTAATAGATATTTTTTTTTAAAAACATGAGAAATTATCATTATTGTTTAAAGGTTCAAATACTTATAGCTCAGAGAATGTATTTTTGATAAAGAGAAAATGTTATTTGTATTCTAAATTATTAATTAGGGAATGATTGCAGTTTTCTCTCTCTTCCCCCAAGTTATTTATTTTACTGATGATAATTTATTTTATGATTTTAATTTCTTTCTTTATCTTAATTGCATATCTCTGCAGCTGAATTTTTATAACTAACCGACCACAGAGCATAGTCCGCCTTTTCATTTATAAATCTATATTCGTTTAATCAGAGTCTCAAAGTAATAGTTATTTATTTATTAGGTTAGAAAAGGAGTGAGTCATCATTCATTTATCAGGCAATATATTTATAGGTTAGAATATATATATATTGTAACCTGAAGTTCAAATCACAATCAGGTAGGGATGAGTGCATTTTTATTTTTATGTGGAATGCATTTATGATTGATTGCACACTTATGAAAGTAAATTAAAATAAATGCATGTTTATTTTCCATATAAAATAAATGTTAATAATATTTCAGAATTTAATACATAAAATTTTTAAGATAAATAAATTTCTCAGGGTATTCTTATAGATGTATGATAATAATCTTACAGTATTCTTAAATACATGTGTTAAATTATGATATCTTTTGCGTAATTAACTACTTTGATACAAATTAATATGTACTTTTATATAAGACTAGCAAATTAACTCTCTCTCTCTCTCTCTCTCTCTCTCTCTCTCTCTCTCTCTCACTCTCACTCTCACTCACTCACTCACTCACTCACTCACTCACTCACTCACTCACTCACTCACTCACTCACTCTCACTCACTCACTCACTCTCTCACTCTCACTCACTCACTCACTCACTCACTCATATATATATACCTAAATTTTATAATGTTCAATTAATTATTTATCTCAGAGTTGTTAATTAAATAAATCTTTATCATTCGTGTAAAAGATTTATAGATATAGTAAAGTGTATTAAGTTATTCTAGGTTTGATGAATATAAAAGGAATTTTATTGTACATCACTCTATCCTACTACTTTATATTGCAGATAGCAATAGTAATAATAAATGGTATATATAAATTTAATAAATGATGTAATTTATATAGTTTGGAAGTATGATCTTTTATTTTAACAATATGCTAAGATGATTATTTCAATAATGACAAACAGATATATTTAAAAATAACAGTTGTTTTATTATAAATAAAAGTACATAAATGAAATAATAAAATTATAAGCAAACAATAATAAATGTAATTTAATACAAAATTCTATAACAATATTAATAAATATTATTGTGTATTCTTAGGGAATAAGCTAATTTTGGGTTATGATTATGTGTATAATTGTAAAGACATGGCTCTCTATTGGAGAGGGTTGAACAATATTAACTCAAAACATAATTTTGCATACGAAGAGGATAGTGATGTTTTATAATGTTCTTAATTATTTTGGTGACAATAATCAACAGATTATCAACCTCATTTTATAAAATCTGACTAGTTCATTCACTCTTTTTGAGTAAGAAAATTATTTAATTAGCACTCCGGTACTTTCCGATTTTGCCCCTATGCCACCGCTTGAGGGCACATTTCCAATAGTTAGAGATAATTATACAATTGCAGGGAATAATGTATAATGAAAGTAAATAAACCACATAGTTGTGACTTGTGAATTTTTAAATTTATTGTATAAAAATACAACAAAATAATATGCTACAGCAAATCAGAATGCATTTTACAAATATGTGATTACTTGCTTCCTAAAATCAAAAGCTGCATAGATTGTCTTTTTATGCTCAAGATGATGAGAATTTGTGATCTACCGGCCACAGAACATGAGACCGTAGAATTTTTCCAAAGAAACCGTATCCTGCCTTCTCAAAAAGTCTGCACCAATAGCCATGATATGAAATTGTACTTTGCCCAAACCCTGGAATAGCGATGTAATTTAAAAGTCTGCCAATGCCATATAAAGGCTATGTAAAGACATGTGGTTTGAAGGCTCTAAAATAATGTTTCTAACAGCCATCCATTTTATTTATTATTGGAGTAGAGATACCATGACAATTGAATGTCTAAAACATGAATTGGATTTGTGCAAAGACACTATCATTTTTTGGAACAGTTAGCTAAGAGAAGTGTGCAAAGAAGCCATCATGCAAAATTGGAGGACCTAGAAAAATTGTAAAAGTCGATTAAAATCTCTTTACAAAACGAAAGAACCAACAAGAGAGAATACTCCCACAACAATGATTATTCAGTGGTTTATGTGGGGGAAACCAAAGAATGTTTTATTGTCATTGTTCCATGTCAGACAGCATCCATTCTACTTGATGTCATTCATCAAAATATAGTACAAGAACCAACAATTTATCCTGACTGTTGGAAAACCTATAAAACTGAATCTTAAGAAACGCATGATTTGAACATTTTAAAGTTAATCTTAGTTTTAATTTTGTGGATCCTTCTACTGGGGCACATACCCAAAACATAGAAAGACTTTGGGGCTAGTTAAATGGCGCAATAAAAGACAGAGGGGATCCGCATGCAAACACATTGATTCCTATTTAGTTGACTTCATGTGGTGGCAATTGCACCAAGAAGAAGATTTATTTGTCACAAATTTAGAAACCATTAGCAAGGTGCAACTATTTTTTATTATTACTTTCATTTTGTTTTGTTTTTTTACTTTAATTAAACATTAGAATACAAAATTGCTTTCATCTTTTTTACTTTCACTTGCATTAAATACTCTCGATAGTGCTACATACTACCAATTTGTTAGTAATTATGTATTTTATTTTGGGTTTTTTTTATTCTTTGATTAAATACCAAATTATTGTTTATTTCAGTATATTAGTTAGTACTTAAGTTTTTGGTTTTGTTTTTTACTTTAATTAAACATTAGAATACAAAATTGTTGTTCGGTCTTTTTTACTTAGACTGTCAATAAACATTAGTCCCTGCAACTGTATAATTATCTCCAACTATTGGAAATATGTGCCTTCAAGTGATGGCATGGGGCAAAATTGGAAAGTACCAAATTGGTATATGAAATACATAGCTTTATATATTATGCATTCATATCTTTTACAAAAATGACTTGCTATGTGTATTGTATTTTTCAAAGTTTAAATAATTAGTTGGAGTATTCCTTTACTAACAAATACAATTTATTCTATTTATATCATCATAATGCCTTATTGCATAGTGTAGTATTTCCAAATTATATAAATATAGACACTATACAAATAAATATTCCTTAAATGATTTAATCATCTATCCAAGGATAGATGATTAAGGAGATAAATATCTTATGTGGTTTAGTTAAAACATTGTTTTGTTTTGTTTTGTTTTTTTGGGGGGGAGGGGGAATACCTTTTCAAAGCTAAAATTTTATAAATGCTGTAATTGGACAAATAAGTCATGGACCGTAATGAAATTTAGGAGCTCTGCAACCAATAAATGGATATATGAAAATGACCCACAATAGAAACTGATCTTGCTGATAAAAAAACTTAATGAACTATAATTAGGAATTTCTCAAAGATCAAAAAAAGGATGTTTTAATTGTTTTATGCTTTGATTGTGCTGATTACTTTGCTTTAGTTAAAATAACATGGAAGAGTAGAGAAGCCCATCATCTGCTCCACTCTGTCCAAGCCAACCAAGTGCAAATCAAAAAATCCATCATAAGTTGTCAAGAAGCCATCAAATAACATAGAACCAGCTCAAGGAGCATTGTGTTCAGCGTATATGTGAACTGTATGCCACCTAACTTCAAAAATGTCTTGTTCTTTGGGGAGAAAACAGCCATCACTCAATGAGGAAAACACTGTCGTATGCTATCTATTGAATAAGAAAATGATTGTGTAATAATGAAAACCATTACAACCATCAAGAGCAATATAACAACTGCTTCACAGAAGACTGCCAGACATAGCTATGTTTGTATAGACTAATTCTGCAAAAAGTCTATCAATATCTGAATTCAGATCTTGAACTATTAATGATAAAAAGAATAATGTGTATGAACTTTGATTATATATTATTATGGCTGTATATTTCTAATATTAGATATTTCATCTCCTACATTTAATTTATAAATTATTATGATTGATTTTACGTAAAATATATCTCTTTATAAATCCGGATGGTAATGGATTGCTACTTTTATTAGTCATGCCACAGTCACAATTCTGTCAGCATAAACCTAAAAGGAAAAATAATTTTATGTAAAATAATTAACTTATTGTTGCAAACCCTTGCCATTCTCTTAAAAATCTTGTTTAGTATTTTAAAACCAGATTTAATAATAATCATTTCCACTAGCCTTGAAATAAAAAAATTGTAAAAATAATAATTTAATCATTAACATGAATAATGTAGATTAATGATCTCTGGATATAATAAAAAGAGTTGTATAGACAGATTAAATAAATTAAGTAAGATTATCCTTTTAATAAGGTTTATAGTTTTAAGCAGAATACCCTACAGATTTGGGAATAATCAGGCATGAAAAGGATAATTGAATGTGTTAAATTTACTTAAGCTAATGTACTTTCATTTCCAGCTGTTTTGTATATATATTTTTTCTTTGTTTTTAAATGAGTATGATAGCATCGCATTATCCAGTCACTCGAACCCAGAAACTCACTTTGACCAGTAGTATGCAGTAGACTCACATTCCTACTATATATCATATGCTTCAGTTATATATATTCTTTATTCTTAAATGAGTATGATACCATTGTGTTGTTCAGTCACTTGCATCCAATAACTTACTCTGAGTTGGAGTATACAGTAGATATACATTCCTACCATATAGCATATGCTTTGTTTGTAGATATTCTTTGTTTATATATGGGTGTAAAGTAAGTCTTAAAATGTATTAATAAATAGAAGTGTCCGTTTGTTTGTAAGGCGTATCTGTGTCAGTTCACAGACAATTAAGATGTGTGGTGCGATATATTGTCTGTGCATAGTAATAATAATAGAATCAATTGAATCTCTAATCATATTAATTTGCCTTAATTATGCTTAAATTCAATCCCCAGGAAGAAAAACTAATAGACTGATGTTTCCTGTGGATTGCTGTCAATTAGATATTTGTTTGTGTTATGATGATGTATATACATAAATTGTAATTTGTCATTATTTTTTGAATTTGTCATTTATTGCAATCAATAAGGTTAATTAAAATATTATAAAAACTCTTGCAATCTAAATGATCTTAGTGGGCTATAAAAGAATAAGTATTTGATCATGTGATGTAGGAATGTGGGTTAACATGCAAATTATACCCATGGGTGATTTTCACGTGATCTGGATATTTTTGATCGTTATAGTTAAGAAAGGGTCATGATTAAGATTTATTTGTTCAAGCAATTAAGCAAAGATCATGATTGTAGACATTGGATTTTAAAGTAGTTACCATTGTAAAAAAAAATGATTGCAGTAGTAATATATATGTGTGTGTCTATTTAAAAATTGAATTTATAAAGTATTCAAATGCAAAATGCGCATGTTTTACACCTACATATTTTAGATGACAGAAAAATAAGATATTAATAATATGAATCATGCAAACAACATAGAAAATTTAATATGTCAATTAATATGTCAATGTGTCCAGACATGTTTAAAATGGAATACTTTAAAGTGTAGTATGAGTTAGAATGTTAAAATCCTAGAATTTGATTATTTATTATGCTTATATATGTAATGGTTTTGTCTGTGTATCCCAAATACACTGATTATTATAATTCTCATATTTAATGATTTCTCTGTTTGTGATTAACTACTGCGTGTTGATAAGCACGTCTATGTTTCTTAACCATATAATTAATCAATAATAACAGCTGCATTACAAAGTTATCCTGCTTTGTTTTTAAAACTTCTTATAAGATTTTTATCTGTACATCAAAAAGGTATTGATTACTTGAAATAATGCTAGAATGATTTTAAATGATAATTATGATATTGTCATTAGTAAATAGTATTTGTAATTTTGTTACTCCTCACTTTATAAATACTTTCAAAGATTAAAAATGACAGAGGATCTGTAATAAAGAAATAATAATAAAGATATTTCATTTAAGCTAAAAAGTCTAGCATGCTAGTTGAATCATGATACAACTAATTTAGGTCATGTCTTTGATCATAATTATGATTTCACTAAAGTTTATAAATTATGAATATTAGGAGTATGTCACCTGAGTCATGGGATAGTTTATATAACCTTAATCACAACCCAAATAATGATCTATGATTTGTGTTTCTCGATGTTTGCCTACATGATACTGAAGGAAGTTAATGACTGTGAATGACCGGCAGATGCAATTGGTATCACACTCATTTATGAATACACAAAACTGTACTTATAAATGAACATTATACATAGACAAAACAGTTGGAAATAAAAAAATATATCGGCTCAAGTAAATTTTATACATTCATTATCCTTTCCATGCTTGCTTATTCATAAACCTGGAGAGTATTTTGCTTAAAACTTTGAATTATTAAAAAGACAAACTTATTTAATTTAATCTGTCTATGCAATCTGTTTTAGGTATTCATTGAAGAGCCCCACATCCCACTGGATGGCGCCATTTTCGCACTAAAACACATAAAAATGCCATTTCCACAGCCGACACGTTCGAACCCGCATTTTCTATAATACAACCTTTTTGTTGTGATACAGATTGCAGGCCGCTATGTCACGTTGCAGTACAGTATGTATTCTTTATGCAGCAAATGCATTTTCCAAATTCGCACAGTTTATAAAATGGTTACGGCTTGGGGAGAGGGTGTGTTTTTTTTAATTGGATGGAAATGTTGTTTTCATTGGATTTTTTTTATTTTAAAGTATTGAAATGTTCAGAATTTGTAAAGTAATAATTAACAGACTTTTTACACAATAGTGTATTGAAGTTTTAAGTAGTAAATGTTGACGACTTATATGTATGAAGTGAGTTGTAATTAGGTAACGAGTCAAGTAACGTACTGTTCATAACATTCCACGAGACAAAGAAGTTGTACGGTGTGTATATTTTTGAAATAAAAAAGAGCATTAACACAAAAATATCCCGTAAGAAAAGTAGAATTGTACCCGTTTTTTTTTTTAAATGTCATAAAAAACATATATTATAAACATTTTATATATATGTTGTTGTTTAAAAAAGTTTTAGTTTCTTTCTTTTCTCCGACTACTGTTATACTTTGTTGAATATAGTTTACGTTTATTGTTACCATTTATTTTATAGATGTTAGTAAAAAAAAATATTTACAAAAATACGATTTTGATATTTTTTATTTTAGCATTACAAACAACAGAAAAATAACCCTAAACCTAACCGTAACAACTTTTACTTTTAGTTGTCATTCTATTTGAAATAAAAAATAGCGGTAAACAACAACAAAAAAAAAAGCCGTAACCCCAGTAACAAAATCTCCGATAGAAAATTGATTTTTCTAATAAAAAGCAAACTAAAAAAGACGAATCAAATTGTAATTTATTTATTTTATTTTACATTTATTATTATCATTTAATTTGTATACGTTAATAAAAAAATAATATTTAAAATTAAATAATATTTAAAAAAGACGATTTTCTTTTGTTTTTATTTTCGCATTACAAAAAACATCAAAATGATTATAATTAATGGCCCGGGAATGATCATATTTTATAGTTTAAGCATGAAAACTGCACCGTCGAGTGGGATATAGTAGCTATTCGATGACAACCCTATTTTATACTACAAAAGGTCATATATTCACATTAATTTAACTATTATTTTTACAATTTAAAGCTAGTGGATTTTAAAACACTAATTAAATTTTAAGAGCATGGTGAGGATTTGCAATAATAAGCTAATTACTTTAGTAAAAAATAAATTTTTCTTTTTAGATTTATGCACCAATAGCTATGGCATGGCTAGTAAAAAATAGCAATTCCTTGCCTTACTAATTTATAAATAGATCTACTTCTATGTAAAATTAATCAGAATAATTTATAACATATTTTCAGTGTAAATTAAATATAGGAGATACAATAGCTAATTTTAGTAGTGGACAGTAATAATAATATGTGCAAAGTTTCTACACATTACCCTTTTTTTTTATTAAAAGTTCAAGTTCTGAATTTAGGTATTGATAGACTTTTAGCAGACTCAGTCTGTACAAATATAGCTGTGTCTGGTGAAGCTTCTATTATATTACTCTTAATGGCTTCTGTTAATGTGCAGTTATTTTCTTATTCTGTGGTAGCATCTGACAGTGTTTTCCTTATTGATTGACAACTGGTTTTTCCACAAAGCAATAGACACTTTGAAGTTTCAGTGGCATATTGTTTGCATATAAACTGGACACACAACTCCTTAAGATGATTCTACATTATTTGATGCCTTCTTCTCAGCAATTCTTGATGGACTTATGGCTTCCACCCAACCAGCTGGGCTGGAGTGGAGCAGATGATGGCGTCTGTAGTCTTCCATTATATTTTTACATGAAGCACATTAGTAAATCAAAGCTGAATCAGCATAAAGCAATTAAAGCAGACTTGGTAATAATCAAAGATCTTAAGAATACCTATTTATAGTTTATTGAGTCATCTTATTAACCAAATCAGTTTTTATCATGGGTCATTTCTATCATTTATTAATGGTAGATAACTCCTAAATTTCATTATGGTCCAGGGCTTATTTGTACAATTACAGTATTTATAAAATTTTAATTTTGAAAGGGATTATATCAAAATAACAGACAATGGTTTGATTAAATTACTTCAGATATTTATTTCCTTAAAGTTGATCTGTTTATTTAGAATTTAATTATATTTTATAAAAGTGCCATTTCCACCCATCTAACTATACAACACCTTTCCAAATGTTAATAAAAGAAATATTTTGTTTTAAATTACTCTTAATATAAACTTAGAATTAATAAGGCCATATATATTTATCTGTACACCTACTTATATATATAATTTTGACTTATTAATATTGTTAAAAAACTTTTAATTTCAAAACTCATGCGAATTTTTCAACTTATATACATGAAGCATATATTTGTATTATAAAATAATTGGGATATATATATTTTCGGAAATGAAGGAACAGTTAATCAATTTTAAAAAAAAGATTAATACCTGCTACATAGATTTTCAAATAGTTAATCCCTGGTTCGTGATATCTCTACAAATGTATTATACATAAAGATAAACAACAGTTAGGTTAATTTTAAGTAAATTGTTTTGTTATATAAATCATTTAGTGGTTTGTGTTGTTCTTATCTCATTATTCCCTTTCCTAATGTGTACATGAGCAATTCCTATTGAACCTGATAAATTATTTCTGAGCTGAGGAAATGTACGAACAGTGATGGTATAAAATTGGGATGGTGTTAACAATGGATGTGCTATTCATAAGTAGTCTTTCTTAATGAAAGTGGCACTCAAATTTAATAGATGATATAATCCATGCATTAAAAAAATGCTTTTGGATGAGAATAAAATATGAGCATCTGAGGAATGATTTGATGTATGATGATCAAAAAATATAATTTGGGTATCTTATATGAAATATTTTTATAACTGATAAAAGGTTTGATCATCATTATCAGCATCATCAATCTTAATTAAACTTAAGAATCATAAATTTTTATTATACTTCTTTATAACATAAAAAAAGTAGCTTTGAAGTGGATGGCTTATGTTACATGAAGAGAATTTATGAATATCCATGGTTGTATTCTTCTGGCATCATTCAGTTTCCCAGTACAATATGGTAATATGACCTTCAATAACACTTGGTGATTATGAGTGAACTTTTCATTAATATCTTTTTAACCAATAATGCTACAATATATGCCTTAATAAGCTTTTAGATCATTAATGATGTGTATATATCATTGTAAAACTAGGGTTTTTATTGTAATATATTTTAAGCTTATTGTCATTTTATTGTTCTTGTTTTTTAAGACAATAAAAAATTGCTTTTTAATATATATTTTGCAGGAAGAAGATGAAGTTCCTGATGATGAAACTATAAATCAGATGATAGCCAGAACTGAAGAAGAATTTGATATTTATCAGGTAAACTATTTCAAAATAACGTAGGAATAAGATTAACTTTATTCTTTATAAAAAAAATATTTTATCTAAGAATGTATCATTGATTACTTTTTATATGTCAATGTATATTTCTATGGAATAATGTGTATATGATAATATATGCTCCAAATTTTCGCTTCAGTTTATATGTCAGAGTAGATTTTGAGAAGAGTTAACTTCTGATGGTGATTATACCCTGCTTTAGGGCATATTATAAATACTTACTGTAGCTACACATAAAAATATTACTTAAATTTTACAAAATGGATATCATTTATTTATTTTAGAGATAAGCATAAAGTTTTTTTTCTAGATATAGTACCTTTCATTCTAAATGTAATTCATGGAGTTCATGAAGCTTGACTTTTTTTTCTTCTTTTGCATTAACTAACTAGGATAGTTTGAGATAGGAATAAAATATATTTTAGGCATACATAACTATATTTGTAGATAAAGATACATGATCAAAGATGGAATGTCCAAATGAAAATAAAGAAGTTAATTCAAACTGTAGTATTAAATAATAAAATTAATAATAAAAATATTATTGTAGCAAATAATAATATGATAATTTGAGGTTGGACTTGATTTGATAACACTTTGACAATGCTATCCCAGTAGGATTATAAAATGAAATACAGCATTTATCAAATACCATCAGCTCTTAAGTTCTTTATTATATTAGCTCTGATTATAAGCCAGCAATACCATTTTGTTATGTTCTAACCAACTGATTGCAATTTAATAAAATAATATAAAGATAAAGTTTTGACTATAAACAGCAAATATTACTGGTCACATGATTAAAAAATCTAAATAAATAATGTTATATATATATAATATTATAAATAAGCTAATGCACATGCACTTTGTAGATTTAACTATATAAATGAATACTCTCACTTTCCAAACACAAGATAAAGTCTTTGTGAAAAGATAGAATGAATCCATCTATCTTTTCAACACAAACATTTAGAAATTTCATATCATTCATTCAGGCATAGTAAAAAGTAATTTAAAGTGATCGATTAACATCTTCATGCTCTCATTTCCAAATACTTAAAATTTGCCCATACATAAACGTTTGGGTCAAAAAGATAGATGGATTCATTCTATCTTTTCACAAAGACTTTATCTTGTGTTTGGAAAGTGAGATATTCATTTATATAGTTGAATCTACAAAGCGCTTGTGTATTAGCTTATTGGCTTATTAATATTACAGTTTATAAAAATATAGCGCTATATAAAATAAAGGTCTTATTTACATATGTTTAATTTAATAAGAATGGCGTATCGTAAATTCTAGAAATTTCATAAGCTTAATTCATTCAGGCATAGCAAAAAGTAATTTAGAGTGATGGATTAACATCTTCATGCTCTCATTTCCAAATATTTAAAATTTGCCGATACATAAATGTTTGGGTTGAAAAGATAGATAGATTGTTTTTATCTTTTCACAAAGACTTTATCTTGTGTTTGGAAAGTGGGAGTATTCATTTATATAGTTAAATCTACAAAGCACATCTGCATTAGCTTATTGGCTTATTAATATTACAGTTTATAAAAACATAGCGCTATATAAAATAAATGTCTTATTTAAATATTATAAATGAATTATTAAATGAAAATTTTAAAAAAAAATTTTTTAATTATTTAGATCTTTACAAAGAAAAATAAGTTATAATTTGTTTTTTATAATGAAAAAAAATTACTCTAATCTTTACATTTTTTCAATGTTTGCACTGTAAAAATGCTTAAATTTGATACTATTTTGCTTCTTATAATGTTGTGGTTGCAACACTTTTTTGCCCCAATTTTCATTTGGAATAAATGAAATTTAGGATTTTTATAATATTCTTTGAGTTTTAAAATATGTTAGCAACTCAACAGGCTAAAGGCTTTTGGATTAACTTTAATTCCCATGATACAGAATGTAATTCAAAATAAATACATAGAAAAATATATATATATATGAATTAAACATCACATGATCATCATTCTTTATGCTTACTGAACCAGATGCTTTATCTGCTTCAAAAGTACCATCGCGAAATTAAAACTAACATTTATATTTATAAAGTTTTTTAAAAGAAAACTATTTAAAAGTTTTATATGTTATAGCACACATACTCATTTATATTTTAAAATTTTGTGATTTTACTCTTCAATAGATTTTAGTTTAAAATAATTTTCTTTTGCCGCTTGTTTTTTTCTCACAGTAATTAAAAGCAAGAAAGGTTTTAATCTATTTGAAAAAACATTTTAATTTTTAAAAGTGTTGATTGTGATCAGATTTCTTTTTATTTTGTTGATTTTCATCGATTTTTAAAAGCTGAGACTTATTTTTGCATTTACTTTTTTTAAAATTAATTTTGAATAAGATAAGAGTCCTGGTCGGATATTGTTTTTTTTTAATTAAGATTAAGCAGGAGATATAGATTTACCCTGGTCAAAATGTCTAAAGATTAAGCAGAAGATAACTGTTCACATAAATAGTCCTGAGTTTTAGACTGATTATTATTCAGCTCTTATTATTCTGTTGGTGATACCTATTCAGATTGCTATGCTGTCTTATATTTTAAAAATCCTTCACATTTTTATATCACAATTGCTGATATTATATTTTGCTGTCTGCTGTTAGGAGATTCTGCTGATATATTACTGACTACTATTTGTTAAATAGCGATCGTCCCTATAGAATGCCAAAACTACACACCATCAGAAATCTTCTTTACAATATGCCATGCTAAACCTTTCCAAAGATGAACCCAGAGCTTCATTATTGTGCCTTCAAGAACATGATCTAAGAAACCTAGTTCAGAAATGATCCAGAGATTGCCTTTAGAATCCAGAACATAGTAAAGTAAATCAAAATCTTTGTAAGGAACCATATATAAACCTGATCTTTGCAGATCCTGCTGGAATTACTCTATGGACTATCTAAAGCCTGAAAGGTAACTGAACTTTCATATATTGAAATCAGGGCTTAAATCTCTTGCTTAAATCTCTGTTAAAGTCTCAGCTTAATTTTAAAAGTAACCTGTTTTTATAATAAGTTTTACATACTCAGTTAAATGTATTTGATTATTTTATTAAGTATTTTATTTATAGTGTGTATTGGATCTTAGTTTTAAGATTTCAAATTTTATTTGTCTTGTAGGGTATTGCGAGTTTCAATTTTATGTACTTAGTGTTTTCTCTTTTTATATTACTAGCCCTTTGATAAATGCTTGGGCAGATTCATCATAATTAGTTGTTAAGCTTAGTTTGCATTTCCTGCAAACTGTAAATCTTTTGGCTAGCGGTTCATTGAGTATATTGTTCTGTTTTTCTTAGTGGAGATTTTGTTTTTTCTATGTTTCAGATTACATAATACCATAATTTTTTCTTGTATTGGAATTAACCTTGATGATCTTGAATGTGGTCATTCATGGACTGTTCTGCAGATATATGACATTTTTAGTCCTGGTGTTTCTTTTCTCAGCTAAGGAAAGCTCACCTGTGTTGTTTCATTGTATTCCCTACAAGATCTCTTTGTTTTGAAATTTTTAAATAATGAAACTGGAATTTGTTTATATAAATCGCTAGCAGGAAGACATAAATCCCTTTTAAATCTTAGGTGAGCTAATGAACTTATCTGCCAGGGTGTTTAATGTTTTTAATACTCTCATACACTCTCTGGTAAATACGCTAGAGAAATCTGGGTCAAATTTTCATATTTTATTTGCCTGGCATTTATTATTGTAAGTTTAATAAACTAAGAAATTATTTGAAATTATTTTGGCTGATGTTTGTCTCTGTATTCTTTTTGCAATTGTCTGGAAAATGCTAAAGATCTTTTTCTCTCTCTGGGTCTAGCTGGTAGCATTCATCATCATCAACTCTTGGTCACCATAAATTAAATTTTCTGGTGGGATGTGATGTACTATGGCTTCTCCTTAAACATAGTCAAGAATCTCTCAACAATTATGCCCAGAGAAACCTGTTAGCCACTCTAAGTTTTCCCATACTCTGCTCCATCCCATTTCCACAACATAATCTTTGTCAACTCTATAGCCTTTGTATCTTAAACCCCCCTTATCTTTTCCCAAACCCAGCATAAAAATCAATAATCCACTTTCTGTATAATCACTTTTTTCGTATTTATTCTTCCACAACTTCATTATATGTATCCTTTCTGTTTTCAAGCATTTACATTCAATTAACAAATGCCTATTTTTTTCTATTCCTTCCTTACACAATTTACAGACTAAATCATATTTATTCTTCCACAACTTTATTATATGTACCCTTTCTGTTTTCAAGCATTTACATTCAATTAACAAATGCCTAATGTTTTCTATTCCTTCCTTACACAATTTACAGACTAAATCACCCATATTTTTCCATTTACATGCATATTCTCTTGTTGCTAAAGATCCCGTTCGTGCCTTAAACAATAAACTACTTTCCTTACTATTATCATATATTAACTTGGACCTAATATTCTGTTTACTTCTATATATATTTAAACTTTTTTTACTCTCAATACTAGTACTTCCATCTCTTTAAATCCCTATTCTTTATTAATAAATCTTCTTTTATCCCATTCCTTACCACTATAACACTCAACAAGCCTTCTAACCCAATCATCCCATCTTTTGTACAAATATACTGATATAAATTCTTTATCCAAATCTTTTGCATTCCACATTATCTTTCTCATTGATCAAAAGAAGTGAAGAAGTGACTGGTATATTACACATGCTGTTTTTCACAGAGGCAAAACTCTCCATACAGTAGTGCCACTCTGGGCAAGCCAGAGTAATCAATGGAGGCGGGAAGGTTTGTGCATAAATTCCCTATCTAGGACCTTCTTATCCATTATCTCCAGATTATTTTCTAGCTTGTGGCCTTCATCAATGAGGAGCCTTGGATCTGAGAGTACTGCATCTAGATCTTAGGATCTAATGCAACCCTCCACCAGCCAACTTTTAAAACTATAAATCTTTAAATCCAAAATGAAAACACAATAATGTTTTCAAGCTAAGCTCATTAGCTTGTATAGATGGAGATTTTTATATTTTGAATTACATTGTTCCAAGAGAAGTTTATTAAAATTTCGAAATTACATGATATAGAATGAATAACAAGCATTGAGCAGGATGACATTCCTACAGTACACTTTAAGAAAAGCAAATTTAATATATCAAAGAAAATAAATCTACCTAATACAATTATAAAATGAAATACAACCTGTATCTAATTCCATCAAGTCCCTATTTTGTTCATTATACTATGAAAATAAATTAACAATTCCACTTTTAATGTGTTTTAGAAATATTTTTAGCTTGATATATCAGTTGTTGCAACTTAATGAAATTATATAAATTTTAACTATATGTGACTGCAAATATTGCTGAATTTATGGGAAAAGGATACATAAACACTTCCAGTATATATATACGTGTTGCCTTGGCAATTGTTGACACTCTCTTATTTTGATTTTAGTAAGGGTAAATGTGACTTACATATGATAACCAATTAGCTAGGTGCATTTATGGTTTAATATTAATCTTTATATATATATAATATTATAAATAGAAGTATTGAATAGTAATCAAAAAAAAAGAAGTTTAATTATTTAGATCTTTGCTTAAAAAAAATTCTAAAGGAGAAGTAATATTTAGATTATCAAAATGTAACTCACCTTTTTAATTTCTAATTTTGCTTATAATAGATATACTTAAAACATTGACATCATTTGACTTCTTGTTGTTTAAGTTGCAACACTTTAAGCAGATGATATTTTTCTTCCCAATTTTCTTTTGATATAAATCAACTTTGAATCTTTTGTAATATTTTTAAGATTTTTAATGTATATTAGTAACTCATAATATTTTTTTGAAACACTGACTTTGTTTGCTAAACTATCTATAGAACTGAACTATTAGTTTAGAGGTTTACTGAAACTCCATAAGACTCCTATCCTTTTCGATATACATATATATTAAATCGAAGATTTTCACAGGATATAGATATAAATGAAATATTATTCGATATATTTTCAATAAATTATACAGTACCGCTATGAATATGAGGCAAAAGACCTCGAAAGCGCTTAGCGTGTAATAATTTCTGTGTATCTTTATATCTTCTCATTCAAGTATGGCATACGCTTTGTTAATTTTGTATATTAAATTATCGAATGAGAAGTCTTAAAATCTTTAATATTTTACAAATATGAATTTTTATCAACAAAGACTCACTTTACGATTTGGCATTTCAGTCAAAACATTGGAACAGCATCTAACATTCTTGTCTGAATGCAAGAGATTTAATATCATTCCAAACTGCTGGAGAATAAAAATAAATAACTCTATATATAACCGTGACAAAATCATTGATAAACTACAGTTACGCCTCTTGACTTTTATCATCCAAGGATGTAAGAACGCATTACGTAAAGAAAGAAAAAGATGGCTCACAATAACAGCAAATAGCACCCTCCCTCAATGGATTATCGATAAACTCAACATTACAGAAATAAACCACCGCAAACGCTTCGTTTTGAAAATCAAATTTTTAGCTTATAAACAAAATATAAATATTGACTTACAGCAAACTTCATATGTTAATAGAACTGGCCTTACCCCACCTGATAGGATAGCAAGGGTTCTATCCCTTGGACCTAGATTTGTAGGAGGACAATGGAAACAACCCAAATTAGAGCTAATCGCTGATGTCGAAACAAATTTAATTAATAACCCGCATAGAGATAGCATTATAACAAATATAGCTAAATCTATTAAACAAAAACAGTTACATATAAAAGATAATAGCTGGAATAGCGACATCAAAATTACGAAACAGTTTCTTGATCGCAATAATTTAATTTGCCTTAAAGAAGATAAGGGCAATAGATTTGTGCTTTTAAATTCTCAGGATTATAAGAGGAAAATAAATGAACAAATTACAAATCTACAACTCACTCCTGTTGCACAATTCAACAATAAGCTTAACCGCGATAAATTTGTTTCATCCATTCTCCGTCCTCATAAAAACAAAGGCATTTCAATTGCGGAATACTACCGAGTTTATCCTTCCTCCACTAAAGCTCCAAGAATATTTGCCAACATTAAACTCCATAAGCCTGGTGAACCGCTGCGTTTAATGATGGATTTTGGGGGAGTCCATTATTTTCAAACCGCGAAAATGGTTAATCAACTATTAATAGACAGCTTGGGCTTTGGAAATTATTCTGTTAATTCGTCCTTTCAAGTTGTGGAAAAAATCAAAAAAGCCACGATCGAGAACAACTTCTATATGACTACCCTTGATGTCAAAGAATTATACGGATCGGTGGACAGAAAACAATCTATTCAAATCATCCAACAAAAACTTACCAACACGATGTCAGCTGAACGCATTAATTTCATCGTTACATTTTTAACATGGATGGATAAACATATATATACAACATTTGAGCACATTTGGTACAATATGAAAAGTGGTTGGCCTATGGGCCTCCCTCTCAGTGGAATCGTAACCAGCATTTTCCTTAATCACTACGAAAGACTAATCGTGTCCAAATATCAAGCTGACAGCCCTCACACTGTATACATGCGGTACGTAGATGATATATTTATTTTAACCAACCAGCACACTATAAATAGTATTACACAAGAGTTAACACATAATACTAATCTCACTATCAATTCCACAGCAGAAGACGCATTCCAAAGTCTAAATTACCTTGACCTTAGGTTAACACGCGATGAGACAGGTATAAATTATTCAATGATAATAAAGCCCTTTGAAATCAGAGGCTTTATACACCCACACTCCAACTCTCCAAGCTCTCACAAATTTGCAGGCCTGCAAGCATTTTTATATAGAAATATGCAGCTGTGCAAGTTTGAGGCAGATAGAAAGAATAATATACATCTTTACACCAAAGACATACTACAAGCAGGCTATAAACTCAACACTATTAACAATAAAATCAAACAATTTTATAGGAAAATCACTGACAATAAAAACAATATTAAACTTCCATATATTACTCTTTCCCACATACCTAAAATCTCCTATCAATTAATCAAGGTTTTGGCCAATAAATTTAAAATTAGCTTTCATACACCCCCATGCACTAATCATCTAATCAATAACTCTAAGGACAAAATTGAACCTTCTCAGACTCCCCATGTCGTTTACAGCATAGCTTGCCCACAACCTGGTTGCCGGGCCATTTATTTTGGAGAAACCAAGGCAGGCATAATCAACAGGACAGCACAACACAGATATACATATAATAGAGCCATGAAAAACAATGATAATTCATCAACATTTTTAGAGCATTCCAAGAAGACAGGACATTTGTTTGAACCTTCCAGCCCTAAAATAGTCTGTATTGAGAAAAATGACATCAAGCGGAAAATCAGAGAAGCATATTTTATTAATGGCAATAATAACTCCATCAATAGACGAGATACCTGCTTTGACATCTCCAAACGTTGGACTATCTAGTTCATTTGCATATGCTTTGCATACTGTTTTGTTTCCTTGCCCTATTTTTTCGTTCTGCAGCTCACAGTACCGCTATGAATATGAGGCAAAAGACCTCGAAAGCGCTTAGCGTGTAATAATTTCTGTTTATCTTTATAGCTTCTCATTCAAGTGTGGCATACGCTTTGTTAATTTTGTATATTATAACTAATATGTTATTGATTTTAAAATTTGAAATCTCCTAAACCCAAATATATAAAAAATAAAACTAGTGCATATCACTAGCTGAAAATTCAAATATGAAATGCCCAACACTTCCCCAATGCTACATCCTTTCATTCACATTCATTCTCTCATGTTTTCTCTAAAATTATAAATAATCTTCTCATTTTGTTATGCAGACTTTTTTCAAAATATAATTTTGTTTTGGCATGCTCTCTAAAAAATATAATTATTGTGATTTTTTTCTAATGGTAAATCCAATTTATAATTTTCAATACTTCATAAGGCATACTTATTTGAAAAAAACTATCCAAGCCTATTTTAAAATAATGTATGGATACATACAATATGTAATAAAATATATATCATAAACCTTATATTGTATCTTTATTCCTGAATCATTACACCATCTACAAACAATTCCAAAAACTAATTATACCAACAAACTTGTTTCATGTTTTGATATCTGATTCATCAAGCAATCTACAAATAATTCTAAAGATCTCAGTCATAAAAATTGAAACAATTTTGGAGCAAGTGTATATCTTTGTTTAGCACCAGTTTTCATTTCAAAAAATTTCTGCCTATAATAATAATACTTCATCTTAGTCCACCATGTAGAAGCTGGGTAATATGAATTCGCTTTGTGGATAACCAACTAATTTCACACAACATGGTGAATTGACTCAATTGCCTTGATCAAAAGTAATACATAAATCACTCTTTTGATATGACATTTATCTCACAATGGTCTGGCAACTAAAACAATGTATATAATGCTCTTTAATTCTTTAAAATTACATTGAGTCTTCAGCTTTAATACCCATTCATATATTACTGAAGCAATCTGTTCAACAAAATTCTTGAAAGTATCTTTGCTTTAATAGATAATAATAATATTCCACAGTAATTACAGCAATCTTGTGTATTCTCCTTATTTTTAAAAATTGAAACAATTGAGGATATACATACCTAAAAAGCTCTAATATTATTAAAGCTAACATATAATCTACATATTTTAAACCTTCTGCAGATATCTCATCAGAACTTGCAATCTTTCTATTTATAATTTTTAACTTCACTAAGCTGGATATAATTGTCCAAACATAAACGAGTAAATAAAATAAATAAATCAAGTCATCAATATCCTTATATCATTATTCAAAAAATAATCAATCATATTCTTATATCATAATTCAAAAAATGATCAATTATTATATAAGAAAATGCCATTAATGGATTTAAAGGACCATGATACAGTTTTTTCATTCCATATGCTGATATCAATCCATCAAAAAAGATCTAAAGTGACACCTAATGTTTATATCCCCTTTGCAGTTTTAATCCATTAACTTTTGCATTTAAATATCTACATTGATTGATTTTATAAACACCAGATTCAATTTATTATTTTGCCAAACAGAAAATACTGCATTTTCCCTTTTTAATAAAATCTCTTATAACAAGATCATTGTCAAAAAAAAAACAAAAAAAACAACAGTTATGGTTCTTCTTTTTAGTGAATCCAGCCAAGCATAGATTTTCTTAAATTCAGAAAATACTCCTCAAGAAAATTCCGTGCTTCAGTAATATTACACGGTTCTTCTTTTTAGTGAATCCAGCCAAGCATAGATTTTCTTAAATTCAGAAGATATTCCTCAAGAAAATTCCATGCTTCAGTAATATGATAATCCTGAAAGTCTAAGCTAACAACTTTAATGTTTAATAACTCTTGAAATTTAGCACAAATAATAGATATTTCAAAAAATTTTAACTTTTTAATGCAAGAATCATTTTCATATTGGAACTACCTACAATATCTCCAATAATATGTGCTGGTGGTAAGTATTTGCATAATATAATCTTCACTTTTTTTTTAACTCTAAACTATATTTCTTAAATGCCATTGTTTTGAACATAGATTCACCTACGATCCTTTGCTGTAATTTCTCTACTAAACAAATGTTTGTGATAGTCAATCAATATGTTGTGTAAAAATTTAATAACATCAGACTATTTGAGTTTATGACATTGATACAATTATTTCCAAAATTTTTGGTTAAAGTCGTTTTCCTACATGTGCATTAAGGCTTCAAAAGGGGGAAAAAATCAATGATTTAATGGTATCGTTGTAATAATTCAACCCATCAATAATAAGATTTCTTTCTCAGATTTTTATTTCCATATCATCAGTGATACATTCTCTAACAAGCTTTATTGATAAATGCCGCAAAAAAAATGCATTTAAAAATTTCTATTTCTATCTAGAAACCCTACCCAATCCTGACCACTGGTTTCATGCTTTGACAATCCTCAGTGAGATATTAGGATAGTTTCAGACACTAGATCTAAAAATACCAACTCAAAGCCAGCATTTATCTAAAAGAAAAGGTAACTATCAAATAGAAAATCTGAAATTTTCAGACACCTATATTTCTTCAAACCCAGCTATCTAGCTTAAATAGCTACATGGAGCTGAGAAATCTTCAGTCAAACCATGTACTAATAGCCTTAGTCACATAACATCGCTAAGACCTAAAAGCAAAACTATAAATAGTAAATAAAATAATCACATGACCCAATTTTTTAAACTTGTAAATAATAATAATTGCTCTAATAAGCTTTTTTGAGAAATGCTGCAAAAAAAAAAAAGCATTTAAAATCTCTTCTAAAAATCCCTTCCAATCCTGATCACTAGTTTCATGCTTTGGCAATCCTCAGTGAGGCGATAGGGTAGTTTCAGACACTAGATCTAAAAATACCAACTCAAAGCCAGCATTTAACTAAAAGTTAATTATTAAGTGGAAAATCTGAAATTTTCAGATACCTATATGTCTTCAAACCCAGCTACCTAAGTTAAATAGCTATATGAAGTTAACTTTTAGATAAATGCTGTTTTGAGTTGATATCTTTAGATCTAGTGTCTGAAACTATTCTACTGCCTCATTGAGGATTGCCAAAACATGAAACCAGTGGTCAGGATTGGGGAGGGTTTCTAGATGCTTTTTTTTGCAGCATTTGTCAATGAAGTTTGTTAGAGCAATTGGCACCGATCATTATTTTTATTTACAAGCTTAAAAAATTGGGTCATATAATATATGTCTATTTTATTTATTATTTACAGTTTTGCTTTTAGATCTTAGCAATGTTATGGTTTGTTTGAAGATTCCTCAGCTCAATATAGCTATTTAACTTAGGTAGCTGGGTTTGAGAGACATATAGTGTCTGAAAATTTCAGATTTTCTACTTAATAGTTAACTTTTAGATAAATGCTGGCTTTGAGTTGGTATTTTTAGATCTAGTGTCTGAAACTACCCTAGCACATCACTGATGATTGCCAAAGCATGAAAGCAGTGGTCAGGATTGGGAAGGGTTTCTAGATAGAGATTTTTAAATGCTTTCTTTTGCGGTATTTATCAATAAAGCTTGTTCAAGCAATTAGAACCACTCATTATTTTTATTTACAAGCTTAAAAAATTGAGTCATGTGATACATGACTTTATTTTATTTAATACAAGATACATAAATTTAACTTTATATCAAATATAATACCATGCATTCTTTTTCCACAAAAAAAAATTATAGCCATCTATTTATTCTATTAAAAATCTTTCTACAAAAAGATGAGTTTTGCTAGGAGCAGCTATGTTGATATTAAATACTGATAGCACATTAACCATCTGTATCATCTTTCATTAAGGTCTTGAAAAGTTTATATCAAATAATGTTTGCACATTTTATATATCTATATTTAGAAAAAAGAAAGATTTATAATATTTATCTTTGCACTAGCACTACTTTGTTCTTTACCACTGTTACTAACAATATTATTTCTATTGTTTTAATGAGTAATCTTGTGAAGCCATTCATTTTTAGATAAACACTTTCTAGGGCCTTCCACTTCAATTTTAGGCAGGGGGGATATCTAAATAAGGTTGCCTAAACATACAATGTTTGCCAAGTTGAAAGTCATGTATCGAAGCCAGTTCTATCATGGCTCATTAATGATTGTATTGCCTTGAACAAAGTTCACAACTAAAACCTATCAGTGTATTAAATTTTTCCCTGTCATTGTTTACTTAATTTTGAGAGCTTGAGCTAAAAAAAATGAAAAAAAATTTAAAATCACAATTATAGTACATGTAGTTAAAGAATGAAAATGTGATTGCATTAAATTTACAATCCCACTGATGCAATTAATATAAGGAGAGCAGTGGCATAAGGTCATGAAAATCAGGACCTAACTAACTAAGTTAATTGTCTAAAAATAGTAAAAAATAGAAGAAAGAAAAGATTGTTTGGATCAGTAACAGTAATTAGCTGTTATGAACCAATATTCTTATAAGCAGTTGGATATACTTTCAATTGGACATTGTTTATTTGTTATTCACAATTAATACTCATATATAAAGGGCATACTATCTGCCACATATGGCACCCATTGGTAGCCTGAGCACATCACCTGACAAATAAAATGTATATACTTAAATGCAAAGCTCCATTTAGTTTGATGAAGCGGTAAAGTGACAGATTTCAGAGCTGAAGATCTATGAATCATGTTCAAACTATATTCCAACACTCAAAATTCTTATGAACTCCTGTGCAATAAAGCCATTTGATTATTTATTTTTTATAAATACATAAAATAAAAAATTGTTTATATAATTTTTGTAAATTAAAATTTAGTATAAATTTCAAATTCAAAAATATTCATTTAAAAAGATTTAGCAGAAGGAATAGTAGAAAAAAATAAATAAATTAGAATATAAGTTTTATAAATAAAAAGTAAACATTTATAAAAATCAAATAATATTAGTATATCATAGAAAATTTATGACAATTAGAATATGCATATTTTAAAATTTACTTTAAAAATTGTTTCTTGACATAATGGGTTTTAGTGCAAAATCATTTATATGTTTATATTAACAAATTTAAAATCTACTGTTATTAATATATATGAACAATTGCACATTGTGTTGATTAATAAAATATAAGTTTTACATTATAAATTAATACATAAAAATGAAATTATTAATTTATAAAAATATTTAAAAAAATAAATTAAAAAAATATAAGGATTATATCTATATTTAATAGATTAGAATGTAAAAACAAATAATTAAAATTATAGAAAGATAAATTATGTATGTGAATATATTATATGGGTTATATATAGACAAATGCTAAATATCTAAAATAGATCTGGCCAAATAAGATCCCCCACTTACTACTCTATTGTAAGAACTTTAAACAGACTGTAAATGAAACCAAAGACTAAAACAAATTGAAATTAAATCTGCTTATAAGTATAAATAAATTTCATCAATAAACTGTTTGAAGGTAAATTAATAGACAATCATTTTTTAAATAGACAATCATTTTTTTACAATCTTTCAAACAAAATAATATACCATGTATACAATATTTTAAACATAATATTTTACATATAAACAAATGCTTAATAATTGTAATCATCTAGACACATATACCTGTGAAAAGGTAATAGAATGAGTACATATTTTATTAATATGTAGTAGAATGAAGAGAAATAGAAAAAATGTTTGTACATTTCTACTAATAAACAACTAACAAATAATTTGAGCTATCACACTGAGGCAGCAAAATAAGGAGAAAAGATGATCACAAAATTTAAGAATTTATACGTTTGATATGCACTTGACTAAAAATAATTATGTTTATAAATATTGTAGCAGTATGTAAAAAGAGGTGGTCAAGGCATGATGAGAAAACATTATCTTCTCTTGATCAATAAAATGATTATCAGCAGAGAGACAGCATTTAAGATGGAAATAAATAATAAACAAGTTATAAACATAATATCACCAACATTAATTAAATCAACAGTCATCCTTTGTGACTGGATTTAAAAAATATAAATTATAAAATCTAGGCTAATTATCTTCCAGCCAATGCCAAACTTAGAGTATAATATAAAAGCAATTAGTTGCATGCACATATTTGAGTGCTAAAGTTGCAATAATACACATAAAAAAATTCAGAGATCAAGATATGCTGATAATTATCGATGCTCCCATGAGCATATTGGCCATCAATAAAATAATAATTGTCATAAAAAAAGATGACTTATATTTGCACCATCCAGAAAACTATCTGGATGTCCAAACATAAACCTCTATATCTATTAATTTAAGTATTGCTTGGGATGCAAGGTCTCTAGGGACTGTGAACAAGAGAAAATACAAATATATAATACTTTAAATCTATTTTGGCATTAAGTATTTTCACTGGAATAACTTAAAACGATTATAAATTTTTTAAGATAGAAATAATAACAATAAACATGAAAATTAAAGGCCTGTTAAGTACTCTTATACCGTCAATACACCATTCTGATTTTGATTTAGAGATAAAATATATATTATATTAGTATAATTTACTGATATATCAATATAAGTTTACATGACATACATATATATAAGCATACAGACATGCCAATATGATAATACAAACTATTTCAATTATTTAAATGATAAAAATTAATTTCAATTATTTAAATGATAAAAAATTATCCTATCATAATAATATGTAAGTGCATGGATATAAATATAAATGTGCATGCTATAGTAAAAAAATATTTCATTTGTCAATAATAATTACAAATCATTAAATAACACATATATATGTGTATTCTAATATAAAATATTCTTAGCCACTGATTCTAATTATTTTACTTTACAAATAATATTTTTATATTCTTTAATTGTAAATAAATATCTTTGCCTTCATAAAATAAAGAAAACTTACTCTGTCTCTGAAGATCCCTAGACAATTGTTATTATTTTATGCCAGTCTAAATTGTTCTTCAAGAAATATTATTCATTTTTTTTAAATCCAGCTGAACCATTATTGTCATATCTAACCTTGCCTTCAGAAGGGGACTATTCCTGATTCCTTGCCTGATTGGCTAGTACCCAGTTATTATTCAATGGGGATGAATCCTACATTAAGGTTCATGCTCTTAAGCCAAGTGTTTCCAGTAAGGTAAGGGATCTGACAATAAATAATCAGCCTTTTTGGAGGTAAGGCAGAGAGTGTTAACTTGTTAACCTGAACGACCTGAATGTGCTCACCAGTGAAACCTTTGCCTACAGTAAGGGTGTCATCTTCACTAGAAACTACTGATACATTTACGCAGTGAGGAAAGTCCACCTAGCACTGGAAACTGCTGTGACTGCAGTCGACTCGAGGCAAGCTGTCTGAGTGCAGCTAGAAGAGTCCGAACTAGAGCTGACTCAAGGCAAGCTGTCCTGTACAGCCGGAAGAGTCTTACTTGAATTTACGAGGCAGGCTAATCATTATAGGTGGAAGTGAATTCAGTCTCTTGGTATGACTATCTCATCATTAATTGTATAAACTATATTTATATTATTGATTAACTAACATGTGTGTATTTTCTAACTAATAAATTATACATATTAATTATTGAGTAGTTTGTCATTACTTTTTCTGCTGGTTTGGAACTGAACCTGTACATCAAGCCAAACACAACAGATCTGGTGCAGTCAGACATAATTTTTTCCCTCACAGCTTGAAAAATTATAGTTAAACGTATAAAAGTAAATACACATATGCATATATTAATTTTTTTTTTAAAAAAAAAAAAACATTTGCCAAAATTATATTACAGTGATTATTAAAATCGCTTAAAACTGTTCCGAATAAAAAATTGACTGCAAAGGTATAGGCGTGTCAATTAGAAGCCACAACCAATCAGACAGCTTTACTCACAACATAGTGACAGAAGCTCACCCTAGTGGTATGAGCTTCATTGAGTTAGATACAAATAGTAATGTAAATAATTAAAAGTGGTAACTCTAAAATAAAAAAAATAAAAATCGATTTTGAACAGCTGCAAACAGTAGTGTAAAAATAATTATGAGTGGTATCTTGCATAAATAATTATGGCTAATGCAATCGGCTCTATGGAAGCTATTGACCCAGCTCAATCTGAGGGCTGGTCAAATTATAAGCAGCGCTTGATATTTTACCCATAGGATAACCAGATAAACAAGCCTGAGGTAAAGTTAGCCATACTAAGACCATAATAGATTCGCAGATGTATAACATACTCAAGTCTCAATCTACAGCAGAAACCCTAGCTGACCAATATAAAAAATACGTTTATATTAATTATAAGTCTTACATTATTTTAAATAGTTTTATAAATATATTTTTCTTTAAAATATAAGCCTTATAAAAACATTTTTACTATGGTAAATACTTTGATTTATCTTGGCAATAATGGTTTATATATATATTTTACATAAATCAAGTTGTGCAAAACATTGTGAAATGAATTTCTGCCTATATAGTAACATTATTTTGTTTTACAATCATTTAATTCAGTGTTTCCCAACCTGTGGTACGCATACCACTGGTAGTACGCGAGTTGCTGGTTGGTGGTACACGAAAAATAATCATTAATGGTGGACATAAAAAAAATAATTAAATCATAAAAATATAGAAACGTTTTTTCCTATAATTCATAAAAATTATTTTAATTAATAATATTATACAGTAAAGTTGTTTATATGTACAGTCGATAACGATCTTTAATGTTAATGATAAAATTGAAAGTATGATTAAGAGATTAGATTTTTGGAAACAGTAATATATATAAGTATCGAAAACAATCAACTGGAAGTATTCGAAACTCTACATATTTTTTTGTTTGAAAATAAGGTTAGTCTGTCTCAAGATATACGAGAAAATATAATAGCACATTTAACAGGATTAAAAACGTCTTTCATGAAATATTTTCCAAAACCCGAAAACACAAATGATAATTGGATTTCAAACCCCTTCTATGCAGAAAATTTAGAAAAAGCTACATCATTATCAATAAAGGATAAAAAAATTTTAATAGAATTATCATGTGACAGAACTCTACAAGTAGAATTCAAACGACACAATCTAATTAATTTTTGGTTAAACATTAAAGAATATGAACAACTTTCTGAGAAAGCTCTTAAATTATTATTACCATTTACTAGTATGGAATTAATAGGAAGAGCTTTTTCTTCATATATTTTTTTAAAAAATAAGTATCGAAACAGATTGAATGCAGCTGTAGACTTAAAGGTATACCTCGCATCTTTTGAACCAAATTTCAAAAAATTATGTTGTTGGAAACAAGCACAAAGATCTCATTAAATTTATTTTATAAACATATTTGATTATGATAAGAAAATATACTAATTGGTTTTTTATAATTTTGTGTTTTTATTAAAACCATTTATTAGTTAGTAAACGAAATCATGACAAAATAGTAGATAAAGAATGAGTCGGATCAAGGCAAATCAATCCAAATTATTTAATTTGAAAGAATGTATCAGAAAAGTATCATACGCAGAAATTAGACTCCCATTAATTCTTGATCATCTATTGTGGATTACTAGATGTAAGCTAGTATTTAATCATCAAAATTTTAATCCTATTAACTTCATGCTGAACAATATAAAGAAAACAAGAACAAGAGATAGCCTGATAACCCTGGAGGTTATTTTTACCATGACTTGGGACATGTTGGATTTATCCTCTCCATGGCCCAACCAATAGCAAGATGCTCCGAAAAAGAGAAAACAGACTCAAATTCGGGAAAACCAAATGAAGGAATGAGAAAACACTTTGAACAAAATATGTACCAAATAACCTTTAATGTAATAATGTAATCTTTAATAAATTATTTTGGAAAAAATATGAAACTTTGAATAAACACATACATATAAATATGTTAAAGTGCATTTATAATTTCAGTGAGTTTATAATCTGGCTTGACGTTTAGGTGTGTTTCAATGTAATTTGTCTCATTATAAAATGTGAATGCATACATGGTCACCCTATAATATTTATAATGCAAATAAAATAACACACTCGCAATAACAAATTTCACGAAATACAATCATTTTTATGAAGTGGTACAATTTAGCATGATGTACTACCAAGTGGTACGCGAGCCAAAAAAGGTTGGGAAACACTGATTTAATTAATTGCATTAATAAAATAATTGATGAAATATAACCATGTCAATAAAATAATATTAAAAGTTTAATTTTTGGTTTACCCTGTATTATAGTAATAACACACCAATTTAAGACTTAATTCAGTTAATGAGAAATCATTTAGGAGTGAGATTAAATCCTAATTATACATTAATGTAAGGTGACTACTGTATTTTAAATTTTAAGCACTCTTTTATTAAAATAAATAAATAAATCTTAAGGTTTATTTGACATTCAATGTTATTTTATCTAATAAGAATTATAAATAATTGTATAACTACAAAACCAAATTAATTTCAAAAATTTTTGTAAGTGGTATTCTTAATATATAAAATAAGTAATTCTAAGTAGTAGTAGGAGAATTTTACAAGTTTTTATACAGAAGTTAGAAGTAACAAGATACTATTTGTATTTATATATTGGACTATTTCATCATCTAATTTCATCATCTAATATTACATATTGAATGGCTTTGGAAAAATTTAACTTTATTTAAATTTTTCAATTTCATTCAACTGTAAGTAATAGCAACTAGGTTGCTATATGCACATATCAAGTGGTGACCTGTGTGCATTTACAAACAGTTGAATGATAATTGGAAAATTTAAATCTTTCTAAAGACATTCAATACTTAATATTAGATGATGGAAATAGTCCAATATATAAATACAACTAAAATATCATCATCACAAATCTTCAGGAAAACAAATATATCATATATAGAACATCCATATTTTTTTGTCACAGATAAAATATATACTTCCATAATATTTGATCCCCCCCCCTAGGTAATATGCCATTAAACAATTTCTGACATAAATTTCTTTAATCATCATTGAGAACCATTGAATGGAAATCAGTGTTTATACTGTCTTATAATAGTATAATCCCAGTTTTTTAATTAGATTTAATGATCATTTAATATTTCTTTTTCATATATAATTACAAAAAAATCATAAAAAATAATAATAAATGATATTTTGCTCAGGAATTTATAAGAAGTTTGAGATTTGAAAGTGACAGACTGGGCTACAGTCTATGAACTTTGAGCTTCAGTCTGCCACTGCATCAAACTAAGTGGGACATACAAAATAAATTATTATGAAATCTGCTTGCACCTACTATTTTACTATTACTTTTAAATTAAAATTGTAATTTTTATATTGATATTATTATTAACTCAGAACTTTATTAGTCATTTTAAATTTTAAAAAATCACAAAATTTAATATTTAAATGTTTGTTTATTACATGATAGATCAAATCTTTTATTTAAAATTTTCTTGAGATAAAATCCTTGTTTTTCACTTCACCTTTGAGTGGTAAATTTTAAATTGCGCTTTACACAAAAAAGTGAAGCTTATTATTATTAGAAAAGATATTATTCAGCTGAGTGCAATAAACCGAAAAGAATCGTGCTTTACAATCTCCAGAAAATGGTCTTTATGAAAGAAAACTTTGCATAAATTACCACTAAACTTCGCTTAAAGTTGGCTATGAATATGGAGACTTAATTTCTCTGAAAGTGCTTAACCATATAATTCTTTTCTAATAATAATAAGTTTCATTTTTTTGCATAAAGCGCAATTTAAAACATAAATTTTTTTTATATATTTTATAGGATATGCTTGGTCAGATTTTTGCATTTTTAATAGTGAATGATTTTATAATGATTCAGAACTACAAAGTATGCTAATAAATGTGATATGTTGGACTATTTCCATCATCTATGATGTATAGAGAAAAAAAAAATTTTTTTAACTGTATTTAAACTTTCGAAATACAAACAACTTGTTAGTAATAACACACAAATAAACAACACTGGTTAGTAATTACACAACATTTTGAGCAGTATTATTTTCCACTCTCCTTTAGGTGTTGCTGTCTTGATATGCATAGTGACAGTATTCACATAGAAGTTGAATTCGCACCTTTATATTCTTGAATATCAAATTTAAGGCAAACACTCTAACTAACTAGATATTGCTGGCCTGATATGCACAGTGACAGTATTAACATAGAAGTTGAACTCGCATCCTTAGATTCTTGAATATTGAATTTAGGGCAAATGCTGTAACCAAGATATAGCTCAGTTGGTTAGAGTGTTTGCCTTAAATTCATTATTCAAGAATCTAAAGTTGGGAATTCAACTTTTATGCAAATACTGTCACTATGTATATCAGGCCAGCATAGCTCAGTCAGTTAGAGGGTTTGTCTTAAATTCCATATTCAAGAATCTAAAGGTGCGAGTTCAACTTCTATGCGAATACTGTCACTGTGCATATCAGGCCAGCAGCACTTGAAGAAGAGTTGAGAATAATAATCCTCAAAACATTGTGTAGTTACTAACCTGTGTTGTTAATTTGTGTGTTATTACTAACAAGTAGTTTGTATTTGGAAAGTTTAGATAAAGTTTTTAAAAAAAAAATTTATACATTCAACATTCACTCATAGATTATGGAAATAGTCCAACATATCACATCTAATAATATGCCATCATCACAAATATTTAGGGAAATGTGCTAATAAGTATTAAATTATAGTTTTGATTTAAATTAGGATATTTAAAATAGAAATTTGACTGAATAAGTTATGGAAGAATAAAAATTTGAATGACTTTTAACATATTTTGATTAAGATTTAAATGAAAGAAAAGATTTGATAACTTTTTGTTGAATTATTTAAAATAAATTGTTTTAAAGAAGTAAAAATAAATTTATAGGTTGTAAGTTTATGATGAAGGGGCATGTATATTCATTAAAAAAATCCCTTATTCATTTTTAGATCATTAGCAAACTATTTACATTTATATTCTCAAATGAATTTTTGTCCATAAGTGTCTACTTGGGATTGGAGTCAAATGCACTTATGATTTGAATGAATGTTTATCTCATTTGGTTAGTAGGCTTTAAGATTGGAGGTTATTACCTGATGTATTGACTACAGTTAGAAGAAAGACTGGAGGATATTTTACTGACATTAGAAGGAATGTTGAGTTTTATGTAAAGGGTAGGTTCATTGTCTAGGGTGAGAAAATTTTTGAACAGGAATTAGTTTTCATGAACTTTTTAACTTTGAGTAAAAAGAAATTCATAATTTGATTCTCAACTATTTCACTTGGTTATATTATAAACTGATATTTTGTCTAAAAGTGATAAAATACTTTAATATAAAAAAATATGTAAAATTATTTATAAAAGTATATTTGAACTTTTTATTTTAGATGTATTAATCTCCTTAAAAGCACTTTCATCAAAACTTTTTAGATCTTGAATGTCATAGTAATGATAGCTGCAATCATTCCTACTACACACTCAGTCATCTGAATTAACATCGCCAATGAATAGACATCAGCAAATATAAAAAGAGCATGAGAGAATCAACATAGAATAAAAGTAAATGGTTATATAAGTTACATCACCACATTAAACATAGATAATTAACAGTCATCCCTTGTGATTCTGATACTTGCTGATCATCAGTGCTCTGGTGCATATCATACCATGAATGTACATGCCAAATATAAACTAATTTATAATCTGTATAAAAATAAAGTTTAGTGAATGGACTTTAAGCATGATCTTGATCTTTGTGTCATCCAGAGAACCTTCTAGATGTCCAAACACAAACATCTACCTTTACTTATATATAAATTAATCATTGCTCTAGAGCTAATTTAGGCTCAAAAGATTTTAAAGACTGACTGAACAAGTGAATATATAAATCTCTATGCTTGATCTACTTTAATTTAAATGGTCTTACTGGAATAATTTACAAATCCCTTAAAACACTTATAATAAAAACAATTTTCATGTTATCAGTTTGTAGAACAGATAGCTGGAGGAATAAAAATATTATCACTTATAAATTCAGAAAAGATATAATTCCAAATCTATGTGTACATGTAAGAAATATAATATAACACAAGATTATTTTCTCTTAATTCCTATTACTAAATTATTTTATATTTACTCTGATAAAGTTAGTTTCTCCTTTTAAATAATTAAATCTAAAAACAATATTTCACACTAAGATAAAAATTTATGATTAGCTAAAACTTTCTTTCTCTTCTTTATGAAAATGGGGATGATTCTTTTTTTTCTTTTTTTAAGGGAAAATACAATGAAAAAACATGTTTCAATAAAAAAAATTAATAAAGATTATTCCTTATTATTTATACTAAAAATTATTTGCAAATGTATATGTGCACACTACAACATTTTTTTACCATTATTTTTTTACTTTCTCTTTGAATTTACAATTTTAAATTTGTTTCCAGGTCAGCTTTTTTTTGGTTTCTCCAAATATTCAGATTAAATAAACAGAAGTTTTTCTATTAATTTTTTTTGTAGCTTCAAATTTACATTATGATAATAACTTTCAAATTAACAAATTTTCACTGTAGATTAACACAAATTTATCCATTATATAGTATAATAATTTTTACATTAATACAGATTTCCAGGTCAGGATATTAAGGCTCAATTTATCCATTTTTAATATAATAATTTGCAAGTCAGGTTAACATAAGCTGAAACAGTCATGCTTTTGGATAGAACACTTACTTTGCTGAAGATTTCTCCCAGGGATATCCTGCATTTTAGTTTTTAGTGAACAGGCTACATGTTGGCTTGATGATGGTTAGATTTTACCCAATGTTTAGCATATGGTTTTCTTTAAATCTACTTTAAGGAACATTTTCTTTCAAACTAATAGTGATGTTAGTCTTATTTTAGATGAAAAATTTAACTTTTCACTTATTGTCTACATAGCTGATCTGCTACTTCTGTCTTCAACAGTTGGTTCAAAAATGACTGTTCCTTTCAAGATACAGGTCTACTGCTTTAACCTGTCATCCCTATTTTATTTTTTGGAACAATCTTGTTATGCATTCAGTTGCACAATATCTCACCAATAACCATGAAACCCTAGTAGATTCTATTTTTACAAAAAGATTATTTCATTCTTTTATATTTTAATTAAAGTGGTTTTGACCCCATACTTCCAAGTTCCGTTCAATCATCCATTCAATATTATACAACTTATAACAGCATGCAAAAAAGATAAATGATTTCCAATATACATATTTTGTGTTGAACCAGCACTCATCAGTTGATTTGGGTCATAATACAATTATACCGTATTTATTGAAAAACATTATAGTTTTTTTTAATTATTAGAAAGAAAATAATCCTTTAATTATACAAAACATTTTTAATTTCTTTAGTGAAATAAAAAAAGAAAAAAAAACTTTAATTGAAACAGCATTTACCAAAAATGTTAAACTTTTTTTTCTCTTTTTTTTTTAAAAAAAAAAACTGATCCAGATTACATAAAATGTTGCCTATTTATCTCATTATTTTTTTTAAAGTTATTGTTTGGAAATTTTCATATTATTACTTAAGTTTGTAATTGTTATTTTGCAAAAAAATGCAAAGAAATAATTCTTCTCGATTATAAATTGAGTTTTCATCTATATGTAGTGAAATATTTTAAAATAAAAAAATTTATGTAAAACTATTTATAAAAATATATTTGAAATCTTTTTATTTTAGATGTATTAAATTTTTTAATAGTACTTTCTTCAAAACTTTTTAAGCGCATGGATCTTGAACGTCGTCGTAATGATAGCCGCGATCCAAATCGAAGACCAAGACTAATGGAAGAAGATGAACTTCCTAGCTGGCTAGTGAGAGATGATGCAGAGGTATTTTTATTTTTTTACATTTGTATATTTTTATTAATAGAATGTACCATCAATAGCTTTGACTTGGATTTTTAAGGGATTTCTCTATATCTGATTTTCATAACTTATGCTAGAAAAACATCACAAATACTTTGAATGTATCAAATAAGTTGTGAATTAAATTAGTCTTAAATACTTTATGTCATTGCTCGTGGAAGTTTGTTTTTGCCTTTTTTTAAATAAAAAGAATTTTCATAACAATATAAATAAAATACACTCATTATTATATAGTGTTGTTGTTTTTATAGTGACTGCAAGGCTACACAGAAATCTAATGTAAATGGATTGTAGCAAAGTTGTCAATTCAAAAATTTTGACACTTCTATTAACTATGGTACATTGCTATCTGTAAACACTAAACAAATGATGAAAATATGTGTTAAATATTGATCTGGGTGAACTGATGAGTGCTGGTATAGCACAAAATGTTCATGTTATGGATATAATTGAGCTAAGGTAATACAATGAGATAAGAATAAAAATTTTAAAAAATATATTATAGTGCAAAAGATGGCACACTCCTTCATAGTATTAAAATGGGATTAAATCTAGTCCTTGCCTTGTGTGAGAGTGGTGCAGTGAAAGTTATAAAAACTGTCATCATGGGCAAAGAAACTCAGGTGTTGATACCTCCATAACACTACACACATTAATTGAGAATTAAAGAATATATTTAGGCTAGTGATAATCTCTAGTTTAATGGCTGATCAGTAATAATTGTTAATATAATTCTATGAAGTGATTGCAGGCAAACTTATGAGTTCAGAAAGTTTGTCACTTGTAATCAAATTATATTAAATTTTTATCTATAAAATTTCAAATATCTAAAATACAAGGAATAAATCCTTTATGTTGCTTTTGCAAATTAAAAATAAATCCTAGATATGATATAGAATAAAATATCTTTATCTAACAACAAAATAATATATGACAATAGCTGCAATGTAATCATATATGATCGTAACATATAAAAAGCTCTTTTCGGCAATTTTTAAATTTTTGCCCTTTTCAATAAGACTTGGTTAACTACAAAAATAACCTATATTGCATACATAGTGACATCTATCGGATCTATATAAAATTAACACAAGCCTATAATTTATGCTTTAATATCCTTATAATAACACATATTATATAACCCTCTATTCATTTTTCATTATCCAAAAATTGGATAATGAAAAATGAATAGAGGGTTATATAATATTTCAAACATATGATGAAAATATGTGTAAGAGTACATGATGTGGTCAATTGATGAATTCTAGTTCAGCACTAAATGTTCATTTTGGGGATCATTTATATTTTTCCATTTTTTTGTTCATATGTTTCAGAAAATTGTGATGAAATAGAAGTCTGAAATATATATTAAAAATATTGAAATGGTCAGATTACACTTGTCTAAATAATTTAAATTTATATTAATTGATTTGAGTGTCACCTGACATTAAACATTAGGAAATAGATTGGCACATATATATATTTCAATTAGCTTTGAAATATTTTCTTCAATATGATGATGATGACCATTACACAATCACTATTTGCATTACCAGGTTGAATCCTGTAGAATATAAGTTACTCCTGCTGAAATATACATGGAATAAATATGCAGATCAAATAATATTACATATAAAGAAGTTAACACATTATTTAAACAAATAAAGCAATAGTTTATTACAAAATGTTATAATTGTCAGCCAAAATATGTTTGTTTATTTTTTAAATAAGGCACTTCTTCAATCTTTTATCTTTTTTTTTAGTTTGCATGCATGGTGGAAAACAATAATTATAAAATGCCAAGTTTATTTTGATTAATTTTAAAACATTAATCTTTCAATTAAATCTTATAATACAAACTTAATTTTATGATCGAGCACATTTGTCATAGTGTTAATCCTTGGCCTTTAATTTATTCTGGATATAATCCTATATATTGTTGAATCTTACAAATATAATACATTTATTTATATCATACGCTTTACAGCCTAGTCATGCACATATATCTGTTATGGTATAATTATAGATAATATATCTTTCTTACAAAGATAAGTAGGGATTGGCACTTTAGGTCTGATTTAACAATAACAATCTAATTATGTGAGGTGGTTTTTTTAAATCTGGTCTGTTTTAGCAGTAATACTTCTTAATTAACTGAGGTAATCCTTTGAATCTGATCCCTAAATTTATAGAACAAAATCATGAATAAATCAAATCTACCATATAGATATTGTGTACAATAAACCATTTGATCTAACAATTGTATTCACATAATAAGTTCTAACATGCATAAAATTTAACTCAGCAATCAAATGGGCAGCTAATTTATATACAAATGAACTCCATGGAATTTCAAAATAAATCTTTAACATAAAATGCCAATAATTATTTTTCACTCTTTTTTATATATATATAAATGTGCACATTTGTTTTAAAATGAATATTATATGTTTAATTATTTATCTGACAATTTCACATTAAAAAACTTTTTTTTAAAAATGTTAATAAATCATAACATATATATATAGTAATTGCAAGATGAATCAAATTTTATGTATATTTATACAAATCTTTTTTAAAAAATTTCAGTTGCTTTAAAAATCAACTAACTTTTTTTACAAAGAAAAAACGGTACTAATCGGTACGGTAGGCCAACCGCCTGGTGGCATTCTTTCTCTGTTAAAACCATAGAAAAATGCTGTTTCCACGGCCACCCTTTATGGTATAGACAGTCACTTGGTAGCATTTTATCTCTGGTAAAAACCAAGAACTACACCGTTTAAAAGTGACTGCCGTCTATATATCAGCAGCTGCTGTTGTTTTTTTCCTATGTAAAAGCACAGAAATCAGTTGTAGTGGCTTGATTTATACATGAATGTACAGGAATACAATAGCAGTTTGAGCTGTTAGTTGTTTATCGCAGAATGCTCACAATTTACTTGTTAATGTAGGATCACTTTATGGTATGTAGAATTAAAGTTTGCGTAAAAGTGTAAATGGCATCTTTTAAATAATCATATTTTAATAAAAAAAATAACATAATATGGTGTATATGCATGCGTATCAATTTTTGAAGAATTAATAATTTAAAAAAGTTGCTTTAAAACAAATAACAAGCATGATAATGTGTTCTATCACATTTTCATGATACTAAATTTGAGATTTAAAAAATGTCATCTGCTAGCTCTAAAAAAATCAATCTTTTGCAGTTGCCTTCTAATGAAATCGAAGCAATCTCTTTTTTTCAAGAGAAAAAAATTTTGCCTTTGAGTAAAACCTGTGAGGGTGGTTCAGACATGAAACTTGAGTATTCACAGTTTAGATGTAAGTTATCTTTATATGGAAAAAGGTTAGTATTAGAAAAGGAACTTGGTTTGGAGGCTCATGAATCCCTTTGTTAAAAGCCGTTCTACTCGTGTACATGTGGAGTCATGAGGAGTTGTCCGTTAAAAGTGGTAGTAGAGAGTTAGATTTGTCTAAAGATTGCATCATACAATGGACACATGCATTGAGAGAATTGGGTCAAACAGCATCGTGTCCCATCCCTCCCATCTAATCGGAGGCCCAGGCTTGACAATAGAGGTTGACAAAACCTTATTCGCATGGAGAAAGAATCATCAAGGTAGAATGCTTTCTCAACAATGGCTTTTCAGTGATGTTTGCCATGAGACTGGAGATTGCTTTGCAACAGCAGTTCCATCGTACTCTGCCACTATCTTTTTGCAGACCATACGGGATAACATCCAGCCTGGATCAACTATCTGTTCTGACTGCTGGAAGAGTTACCAAAGCTGCGATCTCAAGTCTGCCGGTTTTAAACATCTGACTGAGAATCATTGCTACAACTTTGTTGATCCCAGTTCCGGTGCACACATGCAAAACATCGAGTGTATGTAGGGATTGCTAAAGTGGTCTAAAAGAAAAAAGGGGCACACCAAGAAATGCAATTGAAAACTACCTTGGTGAATTTGTGTGGCAACATCTGCACCAAGGACAGGACTTATTTGAGTCCATACTTGCAGAAAGGTGTCTGCGAAACAAGAAGTAGTCTATTTTTTTTGTTGGTTTTTTTATTTTGTTCTTTTTTAAAAAATTGTTAAAATAATTTGACTTTTAAATGTGTTGGAATACTGTTTATGTCAAAATTAAATAATGTTATTCTCACATCTTTGTGTAATGGATATGATAAAAACATGCGAATGTAAACAGAACTTTATAAATATAAGCGTGGCTGTAAAAAAAAGATGATGCCAATGATTGGACTTTTTAATCTTTAAATTGACTTTTGAAAGTGTTGTAATACTGTTTATGTAACCAAATAAAATAATGTTATTCTCACATCTTTGTGTTATGATTTTAAAAAATTGTAAGTAAAGCAAAATATTATTTTTAAAAGGAAACATTTTAAAAGCACAAAATAATTTATAAAAAAAAAAAAAAAGGCAAATGTAAAGCATAACAATTTCTATAAAAAAAAAAAAAAAAAGCCGCGAATCGATAGTGAATTTAAAATATTGTAAACAGAAATATTTAAAAAAATAAAAATTAAAAGCAGAATTATTTTTAAAAATTTAAATTAAAACTTAAAAAGCACGAATCGATATAATTACATGTTTTTTAATGCCCATAATATAATTGTATGTTTTTTAATGTCCGAGGCTATAATTATTTGTTTTTATCAGAGCAACAATGGCACCAAGCCACAAATCAATAATGAATTTAAAATATTGTAAACAGAAATATTTAAAAAAAATAAAAATTAAAAGCAGAATTATTTTTAAAAATTAAAATTAAAACTTTATAAAATTGCGAATCAATATAATTACATGTTTTTTAATACTCATAATATAATTATATGTTTTTTAATGTCCGAGGCCCGAATTGCTATAATTATTTGTTTTTACCAGAGCAACAACATCACCAAGCGGTTGGCCTATCATACCGATTAGTACCGAAAAAACTTTTGCTTTTTGTTTTCAATCAGTAATATAAAATGTAGTTTGTTAGTATATTAAATATATGTTGAAATAAAACTTAAAATGATTAATATGTTAAAATAACAGTCTAAACAATTTTTTCTTACAAAGAAAAAGTTCTGAAACTGGTTTTACCCGCAGTTCATGGAGGGGTTTCATTTCAGTCTAATAATTTTCCTATGGTGACATATATTGATTCCATTTGTACATTGCCATAATGTTTTTTTAACAATCTTCTGCTCTTGAAATCTGAGGTTCAAGCATTGCTTTTTCACATTAAGTGCAAATTCCTTCAAATATATAACTTGATCAGGTCTATTAGAGATCTCAGGTAGATGTCAGCAATCGACAGTTTTTTTTCTTTTTTACTCAGTCATCATAATGAAGATTGAATAAAGTGAGAATCCAGATTGACTTCTGCTTTTGAAGATCTCGATCTTGTTATTTAACTCCTTTGATCTTATTTTTCTCAGGCTTTGATAACTTTGTTTTTAACACCTTTAATATCTTATTGTTGACATCTTTTTGACCTTATTTTAGTTTAATTACATGAATTTTAAACACTTTCATTATTTAATTGTTTGAACTTACAAAACACTATAATTATTCAATTGCTAATTATTTAAAATCTATTTCTTGACTGAAATTGTTTTTCATACATTCTTTTAATCTTTGATAAGAAAAACTATTTTAACATAATTTAATTTACTAATTTCTTTAAATTTAAAGCCTTTAATAAACTTATTACTTTATTTAATATTATTTTGCAATATGACATTCACTAATTTTAACATTTGAATATGCCTATTTTTTTACTTTTGAACTGCTATATTTAGCAATTTCTCACAATATTGAAAACCAGCTCATAATCATAAGGATAACCATCTATATATATAATAATAAAAAAACAATAAAGAAAATGATGGTACTTGTATTATCTTTTCTTTTGTCCATCAGTATTTCCATCTGGCATTTTATAAATTTATCATGATTTGAGATTGACCTTTATCTGGAAATTCTTTTGTGGCAATTCTGTAGAAGTCTTAACTAATGTATGAGAATATTGTCTTTTTACTGCCCAGTACTAAATAAATATTCTGAATAATTGCATCTAAATTCTGCACTACAATATGTACAGTAGGTATATAAGAAAACTTTCATCATTCACATATTTGGTGTTTAATTTAGGTTGTTGGATTTTTTTTATGCAATACATTGATTAGCTTGAATGGAAAGTCTTCATTTAATTTTTTGATTTATCTCTGTTTGGTTTTGAACACACTGTAGTTTTTGATCTCTTTGCTTTTCTCCTTTTTAGTATCTTTTTATCTCATTCTTTTGATACATTTGATTTTTGTTATGAGTCTTGATGTATTTGGATTTTTAATTTTATTTGTTTTTGTTCATGTTCTATTTTGTTTAATAATTTAAGTTCTTTATCCTACTCTTTTTTTAATTCAACAGGCTTATCTTTGCCATTTTATTTTTAACTATTTTTATTGAACTTATATTTCTTGACCTAGTTTTAATTCATTTTCACCATGAATTAAAGTATCTAATCTATCTTCTACCATTTGGGTCTGTCATTTGAAACTTGTTGAATTTCTATTTTTTATATAATTTTAATTAATCTTTTTCCTCTTGTTTTAATGTATCAGGTTTATCTTTGAGTATTTGATTTTTTATTTGAATCTGTCCTTGCTCACTTTCTATTTCTTTTAATAGTTTTAGCTCACTATCATTCTTTTGTTTTAATTCAATAGATTTATTTTTGACCATTTGATCTTCTATTTCTAGCAGTTCTTGTTAAATTCTTTTTTTTTTTTTTCATAATGTTTTAGTTCTTTTTTTTTTTCTTGTTTTAATTAAACAGATTCATCTTCTGCCATTTGCTGCTCTATTTGAATGCGTTTTTTTTTCTATTTCTTCACATTGTTATAGTTCATCTTCATTTTGTTTCAATATATTGTAATGGTCAGGTTTGTACATTTGCTCAACAGACCGAAAGTCTGAGCCAGAGAACCAAAAGCTGACCAAGTCGAGATAGTAATATCCTATGTCTGATCATACCTCAACTCTCTTACCCATGTTTCTAATCCAGCCCATTGCGAATGACATGTCTGAGGTTACACTCGATATCTCTTTATTCACGTTTCAGCAATAGCAAAGCAGTAAAACATAAGACATCCCCCCCCCCATTACATATTATATAATTTAACTAGTGATTCATAAGGTAATGAGCAAGAATGGAGACTGAGACAAATTTGTATTTCATAAATTTAATGTAACAATAAGTTATAAAGCAAATAAATTGGGTATAGTTTGCTCACACGCAGGTGAGTCATTACTCAGGGTTACAAATAATATAATTTAGCAAATTATATAGCACTCACACGCAGGTGAGTAAAGACTCAGGGTTGCAAATAATATAATAAAGCAAATTATATAATGCTCACACGCAGGTGAGTAAATACTCAAGGTTGCAAATAATATAATAAAGCAAATTATATAGTGCTCACACACAGGTGAGTGGCTTTTGGGGTTACAAAATGTTTAATTAGTTTATGATTTTAATATGCTTATACCACCTTCTATGTCATAACTCATGCTATGATCTATATAGTAGAAATTACTAATAATTAGAGTGGTCAATTTATTTGTAACTGATGGAGATTATATTATTATTTTTACTAAGTTTAAACCTAACTATAACGGTATTTGCGTGATATTATATATAATTACTACACAGATAAACACATTAATTCAGATTCCAAATCGGATCAAAGCCGAAGTTACTTTCTAGGGAAGCTGAACTGAGATGTGGCAGTCGAACGTCAGATTCTAGTGCATTATAAACTATAATATCAGAATAAGTGCACCTCAAATGTGTTCTTAATTGAGGTTTATTACCTAGTAATCGATTCCTCAGACCGGGCTACTTGCTATAATACGAAGAGGTCTTTTTATTCAAATGAGCAGTACAGTGGCTTACGAGCTCTTTGGAACGCTTTCGTTCCTTCAAATGCAAATAAATGTCACAGTTGCTTAAACTTTTGAGGCGTGACTTGATGTGGAAACGATCCTGGTGTAGGCCATTATAGGTATAGCAAGGAGAGATGCACATTTACGCTAACTAGCAACACATTTGCAATGCTAATTTAATATTTTCATAAATTAATTATGCCAAAATCTTAGCTTCTTTCAGTGCTACTACCACCAGTCAGTTCATAAATGAGATTATTAAGTCACATGATAAAAGTGATAATAAGAATCTGATTTAAGGATCTCTGCATGGCTTCTTAATCTCTAATTAAATGGAGTTATAGCAAATTTAAAGATTTACTAGAACTTGAAACATTAATTATATGTCGTATAATTTACATCTAATATCAAACGAACTGATTTTTAAATAATCTACATCAAATATGGATTCTTAAATAGCTCATGCAAAATATTGATTTTTAAATAACTTACTCAAATATTAATTATATTATAATAGTAACTTACAGTTGTTATTATTGGTCTAACATGTTTTATCTCTTAGGAAATTATTTATAAATATAATTTTTTATTTGACTATTTTATTATGTATACATATATATATATATATTATTTATATATACATTTGAGTTTTAAATAATACATACCTTAAGCTTTTGAGTAAAATGCCAGATTTGAAGTTAAGAATAAATATTTATATATTTTTTTATTAAATCTTAATGTCAACGGAACAATTGATAGTTGAGTTAAGCATGAACTTGTAATAACACCCGAGCAGATTGATTCGTTCTTTTGTTTTTTAAGGAGAAGAAAAGAAAATCATTTCTCTTTAAATAACTTTTTCTTTTATCAATACTACCGTTCAACGATTGGAATTTAAATATTAACTTTTCCAAATTAAAATAATCTGTGGATTAAAAGTCTGCAAGGAAAATATTTTAATTTTCTATTAAGTCTTAAAGGAATGGCAATATAAAAGAAAAGAACGTCTGTTTAAGTTTTTTGGAAACTACGTTGTTTTAATACTTCCGTGATTCTTCGGATATATAAAAATTTAAGATAATTATATATATATAGGATAAAACAATGTGTTTTGAGTAAAACAGCTTTGTATCGTAAAGGTTTCGAAACCAACCTTGCATGCTATTTTAAAATATTTTGAAATATTGAATATATAGAACGTCTAATGATAATAGAAAAATGAAGATTAAGAACATCTACATTCGAAGAATATTTATTTTATTTCACATTAATCAAATCATTGGATATTATTAACAGTTTATCGTTTAAGGATAAATAAAATCATCATTATACCAATGGATTAATAATATACTTCGTAAAAGATCTTCATTAGGATGATGAACTATAGACTTCAATATCTGCTCTCAACTCTATTATAAATAAGTTTTCTTTATTATTTATTTATATATATTATAATAATGCTTACATTATTTTAATATGTTTTTTATTATTATTATTATCTTTATTTCAAATTTGGCATCACATCATTATATCTTAATAGGAAAATTATATTTATTATTAAATATAATTAATTGAAAGCTTGACATAATTCATCAAATTAGATAAGGGATATAAAGAATAGTTATTATTTGACAGATATCTTAAACAAGATTATATTGTATTTACTACGTAATATTGTAAAAGTTTAATGTACTTTATTTATCAAAAATACATATAATATATAAGTTATACAATTGCAAGTAGTACTTATATATTGGTAATTATGAAACATATAAATAAGAACGGTAAATAAATTAATAAGTTACATAAATTATTAATTTTTGAACCCAGATATTGTTTTTATATATCTGTTAATTTAAACTATTTTCTTTAATTTTTGAAAATTTATTATAGTATTGAGTTTTATCATAGGGTATTAAATAAAAATATTATTTATTAATATTTTTAAAATGATAAAATTCATCCGTATTTGTTTATTAATATTTTATTATCTATTATATTATATTTTTTATTATTTATTAAATATTGATTTATTAACTTGATCTCTTTGTCTAATCATTATTGAATTATATTATATATATGCTAGTATTATAAATATCATATGAATATCAATTGTAATTAATGCTTATATAAAGGCATATAAATAATAACTTGTTTTGGATTTTCCCTGAAGAGAGCTGATTGCAAATTCTCCATGAGCTTGAATATCGTGGAATAATGGTGACTGAAAGAGGGATGAAAGATGGATGAACTAGTCTAAATTATATTTAAACTTATTAAAGATTATTGAGCTAGCATAAAAAAGATAGATATAATCATGGACTTAGTATTTCATTGATTCATTTCTAGCATTCTACCTGAAGACCCAAAGTCTGATTGTAGTGAAATGCATATCCTCTTTCTAGGGAATTTAATCATCCCCATATATACAACTTAGATTTTAAATATAACCCATTTTGTTATATTTGGCGAACCTAACTATGAAACATTAAGTTAATGATTTCCAAGCATTAAATATAATCGATTCTATTATATTTGGTATATCAACTGGGATGATTAAATGCCATTTCGTTATATTTGGTGCCTCAACTAAGGCTACCAAATAGGTCATCCCATTATAATATATATAAATAAGCATTTATTTTTATAGCGTCTGTATATAATTGTAATTACATTCATATCAGCCTTTCAAGCCAATTGTGCAAACGCTTTGCGAGTGTTAAAAAGGTGTGCCAGTACTTCAGATTTGCTCATATATAAATATTTGAGTCATAGGAATAAGAGGATTCTTTTTATTCCTGCATAAATTCTATATCTTGTATTGGTCAGAGGGTATTCATTTATTATTTAACACTCGCAAAGCGTTTGCACAATTGGCTTAAAAGGCTGATATGAATGTAATTCAAATATTAATTTTAAATAACTCGCAAAATATACATTTTAATTAACTTGCGCAAAATATGCGTTTTAAATAACTTATTTTATGCATTATAAGTAATTGATTCACTCTAGCGTAAATGATAGTTTGATTTCAGAAGGGAGTTTTGCCTATATTTCTTTATATTATAATATTCTAACATAATTGATAGGTGCTTACTCACCCCTCCGATAATTAATTAAACCCCACAAAACTCCATTCTGATGAACGTAGCATAAATTAATAAACATGAAATTAAAAACTAAATATAGATGGCATAAGAACAAATTGCAGAAAATGATCAATAAACTTATAATTTAGAAATGAGGAATTTGTTTGAAATGGTTTTATAGAACCTAAATATTTATGATTACTTAAATATTTTTGATCAAGCAAGAATTTTGAGAGTGCTCTAAGCTTTAAAATAAATTTAATATAAATAGTTTAGTTTAATATTTAAATGATATAATTAAATACGAGATTTGATTAGTTGGCTAGCTTTTAATTTAGAATGGGTTTAGTAATGAATTAACTTATTCTACAGAATGATTTACCAGTAATGCTTGGTAGTAAGTCTTTCAAGGCATTCTTTGCTGTGTGTCTTCTCTCTATTAAATCAGCTGTGGCTTTTCTAGGTTTAAGTATGGATGTAGCTTTGTAAATTTACTTCGGTGGCGGCTTTCCTCCATCATTTCGGTCAGGAACTCTCTGGTATTTCAGGTGTAGCTTCTCCATCACTGGACTGGGCTCAGGCTGTGGTTAATGTTTTTTCTCATTCTGTAGCAGTGGTCCGGGGAAAATAGATGGCTGTCTATTGTCCCTTAGCCAGTGGTCCTCATTTGAACAGCTTTGGTAATGGCTTAGTAGAATTCAGCTTGCTAAAGTAATGCAGGAACAGCTTTTTAATTATTTTTTCGGCACTGGTCTTTCAGAAAATATGTATCAGCAGCAACAACAACTATTTTTGATAGCTACTACAGGCCTTTTTTATATTTTATTTTTGACAGTAGGTTCCTCCCCGTTTTACTTTCGCAATGTCACTTGTTTACTGGTTCGAACTTTGCCTTTAAGTAAATTTCCACTTAGTTATCAATATTTGCTATAGTTAAATCTGGACTTAAAAGGTCTATTTCCTCGAGTTTTCCAATTTGCGTCATACCTACATCCAGAGTTAAAGATCTATTCCTAGAGTTTTGCAATAGCACTTAGTATGAATTTATGCCTGACTGAATTTTCTAATTTGTTTTTTGACTAATTTATGTCTGACTGAATTTTCTTATTTGTTTTTTGGCTATAGTTTTAATTTTAAATGGGTCAAGTTTCAGCCAAAGATTATTTTTAGACGAAATGTTAAAACCCGTAAACAAATTACAGCTTGTGTAATTTTAAACAAACAATAGAACTTGAAAATTATTTAAACTGAATATTAAAACTTAAATTAATAATTTTATAAATTTAAACTTACTATTTTGTTATATACATAAATTCTCACTACACACTGCTATGTTTACGTCAGTTTTAATGAACGTAAAGGAATATACGCTTGAATAAATATTTATGACTGCATTTTCATATTATAGTTAACAAGGCGATTATACACACATACTCGCAATATTACAAGCACACTCAAAGTTTTAAATTAAAGAAATACAAGCAATCTGAGTGAAACAAAATACACTTATAGAATATAATAGGTAAAACAGATTTAACTGTTTCAATATCAGATCCATCTTCAGCCATTTGGTCTATTATTTGAACCTGTTCTTATTCAATTTCAACTTCTTCACTTAGCTTTAACTCATCATCTTCATTTTGCTTTAATGTATTGGATATATTTTCTATGATTTGCTCAATTATTTGTTCCTACTCATTTTTTAATTTTTCCTTCGGTTTTTTTTTTATCTTCTTATTTTAACTCAATAGATTCATCTTTAATCACTTGATCTTTTAGTTTAATCTATTCTTGGTCCCTTTCTATTTTTTTCTAATAGCTTCAATTCATCACTTCCATATTTTGGTTTATCTATCCATCCATCTCTAGGAGTATTTGTCTCATCTCTTTTCTATCTTTTATTCCAAATTTTTAAACTTTTGATCAAAATGTTTTTAATTTCATCAATTTGTATCCATTCTCTATTGTCTGAACCATACATTTGTATGAATTTTCTATCTGTTTATTCATTTGCTTTTGCCATTTTTTATCTTTCCTTTCCGTTGCTTTTGAATCATCTTTTTTTTATTCTAACAAATTATATTGTTCTTTTATATTCTGATCTATGTTCTTATTCTGACTTTTCTCATTTTCTATATTTTTTTCCAATTGTTTTAGCTCATCCATCATTTATGCTTTGTATAGATCATCTACTTTAACAATATATTGTATATCTGCAGCATTTCTGCTAGTCTTCACTTTAGATTTTGCATCTTCATTCTGTAATTTCTTTTTTTATTATTATTTAAAGATTTTCTTTACTTTACAATAAACTCATTAAACTGGGATCTTGATCAACTTCACTATTTGATCTTCTGGATCATCTTGAAACCTGACAAGTACATGAATGTCATTTTTTGTCCACAACTTCAGCTTTGTTTACATTTTTTTGTTTTTATAATATAATTACAATATACAGAGAAAAAAAAATTATTGTCTGGTCACCCATATTATTATTCTTACTCAGACAAATGGGTGATTACAATAGTTACATTTGTGTCCCTCACTCTGGGTGCTCAAAATTTTACAAATAAAAGTACAATTACTATGTAATACTTAATCTATACATGTCTAAATAATTTATATTAATTGATTAAGGCACCACTTAACATTAAACATTAGGATATAGATCGGCATATATATTTAACATATATATTTAAATAATCTTTGAAAATATTTTTTTCAATATGATGAGATGACCATTATGCAGCTACTATTTGCAACACTAGGCTAGATCCTGAAGAATATAAGTTTCAGTGAAATAGACATGGAATAAATATGTAGACCAGACAATAACAAAACAATAATTTATTACAAAATGTAACAACTGTCAGACAGAATATAATAATCCCTTTCTCAAATCTTTTTTTTTTCAGTTCACACTCTTGAAAAACAACAGTTATTTAGAAATGTCAACGTTTATTTTGATTGATTTTAAAACATCAATCTTTCAATTAAATCTTATAATGAAACTTATTTTTATGACTGAGCACATTTGTTGCAGAGTAAATCCCTGGCCTTTAACTTTTTGCCTGGTGAAGTGGCCATATTGAATATTTAAAAAATTATGTTAAGCCACAAATTTTATCATAACTTAAGTTTGTATTATTCAAAAATGATATAATATATATATATTGTTTTATACACAGAACACCAAAGAATGTAATTAAGCTGAATAAAAGATAGTCATTGATATTCAAAGTAATAAAAAAAAGAATAAAAGTTAATATTTCTAATAATTATTTTCCTATTATTTCAAAAATTCCAAATTATAATGTATACCGCTTAAAATTATATTTTTGTTAGTAGTTGGATTCATCATAAAATTTATAAAAAATTAGTATATGATAACACTTAAACTAAGATAATCCATCACTTGAAAACTTCATAGAATAAAGACATTAGTACCTTTCATTTTTCCTAGTAGCCCTTCAAAATATGTTTCTATACAAGGATTTGCAATGAATATGTCATCCCTAATAACAAATAATTAATATTGATCAATAATTAGTATAATTTTAATATTATAATAAAGAACTTCAATACAGTTTGTAATTTATTAAAAAATACTACTAAAATAGTTACTACATACAAAATAAAATAATAAAATAAAATGTGAATGAAATACTAAATTCATTATAGAGTTAAGCTTGAGGTATATAAGTTAGTAGTTTAAAGTCAGTGCAATGTAGCATTATTTATCCTACCTTTATAGGTTTATGGGGCTCATATTGCTTCATGCTACTATGACCATAAATTTAGTAATAGCTTCATCAACTGCCACCTCTCTTTGCATTTGATATGCAGCTTTGAAATTTACATTGCAGTAGTCTATAATTGACCTAAGTTTATATATATTATAATGGTCAGGGTGTATTGGAAGCTTGAGTCTTATCGTATCTGCCGTACAGGGCGCCACCATATAGTACTGTTAAGATTCAAATTTTACATATATGGTTTATTCCGACCATCAGCTCATGCCACTAGCTCAGGGAGCAGCAGAGAAAATAATATATAGTTTTATTTGAAATATATCTCCAATATTAAAAAATAAAAGCCATTGCCAGTAATAACACACAAAAAAACATTTCTTAACGCATATATATTAATATTTAAAATTGAGGAATGAAATTTATTATTTTAGATTGGTTATTAATTTTAAACAATCCACACAGATTGACATTTTATAAAAGTTTGTTTTATCATATTGAGTGTAGATAGGCTTCATAGATTACTCAATTAAAAACTTTTCAAAACAATCGTTCAATCTCAGACTAAAAGTTTGCAACCAGACCAACACTTGCTTCCTGCTATATGAATGCAACCAATGCAATATGAAGATGCTAGCATAAAACCACGCAGTCAGGAAGGTGCATCTGCTGCGTGATATTATTTGAAGAACCTGATCTTCGTCCAGTACAGGATTGTGCATCTTTCTGGTGAAGGAATCATATATATAAGTAATTTAAAAGAGAAGTGCTACATATGGAAAAGAGCGGTCTTACTGCCGACTTATTGTCCCTATCCATAGAGCTAGAAGGGGTCAATGGTGCAGGAAATACATTTGTGTCCATTGCAACACAATGACTACATCTTTGGGTCATGCATTCAATTGGGCTTTGCCCTGTATGCTAAACACACTTCACATTACATTGATATAAACACCCATATATTCCTTCACCAGCATCGACCTAACTACGAGACAAATAGCCTGAAATTAAAACCCATTTAAAATAAATATAAATGATTAAAATATAAAGTTATTGATGGAATGCAGAGGGAAATTTACAATAAACCCAATGGCATTCATCATAAGATGCCGCATTGACCTCACTAACTTAAAAGATATACGAATAAATACGTTTGGACAATCAGCATAAGGTGTCATATTCACCGATATCTATATATTTTAGTCAAAAAAAAAAAAACTAACTAAACGTTAATGAATCTATGCAGCTATCTACACCCAACTTAAATTTATTACATTTAAATAATTTAATCAATAAATATTAATAATAATAAAAATGGAAATGATTAAATTAGCAATCTCGAATATATAAAATTAAACATTAATAATTGATTTTGAAATCTTAAAAGTCAGACAAAAGTTCATTTTAAAATTAGGTTTAGTTGATTATTAAAAGCTTATCAAATCTTGAAAGTTTTTAATTACTTTTTTAAAATTTTACAGTTCATATCTTACAGTGGAAGAGCTCCCATTTCCTGGTGCCAATTCCCACAAAGTCTTTATTGGAAGACCGATCTGTTGTTCTGGAGGTTGCCTTAGCTGGTTCAATCCTGGTACTATTTTATTGCAGAACCCATATGATTTGGGGTCTGTAATAGTACCATTCATAATTCAACAGTCATTTCATTTGAAATAAGAGAGAGGGTGAAAAGTGCGTCTTATCATCCTTCTCAAAAAAAATCAAACTGGAACTGTCATTTAATTTGAATGTTTTTTTTTATACCAATTGTCCAGATTCACTGAACATGGTTTCCTGTTCCAAATTTTCGTTAAGGTCTGAGCGTTGTTTGCTGCTTCTATTGGACATCTAATTTTTTTTGTTCTCTTAATCTATATCTTTTATCTGATTTTTTTATATAAGAGCCCCAAGGGCTAGTTTGCTTTTCGATAATTAATAACACAATCATTTCCATTTACTGAGATTACATAGGAATCTTTTTCATTTATGTTACTTTTTACTAAAAATATTTTATATTTAGATCTTTACCTTTTTTTATAAAAAAGTACATTCACATACTTTTTTTTTATTTTAAAAAAAATACTTTTACAGTTTTGCATCTGTGCGAATATATATACATTTAACAACTCTTTAATTTTTTAGCTTTTACTGTTTATTTACGAACTTAAGTTTTTATTTTAATTTTAAATTAATGTAACAGGATATTGTATACCGTTACAATATATATAGTCAAAGTCTTTACTTTTAGCATTTGCATATTTTTATTATTATTAAAATGCAGACAGTATTTACAAAATATGTTTATCATTATCTTATATCACCTAATTCAAATACCAGACCCAAACCCACATCATATCAAAAATGCAGATAATTCGCGATATAAATTTACACAATCACGAGTTATTTTTTATCAAATATAAATTCAAATAATAATATAAAAATAAAATAATAAGTAAAAATATATATATAAATAATTACTTACCATCAAGCCATCATAACGTTGTCTTCTAAATACATTGGTCAAAAATTGTATTTTTTCCGATATAATTTTAATGGCAAATATTCTTTCATTAACTAGCAAAAAAATGAGGGAAAGACAAAAAAATTCTATTTACTTGATCACAAAAAATATCATAAAATTGTCAATTTTTGTGATAGAAAAATAGAACTTAAATTTTTTGAAACATAAGAAAAAGATGAATCCAAATATGTAAAATGCACTTGTGTAGACCACATAGTTTTTCCACAATTCTAAACAGAAACTGGATATTGCAAATTCCATGGATATAATACTATGCATGGCCAACCCTCACAAATGTAATACATGTATACTATATAGCATAGTTTCACCCATTAATCTAATATGAGATAATTATAGCCAATACACCTTGCTTACAATGATAACTCTAGAAAGCGAGGTCTGAATCCAGATTTAACAATAATACTAATTATATGAAGTGATTCTTTGAATTTGATCCCAATTTACTAGTAATACTTCTTAATTAACCGAGATAGTTTTTTTGGATCTGACACCCAAATTTAAAGAATCTTGAATAAATTTACCATATACATATAGTGAATATACTATTTGACAGTGATCTAACAATTGAACATATATAATAAGTTCCAACATACATAAAATTTAATTCAAAACAATAAAATGGAAGGCTAATTTACATACAAATAGACTCAATCCATGTTCAAAATAAAATTAACATAAAATACCAATTATTTTTCGTTCATCTTTCTTTTTTTCTTCATTTGAATAATGTAACTATTTTACAAGTTTGCATGTTTGTTTTTAAGTGAATATTACACCTTTGATTATTTATCTGATAATTTCACATTAAAGAAAACTTTTTTAAAATATGCTACCAAATTATGATATATATTGAACTGGATTGATATCCAATTCAAGGGTTTTACTGCCAAAATTAAAAACTTTTAATTTTCGTTAAGTTTCTAATGTTAAAAAAAATTTTTTTTAATTTTTTAAAAAGAGTATGTGTATTAATACACATACTCGTTTATGTTTAAAATATAATTTGTTTTTTATATAAAATTGATTTTAAAAGAGTTTTCTGTTACCGCTTGTTTTTACTTTTTTTTAATCACTTTGATTAAAAACAAGGAGGCTTGTTTATTACATTCCTTTCTCTTTTATCATTTTTACTCATTCTAAAAGCGGAGATTTAATTTTGTGTTGTTGTTTTTGTTTAAAATAATCCCTGGTTAGAATTCTTAAATTAGATTGAGCTGGAGATTAAGATTTGCCCTGCCCTTAGTCATACAATCTGACAACAGGAAAGGTTTTCATGGGAAATGTAGCCTGGTATAAATGACCCTGCAAATTTTGGGACAAAAGTTTTTGCTTTTATTTTTGACTAACAAGCTGCTTCAAAGTAAGAGATTCAGTATTCCATACACACTTTGATTATAGCTTGCTGAGACTCATGCCATTTTGGATAGCAGTTTGGAAATTTAATTTCTTCTAAAAACTTGTAATTATTACCAGACTTTGTTGCTTTACAAGATGTCCAAATCTACTGCTCTGAGTGTTGCCATCCTCAAGATGTCTTGATAAGTTAACAAAGGATGAATCCCTAACTTCCAACTCTCCTTCAGTCACACCATGAACATCTAGAACCAGAACCTCTATACCTCTACCTTGCCACTGTCAAAAATTCCTGGAATATGAACTAATACAAAAGTGCACACTTTACATGAACATTGCTTTACCGTAAGATAAATATTTTTTTATATTCTAGCCAGGGTAAATTCTTTTAATTAAATTTCCACTCAATCTTAATAAACCTGTATTCTTAATCAATATTTAACTTCATATTTAATAATTGTTTTTTTTTCTTATTGTATTTTGTAGTGTGTCTTGGAATCTTAGTTTTAAGATTCCAAGTTTGTGTTCTATTTTCGTTTATCAGAGGGTGCGTGATGAGTGTATATTTTTATATGTTTAATATATGCCTAATTATTTCATTAACTATTGCTAAATGCTTTGGCAGTTTTTGTAATTTTTATTTACTCACCTGTTCTTAGTTGTTGTAAAATAATTAATTTTAAATACGTTTAGTTTGCGCTTTATGCAAACTGCAAATCTTTTTGCTGGTTATTTATCATCTTTATTGTTTTTGTTTTCTGAAAGTAGAGATTTCTTTCTAGATTACATAAGTTCATAATCATATTTTTTTTTTGCTGTCTTGTATGTAAAATCAACCACGTTTGCTTTAAAAGTAGTATTATGCGCAGCAGTCCTGCAGTGTTATAAAGTCAGTAGTTAGAATGCTACTGATCGATCATCCACGCTGGTTTCATTGATTTCCTACGAGACTGTAACTGTTTTTATATCTCTGAATCAGGAAACTAGAGTTGCTGTTTTTTTATAATTTTATAAATCGCCAGCAGGGAAGATATTATCCATTTTTTTATTTTTAGGTGAGAGAATTTTGCTGCCAAAGCATTTAATGTTTTCATGTTTGCCGTACTCATGTGCACTCTCTGATAAATATGTGTATTCAAATCTAAGTCACTTTTGTATTCGTGGCTAGATTTCTTTATTCTATTGTCCAACTTTTTATAAAATTTTCAAATTGTTTAAATGTATTTGGCTGATGTTTGTCTTGGTGCTTTCATTTCTCAATTGTCTAAACAATCCATAAGATCTTTTGTTTCTCCCTGAATTTTGTCGTTGCAAACCATCATCCTCATCCGTTTTGATTATAGTAAATAAATTTTCCATGTGATGTGATGTACTGTAGCTTTTTCTTAAATGAAGTCAAGAATCTCTGTGATCAGGATGGATTGCGTGTCCGTTACAATATATAGTAAATACAAGACAAACCTTTTTTTTATAATTTTTTTTATCTGCAATTGCTTTAAAACTCAACTAATTTTTTTTAAAAAAAAACTTTTGCATTGTTCTTTAATCAATCACTAATATAAAATATGGAATCTTAAAATTAAATATATATTAAAATCAAACTTAAATGATTAATACATTAGAATAACAACCTAAACAATTTTTTTTTTACTTATGAAGAAAAAGTTCTGAAGCCAGCTTTCTCTACAGTTCTTAGAGGGTTTTTTCCTTTTTGCCTAATATGTATTAATTGATTCCATTTTGGAAATCAGCAGTTTTTCTTCTTTTTACTCATTCATCATAGTGAAGTTGTGGTGTAGCTTGAATAAAGTGTGAATGCAGATTGACTGCTTTCAATAAAAACTGATTTTATATTTTTTACTTCTACTTTTGAACACCTTGATCTTGTTTTTAATCCTTTGATCTTGTTTTTCATAGGCGTTGATTAACTTTTGTTTTTAAACTTTAAGATCTTACTTTTGTCACCTTTCTGACCTTTTATTTTAATTACATGAATTTTAAACACCTTCATTATTTAATTGGTTGAACTTACAAAACATGATAATTGTTAAATTTTTAATTATTTAAAATCTTTGGTTCTAGTAAACTATTAACTGTGCAGCCTTTGGTGGCACTGTTTCTGTGTAAAAACACAGAATTATACCGCTTTCGCGGCCGAAACTACGGCTAATATACGAGTGATCATTAATATACAAGTAGATCATATGTAGTGGTTATAATATGCTGCCAATTCTTCCACATTCAATAACACTACGTCTACTAACAATACTATGATCGTATAATTTGCCATTGATTTCATTGCGGGTTGAATTCCTATGCATATTGACAGAATTTGTATTCTCGTTAGAATTTAAGATGAGAGTGTGAGCATTGTCATCTTTTTCAAGTGTTTATTTGTTGATGTTTATGATTTTCTGTATTTCCCAACTGAAAGATTTTTGCGTACTAGTAATTTTCAGCGTATTATTGATATTTGTCAAAAAATTTTTTTTTGGCTAATTTTGGCTTTTTTGGGAATCAAAAAAGACAAAATAAAATTTTTCAAGCTCTCTGGCAGACGATTGGAGTTGTTTGCGGAAAAATACTGTTTCTGTCATGACTCGGACGAGAGTTGAAAAAGAAGAACAAAATGTCTACCACGTTATTATATTTGTGAGACGTCCCAAACAGAGAAAGTGAGGCAGTTGCATTTTTGCAAGCCCAAAACATCCTGCCATTCGTTACAATTGATTTAGTTCAGTCATATGTGGTTAATAAATTTATTTTCTGGAAAAAATTTGTGTTTTGTTTGCGATTATTATCTGTAAATCATGTAATTAACACCCAGAATGACAGTGTTAAAAAGGGGCAGTGTAGTTTGTTGACATCTCTTGATTGATTGTTTTTTTTTAAAAAAAAAATACTTCTTCTTTTGACATACCTATTCATTCTGTTTAGAAGCAAAAAGAGGTTTTTTTGTTGTTGTTGTTTTAAATCAATAAACAGCACGTTAAGTAGATTTTAAAAATGAACCCGAGCTAATTTTTGTTGTTAAAAAAGAATAAAAATACCGGACGTTTTATTTGTTATGAAAACAAAAAATCTTTAACAAACTTGTATGACTCTTAAAAAAGATAAATAAATAAATCCTACAGAATGTAACAAAACCGGTTAACATACATATTTTTTTGTGTTAAAAAAACAATACCGCGATTGACTTTTTGGTTTTTGTTTTGGATGTTTTATTTGTTATTATTAAAAAAAGCAAAAAAATCAAAACCCGCCGCCAAAAAAAAAAAAAACACCCGTATTTATAAATCTAAGAGAAAAAAGAAGTCCCGTTTTATTTATTATTATTAAAAAAAAACAAAAAAATCAAAACCCCGTTTTATTTGTTATTATTTAAAAAAACAAAAAAATCAAAACACGCCGTCCCAAAAAAAAAAAACCCTGTATTTATAAATGTAAGATAAAATACCAAACAATTCTTTTCGTTTATAAGCAAATACGGACATCTGAGGCGGAGTTTGTCGGACAGGTTTGAATTTTTTTTGCTAAATCAATCAACAGCAAACCCCCTCATTTTTAACATAATTCAAAAAGAAAGTGTCGATTCTAATTTTAAATAACAACAACAAAAAAAGAAAGTCGTATGTAAAGCAAATTGTGTATATTTGAGATATTCCAAAAAAAAGTTAAAACTGTCCCTTATTACTTTGAAATGTATCGAATCCAAAACAAAAAAATAAAAGACGTCTGTAAAAAAGAAACAGTAGATTTAGAATGGAACCCCCCTCCCCAAATAAAGGCGTATGTCAAAAATTATGCACTTTTGAGATCCAAAAAAAAGGTCAAACTGTCCATTATAGTTTTAAATTTATCAAATGAAAACCAAAAAAAAAAAAATAATTATGTTCAAAACAAACAACAACAATATATTAAATATTAAAAAAAAAAATAATTATGTCCAAAACAAACAACAACAATATATTAAATATTAACAAAAAAAATTACAGCCATATATCAAAATATGATCTATTAGATAAAAAAAAATCTAGCGGCTCGGTAATGTTATAATGCTCTGTTTTTAACTAGAAACAGTGCCACCAAAGGCTGCACAGTTAATAGTTTACTAGAACCAATCTATTTTTTAACAGTTGTCTTTTATACATTTTTTATATTTTAATCTTTGATAAGAGGAACTATCTTAATATAATTTATATAATTTACTAGTTCTTTCCAAATTTAAAGCCTTTAACAAACCTATTACATTATTTGATATTATTTTACAATATGATATTTAAATTTTTAAATTTTTGAACTGCTATATTTAGCAATCCCTCACAATATTAAAAACCATGACCACATGGCTGATACTGAAATGAATAAGACATTCATTATTATATATATTATAACAGTCAACGGAACCTCCCAAACCTACCTGCCATACCAAGGTGCCACTAGGCTATTTGAACCTGGGGAATTATAAAGGTGACAGATACATATGGGTGAAGTTCAACTTTTATTGAACTGAAAGCCCCAGTCACTAGCTCAGAGAGAAGCTGAGCTTAAAATATCATTCTGAATATTAAAATTTCTAATTCTTGATTTTAAAAAAATATTAATAAAAATATATGTAAATAAATTATTGCCAAAGTTAATTCAACAAAACATTTTATTACACATACGCACATTAATACAAGCATCTGAAGATTAAATTTACTATTAAATATATTTGATTTAAATTAGATACACAGATGCGTACATTTAAGATTTAATACAATTTTAATATTTTACTAAGTGTAAATACGCTACATAGAATACGCATATACTAACTCAATCCTTTTAACTTTAGACTAAAATTTCCCATTTAAACCAATGCTAATGTGACTAATGCAAAATAAGATATTAGCATAATACAATCATGCTGACAGGAATTTACATGTGTAGCATGATATCATTAGCGAAATAAAGAATCATGGTGGGAAGGAATGAGCATCTTTCTCATGATCATTAATAAATTTCACCAACAGACAGGAATGATCCAGCGTCCAGTTGGTGATCATTTGAAATATATATATATATACAAGATGCTCTGTAAATGAGGATAGCGGTCTTTTCCAGCTTACTGTCCCGACCAGAGTGTAAGAAAATCAGTGATGTAGGAAATATGTTTACAATTCATTGGCAATGAGATGGCTAAACTTTTGGGAAATATGTCCAGGTGGGTATTATGCTCTGTATGCTAACGTGCCACAAGGGAATGAGTATCCAATACATATACCCAGATTACATTGACATAAAACATCCGTACATTTATCCACCAGCACAGATTTAACTATGAAACAATTAGCCCAAAATTAACATACCTTAAACTAACATAATCTTATGAATCTATGCAGCCATTTACACCCATTTTAAATAATTAATGTAAATTAAATTTACAAGAGTGGAAATGATATCAAACAGATAAATAAAAATATAAGTAATTTAAAAATTTTAGCCAGATAAGATTTATTTTAAAATTAAATGACGTTTAAAATTACTACTTGGAAAAGTTTGTATTATATAATTAAAGTTCATTTAAAGCAAAAGTTCATACTTTCCAATGCTGTAGATTTATTGAAGTCCGTCTTTGTGGTCCTTAATATGTCACACAACTATGTTCACAGTTTTTTCCATCCCATATTGATATTGACCTATGTGGAGATTAATCCATTGCTGGCCAGTTTCCAGGAATCATCATGCTGGAGGCTGCCTCAATTGGTGCAAATATGGGAAATGTAATTTATTGTGTGACCCCTACATTTTGGAGATCTGGAATGCACTTATAAATATATTTAAATAACATGCAATCAGCAAGAGCAATCCCAATCTAAATCTTCACTTAAGAGTTTTCTTTTTATGTCATTTTGAATTCTTATCATCAAATTCCAGGATTGATCTTGCCTGGCTTGGTGCTGTTCTTATTGGCGATGATGACTTTTCTCTGTGGACTGTGTATTCATTTCCATCATTTAGCCAGTTTTCTTTTGAGCGGGGAAGTCAAAATTTTATCACTAGTATTTTTTTGATTTATCTCTTATCTGACTTTATGCCTAAGAGCCTGATTCTCCTACATCAATATAGAAAATCATTTCCATTCTAAGATTAAAAATAACTTTCAACTTTAACTAATTAGCAGCTTTTTCTTTTATTTTTTTAACTTTAAATAATTATATAATTAATTTGCCATCTGTGCATTATATATATTAATTTAAATATAGGGGATTTGAACTTAGACTTTCAAGCACCCTTCTTCTATCCACACTATCTCATATCACTGATACACATGACTATGCACATGTAGAAAAGATAAATAATCACCAATATACATATTTCGTGCATCAGTTGGTCCAGATTATCATCGCCCACACTCAGTGCTCAGTTGATATTAAGATAGCAAATATTCATACTTTAATGGACAGGCTTCAATCTACTCCAACTTTTCAGCCATCCATATACATGAGGGGTCAGAGTGACTTGAGGTCAACATGGGCATGGCAATAATATTGGCATCAGCATGGGATTTGGGCTTTCTATCATCAGATTTTCAATGGTATGGATGGCTGAAGAGTTGGAGGTTGGAGTAGATTGTCCATTAAGGTATGAAGATTTTCTCTCTTAATATAAACTGAGCACTGATTATATATGTGTGTGGGAGATAATAATCTGGACCAACTGATGAGTGCTGATTCAGCACGAAATGCTTATATTGGTGATTATTTATCTTTTCTACATATTCGTGGTCATATGTATCAGTGATATGAGATAGAATGGATAGTTGAAGGGTGCTTGAAAGTCTGAATTCAAATATCCTATATTTACAATTAACTCTGGGTATATAAAGAATGCCTGTATTTCAAATATATATTAGTTTAAATAAAATTATTAAATTCTCTTTTCTATATATAGTTCTACTTGAGGGTGATTTTATTTATATTTTTTTCACTTTTATTTTAAAGTGATGTAATGGCATATATGTATACTGTTACAATATGAAGTTAAAAATACATTTAAAAAAAGATATATATGAAGTTAAAATTACTATGTGAGCTATGTATGTCTTACTTGAAAAAAAAAGTAAACTGGATATTTCAAAATATATCCAGAATGAGAGTAGTTGGTCTTATCTCTGGGCTGATGGATAGTTGTGATATAGTTGAGTTAAAGTGAAAGGTGCACTGAGATAAGAATAAAATTTGAAAATATACCGTTTTGGCAAGAAACAGAAAATGCAATTATTAAATACAAAATTTATATCTCTCTTTATTATATAGATGTTCACAATATATATAAAGAATAATATAGTGTATAGACCAGGAGTCAGCACTTTTAGTAGTGTGGTGCCGAACCTATGTTACAATGTTATTCCGTGTGCCGACAAGATTTTGACAATCTTATTATATTATCAAAATTGGTTCAGTTATAATGGGCTTCAAAGTTATATATAATATTATCATCATCATTATCAACCATTATCAATCCACTGCAGGATGAAGGTCTCTCCAAGTTTAATCCATCTTCTCCAATCTTTAGCTTCTCTTCTCCACATCACCCCTACACATTTTCTTATTTCATCCATCCATCTTACATGTGGTCTCCTTCTGGGTTTTTTACAATCTCTTGGAATCCAGTTTAAAATTTCAATTGTCCATCTATTATCATCTCTTCTAGCAATATGTCTAGCCCAACTCCACTTCAATCTTTTAATTTTTTCAATGAGGTCAGTAACACCTGTTTGTTCTCTTACCCATACATTGCTTTTTCGATCTCTTCTTGTTACTCCCAACATACATCTCTCCATACTTCTTTGAGTGGTCTAAAGTCTCTGTATTGATCTTCTATTAAGTGTCCAAGTCTCAGATCCATAAGTAAGAACTGGTAAAACACATTTGTTAAAAACCTTTCTTTTCAAACACATAGGCATATTTCCTTTTAATATCAAGTTATTTCTACCAAAAGCACTCCAACCAAGTTTAATTCTATGATTAATTTCCTCTATTATGTTTCCATCTGTATTAATAATCTGACCAAGGTATTTGTAACTCTTAACTTCTTCTAATTCATCATAATCAATCTTTATTTTCATATTTTGAGCAAATCGATTAAACATTACTTTAGTCTTTTTAACATTTATCTTTAGTCCTACTTTCATCTGATAACTCCTGCAACATTTCCTGCAGCTCGGAAGTATTATTTGCAAAAACAACTACATCATCTGCGAAATCTAAATGACTTAAATAATCTCCATTTACTTTCACTCCTTTAGTTTCCCATTTTAATCCACAAAATACTTCTTGCAGCACTGCTGTAAAAAGTTTTGGAGATATGGAGTCACCTTGTCTTACACCTTTCTCAATGTTGACTTTCCCAGTATCATTATGTAATCTAATTGTTGCTGTTGCATTTTTATAAATATTCTTTAAAATATGACAATATCCTGGATCTATACCTTGATGATCCAATGCTTTAATCACTGAAGAAATGTTTATAGAATCAAATGCCTTTTCATAATCTACAAATCCAAAACATAATGACAACTCATATTCATTTGTCCTTTCTATAACTTCTCTCAATACTTGAATATGATCTACTGTACTAAAACCACTTTTAAATCCAGCTTGTTCTCTTGGTTGGTGAAAATCCAAGGTTCTCTGTAGACGAGTTGTAATTATCTTGGTAAAAATTTTATATAAAACTGATAAAAGGCTGATAGGTCTGTAATTTCTAATATCTTCTTTATCACCTTTTTTAAATATTAATATTATTACTGCATTCTTCCAATCATCCGGTACATCTTTATCATTTAGACATTTGGTATATAACTTTGCTAATATTTTTTCTGTTTCTTCACCTGCTTCTTTTAATATATCAATTATAATTCCATCATTACCTGGAGCCTTTCCTTTTTTCATACATTTAATTGCATTTCTCACTTCTTCATTTAAAATTCTGGGCAATTCGGAAGATGTAATAGATATAGGAGGTACTTGTTCTTTATTACTATATAATTCTTGATAAAAATCTTCTACCAATTTCATAATGTCATCCCTCTTTTTAGTAATAATTCCATCTTTTTTCCTTATTGCAGATATAAATTTCCTACCAATACCAAAATGTTGTTTTACATTCTTAAGACTTTTATTTTCTTCTACAGCTTTTCTTGCTAGTTCACAGTTATACTTTCTTATATCACTTTCAACTCTTTTCCGCACCATTTTACAAAATTCGAGATATTCAATTCTTTTTAATGCATCATTCTTGCATATCTTCATATTCCTTCTTTTCTTCATAAGTTCTCTAGTCTCAGTAGAAATTTTATTAGTCATTTGCTGCTTTTTCTACCAGCTATCTTTGTTGCAGTTTTTAAAAGTGTATCAGTTATTTTCATATTAATTTCATTCAAATCTGAATCATGTTCAAAATCTACTAATACTTGAAACCGATTTGTAAGTTCTAATTTAAATTCATTAGAATGTTTCTGAAGATTAGGAATATCAACTGTAAATATAGTTTTTCTTAATAATTTTTGTCTCTCTAGGTTTACATTAACATGTATCTTACCCCTTACTAATCGATGATCACTTCCTGTGTTAAATTTATTAAGAACATTACAATCTTGAAATATGTATTTCCTGTTAGTCAAAATATAATCCAATTCTGCTGTACCTTCATTTGGATGCTTCCATGTCCATTTCCTTCTAACATTTTTCTCAAAAAAAGAATTCATAATATAAAGTTTTTCCTTCTCTGCAAACTCCACAAGTCTATGTCCTCTCTCATTTCTATTACCATAACCAAAATTACCTACAACACTTTCATCTCTCATTTGTTTACCAATTCTAGCATTAAAATCTCCCATAACAATTTTAAAATGTTGTTTACTCTGATCAAAAGCCTTTTGTACATCCATATAAAAATCTTCTACTACTTCATCACTGTGAGAACTTGTTGGGGCATAAACCTGAATTATCTGCATTTGATATCTGCTATTAAGTTGTATAACTAATCTTGCCACTCTGTCTGATACACCATCAATCTCCACAATATTGTTCTTCCACTTTTTATTTATAATGAATCCTACTCCACTTGTATTTCCAATATTTGTGCCTTTATAATAGAGCATATGTCCACTTTTTAAATCAATTGTCTCTTCACCTTTTCTTCTAACTTCACAAAGTTCAATAAATCCCATTTAATAAAAGAGAGTTCTTCTTCTAATTCTTGCAATCTTCCTTCACTTGAAAGTGATCTGCAGTTGTAAGTACCTAAATAAAAAGTCGTCATCAAATGGCTCACCAACACGCATTAGCCAGCGTGGTGAGTTTATTGGCTTTTTACCTCTGAGTTTAAGATCAAGAAACACCATGGTCTTTCTTCTCAGTGCCTGATAAGGCAGAATGAATGTTTGTGTAAATGATAAAGATTTTTTCCAATTATACAATTATGACAGACAAAAATAAAGCATGGCCCTTAATCCCAGGAGGCTGTAAAGTCACCAACCAAGGCAGCGGTTGATGGCCAAAGGCAGAGGGTGCTAAGAATATCCTGGAGGCGGACCCAGGCTGCCATTTGATATAATATTATAGTATATAATATATACTACTATATAATATATACTTTTGAAGTCCATTATAACTGGATCTTATATTATTGATCATTCAGTATTTTAAAATACTTAGAATCATGTGAAAAGTACCTTTTTTTTTAATTTGTAATTTTTAACATGCTTATTACAAATTATAAATTACAACTCTTTACCTATACAAAATATATAATTTAAATAATAAAAAAATATCATGAGTTCTAATATGATAAGCCATTTTTTATTATTAAAATAAATTAATATGAACCTTGCCCTTGTACCTCTTTGCTCAATGTCAGGTATGTAATTGGTCACTTTTAGCTTCATGCATGCTTCTGAATGTTCATGTGTTAGGCAACTTCTTTGTGAACTCAAAATATTTTTCATATGTGAGAAAATTTGTTCACATAAGTAAGTTGAACCAAATGCCGAAAGCAGAGCACAAGCAGTTTTTTGCAAAGAATTAAATCTTTCAGGTAATGATATCCAACAATTGAGAATGACATTCGACTTTTCTAGACAGTTTCCTTCAAGAATTTTCCATAATTCTACAAATTTAGTTTTCCACAATTCTGATTACAATAATTTGATTAATTCCATTTCAAAACTATCAATGTCCATCCATTCAAAAAGAGATAAATCAAATGGAGTCATCTTTAAATCAGTTAAGTCAGGTTTGATAAGAAAAGAAAATATGGGTGTGTATTTGGAAATTTTCACATCATTTGGAAAATTCTTTTTTGCCAATGTATTTTTGAAGTTCATCTTTATTAATGTTAAATTGATTTGCATGTGCCTTTACATTTGGAAAGTACTTGTAGGTGTTAGTGGTAATATCACGGCAAAATATATCTAATTTTGATGCAAATTCTTTCAAATATTCAAAAAGTTCTAGTACTGTTTGACCCTTCCCTTGCAAATGCAAGTTTAATTCATTCAAGTGTTAAGTTTTATCAGTCAGAAACATCAATTTGCATAACCAGTCTTCATCATGTATTTCTGGATAATGTTGTTCTTTTTCATCAAGAAACATCTTGATTTCTTTCAGACATGATACAAAACTAGTACCTTGACTACATTGCTGTATAGAAGGAGGTCTATATATGCACTATTCATTTCTTGCAAAAGGGATTTAAATTGCCTATGTGTTAATGAAGAACGAGAAACTATGAAATTAATTATTTTAATGACAGTGTCCATTACAGAATTCAAGCATTGTGATGAGATTTTTGCAACTAAATTTTCCTGGTGTATAATGCAATAGAAATTCAATATTCAGTGCTTAATATGATTTTCAAGAAGTTTAACAAATCCCTTTTCCTTTCTGACCATTGCACGGCTGGCATCAGTAGTAACTCTAAATATTTTATTTATGTTAATTTTCTGATTTTCAAAATAATTGAAAAATGCAGTGAAAATATCATGTCCCTTTGTTGTACCAATAAGAGGAATCAAGCAACACAATTCTTCATAAATATGATTGTTGTCACAATATCGTGCAACTATTGCTAGGCACGCCACATCATTTACATCAGTGGTTTCATCAACAGTAACATTGAATGCAACACCTTGTTGTAAACTGTTTTTCTGTTTTGTTGTTACATCTTCAGCCATGTCTGTTATTCTTCTTTGAATTGATCTTGCAGAAGCTGATATTTCTGAAATTCGAGATAGTATCGTTTGTTTATTTGGTAGATCACTGAATAAGATTTCAGCACTTTTCAAAAACATTTCTTTGATGAATTGTCCATCTGTGAAAGGTTTGCCTTTCGAAGTCACACAATGAGCAATTGTATAATTACATTCGGTGGCTTTATTTTATGTTCCAATTATTTGACTAAAATAAGTAGTTTGTTTCTTAAAGGCAGAAACAGCTCTTTTTATAGCTTCACTTTTCTCATAGTTTTTAAACATGAACACATCTTTAGTTTGATAATGTCTTTGTACACTTGAGGTATGACACACAATACTTTCACAGCATAATGTCCACACAACACGATTCTTTTGCTGTACAAATCCATATTCATTTGTCCAAGAGTTTTGAAAAGAGCGAATATCACATTTTTGTCTTTTGTGGGACATTTTGGGAATCTCTCAGTCAGTATGCCACAAGAATCTCTTTTTTGAAAGAAGCATTACCAATGAGCGTCAATTATTTACCATTCAACTATCGAAAATAGCTTTCTAGAATTAATAACTTAATAAGCTTTTTATTTGACTACGATCTCATTTTTTAATATTATCAGAAATAAAATGGGAATATGTAGAATTTATTTCACTTGCAAACAAAATTATCTTTTAAATGAAGTCAAACGTATTATTTTCTGATAAATAATGATTTAATCGTAAATTCAATGTTGAATGTAAAAACAAAAAAAAAAAGACGCTGTAATTAAAATATATTTTTTTTACTATTTCACTTTATTCTAAGTGCCATTGATAATCGTTAACGTGCCATAGGTTGCCAACCCCTGGTATTGACTATTCTTTTGTGTTTGCTTGTTTTATTGAATACAAAGTGTTTAGGCTGCTTTCTTGGATAATTGTTAAGTAATAAATTATAGATTTATGCTTTACGCTTGTCCAAATTATAATAATATTAAATAATGCTATCACACTTCTAATGTAAAGCAGTTTTAATTGATTAATTGCTATTAATTTATATAGCTTTACATTATAAGGATGATAGCACTATTTAATATTATTATAATTTGGATAATTATTGTAAATTGAATAGCTTCAACTAAATATATACATATTGTAACATTTTTTATGTTTTGCTAGGTTCTGGTAGGCCTTCTTTTACACACTATATAATGAAAATTAACCAAGCTATGGAGAAGGAAAATATCTTGTTCCTATTTCCAAAAACATAGCTATATTTCCTGATTAACTGGCCTACTAATTATTGTGACTTATGCTACCGGCGGAATCAGCTTTTTTATTTATTTTAACAAGAGTGCTAGGATCCACTCTGCATGATGATTCACCTCAGCATATGAGTAATGATAGTCCTGCATATGAGTAGTCTGGGATAGGATATTTTCTCTATCCTGAACTTAATGGAAGCTGCTAGTTAAGAAAAAGACAAAGACTCCCTTTGAAGTTTTTTCTGACCTTTTTATTTTGTATCGGTCAAAACATGTTTATCCATCTAACATGAGCTGGAACTCAAAAAATGTACTTCAAACCCAGTCGAGCCTGAGATTTAGTTCAGGGACCAGCCTGGATTCGAACCCACTCTTTAAGCCCCAGATAAAACATTTAATGGATAACATAACAATGATGGCACATGAGAATTAATTTTAAATCAGGCCCACTAGCAGAGCGGAGAAGACAATGAGACATCTATTAACTATGACTTAACTAAAATATATATACGCATGGCTGTACATTTGGAAGTGGAGAAAAAGAGGAATTCGAACTACTCAGACAAGTTGGATAATAAAAATATAGTTTAGTATAATGACAAATTATTATACATTATGACTTAATTGTATACATTAGTATGTGCGTGAATGAGCAAGCGATAGATGATTACATAGTGTCATTCACGGTATTATTTCTCATATGCTCTTTTATAAATTAAATAATATATTATAAATAAACACACATCTTTGGTAGGTCCAATATTAATATACCAATCGATTATTAGAAAGAAGTTATATAAAATTGCTATTAACGCTTTGGGTTACGGTTCTGAAACATGGTGACTAACATTATTTCAGGGAGCATTTCGAGATTCATTACAGATATAATATAAACCATTTTCATGCCATTATGGTCGTGAAAATAAATAAAATACATTTGACAATTACATTTAGTTATATGGTAGAATATTTATTGAAAATTATTTTCATTAACATTTACCAGAAGAACGTTTTATTTTTTCCCAAGGCATATAGATACTCTTAAATACAGAAATAAGTTGCAAGGGGATTGTATAAGATTGAAATAAATTGAATTAATAAAACTAGTAATAGTTGGCATTTATATATATTTTGAGCGGAGTGCAATTTTAATATTATTACAGCACTAAAATTAGGTCATAAGCAAAAGAAATAATAATAATAATAATAATAGAAGTTTGGGTGGTACTGACATAATGGCAAATAACTAAGAGGAAACGGTCATGCTTCTGGACGAGAACAAAGTCTAAGCCCCCCTTCCTGGTAGTGCTTAGAGGAAAGTGGATAAGGCATGCCGTGGATGTCACCAACGTGCAAGCCTTGTATATGAAGAAAGTGAATAGGCATAACATGTGCCAGACTTACAGGAATTACTGCCAGTCTTTTTATATGAAATAAATGGTCCTGGGAAGATTAACTATCCTGAGGACAAGGCTTGAGAAGAAATCTATGGGTTCAAACTTTTCATAACCCCCAGATTAAAAAGCACATATATATAATCATGAAGATAAGGCCAAATGTCAGTAACGCAGTACGGGTAAATGTCACTAATGACATTGAATAAGATTTACTGCTTTAAAAATAAATGACCTTAGTTTGAATGCCATAATTTATATAAATAAGATGCTATGCCACTAGAATATATATAGAGAGATTTAGATTTCATTTAATAAAATATACATTAAGATTTGACCCCCTCCTTTTCTGCTATTTAAAATAAATCAATCCCACCTTCGTTGATTTTATAATAACTGGAATATTTAAGTACTGTATTTGATATTTTAAGAGTAAATAAAAAAAAAAGACTAGCAGTTATATAGAAAACAAATAATAAGTCACCCTTTCAGAATTTAATAAATAACATTTATAAAATAAATAAATTTCAGAACATTAATTAGCCTAAGTTCTGGATTTACCCCAGGTAGAAAATCCAGAGTTAAACAAGTACATTTTTATACTAAAACATAAACAAAATGTTGACTCGTAAAAACAATCTGGTGAGCATATTAATGAGTAATGCATTATGTTTTAAGGGGACGTTAATAATCTTAATTCATGAAGGTTTACTTAAAAAGCTAAGAAAAGATTTTACAAAATTTAACTCGTCAGATTGCTTGAGATTGACATATTAATAGCTAAAATAGACATATAAAATCAAGTAATAAATAACTATAAATAAATGACTTCACCAAAATTAAAGAAAGTTAGAGCATATGAGAGAAAATTAGATTTATAGAAATTATTTAAGAGCAAATTACATTTTACATAAAGTTAAATCAGTTATGAAAGAAATATTGATGAGATTAGTTCGGCTAGATTTACTTTTAGGTGGTGGCTTGAAAATTTACCTTGCACTATTTTAAGAGTCTATATTTTTAAGTCTGCTCCTGCATGGCAATTGGTTCTTAAATAACAACAAGCTTTTATTCAGCATTCCACAATTCTTTAGTCGGGCTTTTACTTCATTCTATGGGAGCATGATATAACGGCAGCGGAAGATGACCCTCACAGGTCAGAAAGGTGATGAGCTTTCTATGCTTACATTTCAAAACAGCTTGGATTCATTTAACTGTACAGTTCTCTCAATAGTAGCTAATCTATTGGTGATTTAAAATTCGGCCATTTTATACTCCTGTCCAGGTATTTGAAGAATGCTTTCCATTTTTTATCTCTAGCTGAAACATAATCTTAATCTAACAGAAATTTTACATTTCTTTGTCCATTGTTTTTAAAAGATGCAACTGTTAGTTAACATTCCAAAAATATATTCAAATCTATTTCCAGATTGGAAATAGATTTGACAAAATGTTTATAACTAAAGTACAATCGTTAATCTTAATCCCCATTTTATTTTAAGTAAAAACTTTAATTAAAAATTCCTTCCCCAGATGAAGACAATAGTGTTTCCAACCCTTTAATTATTTTTGGACAATTAACGGTTGCATCTTCCATCTTGGATTTTATAAAATATACAGTTTAAAAGGAAAAACAAGCAATTTAAAAAGAAAAAGTTTAAAAAATGACGTATAATAAAATATTTAAAACATCAATATTTTGTTAGTAAGTTTTTGCTCCTATATATATTTGACCCGCACTCATATACTTTAATAAAAAAGAATTAATAATAATTTTTAAAAATATTATTGAAACTTTAAAATTTTATAACTTAGGTGTGATCTCAAATATATACATAAAATATATATACACGAAAAAAGGAGTGGGATGGGATATAAGGTTTGAATACAGGTTAGTAGATGGAGCCATGAAGCACAATCTTAAGCTAAGATTGACTGCTTCAATATTCACAATCAATTTTTAGACTTCTCTGTGCATCTATTTTCTTTTCTTCTTTTATCAGCGTACAAGACAATCTTGTATATTTTTTTCTTACATTTAAGTTAGTCTTTTTTTTTTTCACATAATTCTGCCATCTTTAATCAGAGTTAGAAAGATTTAACTAATTGAAATCTGCATGTGGAATTCTCTTTCTTTTAGTTTATCTGGATTAGTAATATGCATGTCTTTTATTCTTTTCAATTTTAACTTTTATTTTTAATTAAAGTTATAATTTGAAACAACAAAATTAGCTTTCACTGTATGTTTTTTAAAAAAAAAATTATACTAACTAAAAAAAAATCTAAAATGTTTCATTTAAAAGATTGCTAAATTTACTTTTTTTTTTTTAGAAATGCCAATATATTTGTACCATATATAAATAAATGGTACAATACCACCGGGGCCAAGAGATGAGAGTAAAATAGGGGTTTGAACTAATTTTATTCTTAACTTTTAAGTCCATATTCTGGATTTTTTTCAATGTATTCTCATGCTGATATATTTTTGTAGACTTATTCACAAGTAACGTATAGCTTTAAAGCCCACATTTAGGGTCTAATATGGCAGGAATGAGAAACATTTCCCCATTCACCTGTGTCCTTTTTGCTCAAGTGTAATACTAACATTAAGAAGTCCAAGTCATAAGCACCTATGAGCATTGCTCATGCTTTTGAGTCTTTCAGGCTCGTGGTAACTTGGTCCTTCCTCCCATTTCTTAGGAACCCTGCTACAAATAGACTGATAGGCATTTATGGACTGTCTTATGTTACATACTGGCATTATAAGGACTTGGAGCTATGTTTTTCCCCTCTTCAGTATCCATTTACCCGTTGACTACTTGTGATTTAAAGCTTATATCTGCCGTGATCATGTGTTCTAGACATATTTAAACAAATCTATTTTTATAGTTGTATAATCTAGTTTAGTTAGATTTTTTTTTAGACTACTATTCATTCTCCGGCTATGGGTTTTGGGCCATCATTGTAAAATTCTTTTTCTTTAATGGAATTTATCTCGGGTAGTTGTTTGTTTCAGAGCCTCATGTTGGGAAGCCATTGTAACATTTTTCATGTTTTGCTAGGTTCTGGTAGGCCTTCTTTTACACACTGTATAATGAAAGTTAACCAAGCTATGGAGAAGGAAAATATTTTGTTTTTATTTTCAAAAACATAGCTATATTTCCTGATTAACTGGCCTACTAATTATTGCGACTAGGGTTCCAGGATTCATACAAGATCTGCCCTAATCTGTCACATTGCACATCATAAATTAAGAAGAAAATAATGTAAAAGGTTGGGATTATGATTTCCCTTAATTTTATTTTTTTATTTTTAATATATCTCCCGGGGCTTAATTAATGAATATTGGCAAAGGTAAATTACACATAATAGATTATAAATAAACTAACCATAATAACACTCAATGAAAAGTTAATAAAAGCAAAATACTTTATTCAAACAAAAATAAATTGCTAATAAATTGGAAAGACTACATGCACGCTAATCTTGACAGGAATCAAATAATTAAAACAGTTTAACAATTAAAGTTCACTTCCAAGTTTCTTCTAGAAGGTTGTAACTGAAAGTCTTTTGAATAAAAAAAAATTATGTCTCTATCAAGATAATATTATAAGCTTATTGGAGAATGGTTTGCAAACGCTTAATTTTGTCACAATCGGAATATGAATAATCTTACCGGTAAGTTTTGTAGTATGCATTCTGTAGAGCCCATTGAAGTTAACGCATCGGTTTTACTCCGCATGGCGATTCACCTCAGCATATGAGTAATGGTAGTCCTGCATATGAGTAGTTCAGGATAGGATATTTTTGCTATCCCAGACCTAATGGAAGCTGCTAGTTAAGGAAAAGACAAAGACTTTTTTGAAGTTTTTTCTGATCTTTTTATATTTGCGATCAATTTTTAGACTTCTCTGCACATCTATTTTCTTATGTCCTTTTATCAGCATACAAGATAATAATCTTGTATATTTTTTCTTAAATTTAAGTTACAAATTTTTTTTTTAACATAATTCCGCCATCTTTAATCATGAGACTACATTATTTATTTTATCATAGTTAGCTTATGATGTGTTTGAATAGTTTTGGAAATGGTTATATTTATTATTATTATTATTATTATTATTATTATCATCATCGTTATCATTAGCAGCCACTTGTAAATAAATAAAGCCATTCTAGTTCCAGAAAATTAAAAGATAGACAAAAATGAAAGATGAGTTTTTCAATAGCTATTCATATCAAACTGTGAAGTATAAATAGGTTCACATATTTAATCTGTTATAGTATCAAACTTTTTTTTTTGACAGTCTTCAGCACTTTTTCTAATTGTAGCTCTCCGTTATATTTTAAGCAATCACTATTGCATTTAACTAAAAAAAAATTTGAGATATCTTTAAAATATAAACAATCTGCCTCTTTTTTCAAAATCATGCTGAAGTTCACCTGAAATATATCTCTAGAAAGTTTTTTATTATTCCTATAAAAAATATACCACTTAGTTTTTAAATTCTTATCATTATATTTTTACAGTCTTATGGAGAATTCTTAAATGAAATTTTTTTTTTTTTGCTTTTATATTACAATGATAGAGGTATATGTCTCATTTTTATGTAATAAATTTGGCAGAATAACAAATTTGTATATAACTTATTTAATTTAAATAAGTATATCATTTTGATGACATACCCTATTTTTCATTTCTTAAATACAGATATAGCAAACTGGAATCTGTATTGCATCGCAATGTCCAATATTGTCTTTCTCTCTAAAAAGTTATCATATATTTATAAGTTTGAAAACATTTTAAAATATTTATAAGTTTGATTCAAATTTTCAAGCTGTTAACTATTTAAACTAAAATTTGCTGAATTGATTTTTTTTAAACATTAAATATTAAATTAAAATTAATATAGATTATATTTCAAATATTAGGAATATATGATAGATCATTCATTGAGTTTTCAAAAATAGCACCAGCATGTTTATAAATCTAGAAGCCAAAAAAATGAAATTCTTAATTTTCTTTTTGAATGGTTCAGATCAAAATCTTCATTAATCAATCTTGTATTGCATCTTCAATTAATTTTATTATTTATAATGACTGAGAATTTATTAAAAATTTACTTTTAAAACAACAATCTTATTACATCACTAAAACATCACATGACCACTTCTTATACTTACACAAGCTGTTAAATCAGTAGCAATTATCCCCATACAATAATGCCACCCAGTGTAAGCCTTAATAATAAGTGGTACTATTGTATGGAGAGAGTTGCTACTGTTTTAATAATCTTATTATACAACTGATGTTTATTTTATTGTTTTAATATATTATATTAGTTTTAATTTTAATGCGCAAATACTTGTTGTTGCCTCATTTACAAATATAACTATAATTATGCATAATCATATATAATATAATAATAAGGAATTTATATATGAAAACAAAAAAAAAATTATGTTGCATTTAGTGAAATAGTAAAAAATTAAAAATATGAAAAACTAACTTTGATGTTGATAATGCAATTAATATAGCAGTTAAAGTTATTCATACATGCACACTTGATCATTTAACATTAGTCTGTCATAACATTATATTTAAATTTAATAGAAAGTATTATATACAAAAAAAAAACCTCAAAAAATAGGTTCATTTAGTAAGGTTTTAAATAATATATAATTGAATGAATTTGAAGAAAAATTTGTTATAATTATAAATTAACAGTAATATTTTATCAAAATTACATTGATAAACGTGACCATTAATAAATATTTTCTTGTTTAAATAATTTATTTAATTATAATATTTATAATACAAAAAAAAAATAATAATAATAAAATTAATTTGCTAGACATTGAATTTATAGAAAGAAATATAGAAGGTACTAATATTATAATGAAAAGTTTTTTTAGAAACATTAAAATAAAAATTAATAAATATTTAGTTTGGTTTTCAACACAAAAAGAAAACAATATATATTGTAACGGAATGGGGGGTATGGGGATGGTTGTATCTGAACCTGGAGTAATGGCAAAAAAATATTTCAAAATATAAGTAAATATTAAAGTAATTTCAAACTGAAATGTTAAAGTAATGTTTAACATCCAAAAATATATAAGCAATTTTATATATCAAAAAGAGCATGAGACAAAAATCTCAGAGATCATTGAGAAATCAGACAGCTAGAGCCGAAGAGATCTGTTAACTGCTTAGAGCAACTATAGGTATAATTAACCAAATTCACCAGCATTAAAATAAAGTTAAAAGTAATGATCATTCATCATCATGAATGATCAATCAAAATAAATCAATATAATAAATCAAGTCAGTCGGTTGACTGGATTGGATATGGGTCTTTTGTAGACCAGGTTAACTATTGAGCCATTTACATCTTGTTGCAATTATTTAACTATTAATTTAGAGGTACAAACTAAGTGTCATCCATCAGAATACATAATAATAAGGTTAACTATTGAGCCATTTATATCTTGGTGCAATTATTTAACTACTAATTTGGAGGTACAAACTAAATGCTCATCTATCAGAATACATAATAATAATAAAAAATCAGAAAAACAATAATGCTGGGACATTAGGACATGCTGATCATCATCGTACTGGCCAACTGTAAACTTCTAATAAGACTAAGCTAAAATAAAACGTAATGCATGGGCTTTAAAGACTATTCTCTTTTGTGCCAGCCAGGATGATGATTGATCATTTCTGGATGCCCAAAAGTACTAATATACATCCCCATTTCTATATCAGCTGTTATTGCACAAATGTAGCTCAGAACACAAGCTCATTACTGTATGTGATCAAGAGATGATGGAAACATATTCTAAAAATATTTAGAACCACTGGAATAAATTTTTATAATTGAACACAAGTTTATTAACAATAAAAATTAAAAAAACATTAAGATCTAAAATAGGGCTATGTTTATCAATTAGAAGCCTTCTGATTTTGATTCTCATACAATAATAAAAAATTATCATATTTGGGATTTACAAAATGACTATACAAAATTCAAGTTACTATTATGGTTGACATACATGTTCCATTGAGTTTACTTAACTCATTCAGCACATAACATGTGGCTTGATATAAAATGAACGTTTGAATTTTTCAAAATAAAATTCACACATACATGTGCATCTATGAACATATAGATGGTATGAATTAATATTATTAATTAGCTTTTTTTTCTGGTTTATATAATTTAATGCTGAGGTAGTCATGCTGAGTAATGGAACTCACTTCCAGCTATATAAGTAGCCTGCCTCATGAGTTTAAGTACAACTTTTCTGGATGTGCAGTACAGCTTGCCTCAAGTCAGCTCTAGCTCAGACTCTTCTGCTTGTATAGGACAGCTTGCCTCGAGTCAGCTAGAGACATAGTAGTTTCCAGTCCTTAGTTGGACCTGTTTTACTGCATGGATATCACAATAATGACTAGAGAAAATACCTTTGCTGATGGCAGAGGATTTAGTGGAGAGCATGTTCAGACATTCAGGTTGACAGAAGTAATTTTTCTCTGCCTTGCCACCAAAAAGGCTGATTATTTAATGCCAGATCCCCTACCTTACTGGAAACACTCAGATATTGTGCATGAATCCCAATGAAGGATTTATCTCCATTGGATAATGATTGGGTGCTAGCCAATCAAGCAAGGAATCTGGAATAGTCCTCTTCTAAAGGCAAGGTCAGAAATGACAATGTCATAACTCTCTAAACACCAATTCTGCTAGACAACTGCTTTACACAAATATTAAGACAAGAACTGTTGTCAAAAAATTACTACCAAACTTTGCAGCTGGCCTATTTAGCCACTACTCAAAATATTAAAACTATACTTTTCTGGCCAGCTCTTACAAAAATTGCAAGCCAAAACGGAACTAATATTTTTATCAGTTCTTTTATAGAATCATCTGAGGTGTTAAAAATACATTGCAGACTGTTTTCAATGTGTCTAATCCTTTTTAATCTTGAGGTGATAAAAATACAACAACTGAAAAGTGTTTTCTGTCTAATCTTTATCTTCATTAAAATCAATTTTAATCTTTTCAAATCACTACTTTGAAATTTTACCAATGTTGTGGATCTACCCATTTTACTTTCTTGAAAGCACTTTTAATTAAATACTACTTTTGGAGTTTTTAATTTACAAAGATTTTTTAAAATAAATAAATATATATAAGCATTAATTAAAAGATTTTCAAAGATAGATATTTTTACAATTATCAGTAGACAAGCTTGTTTTTAAATTTCAAAATCAGAAAACTGAAAACAGTGTTTTCTGTCTGATCTTTATCTTCATTAAAAACAATTTTAATCTTTTCAAATCACTACCTTGATATTTTACCAATGGGGTGATCTACCCATTTTACTTTCTTCAAAGCACTTTTAATTAAATACTACTTTTGGAGTTTTTAATTTACAAAGATTTTTTAAAGTAAAGAAATGTATATAAGCATTAATTAAAAGATTTTCAAAGATAGATATTTTTACAATTATCAGTAGACATGCTTGTTTTTAAATTTCAAAATCAGAGTTACAAATAATATTTAGACCTTTTTAAATGTTTTAATTTATAATAAAATTCTGTTTTAAATCCAGAGTTATTTAACACTTTATTCATTATTTTTATTCTCAATGAATGTAGAAAATGTCTACAAAAAATTTTGTGTGTGTTTATTTCTACTTTTTCTTTCAACTTTATATATATTTGTGCACACACAGAACTATGTTGCTGTGTGCCATATAACCCAGATGGTTACAATATATATAGATAACAAGGAAATATATAATAATAATTCATTTATTTATTTACCATACAAAACTACAGCATAAAGCCAATTACAGTATTGTACCATAACAAATATATAAATACATAAATGAGTTTAAATGACAAATTATTAATATAATTATGTGCCATATTTCAATAAAAGATAATTAACACATTTAAAAATCTAAAGTAAAATTAAACATCAGCATATAAACATTTATTATTAAAACATTAATAATAACAAATAAATAAAAGTGATAAATATAAAGCACATAACAAAATAATAATAAAAAAAACAATTTAACATATATATATAAACAAAATCAAGTTAAACCAATCAAATCTGACATTTAAATTTAATAACATTTCAAAATTGATTATAATCTAAATTGAAGTAATTAATATTACTACAAAACTGACTATATAAAGATGGTAGCCTAAATAAAGGAGAAAATCTAAGAACATTGGATTGACAAGTTTTAATGTAACAAACAGAAGCAGACCGAGTATCATGCACATGAGATTTAATTATAACAGTAGAAATTGTGTTAGATAAAAGAACTATTTTATTAACAAGTTTATAAAGATATTTAAGATCTCTATATTGTCTTCTAGAAGAAAGATAAAGATAATAATAATAATTTGGAATTAAAAATAAGGAAAATGAAAATAAACAAATGATAAAGTACATAAAAAATATTAGAAACATGACTTAAATAAACATTAAAATTATACAATAAAATAAAATTGATAACAATTAGTCAGTAAATTAACTACTGCAATGTTATAATCAGTCAAATTAATTAAATATATTAAAAGAATATTTAATATCTTGAGAAAAAGTTGGTTGAAATAATAGACAAAAAAATCAACAATTCATAAATGTTTATAAAAATATATAATAAAAGAACATAATTTAAAGATAATTCTTTTATACAGACAATACAGTTTAAAAGAAAAGAAAAAAGGAATAACAGTATTAAAAATAAAGGAATTAATCTATCATGCATTCCTGATATTTATGATTATGATAAGAACAACATATTTCATTATAGTATTAAAAATATGTAGGTAGAGGTAATAGTTAATAGATCAAATTGTGTATTTTAAAATTTGATGATTGAAAAAGTAATATATGTAATCAAACAATAAAAATAATTTTGATACGACAAAATTAAATATTAAATAATAATATAATGAATACATAGTGGTTAGTTTTAATATATGTTTGATTTGAGTGATATATATACACACACACACACACACACAAAATCATATACAGATAGATTTTTATGATTATTTCTAATGATTTGTAAATTTACACTTTTTTTTTAATTTTTCTTTTGATAATTACCTTTATTTTATTTTATTAGTTTTTTTTTTTGTCATTGTATTATTAATGAGTTTTTGTAAATGGTTATATTTTTAAAATATGTGTATTAGAAATATTAAATATAGTAAACATAAAAAAAGTTTAAATAGAAATTATAAAAATTATTTTTAAAACTTATTTAAAGTTCACTATTTTAATAGTTCATTTCTTTGAAGATATAATATATGCAAACCATTCTCCATTTGGAACATATTAACATTAAAAAGAATAAATTTATAAGTGATAACAAAGATTAAGTAACTATATTGTATGTGTATATATAATAATTCATCATTATCATTGATTATTTGTCTGTAATGATAGCTTTAAGAATGAAGTAAACTTGATTATAATTAACTTTTTTTTTTAGTATATAAACATTTTTAATGCCTATTAGCAGTTGTTGTTATTATTCTTTTGATTGTCTAATTATGAAGAAATGGATATAGTTATGATTTTATATTAGTAGACATTCATTATTACCAAAAGGAATTTCTGGGTTGGTTTAGATTTGGCTTTCATTGCTTTTCCTCTAATAAATTTTTGAAATGAAAATAAACATTTACATTTTTTGTCATATTACATTATGCAGTCCTGAAAATGATGCATATGTTGATGAAGGCACCTTTTTATAATACTCATTTTGAAAGGGAGTGGATGGCTACTGTCATTTGAATATTTTGTTCATTTATAATGATTTCTACAAATGTTGGTAGTTAAAATACTACCTCGTCATTAAACTAACTAATGCTTTTTTCATTAATGGTTACTTTATTATCTTTACTCATTAAACAAATTATATAGATTTCTATGCAGTTTTTAACATCTTGACTGCTGATGGCAATTTGAATAAACTCTTGCTAAAACATAAACTAAATTTTCAATTTATTGTTTATAAGATACATTCATTATTTAATTTCATAATCAAAGCTTATTTTTTTTATAAAAAATGATGCGTCTTTATCATTTGGTATCTAGTAAGATTTTTTTTATAGAGAATACTTGATAAACATAATTGACAAACTACACCAAGATAATTTTCATTATTTATTATGTTCAGAGTTTGTAATTCTGTTTATTTAGGACTATTTTATTTTTTAAAAAATAATAATTTTTAATATACAAGGTAAATAATGAAAATTTTATTAAAAATTAATTTTATGCTAAAATAAAGACTGATGTAAAACATTAAGAAAAAATTTCAAATAGTGTAGTTATGGCAATCAAAATTATTGATATTTAAAAAGTAATGTATTAATAAAAATGAATGATTTATTCTAGTGTATACAATTTACAAATGATCTAAAAATAAAAATATTTGTAATGTGACAAACAGTAAATAAAATAAAATTAATTAAAAATAAATAGCCATTTAATTTAGTCCGTCTTTGTGAAAAGTAACTTCACAAAGAATAATTTTTCCATAGATAAAATATGAAAGCAAAATTTAAGAAATTTTATTTTTAGAAATAAATTAATGTTTTATTTGTTTTAACATGTGTAATTTTGTAATAGTCATGCTTCCCTTTAAAGCAGTGTATGTCATTAAAATGTAATATAATAAAAAGTTCTAATCTTTAAATATTTGGAGTTGAATATTTTTGATTAGTTTTTTTTTTATTTTTTATGCAGTGCTAATAAAAAGTATTGCATATCCAAAAGAAACTGTATTGCATCTTATGAAAAATATGTATAAATAATGTGTATATTCTATTCTGACACAATAATCAGCTCAACAAGTAGAAAAGTCTGATTTTTTTTTTAGAGACAGATTATAGAAACTTTGAACAGTGATAAAATAATATTAGTAAGTAAATAAAAAAAAATTAATGTAAGACAGATTTCATCATTTAGAAATTTTTACTTTTCAGTGATAAAGAAAATAACATTCTGAGTAATATGTAGATAGTTGGCAAAAAAAACAGGAGCCATGCACAGAGAAGATTTTGCCTAATGCAGGTTAATCAAAAAAAAATTTTGTTTTTCATATTTTTTTTATTTTTGATAATTATTTAAATTTTGTGTTGTAAATTATATTATGCATTCTGTATAAATATTCATTTTTCTAGAAAAATACTACTTTTGTAGAAAGTGTGAAAAGCAGTGATGTTGTTCTCAAGTAGAATGTTTAACAAATTATTCCACTAATTATTTTTTGTTTTTCATACTTTATAAAGTTTTGAATGTTGCTTAAATGTCCAATATTCATCTTTATAATGCACAGTTGACTTTCTTTTCCATTCTTCTTTACAAGAAAACTAACTATTGATATTATGAAAGAAACTTCATTTACCAATCACTTGCTATCACAAATTCTTAATTTATGGTCCTTTTTTGTTATTGTTTGTTGTCTATGAATAAATATTCAGTTTTTAAAAGCATAAGTGATTTTTGTAATACAGCATCTTTTGAGCCACACCGTTCAATGGCGCTGTTGCTACACTAAAGCACATAAATATGCTGTTTACAAGACCACTCATAGATCTTACAGCCTGTAAACTGTTCAAACACTAAGATGTTGAAGTGCACCCTTACCCCAACATGTGTAGCATGTTGAACATTATTAGCGACGAGTATACGACACTCTCTCTAGACATTATTCTTGACTATTGAACAGCGTACGATACGAAGGTTTCTGTACTTGCAATGACAAAAAGTCTTTTGAATGGATTTTTTTTTGCTTCGATGTATTGTAATTGATGTGAATTGGTAAAAATTGTAATGAATTGTCAAACGGCACTACTTTCGTTGTCAGGGGTCAGAATTGACCAAATGAGGAGTGTAAATCACGATTCGGCAAAGTTCACAACCAAATCTCGCACTTTCCGATACTTTTTCGAGATCAAAACAACAGTGCAATGGCAGATGACCATTCGGCATTGTAGTTTTGAGATTGACCTGCTACAGAAGGCAAATGCACTGACCTTCCTTCAACCCCAAAAAAGACGGAATATTTTTTAAAGGCTCAATAGATGCTGTATTAAAAAGCTCATATGTTGACTGTATTTATCATTATTGTTAGAGGAATAATTAACTTCTTCAAGATTAATTCAAAGATTTTTATACTATCATCATGTGTCACGATATTTTAGAATTAATTTTTATTGAAGGATGTGAAATAAATGAATTAAGTAAAATGAGTGAAATTTCTGCACTTTATCACATTTCAAAATATTTTTTTCTTTTTAACTTAAAAAACTTAAAGATTAGTCTAATGAATATCAAAAATCAAGTCTTATTCATTTCATTGCCTTAAACGTTTTTTTTTTTTAAATCTAATTAAGTTACACACAGTTCATAGTAGAAAATATTTAAAATTTTGTTAGATGTAAAATTATGCACCAAAAATGTGAAATTAGGAACAGGAGAGGTATATTTATTTTTTTGTTATTTTGTTGTGTAATGTATATAATTAAAATTTTTATTAATGCATAGGTTGAAAGATTAACTTATGAAGAAGAAGAAGATAAACTGTTTGGTCGCGGGTCTCGACAACGCAAAGAAGTAGATTATTCTGATGCATTAACTGAAAGGCAGTGGATAAGAGTGAGTTATGCTTTTTTTTTAAATAATTTCTATACAAATTTTATTTTAAAAATATTTAGAATTGTATGCTGCTTGTGAGCTGTTAAAAATTAATTGTCATTAATATTTTTTTAGTTGAACTATCTTTTTTTGATACCAAAAAAATTATGATTGAGAGTCAATAAATAAATGTACAATGAATTCTTGATCAATCATATGTATGGGTGTTTCTCCATATATTGTGTGCTTTTTTTATTTGGTCCCAAATTTGTACTAATAAAGTATATGCTTTTTTTAATGATTTATAGTTTTTGAATAATTATTTTTTCAGACTTTACTAATGAAAAATTACAATATATTTTTTACATGATTACTTTTTTTAGTTTGAAATGACATTTTTATTATTTTCTTAAAATAAAATAAAAATAATACTGATATTTTTTACAAATTAGAAATGATTAACTTATAATTTTTCTCATTTTGCTATTGTTTTGTTTTTTAAATGAGAGATGTTTATTTGTTGTTATTGTATGAAATGTGATTTTTCTTTTAAAGATCTTATGAATAAATGTCCAAAGAAAATAAATGTTGATTTTTTGTTTTTTTTTTAATTTATAAAATTAAAGCAATTAAACAATTTACTTTTTACCATGAATAAATGATTGGTTAAAATTACCTTTTTTGAAAAATCTTATCTAATCATTATAATTAATATAAATCTGGCTTTTTAAACATGTTTAATTACTGTGATATTAAAATTATATATATATACACTATATATTATATAGTCAGGTATATTTTGAAAATAATACTTGTAGAATGTTTTTGAATTATAATACATAAGTGTACTTAAAGATAATCATTAAATTGTTTTTATCTATTATTGTTTCTTTTTGTGGTCCTTTGAAAATCAGTGGGGCGAGAGTTTACTGTATATATATATAGTGTAATGATCAAGTTTTGTACATTAGCGTAACAGAATCTAGAATCCAGGAAAAGAGACCAAATCTGACCAGACCAGGAGTGTGATGTTCCGAATCCAACCATGCTTCAAGTTGTTTGCCAGAACTCCAAGACTCAAGACCCTACAAATGACCATGCTTGAGGTTACATGTACTTTTATCTTTCATGGCCAGCATAGCACAGGGAGAAACAGGAGACTTGAGGATTTAAATATATACATTAACTAATTGAAATGCTACTAGCATGAAATTAAAGATAACATTCAGAAATTATAATCAATGCATAGATAGTCATATCATATATATATATATATAATTAACTAAGACTGAATTGGATTAAATTAGGAACGAGAAATAATATGAAACCAGAATAAATTTAACATATATTTATTAAATAAATAGAACATAAATTAATGGGGAAGGCTTTATAACATGAGGGTTTAGCATGTCTCCTCATTAAATCTTTAATTATTAATATGAATTGATATATTTAAAGAATCACTAAGCAGTGCCAACATTAGGTTATACCAATTCCTATTGACAGTGGTAGCTACTATTGTAAAAATGCTGTACTAGTCTTAGGCAAAATATTTATTGTAACATTATTAACTTAGTAAATTATGAGTGCATAAATCACTCAGCGTTGAGATTGAACTAGAAACCAAAAATAGAAATTTCAGTTTAATATTGAATAATTAACTTACAGAACTCAGAATTGGCTATACAAGGGGACTGACCCCTACAGCCCTGGAAAATTATGATAAGAGTGCCCTGTGGATAGATTAGAGTCAAGGGTTTTTGTGACCAACATCGGTACCCTGGGACTGCACATCTTGCTGCTAAAAGGTGTGCATTGGTTAATACTACTGCCTGGAATTATGCATCAGGTCCTACTCATGTGCGCCCCGAAAGAAGATAAGGTGGGGTGGACTTGCCTGCAGCCCCATAGTAAGGAGAAGAGGCAGCAAAATATGAAACATTGAATAATAATTTTAGATATCTAATCCACCAAATGAAGGTACGATTTTAATTAATATTTTAGAAATATAGGGTGATAGCCGGGTGAATATTACTATTAGGAGCCAATTCTGACAATGCTATATAATCAAGGAACATTAGAGGGATATTGAAATTATAATATTATAATTATTATAGGTTTCAATCTATACATAGAAATTATTACGAGGGAGGGGGAAAGTATATTTGATAGATTGGCTAAATAATTACTGAATATACTTTCATATTACTAAGACTAGTACATTACTCTATTCATAAATCTCAATACAACAGAAATTTAATAGTAAGCCACAATACATTTAGAATCAAATAAAAATTATAGGAATTCAAACCAGCGAGTATGGAGAATGTCATTAAGAAAACAGTTATGTGAAGATATGTGCAATTATCTTTTCGAATATTTATTACATTTAAATGCTCACTGGTTCGAAGCATTGGCATATAAATAACAAAATAACAGTAGAGAAATGTTATAGCACAACCACAGTGATAGACAAAGAATTTAGATTATATTACATTTAGTTTAAATTAAGATAAAGGGATAGGCAAGTTATACATGATGAGAATTTATAATGAAAACATTTATAGGATTTAGAACATTACATTAGTTTATCTTTAGTTAGCTTTAAATTTTAAGTTGAGGATTTAAATTTAAAAATAGTTGGAGCTCTTGGGTTACGGATTGGCATTACTGATCAGTTGCTGGACTGGATAAGCAGGTGTTGGCTTTCAGGTATTGTGGTGGTCTTTTTGAGCGGCATAGCATCTACATTATGGAAGTAGGCTGTTGCTGGATGGTTTCGTATTGTAGCTCTGGTGATTGAAGCATCGGCTGGCAGTGGGCATACCATTCTTCTGTGGATTTGGAAGCAGCCATCACCTTTCTCCAGTCAGATCTTTCACAGATCAATCTGACATGAATTAGATATAGCAACACTCTTCTAAAATTAAGGACTCCATGACTCAAGCTTAAAATATACCCTATTTATATTTTTCTTGCAAATTACTTAACTAGAGAAGAATTTATTTTGCCTGGAAATCGATTAACTCTAAAATATTACATTAAATTATAAGATTTCCTGATTTGATCAAAATACTTTTGTTTAGATTTCCATGTTGCCTTAAATCCTCCTCCATGTTGCCTTAAATCCTCCTCTAGGTGCCAAATGGTGCTCCAGTGTTTTTTAATGAAATGCACTTTTGCCGCAAACAAATTTGAGTATAGCAATTATCAACTTTTAAACTTTGATTTAACCACAAGTGCGGTAGACTTAATGCAAATTTGTCTACAGCTAAATTTTTACTTTTAATTCATTAAACTAAAACCTTTTTGCTCTTTTTACAAAACTAAATCACACCACCCTGTATATATTATTATATAAGATGAATCATACATCCACATATGAATTTATATTTAATAAACTTAATAAATTGACATTTCTACAATTTAAATTATAATATAAATCATTCCTTTATAAAATATAAAATTTAAACCATTATACTCACTGTAACACTTCCTAGCCTATGTATGTAGAGCGTGTATTCGTATGTGCACATATAATGCTGCACACCCAGGTGTGATAGTAAGGTTTAAATGTTTATTTTATGAAAATGAATATTTTAATAGGGTTTGAATCCAGCACAGATGGGTTTGATTGTTAAAGTAAAATGTGCAATGAGAAGGGATTGAACCTGTCTATTGCAGTAGATTCCTCTGTGTCAACATTATATGCTTTCAAATTTGACATGAATATTGAAATTCATTAATAGTAGAACTATATTTTATGCTTTTTTAACATACATATATATTGTAATGCTACCAGGAAGTATGCAGTCATACCTGTAGTAATGATCACCGGTATGTGAATATTGAAACAGTAAGATTTGAATCTTAAATTTCACTTTTTTCTATCATTTCTCACCCACCATCTTTATCTTACCTAAATTTAAACTTTTTGGTATCAAATTGTGTGGGTAGCAGTATTAAAAATATATAAACATCTGTCAAATTCAACGTAAATGCACACACACTTTGATAACAAATTTAAAACAATAAATGAAAATATTTGATATAATTTTAAATTTCTCTTTTAGTTATATAATGTTTATATAACTTTAACTATTTATTTTAAGTTATAAACTTTCGTTTATTTATTGCTGGTTTTAAAAATCATATTTTAAATAATAATTTTGAAATTAGATTCTAATTTAAAGAAAAATAAAAATAAATTATAAATTCCCTTTGTACTTGAAATTTTGCAAGTCATAGTCGGTGAGAGATAATGGATTAATTAGAAAAATTCCCTAAAAGTTTTAATTGCTAAAAATGTTGAAAAGATAAAACAAATCTAAACAATAGGAAATGTAGCTTTCTGAATTAATTAAAAATCTAAAACTCTGGATAATGCATTGATTCTCCTCAAGGCAAATGGATTGAGCTAAAAATAAAATAGATGAAATTAAAAGATAAGATAAAGAAAGAGAGAAGAACATTTTGGACTTTTAACTTATTAATTAGACTTTGTGCTGTGCTCTTGCTTGGTTGGGAGAATCAGAGAATCCTGAATTAATTCATCTATTATAAAATGACCGAGTAGAAAATGCCCGGACTATTCTACGGAGATGGTCAATCAGATGCCCGAACCTCCACATGTGCCCTTCATAAATTGAATCATGAGGATCTGCTGTCCAAATAATCAGAAGGCTACTGCTACTATTGAAATGAACCCATAACCTGAGTTCAGGGAAAGGATTGCTATTGCTTAAAATAAACGAACAATTTGCAACTGACCAAGGAACAAGAAAATCTTCTTATAAAACAGGTACCTGTACCCAAGGCCTTTAGAGTACTCTAAATTCTATTCATAAGCTATAGCTAACTCTACCTAAATTGTACACTTATAAAATTAATTGTTAACCTATTCTGTAAATCTTTTAATAATTTAGCTTACCTAATTCTGTCTATTTCTTGGGTGTGTATTTTTACTTTTGCATTTTTTTTTATTATTTAATGATAGCATGTCTATAAGATTTCTGACTGGACCTCGCCAAATTTTAAATGTAAATCCAAATTACAATGGTTGCCATCTTGGGTGACAACCGAATAGTAAATTTCTTTTCTATATTTATGTTGGCTGGTCAGCTCGGAAGTCACTATAATTCTCTAATAAATAAATACATGATTATATGAAATAGTGGATGCATGTCCTGCAAATCATATGATTAATATTTATTTATGTTAGATTATTTTGTTTCGGTTATTTTCATATTAATCGACACGCATTCATTGTTTCACTTATTGGAAATGCAGGAGTCTACTACATAGCAGATGGCAGACATATTAGTTCTTAGAATAACCATCCCACCTTACAAATTACCTTTTAAACTTGCTTTTAATTATGATAAAGTTAGTGTATTTCGATAAATCCACTAAGTACATTTCTTTGAGAGCAAAATAAGTTACTTATTAAATGTTGGTAATGTGAGACCGAGTCATACATTTTATATTAAATCTTAAAAGTATATTATGTTAGATATACATGTGTTACAGTTTAGAGATGCAATAATCCATCTTCGAGCCTTGGATATTCCAGATCACACAGTAAATACTGGATCCTAGTCGTCCTACCCAAGTGGACATAATGGAATGTTCCTGTAGGGCTTGACACCTGTCACACAGGGAGTAATTGCGGCACAGTCCCTTACACCTGATGATGCTTATGTGACCTCTTTACTTTTGGGCCTATGGCAAATGCCAGCCCATTATTTTAAATTCATCCATTGGCTTCGCAGTTTTAACGTACTGCCACATTCGTATCGCAGATCTAAACGTACCACATGTTTCTTTATTATTAAATTTAGCCTTCCAAGTATGACTCCATCTCTACATTATATGACATAAATTCGCTCTCAAATCAATGTCTGCCCATAATTAATTCCTTATAAATACCTTATTTAATTAAATTAAATATATGTCCACAGCTGCTATTATTATTTCTTAATTTAGACTCGTGCCTTGCAAAAGACAGTAAATCCCCGAAGGCATGATCTTGAAAATACTTACTCAAGAATTCAGGGAGCTAGATTACATCAAATAAATAATTGTACTTCATTGTAAATATAAAAAAAGTATTGGAATAATAATACCGCTACTAAAATTTTAATATAATTAAATGTTTTAAATTAAATAATTTTTAGTATGAAATGTTATAATTAAATAATTTCAAACCATATGTCTGCTGTCATATATTTATTTGTTTGACACACATTCAGTGTACTATCTCCTCGATTATTTAAAATATATAAATGTCTAATTAGTATTATATATATATCTAACTCAAATATAAAGTCTATAAGTCTCTCGCATCTCCCTGATCCCCGTGCCTAAAGAAATGTGTAGTAATGTAGCATCAGATGTGTTGTTTTGTAGTGTGTATTGTGGAACTGATAAACCATATTCAAACTCAGTACTGCTGGTAGCTTCACTACCTATGGTGCTGCTTTTCTGTGTGGTGGTCGAATTCTGCACTATGTTAACGAATCATACTAATCTGACCGTTACAATATTAACTGCCATAAATTGGTTATCCATTGGTAACTCTCCAGAAAATTGGGGTTTAAACCATGAGGAATTGTATTTTTATCCTCAACTAAAAAAAAACCATTTATAAAGACCAAACTAAATAAAAGGTAGTGCATGGACTTTGAAGAATATCCTCTTCACACCAACCCACGAATCATCATCATTATCTGGATGCCCATACATTAAATATAAACCCCCTATCCCATGTAGCTGTTATGCACAAAGCTATCTCAGGAAGCAAGAATTCTATAATTTATTACTATAAGCAAAAGGGAAATCAATAAATAAATTAGCTTATTATAATAATCTTAAGCAATTTGTGGGCTTCCCCTACTTATAAATAACTAGTTTTATTTGTGCCATCAAGAAAAAAAACTAAATCTTAGAATATAAGCTTTTATGATATAAAGGTCAGACACATGCACTTCATGGAACAGAAATTGAATAGAATAAAGTAATTAAGACTAGAAAGAATATTTTTTAAAAACCAATTATTTAATATCTAAGTAATAACAAAAAAAGTGACATGATAGTAGATAATTTCAAACACCCATTTCATAAAAAAAAAAATACATTTTTAGAAAATTATATTAACCAACTAATTAATTTTTATTCATGGATTAGCTTTAAATTCATTAGGTTCTTTTTTTTTTACAAACGTTATCATTAGGTTCTTTCTTTAATTAAAATTTTTAAGAGTTAGTTAAATATGTTCAAAAAAATCAAAGATAGCAATCTTTGATTCTACCCAAAGGGCAAATTGAGAGAATAAAAAACTATTACATTTATTAAACAAAAAAAAAAAATTTTATTAATAAAAAAAAAAAAATAGTGTGCACGGAAAGATCTATTGTCTATTAATAAAGGCCTTTCCAATTGCAATTTCAGTTTTTCCTAATGAAGTTTCTTCTTGAAGGCTTCCAAACATGGGCCTGTTTAAAATGAAAATAGCAATTTGTTTTTCCTCTTGAATTTCCAGGTGAGACAGATGTAGACAGAGACTCATTACTCTTGCTTGAAGACAATGCTGCAGACTGCTAAAAGGGTTTTTTAGCTTCCCTACATTTTTTTTCCAGTGAATGTAGGTTACATGGAGGAAGGTGATGCCAAGCTTTTAACTGAACTTACATATGGTTTTCATTGTACAAATCATTTTAGTGCTAAACTCATAGTATGCTAAAAGCTGGATTAAAATCTTCTATTATTATATTCAATAAATTGATTTAAGATTCCTGCTTTGTTATGGCACAGGTTGGTAAAGGTTTCTGCTTTTTTTTTCAGCAGCTGAATTAAAACTTCACTGCTTTCTTTTCAACAGCTAAATTAGGAATATTTTTTTCTATATTTTTCATCAGCAGAATTAAGATTTGACTGCTCTCTTCAACAGCTAAGTTAGCAATAACTCTCCAGACACTTGGGTATAATCACTAATTCACACCCCCACATATATCTTTTTTTTTTAAACAATCTTGCTCCACAAGCCAATTACAATCTGTCTCTTACATTATCATTTTCATGACAACCAATTAAATAAAATTTCATAACTACAATTATTCAGATAATTATCTTCTTAATCATAGATTAAAAACAAGTTAAGAACAAGAATTTAACAACATGAAATTCTTGACATTCCTTTATAATTTAAAGTCAAATCTTGCAAAAAAAAAAAAAAAACCAACAAGAAGATAATCTGTTAATTGCATTGATTTGATTTTTCCATTTCATTAAATAGAGATGAAGAAAGGAAAACAACTCTGATAAATTAAAATTTACAAAAATATTAAAATCCTATTTTTGCTCTTCCCTTTCTTTTATTTTTTTTAAAAATACACTTACATATATTTAATGTGGAGAATTTTCATACTATCATATGGGGATTTTACAATGATTGAGTTAAATAATGACTAATAAAAATAGGTCTAAGAAAATTTAAATATTATTTTCCCCCATTAATAAAATAATTTTTTTTTTTTTAATTCTCAAACCTGAGGAATATGCTGCCAACATCTAATTAATTATTTTTTTTCTAGTGCAGTTATATAACCAACTGGTTGCAATATATATATATAGTAATAGGATGGGATATAGGGTGGTCATACCTGCGGTGATGGCAAAATCATCATCACTCCCAAGTAAATTAAATTTAAAATTTACAAAAAGTATATTAAAAATATTAAAGTAAGGTGTTATATATAAGCAATTTTATATATTACAGAGAGTGTGAGATTAGAGGATTTTTGTGAGATTACAGAGAAATCCGCCAGCTATCAGTTAGAAGAGATCAGTTAATTATAATTAAATATCCAGCATTATAATAAGTAAAAGTAATATGAGTAAAACTCAAAACACCAACCATTCATCATCATGAATGACCAATCATAATACATCGATACAATAAGTCAACAGTCCATCTTGTGACTGGATTAGAAACAATACAAAAATATAAATCAACAGTTAATCTGAAAACTGGATTGGAAATGGGTCTTCTGTAGACCAAGCCAAACTATTTAGCCTTTGGATGCATCATCTTAAGTGCTCATCCTTCAGAATATATAATAATCAAAAATCTAAACAATTATGCTGCAATATTACAACATGCTGATCATCATCAATGCTCTGACCACTTAGTACCATTAATGTACTGGTCAACTATAAACTTAATTTTTAAAACCAAACTAAAATAAAATGTAGTGCCGGGGCTTTAAAGAATATTCTCTTATGCGCTAACTAGGATGATGATGATTGATCACTGGATGCCCCTAAGCATTAATATATCTCCATTCATATATTCATTCATTATACTCATTTAGATCAAAGAACATAAGCTCTATTACTGTTATGCCATCAAGAGATGATAGAAACAGATATTCTAAAAATATTTAGAACTACTGGAATAATTTTTAACAACTGAATATAAGTTTAACAACAATAACAAAAAAATGAAATTAAGATCTATATGGTTATACATGAATTAAACCTTCTGATTTTGATTAATATGCACAATAATAAAAGTTATCACATTGTGATTCACAAGATTAATACATAAATTTAAAGTTATTACATTACTTTTTAATAGGTTTCTATAAATGCATACTGTACTGGTCAGAATTGTATGCTCATTTAACAAGACTTAGAATCTAAGCACAAGTACCCTAAATCCAATCATGCCTGAGATACACAGGTCAGCGGCAATCATGGATTCTGCCCTATTTGCTCTTCTCTAAAGCTATAACATTATGAACAATGCTTCTGATAATAACAGAAGAAATTTATTTATTCCAATCTCAGAGACACAGCGGAGAGACATGAGGGTAATTATTATAAATAAAAAATATTAAATCTTAGCTCAATCAGATACCTTAAGTGTAGGGAAAATATATAAATTTAAATGAATTGCAAACAGCTAGCTTTGCGAAAGAAACATGAATTATAATATTGTATCCATCCACAATGAGCAAGGATAGGCCAACCCAGGGATAAATGTCATTTAAAGTAATCAGTTATAACTTCTAAATATCAGTGTTATTATAAAGAACAAGTGAGATTCAATAAGACATGAACGCATGCGCAATTATCAACACATAATAATTTAATGAACATAAACAATTTTAATTTACATCAGAAACATAGCACAGATTTCATGCGGTTAATAAGTTGCATATAGGCAACTGACTTAGTATGCTAATGAGCTACAAATAACAATAGATTAATGATGTTAATGCTATGATCATTACTTTAAAGTTACATGAAAAGACATTTATAAATTTAACCTCCAAAGATAGGTTTACTCTTAACCTGACAGTTAAATAACTTGAGACATTAAGAGAAATTATTTTATTAGTATGTCATTATTAATTAACTGGCAGGAATAGCATTCATTTGCGTAATTAGCTGAACAGTTCAGCTTAACAACTCTATCATTCATAAGCACATGTAGGCCTGTACAAATGAGGAGGGCTAGCTTAAATAAGCTTTACTGTGACAAACCTAATATTTTATTAATTATAAAGAGAATAGTTTACAAACATCACTGTGTCACATCTTATAGATAATGTTGGATTATATATAACTGAGAGCTTGCAGAGCTGACTACAATGGTAGTGTTAGAAATGGAATTCAGGTCCGTCTTTGGACTGAAAAGCTTTATCATATATAAGTGTCCGCCTGTATTTAAAACGAGGTATTTGAAGAGATGATTAATAAGGTTTCCATGAACCGGCTTGCCAACATTTCCCATGCAGAGCCTCAACAACCTAACATTTGTCCTGAGGTTGGTGCTACCAAACCTCATTTTTGGATGTTACATAAAGAAAATCCGGGACTTCTGGAGTAATAAGTATGATAAAACAAAATACGAATTCTTTAAAATGCTATCATAAGGAAGCAACGCGATACATTAATTTAAACTTTAAATAACATAATAATAATATCATGCATAACTCCATGACAAAATATTAACCTATTCAGAATGTACGTATAACCTTGGCAAATTAGGATGTTAAATATAAGAGAGGAAATATTATTTTTCCTATTTAATAAGCCCCACGTATTCTCAAATGATAATATATTATAAACAAGTTAGAACGATCAGTAGCGTGAAAGCAAATAAATAATTATTAAAATAGATTAATAATCAGATTTATTTAGAGAACATAAAATGCATTTAAAATCAATAGCATTAACAACAAAATGTTTATCATATCCCATAATATGATGTTTTTAACAATCTGCTATTAAGCATATCTTTTTAAATATTCAATCGAGCGAACTGCATTCAATAAGAAATTTTACATTCAACTATTTAAATATCCCAAAATATAGGGATGGTGGCTAAAATGATAGAAGTTCGCTAAATTGAAACATTAGCATAGTAAACTTAATTCAATAAAAATACATAGTTTAAAATAAGTTTTGCCGCATGAAAATAAATAATTACAGCATGAAATTTGAGGTAATGACAGTTTAAAATATATAATTCCATGCTAATGTTTTGCAGAACGAGATTTTAAAACTAGAGAGAAAATCATAAAACTTAACAATTATGATAACTGAGCTTATAGTCAGTTATCAGATAGATAGAAGATTACATTATGAATATAAATAGAATTTACAATGAAATGAGGAATATTAAGAATTAATTCATCGGCAAAATGGATTATCTTTTAGACATTATGGCAGCCATTTAGAATAATGTATATGAAGTTTAGATGCAAAAGCATGGTCAGCAAGGCACAATATGAACAAATAATGGGAGGCATCTTCCAATTGTTCTTTCCCAGTTAAACCGAACAGTTTTCAAGTGGCGATGGCATGGCAGGAAGGCAGCACAAAGGTGATTTAAGATCAGGAAAGGTGAATTTCTTTCCTCTACTCAGAAATTAATTTTGTTTTCACTCTCTAAAAGAACAAGTGAATGAGTGACCTGAGCTCATTTTGCACGTGCCTAGAATTCTTACTCTTCCTATACTCGAAATTTGGCAATATTGAAAGACGTAAACAGATATGTTCCAGAAAGCATTAAATATATTTTTACAATTGGAAATAGCTTTAAGGATATGATTTTGTTAACTTGAGACTGTTGAAATAATTAAATAAGAATGACGTTTTAACATTTTTAAATTGCAATAATACTTTCTAGAACTTTCTGGTATTGCTTTAGCTTTACATTAATATTAATTTCTGTATCTGGAATACATATTGTAATGGTATGAAAAGTAGAGGTGCTTTAACCTAACCTAGAGATGCAGGTAGAGGGGGTTCGAACCTCACCTACTCCTCCAGATTACTACTAAGCGACTTACTTCCTAAACCTCACTAGAAATTCTTCTTCATGTATGCCCGGTGGTCAGGGAGAGATGAGATTCTAAAGGGAAATTTTAACAAAAGAAAAATCAGGTTTAGACTATATATTGACACAGACAAGATATTGATGAAATTAGTGAATGAAAGTTTATTGTTCAATTAAAAGAAATGACAATTTAAAGACATAATTAACAAAACAAATGTTGCAAGTTATTTTCTTGCATTTACAGACATGGATATGTATTGATATGCATTAGAAATATCCAGTTAATATAATGAAACAATAGTACGATAATTACAGAACAATACTGGACTTAGTCAATATCTGGGTGCTTTACTTTAAAGGAGGGATACAGAAAAACATAACTCTAGAGTAAAATTACAAAAAAAAATGACGATTGATTAAAAAAAACTAGTCCAATAGATTAAGGCCATGTTCAAATATAGCCTGCATTTAAACAACAAAGTAAAGAACCCCCCCCCCTAGTGGACACTTCTCAGACTTACTCAGTAATATTTTGAGCATATTACAAAGTTAAGGTTTTATCTATAATGAAATTAGACATTACTGTGGTCCTTGGTGATTTAATTGTATGAGATTAGAAGCAAGTCTCGAAGGCACAAAGTTTTTTATACATATAGCTAACTTGAAGTCTGGATAGCATGCCCGGGTCTAACCCAAGGATTAGAGAAATGAAACTCGTTCATCTCAGCGTGATCCGAGTTCAGGGCGGGGTATATGTGCTTGTGTCCAGTAGTAATATTCGAAGAAGGGTCGAGATCCACTTTATCATTAGTGGCAATCTTGAAGCAGTGTTAGCCTATGAATCAAAGACAACAGGAGCTACGGATATGTGCCGAGACTCCCACACAAATCCCCGAGTAGCACAAGATAAGAGAAAATGCGGTCAACTGACCGTTAAACTTTAAAACCTTAGGTAAAATATACATATATGAAATAATATGACTTCAAAATCTTTCTGAGACTGAGAGAATATCTACTATTAGAAATAATTACTTTGCACCTTTTCTAACATTAAAATATATAAAAAGATAGGTATATTAATTAAACACTATTTAACTAGTTCACCCTTAGAGTTAATGAAGATTTAATATTTTTAATTTGCACATATATAACTGTATCATACCTTCTCTTGTATTTAATCAAATTATAAAATGCTTAAGCTATATCTGAAAAATATATTAGTAAAACCCAGATTGACTTTAAGAAAGTATAAAAAAAAGGATTGGATCTTTCTTATAAAATGCATAAAATTGAACATTTTAATATATATACTCGAATGTCATTTTCTTTTATATTTCTAAGTATAAATTAAAAGAAACATTGAATTATTTTCCCCCAAAAAAATAACCAATTGCGTGTTCCACTTTCTCTCTCTTTCTAATATATATATTTTAAGAAAATTAGTGAAACCAATACGGGAGAGAATTCGAAGGAGAAATTTTATTCAAAGAGTTTTTAATAAATCTGAAATATTCCCGTATTTAGTAGCGGATCAAACAAATAGAAATAAATGAAATGATATTACTTCTACCTTCCAGTTCCTCCAATATATAGATATGTTTATGCCACGCAATAAGAAAGAAATTGTGTTTCTTTAAAAAAAAAAAAAAAAAATAGTAGTATACAATTCCAATAATGGATAACGGTAATCCATTAACCAAAAAAAAAAATTACATATATATTAATAGTATTAAGAATTTCCCTTATACTGGTCAACCCAAAAAAAAATAACAATGAAAATGTTAAAAATTCTCAGGCTATATATATATTAACACATTATAATTATAATATAAATGACTTAAGTTTATAGCTTAAGCCAACATAAAATACAAGTGAAAAATTAAAGTTACCGGTAATGATTTAAGATTGTGTAATGATTTAAGATTGTGTATGTCTTTATTAAATGGCCATGAAGACATTCTGGTCAGCAGTCAAATCATTTTATGGTGATTTCTGTCCTCAGTTATCCATTTATAGCAGCAGGGAATTGTCAGGCAAAATTATTCTGGCACACTACATTTCTTGGGTTTTCCAAGCTCCAGCAGACAAGAAAACAATTGGGAGATAGAGGGAAAACTCTACTCCACCATTTTTCTTATAGCACCCATTTTTTTAGTTACTTTCTCCTTGTCTATAGAATGCTGGTGGTTTGAGAATTTATTCAGCAAGAGGCTAAGATATTTTCTTGGTTGCAGAGAATTCTTTCTGAAATAGTTAATTTTATTTCTTTTCCAATAAAATATCTTTGTGGCTGATTTCAGTCCAAGCTGTAGAGCTGAGCCAGGTAAAAGAGACATGAACAATAGACGAGTTCTCAATTTATACTTAGCTTGTTAGCCATCTTACATTCCAATCCCATTGTTCTGCTATCTTATTTTTAATTGCAATGTTTTTTAATTAATTATTCTTATCTAACTAATCTTTTTCTATAATGAGTTCTAGAAATTTTATTTTGTTATCCAAAATAAAATATTTTCATTTTATTTTCTAAAATTTACAGAATGTTTTTAAAGCTTTTACTTACTTTAAATTTAGTCTACATTCATTGTGGTTGGACTCAGGGTCTTTAGTTAAACCACAGTAAATGATGAAGCAAACATATATATATATATATTCCATGTGTATATATGTATAGCTTCAATATATGCACATACACAATTATCTAGGTGAAGGGAATTTACGAGCCTAGAAATAAGATCTCATTAAGTTAAAATAATACAATTGGTTAAACATAATCGTTTTGAATAAATAGGGTGGAAGTCATATGTGTATGTGTGTGCCTAACATTCCTGGATGACCAAATAAACATATATAAACCATTTCAAACCCTACTTTAAAGGTTTGTAATGTCATTAGGCAAAGAAGCTAAATATTTACTACAGATTTACCACTTCACGTTCCCTAATTAGAGGAACAAAAAAAAAGTAGTTAAAAAAATGATTTTACGTCTACCTTTAAAAATTGTCATTCCAAGTGACAAAGAAACACATGGTCAATCTAATAATAATAAACTAGTCTGTCTATGTCCTTCTATTCTTGTGTTTATACCTCACTTCATGGAATTCTAATTATAATGTCCTAACTGGAATCTCCCTATTCTCTTATCCTTTTGAAAAATCAATGGTCCCTTCTGATATCTTATGCCATCCTATCAATCCCAAAACACCTTTTACTACTCTTTTCCTGGGTCAGGTGGTATGGCATGCATTGTAACTTTCTTTAATTCTCTTAAAAGGGAAGCATTTTCCCCACACTTCCTTTTAATTTCATAAGGTCCTTTATAAAAGGGAAAAATTTGTGCAATTCTTGGCATGTAACATTACTACACTTAGGAACTTTAAGCCACATCTGATCTTTTTCATCAAATTTATGATGAGAGATACGTTCCTTCCTTATTCTGATTCTGGCCTTGTGGGCTAACTTTGATCGAGCATGTTGCCGATCACACATTTGATCAATACAAATATTCTCATCTGGTAAGGATTTAAAAATTTCTGTATCACTATAACTAATATTTCTAAAAAATTTAGGTTTATCTAATGTTAGGTTTGTAGTCAACTCCATATTGAAAGCATTATTACTACTGTTAAAGATTATATTCTTATTGGTTGTAGGATCAATATGTTCAGCATTAAGTAAATACATTTCATGAATGTTTACACCTTTATACTTTTCAATAGTAGAAATAAATACATGAGCATTTTTTTTTATCTATAGCAATTTTGATAGAATTATTAACAGGAATCTGAACACTTTCCTTATCTTAGCTTTGATTGTTTTATTAACAGGAATCTGAACATTTTCTTTATCATGAACAATCTTTTGAAAACACTATCCTATAGAAACTTCATCAATACACTCTGCTATTTTCACATCAATATCTTGGGCTTTGGAAAAACAATCAGACTTTTGCTTACTGATCAAAGAAAGTTTATCATTTTTAATCAAAAACAGGATTGTTTCTTTATTTATAATTTTTTTTTTAGAATTATTAGTAATTATAATATTCGTCTCTTTAGTGCTTGGTAATATCAATTTTGAATCCAAAGAGAATGATTTGTTAACATAATTTTCTGTTTTCCTTGTAAATGCTACATTCCAATTAGAATTTATATTCTTAGAATGGAGTTCACTAATATCTGAAACTAGATTTTTCTCAGTCTTTCCAGAATGACAATTTGCTTTTCAATTGTATCACTCAAACCAAGAGAATGAGAATCTATTTCTATGTCATTTCTATTTACTTCATCTGGAGAATGGTATTTCCACTGTCATACATTAAATAGTTCAAATCCATCTGTATTTCATTAGCATCAACTACCTTAGGCAAACAAGTAGTTATTTCCATATCTCCTTTATCTAAAGAATCACTAAAATTCATCTTGTTCTGAGAATCCAATTCAGTAATATTTAAAATTGAATCCTTTTCTTGATTATGAGTAATATAATTCAATGTAATTTGCCTTTCACCACTAATGATGTTAGATAAGCAAGAAGCAAATTCCATATTATTTCTGATTGAAGGATTATCTAATTTATAAAAATCACTAGTTTTTTCAATTCACAACGTTGAATGTTAACATGTTTGAAAGAACCATATAATTTTCTTTATGAGAGATGCTAGTTTTTTGCAGACATTTCTTGCCAGTTGTCATAATATTATTTACACAAGTTGTCCTTTCCATATCATTACTTGTTGAAATATTTATGTTCTTATCAACTTTAATAAAACCATTTAAATAAGTTGCCATTTCTATATCATCTGTTATGGTATTCAACTTATTATTCCTTTTTTGCTTAGAATTCTGAACAGTAAGAAAAAAATTACCATTTGGCTTGAGTTTTCCTTTTCCACAACCTATACATTGCTTTTCAGAAAATGTTTGTTTTGATAAACAGTCATGTGTTTTTTCAAACCTTATATTTTTATTTGAAAAATCTTTATTGGGACTTTCAAAAGATTTTGAAGCATATTCAGATAAAAGGGCACCCGATTCAATTTTATCTATTTAAAAAAAATCACTTTTGTGAAAAGGTAGCTCTTCATTCCTGTTGTCAAATGCTTGAACTTTACAATTACTTTTATCAAACTGCTTATCAGTAAATATATTTTTACAAAATTTATTTAACAAAATATTATTAAGATATGAAATATCATTAGAATTATCTTCAATCTTGTTTCCATTATGGAAAATAATTCTACCACTATTCATTTTTCCTGTAATTCTATCATTAATACAAAATTTAGGATTAGTCTCTTCATTAATTGACAAATCTTCATGCAAATTCATTGCAGAATCTAAATATCGTGTAGACTTACCATTGCTGAAACAATTTTTAAAAAATGCTGAATTTGGTTTTTATCAGATATTGTGTTAGAACCAAGTGAATATTTTTTTCTTGATAAACGTGACTAACTAACATATTTATTGATGGAAGTATTAATCAAGGTTTCATAATTTGACTTATTATCTGGATTGTAAAATGAATCTATAAACTTTTCAAAATTTCTAGATTGGTATTTCAATAACAAATCTCTTCGGACTTCTGTTAGAACATACAATTTGGATGATTTTATCCTGTTTGTTTCTATTGCCTTTGAAAGACCCTTGGGATCAAGCTTTTCATCAGACAAAAAGGAATTCTGATTAGAAATATTTTCATCGAATAAGGTTATATCCATAGGTAATGTTTCAACATTAGCATTTCTATCAATTTCTTTAATCATGTTTTCCTGATAGTTCAAATTGGTTTCAATTTTTTGTGTCAAAGGGGAATCCAGACTTTTCATATTTAAATCATTTTTTTCAGAGTCTGTAAAGTCCAGTTGTATTTTTGTCTGGGTTTTTTGGGGCGTGTTCTTAATTTCCTTTATCTCCTTTTTAGACGTTTCATATTCATCTAGCTCATAAAGTTGATCAGTAATTTCTCCCTGAGCTACTTTTGGATCTCTTAACTGTTCCTCATGCTTTATCACATCCTGTTGTGGATATTCTGCTTTCATTTCTTTGATAGCAATTGCTCTTTTCCCATGAGTCTGTTCTATCCATTCTTCCATCTTCTGTTCTCTTTCCAAGTCTTTCCTTGATATCCTGTTGTATCTTCTTAATGTATATCCAGAATTCTTTAGTTTGTTTCTCTAATAGACCTTGCATCATCTCCCATTGCATTTCCTTAAAGCTTATCCAGGATTCTTCAGCTTGTTTCATGAATAGACCCTGTATCATCATGAATAGCTGGTGGTTATCATTATTTATTTCATATTCTTCCATGTTGTTGAAAGCACTAATTCTGTATCTTTATTATTTAATATGGGTTATTCACTTATCCTTTTTCCTCAATCGCCTCCTTACTACCATTCTCCTATCATATTTCCCACTTTCTTCCTGCCCTGCCTAACTTATATGAACCCAAACCACTTCATTATTCATGCCTACTCTTCTCCCCTATTTGAATCTGCCTATATCATTTAAGCCATATATTATATAAACTATCAATTCTACAACACAAAATTATATATAAAAAAAAAATTTACCGTGCCTTCATTTCTTTTGCCACTTTTTCATTTGTTCTCTTTGCACCTGAAATTGACTAAAAATTTTCTATTAGTAAACTGATAATACAAAATATGATACAGTAAGCTAAGGCAAAGTATGACTTTCTCTCTTTTTAAAACATTTACTCGTGTTTGAATCTCACTCAATGTAAGTTACATTATTGCGTGATTATCCATCGGTTGGCAAAATTTATAATTGTATAAATACAAGGTGCCATGCTGACCTGGCAAGATTAATAAACTTATAACATTTAGGTTATACATGCTCACAGAGATGGATACCAAATTTCCTTTTGCATTGATCCACAATTACTATACTAAATAAATATATATATTATTTTCAAAGCTATTTTGAAATCAGCAAGATACATCCCTATATTTATTGTTTTGCAATGATCTTCAACGGTTATAAAATTTACCTCTCGTAAACAAAATTTACATATAAACAAAATGGTCTTTAGGGTGATTTATGTTATATTTTAGCAAAATCAAGCCAAGAAAATATCATCACACAAGTAAGCAAGTTATACAATGACAAGCCCATGTTGCATCAAGCCCAAGAGAAAGAAAATAAATAAATAAATAATATTACCACTCAGGTATGTGAGTTATAACTAAAGCCCAGATGGCATGCCAACCCCGGGGAAAAAAATTCTGTACCCGTCAGAATTGTATGCTCATTTAACAAGGCTTAGAATCTACGCAAAAGTACCCTAAATCCACTCATGCCCAAGATACACAGGTCAGGAGCAATCATGGATTCTGCCCTATTTGCTCTTCTATAAAGCTATAACATTATGAACAACACTTCTGAAGATAACAAGAAATTTTATTTATTCCAATCATGAGACACAGTGCAGAGACATGAGATCTACAGGGTAATTATTATTATATTAAATCTTAGCTCAATCAGATACCTTAAGTGTAGGGAAAATTTATAAATTTAAATGAATTGCAAAAGCTAGCTTTACGAAAAGAAACATGAATTCTAATATAGTATCCATAAACAATGAGCAAGGATAGAACAACCCAGGGATAAATGTCATTTAAAGTAATCAGTTATAACTTCTAAATAATAGTATTATCATAATGAACAAGTGAGATTCAATAAGACACGATCACATGAGCAATTTTCAACACATAATAATTTAATGAACATAAACAATTTTAATTTACATCAGAAACATAGCACAGATTCATGCGGTTAACAATTTGCATATAGGCAACTGACTTAGTATGCTAATGAGCTACAAATAACAATAGATTAATGCTGTTAACACTATGATCATTACTTTAAAGTTACATGAAAAGACATTTATAAATTAACCTCCAAAGATAGGTTTACTCTTGACATGACAGTTAAATAACTTGAGACATTAAGAGAAATTATTTTATTGGCATATCATTATTAATTAACTGTCAGGAATAGCATTCATTTGCGTAATTAGCTGAACAGTTCAGCTTCATAAGCGCATGTAGGCCTGTACAAATGAGGAGGGTTTAGCTTAAATAAGCTTTACTGTGACAATCCTAATAGTCTATTAGTTATAAAACGAATGGTTTACAAACATCACTGTGTCACATCTTATAGATAATATGGGATTATACATAACAAAGAGAGCTCACAGTGCTGACTACAATGATAGTGTTAGAAATGGAATTCAGGTCCATCTTTGGACTGAAAGGCTTTATCATATATAATAGTCCACTTGTATTTATAACAATTGGTAAGGTTTCCATGGGCCAGCTTGCCGATGTTTCCCATGCAAAGCCTCAACAACCTAATGTTTGTCCTGAAGTCGATGCTATCAAACCTCATTTTTGGACAAGTTACATAAAGAAAATCTGGGACTTCTGAAGGAATAAGTATGATAAAGCATAATGCGAATTCTTTAAAATGCTATCATAAGTAAGCAACGCGAATGTAGCTTAAAGTCTTAAATGACTGATACATTAATTTAAACTTCAAATAAAGTAATAATAATATCATGCGTAATGCCATGACAAAATATTAACCCACTCAGTGATGTACGTATAACTTTGGCAAATTAGGATGTCAAATATAAGAGAGGAAATATTATTTTTCTATATTATAAACAAGTTAGAATGCTCAATACAACAAGTTAGAATGCTCACTAGCATGAAAGCAAATAAATAATAATTAAAATAGATTATTAATCAGATTTATTTAGAGAACATAAAATGCATTTAAAATCAATAGTGTTGACAACAAAATATTTATCATATCCCATAATATAATCGTTTTAACAATCTGCCATTAAGCATATATTTCTAAATATTCAATCGAGTGAACTGCGTTCAATAAGAAATTTTACATTCAACTATTTAAATATCTCAAAATATAGGGATAGTGGCTGAAATGATATAAGTTCACTAAATTAATTCAATAAAAATACATAGTTTAAAATAAGTTTTGCCGCATGAAAATAAATAATTAAAGTGTGAAATTTGAGATAATGACAGTTTTAAAATATATAATTCTGTGCTAATGTTTTACAGAACGAGATTTTAAAACTCTAGAGAGAAAATCATAAAATTTAACAATTACGATAACTGAGCTTATAGTCAGTTACTAGATAGATAGAAGATTACAATAAATTAACTTCTTTTTACGAGCGTTATAAGCGCATAGTTATTGATATTATGAAGATAAATAGAATTTACAATGAAATGAGGAATATTAAGAGTTCATTCATCGGCAAAATGGATTATCTTTTAGACGTTATGGCAGCCATTTAGAATAACATATATAAAGTTTAGACGTGAAACCACCGTCAGCAAGGCACAATATGAACACATAATGGGAGGCATCTTCCAATCTTTCTTTCACAGTTAAACAGAACAGTTTTCGAGTGGCGATGGCATGGCAGAAAGGCAGTGCAAAGGTGATTTAAGATCAGGAAAGGTGAATTTCTTCCCTATACTCAGAACTCATTTTGTTTTCACTCTCTAAAAGAACAAGTGAATGAGTGACCTGAGCTTATTTTGCGCATGCCTAGAACTCTTACTCTTCCTATACTCAAAATTTGGCAATATTGAAAGACGTAAACAGATATGTTTCAGAAAGCGTTATTTAAACGTATTTTTAAAATTGGAAATAGTTTTAAGGATATGATTTTGTTAACTTGAGACTGTTGAAATAATTAAATAAGAATGACATTTTAACATTTTTAAATTGCAATAATACTTTCTAGAACTTTCTGGCATTGCTTTAGCTTTACATTAATAATATTAATTTCTGTATCTGTAATACATATATGCACATACACGATTATGCAGGTGAAGGGAATTTACGAGCCTAGAAATAAGATCTCATTAAGTTAAAATAGTAATACAATTGGTTAAACATAACCATTTTGAATAAACAGGGTGGAAGTCATATGTGTATGTGTGTGCCTAACATTCCTGGATGACCAAATAAACATATAAACCGGTTCAAACCCTACTTTAAATGTTTGTAATGTCATCAGGCAATGAAGCTAAATATGTACTACAGATTTACAACTTCAATACATTTATATGTATATAGATGTGCATTTTACAATATACAATGAAAACATTTCAATTGATATTTAACAAAATTTAAAAATGACTTATGATGATGATCGATCACTGGATGCTCCCTAAACACTAATACATTCGTTTTCATATATTCATCCATTATACTCATCTAGATCAGAGAATATAAGCTCTATTACTGTTATGCAACCAAGAGATGATAATGGAAACAGATATTTTAAAAATATTTCGAACCACTGGAATAATTTTTAACAACTGAATATAAGTTTAACAGCAATAACAAAAAAATGAAATTAAGATCTATATGGTTATATGTGAAATTAAGCCTTCTGATTTTGATTAATATGCACAATAATAAAAATTATCACATTGTGATTCCTGAGATTAATACACAAATTTCAAGTTATTACATTACTTTTTAATAGGTTTCTATAAATGCATATATATATATATATGTACACAGACATGTGTTTTATAATATACAATGAAAACATTTCAATTGACATTTAACAAAATTTAAAAATGACTAAAAAATGATTAAATTTTACATATATGTCCTGTTTTAATTTGTTAGAATAATATTAAATTTTCCTAATTAATTCCATTTGGAAAACATACAGAAAATTTGACACATATACATGTGTATAAATAAAATATGATTTAAAATCAGTTATCAAATTTGGTACTAGTAAACTATTCACTGTGCAGCCTGTGTTGGCACTGTTTCTGTGTAAAAACACAGAATTATACCGCTTTCGCGGCCGAACCTACGGCTAATATATGAGTGATCATTAATATACGAGTAGATCGTATGTAGTGGTTATAATACGTGGCCAATTCTTCCGTGTATCAATAACACTACATCTACTAACAATACTATGATCATATAGTTTGCCGTTGATTTCATTGCGGGTTGAATTCCTACGCATATTGACAGAATTTGTATCCTCGCTAGAATTTAAGATGAGAGTGTGAGCATTGTCATCTTTTTCAAGTGTTTATTTGTTCATGTTTATGATTTTCTGTATTTCCCAACTGAAAGATTTTTGCGTACTAGTAATTTTCAGCGTATTATTGATATTTCTCAAAAATTTTTTTTTTTTTGGCTTTTGGGGGTCAAAAAAGACAAAATACAATTTCTCAAGCTCTCTGGCAGACGATTGGAGTTGTTTGCGGAAAAATACCATTTCTGTCGTGACTCGGACGAGAGTTGAAAAAGAAGAACAAAATGTCTACCACGTTATTATATTTGTGGGACGTCCCAAACAGAGAAAGTGAGGCAGTTGCATTTTTTCAAGCCCAAAACATCCTGCCATTCATTATAGTTGATTTACTTCAATCATATGTGGTTAATAAATTTATTTTCTGGAAAGAATTTGTGTATTGTTTGTGATTATTTTTATCTGTAAATCATGTAATTAACACCCAGAATGACAGTGTTAAAAAGGGGCGGTGTAGTTTGTTGGACATCTCTTGATTGATTGATTTTTAAAAAAAAAAAAAAATACTTCTTCTTTTGACATACCTATTCGTTCCGTTTAGAAGCAAAAACAGGTTTTTTGTTGTTGTTGTTTTAAATCAATAAACAGCACGTTAAGTAGATTTTAAAAATGAACCCGAGCTTAATTTTTGTTGTTAAAAAAGAATAAAAATACCGGACATTTTATTGAAAAAGTTAAAACTGTCCCTTATTACTTTGAAATGTATCGAATCCAAAACAAAAAAATAAAAGACGTCTGTAAAAAAGAAACAGTAGATTTAGAATGGAATTCCCCCCCCCCCCCAAATAAAGGCGTATGTCAAAAATTATGTACTTTTGAGATCCAAAAAAAAGGTAAAAGTCTCCTTTATAGTTTTAAATTTATCAAATGAAAACCAAAAAAATAATTATGTCCAAAACAAACAACAACAATATATTAAATATTAAAAAAAAAAAAAATAATTATGTCCAAAACAAACAACAATATATTAAATATTAAAAAAAAAAAAAACAGCCGTATGTTAAAATACTATCTATTAGATAAAAAAAATCTAGCGGCCCGGTAATGTTATAACGCTCTGTTTTTAACTAGAAACAGCGCCACCAAAGGCTGCACAGTTAATAATTTACTAGAACCTCAAATTCTATTATAACTTGCTTTTTTTTTCTTTTCAAATTAAATAAAGTCAATTTTTGTTTGACAGGTACTTGTTGATTAATTAATTATCAAGGTCTCTAAACATAAAATATCTCTTTTAATAAACCCCAAATAAAATTGTTTTATGTATCTGTCACTTCAGACCAAAGAAATCATTTAAAATTTCATTATATATATATAATGCTGATAGATTTCAACTCAAGCAAAAGTTACTTGTTTGTTTTATTTTAAGTTACTATGTTAAAATGTTTTTTAAAGGATTATTATAAAAAAAATACAACTCACTGTAAATATGTTTATCTGTGCTTCTTTGGATATAGACACAACAGCATACATATAACTACTTCATCAACTGATGGTTTCTCTTGATGGAGATCAGTTCGGGGAAAGCCATAATCAGGAAGTTATAATCAGTTAAACCTTGGCATTGAACCAGTTCCCTTCTGTCTAGGATTTGATAAATTTCAGGCAAGTAAGCTGTTTTGGATTGGGCTTCAGGTAAGCTAGCTGTCTTGATTTGATAAATTTCAGGCAAGCAACTGTCCCCTCCACATTTAAGGCTAAGAATTTCAACACAAAGAAGTGGGTCATTTTCTTCCAGGTGAATTCAAACCCTTGTGAAGGAAAATAGTAGCAGCTCCTGGATCTACTTTCCTGCCTTCAGCTACATCTGTTTATGGTAGCTAGTCTGCCAAGTCTGCTACCAACAACAAACTGCAGCTATCTATTTTGGTCAGCTAATTGCTGCCACTTACTCAAAAATTTACTAGCCAAACTGTTCTTGCCAGCTCTTACAAAAACTACAATCTTAGACTAAAATAATATTTTTATCCAACTCTTTTATAGACTTGGATTGGAGTGATCAAAACTTTTAATTAAACACAGTGTTTTTTTTCTTATCTCTCTAATCCCTTTTAAAAAGATCACTAACTCTTTCAAAAGTGACTTGAAGTTTTATCAAGAGTGATATACAAAGATTTTTAAAATAGATAATAGAAATTTACAAATTAATTAAAAGATTTCCAAAATACCATACTTGGTTTTAAATTCAAAAACAGAATAATAAATAATATTTATTAGACCTTTTTAACTGTTTAATTTGTAATAAAATTCTATTTTAAATTCAGGGTTATTTAACCCTTTATTTATTATTTTTATTCCAAGTGAAATATAGAAAATATTTACAAAAATTTGTCTGTGTTTATTTCTACTTTTCCTTTCAAGTTTATATATATTTGTGTGCACACACAATATTATTGTGTGCAATATAACAGACCTGTTATAATATATATATTGTGATGATCACACATACTGCGATCACACATGTGTACATTTAATATATAGTATAATATTAAATGTGAGTTTTATGTAAAGTAAGTTATAGAAATTGGATAATAAAGTTAGAAAAATAAAATAAATTTATTTTAAGTTAAGTTTTAATTAAAAAATCAAAATGGTAGCTGAGGAATGCAAGTAATTAAAAAAAATCAATTATGGTAATTAAAGAAAGTGAATGAAGGTAAGCAACCAAGATCCTTATCTTCCACCTTCCAATGTTAACTTTTTTTAGAATATAAAGTAAGTAAAGTTAAGGAAATAGTAAAATAAGATCGTCGAAGTTGATGATTAAATCTTAAAGGGAAAGGTAAATAAAAAGGGGTTAATGATTATAGAATTAGCAATCATAGATTTCAGTAGCAATTACGAATAAAAATAAATAGATTTATAAAAAAAAAAAGATAAAGATCATCTCTTCAAAATACTCATGTGAATGCATGAAATATATGTATAAGTGTGTAAAATAAAGAGTGTGCAAATGAGAAAATTATTTCATTAAAAAGAAATGGAAGTAAATAAAATAAAAAAATAAATAAAAACAAGAAGAAAATTTTATGTATTTATGAAAATAAAATAAATGTGTGAAATGTAATTAATGACATTTCAAAAACAATCAAGAAGATAAGAAAAGGATTCTGGGACAATTAAGTAAAAGTTGAAAGAAATAGCCATGTTTTAGTTCTTCTTGAGTCTGCTGAGCTGACAGACAGAGTAGTTCGAGAGCTGTGAACAAAAATGTACCAAGAAGTTGAAACACCGAGAATGCAGGGCTAAGGGCCACAAACAGACGCCAGTTGATCCACGCTCGCCTTGGGTGTAAAGTCATCTTCCCCATGAAGTAATAGTAGAGATAACGCCTGCCTGATGGTTCACCTTCCCTGTCATTGAAGCCGCAAGAATACGACTTAAGTAAGCTGCAAGAAAGAATCCAGCCTGATCCCAAGAATTTCCATCTATACAAAAGAAGTGGAGTAATCCACATGATGGGTAATAATTCCCTCATCAACGTCCAGAAAACCTAGGTAATTAACTTGAATATAACATGCGTGCACACACTTTCGTAAATGGCCATATAAATTTAAAAAATGCAATTGCAAATGTGAATCGGAATGAACCAAATAATTAGTAGTTATTCTATATCAAAGAATACGTAAGAAAAGACTATAAGCTATAAAATATCTACATATAAATGTTTAGTATCAAAGAATTGTCATTATTAGTGTGAATAACCAAATTAAATATAATTTGTGTTATTTTTAATGATTGCTTATTTTATGTCGAAATATTATATTTTAATGTTTATGAATGTATTATATTAAACAGTATTTATTTATGAATAGCTCCTTACGTCTCGTCTTTCCTTCTTCACCATACTAATTATAATGATATACCCGCAGGGTTTATAAAATACTAAGTAGACATTTGTTCTAGTAAAAGTACACGTGTCGATATAGTACAGTAATATTAAATCTCGAAAAAAATATCAATATTTCAAGCGCTGGATTATTTTTAATAAATCATTCTTATGAATGAATCTCTAGCAGCCGAAGAAGCGTCTGATCGGGAAAGATAATACTGAAATATTCCATTAGTAATCTCGGTATTCAATCAGGAATATAGACTTAATTAATGAGTATATATATTTGCTTCTTTGCTTGACGTGACAGTCGTCTCGATCGTAAAGTGTAAAATTAAACGTCTTACAAACGGTCGAAAAGGTAATTCTGTTATAATATATATATATGGTTGAGGCATTTTTTAATTGTATATATATTATGCATTCACATCTATGATAGTTTTATTTAAAATTTATACATATTAAAACATCAACAAAAATTATAGAAGAAAAACAACGATAATTTGAAATTTTATAACTAACAAAATTTAATATTGTAAATTTTTTATTTTTAATTTCTGTTAACTCTTTCATAAATATCATTGCAATAGTAAGATTAATCTGTTAATTAAATGTTGTAGTATTGAATGGACTTAAATCTGAAAGTTGCATTGAACAATTTTGTTTTAATGCTTATGATTCAGTATTTTAGTTTTCATTTTTCTCTAGATAATAGGAGTAATTAAAAGAACTGCAAATATTATCTTGAGAATTTATATATATATTATTTACATTATTAGAGAAAAATGCTAATTCATTAAAAAATTTCTATAGCTATTTTTTTAATTGTTAAAACAGCTTCTTAATTTGAGATATAATATAATTGTAAAAATGAGATATGTTGTGCATTTAATATTAATAATAAATTTTTTTTTATTATTATTATTTCACATAGTACTTTCATACTTTTTAAAATACTTTCATTTGAAAAGAAATAATAAATGGACAACAAAAAAAATATTTTGCCACAAACTTTATCCAAACTGAAGACTATATATATGAAAAATTAATGTTAGTTTGAGCCTTGATTTATTTATGTTTAATGGATAAAGAAAATATTAATAAATAAAAGAGTGTCACTTATTTCCCCTTTCCAGTTTTTTTTTTTTATTGGACAAGTAAAATTAACGAACAGTTAGATAACTATTTGCTCACTTTTTTTCCTGAATAAACAAAAAGTTAAATAAAATCGATATACTGCCAGCCCCCTTTTTTATTGGAGACATATCTGACTTTTCCTTCTCTACTTTTCTCATTAAAATATTTTTCAAAGAAATATGTAAATTGCTGTAGTATTTTTGTATCCATCATTCTCCTTTTAATATTTAATTAAATAATTTAAGCATGCTTAAATTACTGAAAAAGATTACATCATACATTTGCTTTACATTTAAAAAAAATTAATTTCTATTTTTTTTATTTTAATTTTGAAATATGATTAAATGAAACTACAGATATTGAAAATGCAAGATGTGGGAATGACTATATATATATATAATGTTATCTATTTAAAATATACTATATGTAATAGTTTTAAATTACAATAATAGTAAATAATAAATAGTAATAATACCTAAATTATCCAAAAATACTTTTGATTATGTCATCATCATTATTAACCAAATTTATGCAGGCAAAAGAACAGATATCACAGGGTTTTTCAAGGATTAGGTATGTCATTATTAATGGAATGTCTATTTATTATGTAATCTTTAATTTGATTTACAAAAATCTATTCTAATTTTTATCATTTTTTGTCATCTTTCTTATTTTTGTGTGATCTCAGTTAAAGATAAATTTAATGTTACAAGATTTTTCATGGTCAAAGAAAATTGAGGCAATATTAGACTGATTACTTATTGCATTTTTTATATGATTATATAATAACTAGTGTTTTTTTTTTTTTAGTTGTTTTTTAATATCAAAATTCATCTCTTTTCTCCAATTTACGATTTTTTGTATTCTTATACAATTTGATAAATAATATTACTTTTTGGTTTTTTAGATTATTAATTAGTCAATTTACATTTGAAAGGAACATTAAATGAAGCATTATATTTATCATTAAATATTTCTTTAATAAACTTGGATTGAATATTATTTTAAAATGGCATAGATACTCATGTTATAATTATTTTACTTACATTGATGTTATAAGACTTACTAGTATTTGTCTTCTGTCATATTCTACATTTATAAGTTCTTGAGAAAACAGTTTAATATTTTAAATTTAATCACTACAACTTTTCATTACAATGTAAAAAAAAAATTAAAGCTAGCAATGTAATCTTTTTCTTGAATAAGTTTGGTAAGTAATTTATAGCTTAATTAAACAATTATTTTTTTCTAAATATTTGAAAATCTGAAAATTTTATAACTATATTTTGTTCTTTATTGATAGTACAATTTAGATTGTTTATATAAAATAGTTTCAGTAACATTTTCAAGATCACAAACAAAAACATTATCAACATCTTTAATTTATATTTTAATATTTTTAAAATTATCAGTACTTAATTAAAACAGCTTCTTTATATCTAGGATAATGCAAAGTTGCAAATTTATACAATCAACCATATAAACATGCTATAAATAATAAGTTTAATACTACCTTAGTTTTCTTTGATCACAAAAAATCTTGTAGCTTTAAATTTATCTTTAATTTAGATCACACAAGAATATTAAAATAAAGGAAGATAACAAAGAGAAAAAATAAGGAAGTAATTTTTATAAACCAATTTAAATATATAATAGACAATCTGTTAATATTGATATAATATAATTTTTAGAAAATCACACAATATCTGCTTGATTTATTTATTATTACTATTTATTATTTATGGTTATTCACGACCCACCTCTCTCCAATCTATCTAATAACACTGATACACCTAAACACATATATGCCGAAAAGATAAATAATCACCAATATACGTATTTCATGCTAAACCAGCAATCATCAGTTGGTCCAGACTATCATCTTTACACACATATATAGTATAAGTGCTCAGATATATATTAAGATAGACTATCCTCATAGTTTAATGGACAGGCTTCAATCCAATCCAACTCTTCAACCGTCCATCCAATTGAAAATCTGATGATGGAATGCTCAAAGGCCACCCTGAGGCCGAAATTATTGTCACACCCATGTTGACCTAAGGTCAATCTGAACCCCACATGTACAGGACATAATCCATTTAATACATATGCAAGGATGGGCAAACATCTCTATAATGTAATAACTGAAACACAGGCTTGTTATATACCTGTGGCTATATATATGTAATATAGAGTATATGAGCACAGACTTTCACACCACCCACCTCTCTCCAATCTATCTAATAACCCTGATACACCTAAACACATATGTGCCGAAAAGATAAATAATCACCAATATACGTATTTCATGCTAAACCAGCAATCATCAGTTGGTCCAGACTATCATCTTTACACACATATATAGTATAAGTGCTCAGATATATTTTAAGATAGACTATCCTCATAGTTTAATGGACAGGCTTCAATCCACTCCACACTCCAACTCTTCAACCATCCATCCAATTGAAAATCTGATGATGGAATGCTCAAAGACCACCCTGAGGCCGAGATTATTGTCACACCCATGTTGACCTAAGGTCAATCTGAACCCCACATGTACAGGACATAATCCATTTAATACATATGCAAGGATGGGCAGACATCTCTATAATGTAATAACTGAAACACAGGCTTGTTATATACCTGTGGCTATATATATGTAATATAGGGTATATGAGCACAGACTTTCACACCACCCACCTCTCTCCAATCTATCTAATAACACTGATACACCTTTTCGGCATATATGTGTTTAGGTGTATCAGTGTTATTAGATAGATTGGAGAGAGGTGGGTGATGTGAAAGTCTGTGCTCATATACCCTATATTACATATATATAGCCACAGGTATATAACAAGCTTGTGTTTCAGTTATTACATTATAGAGATGTCTGCCCATCCTTGCATATGTATTAAATGGATTATGTCCTGTACATGTGGGGTTCAGATTGACCTTAGGTCAACATGGGTGTGACAATAATCTCGGCCTCAGGGTGGCCTTTGAGCATTCCATCATCAGATTTTCAATTGGATGGACGGTTGAAGAGTTGGAGTGTAGAGTGGATTGAAGCCTGTCCATTAAACTATGAGGATAGTCTATCTTAATATATATCTGAGCACTTATACTATATATGTGTGTAAAGATGATAGTCTGGACCAACTGATGATTGCTGGTTTAGCATGAAATACGTATATTGGTGATTATTTATCTTTTCGGCATATATGTGTTTAGGGGTATCAGTGTTATTAGATAGATTGGAAAGAGGTGGGTGGTGTGAAAGTCTGTGCTCATATACCCTATATTACATATATATAGCCACAGGTATATAACAAGCCTGTGTTTCGAAGCCTGTCCATTAAACTATGAGGATAGTCTATCTTAATATATATCTGAGCACTTATACTATATATGTGTGTAAAGATGATAGTCTGGACCAACTGATGATTGCTGGTTTAGCATGAAATACGTATATTGGTGATTATTTATCTTTTCGGCATATATGTGTTTAGGTGTATCAGTGTTATTAGATAGATTGGAGAGAGGTGGGTGGTGTGAAAGTCTGTGCTCATATACTCTATATTACATATATATAGCTACAGGTATATAACAAGCCTGTGTTTCAGTTATTATTTATGGTTATTATAATTTAAAACTATTGCATATATATATCATCAAAAATGGAAAGAAATTTAATCCATTTTGGTGCTTTTACATATATTTAAGTAAATCATATGATGTGATATAAAATAAAATATCTGCCCATAACAGCAATAATATTGTACTGTTTATTTATATATGGTACAAATATATTCTAAAAGCTAAAAGAAGAAGTAAATTTAGCGATCTTTTAAAAGACACATTTTAGATTTTTTTTTTTAGTTAGTTTAATTTATTTTTTAAAATGTACAGTGAAAATTAATTTTGTTGTTTCAAATTATTACTTTAGTTGAAAATAAAAATTGGAAAGAATAAAAGACATGCAGATTACTAATCCAGATAAACTAAAAGAAAGAGAATTCTATATGCAGATTTCAGTTAGTAAAATCTTTCTAACTTCAATTAAAGATGGCAGAATTAGGTTTAAAAAAAGTCTTTGTAACTTAAATTTAAGAAAGAATGTACAAGATTATTATCTTGTCTGCTGATAAAAGGACAAAAGACAATAGATACGCAGAGAAGTCTAAAAATTGATCGTGAATATAAAAAGGTCAGAAAAACTTCAAATGGTGTCTTTGTCTTTTCCTTAACTAGCAGCTTCCATTAGGTCTGGGATAGAGAAAATATCCTATTCCCGACTAATCATATGCAGGACTACCATTACTCGTATGCTGAGATGAATCGTCATGCGGAATGGAACCGATGCTTTTATAGATATCTTTTGTCATATAAGTCACTCAGAAAAACCATCGAGGCTAGCCATTAGGATGGGCCAAGAACCTACTAAAATGTTGACAAAGTGAAACTAGTCAATTTCAATGGGCTCTTCAAAATGCCCGATTGTGACTAAATTAAGCATTTGCAAACCATTTCCAATAAGCTTATAATAACCCGATAGAGATATAATTTTTTCTTATTCAAGAGACTTTCAGTTATAACCTCTAGAAGAAACTTGGAAGTGAACTTTAATTGTTAAACTGTTTTAATTAATTGATTAACATCTGGATTAGCATGCATGAGTTGTTCTGCAGATGTATGACATTCTTAGACCTGATGCTTTATTCTGGGAACAAGGAGAGTTCACCCGTGCTGTTTCATTGTATTCCTTGCAAGACTCCTTTTGTTTTGAAATCTCTAAATAGGAAAACTGGAATTAGTTTTTATAAATCGCTGGCAGGAAGATATTATAAATCCCTCATTTTAAATCATAGGTGAGAAAATGAACTTATCTGCCAGGGTATTTAATGTTTTTAATACTCTCATACACTCTCTGATACACACCAATAAAAATCTAGGTCAAACTTTTGTATTTTGTTTGCCTGAAATTTATTTTCTTTTTGAATTTAATAAACTTTAAAATTATTTTGAGCTGATGTTTGTCTTTGTGTGTTCTTTTCTCAATTGTCTAAACAATCTCATTCTCTCCCTGGGTCTAGCTGGTGGTAATCATCAGGGCCGGCAGAAGCGGGCATGCAACGCAAGCTAGGCATGCGGGCGCTGGCAGAAGGAGGCGCCATCACTGAGAGATTAGCATCTGAAAAAGAAGGCGCCATCCCTGAGAAATTAAAACTCTACTAACAAAAATACTCACATTTGAAGAATATTATTCTCAAATGTTTATTTACAAAAATTATTGAGAGTAGATTATTGAAAATCATATGAAGTCATATTATATCTTATTAAATGACACACACAAGCAGGCCTGCACACAAGCTCTGCTTAATATTAAAAATATAAAACAATCAAATCTATTATTTATCATGAACAATAAACTAAACATAAAGTTTATTATATTACAAATTTCATATTGTAATGTTTATATATATATAGTACTGCTTATAGTAAACTATAAGTAACTTTCTGCTAGCAAATATATAAATAAACACACACTAAAAGTATTATAAATTAGAACTTATGTATGTATATGCGTATATATATATTAGATCATGTACATAATTTTGAAATCGTAAGAAACGATTATAATATTGCAAAATAAAACATTTTCTAATTTTTTATTTAAATAATAATTTGATATAAATATTCGAACGTGTATGTAATATATATTATAGGTATAATTCCAGTAAACTTAATATAATTTTCAGTTTACTTTTTATTTTATATATTTTAATCGTTGTCAAAAGTCTATTTTTTCTGCATACTAATTAGGTTTGCAAATTAATTACATACGTTTGCTTATGATGTTTATCGCAAATTTTAAAATCTTAGTAAGAACTTGTAAACAATAATTATAATCCCAGGAAATTTTCTATTGAAATCGCAAATCAGGCCTGGCAGGCCACCTGTGTTAATTAGAAAAATATATGATAACAAAAGAAAATCTTGCCAATGGTAAAACTAAAATGTTCAATCAAGCGTAAAAACTGGACACTTGAGTTATTTTAAAACCTGACCATTTTTAATGTCAATGGCTGAATATTTCAATTTATTAGCTGCCTTTTTTAGGTAAACAAGTTAAACAACTTCTTCCCCTCCGCGTATAGAGTTTTGTATTTTGGCGCAAGAAGTAATTTGTGTTGGACATCTAAATTAGCGATATATAATCTTAAGTATTAAGATACATGATGTAAATATATAAATTAGAGTCCGTATTTATTTATTTATTACATTTGAAAATTATTTTAAAGTGGCGTTCATGAGTAAAAGTAATATGGAATCAAAAACTAAGAAAAAACTATCCGGTGCACAAAATCGTAAACGCCAAGCTGAAAAAATAGCAAACATTAAAAAACAAAGTGGATCACTTAATAAATATCTTAAAATATCAACTGCTTCTGAAATAGCTTATACTCAACAAGAACCAGAACCGTGCACATCATCTAGATCACAGGGAACTGTTGAAAATATTGAACAAGATTTTAGTAAGAAACAGTTAAGTGACAACAAAGTCATTGTGCCAATATCATATCAAATGTGTACAAATTTAGAAGATCCAGCTGAATGGAATAAAATCGATGACAAACTACGTGTTATTTTAGTAGAAATGGGGCCTGTTCAAAAGAAAGATATTATATATCCGAACGATGTACATGGCCGTAAATTTTCTGATGTATATTATAATAGAAAAATGGAAAACGGAGTAGTTTTTCGAAAATGGCTTATTTATTCCGAAATTTTGAACTCTGTGTTTTGCTTTTGTTGCAAAGTTTTTGGATCTACTGAATCTAGCCTCATAGAAGGATACAATAATTGGAGAAATTTAAGTACAACTTTACACAGACATGAAACTAGTATGGCTCACATGAAAAGTTTATTGAATTGGAATGAACTTGAGAAAAGATTAAAAAACAAAATTACTATTGATTGTCAATCTCAAAATTTATATGAAATGGAAAAGAAACATTGGAGGAGTGTTTTGGAACGGCTGATTGAAATTATCAAATTCCTTGGTAGTCAAAATTTAGCATTTCGCGGATCATCTGATAAATTATACGAAAAAAATAACGGAAATTTTTTAAAATTAATTGAATTATTTGCGAAGTTTGATCCCGTTATGGAAAATCATGTTGAGAGGGCCCTAGATCAAAACAATAGAGTACATTATTTGAGCAAAGATAGCCAAAATGAATTATTGGAAATTTTAAGTACAGCAATTAGGGAAACAATTTTATTATCGATAAAGAAATCCAAATATTATTCTATTATTTTAGATTGTACACCAGATGCAAGTAAAACTGAACAAATGACCATAATTATTAGCTCGTTTTTTGTAATAATGGAACGGTTAAAATTAGAGAAAACTTTTTAGGTTTCATAGATATAACAGATTCCACTGGATGAGGTTTATGTACAACAATAATTGAACAACTGGAAAAATGGAAGATTCCCATTGAAGACATGCGTGGTCAAGGGTATGATAATGGGGCCAACATGAAAGGCAAAAAGGCTGGACTTCAAAATTTGATTTTAACCAAAAACCCTCGTGCATTTTACGTACCATGTGCTGCTCATTCTTTAAACTTAATCATAAACGATGCCGCCAAAGTCAATGTAGATACAATTGGTTTTTTTGCAATTGTTCAAAAAATATACAATTTTTTTTCATCATCTTATAAACGGTGGTCAATCCTTTTAAAATTTATTAAAACTTTAACTCTAAAACAACCATCAGAAACACGATGGGAAAGCAGAATTGATGCAATCCGGCCTCTACGGTATCAGTTGGGTGAAATTTATGATGCACTCTATGAAATAATGAACAACGAATCTTTTAATAGAGAAATTCAACATGAAGCTCAATCACTCTGCACTAACCTTAAGGATTACAAATTTATTTGTTCTTTAATAATTTGGCATGATATATTAAATAGAATAAATCCTGTCAATAAAATGCTCCAAAATGTAAATATGAATGCTTCACTTGCTTTAGAATCGATCGCAAATCTAAATAAATTTTTACGAGAATATCGATCAGATTCAAATTTCAAAAACATTCTCAAAATTGCAGATGAACTTAGCGAAGAGGTTGATGGAGAGAAAGAATTTAAAACTGCCAAAGAAGTTCGACAACGGAAAAAAACTCGTCAATTTGATTACGAGCATCAGGACGAAACACCTCAAATACCTGAAGAAAAATTTAAAATAAACATGTTTTTTACACTTTTAGATGTAGCGATTAATTCTTTAACAGAACGCTTTGAACTCCTCGAAGCATGTTATAATAATTTCAATTTTCTATATAAAATATCAGAAATTAATAAGAGCGAGTTACAAGCAAAATGCAAAGATTTAGAAAATATTTTGAAATTTGATAACAGTAAAGATATTAATGCTACAGATTTATTCGACGAATTATGTGCTTTTCGAGATATGTTTCGAAAGGGTTTTAAATTCTCAAAACCCTTTTGAAACACTTAATTTTATAGTTTCTAATAATTTATCTATGCCAAACTTATCAATAGCTTTAAGAATATTATTAACATTACCTGTTAGTGTTGCAAGCGGTGAACGCTCTTTTTCTAAGTTAAAATTAATTAAAACTTACTTGAGAACAACTATGTCACAAAAACGGCTTGTTAATTTGGCATTAATTGCTATTGAAAATGATATTTGTGCAGAACTGGAAATAAATACAATCATATCAAGGTTTATTAATATGAAGTCAAGGAGTATAAAATTATTATAATTATAACATGTTTTGTAATGCATTTACTTTTTTTAACTGTATTTTCTTTTTTTTTAATATTAAAAATTATTTATTTACATTGCCTTGTTTGTTTCCCTTAGAAAGATTTTGTACACTAATATTTATAACATGTAGGTGGTATACATTAAAGTGACCAGATTTTAACATTGGTAAAACGGGACACCATTGACAGGGAAAGAGGGGCTGATTAAAAATTTGGTTTATATGGAGCGTTTATATAGATATAGCGTACATTAATAATAATAAATTAAATATGTATGTTTGTAATATTATCTTTTTTAAAATTATTTCATTTATAAATTGTAAATTTATTATTAAATTTGCTAATATTTGCATAAATTTAGAGGTTAGAAAAATTAGCAAAAATTTTAAAAATAATGGGTTTGTTAAAAACAGACAGTGACGCAAATAATAAATATGAAATTTTAAAAAAAAAAAATATTTGAGATTAAAATATGTAAATGTTTTTCGAAAATTATTTTAAACATTTAAATATTTTAATCTCAAACATTATTTTTTTTAATTTATTATATATATATATTTGAATCACTCTGTCTATTTTTAACAAACACATTATTTTTAAAATTTCTGCAAATTTTTCTAACATCTAAATTTGCCGTGTTAAATTATATATTATTTCATACAAACCGTTTGTATGAAATAATATATAATTTAACAATCAATTTTATGCTATTTTTGATATCAAAAATAGCATTACATCGTGCATTCTTTCTAAAAATCATGACTTTTTTAAAACGCCACGGGACACGGTCGGGTCACCTTAGTAAACATACATATTGACAGGGGCGCCAAAATCAAATTTGCATGCGGGCGCCTAGTACCCAGCGCCGGCCCTGGTAATCATCATCATCAACTTTTGATTACCATAAATTTAATTTTCTAGGTCGTTAGTCACCTGGTTGCAACCTCAGTGACCAAAAGAAGATAGAAATGACTGGTAATATATATATATATATTAGTCTTCACATAAACATATATTTATAGATTGACTTAATTTATATATATAATAAGAAAATTTGGGGAAATTTTTTAAATAATTAATCTACACATTTCACTACAACTTAAATTAATATTTTAAAAATGTAATTAATGTATATATTTACTCTGAAAATATCAGTCATTTTCTTATCTCATGTAATTTCTCTGTAATTTGTTTTTTCTTTAAATTATTAGTATTATTTTTTTAAAAAAAAAAAAAATTATACATGACATTTGCAGTTTTAGCCATTTTAGTAGAAATTGAATTAGCTTTTAAATGAAAGATCATATCCATGTATGATGCGAATTGTTTATTTATTATATTTTAAAAAATGACAAGTCTTATGAAATTTACTTATTTTTATCTTTAAAATGCAAGAGCAGTCTAATCATTATCTCTTAATCATCATACAAGTCAATATAACATACTAACTTTTGATGAACTCTGAGTCTTTGAATTATTAGTTTTGTTTTATTTAATACAATCTTATTTATTTATTTTTAAATAAAATATTCTTTGATAACATAATAAATTTAAAAAAACTAATAAATAAATAAGTACTATAGTTTTGCCTAGCTACACTCCCTTGCATTGTATTACAGAGAAAACAAACAAAAATGATCCTATTGGCCAAATTTACAAAATATTCCTGATGTGACAAATGAAGTGATTTATTATTTTTTATAAGTGAAAGAGTAATGACTAAACCATTTGTTTGTTTTCATGTGCAAGACTTTATTAACTGAAAAAAAATATTTAATTTGCTGTTATAAAGAAACCTCATTTTTTATCTATCATTAGAATTTTCTAATAAGCAATTGTTGTTTTTTTAATATCTGTGAACAAATTTTTTGGAAAAGGCCTCATTGAAGTGGTTGATATATTCTTCTACCATGGTTGTAGCTCAAAGATCAAGCCCTAGTCAGGCAAACGAAATCAAGTTATATGCATGTAGGGTGTTTTTTTAAAAAAAGAGTTTTCAAATGACCAAACTAACTTCCCATCAAGTATTTGGTTAATTAATAGGTAACTAGCTACTAGTTAGATGAGAAAGTCACAAAATAATCTGGATTATTTAGATAAGTGTTGATGTTTTGTTTTATAAAAACAAAAAATGTTTGTAATACATGCTGCTTTCATCATTGATAAGAGAAAAGTAATACTTATAGATATTGAACCCATGATTTTAACAAAAATATCTATTTTATCTAATTTTTTTATTTATATTTAATATGCACAATATACCTTTTTTGTATTATTGTTTTTACTACTATCGCCCCCCCCCCACCACTGCCACCTTAATGATACTCTATTTGATTAAATTGTTAATATTTTACATACAATAAACATGTTTTACATACAATAATTGGTATATTAATTAATCAGCTGATTTACAAGATTCTACAGAATATAAATATTGTAGTTGTTTATAAGAAAGTTTTTACAAATAAATGACATTTTACATTTTTAAACCTAGACAATTAGTTTATCACCTTAAATTTTACTATTCACAGTGGCATGGGTAATGAAACCAGACTCCACGTAGCTGCAAAAATATCTGAAAGTGCAAGAAATTCGTCTCTTAATTTAATTTTTGGTAATTTGCTTAAGAATATTGATTTCAGCCTTCGTGATGTATGACTAAAGATAAGGTAGCATCTCACCAAAGAGTGAAAAGGAGATATGTAATAATTCTAATCTTTGGGAATAGCCCTCTTTTAATATTTTCAATGATAAGGTTAATTTTCAGTATTTGAGAATGAATAATTGTTGATATAAGTTGTTGATAAGTTAGTAAAGTATGACATGTAAAGAGGACATGTCCTATTGTTTCTTCCTCTTTCCTGCACATTCCACATTTAGCATCAATATTTGCATTTGCCATTCTATTGGCTATGAATGCATTTGTTGGTAGAGCCTTTAGATTTATTTTGATTAAAAAAATCCAGATATTTACACTCCAAGTGCCAAAATTTAAACTTTTTTATGATGTCTTTATTTGAAATAGTGAATAATGATGGGGGTATTTGCCTATTTTTTTTATTCATTATGACATTAACTTCCCAGTGGGAGATTTTACTGGAGAATAGTTTTTTTAGTGGCTTTGTAAGCATTGAAATACATTCTAAAAGTTTTTTAATATATCTGTTTTCTATTGGTGGTGGTATATCTCGATGTAATTGGGAAGAAACAATCAATATAAGGATAGAATTTCATAAGTCTTGTTATTTCATTAATTGCTTTTTGTATATAGAAGGTAAAAATACTATGTAGTGATAGTCCATTATGCTTTAAATGTTTTTGCATGTTTTTAATGCTAATTGACTCTATCTTTTTTTTCCAAGTCAACTTAATACATAGTGAGTTGATTTTGTTTATAAATGAGTTGGTGTATTTTATTACTGGAGCATAGTAATTTATCTTTGGATAAATTAATTAATGAAATATTTATATGTAAAGAAAGATATGTCTTTGAGAAGGAATTGATAATTTTGTCTATTGACTCTAATTAGTTGGTTTTGAACCATTATTCGTATGTCATTATATCTTTTACTTACAGGAAAACCTAAAAAATTCATTTGGGGGGGGGGGGTGCTTTACATATACAGAAAATCTTTTTTTCCAGTGAGAATGTACCAGGAAGATGACTTCAGATGACTTTTCTTTATTGAAAATTAATGATGACTTAACAGAGAATTCTTCAAGAATTAAAAAAAAATGAAGGAAGAAGTTTTTTAGATGGAAGGAACACCATTATATCATCCATATATGAGATGTGTTTAATATTGGTATTGATAAGTGGAACAAAAATTCCAGGCAGTTTATCTTCTATTTCTAATAGTAAAGGATTAGTGTAGTTAATAAACAGCAAAACACTTAGTGGCAAACCTTGTGGACTAGAGTTTTGAAGGGAGAATCCGGGTGTTGTTTTCTCATTTAGAGTAATGTGTATTTCTCTGTTTAGTAATAAGTTAGCCAGAATATTCATGATTGGAGTTTTAATATTTTGTGTTGAAAGGCCCTTTAAGAGCTTTTCAATGGGCACAGAGACAAATGTTGCTTCAATGTTTAATTGGACTACAATAGGAGCTACTTTTTTGCCTTGACGAATTTCATCCAATATCATTTTAAATAGTGTAACTGCCCCAGAAATTGAGCAACCTTTTTTAGCATATTAGTAATCAGATATTTTTAAAAGGATGTGGGGTTGAATTTTATCCTTGATAAGTGATTCCATGATTTTAATCCTAAGAGGTGTCATTGATATTGGTCTCAGATTTTTCAATGGAAGAATATATTTTTTAAGAAATGGCACGATTGTTATTGGGTATAGGTGATCAATATAATGAATTTGCTTTGCTAGGTAGGAACACATATTATGTATGATAGGGACAGTGAAATTAGATAAATGATTGAGCACAAATTTAGGAATAGCATGGATTCCAGGGTGGATTCTTTCTGGAGTGGATCTAATTTTTTGCAGTATTTCATGTTTGGAAATACCGCGAATGCCATCTGTCACACCAAAGGTATATGGTAAAAATGTTGGAAGAGTATACTTTTGTAATTTGTCCTTAAAGTGATAAAAAATATGAGGCAAAATATCATGTCCAGTTATCATTTCTTGATTTTTAGTAATTGATGAAGGAATCTTTTTTTTTTATCTATAACTAAGTGCCCATTGAATATAACCCTTAGACCAATCATGAGGTCTAGTTAGATAAATTTTGGCTTTTTAATTGACAAGTATTCTGCTAATAATAGTTGAGTTTGTTTATATTTCTGTTTTAGTACTCTAATTGATTCTATTGATGCAGGATCACAAGAGGTGCTTTTAAATTTAATGTTAATTGTATCCAGGTGTTTTACTAGTTTCATTGGAGGTTTATTACTATGTGTATAATGATTAATTGTGGATGATACTATGTTAATGAAACAAATCCATGCATCAATTGGTTGCAATGACAATATGTCAATTTTTTATAAAAATTATATATATTTCTGGCATCACTGCTTCAGGTATGGCAGATTTTAAAAGCAATCTAACTGTATTATTAAATGGCAAACAGGATTTACTTGAATATTTAGCTTCAAACAAACATTCAAAGCTAGGTCATCAGAAAAGGTTACTGGTTGCAAGGATGGAGAGATTTGATAATATAATTCAGGTGAATAAAAACATAAATTGATTAAAGATGAATTTTTCTTTGTATAAAACGATATAGAGTTGGAAGAGAAGAAACCCTCCGCACTCATTAAATGTTTATTAATCATATGAAAGTACTTCCTAACAAAGTCACAGTAAGGCATATTGAAGTAGGATATGAGTTTGTACTTAAAAGCAATTTAATCTTACTGATTAATTGACTTATTATGGAAGTTTTATTATATAAACACAGTCCTATAATATTTATTGTAAAAGCTGTATGAATTAGAGAAATCATAATCATGTGGTGGTCATGATAAATTATCCTGAATGTTTGAAATGGTGATTTATGATGGATTAAAATCCCAATTCCAGCTGCAGCCAGGACATTTACTGAAAATTGGCAATATCCAAATTTACATAAACATTGCTGGGAATTAATAGGTGAATTTACAGAATGCAAAGATGCGTTGGATTGAATTGATTCCCCTAAAATTAACCTTTGATATACATAAATCCATTTTAATTCTATAACAACAAAATAAATAATTTCAATAACATCTATTACAATCTTAAATCTATTATATATTACACCATGACACTGTGTATTTAAAATGCCTAACAAAGAAATTCCCAAAAGAAATTCTATACAGCATTTTATAATTGTAGGTAGATTCTCCCGTCATAGTGAAACCCATGAATAAAAGTCTCACTTAAGTTAATGTAAGAAAAGTCTGCCATCAAAAGTACACCTTTATTAGAAGCAAATCGTCCATCAATTTGTGTTTTCATTTTGAGGTTGATATATTAATATTCTAAATCAGAATTTCTTGCTTCTGCTAGTGAGCTGGTTGGCTCAAGAGAAGAGTTATCAGAAATTTGAACAGCATTTGTATCCATTTCTGTGTTAACCTCCTCAGAATCTTTGTTCTTTTTAGTTCTTGCTTTTCTTTTGTGACCGTTTACTCCATCGAGGTATTTGACTTCCTCTTGTAAAAGTTGAGAATTACTAGAGTTTTTACAGGTCCAATGTAAAGGGCTTTCTAGGGCATTGTTATCTTCATTTGATTCATTATATCTAATTTTTTTGGGAATTGGCATGTAAGGTTTTTTCTTTTTACCTTCAGAGTTGTTTTTTGTTTATCCATTGCATTTAAGTCTTTATTTTTATTTAAATTTGTCTTTTATTTTATTTATTTTTTACTTTTCTTAAACTTTTTTTACTTACTGCCACTTTAAGGTTGTCATCATTTTCTGATGCAGAGTCAGTGCTGTCCATGTCATCAGAGCTGCCTTCTGTTTGCATATGCTGTGGAGTATTAGATTAATTGATTGACTTCCTCAATTGTTCTTGCTTCTGATTTGTGGAATCTTACTAGGCATTGTTTTTGATATGTCCATGTGGGAAGTTATGTTTGGGATTGATGATATTCGATTCATTGGTTGATCAGTTTCTACATTAGATACATTTACAATATTTGGATTTTCCTCTAACAATATTTTTTGTTTGGCACATTGATGGGATTTTGCATTTTTAAAGCCACAATTTTTGCAATATCTGTTAAGGCAATCCTTGATGAGATGCTCCCTGGATTTGCAAAAAAAACACTGTGAGGGTATTCCCTTGAAGGTGATTATCAGAGGGGTGCTATCAGTGGAATGCAAAGTTGGAATATCAATTTGCTGTACATTTTTATTCAATGTGAAGCTGAACATGGCTGTGTTAATTAAAACTGGCATCATAGCTCTTTTTTCTAATAGGTATCTAGAATTAGAAACTTTTCCATATCTATCAAGTAGCTTTTGTAAGACTTGATTGGCAAAGTTAACATGACAGTTTTTAATTTGGCCCTTTAGTTTCATCTGTCTGTTTGTATCAACATAGCAGACAATTTTGTTCTTGATAACCTGAATATGTTTTTAAAAAATTAATTTTTGTGATACATTGTTAAATTCCAGTACAAGGAATCTATTATTAGGGTGGTTTAGCAGTTTATAAAGCATTCCCCACATTTTTTTATCTGAGAGAAATTCATAAAACTCATCTGTGGGAATTTCATTATAGAAATATTTAAGTGTGTCATAGATATATATGATCAGTGTCTTTTTATTTATAAATTTTTGAAAAGATTTTAAAATTACTGGGGGGATTGTTAGATTGAACTTAGTTACTATATCCTGATATTCTTCAGGTTTTAATGTATTAATAGGAAGTATTATAGATTCTGAATTTGTTTAATTATTTTCATAACATCTGAATTTAAAAAATCAGTAATATTTTCTTCATTAATTTGTAGTAAATTGACTTCTTTATCTGTATTTTTTTTTTTTTTTTTTCAGAACATTAGCATAGTTATTTTTGTTTTTAATCTCAGTTCTTTTTGAAATAAGATCTTCAGATGGCCTGGAGCTTTTTAAATTTAAAGATTCTTTCATTGTCTGTATTTCTGTAAAACTAGAATCACTTATCTTTTGACAATCTGATAAGGATTTAAAACTTTTTTTAGAAATTCCTTCTTCCATTGTTTCCTTAACAGGATTAAAATTTAAAATAGAATTTTCTATAAATAAATGTTTTGTTGAACTAATTGAATTGTTATTTACATAGAATTTTCAAGCATATTTAGAAAATCTTTTATACTTTCACCAATTTTAATAGAAATTTGCTCTCAATGAGCTAGAAAAACTTTCTCTGGTACTTTAGTATTATTCAACCGATGACGTTTTATACTTACCGATTTTCCTTTCAGCAAACATCTTTGATGATAACATGACAATGTTGTCATGTCAACCAAGTCACTGACATGATTAATCCAATTTTTGGATTTTTTTGACCCGCAAGATTTAAAAATCGGAGAGAGCTTTGGGAAATTTTGTCATTTGTCTATCTTTTGTGATTTTGATACTAGTCCACCACAGTGGACATTATTTGTAAGTAATTTTCATTTTTGTTTCTAATAAACAATGTCATTTTGATGTATATCATTTTGTAAATTCTTCTGCAATTATAAAAAGTACAATTAATTAATTTTATTTTTAATTTCTGAATTATACAGAATTTTTTTTTTTTTAAATTCATCCGCAATTATAAAAATTACAGCTATGAGAGTAATACTTGTCTGGTGTTGTTGGTGGTTTTGTATTTTATAATTGAGCATAATATTGGCCGTGCCTTCAGCACATCAAAAACAAATAAAGCCCCTCCCCCATTACAGCGCTATGCGCTGACTTCTAATTTTCGGTCAAAAAATTAGACATTTTCAAATTGTTTGTTTTATATATTTTTAACATGAATAATTGAATTAAATACTGTTGGAAATGTTGTAAAGATAAGATAATTTTTAACGCAAGTAAATTTTTGTGATTTTTTTTTTTTGCTATAAAAATTCGTAATATAGAGTACGTTTTAGGTCGCCATTAATAATGACAGATAATCGGGAAAAGTGTTCTTTATTTGTCTATTTATTTTAAATTTACAAAAAAAAAAAATTGTACAATTATAAAATTTACACTTAGTTACTTTCAATTTCTAAATTATTTTGACGCACGCATGTACTTTTTTGTACTTTTATTTTTATTTTTTCCAACCAATGATGTATTACCCTGAAGCCATATCAGTCTGATCTTGTGATCTTTAATGTGCCGGGTCCACGTGATTTGCGGACAAATTTTAGCGATTACATTTCCGCAAATCACTTGGAGACGTTATCTTAAAGATCTGAAGATCAGACTAATATGGCTTCAGGGTAATACATCATCGGTTGGAAAATACTAAAGAACCCTTTCTCTATTCACTTGTATAGGTTTTGATATCCAATTCTCAGTAAAACTATGAAAGTTTCTTTGTCAAAAATGAGCTGATGTAACACTTGACTGATTAAGAAAAGTGCCACCTAGTAGACTATACTACTACTGCCACTACTACTACTTGGTTTCAAAGGTAACTTTATTAAAAAACAATTGGTTACATTGGTTGAAGGTTGTACATTGTTACCTTGTTATTCCATTACAGTCAGTATGATTCAAAAAGTCTCTGCACTTCACCTCTCCTTGTATATCCTGTTCTTCACATTTGACTCTCAATGTTCCATCTTGTTGCTTCTTGTTTGTATTGTTTTTGTAACATTGAATTTTTATGCTTGCTTTCACCTTTTTCTGCTATTTCATTATTACAATGCTGCTTGTATTTTAAAAAGAGACCACGTTGCTGCAAAGATGTCAGGTAGTGCAAGAAGCCTGTCTCTTTTCTTTATTTTTTGGAATTTGTTTTTATAGATGTTAGTGTGTCTTCTTGCATTGTTTCCTAGGATAAAAGTGTATCTAGTGCACCAAAATGCATACAAGCTGGAAGTGGCTGCCCTTATAGTTGGTATAGCATTTCTCTTGAAAGTTTGCAGTATCTCATCTATTGTTGTTCCATTTTTTCTATATCTGCCAATCATCGTCTCTCTTTTTCAAGCCCTGAACAGCTATATATGAAATGGTCCTGTTTCCTCATCCCTGTGACACAGCATACACAGAGGATCTATATTTAGGTAGAATATTCTGTATCTTACAAAGTGAGTTGTTGGTAGTGCTTTTAAATTGACTTTAATGATAAAATCGTAAAATTTTGGTTCCAGGTACCATTTTCTAAATTTTTTTAAGTAATTGGCTATTATTTATTCCTAGTACAGATATTTGTTTATTTTCAGGTTGTTTTGGGGTTAAAAAATTGTGTATCTGCCAATATGTATATTTAATAGGGCTTTTAAGCGTTATTTTGTTTTTAATGTTTTCAATGCTTTCAAGCAATGTAATGATATAATTATCTGTGGATGGTGGGCAATCTGTGGATGTGATTTCCAATATTGATTCAATATCTGGAAACCTTTTAATTATAGCTATTAGTAGATTTATTGTTTTTTGTGTCTGAAACACTGATATTGAGTGAAGACCAAGACTATTCCATTTTGTTGGTTGGTTAAGTTGCTTTATTGAGATTGTGACTATTTTCCTATTCCATAATAGCTTGTTACAAAATGAGTTAATTTTTTTTTTCATGTGTCATAGCATCAGCCGGGAAGAGGATCCGCTAACCCTGGTCAACTGCTTGTAAAGCAGCTGTCACTGACCTCTCAACTGAGGCTATAAATGGTTTTGTGAAAGTAATTATTGGTAAGTAGTAATTGATTTTTGCTATTATGAGTTGATTGAACAGAGATACTTTTGCATATATTGATAGATATGTTCTGGATAATGATTCTGTGATTTTTTTCTGCTTCTACTTTGAGTTTGTTTTGAATTTTTATTCTCATTTGATTCATTCCCAGATAAAATGGGAAACCTAGAAAATTGGTGGGCTTTCCTTGATAAATTTGTGTGTTTATTTTTCCTGTAAAATTGTCCAAAAAGCTTACTTATTGAGATTGATTTTAAGTTTGAATTTTTCTGTGTAATTTTCTATGATGTTTTGTAGTGCTTGTAGTTGCTTTTTTGATTTTAATAATATAGTAATGTCCATATAAGCTATGAATAGAATGTATCTTTTGGTGTTTGGTATTAGCACTCCCTGTATCTTTTTTTTCAATTTCTTTTAATAATGGGTTTATGTAAAATGTGAACAGTAGTGTGCTCAGTGGTGAACCTTGTGGTAATGATTGAGTGGGATAGAAGGATGATGAGGTTCTTCCATTAAGTGTGATATGTATTTCTCTGTTTGAGAGTAGATTGGCTATTGTGTATAATATTGATCATGGTATTTCTGTTTCTTTTGGTTGGTTTAGCAATATTTTCATTGGTACAGAGTCGAAAGCACTTTTCAAAATCTAGTTGTACAGCAATTGCAGCATATTTCTTTTTCTTAATAACTGAGTTAATAATAGTTTTAAAGATTAGTGCTGCCTGACCTGTTGATGAGCCTTTTTTTGCGTATTGATGTTGTGGTATTTTTGGCAGTATGTATGGTTCAATTTTCATCTTTATTACTTTTTCTAGAATTTTAATTCCTAATGGCCCCATTGAGATAGATCTTAAATTGGTGACCTTGGTAATGGGTACCTGTTTTTTTTATGAATGGTACCATTGATATTTTATATAATCCCTGTATGCTATATATTTTTTGCAATATTTGATTTGCTAGTTGACACAGATATGTATTTGTAAATTGGCTAATATGTCCAAGTACGAATTGGGGTATGCCTGGAGATCCTGGATCACAATTGACAGTGATTGATGCTAAACTTACCCCAAAATCCTCAATTTTAAATGGTGCTTTGTCTTCAATTTTTCCCAAAAAAATTTCTGTGGGTGTGAATTGTTCATGATTAGTTAGTTTTATTTTGAAGTAATTATATATAGGTCCAATCATGTTAAATCCTGCTGTAATCTTATTTTCTGATTTTAGCGGCATGGGAACCTTATTTGTGGATGGATATCCCAAAACCCACCTAATGTATCTGCGTGCCCAAGTATGCAGCTGCGCTAGGCAATTTTTTTTCTTTTTTATGCTTAGATATTGTTTTAATTTATCACAAGTCTGTTTATAGAGTTGAATGAATTTTATTATAATGGTTTGATTATGTTGAACCAGTGTAGACTGACTGATTCTTTTATGTATTTCATCTGCTAATGTGTTTAGTCTTTAGGGGGGATTTGTGTAATATGGTTTATATTAAATGAGAGTGTGTTGGTATAAGCTATGTATCTGGATATTGAGTCAAATTGTAATTGATTTATTTCATTTATCATTATATAAATTTCTGAGAAGAGCGACTTCGTAGTGTTATCTGGTAATAGGATCCGGATAGTTTTTTGTAAATTATTTATTGCACTATGTGTTTATATTTAGTTCTATTATTTGTGCTACATGGTCTGAAAAAGGTGATGGTAAAAGGCTGAGTTCTGTTGAGTGATGTAGCATTGGGGAATAAAACATTAGATCTATTAGCATTTCATGTCTATTGTTGTAAAATAATATAGAGTCAGGTGGTAGAAAACCCTCTGCAATCATGAGTGGAATTGTTAATTGGTGTATCCATTTCGTAATAATGTTTTTATAACTCATGTTGAAATCTCCCATAAAAATAGTTGGGTAGGGATTGTTTGAGAAAGTTGAGTTAATTGTTGTTATTATTCTGTTAATTACAGTTGATCCTGGTGGTATATGTATACAAATATAATATTTATTGAAAAGTTTTTGTTATCGGATGTAGTTATTAAGAGATTTGTGTCTATGTATACTATTTTAAACATTATGAAGGGACTTTGTTGGCTAATAAATATTCCAGTGCCACTTGAGGGTGTTACCGTGTCTCTCGAACTTGCGCAGAATCCCGTTTTACTCATTAGTTGTGCTGGATTTATCTGTGATTCATTATAAATGTTTGTCTCTACAAGTCCTAATATAGTAGGTTGGAGTTGTGTATCCAAGGATTGATTTCTTGTATTTTTTTTTTCGAGTTTAATCCTCGAACATTTATTGCACCTATTTTAACTTTCATTGAATTTAATTTATATTATGAGGGGAATTCTTTATTGATCCTTTCTTCTTTCTGCTCTTTTGTTTGTGTGTTTTTTTCTTCTTCTGATTCTGCTTGTGTTTGGCTATTTATGTTATAGTGTGGGGTTTTTTTAATTTTTTTGTTTCTGGTGTGGTTAGTTCTATTTTGATTTCTTTGTCTGGGGTTTCTTATGTTAAATTGATTTGATTATCTTCTTCCTTGTTTATTTTAATTTTTTTACTTTTTTTTTTGTTTTTTGAATTTTTGTTCTACTTTCTAGTGGTGTGCTTTCCAACGTTGAATAATACTGAGTTGTTTTATCCATTATTTACATGAACATTTTGTTTATTATTGTGGTTTCTCACTGCTTATCATTTTCGTTTGTTTTTTTCTTTAGGCTCTTTTGGTGGGCTCTCATTTTCTTTTTTCTCCATTTTATTTATATTAGGTGGGTTTTCACAGCTTTGATTTTCCTTTATCAGATTTGTTTTGTTTTTTATAGTTGTTATATTGTTTGTTGGATTATTAATTCTCTCATTCTTATTCGATATGTAATTCTCTAGGGTTTTTTGTAGCGTAGGGTAATTTAATTTTCTGGTTGGTTAATTGTGTTTTTGCTTTCCATAATGTGTTCTGAATTTTTTGAATCATTATTGTCTTTATTTTGCTGAGTTTGTTCATTGCATTCAATTTGCAATATGTCCTCTTTTTCCACATCGGAAGTACTACGGCTTAAACCCTCTAATGTAAAGATATAGTGTGGCTTCTTCATCAGTTATGTGTGTGGAGATATTTTCCAGGTCTATTTGTTTATGCAATTTAATTTTGTATTCAAAGCTGTTGGTTAGTACAGGAATTGTTGTTTCTTTAAGGTATCTTTGCTGGAAAAAATAACCAAATGGATTCATCATTTTTTTAGCCAAAATACGTGTTTTTCAAAATTCCGGAGATATTATTATATTTATTTTCATCTACAATTATTAGGGCGAAGTTTCCTAGCGTCTTGGTCCTATTTTTTAATTGTTCTTTATGTGCATTTTCATAAAACTGAATTGCAACATACCTGCTATTTGGATGGTTGCCTATGCATTGTATCGATTCCAGCATACTATTATCTTGCAGTGTTTCAATTAGAAGCGATTTGGGAAAACTGTATAGTGTGCAAAGACTATCTGTTGCAGCTAGTACCATTGATTTGTCGGTGAAAAAATGTTTAAAAGTTTTAAACAGAGATTGAAGAATGGTGTTTTTAAATTTGTCTCCAAATTGTTCCAGCATTTCATCAGTCCATATAAATTGTGGGGGTGTCATTTTCAATTTGATCTATTAGATTCAAGTTTTCTAAATCATCTGATGTTGTTTTCCTGAATCTTGGACTTTTTCCCGGGCTTATGTTATCTTGAATTTTTTTTTTGCTATTGACACATGTTTTTTTTTTGTGCCCAGTGTTGGACCACCCACCTGATTGAATGGCTTAGAGGTTGCCATTTTGAGCTTTGCATTTATATTTCCAAATGTACATTTTAAGTTAATAAGTGATATGCAATTTTATCGAAAAATTAATTTCCCTCAGATTTTATTGTTAGATATAGATTCGCTAACTCTTAACCAAGCATTTATTAGGTACAGTATATCAACAACAAAAAAAACATATTTGAAATATTTTTGTCCTTTCCTTTTCTTTTTCAACAAAAAAAAGTATTGTGAGTGTTTTAATTTGACCTATTGCTCATTCTTATTATCTATTAGCAAATTAATTTGCCTTTTAGTAATAAAAAGCTAAGAGGTTACGTAATTTAAACTATATGTTTTATTATTTAGTTAAATTTCTTCCTAGGTCTGCTCTCATTTTTATTTACATTGCCTGTTATCAGAGTATTTTATCTTACAATATCATTATTTGGGGTAATACCTCTACACATATTTTATCTTCTTTGCGTGTTTTGCAAAATTATACTTTGCGCATTATCTTTGGTAGATCTCGTTCCTCTTCTGTTCGAGATATTTATATTGCATTTGGTTTATTTGATGTAAATCACTTATATCAATATAGAGTTATTTTTGATATTTTTTGTGCTAAACTTTTTCTGAATTCTAGAGTTTATATTCTAAATACTCCTCTTTCTAATAAATTTCAATTACCTTTACCAAAAATTTTTAAGGAATCTAGTAGAAGACAATGTTTATTCTGGGTCAAAGTTGTTTAATAAATTTGTATATGAATGTTCAATTGATCTGAATAATATTTTTTATATATCTTTCAAAAAATATTTATGTCAATGGTTGTGTAGTATGTATTAATTTTGGCATTTATTTATTTATTTATTCAATTAATTTTATTTATTTTCTAAACTGTTCTTTTCTATTTTGAGTTTTTGATTGTATTTTTATTTTTATTTAATTTATTTTTACATGTAAATTCCACACACAAGATTTTTCTTGTTGGAGTTTTTAAATATTTGTGATGAACTTTGTTTTATTTCATAGAATAAATTGAATTATTATTATTATTATCATCATCATCATCAATTTCTGATTCAGATCCTTCTTCTGTGAATACTATAGCTGGTCAGCTTATTCCTAAGAAAGATAGTATTCCGGATGTTACTTTTTGTCACGGTTGTTCTTTGATTATTTCTGATACAACCATGAGGATTAAGTGTTCTGGTCAATGTCAGAAGTATTTTCATTTGTCTTGTACTAAGCTGTCTAAATCTGATGCTATTATTTTTCAAACAATTGGTAATGGATTTTTTAAATGTCAGGCTTGTAATAATATAACTTGATAATGAACTTCTTGATGAATTGTTAATGGATAGTGACTCAGCAGAGCCATTGGCCAATAACATCATGGCTTTAGATTCTGAAGATAATGAGTGTAACTTGGTCAAACCTATGGTCTCTGATGGTCACATTACTAAAGAAAACTCAATAAATTAATAACCAAAAAAAAAAAAAAAAACAGCGATTCTATTTAAATATATAATGTGGCCCCGAACATTGTATTGTATTGTTTTTGACTGCCAACAACGCCATCAAGTGGCCAAGCCCGATTACGTTATAATTACCGAAAATTCTTATGATTCTAATGAATTAAATAATATTTCTAAATCTAATACTAGGTTATCAGATGTTGTGAAGACAGGTGCTAATTCTACTATTACATCCACAGGAATGTTTGAATCTTTTACTGTTGATTTAAACTGCATGGATAAATGTCTTAATGATATCATTTCACAACCTGAACAATTTACTTTAGAGGTTTTACAATCTTATTCTATATCACAAATTCATTCTCTAATTATTAAAATGTCTCAACTTTGTAATAAATCATTGAATTGTTCTTCTAATTTTAGCAAAGATATTCAATGCTCTCTTCCTTCTGTCAAGTCAACTTGTTTTTCCAAAGTGAGTTAAAATAAAACCAGGATATTTTACAATAAAAACTTTCATAATACATATCATGAAAGGCATGATACAAGTAATAATATTAGTTTATATGGTAGCAAGAGTTACAATAATATAAAAAATATTGTACACAATAATACTGGTTCGGAGTCTCAATCATTTGTTGAGAAAGATAAAACTTGTTATGAGAGGAGTAAAAGGTCTAGATTCTTGTATAAATCATAGGAATGTTTTACTTTTCAAGAAACACATTAAAAGAAAAATGATTTTGGGCAAAATATTTCTAAAGATAATGAAGAACTTGGGCTTAAATGTCCAATTTCTTATAGAGGTCCTAATAATTCTAATGTATCTTATAAATCGTGGCCTTCTAATTCTGTTTCATCAATATATTCTTCTAACACCTCTTCTCCTTTTCAGCAATTTTCTAATAGAAAATTATCAGTTAGGCAGCTTAGCAAACAGGATAGTTTACCCCATAATTTTAGATTAAATTCAAATAAATTTTTTAATAAAAAATTTAATAATTATTCTTCTAATTTTAGACAAAATATTTCTAAAGATAATGAAAAACTTAAGTTTAAAGATCCAATTTCTTATAGAGGTCCTAATAATAGTAACTGTTCATTATTAATTAGGGATAATGATAATTGTTATAAATATTTGGTTTCAAATTTAGCAGTAGATGCGAAATTTTTGGAAGACAAACTTCAGGTTAAAGTCATATGTATTAAGATTAATATGTTTAATTTTAATATTAGTAGTTTTTTTGTTTCAATTCCCAAACATAAGCATTTGGAGTTTATTTTGAATCATTTATGGCCTTGCGGTACTGCATTAAAAAAATTTTATGGCTCTTTGTTTATGAATACTTTCTGATTAATTTCTTTTGCCAATATCGTCCTTTATTAACATTTTTTTTTCTCTCTTGATTATTGTTTGTTATTATATATTTTTTGATATTATGTTTGGACTTTATTGTTTTTACATAAACATTCGTGGGATGAGAACTAATACTGCAAAAATTAAGCAATTCTTCAGTTCTGAAAATTTTGATATTGTTTTTATTTCAGAAACTTGGCTTACTCAACACATTTCAGATGATATTTTTATGGACAATAGATATAAAGTTCTTTGAACAGATAGATCTTCTGATGTTGCTTCCAAAGGTGGGGGCATGCTCATTGCCTTGTGAAGCTACATGGTGTGAAATATGTTTGGAAAATAATGTCAAGGTTCTTTTGGATACTATCTACATAAAGCCAACATTATCCTTTTTAGAATTTAATGAGTTTCTTTCTATTCTTGAAGATTTTTTAATCAAATACGAATCATATATAGTTATTACTGGTGATTTTAATATTCCTGATTTATATTCAGGTACTACTATCATAGATTTAGTCTCTTTTTAATCTAAAGCATTGAGAATGATTCAGTTTTGAAATTTATTAAATCTAAAACAATTCAATCCATACACCAATTTTAATGGTCACACATTGGATTATATTCTTAGTAATTTTCCTACAATTGAATGTTTAACTACTACTACTCTTTTTTCTCCCATTGATTTGCATCATCCTCCCTTAGAATTTTATATTAATATTAAATTTAATAGACTTTGTCCCTTTAAAATTATGAAAAGAAACTACAAAAAAGGAAATTATTTGGGTCTTTATTTACAGTTATCTAATTTTAACTGGAAAAATTTGTATTCTTCATCTGATGTAGATTTCTGTATGAAGTTTTTTGAACAATCATTTAGTGAACTAATTGATAAATACATTCCTAAGAAAAAATTTTTAACTAACCATTTTCCTCTCTGGTTTTCAGTCTCTCTTAAAGAAATTATTAAAAGGAAATCATTTCACCATTGTAAATATTGGAAAACTAAGAACTTAAATTATTATAACAATTTTATTAATTATAGAAGATTGTCAAAGGTTATATATCATAGAGATTTTCAAAAATTTATACAAAATACTAAAAGTCATATTTCTGATAATCCTTAGCAATTTTGGTCTCTAGTTAAGGATTTAGGTATTACAAAAAAAAAATTACAGAGTAATAATTCTAATCTAGTCGCAGATGATTTTTCTCATTATTTCTCAGAGCTTTTTAAACAATCTAATTCTTTTACTAATTTAACTGAAAATAATGATCTAGTTGAAGAAAGGATAACATTTAATTCATTTATTGAATCTGATATCATTTTTGCTATTAAGCAGCTTAAATTACATTCTAGTGTGGGCCTTGACAATATTCCAGCCTTCATTTATAAAGGTTGTGCTGAATACATTGTTTCTCCTCTTTTGCATATTTTTAATTGCTCTTTAGCAAATGGTATTTTTCCTACATCTCTTAAAATTGCTAAAGTTGTTTCTATTTTTAAGAAAGGATCTAGAGATTTGGTAAGTGACTATAGGCCTATTTCAATTCTACACACTGATGCTCGAATATTTGAAAGATGTTTATATAATAAAATTACCTTGGATGTCTCTAAGGTTTTGGCACCAGAGCAGCATGGATTTTTGCCTAATAGGTCCATTGAAACAAATTTGCTAACTATTTTTGATCACATTTCAAATTCAATTTAGAATCAATCTAGGTTAGATGTTGTTTATTTTGATATGTCCAAGGCTTTTGATAGAGTTAATCATAAAATTCTTCAGAAGCTTTGTAGGTTTGGTTTTTCCAAATTATTAATTAATTGGTTTGACTCTTTTCTTAAGGATAGAATGTCTTGTGTGAGGTTTAATAATAAATTGTCATTACCATATTATTGCTTCACTGGAGTGCCTCAAGGCAGTGTTCTTGCACCTTTATTATTTAATGTTTACATTGATGACCTAAAAACATGCATTAAATTTTCACATCTTCTATGTTATGCAGATGATTGCAAAATTTTTAGGCATATTTATTCTATTAATGACTGTTTTTTACTTCAAAGTGATATAGATAATTTTTTGAATTGATGTGAATATAATTATATAGATATAAATATGGATAAGTGCTCCATTGTCTCTTACTCTAGAAAATCTGAAATCTTAAGGTTTTCCTACTATACTGGTAACTCTAAAATTATAACAAATGATCATCAAAGAGATCTAGGAATAATATTTTCCAATAATGGGTCTTTTCATAATCGCATTAATTTTATTGTGAATAAATCTCTTAAAATTGTAGGAGCTATTTACAGATATGGAAAAGCATTTAATAAATTTACAAGGATTAAACTTTTTATATCCTTAGTTCTTCCTATCTTGGAGTATGGTTCAATTATATGGAATCCTCATAACAGGACAGATATCATAAGAATTCAGTCTGTTTTTGACAAATTTGCAAAATTGAATAGTTTAGGTAATGAACACTATATTGATTTACTGCTGAGATGAAAAACAAGAGATCTCAAACTTCTTCATAAATTTATTTCCCAGAATATTTCTCTATCTAATTTGCTTTCTAATTTAGGTATTAAGAAACAGAATTGTAACACTCGTACACACAATATTTTTGAACTGAAAATTTGTAAATCTGATGTATTAAGATTTTCTCCTTTATTTCGTTTACCTAGAACTTATAACAAAGATTTTGGTAATGATGATATTTTTAATTTGAATTTTAAACAATTCTCTAAAGTCCTCATAAAAAAGTATTATCCTTAATTTCATTTGATATATTGCCTTTTTAGTTATTTGTGCATTTTATTGTTTTTCTATTTTATTGGTATTATTTTTTTTTAATGCTTATTTAGATTTGTATATAATAATTACATTACTGTGCAATCTATAATTGGCTAAATGCTGTTGATATGTACATTAAATAAATAAAGAATTGAATTGAATTATTATTATTTATTATTGTTGTTGTTGTTGTTGTTGTTAATAATAATAATAATAATACTAGTTTCAATAATAATTTATTATTTCTAATGTATACAGTGATGTGTAATCATACAATTGGGGTTTACATTGTTGTTCTAACTATCTTGTTATTTCCATTTGGGTTCTGATGAGTCTATGTTGTCCAATATCGTGTGAACATTAGATCTTTCACATATTTGTTATCTGATTGTTAGCCCCCCCCCTTTTGCCTTGTTGTTTGGCATATTGTATAATGTCCAAGTGTCCTCAAATGTTTTTGACGATGCCAGGAGTTGGTCTCTCTTCTGGATTTTAATCATTGTTTTGGAAAAAACCTGTTTTATAGTAGGTTGTGGGTGTTCCATGATTAGTTTACAATGTGTAACCTATATGGCATAGTTCAAAAATATTGAGAGACATTATTGGATAGGTTTTTGTATTGATACTATCTTTCAGAGATGAGATCAGTTGGAAATCTATCTTGGTGTTGGAGAGTATGATTTCTCGGATCACTCTGAATCCCATACATTGTGAGAAAAGGTGTTCCAATGTCTCATCGCCGTTCATGCAAATGCTGCAAGTAGGGTCTATGTTGTGACCACGTTTGTAAAAGAGGAAGTGATTAGTAGGTAGTCCATTAATATTGTATTTAATGAGAAAGTCTAGGTATTTGGCCTCTAGACTCCATCTTATAAAGTTGGATATCAGTTTCTGATAATTCTAATAAAATGTGTTGATTATAGGATGTAAGATTGGATGGAGGATTATGTATGCTTGCCATAATGATATTTTAGAATTGAATGTGGAGTCGTTTATTGGGCAGGGCTGTTTGATAAGACTTGTGTTTCTAGTGATCCATGTTTGTCTGTCTGGTGGGGGTCGGTCAGTGGGTGTTACCTTTTGAAGGAAAGTTTTTTGGAGAATTGTGTTAAAATCATATGATGCTACCAAGTTGTGTATGACATTGTGGGTTTTTTGGTAAATCAATGCCTGAATTGAGTGGAGAGCAAGACCATGTAGCTTTCTTGATCGCTGAGTGCCTTTGAAGCTGATCGCGACCGTTTTATCTTTCCAGAAAAGCCTTGAGCACAAGCCATTTATTTTATTTATGAAGCTTTTGTTGCATTTGATAAATGGAAGAAAGTATGCTATTTTTGGCATCACATTCATGTTAATTAGTGATACCTTGCCAGGGAGGGAAAGGTAGACTTGTGACAAGGAAGTGATGAATTTGTTTGTTGTTTCTAGGATGTTATCCTGAATCTCTTTGGTCATTGTTGTGGTAGATTTGAATATGGAAAACCCAAGATATCTCTGTGGCTTGGCAGAGAAGAGGGTGTTAATTTTCCTTCCTGAAACAATTTGCCAGGAGGTAGACTTGCTGGGGTTGAATTGCAGCCTGTATTTTTCAGTATAGCAACTTAATATTGTTTGTAGCAAAGGAATATGTTTTCTTGATGGTAGGATGCTCATTACATCATCCATGTAGGCAAACGTGTTGAATTCTCTGCTTAAATTGGGTATAAAAAGACCTGGTAGATTTTTTTCCAAATCCATCAGGAGAGGATTTATATATGCGATGAAGCATAGGGCACTGAGGGGGGAACCCTGAGTGAGAGCTTGTGTCGGTTTAAATCCGGAGGTGATTTTACCATCCATAGTGATAAAAATTTCCCTGTTGTATAGTAAATTGCTTATGATCTGGACAGCAGCTGCAGGAACATCATAGTCGGCCAAAATACTTAAAAGTATGTCTATATGTACCGAGTCAAAGGCTGTAGCAATGTCCAGTTGAATAGCTATCGGCCCTGACTTCCGGTGGATTCTGACATAATCAATGATGGAGATTATGTTGGCCATTGCATGTGCAGTAGAGGATCTCTTCTTGGCATATTGGTTGTTAGATATGTGCTTTAAGACATTTGGTTGGATGAGGTCTTTGATCACGGACTCTACAATTTTAATTAGCAGGGGTGTCATGGAAATAGGTCTGATGTTTGAGAAATCCATAACCTGATTTTTTTTTATAAATGGAACTAGCGCCACTGGGTAAAGGTTAGGTATCACTCTATTACCAGTTGCTAGGTAATCCACCATCTTCTTCATTATGGGAATTGCAAATTGATTGAGGTGTAGGATTAGGAATCTGGGAATCCCATGTAATCCAGGATGTACACCATCTGGAAGGGAAGATATTTTCTGTTGGAGTAGGTTTTCTGTGATCCCATGTTCTGCCTGTGGATCAACTTCAGACCAGGATTGTGTGCCATTGAAGATTGCGGTTTGCATTCTTTGCCGGAAGTGTTCTTTTATTGTGTTCATCATAGGTGTTCCCAGTAAAGTTTTCCCATCTGCAATGATGGAGGTGGGAGTGGTTTTGTTATTTTTCCCTCCAAGTGCCCATCTCAAGTAGCCTTTTGTCCAGTGATGTTGTTGTGATAAATAGCATTTGGCTCTCCTAATGGATAGGTATTCCGCCAGGGATTTTTGTCTTGATCGGTATAGGTTTTTAAGACTATATATATCTTGTGTTTTGATAGGCTGACATTGGAGCATCTGAAGCTGATTCTCTATTTGTAGAAGATCTCTGAAGAGGCCATTAGGGCCTTTGACTTTCATGGTGTGGTGTTTTAATATTGTCTGTAGGATGGCTATAAATGAAAACCAGGCTTCTTCAGCTGGTCGTGAAAGGATGTTGATTTTGTGAAAATATATATAAGATTCGGACCCTATGGCCTCTGTCATGTTTGATTTTGTTACCATCCACATGGTTTTGTGAAGAGCCTCTGGGGTTGGGAGGCCAGCCATGGTTTCAAGAGTAACTACAAGGGCCATATGGTCCAAAAACGAAACCGGTAAAAGTTTTGCATTTAGATGAAAATGTAAATCTGGTGAATAATATAATAGCTCTATTAGGGTTTGGTGTAAAAGGAGTAGGATCCGGGAGGAAGGAATCCTTCCCCACACATCAAGTTTTTATTTATCAGTGGAAGAAATTTTAAGTTAAAGCGACCATATATGGTGTTAAAATCTCCCAATATAAGTAAAGAGCCTTTGCTAAGGATAGCATTTAAAATCTGAATGATTTTGTGATAGATAGTAGGATTGTTTGAAGTGTATATATAAGCTAGATTTATGCTGTAGCCCCAATAGTCTATTTCTAATAAGATTAAGTTGTTATCCAAATAGAGTATACAGAATTTGTTTGGAGGAAATTTTTTGTTAATTAATACTCCAACCCCTCCAGCTGCTGAATATCCAACTGAAAATTTAGTGAAGCCCATAGATGTGGGGAGAGTTAATGCTTATCCAATTTCTAATTGCGTGAGCACGGGTCAATGAGTTGAGGCCACGGACATTAATCCCTGCAATTTTACAGTTCATAATATAGTGTCCCTGCCCCCTAGCCAGTCCCTGGTTTCGGGGAGAATTTGGAAGTAAATGACTATAATTGGTTTCTTGATCTGATGCTTCTTCCAATGAGAGTTGATGTAGATTTGATTCCATGAGTACTGGAAGGTCCTCATTTTCCATAGAATCTGGTAATTCCAAATAGGGATCATCTTCCATTGGTGCTGAATCAGTATCAGAGTGCTCAGAGGTTTTTCTTTTCCTTTTTTCCCATGACACTTTGTGTTTACTTTGTGATTCTTGTGAATCTGGTTTTAATGTAGGTAGTTGTGTTATAAACCCAGAATTCATATCGTCATCTGAGCTTGATTTATCCGGAACATCTGATTTCCATTTATTAATATTTGGTATAGCTTGTCATGTTAGCTCTACTTCTTGTGAAAGATCCTGATTCCAATGTCCAGATAAACCATCCTTTTCCCCCAGGTTTGGAGTTTTGGTGTGTGCTGGGTTGAGTTTTTTCCTTGGTTTATTGGTTTTGCTACTTTCTTTTTGAGGATGTGGAGTTATTGTATTTTGTTTACTTTGTGACTTTCTAGGTGATTGGGTGTTATTTTTGTCTATTTTGATTCTGGTGTCTGTTTCTTCTATTGGAAGTGATTTCAAGTCTGAAGGATTGTCAAGCATTGATTCATAGCCCTTTTTTTCCAATGTTGTACTGCTTATTGACTGAATATTATCTGTGTATTGGTTTGAAATGAGATGAGATGTACTTGATGTAGTTGTTTGTTTATCATTTCTATTTTTGGTTGTATTGCTGTAGAATTCCATTTCAGTTTGTTGGGAAAGATTATCATCTTGCTCTTCATCTCTAGATATTATGTGGTCTGGTGTTACATCTGTGGTAGTTATGTCTATAGATTCGGTGTAGTTTGATGTTGTAGCCCTATGTTTATCAGTGTGATTTTCAATATTATTGTCTGTTTTAGGTGACTGTTTGGTGTCTGTAGTTGTTGTTGTTTCTATATTCTTTCCACTGCAGTGGTGGAACTTGCCTTTCTTTTGATTGCAGATAGTGCAGATATGTGCCAAACAGTCTTTTATAAAGTGTGTCCTTTGTAAACAGTGAAAGCACTGAGGCCGCACCCCCCTGAATGTTAGGACCATTGGTGAACCTCTTGCATTAACTACAGTAGGGATGTCAGTGGGAGAAACGTTTTTTTTCATGGCTAGTGAGAAGATTGCTGCGTTTGATATTATGTTTCCATTCAAGATGGGGTCTGGAAGGAATTTAAATTTTGAAATAGTGCCGTAGGGATTGAGGATATTTTGGAGCTCTTGTTCAGTGAATCTTGTTAGGCAGTTTTTGATTTTCCCTTGTAGTATCATAGGTCTGTTCATTTCTACAGTGCAAAGTATTTTATTTCCCAGTATTTTAATATTGTTTTTAAATTGGAGCCTGTCTGCCCAGGTCTTAAATTCTATTGCCACATATCTGTCATTAGGGTGTGTTAGTATTTGATAAATTCCCAACTCTGAATCATGTTGTTTAATTACAGAATATAAATGCTCCATGGGGAATTTGTATAATGATAAGTTTTCATTCGTTACTGCTAGGATTAGAGTTTTGTCATTGTAATAATTTTGGAAAGATTTATAGAGCATGTTTGGAATAGTTTTGTTGAAATTGTTTATGTTTTGATGCATTTTGTCGGTAATATTATTATAATTTAATATCTTAATTGATGGGGGATGTTGATTGTCTTCTGTTGTGATTTCTCTTTCATATTTCGATATGCCTATAAGCATTTCATTGATATTGCTGACCGAGTTAGTCTCCGCGGTTTTAACGTCTTTGTTGATACTTAAAGCGTTAGCGTAGGATATAGATTTTTTTGGAAGGGTTTGTATTTGTGAGTCTGTTTTGAAATGTTCGAACGATGTAGATATTAAAGGTTCATCTAGTTTGAAATTTTCATTTGTTTGTGAATGGGTTTTGTTGATTTTTTTTTATCTGTTATTTCGTTTTTTTCTCCCGAAATACTGTTGACAGTCTCTGGTATTACAGCAGCGAATTTGGTGACCTCTGGTGATTTAAAAAAAAAAATTTTCCCTTTCTTCAGATAGATTTTGCTGATATTTTATTTTTTGTTCCAAATTATTCTGAGAGTGTTTCATGGTTGTGGATGAATTGTGTTTATTTATTTCTCCTAAAGGAGTTTGGGAAATACGGCGAGTGTTGTTACTGTTTTCGTATGTATTATTAATATTGGCTGTTATTTCGCCCGATGGGAGACCAACGCTATTGCATATAACTGACGAAGTTTGTATAATTTCTTGCATTTTAATGTTGTCAGTAATTATTTGGTGCTTAGTATTGCTAATGGGAAGGTTTTTCATCTCGGAGCCTGAGATTTGTTTTATAGCTATGAAGATTTCGGCCATCGTTTCTGTTGAATGACTGTGACATTTTAAGCTTGAATTGCTATGTATATTATCTATATCATTGTCACATTCCATTTTTAAATATATAAAACTTCTCTTACCTTGTATTTAGGGGTTTGGAATGGGGTTTGACACCCCCTTTCCTGCTGATTTCAATTTTTGAGGATACTACTACTACTGCTACTGCTACTGCTGCTGCAGGTTTATATATATTAGTTGAAAAATTGCATAAAGCAATCATTAATACAGTAGACAATGAGAATAATAAAGACAGAACTATAGCACTTAAAAGAACATATAATTTAGCAAAAGACAAATTAAAAGAATATATAGCATGAAAGAAAAAAAAATTATATCTCAAACAAACGCATGAATGGACAAAACAATACATTAGATGGTGCCTCAGTCAGCCACCTAAATATAGAGTTCCAACAGCAATATCACAAAATAACAAAACAATAAGTGGTCAATTCAAGCTAGATACAATATATAGTTACTTTAAAAAAAAATTACAGTCATGTGAATCCTTTGACCCATCAGCACCTTTTTTTCTAGGAACAACAGAAAAGAACATAGTGTTTGGAAAGACAGAATTCAAACAAAAAATAGACCAAATCCCAGATTCCAGCCACCCAGGTATGCCTGGGATTTCAAAAAGAGTTTTTTCACACTTAGAAACTCACACTACACAATATTTAGTGAATATAGCGAATTTGCTTACAAAACAATTATATAAAATTCCAAACCTAAACCCTATATCAGTAGTCCCTTTTTTAAAAAAACAAGAAAGTCCAACCACACTTAAAAATCTTCATCCAATATCGATGAGTTCACTAGGCATTAAAATACTTGAATCGGTCATCAAAGACAGAATAGAGCCATACATCACTCCAACTATATCCAAACACCAATTTGCCAAAAAAGGCTCTTCAGTTAACCAGGCAGCATTCATCTATAAAACAGTCATAGACATAGTAAGAACTAACAAAAAGTATGCACCAGTAGTAGTACAATTAGACATAAAGTCAGCATTTGATAATATATTAATAAACAAGCTAGTAGAACTATTAATAAACTCTACAATCCCCAAAGCCTATATTTACATAATCACTAATTTGTTACTCAACCGAGAAATATATATTACTTTAAATGGTAAAACAGCTACATCAATAGTACCAAACTGCTCCATACCGCAAGGATCTCCACTAAGCTCACTACTATTTGCAATATATATCAACCCACTAATTAAGGAAATTGAAGAAAAAATAAATGGAATATACATACAACAATTGGGCTCCTATGTTCCATGCATTGCTTACATGGATGACATATCTGTCTTCTTAAAGAGCAAGAAATAGATACCCAAACTTTTAAAAATAATAGCCAATTATTCTAACACATATAACCTTAACGTTAATGTTGAAAAATCTTGTACCTGGAAAATTTACTCCTCAAGTCCAATTACAGATTATTTCAAGGGAAAGCCTAGCCCTTTTTTAGGTTTCCCTTTCCATCTCAGTGCAATTACAATGAGAACACAAATTCAAAGTAATTTGAGGGAAAAGATTGTGAAATTGATCAATTTAATGGAAACGGTATATCTATCACTATATGCCAAAATATCACTGTTTAATATGCTAGTAATAACCAGAATAATTTATTTCTCTCCGATTGTGATTTTCACAAGTGGTTTCATTAACAATATTTATACTTTATGCAGAAAGTTACTGTGGGGGAAAAAAACAATATCTGTTTCCATCAAAAAACTACAACTGCCATTGTCATTGAATGGACTTTGTTTACACAACTTACACATTTTCCGTATACAGAGAACAATAAACATCAAGCAACTTGTAATAAAATATATCCAATAATATCACATACAATGAAAATGACACCAACAGACACACCACCACCATACAAAGGTTATTGGAAAGCACTTCTGAAACCACTAATGAATACAAATATACCTCCCATACAAACAGATGGTACTAAATATAAATACTGGCAAACATATAAGTTCATCTATCCAGGAGTACAAAACACAGCAGAAACACTATTGGCGATTAATAATAAGCAATTAACTAAAAGATATAAACATTGGTCATTAGAACCAAAATATTTTGACTTCCTGATTAAAATAAATCTGGAAGCACTTCCGACATTAAATTTTTTAAAATATAAGAGATACTACCATAACATTGATGACATATGTTCGATCTGTCATCGAGAATCAGAAACAATAAATCACTTCCTATTCACTTGTCAAGGACTTGAAAACACTCGCAAAATGATCTGCAATATTACAACACGGGAAAATACAACAATCAGATATTTGCTACAGGCATATGAAAAAGGTAGATTTTCCAGTATTAGGGCTAGTACATTTATCCTTTATGCCTTCTGGTGCACAAGATGTAATTTTAGTATAAACACAAATACCAGAAGACATCAAAACACAATTAAAAATAAATTTGTTACAAATCCAACAAAGAGATAAAAAAAATAACAGGAACACAAACATACATTGACACATGGTCTCAAATGCGACTCGCCTCAAATCTATAACATGGTATATTGCCTTCAAAGAATAAATGTTTTTTTGTTTTTGTATGCTCTAGTAGATTATTTATTTATTTTCTATTCATCTTTGTAAAAAGTTTTGTTTTTTATTATTGTGGGATTTGTTCCTATTTTTTTTTTGTTTATTTTGATCCAAATTTTATTTTTGTATATAATTTTTTGTTTCATTTTTTTATTATCATAATAGTAATAATAACAAGTCAGATGTCACATGACTTATATATAGCTTGCATTTACAAATATGTAAATTTAAGAGCGTGCTAATAGCTCTAAACAAGCTTTTTTTTTTTTTTATTTATGATAAATGCTACTACAAGAGAAGACATTCAAATCATTTTTATCTTGGATTGTCCCCATCCCCAGACCGGTTTCGACCTATGGGTCTCTTCAGTGAGGAGTTGGGACAATAGATCTAAAAAACCAACTCAAGCAAAGCATTTATCTAAAAGATAATTGTTAGAAGAAAATCTGAAACTTTTAGACATCTACATATCTTTAAAGTCAGCTCTCCAACTGAAAAAATCATATGGGCCTGAACTTAATTCAGATACTCCATATATTAGTAGGCTTAGCTCTTTAATTTAGCTAAAGCCACAACAGCAAAATAATAATAGTAATAATAACAAGTCAGATGTCACATGACTTATATATAGCTTGCATTTACAAATATGTAAAATTAAGAGCGTGCTAATAGCTCTAAACAAGCTTCTTTTTTTTTTTTATTTATGATAAATGCTACTACAAGAGAAGGCATTCAAATCATTTTTATCTTGGATTGTCCCCATCCCCAGACCGGTTTCGACCTATGGGTCTCTTCAGTGAGGAGTTGGGACAATAGATCTAAAAAACCAACTCAAGCAAAGCATTTATCTAAAAGATAATTGTTAGAAGAAAATGTGAAACTTTTAGACATCTACATGTCTTTAAAGTCAGCTCTCCAACTGAAAAAAATCATAGGGGCCTGAACTTAATTCAGATACTCCATATATTAGTAGGCTTAGCTCTTTAATTTAGCTAAAGCCACAACAGCAAAATAATAATAGTAATAATAACAAGTCAGATGTCACATGACTTATATATAGCTTGCATTTACAAATATGTAAAATTAAGAGCGTGCTAATAGCTCTAAACAAGCTTCTTTTTTTTTTTATTTATGATAAATGCTACTACAAGAGAAGGCATTCAAATCATTTTTATCTTGGATTGTCCCCATCCCCAGACCGGTTTCGACCTATGGGTCTCTTCAGTGAGGAGTTGGGACAATAGATCTAAAAAACCAACTCAAGCAAAGCATTTATCTAAAAGATAATTGTTAGAAGAAAATCTGAAACTTTTAGACATCTACATGTCTTTAAAGTCAGCTCTCCAACTGAAAAAATCATATGGGCCTAACACGCTCTTAAATTTACATATTTGTAAATGCAAGCTATATATAAGTCATGTGACATCTGACTTGTTATTATTACTATTATTATTTTGCTGTTGTGGCTTTAGCTAAATTAAAGAGCTAAGCCTACTAATATATGGAGTATCTGAATTAAGTTCAGGCCCATATGATTTTTTCAGTTGGAGAGCTGACTTTAAAGACATGTAGATGTCTAAAAGTTTCAGATTTTCTTCTAACAATTATCTTTTAGATAAATGCTTTGCTTGAGTTGGTTTTTTAGATCTATTGTCCCAACTCTTCACTGAAGAGACCTATAGATCGAAACCGGTCTGGGGATGGGGACAATCGAAGATAAAAATGATTTGAATGCCTTCTCTTGTAGTAGCATTTATCATAATAATAATATGATGTATTTTTTATATGCTCAGGTAATGATTTTTTTTTTCATTCTATTCATATTTGTAATAGATTAGTTTTTCAGTTTATTTTTTGCTATTGTAAAGTTTTTTCCTTCAGTTTTATTAATCCAACCATTCATTGTATACAATTTTTTTTTGTTGCTTCCAATTTTTTTGTGTGTTACCATTTTTTTTTTAACAATGTAATACATAATTTTTGCTATGTGTGTTTTTTTCTATTAAAAAAAAGGTATTGTAAATGTATAAACGCTGTAACCTTTTGTTTTCTTTATGAATAAAGTTCCTTTGAATAATAATAATATTATTAATTATTATTATTATTATTATTTCAGAAGCTGTTTTGTTACCAAATTATTAAAGACAAGCTTAATAAAATAATATAATAAATTGATTTGTAAATTTTATAGGCTGCCATAGATATATATACATAGCACTTAATTATATTGGTTTAAGAAATTAAAAGGAAATGGTTTTATAGATTTAATAAAACCATGAAGTATTTTGAAATATATTATGTTGAATTAAAAATAGTAAAATTATATCTTGTATAATAAAGGCAAAAAAAAAAGGGAATTGTTAATTTATTTAAGTTTTTATATGCATGCTATTTTTTAATAAAAAGGAAAAGAGCGAAAAATGTAATGTATTTTATGGTCTTTCAGATTTACCTTCTGGAAAAGGCTTCTTATGATAAATTTGAGAATAAATACAACTATTTTATTAAATTATAAATCAGTAAAATTTAAAAAAACTAGAATTAGAATTTTTAAAGCCGGTCATGATTTTTTTTTGCTCTCTTATTCTTCTTTTTCTTTCTCAGGAATCAATATAATTATTAAAAAATGGCAAAGCACTAAGAAAGATTTAAAATTGAAACATGAAAAACACATTTGGAGAAGAACAACTAGTGCTTATATGAAAAATATTAATAACAGCAACAATATTTGTAAAATAAAAAATTATAAAGACCCACATTGGGTTGCCAAAAATGATAAAAATTTCTATTTTTTAAAGATTCAATATTAAAAATGCAGTTGTCTGTGCTTTGTTGTGCCAAATGGTTAAAAAAGTTATGTATTTCATGTTAAAGTATCATACCATTTTTCCAAAAGTCAGCCTAGAATGTAACATAATGGTGATAGCTTGAATTTATATTTGATGATTGAATCATCAGAATGTCAGAAGTAACTTTGTCTGCTGGATGCTTACCTTGATTTATCAGGCCTATTATTTTTGCATACAATGCCATTATAAATCCATTATTTAGCAATATTTAAAATCATTGAAACATAAGTCTTGATTATCATACAATGAGCATATAAAACTATTTTTTAATATTACACACACATACATACTAAGTGAATAACTCCAGCTAGAGGATGGAATATTAAATAAAGAATTAAGATGCTTTTAATGTAACAAAAAATGTTTTAATAGGAATTAATTAAATTAAAATATAAATTCTAGCACAAGTAATCATTCCCTGATTAGTGTATGTAACAAACCTGTTAATTTATGAAGTATTATTACCATATGTTATCATTTTAATGCTGTTATGAAATATTAATTTTATAAAATAAGAATACACTTTATTGTTAAATTTATAGTCATTGTTTGACATATCTTGACCAAAAAATACTTATATAATTTTAATGGCCTATGCCAGACAATAGTCAATATTGACTTTTTTTTTTTATTTTACTAAATAAAACATTGATTTTTTAGAAAAAAATAAAAACTTAGAAGAAATGTATGAAAGAAATTATTAGTAGTAAAAAATGTTCCCCTATTATTTTCATTCAGATTGTAAGTAAGAATTCCAGTAGTACCAAAACAATAAAATTATCAAAATGCACAAAAAAAAATTGATTAGCTTTAAAATTACATATAAAATAAAATAAAAAGGATTTAAATAACTATTTTACTTGAAAAATAAAAAATATACTATTTTAACCTGTCTGAAATTAATTGAAATCAATGCTTAAAACTTTGTTAAACAGCATGCAAATGGTCTCATTGAGCATTGCAACTATATATTTGCTTGTTGTTTCATGATCATTTTTTTTGACAGATAGTATTCTTGATTCTGTAAGCTGGTTGCATTTTTATACCTATTTTGGATAACATTTACTTTTCTGCATTAGAGGCTATCTATTTCACTTTCTTAATATTATACATGGAGATTTCACATACTGATTTTTCTGTTGCATAAGTTAATGTTACTGTCGTGTTTAGTTAGACTTACAGGTTCGTTCCAAACCAACAGTTACAAAAAGAACAACTACTCAACAAGTAAAATGTACAATTTATTATTTCTAAAAATATACACACTTGTTAGTTAAACAATAATATACATATATTGTTTATACATGTTAATGCTGAGGTAGTTGTACCGAATAATGGAACTCGCTTCCAGCTAATGATTACCCTGCCTTGTGAGCTCTGGTAAGACTTTTTAGTTATATATTTGGCTTGTCTTGAGTTGAATGCGGATGTAGCAGTTTGTAGGTCAACTTGCCTCACTGTGTGGATGTCACGATAATGAGTAGAGAGACTATGTTTGCTAATGGTAGAGGGTTTAATGGAGAGCACATTCAGTCATTCAGGATAATAGAAGTAATTGCTCTCTGCCTTGCCTCCAAAAGGCTGACCATTTAATGGCAGATCCCCTACCTTATTGGAAACATGCGGATTTGATGTATGAATCCTAGGATTTAATCTCTTTGGATAGCATCTTGGTGCTAGCCAATCAGGTAAGGAATCTGAAATAGGCACTTCTAAAGGTAAGGTCAGATATGACATTCCTCCCCCTGGCTAAAATTAGCTCTGGAGGACATAGTCATCGAGATGTGCTGGATGACGTATTGTCTGCTTGGTTGGTTTCTCCGGTTGATTGCTGTTTCTGTATTCATCTTCGCTTGATGAACTTATTTCTGGTTGTCTGCTGCTGTCTTGATTTTGCTGATCATCTTTTCTGCTTGAGGTACTCGTGCCAGGTTGACCACTGCTTTTGTTAGCTTCTGGTGTGTTATTGAGTCTTAGCTGGTTGAGGTGGCATTGATGATGATGACCATCTGTTTGCACTACAACAGTATAATGACCCTTTATTTGAGTCACCACTGCTGGTATCCATTTTGTGGACTCCTAGTACGTAAGGCATAATACTTGTGTTCCTATTTGGAGTTTTTGTTTTTATCTTTTTGTTCAAGTTTGGCATCAAGTTTCAGGATCATTAGTATCATTCTTAAGGGACTGTTAAATAACAATTCTGCAGGAGTCTTCCTTGTTACTGTGCTCGGAGTGGAGTGCTGTGCTGGCAGAGTCCTGGCAATTTTGGTATTCTAGCTTCCATCCATTTTCATGGTCAGCTTTTTGTTGAAGTCTTCTGAGTTATTAGACTTCATCTTTGATAATGTTGTGAGCAGGTTCACTTTGGTCACTTTGAACCCTAAGTGACTGAACCAGTCACAGTTAACAAGTTGTTATGATCATCAGATGTCACTACCAGTGGTAGGTGTCTCATATATAAAGGATACATATAATGAAGTTATGGAAGAATAAATATGAAAAAAGTGATTATACAGAAAGTGACTTATTGGTTTTTATGCTGGGTTTGGGAAAAGATAAAGGGGATTTAGATATAAAGGTTATAGAGTTGACAAAGATTATGTTGTGGAAATGGGATGGAGCAGAATATGGGAAAATTTAGAGTGGGGACTGGAAAATAAAGTGGCTAACAGGTTTATCTGGGCATAATTGTTGAGATATTCTTGACTTCATTTAAGGAGAAGCCACAATACATCACATCACATCTTGTTAGGCATAGTAATTTCTCCTGTTGTTTGACCCAACAGTTTGATTTTATTTTCTTGATAGTCTGATATTGACCTACTTGTTGACCCAACAGTTTGATTTTATTTCTTTGATAGTCTATATTGACCTACTGCAAGGGTGCAGTTTATATTTATTTTTTTTATTAATGATCGCCCAGGTCTTTCTTGAAACTAGAGACACTGTTAATCCTGTGTCAAGTTCCATCTTGACTGGTGTTTCATTAATTATGACAGTGTGTATAAACCCAGACTTGTCATGTCTGATATGTTTTATACAGGCAACTTGCTTATGTTTCTTATAAATGCCTTTACTGTCTTTAGGAATGGGTGTTTCTATTTTTGACTTGGCTGTTTGCTTTTTCAATTTCAGACATACTGCCTTTATATGTCCAATTCGCTTGCAAAACGTGCATTGCCTTGCAGTACAGGCATTCTGTATGCATGTCCTCATTGCATCTGTAACATAGCCGTGGGCTATTTGATGCTGAGTTCTCTGAGCTGACTGTGTATTTGGGTGACCCGGTGTTATGCTCAATTTTTTGCACTTATACTTAGTAAGTCTTTTTAATGGGGTAACTTGACTAGCTATTGTCTCTGCTAGTCCTTCCTGAGCTACCGCTGTCTCAAATTCTAGGTACAGAATCATTAACATTTTCAGCCTCAAATTGTGATCGTTTATGCCACAAATAAAATGATCACAAAGTGCTTCATTCATGAAGTCTTTGAAATTGCACTTCAACATTAATATATAGATTCATGTTGCAAATTCTTTAGCTGTTTCACCCTGTTCTTGTATGCTGAGATTAAAATGGTATCTCTGCATTGTTGTCAAGGGTTTAGGGGAAAAATACTCTGTGAGAATTGTCAACACTGTCAAAATCCAGCTTAGCTGGGGTTAACTTTAACCCAGTCTTTTTTATCTGGTTAGCCTGCAGGTAAAAAATCAAAAGCTCTTTATAATTTGGCCAGCTCTCAGGTTGAGCCAGATCAAAAGATTCCATAGAGCTGATTGCTTTAGCCATCTTTATTTATGCGAGTCACCGCTTGTAATTATTTTGTACTACTGTTGTAGTTATTTAAATCTATTTTTGTATTTATTTTTTGAGTAACCACTCGTAATTAATTTTGTACTACTGTTTGTAGTTGTTTAAAATCGATTTTTATTTTCCAAGTAACTACTCGTAATTATTTGGTTTTACTGTTACGTTATTGTAACTAACTCATTGAAGCTTTTAGATCATTAGAGTGAACCTGGTCGCTGTCTTGTGAGTAAAGCTCTCGTGATTTGTTGTAGCTTCAAATTAACATGCCTTTTTGTGGGTTTTTTTTTTTTTTTTAAATCACAGTACTTAATTTACGGCGAACGTAATTTTTTTCAAAAAGAATAATAATAAACAAATACACACTCACGTATTTATTTCATACGTTTAGATATAATTTTTCCAGCTGTGAGGAAAAATTTTCTATGCAATTGTGCCAGATCTGTTGAAACTGGCCTATTTTATGCTATAATTTTTCCAGCCATGAAGATAAAAATATTTTAAATGTCTGACTGCGCCAGATCTGTTGTAACTGGCATAGTTTATTCTATAATTTTTCCAGTTATGAGGGGAAATTTTTTTGAAATATCTGACTGCGCCAGATCTGTTGTGTTTGGTTAAGCTTACAGGTTCATTCCAAACCAACAGTTACAAAAAGAACAACTACTCAACAAGTAAAATGTACAGTTTATTAATACTAAAAATATACACACTTGTTAATTAAACAATAATATACATATATTGTTTATACATGTTAATGCTGAGGTAGTTGTACTGAGTAAAGGAATTAGCTTCCAGCTAATGATTACCCTGCCTCATGAGCTTTGGTAAGACTTTTCCAGCTATGTATTTAGCTTGCCTTGAGTCGAGTGTGGACGTAGCAATTTCCAGTCCTTAGGTGGACTTGCCTTACTGCGTGGACATCGCAATAATGAAAGAGAGACTCCATTTGCTGATGGCAAAGGGTTTAATGGAAAGTACATTTAGTCATTCAGGTTGACAGAAGTAATTGCTCTCTGCCTTGCCTCCAAAAGGCTGACCATTTAATGGCAGATCCTCTGCCTTACTGGAAATGTGCAAACCCCAGTGAAGGATTTAATCCCTTTGGATAGCAACAGGGTGCTAGCCAATCAGGCAAGGAATTTGAAATAGTCCACTTCTAGAGGCAAGGTCAGATATCACAGATACAATGGATAAAAACAACAGAATTTAGAGGTATGAAGACATTGTTATGGTCAATAATGATACATGGGAATTTCAAGCCAGTTATTTTTTTACAGCTTTTAAGCATTTTATTATTGAAGAAATATATTATTTCATTTGCTGGCTCCAGCCGTTTGCAAAACTGGAGGTTTGGACAACTTAAAGCATACATATAATCAGTTTTGAATTCAGTGTGCAATTGCTCAGTGTTTTATAATGAACTGAATTTTTTTCTAGTTTGAGCCTGTCATTTATATGACTTCACTCAAACAATGTCGGATTTTAAATATTTTTGTTTAAAAACATCTTCATTATTTTTCAGTTAACATTTCCTAACTTAATTTTTTTAATAACCCTCTTTGACTGCTTTAGGTTTATTACTTAATGAATTGATTTTCAATTAATTATATTTTATATTAAGTAATTATAATGTAACTTTTTTTAACATTATTTAACTTTCAATTTTTTAAATATAATATATATTTTTTTATCTTGATAGTTATATATTTCCTTTTTTTACTAATTTAACAATACAGTTTATTACAATTTTCAGTAATTTCATATAAAGTCCTCTATGCTAAGAAAAAGTTCAATATTGTAGCATATTTCTATTTTTACAACAATTTTAAAGTTTTTTTGCATTTAAAATATTTGTAAAGCACTTGTTTTATTTTATTACTGAAGGGCAAAGGAGTTTATACCTTAAAAATATTGTATGGTGTTAATAGGTTATAGGTAATTTTTGATGTTGCTAAGTATGCAATTTAGTTAAAGCACATTGAAAAAGGCAAAAATTAATATTTGCCGAAAAGAGCTTATTTGTGTATGATTATTATTATATAATATAAATAAAATGTCTGTTAATTAAAACAAAATTGTAATCCTAATAAAAATAATAAATTTAACAGTAATAAAGTATTATAAACAGTCTTTAAATCTGCAGAAGTACTTTCAGTTAATTTCTTAAACCTGTCTCAACTGTCACTAAATTCAAAAAAAAGAAAGGAAAAATTAAGGAGGCAATTTTTATAAATAGGAATAAAATGCATTTAATAAATAGACAAGCTGCTGACATTAAAATATGGGATTCTTGGGATTTGAATTGATAATGTTTGCTTCCGCTTTAATTTTTTTTTTGTTTTTTTAATTTAATGGCAGTTGAGGCAGATTTAAGAAATTAACCAAAAGTACTTCTGCAGATATAAAACTGTTTATAATAGTTTATTACTGTTAAATTTATTTATTTATTTTTAGGATTATTATATAAATTACTGCTGATATATATGGATATTTTATATTATATCATTGATTTATTTATTACAATATTTTATAGATGAGTTTAAATATTATTATTTTATTATATGGTAGGTTTTTTTTTTTTGTTTAAACTCTGACAATAAGGTGAAAGATCTATAAAATAATTTTTTATACTCTATGTTTTTCTAAGATTTCTCATTTTTAGTTACCAGATTTTTTTTTATTTCAGCCACATTTCTCTTATAGTTATGTGAGAGCTAACCATATAAAACAATCCATTTATTTTAATAACTCTTTTATACATCATTATATAATATTTTCTCCTCTTTTTTTTTTTTTTAGTTGAAATACTTAATTGCTATATGAAAATTTACCTTTTTTTAAACTTTAAAATGAATATGTGGGATATGGCATTATAATGACCATCATAACATGTATTAAATCATTATACATTATTCATTGCCTTTCAAAGATGAATTCAAAGCATTTATTTTTTTTCAAAGCTTTTCCTATATAAATGTTAACAGAGAGACAATTAATGGTTTGTTTGTTTTTTAAGATATTGAAGAATCGTAACCTTGATTCACTTTCAAGGTTATTAATAATGCATTATTGAATGAAAAGTAAAAAAAATAAGTCCAGCAAAAAGTTATGTGTTTCTCATACACAAAGTTAAAAAGGGCTTTTTAAAAGGTATAGAGCTAAAAGAGTTTGAAATAAAATTATCAAATGAAAGTCTAATGTTATTATTACACACATAATATAAGTAATAACTTTTTATTATATTAATACTATTGCTGCTTTTTGCTATGACTTTGTTTTAAAATTTTTGTAAAATTATTAGTTAAATAAGTATAATTTTTATTTAAGGCTATTGAAGACGGCAATTTGGAAGAAATGGAAGAGAGGAAAAAAGTAAGAAAACAAAGGCGACGAAGAAAAAATATCGATATTTCTGATGAACCTAAATCTAAAAAAAGGCGTGGCCGACCTCCAGTGGATGTAAACATTAGCCCAAATCCTCTCAAACTGTACAAACAAATGAAGAAACTGTTAGATCTTGTGATCCATTACAAGGATAGGTAAATAATCTACTTTTGGTATAGTTACTTAATTAAATTTATTAATAAAATAAATTGTTTTAATTCTTTTAAATCAAATATGATTTCATACTGATGTTGAAATTATTTAATTTGAGGTTTTGTGGGCTTTTTTTCATTATTGAAAATATTTTAAAATTTTATATTGATTAAAAATGCTAATGTAATAAAGTAAAATGACTAGAAGTTGCATTCTCTTCTACATACATGTTTACATTGTATACAATTATCATCTACTACAATTGTTTGTAATTATTTAAAATTATATATATTTGATAATTTTTTTAAGGAAATTTTCAAATTGTGATTATCTGTTTAACATAATGAAAATAAAATTCTAATAGTTTAGATTTGATTCTAAAATTTAAAAAAGTGATTTATTTAGATATATCAGTAATTAGAATAACTTATTGAGGCCGTATTGTTATGTACTGTAAAGATAACAATTTTAATTCCATAGTTAGTTATGATAATAATAAGATACATATAATTTATGTATTAGCTGTAACTAAATATAGCCAGATGTGTTTTTAAATTCAGATAGTTTTATAATTTGCATACATCTCTAACTAGATAGAGAAAAGTTTTTGAATTGATTTCGTGCATCATTTCTCATCTCTCTCTTTTTTTTGCCATGTATTCTATCTAGGATGCTACCAATTTATATTAGCATATTAATTAATTCATTTTACATATTACATTATCATTTAGATAGATTAGTATGATTTAATTTGATAAAGATTATATAATTCATGTGCATTTAATTATGTTTACTCTAATGCATTAATATTCATCAACTTTTATATACCAAACCAGATTATATTCTCTAAGTCTTTCTGATTTATTCTTTATTTTTCAAATACAATATCTATTTCTTTTTTAAAATCATCATTCAAATTTTTCTCCTATCCCCTTTTACTTCGATTTTCTACTGTTGTTTTTTTTTTTTTTCAAAATATTCTTTCATAATTTCTTTGTCTCTAAATACATAACCAAACTACTTCCTTCTTTTTCCATTATTTTTTCAAAAAATTTTTTTATTTATTCTGCATTTCTAATATTATCTTTCCATATTATATTTTTCATTTTTTTTTCAAATCTATATTCTTAAAGCTTTTGTTTTTCTTCTCACTTTTTTTAATTGTTATGTTGCTGCTTCATAAAGCAATATTTTCAGCAAAACATTTTATCAAGCCTTATATTAATTTCAGTAATTGACAAAATACTCTTTTACTCCTATTAAAAACCTGTTTTGCCATTGCAATTTAATTTTTTTATTGCTATTTTCTTCATCAATTATTTAATTTTCCAAATATTTATAAAAATTAATTTGCTCTATAACTTCTTGTCCAATGATTAGTCTTAATGGTTTTTTTTTCTTTTTACCTGATTTCATTACTTCAATTATTTTGATGCCAAACTTTTTATTTACAAGCTTTATCTATCCTACACATTATATTAATCTCAGCCTCATTATCTGAAAGTATTGTCATTTCATTAGTATATATGATACATGTTTAAATTTTAAATTTTTTCCTTTAATGCTAATTCTATATAAAATAACATTTTATATTACAATTTATCTAAATAAGTTTTAGATAAATCAGGAGATAGACATTATGACTGCTTTACACTTCATCCTATGATTTATCATTACTATAAGAAAACTATTTAATTCTACATCATCAAAAATGTAAAGATATTTAATCCATTATGCTGCTTTTACATATATTTAAATAAATCATATAAAATATCTTTATATAATAGTAATAATATATAGTAATATTAATTTTTGCCCTTTTCAAGTATTTCAACTAATTTACAATTATGATCTACATTGCATACATCTTTTTTATAAAATTATCTATAACCTATTAAAGCCATACAATATTTTTAAGGCATAAAAAAAATTTGCATAATCTTCCAGTCCTATTTATCATTAGCCAGTTATTAGTCAAATTAATTGATGTTTTATATGCGTTCATACAATTATTTTTGTTATAATTAATGTAATTAGTTTCATATATTTTCTTTCTATTTTGTTCTTGTTGTGTTTAGTCTAGAGTACAGACCCAATCTACAGAAAATAACACTAGCACCAGTATTATAATTAATATATTTATTATATTTACAAATATATACAATACAGAATGAAATAGTTCTAATGTGAAGTCTTGGATCCAAGTCTTCACAGTCTACCACTTCCAGCTACACCTGATATCTTGCCTCACGGGTAGGAAGAACAACCCTTCTGGCTGTACCCGACAGCTTGCCTCAAGTTGGCAGTAGTCTTAGCAGCATCCGGTCCTTATGTGGACTTGCAGCTATACCTGATATCTTGCCTCATGGGTACTCTTTCGGCTGTACCAGACAGTTTGCCTCGAGTCAGCAGTAGTCTTAGCAGTGTCTGGTCCCTATGTGGAATTACCTAGCTGCATGGACAAATACTATATTGCTATTGTAAGAATACTTACTACTGCTGTTTAGGTTAGCAGGGCTTCTCCTGGAGAACGTGTACCATCTTTGGAGGTTAGACAGATGTTCTCTGGTCTTTCCTCCAAAAGATTGACCATTTATAGCCAGATCCCTGACCTTACTGGAGCATTCAGATTCAGTGATCATACTTGCTTATTGGCCGGTACTAATCATTGGCTATGTGGTTATCTGTATATCAGCCTATTGGCCAGCAGCAAACAATGCTCAATCCGATCAGATAAAGAAGGAATCTGGAATAGTCCACTTCTGAAGGAAATGAGAACTATAACAATTATTTACTGTAATTTAAAGATCTTACATTTTTGACACAATCTATTTTATATTCATATTTTAAATAGTGAATGGAAGAAAAGAAAAAAATTAATTGTTTACTAAACAAACAATTATATGAAAATAAAACTGCTAAGAAAGAATATAAATATAGAAGAATTTCTAATGAAATTAAAAATATATGTAATAGTGAAAAAAAATCACAATATATAAAGAGGATAAAGGTAGTCCATTTGTTTGTTTGTTTTTTGTATTCTAAGAATTATATAGAAAGAATGTGAAATTAAAAAAGGATATGATAAATTATCAAAAGATCATACTAATATTATAAAAAAATAAATACATAAAATGGAAAAACATAAAATTATAAATATAAATCAATATAAATTTTTGTATTTTTCTTTTTATGAAAATTCATATATATTTACTAAGGTAAAAACTTATAAAAATAATAATCCATTGAGATTATTATTTAATTTTAGTGATTTCATTCTACAGAAATTTTGTAAATATTTAAATTAATGGATAGAAAATATTATTGGTTATGGGGAATTTTGCATTAAAACTACAGATTCTATCATAAATAAATTAAATAAGATACAACTGAATAGAAACTAAGGTACTTTTACAATGATATTGAGAAAATGTATCCTAATATTCCAAGAATTAATATAGAAATATTAATACAGAAATTATTTACATACATTGATGATAAAAATATAATACATATTATAGAAGGTTTAACATTAGTAAATAATAGCTTATATTTCAAATACAATAATGAATATTAGAGTATAGATAAAGGATGGGTTAATGTTATCAATATTTATTAATGAATTGGAAATGAAAGTAGTTTTAAAAAAGAATAATAAATCAAGAAATAACACATTATTTTAGATATGTTGGTGATACTTTAATAATTGGTAACAAAAGAGCTATAAATAATATTTATAAAAAATTTAATGATAATATATAAAAATGGAATTTGATGTTACAATAAAATATTTAGATATAGGTAATGATAACAAAATTATATTAAAACATTTCATTCAACAAGATAATTTCTATAGCTTCACAACAGGTATGGATACAAAAGATGACAATTATTAAAAATTTTAAACATAAAAATGATAGATATAACACAGATAGAAATAAAACTACTTTACAAAAGGAACAATTTATTGAATTATACATTAATTATGGATATAACCCTACGTGTATTGAAAATATATTTTTAATTATAAACTACCTAATTGATATATTAATAAAATTGTATTATATAATAATAATAATTGATCTAAGAATAATAAAAAATGGATAAAACTGTTATACTTCCCTAAAATTTATCATACATTACTAAAAAATAAAAATTATATTGATAAAAGCATTAACATAGGATAGTCAAATAGTAAAAATCTTGACAAATTAATAGGTAATTATAAAATAAGAGATGATATGAAATATAAAAATGGAATTGTATATAAAATTACTTGTGGAAATTTCTGTATGGTTACTATGGACTTACAGGAAAACAATCAGATGAAAGAGCAAAAAATTATAATAATGCTATTAATAGAAGAGATGATTCTGCCTTATATATTTATTATTTAAAATAGAGTCATAAAATAGATTGTGTCAAAAATATAAGATCTTCAAATTATATTAAAGAATCTAATTGAAGGAAGATATACAAAACTAATTACATTAATTATAACAAAAATAATTGTATGAACATATATAAAACATCAGTTAATTTAATTAATAATTGGCTAATAATAAATGAATAGAAGGTTATGTAATATACATTATAGTTTTTTTTTATGCCTTAAAAATATTGTATGGTTTTAATAGGTTATAGTTAATTTTATAAAAAAGATACATGTCGCTATGTATGCAATGTAAATTGTAATTGTAAATTAGTTGAAGCACAATGAAAAGGGCAAAAATTAATATTTACTGAAAAGAGCTTTTTTGTGTATAATTATTATTATATCATTGATTTATTTAATTCTACATATATTTTCTAATATAAATTCTATTAATTTAAACAACTCTCTAAATAATCAACAACTACTAAATATCTTATACTGAAAATGTATATAATTATGTTCATGAGTTAGTTATCTTTATCTTCAAATGCACATTTTCTTGGAATGTTTTCCAAGTCAGACTTTCTAAGTCATTTACGGATTTATTAAAATAATACTAGAAACTGACTGGTAAAGACTTCTTATAATATATGGGTATTCATCTTTTAGCTAAAGGCACGGCTCTATGTCGCGCTTTTCGCGCCAAAACACATTAAAATGCTGTTTCCGTGGCCGACATGTTCAAACCTGCGTTTTCAATAGTACAACTTTTTTGTTGTGCTACAGAATACAGGCCACTATGTCGCGTCGCAGTACAGCATGTATGTTGCATGGAAGCAAATACATTTTCCGAATTCGCACAATTTATAAAGTAATTATGGCTTGATGAGTGAGTTTGTATTTGAATTGTATTGAAATGTTTTTTGCATTGGATTTTTTTTTATTTTAAACTATTGAAATGTTCAGATTTTTTAAAACAATAATTATAAGACTTTTTGCAACATACTATATTGAACTTTTATTTGGGAAAATGTTAAATATCTTTTTTTTTTATTGAGTTGCAATTAGGTAACGTGTCAAGTAACGTACTGTTATTAACATTCCACGAGACAAAATTCTACCGCTGTATATTTTTGAAGTAAAAGAGAACGGTACGAAAAAAATATCCAGTAAGAAAAGTTCAAATATACAGGTTTTTTTGTAAATTTAATAAAAAGCAAATATTATAAACATGTTTAATAAGTAAAGAAGACATTTGTATGTGTTTGTTGTTGTTTAAAAAAGTTTGAGTTTCTTTCTTCTGTCCGAGTACGGATATGATTTTGAATTTTTTTATTTTAGCATTACAAACAAACAGAACACTAACTCTAAAACTAACCCTAAACCTAATCCTAAACTAACCCTAAATCTAACCATAACAACTTTTACTTTTATTACGATTATTATTTTTTAGTTAAACAACAACAAAAAAAGTCGTAACACAAATAAAAAAATATCCGATAGAAAATTGATAAAAAAAAAAGCCGTAACACAAATAAAAAAATATCCAATAGAAAATTGATAAAAAAGAAGCCGTAACACAATTTAAAAAGTATACGATATAAAAGACACGAATCAAATTGTAATTTGTTGATTTTATTTTACATTTATTATTATCATTTAAATTGTATAAGTTAATAAAAAATAATATTTAAAAAAGATGATTTTGTTTTGTTTTTATTTTCACATTACAAAAAAACACAGAAAAATTATTAAAATCAATGGCCCGTGAAAGTTCATATTTTATAGTTTTAGCGTGAAAACGGCGACTTTATCTATAATACAAGCACCAATATATGCATGTTAAGATTATTATTTTATACATGTTCTTATATATTCTTAGTACTGCATATCTAATAACTATTGACTTACAGGATTATTAAAATTTACATCAGCATTGTGATTTGAAACTGGATCCAGTTGGATCGAAGCTTTGATAAAATCATTGCTAATGAAAAGTTTCATTCTTATGTAATATCAATGTTTGATATACTATAATATATATATAAGATCTTGAAAACCAAATACATTTGGATTTATTTTTCATCTGATTAATGGGTTGCATTGATATGAGAAGGCATTATTTGCAAGTTTATTAACTCAAAAATGTCTGTATTGTAATAGATTCTTGCATCATGCACATCTGAAGATCTTCTGATGTATATGCAAATTTCTCAATAAATATCTTTTCTTTCAATCTGTAACTATTTTTTTATTTCAATGTGTTTAACAAAATAACTCATTCTCAGCAAAGATTCTAATTCAATTGCATCTCGTTTTATTGTCTTTCCTAAATCCAAATTATTTTTCAGATAGAAATGTGTTTAATAGTATATTCTAGAATTGCAACAATATTTATGCACATGGGAAATTAATAGTTCTAGAATCATCACCTTATTTTTTTATCTATTAGAATTATAACAGTTGAATCCTTTATAAATATTTGCTAACTTTTTCAAAGTTTTCTCTTTCATAGACTTCACTAATTCAATTGGAATATCATCAATATTTTATGCTTTATTAACTTTTATTTTGCTTAGTGCTTTTATAACTTCATTATTATCGCATAAGCTATTTTATTCCTTTCTGTGTGATTTGTTTTTCAATTGAAAGAAATAAAACTTTATTATTATTATAATATAATTTTTTTCATCTCTTCCATCTATCTACTCCATAAATATTTTACAACTTTTATCTTTAATCATCTTTCATTTTCGTGGCTCTACTGTTTTTATTTAAATTATTTTATTCATTATAAATTAAGCCAAACTTACCTATTTATTTATAGTTCTTCTATTTTTATGTATTTCTGTTATAACTAATTTTCCATTGCATAATTTAATATAAACTCTATATAAATTTCTACCTTCTACAGAATTTAACATTTTATTTCTCCCTACCATTTTATTTGTATCATTACTAATTGAATTTTTTTTTTTACTTTTATAATCCACTGATTTTACTGCAGCATATTTTAATCATTTTTTAAATTATTCCATCATTTATTAGAATTTATTTTATCAATTAGACTTGATATTTGTGCTTCTTTTCTTCTTAGTTGACAATTTCATTCCTATCTCTCTCTTTTTTTAATTAATTTTAATTCTTTCACTACTAAACAATGTTCTAAATGTAGGTGCTTATGCTATTTTAATAGTGATTTAATTTTGAATCACATTATAATCTAATTTAAAAAATTTCTTATCACTTGAAGCTTTCCATATGGAAATTCTTTTTTATGATTTTTCAATCATGTGTTTATTATTTCCATATTGTTTTTTTTTTAAAAAAAAACTTATCATTTGTCTCATTTATTATTTCAGCCCAAAATTTTTCAGTAGTTTTAATTTCTTTTCAAGCCCCCCCATTATTATTTTACAATAATGCAAATAGTTTTATATTTAATTTCAAATATTTTCACTTTTTCATACACCTTTTTTACAATCAGTAATTGACATACGTAAATAATAATAAAATCTTTTGAAAACAATTTTAGTCTTACCACCATCTTTCTTATCATTTACTGATATGCTTTTATAGAATATTTATTCCTGAAATTAAAACAATACTTTCACTATTATGTTTACTTATATCTCTAGCATGCCAAATTTTTACATCTTTTTTTTTTTTGCTACACTCGATCGCTCATATCATACAAATGCAATATTCAATTATTCCTTTTTCATCTCAGACAATAAATTCACTATTTTCTAATTCTAATGACTTCATACATTTGTTTTTGAACTAGACTAATATGAACAGTTCTAAGAACTCATATCCTTGCTGGAATAATTTTCTATTAGCTTTCTTTGGTTATCTTAATTATACTTCTTTTTGATTTGTCCAGCAAACATACAATGTATTTTTCTAAATATATTTTTTTATTTAAATCCATTTATTGCTTATATATTTAATATTTGCTAATCTAGAATTATTACTTAACTAAATAAAAAAGATATATTGTACACCTGGGTCTCGTTTTATGCGGATATGCGATTTTGAAGTTATACAATTCATGTTTTTTCTTAATATCTTTTTATGCAAGTTTTCTTTTATGTGATAAAGAAGTTCATAGTGCACTATATTTATTAGATATCAAGAAATTTAAATTATTAATAACTTATTTTGATTTGAAATACTTTTTTTTTTCAAAAATATAATGTTATATTAGCAGCTAATGTGAATATGGCCTGAAGCTGTATTTAGAATCTTAGCTATTATGTAAATAACCTACATATATTAATGAGTAAATAATAATAATAGATTTATACTTACATATAAAAATATCACAATAAATATTCAAAAATTTTAAACTTTTAAAGCGTATTTTGTTAGATATAACAGAAATAAATATTGTTTTAGATTTTTAAAATAAATCACAAAGATTTTATTGATTTTGTAAACTGAAAATAATCTTTCTAATGATAATGTATAATCTTTTTGTTTTGATTGTGATCTAATTTTTTTAATATAGAAACAATGTGAACATTTAAAATGTATTTCAGTAGTAAACAAAAAAAGATAAACTTATTATTTTCTGATTAATAAAAATCAGTTAGTCATAGATTTTACATTGATGTGTGAGACAAAGAAAAACATCAGAAAATGTTGAAATCTGAAAAATTTTCCTGCAATTACCAACCTCTTAAATTCCAATGAGAGCTAAATAGTTATATGTCTGGATATCGCGAGATTTATAAACAATTAGTAAAATCATCATCTCAAAGTTTGATCACTGATTACATTGTCAACAGAAAACCATTAACACAGCCCAAGACTGAAAGTAGCATTAGTTGTATTTCCTTTTGTGACAAATCTGATTTCTTACAAGTTCACAAGTGAACGCATATTGTCAAATAGTGGTAATGATTAAAATATGTATGAAAAAATGTAAATTTAAATACTGTAGTTAATAAAAAAAGTTTGTCTTGTACTAATTTTTTTCAAATATTTGAAATTTTTTATTAGTCATATTTTATTTCCTTATTTTTTTACTGTGAATTTTAAAGTAATTTTTTCTTGTTGCATTGCTTTTATGCAATTTCTGAAAATTACAGAACCTATCCCCCATTTTTCAAGATAAGTTAAGTCTTTTTATGTGATTTTTTTAATGCCGGTTTTCTGCGGAACCTATTTACTGCATAAAACGAGACCCAGGTGTATTTAATATGCATAAAAAATTTAATAAAAGTTTTATAAAAATTACGTATGTATGGTGACTCAAGCACTGATTAATTTCTTAAATCTGCAAATAGGGTTGCAAGATTACATAATTGATAAATCATATAAAGTAATTATTTTTATATTTGGATGATAATTGGTTTAGAAATCTAAGCATGATACAACTAGTGCTAGTTACTTTTATGATGATTGTAACTATCTTTTATTTTATGGAAACAATAATTGTTTCAAACAATCATCACAATTCAAAAAAAATTAATTGATTTAATCATATAAACTACTAATTAAGTACATACACCTCTATATATAACTATTATATTTTTCAGTAGCTAATTCCAATGAGTAGAAGCTTGACATTATAAGTGCCATTAATAAAATAGAACTATTTTATCAATAGAACAAATATAATTTTATAATAAAAAAATATTTAATTAATAATAATAAGGTAATAGTATGTATACTGAACCCGACCACTTGATGGCATTGTTTTTCACACAACGCACATCAGTATACCATTTTAGCAGCCTAACTTATGGCTAACATTACAACAGTATTATTTAGAACCATAACAGGCCACCTAGATGGTGATGTATCCTACAATTATGTAACGAAATACTACACCCATTGACTTGCAACAGTATTCCTCACTTTCACTACGGTTTCATTCGATGGTGGCTGCATTTGAAGGATGTGAAGCTATCAAAAAATTCATTGTGGAAAAATTTTGAGAAAGCATAGTGGATTTAGTATTACATATTAAGAATTGTCAGGCCATCACGCACACTTCCCTGTGATTTTGAACTCACACAACCTGAAACGGTTAGAGTATTTAGCAGAGTTCTGCCAAGTTAATGTGCAAATGCACTTTTACGCATGAATCCATGCGAGAATAGTAAAATGTTAGCAGCAAGCATTTAAAATTGGTTGAAGGGGAGTGAATTGCTGGCCACAGAAGTTGACATTGTTGTGTTTTTCCAGAAAAAGAACAAATATCCTGCCAGATGTGAAGCTATGCATTTGCGGGAGAAGCATGATTTTAGTCAACTACAGGATCTGGGGAATTAGCGTTGCCACTCCTGCAAGCATACCTAGGGTCTGCGTAAGGGAAGTTGGTTGGATAGCTTCAAAATCCCGTTACTTACAGCTTTGAGGTTCATCTATTGAAGTCAAACAAACCATAAGCCCCGTGCCCCTAAAAAATGTTTTTTTAAATAAGCTATTTAATTAAGACTTTTTGAAAAATGCAAAAAATAAAGGAAGAACTGTTCACTATCATATAAAGATTTCGGTAGCATAAATATTTTTTTAAAAAAACCTCATAATAAGAAAATAAAAGACGATAATTAAAAATCAAACCAACCCCCCTCCACCCTCTAAAAACCAACTGTTGGTTTATTAAAAATGAATTGATTAATAAGGCTTTTCAAAAAAAAAAGTTCAAAATCAATAAAAAGTTTATAAGGAAATAAGTTGATAATTTAAAAGCAAACCAAACCCCCCCTCCAATAATTCATATTTTTCGTTAATCTATCTCTTTATATGTATTCTATATTCAAACACATTTAAAATTAATATGCAAAGTTTCCAGTACATCAGCAAAAGATACTAAAAGATGAGAATTAAAATTCAAACCAACCCCCTCCACCCTCTAAAAACCAACTGTTGGTTTATTAATTAAAACTGAAAAAAGAAGCTCAAAATCCAAAAAAAGGTGATAATTTAAAAGCAAACCAACCCCCTCTACCATCTAAAAACAAAGTGTTTGTTTATTAAAAAGGCAAAAAACTATAAGAGTTTTATGTATAGAAAGGGGTAAAAAAAATTTTTTACCGTAGTATTATGTAAAGAAATCGATAATTCAAAATCAAAAAAAAAAAAGTCACTTTAAAAGCAAACCACCACCCCTACACCATATAAAATCAAAGTGTTTGTTTATTAAAAAAGGGAAAAAAACATACAAGTTTTATGTATAGAAAGTGAAAAAAAAAATTTTTTTAACATAGTATTCTGTAAAGAAACAGACAGCCTGTAAATCGGTATATTGATTTCCATTGGGTGAAAAGAAGCGCCATCAAATGGTGGGTTCAGTATACTTACTATTACCAATAATAATATGCAATAACAATACATATAAGAATTATAATTTTGTAAACAGACAATATTATAATATAAAACTAGCCTAAGTGATAATAACTATAAACCACTTTTACAAATACATACTACAATACAATTAGTCTGTAATGGAAAAAATATTTTTATTTGAATATATTTTGTCCAAGAAATAAAGGATATTATTTCATAAATTAAGTAGAAGAAAATATAAATAACTTTGATTTTGTCAGAAGTGATATCTTAAAAAACAATATAATTATAAAATAAAAGATATTCTAGTAATATATTGAAACAGTGAGATTCGAATTTGAATTTTAAGTTTCACCTTTTTATATCATCTCTCTCCCACCACTTTTATCCTACCTAAATTTAAACTTTTTGGTATCGAATTGTGTGTGTAGTGATATTAAAAATATATAAATATCTGTAAAATTCACCGTAAATGCACACATACTTCGATAACAAATTTAAAACAATAAATGAAATTATTTGATATAATTTTAAATTTCTCTTTTAGTTATATAATGTTTATATAACTTCAACTACTTATTTTAAATTATAAACTTTTGTTAATTTATTGCTGTTTTAAAAATCGTGTTTCAATAATAATTTTGAAATTAGATTTTAATTAAAAGAAAAGTAAAAATAAATTATAAATCCCCTTTGTACTTGAAATTTTGCAAGTCAAGGTTGGTGAGAGATAATAGATTAATTAGAAAAATTCCCTAAAAGTTTTAATTACTAGGTAAAATAAACCTAAACAATAGGAATGTAGCTTTCTGAATTAATTAAAATTCTAAAAATGCATTGATTCTCCTCGGGGTAAATGAATGTAGCTAAAAATAAAATAGAATGAAATTGAAAGATAAGATAAAGAAAAAGAGGACAGTTTTGATTTTAAAACTTTTTTATTAGACTCTGTGCTGTGCTCTTGCTTGGTTGAGAGAATCTAAAATTAATTTGTCCATTACAAGATGACTGGATAGAAAGCGCACAGACTATTCTCCCCCAAAGATGATCAATCAGATGCCTGAACCTCCACATGTGCCCTTCACAAATTAAATCATGAGGATCTGCTGTCCAAATAATCGGAAAGCTGCTGCTGCTATTGAAATGAATCCATAACCTAAGTGCAGGAAAGAACTGCTACTGCTTAAACTAATGAACAATTTGCAATTGACCATGGAACATGAAAAGCTCCTTATAAAACAGGTACCTGTACCCAAAGCCTTTAGAGTACTCTAAATTCTATTCAAGCTATAGCTTACTCTATATAAATTGTACACTGATAAATTTAATTGTTAATTTATTCTATAAATTCTTTTAATAATCTAGCTTATCTAACTCTGTCTATTTCTTGGGTGCGTATATCTACTTTTAGATTTTTTTATTATTTAATAATAGCATGCCGATAAGATTTCCAACCGGGCTTCGCCAAATTTTAAATATAAATTCTAATTAAAACGGTTGCCATCTTGTGCGACAACCAAATCTTAAATTTCTTTTCTATACTTCTGTTGGCTGGTCAGATCGGAAATCACCATAATTCTTTAATAGATAAATACATGATTTCATGAAATAGTGGATGTGTGTCCTGTAAATCCTATGATTAATATTTATTTATATTAGATTATTTTGTTTCAGTTATTTTTATATTAATCGACATGCATTCATTGCTTCACTTATTGTAAATGCAGGAGTCTATTTCGTAGCAGGTGGTGGACATAGTACTTCTTAGAATAACCACCCCAACTTACAATTACCTTTATAAACTTGCTTTTAATTTTAAATAATAAAGTTATTATTCGATAAATGTATTAAGTGCATTTCTTTGAGAGCAAAATACGTTATTTATTAAATGTTGGTAATGTAAGACCGAGTCATACATTTTATATTAAATCTTAACAGTATATTATGTTAGTTATACATGTGTTACAGTTTAGAGATGCAATAATCCATCTTCGAGCCTTGGATATCCCGGATCATACAATATTTACTGAATCCTAGTCGTCCTACACAAGTGGACATAATGAATGTTCTCATAGGGCTTGACGCCCATCACACAGTCAGGGAGTAATTGCAGCACAGACCCTTTACACCTGATAATGCTTATGTGACCTCTTTACCTTTGGGAATATGGCAATTACCAGCCCGTTATTTTAAATTCATCCATTGGCTTTGCAGTTTTAATGTACTGCCACAGTCACATCGCAATTCTAAACGTCCCATGTGTTTCTTTATTATTAATTTTATTATTTCCAGTATGACTCTGTCTCTACGTTATATGACATAAATTCGCTCTCAAATCAATATCTGCCCATAATTAATTCCTTAGAAATATCTTATTTAATTAAATAAAATAGATGTCCGCAGCTGCTTTATCATTTCTAATTTAGACTCGTGCATTGCAAAGATATTAAATCCCCAAAGGCATGATCTTGAAATACTTGCTCAAGAATTCAGGTAGCTAGAATACATCAGTCAAATAATTGTACTTCATTGTAAATATAAAAAGTATCAGAAGAATAATACCGCTACTAGAATTTTAATATAATTAAGTTTTATTTAAATAATTTTTAGTATGAAATGTTATAATTAAATAATTTCAAACCATACGTTTGTCATCATACATTTATTTATTCAACTCACCTTCAGTATAATATCTCCTCGATTATTTAAAATATAAATGTCTAAATTTAATATTATTATCTGTCTAACTCGAAAATAAAGTCTATGAGTCTCTCGCATATCCCTGATCCCCATGCCTAAAGAAATGTTTACTAATGTAGCATCAGATGCATTATTTCATAGTGTGTATTGTGGAACCGATAAACCATGTTCAAACTCAGTACTGCTGGTATCTTCACTATTTATGGTACTGCTTTTCTGTGTGGTGTTCGAATTCTGCACTATGTTAACGAAGCATACGAATCTGACCGTTACATAGTATTATTTTTTTTAGCATTTGACACCATCAACGTGAGGCTTCGTTACAAACACCCATATGCCCTGAGTAGACATATAACATACATAAATTTCTTTTTAGCATTTGCTACCCAAGTATTATATAAAAAAATTGAGCAATGAGCATGTAGAGGTCAAAAGTTTGAAATCAGAAGTTAGAGCAAGGAGAAAGTGACCCTGTTGGGTGATTAGTAACTGGGACAACTAGAGTGCAGAAACATACAAAAAAATCCATTTTTGAAAGACTGAAAAAAACATTAATGTATCCAAGAATGGTTATGTAAACAAAATGGAATAAAAGTTTACCGACTGCACTAGATCTAATCCTCAAATAATCACCATGTGAATGTATCATTATTTTGAAGCCAGCCTAGCAAGAAGTAGCAGAATTAAAATCATCTCTCCTATTTGTTGCTGCACATTTGAACAAAGCCTTATAAGTTGTAGTATACCAGGGAAGTTTTGTTTTGACTAATAAAAACAGAAGGAAGTGCTTATCACAGAAGCCAGCATTATGTACTGATTGGTATGAATAATTATTGCAGATGGTTCGTTTAAATATTTAGAGAGAGCAGAAAGGAAATGTATACACACACACCATTTTGGTATAAGTAAAAAAAGAAATTTAAATTTATTATATTTTTGGAGTCTTATGTTTTCTTTCTTATACTTTTTTTTAGAAATATATCAATTTAAGAAATTAATATCTTACATAAATTAAGCTATACGTATTGCAATGTATGTATTGTACCAACATTGTGTTGGCACATAATAATTTTGTCTAAAATTATTTAAATAAAAATTATTCGTAAAAAAAAATAGTATGTAAAAGTTTAGGAGTTTTTTTATTGCTGTTTGTTGCCAAAAACGTTAATTTATAAGTCAAAGAGTTTTTGAAATAAAAGTTACAATTAATTAATTAAAAGAGGGGAGAGAGGTTTGCTTTACAAACATCAAACTAAAAGTTTTAAGTTTAAACAGTTTTGCTAGAAACAATTAATTCATAGTTACATAAAATTAAAAGAAGTTAAAGAGTTTTTTTTATTATTATTATTAGTTGAAATATAACTTAAAGTTTAAAAATATAAATCTCTTTATGTAAGTTAGGAAAAAAAGGTCATCTTAAAAACTAAATAATGAATGATTGTTAATAAAATATACATGTGCATAAATGATGAATGCTTGTTAATAAAATATATATGTGCAATTATAAACATTGCATAAATACGTGCGTGTTAAAATGAAATAAAGGAAAATTATATTTAAAAACACAGCGATGGCTACTAATCAAAAATGTAAAAACAACACGTTTGCATGGCTGCTAATTAATATCTCCAACAACAGGATTAAAAGCTTATCTCAAAAGAATACAATGAAAAGAACTTCGACAACAGATATAGCTGGAGGATATCAAAATGACAACACGTCTTATGTATAAATAGTCAATTTTATCGGACAGTTCAGTTTAGAACAGTTGAGAAAACAGTGTATAGTGAACGGTCTAGAAAACAGTGTAGAGTGAACAGTTGAGAAAACAGTTGAGCTGAAATCTTTAATCAGTCAATCAATCAGTATATTCAGAACCAAGAATGCAGTGTTAAAACATCGGAAACATACGACTGTCTCTAGCCTGAGTCCCGTGAAACAGCAAAACCTGCCAGTGAAAATAATGCTTGCGTAACAATGGGAAATACTCCGTCAAAATTTAACTTTCTCCAAGAATAATACCAATGAATAAGCATTAAACCTCTTTGAGAAACTTCATATCTTACCGGTTAGAAATATTTCATCAGAAGCAGCAAACAGCAAGAAGTATCCACGTTCTAAAATCCTAGGTAATAACATTTTCTTATACTCATTTCTAAAGTAGCCATCGCATTCGTAAAGCCTCCAAGAGTCGAATATATGAACTCTATAGCATACATAGACGACCTATTAATGTGTGTGTTTAAAATGTTGTGTGTGTTCATGCATTAGTATATATTGATTTCATTGTATTTTAAAAGTCAAATATTATTTAATTCTTTGTTATATTATATTGCTATTATATATGTGTGAGCCTGAAATGATGATAAACCATTTGAGAAACTTCATATCTAACCGGTTAGAAATATTTCATCAGAAGCAGCAAACAGCAAGAAGTATCCACGTTCTAAAATCCTAGGTAATAACATTTTCTTATACTCATTTCTAAAGTAGCCATCGCATTCGTAAAGCCTCCAAGAGTCGAATATATGAACTCTATAGGATACATAGACGAACTATTAATGTGTGTGTTTAAAATGTGTGTGTTCATGTGTTAGTATATATTGATTTCATTGTATTTTAAAAGTCAAATATTATTTAATCCTTTGTTATATTATATTGCTATTATATATGTGTGAGCCTGAAATGATGATAAACCATTGTTCATTTAAATAAGATTTATAAAAGTATTTAAAATTAGTAGATTAAATGTTAATTAAAATAAATTGTCTTTTAAACTTAAAGCTTTATTTTGTCAGTCAATTCCTTTTGCCACTAGTTAAGGAATAGGTTGTTATTGAATTAAAAAATAGACTGAGCTGATTAAGGGATTTTTTGAGCGCTGAATTATGGGCCTACTGTCCAAACATGTTAGTTTTAGACTAGCTGGCGCCCAGGGTTTACTCTGAAACAAATAAAGTGTTTGGATAGGAGGGGTTTGAATCTAGCAGCCGAGATGGGCCACGATCTGGAAATGTGATTGTGGTATGCATTGCATGGCTCAGTCTGATCGTGGGTATTATTGACAGCTTTGCTATCAATAATATTCCCCACTGCTCGAACATGCCAGTTCGTTCACGTCATATTTATAATATAAGATTATAAATTTATTTTAAATAAGGTTTAAACCCAGATAAACCAAGCGAGTAGGGTAATTCACTATGGATCGAACCCGGTACAAATGGAACCCAACATGGGGCAAACCTAAGAAACAACACTAATTAAATACTTTGTTTCTTGTTTGAAAATAAAAATTTTATAGAAAAGCTAAATTACATATTTTAAAGTGGTTTAATTTTAAAAAAAGAATTGACCAAAACTTTTTTTTTTAAATGTAAAGAGATTTTGACATTTATGCTATTTAAAATAAATCATTCTGTTGAATCAGAGACAATTAGATATTTTGGGTGGAGTTGAAGCATTAGGAACGGGTAGAGAGAATCAGACAAGGGGTTGGAGTCAGTCGTGTGTTCCATGTAAAAAAAAAAAATAAACAATTCGTATTTAAATTTAGTCTAATAAAAAAATATATTGTTTCAAAATAGAGAAATGGAAAAGAGCTGGAGGGATTAATAAAAAGAGTAGAGGCGTTAGAAAGGGAACATGAGAATATAAAAATATGGGTACACATACATAAAATGGAGGCAATAAATCAGCTGCTAAAAATAAAAGCATTTTCAGGGAACAGAGGGGAGAATCCAAGTGACCACTTAGAGAGCTTGGAATGCTATTGCATCTTGAATAGTTTAAGTGAGGGAGCAAGAATTGCCTTAGCTTGCAGTCGCATAGAGGGAGAAACTCAGCTCTGGTGGAACTCATTACATGTAAAACTGGCAATGTTCGGTGAATACAAGTGTTCGCTATTGGTAAATTATTGAGGAAGGAGCTTCAGGAAAAGGTTAAGTTTCACATAGAGCAGGACAGGTGGCAGCCAGGGGAGTTATTATATTTTTTCATAGATAAGTAGCAAAATTGAGATCAATCACAGCAAACACATTGTCAGAACAGCATATTATGCATATAGTTAGGCATGGTTTACCTGGGAATATGGAACAAATAATGATTGGCAAGCAAACCTTAGAGCAAATGGCTGAAATACTAATGTCATTGGACAACAATAGAGGGGCGGTGGATGGTCAGGATGAGAATGGAAATGCAGAAATTGATTGTATGCAAGTAGCAAATCTGGTATGTAGTGGAGAAGAGAGCATGCTCATAATGGCACCTCAGAGCTGTCCAAAGATAGAGATAAGGATAGCGGGATTGTAACTAGTGCGTTGTTCGATTCAGGGAGTCAGGTATCAGTAATGTCACAGGAAATGTTTAATAAAATAAGTGACATTGACCCAGAAATTAAAATATTGCCGTTAAAAACAGTATATGTTTTGCTGGCTAATGGTAAGGGGGCGAAGTTGGCATCCAAACAGCTGTGGATGAAATTACACATGGCAGAGGAAGAATACAGGCATGTGCTGTTGATTTTGGAGGGTCTGATTCACGAGGTCATATTAGTCTCGGACTTTATGTACAAAACAGGCTGTGTATTGGATTATAAACGAAGTCGGGCAGAAATAAACAATGTAATAATTCCGTTTACAAAACACCAAAAGGATGAAGTAAATAAACAGAGTGGTGCACAAAGTGCAGGAATGGAAATAGAGATAGGGGAAAAGGTGGATGAGTCAAGTTGCATAAATGATAATCAAAGAGACCAACTGAAGAAACTATTCAATAGATATGAAAGTGTATTTTCTGAGGTAATCCAAGGATATGAACACAGGATAAGGCTTATGAAAGACCAGCCATATCAAGCCAGAGTGTATCCTATACCACATCAATATAGACATAATGTAGAAGAACAGATAGACAAAATGCTTAAATGGGGGATTATATCTAAATGTTCGTCTCCCTTTAATAACTCCATAATAACAGTAAAAAAAAAGATGGATCAATTCGGTTGTGTTTGGATGCCCAGCAGTTAAATAAGATAACAATAGCTGATACTAATGCTCTGCCACCTATGAGCGAATTATTATTGAAATTTCAAAAAAAGAAAATATTTTCAATGTTTGACTTAACTGCCAGCTATTGGCAAATCAAACTTCATCCAGAGGATCGGAAATATACTGCATTTAAATATAACGGATGTGCATATAATTTTAACTGGATTCCCTTTGAGCTAAACAATAGTGGAGCGGGGCTTATATAATGTCTGGATGAGATGTTGTCAGAGGATATTATGAATTTAGTTATAATGTATGTGGATGACATCGTGGTAGCGTCGGAAAGCATAGATGAGCACTTTGTGCATTTAGAAATGTTCTGGGGAAGTGTGAGAGAAAGGGGATTTGAATTAATTTAAACAAGAGTAAGATAATGACTGACTAGGTCAAGTTTTTAGATCATATAATTACCAAAAGAGGAATATTACCTAATCCTGAAAAAATCCGAGCAATTCAAGAATTTCTCATGCCCCAGAATAAAAAACATATTAAATCTTTTCTCGGACTATGTAATTTCTATAATCGATTTTATAGAAATTTTTTATTTGACAAGGAGCCATTACTGCAGTTATTAAGAAAAGGGAAACCGTGGGTGTGGAATGAACAGCATGAGTGTAGTTTTCAAAGCATGAAGGCAGGATTTTTAAGTAAAGTTATGCTGTCGTATCCCGATTTCGACAAACCATTCTTTGTACAAACAGACAGCAGCGGGTTTGGATTGAGGGCTATTTTGTTTCAGATACAGGGAGAGGGGCAGCACAGAGTTCTTTGTTTCATTAGCCATTTACTAAAGGGACTGGAAGTGAATTACACTGTAACCGAGAAAGAAGCCCTGGCTGTTGTGTGGATATTCAAGAAATTCTGGCAGTATTTAGTAGACTCCGAAATGGTAGTAATCACTTACCATAAGAGCTTCGAATTTATTAATCATAGCTTCCTGAATAATAGCAGCCTAATAAGATGGAGCTTGTTCCTGCAAGAATATAATTACAAAGTGGCTTACTGTTTTGACAAAGAAAATATTGTGGCAGACACTTTAAGCCGATATCCAGTAGCTCAAGAACAACACTTGAGTTGTGACAGAGCGTATATAGCTGCTGCCAAAATTTATAAAAGAAATGGGATAGAAGACAATTTGCATAGATTAAAGGAGCAGCAAGAGGAACGTAATGATTGCAAACAAATAGCGGACTATTTACGCAATCAGCCTGTAACAAAAATGGCCAATAATCTGCTATGGAGGGACCGAAATCACTGTTGCTTAAAGGGAGGACTCTTTCTACGTGTATTACAAAAAAAATGCATTATTTTTCCGGTCGCCATGAGAAAGCAAATAATTAAATATGCGCATAACACTTATGGGCATTATGGGGCAAATGAAGTGGAGAGATGACTGAGCCATTGGTTTTACTGGCTGGGAATGAACGCCAATATTTCAGATGTTATTGGTAGATGCACTGTATGTTCAGCAACCAAGCCTTCTAATACATCAGGAGTGGGGCCGCTACAACCTATATATGCCCAACATCCGAACAGCTTACTAGCAATAGACTTCTATGGACCTCTGCCTCCATTCAATAAAATGAAGTATCTCATGGTGTCATATGACATGTTTTCGAAGCTGGTAGTGGCATATCCAGTAGCTCAAGCTTACGCAAAACAAATTATTAGGGTTTTGGAGCAACAGCACTTTAAGACTGTAGGAATTCCTAACAAAATTCTGTCAGATCATGGAACGCCCTTTGTATCTAGCGAATGGAAGAAATGGACAGACAGGCATGGGATAAGACATATACTTACATTGATTCGTAACCCTCAGTCTAATCCGTGTGAACGGATTATGAGGGAGTTAGGGCATTTAATTCAAGTTTATATACAGGATGATCTTCACAAATGGGTGAAAGAAACTCCACGAATAGTCAACATGATAAACTGGTCAAGAAATAAGTCTACAGGATTCAAACCTGTTCGGCTACATTTCGGAAGCAATATTCCATATCCGTGTGAGACTAAATTGACAATGGGGATGAATCCAATCAACCAGAAAAGTGATGCTAAGCAAGCACTTAACCGGTTAAGAAAAATGGGCATGCTATGGCAGAAGAGGCAGGGAAAACCTAAGGCCATATTTAGGAGGGGAGATGCGGTCATGGTTAGAGTTTATCCAGTGAGTCATCCTGAAATACATATATACAAGAAATTCCAGTCAATATACGATGGCCCCTATATAATCAGGCGACAATAGGGTAATAACGCGTTTGTGATAGCACAGGGGATGGAGGAAAAGGGAACATATAACGCCCAGTCATTGAGGTTAGTGAAAAGAGAAAAACAGCCACCGTACAGGCGGTAATAATAATAAATGAAATGTTTGGGAGTAATAATAATGATGGAGGCTTCGTAAAATAAATAATGTTTCTCCAAGCACATATTAAAAGGGAACAAAAAATACTCGTACATAAATAGGTCAAATAAAATCAAGTTAAATAAATAAGAGAATAATAAATAAAGATCGTTATAATATAAAGATTTTCCTGAATACATGCATGTTAATAAAGAAATTAAATAAATAATTTAAGATAATAAAGAATTAAAGGTGTCAGAGATAAAATGGTCGAAAATGACGCATTTTACTCTCAAACGGAGGGCGATGTAATGTACCAACATTGTGTTGGCACATAATAATTTTATCCAAAATTATTGAAATAAAAATTATTCGTAAAAAAAAAAAATAGAAATTAAAAGTTTAGGAGTTTTTTTGTTGTTGTTTGTTGTCGAAAATGTAAATTTAAAAGTCAAAGAGTTTTTGAAATAAAAGTTACAATTAATTAATTAAAAGAGGGGAGGGGGGTTGCTTTAGAAACATCAAACTAAAAGTTTTAAGTTTAAATAGTTTTGCTAGAAATAATTAATTCATAGTTACATAAAATTAAAAGAAGTTAAAGAGTTTTTTTTTTATTATTATTAGTTGAAACATAACTTAAAGTTTAAAAATATAAATCTCTTTATGTAAGTTAGGAAAAAAAGGTCATTTTAAAAACTAAATAATGAATGATTGTTAATAAAATATACATGTGCATAAATGACGAATGCTTGTTAATAAAATATATATGTGCGATTATAAACATTGCATAAATATGCTTTATTTTGGCTAAGCTTGGTCAATCCTGGTGGAAATGGTTGTCCAAATAGAGTAATTAGGAAGTATAACTGATAAACTGTCAATTTAATCTCCTTTTTTACCAATATAATTAGTGAAATTAGTTATTTCACTCTGCCTTATCTTTTAGTTGAGTTACAGGGCTTGAACTCAGTAGTGATGGATAGGTTAATTTCTGTTACAATATTAATTAGTTATGTATGTCTGTATACACTCAAGTAGAAAATCTTAATTGTTGCATATAATTTTTAGCTTTTTACTGAATATACAATTTTAAATATATATATATTATTTTAATAATTAAAAATAAAAAATATAATAAATGCTAACAGATGTAACACTTTTTTAAAAAAAAAAAAAACTATGTTTAAAATCCTATTAGTGAGTGTTAATAAATATATATATAGTAATAAATTAAAAAGAAATAAAACAATCCAAGAATATATAAAATCTAATTAACATGTTATAATTAAATTTCTTAACTAAAATGATTGTACAGATAAATATAGTGATAAAAAAATTAACTGTTATAATTAATTGAATAATTTTTAGTTGTATTGTTGTCTATGTATTTTTATTCTCTTAAATAAATAAAATTGTTTTTAATATATTTGTCATTAACAAAAATTAGTTTTATATAAACTTTTTTTTCTAGTGATGGCCGTATTCTTGGCGGAGCTTTTATGCAACTGCCTGCGAAAAAAGATCTGCCAGATTATTACGACATCATCAAGAGACCAGTTGACTTCATAAAAATTCGAGTATTTTTACTTCTTTCATTTTTAGATTATGTTCTTTTTATTTGTATATCAGAATTAGATGCATTAGGGGCAATAATTGATTATATTTACTCCAGAAGCAATATTGCAAACTCAGTAGTTGTATGGTGGTATCTTTTACATTTCCAGACTAGTTTCTGGCTATTAGTCTTTTTCAATGAGGAGTATAGAATTTGCACCCACACATCTAAAAACTATAATCAGAATAGTGTCCATGGATTACCTAAGGTTACAATAGATGGTTCTAAAATAGAAGAAATAGAGTTGATTCCTATTTCAAATGCAGATACTGAAAAATAACATAAGAGGAATTGTATGCTTTTTTGTTTGATATAAGAGTGTAATTAATACAACTTATATTTTTATCTGTTGTTTTTATTATTGCCTTATCTTTACACATTTGTTTTTACAGTAGTTAGCAATCTATGTATTTTTTTTAACTAGCATTTTTTAAGTTAAGCCTTGTTTTATTTTTTTACATGAGGATATTTATTGTTTATTATTAATTATAACTTTATTTTTTATTCATTTAATGAAATATCACTTGGACCTACTTATTTTTTTAATTAAATCATTCTCTCTTACTATTTGTTGACAATTTAATATATAGTTATGCCATTCCAAGCATTGCTAAAAGCATTATATATTAAAGGTCATAAAACTAATTTAATATTTAAAAAAATATCTTCAATTTAACTTATTTAGATGAAAATAATCGTTTTTAATAGTATTTTTTATATAATATGCTATTAAAAAACTAGTAATAAAACAATTTTAAAGAATAAAAAAAATATGGATCAGAGACAATTTGCAGAGAACATGGTTATAAGATACTGTATTTAAATTTCTGATCAAAGAAATAGCAGATGTCAAGCATTGTTAGCCAAAAGGTCAGCACAGCTGCTTTGCAAGCAAGCAGTTGGTTGCAGGTGGTTGTTGCGGGTTCGCCTCCCGGCCAATGCTATTACATATAGAAATGGCAGACGTGCAGATAGCAGGTCAATTGATTTTGAAAAGATGCATTATCAATCATGTGAGAATTGGGATACAATTAAGTGCAACAAAAAACCCTAAGCAGATATAGTCAAAACTAGAAGACATAGAGATGTTAGCAATAGATCAATAGCAACTATCAGAAAATGAAATTGAAACAGAAGAAACAAATGCAGACTTACCTGAATGAAAATTTAATGGTGAACATCTGCAGTATGGATCAAGTAGAATTGAAGAACCTCCAGATATTTAAAAGACTATAATTCTATAATTTCTTTGGCATAGGAAAGGGAATTTTACATATATTAAAACAATTATTACTGAGAATAACTGAGAAAAGTTTTGGGAAATTTAGAAATCCAAACAAAATTAATTAGATAAAAAAAAATTGTTTCTAATGTTCAAAGTAGGCCATATTTAAAAATATATAGTTTTATTCTTTTATATAACATAAGAACAGGTTTAATTAAATATAAAAACATCTACCCTTGGAATATTAAAATTAATTATGAAAACTCTCTGCTATTAAAAAATTATTCCAGGGCAGAATAGTTAGACCTTATCTCCAGCCAAGTGCTGTTACTGAAGAGCTAAAAAGCTGTTGATTTGATAAAGGAGAAACAAGAATGGAGCCACTTACTTTGTAAAATGAGAAAGTAGGTGTAGGGAAATATTTACAGATCAAGTGGATCTTTATTATTGGTTATAAATAAATAATTGTAAGGAGTCAGTATATCTTTATTATATTGGTTCACAATTATATATTTAGATATTGTAATGGAAAGAAATATTAGATAGATGTATAGCTGTGTGAAGATATATATTTTATTTATAATTACCACATATTGTTCAACATTTTATGTAATGGAATAAAATATGAAGAATATTTATGTGTGTATATTGTAAGGGTAGCTTACAATCTAACTTTGTCACTTCCACCATGAAATCCAACTCATTTTAATATAACTAATTGATAACCAAATTAACCTATATTATCACATATAAACTAACTATACACACATATATATATACAGATACAACTAACGCGTATATTTTTAACTATATTAAGAAAGAATCAAAATCAAGCAAATTTGAATGTCTACTAAAAAGATAGAAAATCCCAATTAAAAGAAAATAATAATAGTAATCGTAACAATATATATATGTATATTAATAATAAATATGTTTTACATTATTTTGATCAGACTTTGACTAAGTAAGCATGGTAATGACTCAATGTCAAACTCATCACTAGATTTCCAAATATGGAAGACAAGAAACAAAATTCTACTAAGTGACTTTCTTTTGATTATCATTAAAATAATGCACACAACAATAGATATATATAGTCATGAAAAAGGAAATAAAACACTATAATAATAAACAATAGAAGCCAAGGACAATGTAACAATAAAATCAGTTCATTTTCATTTTCTTCTTGCTACTATATAGAAAATAATAAGATATATATAAGTTGTAGAAGAAAACATCAAAAATTCAAATGCTCAAATCTGGAGGAAAATATATAACTTATCTGAGCATTTTAAATTAGTCACTAAATGGTTAGAAAGCATATTGCCAGAAGCAATTATTAATATTTAAATCAAAACCTTCATGACAAACTAAATAATCTCGATGATATAATGAAACAGTAAGGTCTGCTTTGCAGATCTTCGTTTCACCTTTTCTCACCTATTTCCTACCCTCATACCTTAGTTTGAACCCCAATCTATTGTAGTGTGTCTGCAATACACTTATATACCGAAAATCCCGCCTAATTTTAAACCACGAGTACAATGCTAGTATTATATATATAAGTCATTCCCAAATAAATAAAAGATTATAGATTATGTATATGTTCACATAATTTTGATTTATTAAAAAGTAGGTTATATAAGTCATTATTGCGCACACACTATGATATGCATTCTAAAACATATCAAAATTATAAATTGTTAAAAGTTATTTTGTTTGAATCTATTTACAAATATATTACCGTCGTAAGATATTTTGATTTAAAATAAAATTCGTTTAGTAAATAAATATTCGTTTAGTAAATAGATTCAAATATTGCAATTTAAAAAGTAAAATCATTTTCTTTAATTTAATAAAAGTTATTCCAAATATTTCTTTAAAATAAATGAGGGACAATGGTATAATTAGTTAATATTATATAAGTTTATCTAAAAACAGCAGATGTCCACTTAAGGTTTTCTTTAATTAATAAAAGTAATTTTTAATTAAATCTAATTTGTAATCTGAATGTCGACAGGGAAATTAACAAAAGAAATTAATTAATGTTGAATTCCTTTAGACATTGGGATAGATTTAATTACAGCTGATAAGTCCGATATATTTTTATAATGCTCCAGGGCAGTTCTATTGTTAACGTCTACTATAAAAAGAATGATTTTCTTTTGTTCTCCAGTTTTTCTTCTTCTAATGTTTCTAAGAGAAATCATTCTGAGTTCTATTCTAGTAATTTGTAAATCTTGACATGACAGAGTAGAGCGCGAGACGGCTATTTCTCTCCGGAATGGTCATCTGCTGCCGTAGGCCATCAGAAGTTTCACACAGGGAACCCTGGAACTGCTGCTGCTGCTGCCAAAAATATGAACATTTCCAGATTTTGCTGTTAAATTATATAAAAACCTGCCGACCATCAATCTACCTAAATGCTTCTCCAGAGGTAACCCTAAATTAACCCAAGAGCTCTTGTGATAACTAACATGCTATAGCTATTTAAAATTGTTTTCTTTATATTTCACATAACTTCATTACATATTTCTTTAACGTGTTAATATAATATAATCAACAGTTTTGCTCTATCCTTGGGTTAATATTTTCTATTTATAAAGCTTTCTTTTATTTTATTATGATAGTGTGTCAGAATCGTCTTTGACCGAGTGAACTATTCCCTTTATTGAAAGTAAGACGCCGTTATTAAGGCATATTTTAAATTTATAATTTTCCAATTTTATTATCTTGCAAATCAGTCATTCGAGGGCGATTCTATTCTTTAATATATAATATAATCACATAGTTTAAAATCTACATGTTATTGATTTTAATCTAATATGAGAGTATGTGCGAGGTCAATGATTAAATGTGTCCCCTAATGCATGATTGCGTATATAAATCTATACTTACTTTTCAAACCCGCAAGCATGCATTTTCCTATTTTAATTACCATGTTCTACTTTAATTATAAAGTTCATCATTGACGTCGAGAATGTGCGGACCCTTTTAAATGAATTTCAGGGAATTTGATTGGGCATTTCTCTTAATCCGAGTAAAACCCATTCAGTATGTTTTTATATACACTAGTCTCATATTGCTGGTAAATGAATTGGTTGTTGAGACCGCTTTGTTTTATTTTTCCAAGGATTCTTTACATGGCAAAGTCCGTTCTTTTCGTATATTGCAAGTTTCCAGGCAGAGTGTGTTCCAAATGACACACCTGGGAATTAAACGCAATCGTCACACAGTCGCTAAGTTTCGGCTGTTCATAAAATACTTTCCTACGGGTTAGCGGCAAGATGCCCTCCGTAATTATTCCGGATCTTCAATATTGTTTTATTTTATATTTATTTTACAAAGCATCCGTGACTTAAACGTGTCACACCCTCCAACTTTAATAAATTCATTATCAGCAATACTGACCTCCCAATGCAACTCTATTATTATTATTCTCAAATAAATGCTTTGATCACATTCCCACTTTGTTGCTTAGTAAGCTTTAGTCCATGCTATTCTCAAAATCAATAAATAGTTTAGAACACTTAATTTTCAAACATTTTCTTAAACTTGTATAATTACTCAAAGTACCTTGCACATGTTCCTATCTCATCAAGCACATTATCGTAATGCTATTAGCCCGAGGAATAGAATATATCACTTTGCTTTAAAACCTTTTGTCATTTATTGAAATATAATGCCCACAATTATTTAATACGCATCCCTGTCTCATATAAGCAGACAGTGGCGTTATATATATAATTTATATAAATAAATTTTGTGAAATTATTTAAAACTAAATTTGATCTTTTATTTTATTTAATTCCTATCACTGTCTCGGTCTATATATATATATTTTCTGCATTTCTTTTGTAAATCCATAGACGTTAATTAGCCACCCAAACTTCTTTTAGTATAGAGTCTTTTGTTTCTCACTGACCACCAGGCACCGGTCAAAGATCATACTAGTAGTGGCATCAGATGCATTATCACGTAGATGGCGCTGTGAAATTTGGGCTTTAGATTCGAACTTAGTATATCTAGAAGGCAACCCCTCCTAGAATGTTCAGTTTCATGTCTGGGGTTTGAATTCTGCAGTGTGTTAGCGAGATAGACGATTCTGGCTGTTACAATAAATATATTATAATGGTCTGGGAATTAGGATTGAAGCTAGCAGTCTTACCATATCTGCACTACAGAGTGCCACTAGGCTACTTGAACCTAGAAAATTTATAGAGTAGACAGATACACGCTGTTAAAGATCCAACTTTTATTTATTAAGACTGTCAGCCCTTGCCACTAGCTCAGTGGAGACGCAGAGTTAATAATATGTATCTTTATTTAATCTATATCTTAAATATAAAAAAATAAAAGCCACTGCCAGTAATTAATACACAAACATTTATTAATGCACATATATAATATTTAAAATTTGAGGAATAACATTTATTATTTTAGATTTTAATATTAACTTTTAATTTAAATTATTATTTTAAACCATTCTCACAGATGAATTTAATAATATTTTTTTAAGAGTGTCGAGTATGAATAAACTACATAGATTGCATTTGAAAAGAAAATATTCTATCCCTTATTTAACCTTAGGCCAAAAGTTCACAGTTAAACTAATGTCAATCCACCTGATACATCGATGTATTCAATGCAACATGATTACGACAGCACAAATATCATACTGTTAGGAATGTACATCTCAACAGTATGGTTAGAGAAGACATTGATTCTCGTCCAGACAGGAATGCTACATCTGTCTGGCAAGAAGAACAATAAAAAAACTCCATAGGAAGGGACTGCATTTTCTGTCTTACTATCCCTTCCATAGGCAAAAAAGGGGTGTGCAGCATATAATGCGATCCTGCACGTGGCGGACCTCATCTTACATTTACTAATTACACCGATATATCCAATCCATTGTCCCAATCCAACTATGAAACAAATAACCCAAGATTAACCCTCCCTTAATTAATTAATATAACTTTACAAATCTATATAGCCATTCATGCCCAACTTAATTTTAACATTTATATAATTTCGCACAGATGAATTTTATAAAGGTTTTTTTTTTTAATGTTGAGTATAGATCGGCTACATAGATTACACAGTTAAAAACATTTCAAAATAAACATAAACGATCAAAATATAAAGTCATTGATGGAACTGCAGAGATAAATTTACAAGAAACCCAATGGCATTCATCATAATATGCTGCATTGACACCAATAACTAAAAAGACATCCGAATAAATACATTTTAGATACTATAAGGTATCATTATTAACCAAATGTCTATATATTCTAATCAAATATGAAAACAAAAACATAATTAAACATTAATGAATCTATGCAAGTGTCTATACCCAACTTAAATTTAATGCATTTAAATAAGTTATACAACAAACATTACTAAAAAATAAAAAAAATGGAAATGATTTTTAGCAAACTCAAATGTATAAAAATTAAACATTAATAATTAATTTGAAAACTTGAAAGTCAGTTAAGAGTTCATTTTAAAATTTAGGTTAGCTGAATCTTAAAAGCTTGTCAAATCTTAACGAAAGTTCTTAATTATTTTTTAAATTTTATAGTTCATGTCTTACAGTAGAAGAATCCCGGTTCCTGGTGCCAATTCCCATGATGTCTCTATTTGAAGTCCGGTCCGTTGTTCTGGAGGTGGCCTTAGCTGGTTCAATCCTGGTATTACAGTCATTTCATTTGAAATAAGAGAGAGAGCAATAAGTGTGTCTTATCGCTCTTCTCACAAAATCAAGCTGGAACTGTTTTAATTTGAATATTTTTTTCTTTTATAGTACTACTCCGGATTCATTGAACATAGTTTCCTGTTCCAATAATTTCCATTAAGGTCCAAGCAATTGATTACTGCTTCTATTGGACATTCTAATTTTTTTATTCTCCTATCTATATCTTTATCTGACTTTTTTATATAAGAGCCCCAAGGGCTAGTTTGCTTTTTGTTTAATTAATAAACACATCATTTCCATTTACAAAAATATTTTATCTTTAGATTTTATACTTTTTTATAAAAAAGTACGTTCAAATATATTTTTTTCTAAAAAAGAAAATAATTTTTAAAGTTTTGCATCTGTGCGAATATATAAATATGTACATTGAACAATTCTTTAATTTTAGCTTTTAGTTTTTTTTATTTACGAACTTAAAACCGTTTTTATTCTAATTTTAAATTAATGTAACGGCATATACCGTTACAATATATTTGATATAAAAAGGACTAAGCTATTCTTCGAATACAAATCAAAGCAACGGAATAGAATATAAATACATTATATATATACCAAAGAATAATTCTGCTCGTATAAAAAAAAAAAATTAATTAATAACAAATACCTAAACAATTATATAAAATTTTATTTATATTTTTTATAAAAAAATAATGTTTGCATGCTAATTTAATAATGTTGTAGGGCTAAGTGTTTTATCAGCCCCAACCAGAAAATGTACAGTGTGTATTTTTCAACTGTGTGATGCTTGTCCAAGAATTTTAGATATCAATTCTAAATATACTCTTGGTTATGGAAAGAAGAATACCAATAGGAAATACTTCATTGGGGATTTTTCACAAGGATTGCCTAAACTACCATAACTCGTTTTAACTGATACATTAACAGATAGTGCATATTAGAAAATTGTAGTTGCCTAACTCATTGCTTCACGTCAATCATCATAAAGAAACATCAATGTGTTGTATGATATAAATATTATATATATATATATTTAGGTATATGTTGGTAGAATTTGTTTTATATTTTTTTTATTACTAACTTTATTCATCACCGTCTTTGGAAACCAAAATTTTTAGAATATAGGAGAGTCCATTATATCTAAATCTTAGAAAGTGCAGGGAAGAAGGTTATTAATTTTTAAAAAAAAATTTTTTTAATAAAATGTAGATAATTCTCCCTACATAGTGACATGAAATTATGTATGATTATCATCACATATCCTTACCAATAGGGATAGAGATTAGATTTTATGTACTACTATTCAATATATATATATATATTTGACACATGACAGAACTTACATTGTTTATATTTATTTACTATCATTTGTCAATAAGTGTTTATTCAGTTTGGATGAGTAACACCCTTGATTGAATGGTCATTTTTTATTTTACTAATACATAGAAAAGGGTGTCTCTCAAGGATAGGAAATTTCTAATACTGGGAATAAACTAGGAATCTACTTAATATGTTTTACATATATATATATATTAAATACTTAATTGGTTCATAATAGATGCAATATTGGATTAATGATTTTTTTGTGAGTTATTATTACATTTTTATTTTGCACATAATAATTATCTATTCATGCATGCCTATCATGGGGAAAGGTTTATAAATGGATATAGTTATATATTTTTTTATTTTAAGTAACACACTTTATTAAATCACAACATATTTACATAATTACAAGATCAATTTTTAGTACAGAAAAAAAAAAAAAAAAGAACAGTATTATCCTTCACTTGTCCATTATACACATTGCAACACGTTCACTTAATTCTCCTGTTACCTGTTCATTGTTTACGATTTAGACCCTTTTTCTTTAACAACATTACCCTTCTTTATTTTATGTTTTACTCCCAGATTTCACATCTGGAGAGAGCAATTCCTCCCCATACATGTTGGAAGGTTTTTTGGGGCCAATATTTTAGGCATAAGTTGAAGTAGTTCTCCCAATCTCTATCCATTTTTTTTAACCAATTGAATTTCTTATTATCAAATAAAAGTGAACATCTTATTGCCTACAATGATTTCAATGTATGGATCATTACATTCGCATTGTGCGGATTAAAGTTTATAACATATTTTTTCATAAGATATTTGAGATTTATTATAGGCCTGTGAAAGACCTTCATTCTAATTTCTCTATGATAGGAATACATCATTGATACTTTCACTTATATTTAATGTTTTTGTTATTATTAAAAAGTTTTTCTAATTTCAAATATTTATTATTATTATTATTATTATTATTATTATTGATGTTTTATCTTGTTTGTAAATAAATTTTGATTTAATCATCATCAAATGGTCAATGGTTTACTAGAATCATTTCTTTTCCAATCATCAATTGATTATCATATATACATACCCACACAATTTTTTTTTAATACATAATAATATAGTGAGATAATAAACTGAATCTTCTAATTGATTTACAAGTCACATAAATATATGATTATATATATCTAATGTAAATTCATCGCAGAAGCGAGTTTATTGCACTATTTTTCCTGAGTTTGAATTCTGAGGCATATGTGGAATCCGAAAGAGGGGATAAGTATAGATGAACTAGCCTAAATTGTGTCTAAATTTAAGGTGTAATAAAGAGCTAGCCCATTGAAAGTAGGCATGACCATTGGTTAGTTACTTTGTCGCATCATTCTTAGTATCCTATCCAAAGCCCCTAGGTCCAGCAATAGTAAGCTACAAACCCCTCATCTTGGTAGTTTAAGGATCATTACATGTTTATGGCCATCAATTTTGGGACTTTAAATGGTAAGGCCTGATCCATTATATATTTATGGTGCCCAAACTTTAGGGGTGCAAAACATAAGTTTCTAAGAAAGTCCAAGCCATTGGACTGGTATAAAAAAACGTTTTTAAGGACTTATTAACCTTTATGTATCTACTTAGATATGTGAATGGAGGGATTGGAATGAGACAGTAAACCAGACATAGATTAAATAAATAAATAAAAAATAAATTAAAGAGGTCAGTTAGGCATATAAATTGACAGGTTAAAGATTAAATCTCACAATAAAACACACTGACATAGATATGCAATGGAAAAAATCACATGCACTAAATGGTAAAGAGATAAAAATAAATAACATTATATTGAATTATTGTAAAAGATTTTTTTATGATATTAAGAAATAGTAAAATATTAACGAATAGAGATATGGAATATATTGAGAAATCTATAGATGTTAGTGATGATGAGATAGAAAATGGTACTAATATTGTTGGGGAAGGGTCCTTATTAATCCAGTCACTATGAGAGTCTATAACTGAAGTCGATCAACTTTCACAATCTCAGACTATAGATCAGGTACCGCTGTAAATACAGGGAACACTCCACAAAGCCATGGCCCAGGTTTATGAAAGCAGAATAACACGAGATACTGGAGAGATGACAATGATAGAACAGATGCTTCAGATAGTCATGAACCACTTGGAAGCAAAGATGGATAAAAACATACACAGCTTTAATAAAAATATGAGCAGCTTGGAAGCAAAAATGGCAACCAAAACAGATATGAAAAAAGAAATGAATGGTATAGAAGCTAGGCTGGATAAGGAGTAAAAGAGAGTATGAGTGATGTACAAACAAACCTAGAATGAGAAATCGAAATTGTTAAAACTAAACTATCTGTAGAGACAGGACAGCTGTCTGTGGACTTTAAAATACGTTCAGAATGACAATGATGAATTAAAGCTAGGAATGATAGAAATGAAGAAGGAAATTGTTGAAAAGGATTTGAAATTTGAGCAATGGTTATATAAATTCAAAAATAACATCATTGAACAATTAAATATCAAATGCAAGGTAATATACAAAACTCAAGAAGTGTTTGAAAATGAAATATGTGATAACCAAAGGAAGTTACAGGATGAGATCCAAAAGGAGTTGCAAGAAACCCACACAAGAATAGACCAACTTTCAACAGCATGGATAGAAATCCAATTCAATCCACAAGATCAAGCAGAGAACTTAAATCATTCAATAAACCTGCATATAGATAATGAAGAGCTCAAATTGGCTTGTGAATCTTAGGAGGTGAGAGTAGTGCATTAAAATGATACTCCCGAATGTCCAGTGAAATTGAGCTCACAGGGTAGTCACCCCTAAGTCGAATGATGAACCCATAAGAAAAAATATCCCAATATTTTAGAGATATTATGGGAGAATACCTGAAAGAAGCCATGATGGAAAATGAAGTGGATATATATTTAAAATCATCTCAGCACCTTCGTATTTACCATCAGAGCAAAGGTAAGATATTTCTCAAACACAACATTGGTGAACTGAATAACAATCATCAGATTAAGGCATTATTAATTATAATAGCTAGCATAAAAGGAGGTTCTCTCAATAAAAGGATTAATTCTGAAGATATAGACAATGGCAATAAACTTAGTCATCTTAAGTGTAAGTTATGGCAGTTAAAGTCTCACCATAATCAAGACGATGACCAGAGATCAAGAAGCAGAAAGGTCCACAAATTGTGCAATATCTATGAAGGTCTTTTTTTCAATCATTAGGCATGGAAATGCTAGCATTTAAAATGCAAATGGAAGGATGGACTTCAAGGATTATAAATCAGGACATGTGAAGGATAATCCCAAATATAATTAAAAAAAAAAACCATTCAAAGCAAGCACACTAAGGATATCTGTATATAAGCTTATACATGATGTAAACCATGACTTAATACTATCAAACCCAAACATAGTATAGACTAGCTAAACAAGATGCAAACCATGATATTTGACAAATATAAACCTCCAATTAAATATACGAAAATGATCCAGAAAAAGACAAAGCAAGCATACATATAACTAGTGAATAAAACTGATAAAAGGAACAAATACAAAAAAAGGAAATAACCACAAGTTCCATGTAGGAGACAAAGTATTTATTACATCACCCTATATAAACAAACCAATAGAGGGGAAATACCAAAAGTTTTACAACCAGTATGAAGGACCTTTCACTATTGTGAAACAGTCTGCTCCAAATGCATTTTGGATAGAACAAAATAGTGTAATAAAAGGGACATATAATGCCCAAAATTTAAAACCTTATTTTGGTCAAATAGAGAGATTACTAAGTATATATGCTTAAAATATATATATATATATATCGTTACCTTCCAGATTGACACCATGAAGGAATGTGGGAAGCTCACATTGTGCCAATAGTGATCAGGGGTACCTAATGAAAAAAAAAGAATTGTGATATAACTTAATGTATAATTCAGTTGAAAAGTTTTTAGGATGTTAGTTGGAATGTAGCAATCAGTAAAAAAAAATTTTTTTATGTATATCTAATAGTGGGAGAGGGGATGAATTGTATCGGGAGTTGTTGGTATAAAAGCTAGACTAGTGGGAATAAGTATTGTTTGTCTGCAAGGCCATGATGAGTGCTTATTCATTAATTTTCTAATTTATTGTTTATTGCCATTCCAAGATCTAACTGGTATGTGTGAGTGCATGCCCATTCACATCATCCCACACTTCACACCTCATTCATATTTCTAATTATCATTCAGAATATCCATCTTGCAATAACATTATTTATTTTGTCATAGTTATTTCTAATAGCTCAGTCATTAATAGAACTCTGGATTAATGGACACACACACACACAGTTAATATGATTTTTTTATTAATTATTTATTGCATAAAATCTTTCATTTGAAAATGTAAAAATTATTTATTTATTATTAGTTAGTATTTGTAATTTAATTTTTTTTTTTTCAATATTCTATTCCTAACATTTTTTTTACAAGCAATAAATTCTTGCATATTGTTAGTCTCATTATAACTATAAAAAAAAAGAGGCATGGCTAAGTAGATAGAAGACTTCAGAAAAAGTTTTAGAGAAGGTGAAATATTTGTCTAAAAAAAAGAGAAATATAATAAAACAAGTGAACCTAATATTTTTACTAAATTCTTTACTATTCCCTTTTTACTAAGGAAACTTCTCTCATACTATTCGAGCATAAATACCAACGTGTAATTATGAAGGATACAGGATAGAGTTGTCCAAAATGTAAGGCTAAACTTCTAAAGGTACACCAGTTCCAACTTTTACCAACTAACAATTTGAATTTACTTTTATTCATAATGCATGGATATTATATAGAAAAATTGCTAATACAATTCTGCTATAACTTATTTATAATAAATAGTGTAATACTGGAATTATGTAAATTAACAGTAGTGATAATATTTGGGAAAGCTATGCTGAACTGTGTAATAGAATATCTTATTGACTCTCATTTAATAAGTTTTCTATTTTTATTGTGTAAAATAAGGCTAATGAGGAGAAATTATTCGTTCTAATTTTTTACATTATTAGAAAAGCTATGTATACTAAATTACCTTACCATTCACACTTATAAATGAGTGATAGAATGTGTGACTTAAGAATATTTGATAATTATTTATCAGAAATGTGCATAAGCATGGATGTCCAAATAATTCTGATCTTAATTGTCTTAAATTTATTAAATGTTGAAAATTTTAGACAAAGCAAAGTTGAAATAGCGTGAATCATCAACATTTATTTGGATGATCTTGCTGAGCTGTGTAAAGTTTATAAAAAAAAAAAGTAAATTGATTCAAATATGTGCAAAAGTTGCTTGTAATTTCCATTAGGAAGCCCTAAGAACATTGGAAGTTATTGCTGTTTGCCAAATTCGTATTTATCCTGCAGGAGTAATGTTTGTATGTTTTAATGTTTGTTTATTCATCTTATTATCGTGAGCTATTCGTACTTTAAAGTTTCAAGTATGAACTAAAAAATAAAAAGGGAACTTTTATTTTTATGATACAAGGTTTGATATGCATTTCTTCCATTGGATATGACAGATATATGGATGTATTTATTTATTTATTTTCATTTATGTTTAATTTGATATTAATTTAAATTATACCAAAATGGTAATATTTTCTTTTGTTGTATTATGTAAAATATATATTTCCGTGCTCATATTATTGGTGCAATTTGCATGTTTTATCATTATTCATTAGTTGGTAATAATAAATAGATACATAAAAATATTTATGCCAGTATTCCCGGATGGTTAGGCTTACTTGATAATATTTACGCTAATTTGAAATTCAATGTTCATAATTTTTCATAGATATTAGATTCATTTATAATTTAATTAATGCTAATATAACATTCTCTTGTCTGATGTGATTTTGAAATTATTTCATATATGATCATATATTCGCATGTGTGTTCACTATCAGATGCTATTTTATAAGAGTTAAATTTATGCTCATTTGTTTTCTATCAGTTGTGGCTGGTGCTATGGACTAAAGATTGTGAAAATTTAAGAGTTTATCTGTTTATGTATTTGTCCTATATAAAATGCCTTAGATGCCTTTTGAGTGGAGAGGTGATTGAAAGGATGATCATGCTATTCGGATTGAGTAACACTCATTTTACTTATTTATCTATTGAGCTGTGGGTGGTAGTATATTTCCTTATTTGATAATATATGGTGTGATGATTATATTTCTTAAAGTGAAGTGATAGATGCCCATTTATTCATGATAAGTTGGCTGAGTTCCATGCTGTTTGTGTCAGAAAAGTTGGTAGTTACTATGTTGATGAATTAAGTTGAGGTTTGGAGTCTTGTTAACCCCTATGCGCACGTATGTGGTTATTTATTTGTTAGCATTTTGCTCTTTCATTCCACGTATTTATCATTATGTAGTATATGTTAGTTATTTCTTTGTTTTAGTGATTTCTGTAATATACTTGAGATTAGATTAATAATTTAATGATTAGCTTATTGTACCACCCGTATTGTGAAGTTTATTCATTCCGCAAGTAAACCGATAGAAAATGTAATTAATAAATGCGTTATGATTGTAAATTTTTTAATGCACACACATTCGGAAATATGATAAATTTAGAGATATGGAAGGAGACCATCACTGGAATTATAAGTTCTAAGTAGTTTGTCAAATCGTATCACCCACATTATCATTATTTCATTTGTTATTATTGCTGGCAATTCACCCTTCCAGTATGAATGTAATATTGGATTACAAAAATTTTACTTTATTTAATGCTAATTTTAATTAAATTATTACTTAATTTCATATAGTAAGAATAAATTTGTAGGCATATGGAAATAATTTCAATGGCCTTAATTGATTATTTGATACTGTTTTCTTAGTTCATTGAGAGCACAGAATGGGAATAGATTATATAAACATTGGTATGTGAATATATAATTATTTTGTATTGCGAATAATTTAAGAGATAGCGTTATAAACATTATTGAAATAATAGATAAGAGGAAGAACCTCTAAATATTAAGTATATAGGATTTATGTAATTTAATAGTTATTTAGTCAAGTTTGTAGTTAATGTGAAATTAATGTTAATCATCATCAATGCGTTTGTAAAAGAATGTGTCTTGTAATAAATGTTTGTTGAAGTAAGATTCCCTCTGAATTATTTTATCATATATGTTCAACTTAATTTAATTGCAATACTTATCAGTTTAATAGTATTAGCAATCTATCTAGATAACATGGAATTAATTGATTCAAAACATTGTATAATGCCAAGATATAGATCTTACCTTGTTTAAAACTGTATTACTTATCAGTTTAATAGTACATGCCATTTATTTAAATAATACTGAATTAATTGATCCAAACATTGTATAATGCCAAGACATAGAATTTACTTTGTTTAAAATAGATGGTGATGTGAGATAAAATGGATCCGATCTCTATCATTGTCCATCCTTTATTTTATTATAAAAATTGTCAGTTTCACAATAGTCCTCATTACTTATTAATCATCTTATAATAGGATTGACTTATTCATATAATAGAGCCCTGAGATTCATCATTTAAATAAATATTGGTATAGCTGTGCAATCGAAATCAAATGTCTACAGATTAATTATTGTACAGTAATCCCCAAACATATTAGATGAGTGACATGATTGGTCTAGCATGTACTTGGATGGTGGGAGAATTGAACATATCATGATTCTTGATTTGATCTACGAATTGCTTTCTTTTGATAACTTAAATAAGTGCTTATAGTATAACTAAATAAACATAATTATTGTTAATAAATGCTTCTCTCATCCCATTTCCATTCTAGATGACCACGAGACCCTATAACCCCCAACTGAGCTAAGCTGTAGATTAATATTATAATAAGAGTCTTATCCATAATTAGAAATGCAACCTAAATTATAAATTTTATTCTATCTTGTATACAATTTGTGCCTGGGCATTTATATGTGTATAGGTGATATAAATGAAGATTGTAGAGATTACAATATATATAAGCATAAGTCTCAATCAGAATTAGAAAATTAGATAAAAATAGGGTCAGTTAACATATGATGAGAGTAAGCCTAGGTAATTGTAAAAACAATTACTGGGATCCTTTAGAGTTGACCAAGATCTAAGAGTTGTTCCCTCCATAAAAGTGGACACTCCAACCTTTATCTAGTCTTTTTTAAAACCTAATAAGCCTCACAAATCAGCAGGGTAAAAGGCTAACTAGTTGATTATGTGCTTTCTACTATAGAGACACATTACCAGTTGATCTCATACCACACAACCATCATATATATAAAAAACTTTATATAAATCTCATTTAGTTAAACCACCAGTAACCAAGAAAGAAATTAAAAAGTAGTGTTGATGTAATCAGGAAAGGATCAAGACTAGATTGATTAGACTGTATAGCCCTTTTTAAAACAACTATTATGCTAAATTTAAGACATGCAATCCAATTGAATGTTAAAATTTTAATCCTGTAAGGATGGGGGAATTGTAAGGGTAGTTACAATCTACCTTTGTTACTCCCACAAGCAAATCCAACTCATTTTAATATAACTAGTTGATAACCAAATTAACCTATATTGTCACCTATAAACTAAGTATACACACATATATGTACAGATACAACAAACACGTATATTGTTAACTTTGTTAAGAAAAATCAAACAAATTTGAATGTCTACTAAAAAGATAGAAAATCCCAATTAAGTGAAAATAATACTAGTAATCATAATATATATGTGTATTAATAATTAATAAATATGTTTTATATTATTTTGATCATACTTTGATTAAGTAAGCATGGTAATGACCCAATGTCACACTCATCACTAGATTTCCAAATACTGAAGATGAAAAACAAAATTCTATCAAGTGATTTTCTTTTGATTATCATTAAAATAATGCACACAACAATAGATATATATAGTCATGAAAAAGGAAATAAAACACTATAATTATAAACAATAGAAGCCGAGGACAATATAACAATAAAATCAGTTCATTTTCATTTTCTTGCTACTATATAGAGAATAATAAGATATATATATATATACAAGACAATATCAAAAATTTGAATGCTCAAATCTTGGAAGGAAATATATAACTTATCTGAACATTTTAATTTAGTCATTGAATGGTTACAAAGCATATTGTCAGAAGCGATTATTAATATTTAAATCAAAACTTCATGACAAACTTAAGCATTTGTAAGAAATCTCAATGATGTAAATATACATTTGATATAAAAAGGACTAAACTATTCTTTGAATACAAATCAAGCAATGGAATAGAATATAAATACATTATATGTATACATATTATTAAGAAATAGTATTAAAAAATTAATAATGAATCGCCTAAACAACTATAAATTTTATATTTTTTGTATAAAAAAAATAATGTTTGCCTGCTAATTTAATAATATTGTAGGGCTAAGTGTTTTATCAGTCCCTACCAGAAAATGCACAATGTGTATTTTTCAACTTTGTGCTGCCTGTCCAAGAATTTTAGATGTCACGTCTAAATGTACTCATGGATATCGAAAAAAGAATAACAATAAGAAATACTTCATTGTGGATTCTTCGTGAGGATCATCTAAATTATCAGAACATTTTTACTGATACATTAACAGATTGTGCATGTTTGAAAATTGTAATTGCCTAACTCACTGCTTCACATCAATCATCATAAAAAAACATCAATGTGTTGTGTGATAAAAAAAATTTTTTTTTATTCTTTATGTATATGTTGGTAGAATTTGTTTTATTTTTTTTTATCACTAGCTTTGTTCATCATCATATTTGGAAACCAAAATTTTTAGAATATGGGAGAGTCCATTGTATCTAAATCTTAGAAAACATGGGGAAGGTTTTTTAATTTTTTTTAATAAAATGTAGATAATTCTCCCTACATATTGCAATGGTCAGGTTCAAGCCCTTCTCATTGCACCTTTCAATTTAACCACCAAACCTATTGTGCTGGGTTCAAACTTTATTAAAATGAATGTTTTAATAAATAAACATATAAACCTTTCTATCATGTCTGGGTGCACAGCATTATATATGCACATATGAATAAACACTACATACATAGGTTAGTAGTTGTTACAGCGAATATAATGTTAAATCATTTATTTATAAAATATAAAATTTAATGTTATAATTTTAAATAGTAGAAATGTCAATTTATTAAATATAAATTTGTATGTGGATGTACGATTCACTTTATATAATAATATATATAGAGTGGTGTGATTTTGTTTTTGTAAAAAAGCAAACAGTTTTTAGTTAAATTAGTTAAAAATAAGAAGTTAGCCACAAACAGATTTGCATTTAAATCCACCGCACCTGCGATTAAATCAAAGTTAGAAAGTTGATAATTGCTATACTCAAATTTATTTATATCAAAAATAGTCATTAAACTCACTGTAGAAAAACTATTTTGACATCTGGGAGAGGATTTGCAGCATCATGGAAGCCTAAATAAAAGTATTTTTGATCAAATTGAGAAATCTTACATATTAGTGTGATATTTTAGATAGAGCTAATGGGTTTTCAGGCAAAACAGGTTCTTTTCTAATAAAAGTATAAATAGGGTCAATTTTAAGCTTGTAGAAAGAGATCATTAATTTTAGAAAGGTGTCGCCATGCTGAATCCATGTCAGATCGCGACGGCTGCTTTTAAACCCATTGAAATAATGGTGCGATCACTGCTAACCAATGCTTCAACTACCGGAGCTGCCACAAGAAACCGTCCAGCTATGCCTGCTCAAAAGACCATGATACCATGAAAGCCAACACATCCAGCCCAGCAACTAATTGGTAATGCCAATCTATAACCCAGAGCTCTGTGTTAGCAAACTATAAAATAATATAATTTTTTAAAACTTCTATAAATGTTTTTATTATACATTCTCGTTTAAGTAAATATTATTTCACTTGTAGAACTTGTCTATATCTTAATTAAACTAAATGTAACCTATGCTCATTTCTTTCTCTAACATTGCGGCTGTGCCTAAAATATTTATTGTTATTTTGTGATTTATATGCCAATGCTTCAAAGCAGTGAGCATTTAAACGAAAGAAATATGTGGAAATATAATTGCGAATATCGTCCCCATAGCTATTTTCTTAATAACATTATCGATGCTCGCTGGTTCGAATTCCTATAATTTTTTTTAATTTTAAATATATTGCGGCCTGCTACTAAATTTTTATCTTATTGATATTTCTAAATAGCGCAATGTACTGGTCTTAGTAATACAAAAGTATATTCAAAAATTATTTGGCCAGTCGATCAAATATACTTTCCTTTCCCCTGTAATAAATTTATATATATATATATGAATTGAAACCTATAAACCAGAGTTTTATTATATTTTATTTGTTCTCTTAATGTCGCTTGGTTTTATATAGTGTTGTTAGAATTGGCTCATGATAGTAATACTGACCGGGCTATTGCCCCATATTTTTGTAATAATTAATATACTTTCGCTTGGCGGATTAGATAAATTAACTTCACACTCAATGTTTAACTTTCTGCTGCATCTTCTCCTTAAGATGGGGTCTCAGGAAAGGCCACCCCATCTTACCTTCTTTCAGGATGCACACTAGTAAGACCGGACGTAATAATTTCTGGCAAGCATGTTAGCCAACCTCGACCTTTTAGCAGCATGATGCTCGGTTCCAAGATACCGGTGTTTGTCACAAAAACCTTTGACCCTAATCTATCCGCAGAGCACTGTTATTGTAATTTGTCGGTGCTGTAGCGTATCAGTAATCTCATTATAGCCAATTTTTAATCTTATAATTTAATTATTCAGTATTAAACTGAAATTCATATCTTTGGTTTCTGAGTTCAATCTCTACTCTGAGCTGAATTATACGCTCATACTTTATTAAAGTAATAATGTCACAATAAATATTTTGCTTAAAATATTTATTTAAATGTTTAAATAAAAATATTTAAAAGGAAAAGATAGTAAATATTTTACCTAAGACAGTTACAGCAAATTTATAATAGTAGCTACCACTTTCAATAGTAATTGGCAGAATCTTATTTAGGCACAACTTAGTGATTCTTTAAATGTATCTTCATATTAATAATTAAAGATTTGATGACGAGAAATGTCAAATCCTCACACTATAAAGCCTGGGTGCTTTTTCCACATTAAATTATGTTCTATTTGATTAATAAATATATGTTAAATTTATTTTGGTTTCGTGCTATTTCTCATTCCTATTTCAATCCAATTCAGTGTTAGTTAATTATATATGTGATATAACTATATAATATGCATTAATTACCATTTATGAAAGTTATCTTTAATTTTGTGCTGGTAGCAATTAAATTAGTTTATATATATTTAAAGTCCCGAGTTTCATGTTTCTCCCTGCCCTATGCCGGCCGTGAAAAATGGATATACTACGTGTAACTTCAAGTGCGGTCATTCGTAGGGTATTGAGTTGTGGAGTATGGGCAACGAGTTGAAGTGTCGTCAGATTCAGGACGTCACAATCCTGGTCTGGTCAGCTTGGGTCTCTTTGTCTGGATTCTAGATTCTGTTACGCGTAATTACAAAACTTGATTGTTACAATAGTGACATGATATTAGGTATGATTATCATCACGTATCCTTATCAATATGGATAGAGGTAAGATTTTGTTTACTACTATTCCATATAAAATATATATTGTAATGGGAACCCCCCCAACATAAAAATATAAAAACCTTTTTACTACTTATACTAAGTCTAATTATTTATTATTTTAAGTCTAGTTCTAATTGTATTTAAACATATAGAGGACTCCATTACTCAAGCAAAAGAGTAAATATGATTAATATTTACATATCAATCATGCCCTTGGTCAGAGAGATTTAATAAAATATTAAACCAAGTCACCTTTCCAGACTGAGGTAACTCTCCGGCTGCATGAAACGTGAAACTTCTCATGGGGATTATTTATAAAGGGTTTAAACCTAGGGCACCAGCCAATACTTACACTGGAACCCATGAAATATCACTAACACATTTCAAGCACTTGACCCATGGCTAGTTTTTAAACATGAGACCAGCAACACATTTACTTTGATAAATGGGGAGAGAGAGATGTAAACAACACTAATAATTTATATCAATTTATTTATAGGCAATAATAATAAAATATAAAACATATAAGAGATATACATTTAACAAATATGCATGCTTATGATTTCTATTTAGGGCAAGATTTTAACTTTTAATACTAGTATTTAAATTTTTCAGTTTTAATAATGATGTCATGGATAATAATTACCTAGGTATAAGTATAGCACAGTTTCTGGTTTATAACATAGTCTGGTTTCCATGAGCGGTTTAAATACAGTCTCTGATTTCCTTAAATTATTTGAATACAGTCTTTGGTTTCTATAAGTGGATTATGCACAGTCTTTGGTTTTTTTTGTATGTGAGTGATCACCTTTTCTTTGGGTCTGATCAGATTTTTGGTAAGTGTAGGTGTAACATCAATGCAGCTTCCTGATTACTTGTCCTACGGCAGGTCTGGTTTACTTAATTTGGCAGAGCGGGTTTAAATTTAGGCAGAAGGCGAGTCATATTAAACTATTATGGCATTTGGCTAATGGCACAGGAGATGAGCAGAGGAGAACTGCTGAACACCAGCATTTAGATCTAGCCATTTCTCTTTAAACAATAATAATACTTAGATACCAATAACAAATTTTCAATAATAATTCACTATAATCCCTGATAATAGAGAATGTCAGCTTTTTATACTACTCTGACGTCACCTTTGCTCGAGTGTTTACGCTATTAATCCAATTGATCTTTTAATTAAAAATTACATTCCTTTATTTTATTTTAATTAATCTGAAATTAGCTATATTATTTAACTAATCAATCTGGAATCTTAATCTCCAGAGCCTGATTAGTTTTGTACAATTTATTTTAATTAATCATAATAATTTTTCTTTTAATTAAAAGTACTTTTTTACAAAGAGTATTTTTGACAGAATTATAGCAAAAAAAAAGTACATAAAAGAAAGATGAGTTATAATTAATAACTAATGTCTAACTCATGTCTATTTTTTTTTTAACTTCTACTTTTGCAAACTATTAATTCTTGATATTATTTTTATATTTCAGAATATTAAATTTTTATTATTTTTAAAAAAATAATAAGTACATCATGTAACCCATATGTACACACATACACAACATGTGCATATATGAAACATTACATCACACCCCTCCCAATTGAAAATGTTAAATGCATTGACCCCTTTAAATTCTTCATTTTTAATAACTTAAATTATTTTCAAGGTGCATGTCAGTTTTTGTTTTCATTATGAACAATAAATAGTAATATCAAAAGAGGTCAACAGTAAAGTATTAGGCAATTCTACACACAGATTGATTTTGTGCTGATTAAACCAACTTGTAATTTCTTGTGGAAGTCGTGACTACAGCATGGGCATTTTTAGTGCACAGTGGATCACAAACATGGACTTTAAGGCTGCAAATGACAGGATTACTTCTGCCCATTCGACTTATGGAAATATTTATTTTAGTTATTTACTGGGAATTTTTCTTCCAGATTTATTATATTCCAGGACTTTCTACTGGCGCATCATCATCAATATTATATAATCTTTGCACTATCCATCTGTAGAACAAAGTCACTGCAAGAAAAGACTTAATCCAACCCAAAATCGGACCTGAAATTTATATCTTTGCCTAAATACTCGCACACACCTCAATCTTAATTTAACATTATTTTTTTTACATTTGATAAGGATTTATTTTCATCATTAGTTTCACATTTATTTATTTGACTTATTTTGAACATGTCATTTTAATTTATTTTATCTTTTTCAAAAAAAACTTTTTAGTTTTATATATTTATTTAAGTCATGCTCCACTAAGTTTTAGACTTATAGGCTGGGATGCCACAACAATAAAATAGTCATAATTGAGGGGTTACATTTACTATAACTTGATTTAACATTTTCAAACTAAGTTCTTTACGAATTTTTTATTTTATTAAGACTAACTTTAATCATTTTTCTATCATTCAAAATCCATGGTCATTATTAACTAGTTCAAGCTGGTGAATCCGACAGATTGTATTTTTAGTTTTTATCTGGTGGTTCATTATTGTTTTTTTTTTCTTTTGGCATATAATCACTTGTGCTGGGGAATTGGGAATCACCTTGCCTTTCCTTAGGTCCACTATGAGAGATGTCAGGATCATTCCTGGTTCTTTGAAAAATTCTTGTTCTCTCGGGGCTATTAGAATAGCATCTCCTTCGGGTTTCACTCTTCAAATTTGTTCTACACCTATATCTTATGGCATTTACAACTGGCTCTCTAGGTTGGTATTTAAATCTCTTTATTTCTTGTATGGAAAATTGGTTTAGTGCTGTTGAAAGCATCTCAATAATTTTACCATTTGTTCTACTGTTTTTCTCTCGGTTTCTATGAGCATTCTCAACATTGTGAGGAAAACTATGGTGGACTATCCTGACAATTTGTTGTTCAGATAGTGGGTTGGCTGTTAAGGAGTGTAATTTGCCTTCTGAAAAAGGAAAGTAAAGGTTAACCAGGTCACCATTTATCTTGTAACACCTGGTGTCTTCGCTCCAATAACTATCTAATAGAGCAATTTTGTATTTACCAAAAGTGACGGTTTTTTTATATAAAGAGTCTTACTAAGATTAAGACCCTCCCTGTAAATGGCTGCACACAATTGGAACCATGGCTTCTTCACTTAGTTGATTCAAGGTGAAATAGCACTCCAAACTATTCAAATGCTCTGTAGGAGTTTCACCTTGATGACCAGAAAATATCCGGATTTTTAAAAATTGGTTCACGATTGCCAAATTATTTAAAATGTACATGTTTGCATAGGCTGCATGCTATCTTTGCTACAATTCATTTGATTCTCTTTTAAAGTTAACTTAGTAATTTCGATTTTTATATCCTCAATTACTTTTCTGTTTTCTACCTTATTTTTTTCTATTATTTTGCAAGCATTCTCTATTTGTGTTTTATTCTCATTACCTAATTCAATTTGTTTTTTTAACTACTTCGGTCCAAAATGTCATATTGAATTTTTTAAAATACTGGCCTGAGACACAATTTTCATAATAACTTCAGTGTTAATTATGTTAGAGCAAAAAAAAATTACATTACTAGAAATTAGAAAAACTAAGGAAAACAATAAGTCTAAGACAAATAATGATGACTATTTAAAAAATAAGAAAAAGGAAATTTCAACATCTGAAATAATTATTGCTTTATTGTTTGTTCATAATTTCTAATTCATCATGAACTAACTTTAAATTACACCTTCACTTATAATTTCTTTGTATTCCTCACAAAATTATCTTTCAAAACATGTATAATATGTCTTACCTGAGATAATCCATAGCTTCAGAATCTTCAAAATAATCATATGAATTCTTCATTTTTATCTTGTACCCCAAAAGTTCCAAATGTCAAAGGCATCTATAAAGATTCATCCTAATAAAAGATACAAAGAAATCATCATAGCAATTGGCTTCTTGTCTATCTAAAACTAGAAATTGTAGGCTACTGTCTGTATCATTGATAAAATGAGTTTCATCTCTTCATTTTATATTTTTTGTATACACCAGTGATGTTTATATTCTTTATGCACACAAGTGATGCTATCTTGTTATATTTATTGTATCACATAGTTATAAGTTATTTGCATATAGTCCATTTGTTAGCTATAGACTTGAAAATAATGTGATGAAACATATAGGAAAACTAGAGTGACTCCAAAGCAAGAGTATAAAGGCATAGACAAGAATCAGAATTTGATTATTTGCCTGCATATGCAATCTTTCTATACATTTGATTATTAGTTTTGTAACTCATTACTTGTAAACACAAACATATCATATAAACATAATAATAAATTATTAAACTTTTTGAAAATCATTATTTTTATAAAATAAGCTTATTTTTATAAAATAAATGGATTAGAACTTTAGAAAATTATGGTAGATATGAATTCTATATGAGCATAAATAAATATATAATTTATCAACACATACCAACTACAAACTAAAATTAATAAAAAGTATCATTTTTTCAAAAAAAATTTTAAAAAATTAAAATTTTATACTTACAAGCCTGTTATGTTGAGGCTCCATTGTAGGTCTTGTTTGTGAATAACATCCCATAAATGTTGATTTGAAGGATATTTTCTGTCTTTATCGCTTTGTGAAAATTACACAATTGATGAAAAAACAAAAAAAATTAAATACTCTTCTTGATTAAAACTGCTCTAAGAAAATCCAATTTCATCGGATGTTTTTATGATAGACATTTTTTGAATCACATGACAAAGAGCTATCAAATGCCCATATTTTGTTTGATGTCATGCTTATACTTTTTAATTCAGTAAAGAAAAAAAATGACATGTCGATCAATCAAAAAAAGATGTGTGACTTACCCACTTAAGGAGCCGAAAATGCTTCCATCATTTTTCTATTTTGTTTTCTAAGCTCTTCGGCTAATTTTTATTTTCTTCAGTCACTTCTTTTTGCTTTTCAAGCACACTGGTTATTAACACTAATTTCACTATTCTCTTTTTTTTTGTTGTTCATAACTTCATTTTTACTTAGTTGTTCCTCACTGGGAACATTTCTTACTTTATTAATCTCTTTAATTTTTTACCTCACTGGGACATTTTTTATTTCTTTAACTTGAACCTCCATTTGTTTCTCGCTGGAAACATTTTCTATTTTTTAACTTGAGCCTCCATTTTGGCTTTATTTCTTGTCATCATTTAATATTCTCAACACTTTTTATATTATTATTTTTAATACCGTATTTTATTCACATCAATAGGTTTACTAAATTATTTACTACTTTTATTATATCGCTTTACTAATTTCTTATTTTATTTAATCTATAATTAAACATGAGTGTTTGGTCAATTTTCCCCATTACATTCCCCCTAATATCAATTGCATGCCAATTTCTAACCTAATGCCAATGCCCACTCGCACTTATTTACTTATATCTACAACATATATATTTTTTCTTTTTTCAATGCCAACTATAATCTTTCACTAAACTAAATGCACTTATCTTTCTTTTATAACGTAGAATCATTATTAGTGCCTTTTGTTCTCTTTCATCACTCATAAATTTATTTACTTTAATTATATATTTTTATTTAATTATTTATGTGAGCTGATTTTTTTATATTACGCATTTTTTTTTTATGAACGAATATTTGTGCTCTCACGTTGGACGATATTTGTAATGGGAACCCTCAACTTAAATATATAAAAATCTTTTTGCTACTAATACTAAGTCTAATAAAAATATTTTTATATTTTTAAGTTGAGGGTTTAAATCTAGGTCTAATTAAATTGTATTTAAACATATTAATTTTTAATATGGCCTTTTAAGAGGACCTCATTATTCAAACAGAGGAGTAAATATGATTAATATTTACATATCAATCATACCCTCGCTTAGACTGAGATGTAATAAAATATTAAACCAACAGTGACCTTTCCAGACTGAGGTAACTCCAGCTGCATGAAACGTGAAACACCTCATGGGGATTAATTATTTATAAAGGGTTTAAACCCAGGGCACCATCCAATACTTACACTGGAACCCATGAAATATCACACATGTTTCAAGCACTTGACCCATGGCTAGTTCTTAAACATGAGATCGGCAACTCATTTACTTGGATAAATGGAGAGACAGACATAAACAACACTAATAATTTACATCAGTTTATTTACAGACAATAATAATAAGAAAAATAATAAAATATAAAAGATATACATTTAACAAATATGCATGCTTATGAGTTCTATTCAGGGCAAGATTTTAACTTTTAATACTAATATTTAAATTTTTGTTTTAATAATGACATCACGGATAATAATTACCTAGGTATAAGTACAGCACAGTTTCTGGTTTATATCTGCAGTTTGAACACAGTCTTTGGTTTCCATGAGCCGTTTAAATACAGTCTCTGGTTTCCATAAGCGATTTGAATACAGTCTCTGGTTTCCATAAGTGGGTTACGCACAATCTTTGGTTTTTTTGTATGTGGGTGATGACCTTTTCTTCGGATCCGGTCAGATTTTTGGTAAGTATAGGTGTAACATCAATGCAGTTTCCTGATTACTTGTCCTTTGGCATGTCTGGTTTACTTAATTTGGCAGAGCGCATTTAAATATCTGCAGAAGGTGAGCAGAGTAAACTACCATGGCATTCGGCTAATGTGACACAGGAGACAAGTAGAGGAAAACAGTTGAACATCAGTATTCGGATCTAGCCACTCATTTCTCTTTAAACAATAATAACACTAAGATACCAATAACTAATCATTTCCAATAGTAATTCACTATAATCCATGACAATAGAGAATGTCAGCTTTTTATACTACTCTGGCCCCATCTTTGTTCGAATGTTAACCACGCTATCAATCCATTCGATCTTTTAAAATTATATTCCTTTATTTTCTTATTTTAATTAATCTGAAATTAGCTATATTGTTCAACAAATCAGTCTGGAATCTTAATCTCCAGAGCCTGATTAGTTTTGTATGACTTATTTAATTAATATTAAGAATTTTTCTTTTAATTAAAAATACTTTTTTACAAAGAGTATTTTTGACAGAATTATACCAAAAAAAATAAAAGTAAGATGAATTATAATTAATAACTAATTTCTAACTCATCTCTAAATTTTCTTTCTATTTTAACTTTTACATTTTCCAACTATTAATTCTTGGTATTATTTTTCTATTTCAAAATCTTAAATTTTTATTATTTTTAAAAAAATAATTAAGTACTTCATGTAATCCGTATATACACACACACTTACACAATGTGTGCATATACGAACCATTACAATATATATCTGACAGAACTTATATATTTTTTACTAACATTTGTCAATAAGTGTTCATTCAGTTTGGATGAGTAACACCCTTGATTGAATGGTCATTTTGTATTTTACTAATACAGAGAAAAGTGTGTCTTTCAAGGATAGGAAATTGCTAATACTGGGAATAAATTAGGAATCTACTTAATACATGATATATATATATATTAAATAGTTAATTGGTTCATAATAGATGCAATATTAGATTAATGATTTTTTTTGTGTGTGTTATTATTCTTTACATTTTTGTTTTGCACATAATAATTATCTATTCATGTATGCCTATCATGGGTAAAGGTTTATAAATGGATACATTTATATGATAGGAATACATAATTGATACTTTCTCTTATATATAAATATTTTTGTTATTATTAAAAAGTTTTTCTAATTTCAAATATATATTTTATTATTATTATTGATGTTTTATCTCGTTTGTAAATAAATTTTGTTGATTTAATCATTATCACATGGTCAATGGTTTACCAGAATCATTTTTTTTCCAATCATCAACTGGTTATCATATACATACACACACACACCCACATTTTTTTTCATATATAATAATATACAGAGATAATAAAGTGAACCAATTGATTTACAACTCACATAAATATATGATTATATACATATAACTAATGTAAATTCATCGCTGAAGAGAGTTTATTGCAATATTCTACCTCAGTTTGAATTCTGAGGCATATGTGGAATCCAAAAGAGGGGATAAGTATAGATGAACTAGCCTAAATTGTGTCTAAATTTAATGTGTAAAAATGAGCTAGCCCATTGAAAGTAGGCATGATCATTGGTTAATTACTTCATTACATCATTCTTAGTATCCTATCCAAAGACCCTAGGTCTGACGATAGTGAGATACAAACCCCTCATCTCGAATAAGTAGGATCATTACATATTTATGGCTGTCATCTTTGGGGCTTTAAATTGTAAGGCCCAATCCATTACAATATACTATACTGCTAATCACTTAAGTATCAGTATGAAAAAGTTATTAAATATTTTATTAAACATAAATTTTATGTAATGTAGAGATTCTGAACACTTCTTTATTAATGTTTAATTTCTTTGTTTTTTTAGAGGGAAATCATATTGTTACACCTTTATATAAATTATTCCAGAAAGGATAGCACTGGAGATAGACAGAGGAACATAATATAGCTTTTCAGAAAATGAAAGATTTATTACTGTCTAACCTATTTCTTATACATTACAGCAGCAACCAGGAAATGATTATAACTACCAATGCTTCAGAATTCAGAGCTGAAGTTGTAATGTTACACTGTTATGTTGGAGAATAACTGATTGTGTATGCCTCAAGGATCTTGACAGCTGCTGAAAAAATTAGTCAGCTCACAATAATTTTTGTTATATACAGATCCTCATCTATTACTAGGAATTTTCAGTTCATGTAGGAAAACTCCGGATTATGACTAATCTGGTGGATTTATTTATTAATTGCCTATGATTACAATCTAGTTACAAACCAGAGATTGGCCATGCTGATACTTTATTGTTTTTATCAGATGTCTGTGAAATGCAGAAGTTTACCAAAGTAAACTATTGATACAATGAATTCAGAAATTTTGAACAGCATTAAGGTTGTCAAATGGACCAATAAGGACCACAGATATAAAGAATTGGATTAGACTGGAATGGCCAAATTATGTTGCAAGGCCTATCTGGAATGCATTTCAAAGTTTAATTATGTGTAAGGGTTACATTCTGATGACTGACTATGTATTCATAGTAACTGAGGGCCTTAGGCAGGTGTGCAAATTGTTTCAATATGGTCATCCTGAGATTATGTGCATGAAAGGCTTATATTTGGTGGCCTAAACTTGAATCATGAACTCGAACAGGCAATAAAAAACTGTTGCAAATGCCAATTGACGGTGACTTGTCTAAAAAGATGTTTGACACTTAGACAGAGATAAAAAATTAATGGCAGAGAGTTTGTGTAGATTATGTCAGTCCAATGGTAAATATTTGTTTCACAAGTTTGTAACAAACATTAAAGCTCTTCAAGAAATTTTTGCTAGTCACGGTTATCCAGATACTTTAGTAATTGACAACAGAACTGGATTTACTTCTCTGGAATTTAAGAAATATTTGGCTGATAAAGGGAATACACCATATTTTGAATCCCCCTAATCATTCAGAATTTAATGGATTGGATGAAAAAGCAGTGCAACAGTTAAAGTTGGCACTTGAGAAAACATTTAAAGATATGAAAGAAGCATTGGTCAAAGCTATGTTTTTCCAACACTTCACACAAAGTACATCAACTTTGAAAATACCAGCAGAATTGTTACTTTGAACAAAAATGTTGCACTCATCTCTCAAAATTGTTACCAGCAGAAAACATAAGTAGTAAAAACATTTTTACATAGGGAGAATTCCAAAGTGAAATTGAATTGGTTTACAAGTTTGGGCCAGAGACATAATAAATAGGAAATTGGATTTCCGGTGTCTTAATCAAATTAGTATCTAAAGTCATTAGAGAAATAAATTTAGATAATGAACTACTTATGAAGAGAAATGTCACTCACCCATGGTCTCATCAAATTAATATATCAAATGCAATTAATGGCAAATTTTCATTAGCCATTGCAAAAATTTGAGTCTAGTGAAAATGAGGAGGGTGCAAATATTTATGTAATAGCTAAAAACATGGAAATGTTTACTATCAGTCAATCTGGTAATACAAATAATCACATAATGGTACAGAAGTAGTAGGGGAGAAAGTTTTATCATCAAATAACTCGATCAAGTGGATATAATTGCGGATTCTGATGAAGAATGATCTGTGACTCCACTTAAATGTACCAGAAATCATAAAAGATTTGAGAGACTGAAAAATTATTTTCTAATGTGAAGGGAGTTGTGGACTGTTTGTTCATATATCTATTTCTATATATTTTATAAATAAAGTAACCTTGAAGTTGTGTAATTGCAAGGAAATAGTATATTACTATTATAGACCTCTTTATTAATATGCGCTCTAGAAAATTAGCATATAGTATTGAGATTTGAATGGTTAATGAAGGTAATATATGCTAATAAGCTTCCATTTATGTAGCCAGAGGGATACAGAAATTAGCCTGTAAACTTAGTAGAGACAACCAGCTTAAATGAGCTGTGTGTGTAAGTTTGCTATGCAGATATGAGCAAAGTTAGTCAGCCAATGATGATAACTGCTTAAAGTAGATGATCAGTCATAGTTATCATATTTGTGTGTGAAAACACCCCATTAATGGAAACTTGCCATTGAGTACAAGCCAGAGTAATCAATGGATGCCAGAAGGCTTGTGCATAAAATCCCTATTTAGTGCCTACTTATATTGAAAATATTGTGTTTTCCAATTTTGTTCTCATAGTTTTGTAGTTAAGTAGAGCTAAAGGGTAGCTGCTGGAGGGTTGCCTTAGATCCTAAGCTAGAAACTAGTCTGAGGATATTGGATGAGTAGGCACTAGATAGGGATTTTATGCACAAACCTGGCATCCATTGATTATTCAGGCTTGCACTGAGTGGCACTACTGTATGGAGAATTTTGCCTGTTTTAATAACTTGTAGAAATACAGACTTGGGACTATATATTATTGCTGTGTGCATGTGGATAATCTATTACACAAAGATTTGTTGTTAATGATTTTCAAGAGTGAAGTTAATTCTATTAGTAATTATACTTTTATTTTATTTATTTCATTATAATAAATTGATTTACTGAGTTTTAAGTTGGTTCATTCTTTATTTATTTTAACATTTTATGCTATTCTAGCAGGTTTCATTCAACAAACTCCTGAGTACATAAGCACATTTTCAATTAACTTAAAAATTGCTTACTTTTAAATATTTTTAATTAGTTATATTATTTAATTGTAAGTTTTATGGCTCTTATATTAATGTTGCCTTCAGTAAATTTATTCCACTTTTGCTCAACATTATTATCTTTTAAGTCTTTAATTAACTGATATAACAAATGATTCTAAATAAATCATTTTCTATTACATTATTTAACTTATTTCTCAGTATATTAGAATTCTTTTTTATTTTTATTCAAAACAAAAAAAAATGTTCTTTTATTTTAAAATTATTAATAACTTTCTAATAATTGATGTTAACAGAACTCTTTGAAACAAATTAATGTCTTATTTTTTCTAAATTTATAATTCATTTTAAATAAAAAATTTATTATTGTTGTTGTTTTATCTCATGTAATTATATTTAGAAAAATAATAAATAGCTTTTATTTTCAAAATCATAAATACTCTATTTATTTAAAAAATAATTATTCCATTTTATTTTTTATAGCAACGTATTCGGCAACATAAGTACCAAAGTTTGGATGATTTGGAAAGAGATGTGATGCTACTTTGTAAGAATGCACAGACTTACAATGTTGAAGGATCACTAGTAAGTAGAAAATCATGAAATTAAATTAATGAATTTCTGATGGATATTTCATAAAATCATTTGACTGTATTGTAAAAAAAACATATAATTAATGTTTCTACTTAATTATCCCTATCTAAAATGACTTTAATATTTAATTTACTTAAATTGTATGAATTAATACATTGCACAGGCTTAAACCTGAATTTATATGTGTAATATAGGCGGGATTCGAACTCAGACTTTCACACTACTCTCAGTGCCATCTCATATTGCTGACCCACCTGATCACATACATGTTGAAAAGATAAATAATCACCAATATATTGTAACGGAATATATGCCGTTACATTATTTTAAAATGAAAATAAAAAGATCGTAAATAAAATTTGATTTATTAAAAAGAAAAAAAAACTTAAAAAACTGAAAATTAAAAGTTGCTTAATATATATAGATCGCATGATGGACAACTTTAAAAAAAATAAAAATATTTGAAAGTAATTTTTTTTTGTAAAAAGTAAAGATATAAAGATTGATATTTTAAAAATAGAAATAATGTTGATTTCTATAGTCTTAGAAAATGGAAATGATTGTCTTATTAATTAAATGATTGTTCAAAAGCAAACTACCTCGTGAGGCATGTAAATAAATTAAATGGTCAGATAAGAGAATACAAAGGAATTAAATGACCAATCCAAACACGAAAATGACAGCACGGACCATAACTGAAACACGAATGGATTAGTGACGTCTTGCTCGTTGAATCTCAAGATCTAATGATAAGTGACTAATAAAAATATAAAAGCCAAATTATTATTATAATTGTTATCTTAGAGCTGACTATGAATAGATCGTTATAACTAGCTATATTGCAGATTTTCACGATGTGGAAGTCTGCAATAAATTTAATTTTCTGGACAACCAGCTGAGGCCTCTGGATGACAGCTCCTGACCAAATGCATGGCAAGTCGCAGTTTCATTTCAAAGGACAAAATCTACGAAAGTGATCACGAAGATGGACTTCTCAATCTATTAAATCCGTAAAGTATAAACTATTGTGTCTATCTAATAAGAACTTTCCTAAAATTGCAAGGAATTAATAACTGAAAATAACTCTTATCTGACTTAAAGAATGCAAATTCAATTATTGCTATTTTTTTTATGTAGATGTTTAAGCAATCATTTCCAGTTCATTTTTTTCATATTTTATCAAAATATATAGACATTCGATAAATAATGATACCTTACGGTGAGTATCTAAAATGTATTTATTCGGATGTCTTTTAAGTTATTGGTGACAACGCAAGTATCTTATGGTGAATACTATTGGGTTACTTATAAGTTTCCCTCTGCGATTGTCGGCATCAATAATTTTGTATTTTGATCATTTATGTTTATTTTGAAATGTTTTTGACCATGGAATCTATGTAAGCGATCTATACCCAACATTTTAAAGCAAATCTGTGCGATCTATTTAAAATAGTAATTTAAATTTTAAAAAAAAAAAAAAAATAATGTTAAAATCTAAAAATAAATTTAATCTTCAATTTTAAATGTGCGTTAATAAAAATCTATTTGTGTGTTAATTACTGGCAGTGGCTTCTTTTATTTTATTGTTCTAAATATTTAATATATACTTTGAGAATAGAAGTCTATTGAAACTTATAAATGTTTTAAAATCTCTGCTATTCCACTGAGCTAGTGACATGGGCTAACGACCGGAATCAAAATTTAAAAAAAAAAAAAATTATTTTTTTTTTTGACTTACGTATCTGCCTACTTTATAAATTTTTCTAGGTTCAAATGCCTAGATGGCGCCCTGTAGTGCAGTTTACGTAAGTCTCTTTCCCCGATCGTTAAAATATGTATTTCATGCTAAACCAGCAATCATTATTTGGTCTAGATTACTATCCTCACACATATATATAATCAGTGCTCAGCTTTATATTAAGATAGCCAATCTTCATACTTTAATGGACAGGCTTCAAACTATTCCAACTCACAACTCTTCAACCTTCCATTTCATTGAAAATCTGATGATGGAACGTTCAAAGCCCTTGTTAGTGCCAAGGTTGTCATCCTACCCATGTTGACATTTTAGTCATTCTGGCCCCTCATGTACAGGAGAATAATCCATATATACATACATATGTGAGGGATGGGCAGACCTTTTATACACTATATAAATTAATATATTGCACAGCCTTAAACCTGCATTTATATATGTAATATAGGCGGATTCGAACTCAGACTTTCACACAACCCACTTCTTTCAGTGCCATCTCATATTGCTGACCCACCTGATCACACACATGTTGAAAAGATAAGTAATCACCAATATACGTATTTCATGCTAAACCAGCATTCATCAGTTAGTCTAGATTACTATCCTCACACATATATAATCAGTGCTCAGCTTTATATTAAGATAGCCAATCTTCATACTTTAATGGACAGTTTTCAAACTATTCCAACTCACAACTCTTCAGCCTTCCATTTCATTGAAAATCTGATGATGGAACGTTCAAAGCCCTTGTTAGTGCCAAGGTTGTCATCCTACCCATGTTGACATATTAGTCATTCTGACCCCTCATGTGCAGGAGAATAATCCATTTATACATACATATGTGAGGGATGGGCAGACCTTTTGTACACTATTTATATAAATACATTGTGCAGGCTTAAAACCTGCATTTATATATGTAATATATGGATTATTTTCCTGTACATGAGGTGTCAGAATGACTAATATGTCAACATGGGTAGGATGACAACCTTGGCACTAACAAGGGCTTTGAACGTTCCATCATCAGATTTTCAATGAAATGGAAGGCTGAAGAGTTGTGAGTTGGAATAGTTTGAAGCCTGTCCATTAAAGTAGGAAGATTGACTATCTTAATATAAAGCTGAGCACTGATTATATATATGTGTGAGGATAGTAATCTAGACCAACTGATGATTGCTGGTTTAGCATGAAATACATATATTGGTGATTATTTATCTTTTTAACATGTGTGTGATCAGGTGGGTCAGCATTATGAGATAGCACTGAGAGTAGTGGGTTGTGTGAAAGTCTGAATTCGAATCCGGCCTATATTTAATTTTTGTTGAAATTAAAATGCCAACATTGAAATATATATCATCATATATTGTTAAATCTGAATTATTAAAGTTAAAAAAAGCCTCTGTTTATTTTTAATGAATTATAATTTAAACTTCTTTAAAAAATAACAACTGATATGATTAATTATTTTGAAAAGCAAGTAGAGTGATTGTCAAATCTTTATAGTATGAATGCATAAATCATTGTTAAAATCAGTTGCCAATATGTATCTATTGACAGCTTTTAATATTTTTATAAGACTTGATAATAATAAACACTTGTAAATAATTATTTAATGAAGTAGTTATCTTAGAATTAAAATCATAAAAATATACACCATTTAAATTTTTTAAACATGAAATATATATATATATATGCAATGGAATCAGTGACTTATTTTTGTGTAAAAGTCTAAAAAATATTGTGGTTTATCTTCTAGTCTTTTTTTTTTATATATAAATATAATTTATTTGCCTTTTAAATTATTATTTATTTAAAGTTTTTTTGTATATTTTTTTCATTTAAATCGTTAATTGTAAACAATTATACTTTTAATCTTGGAGTATGTTAAACTGTGATCTATCCAATAATCTGCACATTTAAGTTTTTATGTAATACTAGCTTCTTGTATAATCTGATTCCTAATTATAATTTAATTCATAAGATAGCTTTGCATGTAAATCCCTTAACAGAAATTTTTCTAACTAAACAGTGTTTGTGTTAGTCCACAAAAAAAAAATTCATATCAGCAATTCACAGAGTCATAATCATTATTTTTAATATTTTGACTAAAATTATTAGTGCACATTGTCTTAACCACACATGCATCAAAATTTCCAGGAATTAAAATTTGGTCTTTTAATGACATTTATTTAATAATACTATCCAATAATAAATTGCATTTTTCTTTGAACTTTCTGAATCATAATGTTGGGACTTAAGTTAATGGTTACATTGGTACAGGCATCAAAACAATTTTTAATATTATTAATCTGTCACTGATTTATCTAGAAATTTTAGAATGGAAAACAGTAAATTAGTTTTTACAATGAACTTAACATTATGCTTTTTTTTTTTACTTCATTATCTGCTTTTCAAAAAAAACATGAAGATATCTATCTATTCAGTTAAATATTTTTTCTCGGGAAGATATGTTTCACTAAGACTAATTATATCAATCTTAGCAACTTTTTGGATACAAATGTTATTCTCTGATCATGTATTGAAGAGTGTACATTTTCAATAAGTGTAAATAGAAAGTACAGTAATTAAAATACTTTATTATCATCATTATTTACAGTAATTAAAATACTTTATTATCACCACTATCATCTACTTTACCATTATTACTATTATTATTTTTATTATTATTTTTACTGTGTTGATTAGTAATCCATCAGTATTGTGACTTAATCCATATTATATGAGGCAAACTGTTTTAACCAACTTTTTCCTTGTCTCTTCATTTTTGTTATAAGCAGATAGACTTAAATTGGCTATATATTGCTTTAAGCAAAATCACAACTAATGACTTTTTGATTTATTAAATTTGTTCTGTCATTATGTTGAAAATTTTTATAAAAAGAAGAAGAAAAGATTGGAGTTAGAATTACTATGCAGATAATTAAAGAATGAAAATATGGTTGCACAATCCTACTTTAATAGTTAATGCAGGGTTGTGACAGATGCATGATTAGGTTTATGATAACTTAGTACTATATTTACATGATTTGAGACAGTATAGTGTAAGGAACATTAAGAGAATATAGAAAAAATGTTTTAAAATAGAAACCACTAAATTTCATAAAGTAGCAAGAGATATTTTTGGTCTAGTTATTGCTTATTAGTTATTCACTAAAGTCATTTTACTTTTTAACTTTGGGCTTTGTTGGTAGTTTAACTGCTATAATTGATGTTGTTTAAATTCTAAAGATTTGCTTTTTAAATATTTTTGTTTTCTACTGAAAATTAATTGTCTGGTCAATATTATTGTCATATTATGATATTTGGTTACTGTTTTATTATTATTATTATTATTCTACATTTTATTGCCTTTAGAACATATATTTTTAAATATGAATGTGATGTAAATTTTTAAACAAAATAAAATTAAATACTTGTAAAATATAAGTACATGAGATTTCTGTACAAAGTCAGTTGAAGTGTTTAAGCAACTTTATATTTTTGTAATATATATGATTGGACTTGTCAAAAGTTATATACTAAATACTTATTCTGATTATTTTCTCAAAGCTTTATTTTTGTCTATATGCTATATTTTTCAAATACTCATGGTTCGTTTTTTTAATCTGCATACAACATTCTTTTTTTTTATCTCCAGATATATTTCTAATTCAATTCTTCCATTTTTTATTTTCTATTTCAATAATTTTAAACTTATTTTGAAGTTATATTTTTATTTTTTCAATAATTACAGAGGTTTTTCTTCTCTCTTATAATTGTTCATTTCTCTTTTACACAAATGTTTTATTTATGCTACATAAACATAAAATATTTAGAATGCCTTTTTTTTTTTAAATCCAACTATAATGAATCACAACATAACCATCTATATAGTAATATCTTTGCTGTCATTTCCACCACCAGTTAACTAATTTCTCAAGTTCTAAAAAGCACTCACCTGCTCAATTATCATATTTGATAATATTTTCTTATATATTCATTGCTGTAGACTTAAAAATCTAAAGCAATTTAACTGAACAAGTTGTTTCTTGGAAAGATGTGTATTAAGTAAAAGAAGATCGCATAATATTAGCTTTAGTATGAGATCTAATTTATTATTTTTTATATGAAACTTTCTGTAAATTTTATCATTCTTAGCATATGAACGTAGTGTCATATCACTAGCAAATATGATGCAAAGTGTAATCTAGCCTCACTGTTAATTCATTTCTCAGAAAAATTAATATTCTTTTTATAATTCTCTTCAACTGACTTTCTCCTCTAATTCCAGAATAATGTTAGTGAATATTTATTTTTTCTGAGCAAAGACTAATATATTAAATGAGGACATGTCATTCTCTGTTCAACATCTACATTAAGGCAGTATTTTTTTCTATTTAACCAAATCCATTTATTGAAAGCTTGAGTTGTCAGTGGATACTAGATAATAATGTTATGCCTATAGACAAAATGTTCAGCAGTCAACTTTTTTAACCCAAAATTCAAAAATCATACATTTATGTTACCTCATCTTTAGTGTAACTATAGGAACATTCAATCCTCTGGAAAGAATTGGTATATACAATATAAAACATCACATGATTTTCTCTGTTTACTTGCAGTATCAACTCTTTATCCATTACTTCATTTCAGTGACATCTATTTCAGTCTTAATAATTAGGCAGTTTTCAATATCCAGTTCTCTGCAGTGAAGATAGCTGAAGTGGATTTAAAATTCAGTAGCCATCCTCCCCCCCCCCACCTTCCCTTTTTTTTTTTTTACAAAGACAATAATCTGAGATTCAAAAACATCTGAAGCCTTGGATTTGTCTCAAACTGCTTGACAATTGTACAGATTTCACACACCATCCAATAACTGTATTCTTAAATAATTTTAAACCTTATTCAAATATAGATAGCTTTGATGCTTAGAAACTGATGGGTTTGAATGTAGAACTATTATCTAGTGTTTTGAATGTCCAGGCTTACAACAATCATCACATGATCACCATTCTACTTAATGGAGAGTTTTGCCTTTGTGTGGACTTACCACAATGCTATATTTCAAGATACTAAACACTAAAATTGCCACTTTGGATTTCCAAGCTTTTCATATTATTAAATCATAACTTTTAAGAACAATGTTGTGGGTACCAATACATCAATTCCTGATTTTTTAAAATCAAGAATGTTGACATGTTTTATAATAATAATAATATTATTAACTTGATCAAAAGAAAATATCTCATTCTCTGCTTAGCAAAATAATACATTGAATACGGAGATTCTTAAGCAATGTTGAGATTGTGATTACTTTAAATATTATTTTAACACATTGAAATAGACCTGAGAAATAATATCATAATCCAATTAAATCAGTGGGTGGAACTCATTCCTATGATAATATTGATATTTCAAATAGTTTGAGAGCTTTTGAATAATGATACAAGAATTTATAAAACGGCCTTAATGTTATATCGATTCTATCTAACTTATGAAATTAAAACTGTTTCTGTAACCAGAAAAGTGGAAAAGTGCTAGTTTTTTATAAATTACCTGGATACGTTTTATTCATCATCATCATCATCAACCATTATCAATCCACTGCAGGATGAAGGTCTCTCCAAGTTTAATCCATCTTCTCCGATCTTTAGCTTCTCTTCTCCACAACACCCCTGCACATTTTCTTATTTCATCCATCCATCTCACATGTGGTCTCTTTCTGGGTCTTTTACAATCTCTTGGAATCCAGTTTAAAATTTCAATTGTCCATCTATTATCATCTCTTCTAGCAATATGTCCAGCCCAACTCCATTTCAATCTTTTAATTTTTTCAATAAGGTCTGTAACACCTGTTTGTTGTCTTACCCATACATTGCATTTTCGATCTCTTCTTGTTACTCCCAACATACATCTCTCCATACTCCTTTGAGTGGTCTAAGTCTCTGTATTGCTCTTCTATTAAGTGTCCAAGTCTCAGATCCATAAGTAAGAACTGGTAAAACACATTTGTTAAAAACCATCCTTTTCAAACACATAGGCATATTTCCTTTTAGTATCAAGTTATTTCTACCAAAAGCACTCCAACCAAGTTTAATTCTATGATTAATTTCCTCCATTATGTTTCCATCTGTATTAATAATCTGACCAAGGTATTTGAAACTGTTAACTTCTTCTAATTCTTCATAATCAATCTTTATTTTCATATTTTGAGCAAATCGATTAAACATTACTTTAGTCTTTTTAACATTTATCTTTAGTCCTACTTTTCTACTTTCATCTGCTAACTCCTGCAACATTTCCTGCAGCTCTGAAGTATTATTTGCAAAAACAACTACATCATCTGCGAAATCTAAATGACTTTAATACTCTCCATTTACTTTCACTCCTTTAGTTTCCCATTTTAATCCACAAAATACTTCTTGCAGCACTGCTGTAAAGAGTTTTGGAGATATGGAATCACCTTGTCTTACATCTTTCTCAATGTTGATTTTTCCAGTATCATTATGTAATCTAATTGTTGCTGTTGCATTTTTATAAATATTCTTTAAAATATGACAATATCCTGGATCTATACCTTGATGATCCAATGCTTTAATCACTGAAGAAATGTGTATAGAATCGAATGCCTTTTCATAATCTACAAATCCAAAACATAATGACAACTCATATTCATTTGTCCTTTCTATGACTTCTCTCAATACCTGGATATGATCTATTGTACTAAAACCACTTTTAAATCCAGCTTGTTCTCTTGGTTGGTGGAAATCCAAAGTTCTCTGTAGACGAGTTGTAATTATCTTGGTAAAAATTTTATATAAAACTGATAAAAGGCTGATAGGTCTGTAATTTCTAATATCTTCTTTATCACCTTTTTTAAATATTAATATTATTACTGCATTCTTCCAATCTTCCAGTACATCTTTATTATTTAGACATTTGGTATATAACTTTGCTAAAATTGTTTCTATTTCTTCACCTGCTTCTTTTAATATATCAATTATAATTCCATCATTTCCTGGAGCTTTTCCTTTCTTCATACACTTAATTTCATGTCTCACTTCTTCATTTAAAATTCTGGGCAATTCGGAAGATGTAATAGATATAGGAGGTACTAGTTCTTTATTATTATATAATTCTTGATAGAAATCTTCTACCAATTTCATGATGTCATCTCTCTTTTCAGTAATAATTCCATCTTTTTTTCTTATTGCAGATATAAATTTCCTACCAATACCAAAATGTTGTTTAACATTTTTCAGACTTTTATTTTCTTCTACGGCTTTCCTTGCATCATTTTCAACTCTTTTCCGCACCATTTTACAAAATTCGAGATATTCAATTCTTTTTAATACATCATTTTGTATATCTTCATATTCCTTCTTTTCTTCATAAATTCTCTAGTCTCAGTAGAAATTTTATTAGTCAATTGCTGCTTTTTTCTACCAGCTATGTTTGTTGCAGTTTTTAAAAGTGTATCAGTTATTTTCATATTAATTTCATTCAAATCTGAATCATGTTCAAAATCTCCGAACACTTTAAACCTATTTGTAAGTTCTAATTTAAATTCATTAGAATGTTTCTGAAGATTAGGAATATCAACTGTAAATATTGTTTTTCTTAATAATTTTTGTCTCTCTAGTTTTACATTAACACGTAACTTACACCTTACTAATCGATGATCACTTCCTGTGTTAAATTTATTAAGAACATTACAATCTTGAAATATGTATTTTCTGTTAGTCAAAATATAATCCAATTCTGCTGTACCTTCATTTGGATGCTTCCATGTCCATTTCCTTTTAACATTTTTCTCAAAAAATGAATTCATAATATAAAGTTTTTCTTTTTCTGCAAACTCCACAAGTCTATTCCTCTCTCATTTTTATTACCATAACCAAAATTACCTACAGCAATTTCATCTTTCATTTGTCTACCAATTCTAGCATTAAAGTCTCCCATAACAATTTTAAAATGTTGTTTACTCTGATCAAAAGCCTTTTGTACATCCATATAAAAATCTTCTACTACTTCATCACTATGAGAACTTGTTGGGGCATAAACCTGAATTATCTGCATTTGGTATCTGCTATTAAGTTGTATAACTAATCTTGCCACTCTGTCCGATACACCATCAATCTCCGCAATATTGTTCTTCCACTTTTTATTTATAATGAATCCTACTCCACTTGTATTTCCAATATGTGTGCCTTTATAATAGAGTATATGTCCACTTTTTAAATCAATTGTTTCTTCTCCTTTTCTTCTAACTTCACAAAGTCCAATAATGTCCCATTTAATATAAGACAGTTCTATCATATAGCAGTAAACTATTGAAATTTTTTAGAAAATTATGGGCTTATGAAATTGTGCTGATTTTTTAAAGATGTAGTAATTATGAAATATCATTGTTATTCATTATAGCAAAAGTATTTTCAAGAATTATCTTGAATCATCTATTTTCAGTCATAGCTGAATTGTTATTAAATGTTTAATATAATTTTAGAAAATAGTAGTCTCTAATAGCTTTATTAATTGGGAATCAATAAGAAATTTGAATGCCAGAAGTGCAAAACTGAAATCAATCCAATTATTCTAGCTCCAGATTCTTAGGACTCTGCCACTGCACTAAACCATACAGGCTACTGTAGAAAATGAAGAAGCAGTATTATTATTGTTTTTTTTGTTTTTTTGTTTTTTTTTTTTTGCCCATCAAATATGAGAAAACTGCCCTGAGAAAAAGTTCAATTTGTATATTTCAGGATTTCATTTTATCTGCTTGTCCATTGTAGTTTATTCATATTAATTAACTTCAACATAATGGAGTAAGATTAAGCATTTTAAATTGTAATGGAAAATATGAGGCATTTGAAATAAAATCTGGTGTTAAGCAAAGATGTTGTTTAAAGGTGAAATAAATGTAACTTTTGTAAATATTACTCCAGAAATATATATATATGTTAAACTGAATTTGTGTAAATAGAAATATTTAGAAATTCAAACTTTAATAATATGTAGAATGGAAATAATTAGAATATTTTGAAAGACAATAATAGGGTAATTGGAAAAGATAAGTACAGAGATAAAGAGGCATGTTTAATTAAATGAGAAGCAGAGATTAAAAGAAACTGATAAGAAATCAGGCTGGACTATATAAACTGTGCAGGAGATGAGCATGCATCTTTTGCTGTTTTTTCCTGATTGAGATCAGAGCTAAGAATTAAATTTTTGTTGATCAGGACATACGAGGGAGAAAAACCCAGATTATCGGATCTGAAGGTTCAAAAGTCCGACTAGGGTAAATATAACAGATCCTCTCAATCTTTTATTATTTAGTACACCTTCAGGGCTCTATGTAGGGTTAAGTTAAACTGATGTAAACATTTAATTCAATTGACCAAATAAATCTTAGTAGTTAGTAATTTTCATATTGGTTATTTATTTGCGAAATGAAGCTAATTCATTTTAGTCATTTATTGTATGTTGTTTGTCCCTGTTGTTCCTTTCACAGGGTGAATACATTACAAATTTGGCACAGTTGACAGCCACATATGAACTATATGTGGAGTGAGAAGGTATGTATATAGAGAGATTTTTTGTAAATACAGCTGAGAATACTACAGTTGAAAAATGTTGTTTGGACAAAGCAATATTACAGAGTTTGGGATAGAAAACCCACATGAATGACCTTTATACGTCATGCAGTTAGAGAATTTTTTAAGCTGAACAGCATAATGGAAAATAACAAAAAAGTGGTCACTCTATTGTGTTCAGCAGGACGAAAAGTTATTGAAATTGTGAATGAATTGGGTGGTGGGCCGATAACGGATGAAGTACATTTTGAAGATTTAATTAAAAAATTAATGGACTATTTTAGTCTCTAAACACATTGCCAGATTAGCTCTCAGAAATTGTAAACAGGCCAAAGAAGAAAAAATAAATTATTATAATATAGCTTTAAGGCAGTTAGCTAAAAATTGTGACTACGGAGATTTCGTAGAACAGGTTTTACTTGACCAGTTATTATGGGGAATGGCGGATGAAAGGCTATGCCAAACATTATTAACTGAAGCTGATTTGTCATATGAACAGGCTATTAAAAAGGAAATGGCTTACGAGGCAATAATAGAGCAAGCTTGCGCTTTTAGAAACAAAGCTGAAGAGACCAGTAAAATGGCAATATATAAAATTGAAAAAAATTACCAGGAAAGGACTGAAGAAAAGATATCAATAAAATGTTTCTGCTGTGGGAAAACAGAGCATATAGCAAGGAAGTGCAAATGGAAGAAGGAAAGCTGCTACAATTGCGGGGCGAAAGGACATTTAGCAATAGTATGTAAAAAGCCTTGTAAAAAAGATATATATAAGAAAAAGGGACATAGATATGAAGAAACTAATATTAAGAAAAATATAATAATGTCTACGCAAGACCAATTTATGGTAAAAGTAAAAATATGTAATAGTGAGCTAAATATGGAAGTTGATAGTGGGTCAGGTATATCGCTGCTATGTATAAACGATTGGAAAGAAATATCGAAAGCCAACACAAAAGTAAAAATACAGAATGTGGACATCAAAGTAAAGGATGTTAATGGGAATCCTATTAAAGTAATGGAAAAAGTAGATGCTCCAGTAGTGTTTAGAGAGAAAGAATTTACACTGCCAGTCTATATAATTGAGAAAAAAATAAGCTTCTTAATAGGGAGAGAATGGTTTAGTCACCTGGGAATACAATTTTCCATTGTAAAACTGATTTCAACAGAAAAAGAAATGGTAAAATTATACCCAGTCTTATTTATGCAAGATCTGGGCTTAATTAAAACAAATCCGGTGGAAATACATTTAGCGGATAATGTAAGAACAGTAATGTGCAAGCCACATAAAATCCCTTTTGCGCAAAGGCAAAAGGTAGAAGACAATTTAAAACATTTAGTAACAAGCGGTGCATTAACCCCAGTAGAGGAGGCAGAATGGGCCACACTGATTGTGGTAATAACAAAACCGTATGGCAAAGTTAGATTGTATGGTGATTACTGTGTTATAGTTAACAAATATTTGAATAAAGGTGGATATCCGGTACCCAATGTATGCAAAATACTAGCAAATTTGTCGAAGGCAAAATATTTTGCTAAATTAGACCTAAATTCTGTGTACCATCAGATTAAAGTTACAGAGAATATGGCAAAAATGTTAACATTAACCATGCCTTTTGGGTTATCTAAATGCAATCGGTTGCCATTTGGAATTATTACAGCACCAAATATTTTTCAGGCAAAGTTAAACATAATATTGCAAGGAATTGAAGGGGTGACACCATATTATGATGACATATTAATAACAGCGACATCTAGTGGAAATTTAAAAAGTAGAGTTTTAAAAGTATGTGATAGGTTGAATAGAGAAGATGTAAAACTAAAACTAAAAAAATGTGTATGGGAAGCAAAAGAATTAAATTTTCTAGGTAATACGATTTTAGATAAAGGGAAGCGCCCTTTGAATGACAAAGTTCAGGCAGTTAAAAACGCAGTAACACCTGAAAATATAAAATAATTACAAAGCGTTTCTGGGTCTTGTAAATTTTTTCGAACCTTTCCTGAAAAATAAGGCAGTGGTAGCAACTCCATTATATGAATTACTATGTAAAGGGCAAACGTGGAGCTGGACAGAAACACAAAAAAGCTTTCGAAAAAACTAAAGATCTATTAGTGTTGGATAAACTGTTAGTGCATTTTGATAGTGATCAAGAAGTTAGAATCACTACAAATGCATCAGAATGGGGAGTAGGTACAGTCCTAGCTCATCCAATAGAAGGATGTGAGCGCCCTGTGGCATATGCATCCAGAACCATGTTGCAGGCAGAAAGAAATTACAGCCAGGTAGATAAAGAGGCACTGGTGATTATATTTGTGGTGAAGAAATTCCACCAATTTATTTTTGGCCAAAAATTTAAGATAACAGATCATAAGCTATTGCTGGGCATTTTCGGAAATGACCGGGCAACTCTGGAACATTTAAGTCTGTGTATGTTAAGATGGCATAATGTATTGGGTTCATATGATTTTATATTGAAATACAATAAGGGAAAGGAAATTACCCACGTGAATGCTTTATCGAGATTACCAGATAACAAGGAGCCAATAGAGAGTGAAATTGAGGTGAATTATATTGATAACATGAATTCCAAGGTTGTAAATAGTGACACTGTTAAGTGGTGGACTAACGAAGATAAAGACTATCGTGTGTTGACAACCTGGATTAAGAAAGGTTGGCCCAAATGCAAACCAAAAAATTTAGCAATGGATTTTTAGGTTAATAGAGAAAACTTATCGATATGTAGGAGATGCATAGTGATGGGGGACAGAATTGTTATACCTTCGGTAGGTAGGGATAAGGTATTAAGTTTAGTTCACCAAGGTCACCCAGGCATAGTGTGTGCAAAAGCTTTAGCGCGTAGTTATGTCTGGTGATCTCAAATAAATAATGATATCAAAAAATTCATTAAAAAATGTTCACCATGTCAGTCAGAAGGCTTGTTTCCAACTAAATAGTATTTATCTTGGCCAAAAGCAGTTAAACCGTGGAAATGTCTACATATAGATCACACAGGACCGATTGATGGAAAAATAATGCTCATTGTGACGGGCGCATACTCGAAGTGGATAGAGTGCCACCTGGTAAAGGATTCAAGTGCACAGGAAACTATAAACTGTTTAAAGACAATACACCTGAGTCTCATTTTATGCGGTAGATAGGTTTCACAGAAAACCCATATTTAAAAAAATCGCACAAAAATAGACTTAACTTACCTTGAAAAATGGTGGATAGGTGCTGTCATTTTCAAAATTCGCATAAAAGCAAAGCAACAAGGAAAAATTACTTTAAAATTCACATTAAAAAAAGAAGCAATTAAAGTATGACTAATAAAAAATTTCAAATATTTGAAAAAAAATAATATAAGACAAACTTTTTTATTACTACAGTATTTAGTTTTACATTTTTCATACATATTTTAATCATTACCACCAGTGTTCATTTGTAAACTGGTAAGAAATCAGACTCGATGTGATGTGATTTATTGTAGCTTCTCCTTAAATGAAGTCAAGAATCTCTCAGCAATTATGCCCAGAGAAACCTGTTAACCACTTTATTTTTATTCGTGATGTGATGTGGAACTAGCGCCACTTTCATTCTTATGCTGTGTAAATGGGTTTCTGTTTCTAAATTTAAAAAATGAGATCACAATCAAAACAAAATATTATACATTATCACTAGAAAGATTATTTTCAGTTTATAAAATCTTGGTTTTTTTATTTTAAAAATCTTAAAGATTATTTATTTGTTATATACACCTGGGTCTCATTTTACGGGATAGATAGATTCCTCAGAAAACACGCACAAACAAAATCACACAAAAATAGACATAACTTACATTGAAAAAGAGGGGATGCAGTCTGTGATTTTTCAAAATTCGCGTAAAAGCAAAGCACCAATGTAAAATTACTTTAAAATTCGCGCGCAAAAAAAATAAGGAAATAAAATATGACTAATAAAAAAGTGATACAAGACCAACCTTTTTTAACTATAATATTTAATTTTATTCAAAATAATATATTTTTATGCATAATTTACAGTACAGTAATTTACATTTTTTTAAACACATTTTAATTATTATAGCTATTTGCCGAAAAACACATTCGTTTGCAAACAACTAGCGCCAACTTCACACTCATGTTGTGTCAATGGTTTTCTGGTGACAACTTAATTAGTAATTAATCTTTGAGATGATGATTTTATTAATTGTTTATGAAACTAACAACTAAAAATTAAATTCTTATTTTTGACTTTAATTTTGAATTCCATTTAAAAATCAAATTTCACATCATATTAATTTCAAATCGCCGTAAGTAATTTTTAAATTGTTAATTACAATTAAAAATCAGATTTTAATTTTTAATTGTCAAATTTAATTGTTCCCACTGCTATTACTGACCTTTTAAAAATAAACTTGTGGATATTAAATGATTAATAACTGATTACGTTCTTTTTTAAAAACAGAATTTAATTTAAAATGCAAAATTAACACGCACAATGTTTGAACAAATTTACATTATAATCTTGTAAAATTTAATGTGTGTATATATAAAATGTGGAAATCATTATTTTAATTTCATTATTGCATAAAATCTTACTATTATAAAGCACTGAAAATATTGAAATTACTAAGATGAAAGTAGAATTCCAATAATGTGCTATTACTTTCAATATAACATAAGTGTTAAACCACTAAACATCACATGATCACTATCTCATACTAGCACAATAATTGTTATTAAACAATTCAAAACAAAACAACACTCTCCATATAGTAGTGCCATCTTGTTAACACCAATCCTGCCTAATAGGATAGTGGTGGCTATGGTTGTTAAAGAGCCAAAGACACCAAAATGTATGGGTACTGAATTGAGTTCAGACCCATATGACTATATAAGCTATTGAGCTTGGATTGAAAATATTAATAGTGTTTTCAATTTCATTCTCATAGTTTTGTAGTTAAATAGAGTTAAAAGGTGGGTGCTGGAGGGTTGCATTAGATCCTAAGATCTAGGTGCAGTGCTCTCAGATCCAAGGCTCCTCACTGATGAAGGCCACAAGCCAGAAACTAGTCTGGGGATATTGGATGAGTAGGCACTAGATAGGGATTTTATGCACAAGCCTTCTGGCATCCATTGATTGCTCTTGTTAGCACAAGATGGCACTACTATATGGAGAGTGTTGTTTTGTTTTGAATAACGTAAGTGCGCGAAATTTATTATTTAAAGTAATAGCGCATTATCGGAGTTCGACTTCCGGTGAAACATGAATTGCGTAACTTCAAAATCGTGTTAAATAAGTCCGCGTAAAAAGAGACCCAGGTGTGTGACAAAATATGTTTTAAAAGTTTAAATTTTTTGAATATTTATTGCAATATTTTTATATGTAAGTATAAATCTGTTGTTATTATTTACTCATGAGTATAAATAGGTTATTTACATAGAAGCTAAGTTCTAAATACAGCCTCAGGCCATATTCACGTTAGCTGCTAATATAACATTATATTTTTGGGGGGGAAAAAGGATTTCAAGTGAAAATAAATTATTAATAATTTAAATTTCTTGATATCTAATAAATATAGTGAAGTATGAAAGATACTAAGAAGAAACATGAATCACATAACTTCAAAATCGCATTAAAATAATCCGCATAAAATGAGACCCAGGTGTATGTTATATACATGGATTTCCTGAAGTGATAATATCAGACAATGCCACGGGATTTGTAAGCGAAGAGCTGAATAAATTTTTTGATAGTTGTGGAATCAAACATCTGTATGCACCACTGTATCACCCTGAGTCAAACGAATTAGTGGAGAATGCTGTAGGACAAGTAAAAAAATGTTTAAAGTAAAATAAAAATGTGAATATACAACAAACTTTACAGGAATTTATGTTAAACCAGCATTCAACACCATCAACGGCGACCAGGAAATCAGCAGAACTACTATGTGGGTGAAAGTTAAGAATAAAGCTAAATATTTTGCGTCCCACTGCCCAAAAAATTGCGTGTGAAGAAACAGCTCAAAAATTGTTTGGAATAGGTGATTCATAAAGTGTGGGTAAAAGGAACAATTGAGAAAGTAATCTCAGAGTAAATATATGAAATTACAGGACATAATGGATTAAAATATAAACGACATGTGAATACCAGAAGAGATGCACATGGATATGTTCGAGCTACTACAACCACAGGAAACGAGCAGTAACACAGAGCAGGAATTACCAGAAGACATGCTAGGTGGAGATGGAAAAGAAGAGAGCGATTTTCAAAATAAAGTGGAAAAAGAAAAATTGCGTAGACCCATATGCAATAAAAGAAAACCTCTCCATTTAAACGATTATGTTTGTGGAAAAAACAATTTACTTCTGGAGTGAGGGAAGGAAGTGTTGTGTTTAACGATGAAATAAATATAACTTTTGTAAATATTACTCCAGAAGTAGATATATATATTGTAACGGACCGTAAAATGTACCGACAGTCTACAGGGTGTGAGATTTAATTAATCGATGCCCCAAATGTTTGGGTTGCCAAAATATGTAATGGACTGTAAAACCCTTTATGATAGTACACCCAGAGCCTTCTCTACTTACAGGTCCTATTACTACTCGGGATTCTAACTCAGTGTAGACATTTGCCTTTAACTCTGCTCAAGGATGGAATTAAATAGGATGGCAATAATGTGACCTCTATATAGATCCTTAATGGCTAATGCTAATAATAAATTAAAAATCTGTATGCATGTATAATAGCTATTCTGGTGAGTGAAGTATGAATGATGCTTGACAATCTAGAGACCAGAGAAACAAAGATTTTAACTTCAAACAACAAATATTTATTAACAGATCATGCTTAAAGTTATGATATTTATAAATCAACAAAATATATACATGGTTATTATAAAATATTAATTTATCTCTACAACAATAAGACTAGCTGTAATTTAAATATTAAAATATGAGTTGAAATAAAAATTATAAAATTATAGTGCATAATTTACAATAATGTATCAATGTACGATTATCATTTTGTTTATGTCCTTTAAATGTTATATATATTTACTTATTAATTAGTTTGATTTTAATATATTAATTGTCTAATAAATGTAAATATTTAAAATCTTACCTTTTGTTTTAGTCATTGTCCAGTTTAATTTAAACATTCAATTACGCTAATATTTTATTTACAAACATATATAATATATTGATGTATACTTTGAGTTGTGTATTTCTCTCACCCTATAAAAATCTAAACAAATGGGTTCTTTTTTTAAAAAAATGTTTGCTACAAATGAATAAAAGAGTGAGAAAAATTCATAACCCAACTCTCAGTATACATTTAAAAAAAAATATTTAAAGCATAAAATATAATGAAATTTCGGAATTCCTTAAAACAATAGCAAGTTAAATTTTCAAGAGCAGCTTCTGTATTCTTAGCAGATAATGTCTTTGTTTTATTCATGTATATTAAGTCATGTTAAACATTCTAAGCATTAACAATTCCCATGACGAAATTGAATTCCTGGGCATTTGATTTTAAAGCCATGCATTTCCATTCCATCTCCAGATCTTTCCACGTTGATTTAAACATTAAATATACCAATGAATATTATCCTTCATCACACGCCAATGACACCAAGAGGATAGAAAAATCCCTCGACACTTAATTGGCAAAAGTGCATTGTTAGATATTATTTACACACATATAAATTGTTAAATATAAATCTTTTTCCAAGGCTTACGTTATAATATAAGGCAAACGCTATTTCTATGCAGTTTTATTTATATATGTATGAGATGCATGATAAAGATTTTACTTTAAAAGTAATAAAAATTAGTGTTAATAAAGTTCTATTTCATCATTAGTTGATTTTATTTTATTCAAGAAACATTTTATAGCAATTAGATTTTTTTTACGATAAATAACTATGAAGCTCTTAGCATTTATTTGAATGAACGAAAGTTTATCAATTAAACAATGTCTTTTTTTCTTTTTTAAAATATTTTACACTTATCAATAATAAAATTCCAAATATTAAACAGTTTATTTTTAATAACGAAAGGAAATCATAATAACTAATATAATAACAATTAAAATATTCTTATTCTACAACTTTACTTTCATGTACTTCATTTGAACAAGAAAAACCAACAACAACTAAAAAAAAATCTGTTGCTTAGATATTTTTCCACGTTCCCAAAATCAACAAAGGTTTACTCTTTCTTTTCTCTTTTAAACAAAAGAAACGTGGTTACTAAAATTTAATGTCAAATATTTTCTCTATTATTTTTGTCACGTCATGATTTAAAATCTACATTCATGTGTATATGTATATATTTTATTTTACATTTAATAAAAAAAAAAAAATTTCCTTCATGAATGTATGGTTATGTTTGTGTGTATATGTCTCCAAATATCTAAAAAAAAAAAATTAGGTTTTAAAAGTTGGCTGCCTATTTAATCTTTATACATTTTATCCTAAAGCATCAGTTACTTATTATCATTTTTTTATAAGGATTGGGCATCACCTTACAATATATATATGTTAAACTGAATTTGTGTAAATAGAAATATTTAGAAATTCAAACTTTAATAATATGTAGAATGGAAATAATTAGAACATTTTGAAAGAGAGTAATAGGGTAATTGGAAAAAATAAGTACAATGATAGAGGCATGTTTAATTAAACGAGAAGCAGAGATTTAAAGGAACTGATAAGAAATCAGACGGGACTATATAAACTGTGTAGGAGAGGAGCATGCGTCTTTTGCTGTTTTTTCCTGATTGAGATCAGAGCTAGGAATTGTATTTTTGCTGATCAGGACCTACAAGGGAGAAAAACCCAGATTATCAGATCTGAAGGTTCAAAATTTCGACTAGGGTGAATATAACAGATCCTCCCGATCTTTTATTATTTAGTACACCTTCAGGGCTCTATGTAGGGTTAAGTTAAACTGATGTAAACATTTAATTCAATTGACTAAATAAATCTTAGTAGTTAGTAATTTTCATATTGGTTATTTATTTGCGAAACAAAGCTAATTCACTTTAGTAATTTATTGTATAATGTTTGTCCCTGTTGTTCCTCTCACGGGGCAGATACATTACAAACAGTTTACAGACTGTTTCATGAAGCAGACATCAAGCTATTATATAAGTTTGATGGTAGAGTTTTCTAATTTTAACCATTTATTAAAACATATATTTCATCTTAGTTTTTAAATTTACAATTTGCTGATAATTGTGCTTTTCATCAAAAATCAAATGATTATTTGCAAAATTTTCTTAATGCTTTTATTTAGTAATTAATATTCAAAAAACTGAAGTTCTTTATCAGCTAGAGATGAAAGAAAAATCTTCAGCAATTATTTGATTGATGGTTATCTACTTAACAATATGATTTAATTGAAATATTGTAATAGTTTTTAGGTAGGAAGATTGACTTGGGTATTGATGTGCAAAAAATAAAATTTTATAATGGATATAAATATTACAACTTAATTAGGTATTTATAAGTCAGCTGTTTTGTTTAATTTTGCTGTGTCCTGAAGGTCTCTAAAGACCAATCAGAGAGCTAAACATATAAACTATACTACTTTGAAATGTATATATAGTAATATTTATTTAATAACAATAATAATGTGATAAAAACAACATAAAAAGGTAATGGACCATTAATATTCATAGGGTGAAAATAGTCTTCTTTCATACCAGGAGCAGTCCAATTATTATATTTGTGCTTTCAAATCAAATGCCTCTTGAAACACAAATAAATATATATAATTTCACATTTAGAATAAACTATTAAAGTTTGCAACTCAATATATACATCGGCACACACAATTTATATATTTGTATTAACTATCTCTGCTCCCAACTTGTCTCTAGTAATTTAGCTAAACTTCCATTAATTACCCTTACCTTTTGTATTCAAGAACACATATTGCTTCTCACTTACCGCTATTCCATTTTAGATTTAATCACTGCTAGTTAATCTACTAGTCTAACATTAAGCCACTCTTTATTGCTGATCTGTTATCACTTTAAATCACCATTAACTTTAATCCAGTCTAACCATTTTAGCTGCTTCCTCCCTCTTCTTTATTTATAATGGGGGGGGTATCTTATATATGATCTAATTTGTATGCAACTAGCTTTGTTTGCATACTTATTCTATTCTCATTTAATCTATAATTTGGGACAATTTCTCAAGCAAATTTCTAGAATAAATTTTCTTTAACAATAGAAATGCTATTAAAGTGAAGAAATCCGTTTGTATTTACAAAAATAAATAATCTTTTATTTACATATATGATTTTATATGCATAGATATTTCAATTTTATTATTTGAAAATAAGACATATTTCTATTAATGTATCACAAAGTATTGGGGAAATACTTAAGGATGTTGCATAAAATTCTAAAAATGTTATGATCAGAAGTCCATTTAACATTTTTCTTAACTTGCTGTATGTGATATTATTGAGTCTACTATTGTAAGTCGTGCTTTCTTGGAAGTGGCAAACTCCATTTATATTGTAAAGATACTTTCAAAAACATTGAGGTGTAACTATTAATTGCTTTTATTGGGAAGATATATCTAAGGATAGAATACAATATAAAGCTATAATTAAACAAAATTGTGAAGTCACAAAAAATAAGGTTATCTACATAAGTAATTGAAAGAGTAATAAAAGATATCAAATAAATGATTAAAAGATTATATATCTGGACAAATTTGAGGAACATGGATTGTTTTATGTAATTGTCAAAAATTCATTTTTAATATTTTTATTCTTTGTCTTTTATTTTTTTAATCTTCTGAAGTTAGATTTATTTGAGGATGACTTCTAAAAATTGCAAAACATTTCATTTTTAAGTCATTTAGGGATTTCATTTTAAATAATAATAATTAAAAGCTTGCCAATCAGATTTTTAAACAGCTGTCTTTTAAGAACGATCAGCCTTTTGACACCCAACAGAGATTTTGATAAGAAAAGGATGATACCAACCTTTTCTCAACTTTACTTTTATATATATATATAAGCCAGTCTTAAGCAAATTGTCTATTTAGATCATATTTGTTATTTTATCTTCAAGGTAATGAAAATTGATATAAGAATTTTTGTTGCCTATTTATTAATGATTTTATGCTTAATTTAGCATACTCTACTTTTCAATTTAATTATATATTAATTATGAAATGTGCACAAAAATATTCTGAACAACTTAAGTTCCATCTTATATTGTGTTCTTTATTTTTTTGTTAACAATTTGATGTTTTTAACAATAAATATATATAATGTATTTAAAAAATGAATTAACAATATTTTATAGCATTTTGATTTGGAGGGGGTGAGGGGGATTACTAATATAAGCACTTATGTACTTTTACAAGTTTAAATATTTTTTTTTCAATTTATCTCTCATATACTTATCACATCACCATAATTATAATTTTTTAATCTACTTTTTTTTATTAAAGTTAATCCTTGTTCATTCTAAATTTACGTATTATTTATTCTTTAAACTACTCACAGTTATATATAGTAGTAGAATTCTGTATTTATATTAATGAAAAAATTATATCAGTATGTATATATAATTCACTTTTATTTTTGATATAAATTTAATTATGTGGGAATTCTGTTTAGAAGATAGAATTTGTTTACATTATATAGATTTATTGCCTTATCTTTTTAGATTTATGAAGACTCTATTGTTCTTCAGTCTGTGTTTACTAATGCTCGAGAAAGGTTGGAGAAGGATGGTGATCTGCCATCCCCTATAAATGCTGAAGATAGTGATGATGAGGATGATGATGACATTGTCGATGGCAAAGATGATGATAGACTGCAAGAAGATTCAGAAAATGAAGATGATCCTCAAGGAGTGAAAGTTAAAATTAAATTAAATAAAAGCATTGAGAAAGTTGATTTTTGCAGTCCAGTAAAAAAGGTAAAAAGGTTTTTTTTTTTTACAAAATTTATGTAAATAAAGCTATATGATGATCTGCAGTTTGTGTGTATATATAATGTATATAGTAACAGAAATAAATATAATGAAAAATGAAATAAACATGTGCATCATTTATATACATCGTCATAGTCATTATTTGTAATGAAATGAAAGTGAGACATAATATTAGCTGATGATCAAGTATAAGTGCAAATAATAAAAGTGCTGAGATCATTAATATAATCATCTCAAACCATATGGTACCAAAATATGATGATTCCTAGCATTGGAATACTACAGAGTCAATATTTTATAATATAACTCTCAATCCCCTAGGCACTATCCATTTTATTTTGAAAAGAATAATATAGAGTCTACACACAAATCAAATTCCATGATTGATTGATGTTAACCTGGGTCACAAAAGATTCCTGAATATGCAAGTACAAAAATAAAATGGACAAAATAATTACTATGCTATTAAATAAATTTATTGTAATAATTTTATTAATTAATTAGTGATATTGATAATAATAATAATAATAAGAAATTTTAATGGCATTATTGCTTGGATGTTCATAAGAAGATTTAGCATCAGAACTGTGAGTGCAAGATCAATCCTGAGACTTCCCAATCCTAAGTCGAATGCTCTACCAACTATGCCAAACCATGGACAATGCATTGATAATAATTGGTATGAAAACTCTAAAGAGAATAGTCTCGAGTAAAGTAAATATATTATTACATCTGATTCTAATTTATTTAAAAATATCACATAGATATTAATTCTTAAATTGATGGAAAATAAAACAATAAATATAACAATAATGTTTAACTTAATGTTGGACTTAAGTATATCATTTATACATATATGCCTACACATCTGAATTTATTAATACTAAAAAAATATCTCGGTTATTAATTTTAATTTGCTTTTAAATTATAAGCTAAATTATTCTTTTAACAACATAATTTCTTTGAAAGCATATGGTTGCATACAGAAAGTGGAAGAATTGATTGTTATTTCAGAATTTAGATTTGTTTATATATACATACACATGTTTATAATGTAAAATATTTGAATTATTTAATTATTATTTTGTCTTTGAATTACAGGCTAAACTATTTTAAATAGGAAATGGATCTAGATAGAACACTTATAAAGATACTCATGTTCATTTGGAAACAAAAATATTTTAATTATTAATTTTAATTTGCCTTAAAGTTATAGGCTTAATTATTTTCATAATATATAAATAATTCTTTTTGCGCTTGCCTTTAAAAAATATAAGAGCATTTTATTATTTTTAGAGATTTAAATTTTTATTTAATATAAAATACCTTTTGTAGTAAACAAAATTTGACTATTTTATTATATTTTTTTAAATATAAATTAATAAATAATTTTCAAATTTTTTAAAAGTTTTTTTTTGGGGTGGGAGGAGTAAATTAGGTTTTACTTCAGTCTCTATAATAATATTTAAATAGCATTAAACTGTTGCACATGTGGTCAATATGATTGCAAACAATGCACGAATTTGATTTAGATGTGATCTGTTGCATGCGTCATTAATGCATACATCCCAGTGTCAGTCATTCTCCAATAAATTCAGAGTTTGACATGCAATTCTCAATTGCTAGAAAGACATTGGTCCGGGCACATTTACCAATAGCATGCAAAGAAAGAAGCATTCATCTTGATTGGGATGCAGGGTGTACAGTCTGCCTATCATAGTTTCTTTGAATATGCCAGATTGTCTGTCGACTTGCTCTCCTCGTCTGCATCATTCAAATGATTTTCTACTTACATTCCATGTGTAATACGTAGGTGCTTCCGAATACAGCAGTGTTTTCGCAAGTGTGTCATTTTGACATAACGTGAAGAAAGCAGTTAACATTGTACCCAGTAGATTCAGGGCTATTTGTTGCAAATTTGCATCTATGAAATAAATGTGTTGTTCATTTTCTAGATGTACTGCTAAGTGAACAACAGCTGGACTTCGTTCATGTATGGGAAATAAAAGAATTTGCCATACAACTTCATTGCTGCTTATGTATCTTCCAGTCTGTTACTGTGCAATTTCATCAATATGTATGACTGCATTTCTACCACTTCTTTCTGGTTGCATGCCAAAAACTGCCATGTTGCTGCCTTTATTCACGTACTTACAAATGTGTTTGGTCAATTTAACGGAGTTACACTATTCCACGTTTATGTGTGCTCTGAATGTTTTTGATAGCAAAGGCAAATATGAAACAATCTCCCCGTTATCTACTTTGATGTCACCATTTCACATTTGTATGGTTACTATTTTACCGCTATCTTCTGTATGAAGGATATCCATTATTTCCTGTAACTGCTGTATACTAATGCTTGAGGATATCACTTAGGTCTATCATGCATGGTGAATTTGGATTCTGTGTACCTCAAGATCCATGTATCGTATTTTTCGTCATAACTTCATGTAAATCTTTATCGGCATTGGGTATTTCAGCACATATTACATCATTGATTTTGTTTGAAGTGATTTTGTTATAGAGCCAGATTAGTATATGTGCATGTGACAATCCTCTCTTTTGCCATTCCACTATGTACATCCAGCAGTGCACAGACCCAAACATTTCATGTTTTACCATGAAACCCATCAGCAATTTCAGCTTCTGTCTGAAAACACGTGCTGTGATGTCATGCCTATCCACTGGCGATTGCCCAGGAAGTAAGAGCTGTTGTATATTGTCCCAAACTGGATTATATGTGAATGTAATGAATAGGTCTGGATTCCCGTAGTGATGAACATATGCAATTGCATCTTGAGCATACTCATGCATATGATGTGGACTGCCTGTATATGAAGATGGCAAAATCATTAGTCTTTCAACATTAGTTGTATTTCTATCATTTACAACTGCAACTCACAAATGAACGTAACTCTGATACCAAAATCAAACAAAAGTTAGACCATTTAGGATTTGTTGAACTCTCCACCAACTATGCTGCAGCTGAAGGAGTGGGAGTAATAATCAACAAAAATCTACCACCATCTAGATTTAGAATCCTATATGTGGACAAAAATATTATTTCTCTAAACATAGTGTATCAAAAAGATGTTCAACTAAATTTGATCTATGTGTATACAAGCAAAAACATAGCCAAGCTTCTAAGAATAATAAACATCATAAACATGATCAGGTTAAACAACAATGTCCACACAATAATTTTAGAAGACTTCAACATCAGTTACAAACAATTTAACAACAAATTTATCCATCTCATAAATACCGCAATGATGAGTGGAGAGGGTTTTTTCCCACCTAACTCCTTCTCATTCTACAACAATAATCATAAATCATTAATTGACCTATGAATATACTCACCACAAATACATTTCCAAATAGATGCAGAACTAGAACCAGTCCCTTTTACAGACCATTGTGCGCTAATCATAAAAATAGATATAGCAGATGATCTAAACACCCTACACAAAAAACAGTAAGAATGATCACCAAAGAATCAATTACAGAAGCAATACTATCAGAGGCCTATATTTACTTTAATAAAATAAAAATTTTAGACAGACCAGCCAAACAAGCATGGTTTGCTACAATCTCTCATAGTTCACCATATAAGAAAAAGAAAAGGTCCAATTATGCTTATGAATGAACTGGACTCTCTCAGTAAACAAATAAAAGCACACAATATTGACTTAAATGATGTTCAAACCTTAATGAATCTAAAGAAACAATACAAAATAAAGCAAAAGCAGATTGCAGCATATATAGCAATAAAAAGATCTAAAATATTCCTAAAAGGCCAGCACTTCTGAACACGGGGCTATCTAAGATGGGCACTGGGGGCTCAAAAAAAAACAACTCATCCCCTCTCAAATCAATACAAATGGCTCATCTTACCTGGGATCACCAATGATTGAAAAAATAAAAAAAAATTTCCAACAAAAGCTGCAAGATACAATACAATACTTGCAAAGCAACGAAAGAGAGTTTAGCACTCACTCGGAACACAACATTACAGAAGCAATGATTTTAGCAAAGCTTAATTCCATGCCTGATAACACCCACCCAGGAATTCATGGAATACCTAAATTTCTACTGGCCCACCTTAGCCATTTCTCAGTCCCTATAATTAAGAGCATGCTCAATCATCTAGCAGAAGGCAGAAGAGTTATCCCTAACCTATACCACATAGGACTGGTCCCATTTAAAAAAAAACATAATGAGACTGATGATCTTTTAAACATCAGACCAAAATCAATGACTCCATTGCTGATCAAAGTGATGGAATCCATAATAAAGGACAACATACAAGAAAAAATTTTAGCACAAACCACAGCATCCCAATTTGCTCGAAAAGGGTTCTCTGCAAGGGTAGCTATAAGCATAGTCCGAACCCTTATAGACGAAATCAGATTATCAAGAAAGTCTAAACCAATTGCTGTATAGCTAAACATCAGCTCAGCATTCGACTCGGTTCGAATAAATACATTAATGGACCTTCTTGAAGACTTGGACATTCCAGCACCCATAATAAATATAATACAAAACCTGCTAAACAATAGAGAAATTTCCATTTCACTAAATGGGAAACTATCCCCGCCATTTAAACCGGATCTTTCCATCCTCCAAGGATCCCCCCTCAGTGCCCTATTATTTATGGTATATATAGACCCTCTCCTAAAGAAAATTAACCTTGAACTTCCAGGAATCTACTGCCACAGACTACACAAAATCATCAACACCATTGCATACATGGATGATATTCTTATCTTCCTTCCTTCCTCAAAACTGCTCCCAAAACTATATAATATTCTAGACCAGTTCCACCAAGCCTCAGGTCTTGAAATAAACAATCTAAAATCAGCCACATGGAAAATTTACTCAGGTACAAAAATCCATTTTAAATACACCGCTCAACCACATAACTTTCTTGGGTTTGCAATTTCAAAATCCGCAACCCAAATGTCCACAGAAATACACCACTCTATCATCAACTCAATGGATATTTTAACTAAAAAAACTTGCAACAGTCTACCTATCTCTTCAAGGAAAGGTAGCTCTCCTAAATATGAAAATTATGTCTAAAATTAACTACTACATTCCCATCATTAAACTAACTAAAGCCTTTGTCAACAACATTAACACATTAGTAGCCATACTATTCTGGAAAGATAAGAAAGCCTCCCTCAGCATAAAAATAATGCAATGGCCAAGAAAACTAAATGGAATGTCTTTGCATTCCATAAAAGCCTATGAAATCCAAAAGACTCGTAGCCTTCTAAGTCAATAATAAGTAAATCTACATATGATGTCCTTCTAAACCCGGTTCCACCTACAGATTGTCCACCACCTCTTAAAATTAACTGGTTAGACACAATTATTAATAACCTTAAAAAACATCTAAAATTATCCTAGCAAGCATTCATAAACAAATTAAAAATCTGGGATGCCTACTCCCTCATTTTCCCGAGCTTACCACCAATAGAAGGAGCACTATCAATCACAAATCAAAAGATAGCAAATCTCTTCAAATTCTGGGACATGGAACCGAAATACTTTGATCTTGCTATCAAAATAAACATGGATTCCATGCCTACGAATGGGTTCCTGAATTACAGAACAGAGATCACAAAATTAAATCACATATGTCAACTATGCGGAAAAGATGAGGAAACCTTTACCCATTTAATTAGAACATGCACAGGCCTAAACACATCAAAGAAAATCATTTATGAAAGGACAAAAAGTGATCACTACACAATTACATCCCTGAAGAGTAGTATCCAAACCAAAAATTTTGCCATTTTAAGACTGTCACTTTTTCTCACAATGGCCTTATGGCTGATAAGATGCCACAAAATCTTCCACTTTCCTCAACAAAATGAGACAAAATTCTTTCTAAACACAATCAAGAAACTAAAGAAAAGAGACGAAGTCATGGCCTCACCAAACCGACACAAAGACACCTGGATATTATTCGAAGTGTAAATAATCCCATAAAAAAAAAAAAACAGAAAGACTTATTAATAGTCTAACAAACTAACACACACTTATTAAGTCTGTTTAAACAAAATTATACACTAGTTTCAATGTCAACACTTTACACATAAATAATGAATATCATGTATCACAACAACTTTCATCTACTTGTATACACATTAACCTGAATAAATATTTTGGAAAGAAAAAAGCTTGGTCTGATTCAAAAAGATAAATATCAAAAGTTCTGTTTCGATTTTTGCATACATATATACAACTTATTGGTGAAACAATTGACAACATTTCAAAATGTGATTGTCTTCATTCTTTCGAATTATTAATAATAATTTATTATTTATAATACAATTGTTTGTAGTTGATTGAAATCATCATCATTTACATGCTATCTGAATAAACTAGATCATACTTCTATTTTGTTAAATTTATTCTTATATTAAATTTATTTATACTATTGCTTACTTCTTCACCACTGACTGGATTTATCATCTTAATGTTGAAGTAATATTCCTCGGCACCATCCCAAAAAATGATTGGATATTGTAGGGCATCATAGCATCAATGAGTTTCTGCAACTTTTGTCAATTGATTGCTTCTCCGATGAAGAACAATATCTCTAGGTTGGAATTGATCTCTGACTATAACAATTGCCACTTTGTCTATAGTTGGAGCATTGGATCTTCACACATGTTCTCCAGCAGGTGTTTTGTCAGCATGAATAACAATCTTGTGTGTATCAGATGACATCTTGTCAATTGCTGTTTTGAACAAATGCACTAAATTGTTTTTTTCATGAAGAAGTTATTGCAGTTGGGAAATGTTGGACCTTTTTATGCTGGTAGAAATTCCATAGCATGCATTCATTTCATCATTGCCATCACCAATAAAATATATTTGTAGGAATTTATGTTGACTATCTGGGAATGGAAGCAGGGATCCGGCTTTATAATAAATTTGTCCTTTACTTTGAAAGTTGGCAAGTTACAATTTTCTGTGCTGAACAATGTCATTTGGAAACATGAGTTGTATTTCCTGATGTTAGATAAGAAATGCTTTGATTCAGCAGTATATCTGGCAAGCAAAGTTTTTAATGGCTCTGGCAGTTCTCCAAGTTGAGGCAGTTTAATTTTTCTGGTGGCGCACATTCCTTTTGTTTCTCCATTAAATTTCAGAGCCTTGCAATAAGGATACACTTCAGTCATAGTGCCGATGACAACATGCCGGCTCAAACTATAATCATCAGCTGGGTTGTACCGGAATGTAAGGCAATTGTAATTATGTGATTGCTGAGCATGGAGTCATTTTGAAGCTGATCTGCTGTTTCTCGTTGACGTCTTTCAGCCACTCTCAGCCTGTCATGTTCATTCTGTTGAGAATGAAGCAGACCTGAAGCTGCAGAAAATGATCACTATGCTCACAACTGTGCAACCTCAAGTCTGGCTGCACATCACTCTGCTGCTTCCTTGGCACGTATTTGGGCCATTTTTTGTTTCACTCGTTCGCTGATGCCAGTTCTTCCTCAGCTGATTGCAATTACTTGTTGCACTGCTTCCGTTTTGCTGGTACGATGACCTAAGTTTGATCTTCTGCAAGGCATTATTTGGATGAACTAAAGCAGGTCGATTGCACTGAAAAAGAAGAAAGTTATAATAAAAGCATATAAAATTGCAAAACATTAAAAAAGGAAAAACCAAATAAAAAATACCAATGAAATATTTTTCATTCAAACACAGATCAATCGACACAACTCAATTCCACCACCAATTGCACTGAAAAATAAGAAAAACAGTTTAAAAAATGAAATGAAAAACAATGAAGAAAATAAAATATATTCATGCAATTACCTATCACAGGTGGAACATCTATATAATAGTAGGTATATAAAAACCCGCATATTCGAATGCAATGTTGTGTCAAAATTTCAAAGCAATCAATGCACTGAAAAATAAGAAAAACAATTTAAAAACGAAATGAAAAACAATGAAAAAGGTGTGACATCTATATAATAATAGGTATATAAAAACATGTGTATTCGAGTGCAACGTTGTATCAAAATTTCAAAGCAATTGGTGAAGAACTTTCAGAGATTTAAGATTTGAACAAACGAACATTTACATTTTTATTTATATAAACTGTTGAACAGAAAAAAAAAGGAATGCATCGTTAAAAAAAAGAAAGAAAATATATTATTAATCTACATGTAAGTAATGCTCATCACACCATATATGAACATAAGTTAAATCACATTTTCATTATTAAAACATAAGCCTAATGTTTAATAAGAAATCTTTAAATTCACAAAGTCACAAATAAGACTATTGTAGTCTTATTCTGACCAATTTCATCCTCAATTGAATTCATTGCAAATTTTTGAATATAAGTAAGCTTTAATAAACTTTAGTTGTGAAAGTTTAAGTCCACTGTTTGCAACTGTTATCAGTAATGACAATATTATTCTAAGATTATAGACATGGAAGATAGAATAATATCTTGTCACTCATACAAAATTTCAAATTAATTTATATATATATATAGTCTAGTCCTATAATTTTATAATAAAAATAATAAATAACCACTTATAAATGAATATAGCCATTTTAATTCCAAAAAAAAAAAAAGAAAGAGAGAGGGTAAAAACTGCTACAAATGAGTTTTAAACATTATATAAACCAATCCGTGAACCACAAATATGTCCCCACATAGAATGTTGGACCACTTTTCTATTTACTTGATATTTTATAATATTGTTTTTCCATTTCTATAGCAGAACCTTCTGGAATACTTCAATATTATAACTAATTGTACTCCTCCAATGTAACAACATTTAATGAACTTAAGCAATGCAAAACTCTCTATATGTATTACCACTCAGTGCACTCCAGAGTAATCAATGGATTCCAGAAGGCTCATGCATAAAATCTCCATTTAGTGCCTAATCATCCAATATCCCCAGACTAGTATCTGGATTGTGTTCTTCATTAGTGAGGAGCCTTGGATCTGAGAGCACTGCACCTAGATCTTAGGATCTAATGCAACCCTCCAGCAGCCACCTTTTATCTCTACTTAACTACAAAACTATGAGTCTTAAATTGAAAACACTATAATATTTTCAATCCAAGCTTATTAGCTTATATAGTCATATAGGTTTGAACTTGGTTCAGTACCTATACATTTTGGTGTCCTTGGTTCTTTAATAACCATAGCCACCACTATACTATTAGGCAGGATTGGTTTTATGCCAAAAACCTCACATGATCATCTTTTCTTATGCTTGCTTATAACTGTTATTAAAACAGGCAAAACTCTCTCTCTATACATATTGCCACTCATTGCAAACAAGAGTAATCAATGAATGTCAGAAGGCTTGTGCATAAAATCCCATCTAGTGCCTACTCATCCAATATCCCCATATTAGTTTCTGATTTGTGGCCTTCATAAGTGAGAAGCCTTGGATCTGAGAGCACTGCATCAAAATGTATAGATATTGAACTGAGTCTATATGACTATTTAAGCTAATGAGCATGAATTGAAAATATTATAGTGCTTTCATTTAAGACTCATAGTTTGGTAGTTAAGTAGAGATAAAAGGTGGCTGCTGGAGAGTTGCATTAGATCCTAAGATCTAGGTGCAGTACTTTCAGATCCAAGGCTCCTCACTGATAAAGGCCACAAGCCAGAAACTAGTTTTGGGATATTGGATGAGTAGGCACTAGATGGGGATTTTATGCACAAGCCTCTGGCATCCCTTGATTACTCTGGCTTGCACTGAGTGGCAATACGTTTAGAGAGTTTTGCATGTTTTAATAACAGTTATAAGCAAGCATGAGAAATGGTGATCATGTGATGTTTATTAACTTAAGCAATGTATTAGTATTAATATTATACTGAACTGTATATATATTTATTTATAAACTGGTAAAAATAAGCATTAAATGAAGTACTAATATTACATTAAAAACAATAATTGAAAAAAAAAAGAATTATGAATTTAAAAAATGCAAAATTAATAATATTTTTTTACTTCATGCTTTCAAATTTAAAAAAAAGTGAGTGATAATATTTTCCTTCCTTTCAATAAAAATCATAATTTTGGTATTAATAATTTTATCTTCAAATTTTGAAAATGTATTTAAAAAATGGATAATTTTTCTTGAGATAAATTTGAAAACAAGTAAAATAGGATTCAGTATAAATAAAAAGTGGAAGATTAACATTGTGGAGATTGATGGTATATCAAACAAAGTGGCAAGATTAGTTATTCAAATTAATAGAAGATGTGAATGCAGATAATTCATGTTTATATACCAACAATTTGTCATTGTGAAGAGGATTTTTATATGATAGTACAAAATGCTTTTGATCAGATCAAACAAAACTTTAAAATTTATCATAGGAGACTTCAAAATTAAAAATTGTAAATGATTAAAAGATTAAAATGCTGTGGATAAATTTGGTAGAAATGAGAGAGTTCTGTCTCTGAAAAAAACGCTAAATGAAATGGACATGGAAACAACCAAATGAAAGTACAGCAAAATTGGGTTATATTTTCACTAACAGACAATATGTAAAAATTATTAAGCAAAATGATTTTCACAGTTAATATTCTTAACTTTCAGAAATATTCAAATAAATTTAAATTAGAATTTGCAAATCATTTTAAATTGTTAACAGATTTTGAAGATGGTTCAAATTTGTATGAAATCAATATGGAGATATGCAACAAAGATAACTGGTACAAAGAGGCAAAATTGTTCAGTAAATTTTCTATTGAGAAAAGTCATTGTATGAAGAAAAGAAGAAATATGAAAATATATAAAACTATAATAAAATACATTGAGAATTAGCAAGGAAAGCTATAAAAGAAAATAAGTCTCACAAGTGTAAATTAACATCTTGATATTGGAAGGGAAGTTATGCATTAAGAAGAAAAAATGGAACTGTAACTAAAAAAGATAGAACAATAGATGGCACACATCATGAAATGTGTGAAAGAGTGCTATAAAGAATTATATGGTAATAAAGAACAAAAAAGTAAATTATTCCCTACAATTATTACATTTTTTGAAGTACCCAGCATTTTAAATAAAGTGAGGTTTATAATTAAATCTATGAAGAAGGGAAAAGCTACAGGAGATTATGGACTAATTATTTATATTTTAAAAGAAGCAGATGAAGAAATAGAAAAGTTGTTGGCAAAGTTATATACCAAATGTCTAAATGATAACGGTGTATTGGATGATTGGAAGAATTGCAGTAATAGAATTGATATTGAAGAAATGTGATAAAGATTTTAAAATTTTCAGATCTAACAATCTTTTATTATACAAAATCCTTTCCAAGATAATTAGAACTCTTCTACAGCAAATTTTAACTAATCAAAAGAATAAGCTGGATTTGAAAGTCATTTTAGCACAATATATTATATCTAAATACTGGGAAAAAAATTTAAAGAACCAATAAATATGAGTTGCCGTTATGATTTTAATTTGTAGATTATGAAAAGACTTGATTCTATAAGCATTTCTTAAAGCATTGGATCATCAAGATATAGAACCAAGATATTGTTATATTCTGAAGAGTATTTATCAAAATGGAACAGCAATGACTGGTTTACATGGTGATATGAAGAAAATTAACCTTGAGAAGGATGTATGCCAGTGGGATTACCTATCCAAGATTTTTATGGCAGTTTTACAAGAAGTATTTTATGGATGAAAATGGAAAGCTAAGAGGATACAAGTAACTGGAGATTATTTAAGCCATTTAGTTTTGCAGATGATGTTATTTTTGTATTTAAAGCTTCAGAACTTCAGGAAATGTTGTAAGAGTTATCAGATGAAAATAAGAAAGTAGGACTAAAGATAAATGCTAAAAAAAAAACTAAAGTAATGTTTAATGGATTTTTTGAGAAGAAAATATTGATAATCATGATTTAGAAGTTAACAACTACAAATATTTCACTCTGATTATCAATACAGATAGAAACATAATGGATGAAATTAATCATAGAAGTGAACTTGTATGGAGTGTTTTTGGTAGAATTAACTTCATATAGAAATATGCCTATGTATTTTACCAGATTTTATTTATGGATCTGAAACTTATACTCTTAACAGAAAAGCAATTCAGAGATTTCAAACTACTTAATAAAGTGGTCTATATTAGAAATAACAAAGATTGAAAATGAAATACATGGTGTGAGAAGAAACAGGTAACACTGACATTATTTAAAGAATTAAGAAATTTAAATAAAGCTTGGATGGACATATTGCAAGAAAAGATAAAAATAAGGGGATGGCTGGAATCTTAAACAGGATTGCAAGAGATTGTAAAATACCTAGAAGGAGACTACATATTACAGGTGGATGAAATAAGAAAATTTGCTGATATGTTGTGGAGAAGAAAGCTAGGAATCAGAGAAAATAGATCAAATTTGGAGAGACTGCATTTGATCAGTAGTAGTTGAGAGTAATGATAATGAAAATGACTTGTAGCTAAGAAAATGATTTTACTGAGTTATTGGGTTGACAAATTAATGTCCCTAAGTTCACTGGATTGTGTTTATAGGAAGATTTTTTTTTCACTTTAAAATAAAAATTTTATAAATCATTTTTGTAGTAAATATTAAATTATGTGCTTTAGTTTGGTGTGTTTTTTATAGTTAATGTTTAAAATAATTTTAAAAAATTAAGAACTCCATTTTTCATTTTGTCATTTTAGTATTTTATAGTAGAATATTTTAACTGACAAGATGACTTAATTTCAAGAATTTGCTGTTCAATGGAAACTGTGTGTGTAATTCATTTGATATCTTTTATTTTCATAATGTTTTAGTAAGAAGATGTGGAAGGACCAAGAAAAAAAATTAAATTAAAATCATTAATTTTTTTCTTAGGATTATGAAAGACTTATTAGAAAGAGAAAAGGAAGAGGAAGAGGCCGAGCTATGATTAGTGATGATGAGAATGAATCTGAGAATAGTGATGGGGTGCGTTTGTCATGAAATTTTTGCCTGCATTTAAAGAGTTGTTTTAAGTGAATGCATTTTTGACACTAAAAAAAAAAAAAAAAACAGGAAAAAAATATAAATGAATTTAAAATGTGATGTGGCAGTTTGTAGTTATAATGTTAATGTTGTTGTTTTGATTTTGAAATACATATTTTTTAGTCCTGAATTTATTTATGTTATTTTTTTAATAATATTTGTATTTTTTAGAATAAGTCAGATGTAAGTGAAAACACCCATAGCTCCTCTCTTGGTTCCTCACGTGTATCTTCACCAGCACTCAGCGGACATAGGCGACGCTAGTGAAGTCCAAGCAGGAATTTTTTAATGCCATGTTTTACTTATTGCCGTATTTTAATTACTACTGATGAGAAAGAAGTTATTTTGTGTAAAAAAAAAAAAAATGGCTAAAAGTAAAATTTTCTCAAATTTAAGCAAAAAAATATCTGTTTTTAAGAGAAGATAGGAAAAAAAAAAAATTATTCAGATTTTGATTTCAAAACTGAATTCTGAAAATTTTTTTTTTGGTTTGGATTTATACTTGAAAGTAGAATTTTAAACTTCCAGAATATTATTTGAAGTAATTAGTTTGTATGAAGACATTATAAGTGCAATATCTCAGTATTATATTATTGAATTCATTTTGCATTAGAATCTTGATTACCAAGGAAATGTTCCAATTATCGAGATATGAGCAACATCTCATTATTTGAAAAATTGTGAATATTGTCAGAGAAGTAATCAAGACACTCTAACAGAAGTCAGAAGGAGGAAAAAATAACTTACCTGTCTTAATATTATCAGATTTTATGTTAGATGATTGTGGCATATTTAAGAATTAATATTTAAAATTGTTCTTTAACCTTTGAAATATGATTTAAAATGAATTTCCATTTTCTTATTGAAGCAATATATATAAAACAATCATTTCAAAAAAAAATGCTGTCTTTTTTTTTTAATTGGATTACATTTTTAAAAGAAAATTTTTCAGTAACTATTATCTTTTTTTTTTTTTTTTTGTCTATAACAAAAAATTGAAAATTTGCATTTTTCTCAATTTGATAAAGAATCTCATGTGATTTTTGTTAATAGATGATGATTCTAGATTATGTGCACTTTATCATAAGGTGAAGTATAAAAAAATCAATGACAAAGCATATTGCTATTTCATATTATTTGTCTTATTGCTATGATTTTTGAGTCCCAATTCTTTTTTTTTATATTTTTCAAATTTTTAAGCACTATAATTTTTACATGTAGTATATATAATTTTTATCTAGAAAAAAAAAGTGTATTCCTTTTTTAAAAAAAAAAAATGTCATGCAAATTTTTAAAATAGTTTTATTCCTTTCCAATTTTGATAATAGTTTTATTATATTTAAAATAACAAAAACTTTAATGAATAATAAAACAAATTAATTTTAATTTTTTTTTAAATCAGAAATAAGAATTTCATATATGTAGATATTTTTTGACTTAATCAATATTTAATGACAAGTTACTATATATACAGAAACAAATATTTAAAACTACATTATTCTGATTTTTTTTGAAACTAATAATCATAAGGTTATTAATTAATGAAATGTGGTTGGAATGTACACAAATCATTGTTCTATTTGTCTATGGTTAATATTAATGTAAAGCATTTTTAAGTGTGTGCATATATTAGTCTTTTGTTTGATATGAAACTAACGATTTCTAGATTTGTTTCATATTATTAAAAAGGAATCTCTCCATCTTTGCATGAACAGAAATTGTTAATTTTTGTTTTTGTAAAAAGAGAATTTTGAATGGCTTTTAAAATTTATTAGTATCAAAATAAATATTTTGAATTTTTTTTAATACTCTTATTTTTGCTTTAGTGTTTCAAATGCATTTTATCGAAACTAATCTTTTTATGAAGTAGTGAAGACAGTAGATATGATAAATTGTCAAATCCTTAAATTAAAAATACCACCCACCCACCCCAAAAAAAAGACAAGAATATATAATCTTTTATTTTAGATTAATAGTTTTTGGACTATTATTGCCTACAAACAAAAATTGAAAGATCTTATAATGGGAATATTTCTTTTATTATATAAATCCAACATTTCTATCATTTATTTTGCTAAACATTTTTAATGTAAAAAAAAGTTGGACAAGTATGGAAAACAAATGGTTAAAATAAGTATTTTGTTGTGATTTAGATATGCTGCCATTATATATATTCACACACATATACAGTCGATGTTTTCTGTTATAATTTATAGAACTTATGTTTTATAAAATTTGAGTATATAGAATATTTTTCTGTATAGTTCATTTTCTGGAATTTTATGTGAATAGTTTTACTTCTCTCTATTATAAATAGATACAGTGGAATAAAGACAGAACTGATGAATTATATATACATTGTTTAACTAAAGAGGGTTATTAGATTTATTAGTGATAAATTCCTGATATAATACATTATTGTAATATTTGAATTTAAAAGTCTAACAATGGAGAATTAAAAAATTATTAGTAGTAGGGATGGACATACCTGTGTGTATTTAAAACAAGTGTTGTTCACATAAAATTGTTTATGAACGAACATTAACATATATATTAAAAATATTTTTACAGAAAAGGATTTAGAATAGCCAACCATCCTAAAGTAATAATAAAAAAATTGATGCTTTGTGGATTGAATGACTTTTAGCATTTATAATTGAATGATCATTTTTTTCTAATTTTGACACAGAATCTCTAGATTTTCACATTTATCTTCCAATTCTGAATTTTCCAATAGTTTATTAGCTTGCTGAAATTTTTAAGCAAATAAACAAAATTTTAAGTATTCTGTATTTTTCATGTATTATCTAACTTTATATATATATATTCATGTTGTATTTCTGAATGCATAATATGTAAAGTAAAAGAAAAAAAAAAACATAGTTGATGTAAAAAAATAGAATAATAGTGATCTTTTTTTAAAAAAAAATAATACAAAACTACACATTTATATATATATATAATTATTTCAATTATTTAATGTTTATTATTTATATAATTAACTAACTGTGACAAAATAAATTATTAAATATTAAGTTAATATTTTTATATAAATTATTTATTTGAAACTTTTAATGTCTTTTAATCAAGGCCATCTTAAAATGAGGGAATAGAAAATCCATCAATGTGTTTCAGATTATATATATATAATGAATATTTTGTATTTTTTCATATAATTTAATTTTTCAACATAGTTATTAAAACTACATGTATACATATTTTTTTAATATTACATCCTGAGTTGAGTTTTAAAAAATTACCTAATCTATAGCATTATGTTATTTAAGCATGTCATTGTTTATAAACAATATTTGACTGAGTTTCATAAATATAATTATTAATAAATGATAATGATATCAATCTTTGAAGCTTTTTATAGATGAATTATTGTGATTCCAAGTACATTTTTATTCTTTCCAAATATAAAAAAATGAAAATTTTTTTAGTAGCTAGTAAGTATGTAATAATGAAAAGTCAAGAAAAATAAGTGTTAATTTAAAATATTTATTATCTTAGTTTAATGCTAATAAAAGTTGCAGCAATTAATCAATTTACAGAAATACTGAATTGAAAATGTAACATATTTATATTATTGAGATAAAAAGTAGCATGCCCATTAAAAAAATATCAAACATTAATGTTATATAATTTTGCCTATTCATTAATATATAACCGAACATTATTTTATCATATGGATAAATAGGTATTCAGACATATTTCTGTTACTTGCTACTGATGTATGTATTTTATATGATATTCAGTTTTGTTTTGTTTTTTCAATTTTTTTTTTTTTTTTCTCAAAACATCTTTATTACTTGAACAGTTTCACTGTTGATCAAGATTATTTTGAAGTTTTTATACAAATTGAAAATATATTATCTGTCAATAACATGATATATATCTGAATTCAGCAAAAAGTGATAAACTGTTTTTTGATATTTGATTATTTATTTCCTATAATTTTTAATTAACATATGAAAATAATGAATATGTTTTAGGATTTTGTTCATTTGTTTATAAGATTACAGAAGTCATGGTCTCCCAGAAATAAATTGTTCTTTCATTATTTGTGTTGATTAATTTTCAAACTTACAAATTAGAAAGCTTCATTTTGTTATTCAAGAAATTTTTATTTTGATATATTTTTAACAATGGGTAAAAAAAAAAACAGACAAATTTTATATAATAAAAAAAATAACCAAAAAGAAATCAGAGCAAGTTATATTGAAATCAAATAAATCAGTGTTAAGTTTCCATCCATTGTTTCAGTTTATCAATTATTATTATGAAAAATTTACTATTCAATTGATACTGGACAAAATCTAAATAAATAATAGAAATTAATTTAAAATTTTCTGTATTTGGTTAAAAAAAAGTAATCCTATTAATAATATCAAAAATAAACGAATATATGAAAAATCTCAGTTATCATTTATTTAATGAGGTAAGAAGTTGTTTTTTTTTACCCAGTTTTCAATTGAGTGTTCTCTTTATTTGAACTATATTACAGAAGGGAAAAAATCACTTGGAAAAATGGAAAGTCATTCATTTCAAATACTTGGTGAAAATACAAATAAACACATATTACAAAATTCTCTAGACTAAATATCAATGACTCAAAATTATTATGTAGTCAGATTTATTAGCAAAGAAACCATATAAAAGATTTTTGGAATGGAAAAGAATTTCTGAAAATATAATCAAAAATTTACATATGGAATAGATTTTTTTAGAAAAAAATATTAACAAATGAAAAATTGTTCAAGATGAAAATAACTTGGATTTGAAAAGTCATAAAATTCACATTAATATTAGATATAAAACAATGTAAATTAGTAATTATCATAAAACTAAAAAATAAATAAAATGTTATGATTCAAGAAGAGTATTTCATAATGTCAACAACTATTTTAAATTTTTATATAAATCTCTGAAATACAACAAAATCATATAATAATTAGTCAAGAGTCATTAAAAAAATTTTGGTACCCAGTGTAGATTTTGAATGTGATAACCAATTAATATTACATCTCTATAGATATTTTTCTGCAACAAGTGTAAATACAATTTTGCATTAAAGCAATAGTTTTAAAATGATACTGATTTTTTTTTTAATTGATGTTTTACTTTCTATTTATTGTAAATAATATTGTTAGATACATTGATTTAAAAATAAGTTTTGTAAAATACTTTATACTAAACAGAATTCTTAAATAATTGATTGAATTTCAAACCTGTACCTATATCAATTTCCCTCTGAATATGTTAGTAAAGATAAGAACATGATCTTTAGTAGAAAGGTGATTGGGAACAAATCTAAAAGAATTTAAATTCTGGACTAGGCCCTTCTAAAACAGTGCAATAAACCAGAAATATAGACACTCCTTAAGCTTATGTGTATAAGAATTAGGTTCTTCTAAACACTGCAATAAACTATAAATATAATGCATTTCTTAAGAGTTTGTAGAAGTTTTTAGCCCAGTAACTCTCGTCTGTTAAATGTGTATAAGAAAAAAAATTAAGAATGTGCATTTTGATTTACTTGATGTATGTAAAATAATTAAATATGTGTTTTTTTGGTGAAGTCAATTCAAAGATGAGAGAGAAGAAAATGTTGGATAACAAAGTTCAGTTTGTATAATACAAGAAAATAGCAATTTATTATTATTATTATTTTTATATTTTCAGGAGACTATAAGCTGTAATTTGTGCAATAGACATGGGGAGAATTTTTTATTTGTGTAATCATTTTTTATGGTTTCAATCATTAATACCATAAGATCTCTTATAATAATAGTTAATACTAGATTACTGTGTTATTAACATTGATGTTCAAATTGTTAGAACTTGGAGAATTTTTAGATAATTCTGAAATTTCCAAACAAGCTCAATATTATCTCATTTCTGGTATTATCCAACTAAGCCTACCATTTATTATTTTCAATAAGTTGATAAGTAACTAGTCTTAAAGGATAAAGTTTTAAAATTAATAATATTTACTAATTTGCAGACCATAAAATAGAATCTAATTGCAATATAACTTACATCATTAGTGAGAATAGTGCAATACATTTTTAGATTACAACTTTGATTTATTTTTATCTTTGCATTTATTAGTATAATGTAGGAAATATATATATATAAGTGAATAATGTTATCATATAAAAGTATATATTAAGAGCAACTCATATGTCAATGCATCATATTCTCTTAGCTTATTGTTTTTAGTTGTAATTAATATACTTGATATATCAATTTTAGTAAATTGTTACTTTCACTTTTATGTTATAGCAGCACTCAGATTTTTTTGCATACTTATAATTTTTTTGGTATTATATCTATTCATTAATATTCAATGTAAGTATTTAACAAGTTTGTTATGTCTTTTAAGGCTGGTATGTTTCTTAAAGATAAAATTATTTTATAATTAATGGTAGTATGAAATAAATGATCTAAAAAAAAAACTTATAAATATGAAAATGTAAATAAAGAGAAATCTATCAAATTACAGTACTCCAAAAGTGAGCAGTTTTATAATAAATGACTTTATATGCCTCCAAAAGACCTCTGGGTATTTAAAAAAAAAAAAAACAGTATTATATGTAGGAACATATGCGCCTCATTCTGTGAACATTTTTTTTTTCTCAATTATTTAGTTATAAATCTAAAAAGAATAAAGTATATATGTGTGTATGTAAGTTATAAATTTTTCCTTTTATCAGTACTTTCTATATATGTGATTTAAAAAATTACTTACTAAAGATCTTTTTTTGGTTTATTGGATATATATTTGTATTTTTAAAGAGTTACTCAAAAGTGAAATATAAAGAAATACGCTAGCCAAGTCATTTATTTTTCTTGCATATATTATTGATAATTTGTTTACAAAGTTCTTTTGATATTAACTATATTTCAAGATATATTAAACATAAGATGTCTCTAGATACAGCAAGATAATTTAGCTTGAATAATCATAATATAAATATAGTATTTTTATTTTAATAATGTTTGCATAAAAGAATAGTAATGGTAGATATTGATAAATTTATATGCATGGAAGAAATATCTGGATACTTTTATAAAACTGCAGAAAAGAATTTTAAAAAACTTGTTATTTCAAGTGATAGCAATTCTCCCAAGATAATGAATAGGGAATAATAAAAGCTTTTACTTATCTAGAATAGTCTAATCTAGCAATGAAATGGTCAATTCAAGAACTAAAGATGAAATAAAATCTTAATTTGATCAGTTGTTGGAACTTTTATGCTCACCTCTAATTTTATTTCATCTCCTAAATAAATAATCTATTCAAACTGAATATTTTAGAAAGCTAGCATTTTAAATTTTTATATGATTTCTGCTTATGGATTAGTACATTTAGCAAGAATGAAAAAAAAAATTGATTTAAAAGAATAAAATTAGAATCATTAAGAATTATTTTTTGAACTAAATCTTTGACAAAATAATCTCTGAAGAATTTTTATTTTTTTAAAGTATATTATTATTTTTGCATCACCATTAACAAACGTAATTAAAATAATATCATCAAACAATAATACTTGATTATCATTAATGATAGTTTATCATAGCATGATATATCTTAACACACTTTATTCTAGCCTTTCAATTGTGAACCACATAAATTTTAATAAACCCTTATAGTTATATTTGAATACAAGATCAAAATTATTTTTCATTACATTGAATGTGGTTATGAAATTTGGTAACTAAAATTTAATATATTAATAATTATAAAATTTAATATATTAAGATGCTATAAGTATAGTCAGTATGTGAACCAGAATTAATGTTTGTTTTTGCTTCCTGTTTTAAATTAAATTTTATGTTAAGAAAATAGCTGTAAAAATACAAATCAGATGCTTTTTTCATGATTTAATAATAGCAATTTTACAAAAAATTATTTTATTTTTCCATAAGATACTACATACACATAACATGATTGACATAAGAAGACAACTTATTATTAATTAATTTTAACATATTGTTAACATAAGCTTTATATGGAAAATATTACACAGAAATATAAAAAAAATGTATCTCTTATAATTAAAACATTATTTAAGATATGATTTAAATATATATATAAATTCTCGCAAACATTTTATATTTGTTTATATGTTATTTTTTTTTATTTCTAAAAAATTGGAAAATTATTTGAAGTTTAAATAATATGAATTTTAGATTAATAATTTACATGTTTATTTAAAATATGTTTACTAATACATTTTTATGTTGAGATTTTCAGTTTTGCAATAAAAATAGTAGTAGTAATAAAAGTATGCACTTCCTATGAATTACCAATGACTTGTTAACTTTTGTAACTCTCTTTGATTATTACATTTGGCAAATCACAAGATTGTTCCACTGTATTTATACTTCAGTTCCTAGATTGAATTTTATGAAATTAATTATTTATATTTTAATATATTTTGAAAAAAAAATGTTTATTTAAATATTTTATATATATTACTTTTGTTTAATTAATTTCTTTATATAATAAAGTATAAATGAAAATGTTTATTATTTATATAAAATTGATTGTTAAAAAATTTTTAAATCTTATAAAAAATTTTATTAAAGTTGATTTTGGAATATCTAAATTAAATATATATATATATGCACATTGAAAAAAAAAGTTATATATTTATTTTATTGTATAATGATTGATGTATGTTTAAGTAGAAACAATTCTGTTCCAGAAAATGAATTTTGTATTTTTAAAGGTTATCTTGGAAGATTCTTTTGTTTTTTAGTGTTTATTACTGTGTATATTCCATTTCTGCTATTATATTAATTTGATTTTTTTTTGCATGTGACTTCACTTTGAAAACATATTAAACTAATTAAATATGATAAAAGTGTTTATTATTTTTGTCATTACTATTATATTTTACTATTATATTTTCTATCATTGTAGTTATTAAAGAGTGAAAGATTTTCAAGCACATAAAAAATAAAGAATCATTCCTGATGAAATTGTTTCTCTTTATTTATTGATTTTTCATTTCCACAGTCTATTATGATATTAATTAACCTTGAATATATATATTTACAAAGAAATCATATGCATTAAAAAAAAAGTTAGTTAACAATAATTATTTTGGATAAAAAAAACTTAGGAATATATTCATATTTATAAGAAAAAAATAAGTTACTACATTATTGTTGAATGAAAATGTGCAGTTACTATTACATATTTTGTAAATGAGATATTTATTTTATATAGCCCTAGGTTTTTATAAACTGTAATAGTAATAATCAGTCATTAAGCATATGATTTTTTTACCTAAGGATAAAAACATAGGATGTGTTGGTTTATTAATAATATCAAAGCATAATTTATTAGCAAAAAGATAATTATAAAGTTGTAGAAATTAGATGAGGTATAAATTTTATATTGTTATTTAACATTCTGTTAAAACTCTAGGACTTAAATGAATTGATTGTGAATAGGATACTTTCATGCCAAATTATCTTCAGTCTCGGTGTTTTTCAATTACAAATTAAGATCTTTAATTAATTATATGAAATTTTTAGAATAGATGTTATTTATTGTAAATCTTTGAGAAAACTGTAAATCAAAATCAGCTTATTTATGAATGTATTATTTTACATTCTATTTATTCTGCTCCAGAACTATCTATTAATAACCTTGATTAATCAATAGATACTTGATGAGAGTGTTGTGATACTTACATCCAGACTAATTTCTTTTGCCTTATTATCTGCAATGAGAAACTTTAGACCTAATGCAATTTTGTACCCAACAGCTAACTTTATCTCACACTATGATGGTCTGAAATCCAAAAGCACTAAGATTTTAAACCCAAGCCAACCTGTTTGTATTGACAAATCAGATGATTTATTTTTCAATGGAACAAGTCCAATTCTTTTGTCAGAAAAGCTACAATTTATGAATATTTTATTACAATTAATCCTAGTGCACAACTGGCTATTTCTGCTCTACTTTTTGTTGAAAAATAATTTGGTATGGAAATAATTACCATATTGTAAACATATTGATGTGCAGTTTTGATAGAACAATTTTATCTATTATTAGGGTTCCAAACGATCACTTTTTTAATTACTGATATTATTCATTTTGTAATTAAATATAAATTATGTCTAAATATACATGTTTTGATGTTGTATTAAGATTAAGACTACTGTTAAGATCCATAGCGCAGTCTTGTAGGAAAATAAAAACTAGTCCATCATAAGCTTCTCATATGATTGATCTTCTCTCTATACTAACTTTTTTTAATGGATTTGTATTATGCAACTACTTTTTTATTCTTTAACTAAGCACACAGCAATTCGGCTTTTAATCTTTTATTCTCATTCATTTTCTTTCTTCTTTTTTTTTTTGCATTAATAATCTTGTCACTGAGAAAGCAATGACTTGACATGTCTAATAGACTAATTATTACTTGTGATATTTGCTAATGAGTCATGTTGGAATTGGGTTTGGGACAGGAATTTTAACTGGATAAAGATTATTTGGTCCTATTTGAATATCTTGCCTACTATAGAAGTGAAAGAGATCTATTTAAAGATCTAAATATGCCTAATTAGCACAATCACATTATGTTGCTAAAAACTGTTAAAGATGGCAAACAGTAGGTAATGTGGTAATAAAGTTAAGTTAAAAATAATTATAAAATCAGTACTATTAATGATGCATAGCAAGAGATAGTGAAAGAAATAAAAGTATTTTCACTTTTTTTTCTCTGAAATATGTCTACATGCAAACTAAATGAAAATTCTTCAAGATCTGAAAAGAAGACAGCTCTTATAGCTAAGGCACTGTCAAGATTTAAAAGTAATATAATTTCACTTTTAGTGAATTTTAGTGAAACTCATTTTCCAGAAGAATTATAATTAAACAGTTTCTTTGATAGACAAATCATTCAGAAAAACAAGTGTGGTGTTGCATTTACTGTAAGATATGAATTGACATCTATTGAGATTTATATATAAATCAGTGATAAAATTAATATTAAAACTTAGCACACACAATGCTACCTGTGCCCATTTTATTAGGACTTATGCTCAACATTAAATTCAGAGAAAGATTTTATTCTTTTATAGACATCAATACTATTAAATTACCAAATTTTTCTTCTTGGAGATTAATGAATTTATTAATAGGAGCCAATGTTATTATAAATAATGGTATACAATTCTATAAATCAAAATAATCTGCTATTACTGAAATTTGCATAACACAGATTATCGGTAACAAATATTTTATTTGGTCAAAAAATTGTTATAAGGAAATTTGAATGTATCCATGCAGTAACATTTAAGATAATAAGTTAAAATACAAATACCAGACTAATATCATCTAGAATTACGAAGATAGTTTTATTAAAAAATAAATATCATGTTTGAAAGAAATTTGATGTTTGTTGTTTAGAAGTATCTACTATCCTTGTCAAATTTCCAAAGCTATAGAAGCGCTAAAATTTCTAGTTTGGATTTTTAGTATTATATTGTAGAAATAATAGCATTTGTTGAATGTCTTACAAATGGAAGTAGGTTATTTGTAGGTTCAGTAAAATGAATTCTGACTGATTATCTGACAATGATCCTATTATTAATGACTTCATTAAAAGAATATATGATTATCTGCTTGGCAAAATAAAATTGAATGTACTTTCATAACCAATATAAATTTAAAGATAAATGTTAAAAAATTAATGACAACTTAAAAATGATTGATGGATTAAAGCTGCAAAACAAATACAGATTATGCATTAAAAGTAATATAGAGACTTAAAGATAATATAATTCTAATAAAGCCATAGGGTGATGCCCATATGATGACAATGTTATTCCATGCAGGTAAAGGGAGTATTTTAATCATCTTTAGAATAGTGATACAAAAATTGAGATGACTTTTAAAATATCTATATAACTTCATTTATATTTTAACAAAGATATTCAGTTACGTGAAATTAAAACAGCTCTTTATAATCTTAAAAAAGACCAAATTCTGATGAAATATCTAAGGAAGTTTTAAAGATAGTGGTGATATTTTAATTTCAAAAATACTGATTTTTTTTTTAGTAATATATTAACTTGTGAAGTAATTTTTAAAAATAAAGGGAATAGACAAAATTGCATTAATTATGTTGAAATGTTGTTAATCACTATAACAAAGGTATTTTCAAGGGATTTTGTTGAAAGTTTGCTTCCACTCATAGATGAATGATTACCAGAACTTAATATGATTTAAGAGGGGGGGAAAGTACTATAGTCAGGAACAAAGAAATAAATTATATATTGATTTTATTAAGGCATTTGACTCAATCAATCAGTAGACTTATATAACATTGCTTCAAAGTTTTTGTTCAACAAAGTTTATTTGTAATAAACCACTTATCTATGATAAAATGAGAGGAAGTTTTATTATTATTGATGGATAATCTGACATGCTAATGTACTTGTTTTTTTTAACACCAATTTTCATTTTAAATTCCAACTTTATTTTTCATCTTTATGACTGATCCAAAATTTGGAACTGTTTTTAGATGACTTTATACATTCAGCATCATGATGTGACACAGGTCTGATGGAAGAGCTTTTACCTGCTTAAAAACAAATTCATCTTGACTTCTTAACTTACAGTATAATAATATTTTGCTATCTTTGTCAATGATCCACAAAATATATTTAATGTTTTGAATACAGTAAATTTTTCATCAGCAATTTCATAGCTCACATGATTAGCAATTTAAAAATGAGTAAATTTAAATATCTTGGCAGCTTTTTAAGTAGAAAGATGTGCTGCAACACAAACTCCAATGTGCTTCTGATTGAAATTAAACTATTTTATCATAGTGATAAAACTATTTGATTAAATTGATAGTATATATACTTGTTATTGTGTTCAGTTAATTGCATGGAAATAGTATCTATCATTGTAATATAATGGCAAAATCATAAGATCAACAAAAAATTAAAAGCTTTTATTTTTTAGAAGTTCATAATAAATTTGAGCACTGAAAATGACAGGGTTGGAATCATAATCTATAGACCTTGAGCTAAAATGTGATAGTATAGAGTACACTATTGTAAAATCATATTGTATTGGAAATGATAATAGATATCCCAAAACAGTATTTTATGGTAAGTTGGAGCATGGTTTTCATAGGAGAGGCAGATTGCATTTATGATATAAAGATTATTTCAAAGATTCCAAAGAAATAAAATACTGATTGCATTCATTGAGAAGATATGGCTGAGGATTGAATACAATGAAGAGCTACAATTAGGCAAAGGGTTCAAGTCTTTTAGAAATGGAAATTTGCTGCTAAAATTATAAGATGGATTGCAAGGTTATAGATAAACAGACTAATGAACCAGCATGTTATATGTGTAGATAAGTTTGTGGATCATGGATTTATTTGTACAGTTATCATAAAACTCATTGTAATAGGGGGAAGGGTTGGAGTTGAATGGCCATATCTATTTGAAAGTAATTGCTGCTATAATTTATATAAATATAAAACTATAGAGAGAAACAATTACATTTCATTGTATATATTTATAATTTAACAAAACAGAATTTCTTAAACAAAGTTGAAATGCAAAAAAGGGGGAGGGGAATGGGAAAAAATATTTAAAATGAGTATTGAAGTTGGCAATATAGAAATTTAAAATATATCAGGATATAATGAAAATAGATCAATACTTTAGTTTAAGCTGATCAAATGTGTGTAGTTAAACTAATGTAAATAATACATATCATTTAAGTGCTTTGTTTTTGTTTGTTTTTTATAAAAATTGAATAATAAAAATATATACCATTTTTTTAAATAAATTAATATTTATGTGTGGAAGTTAAGTACCATTCAGCCAGTAAAAAATGAAATGATTACTGAAGAATATAAAATAATGCAGTTGTAAAATAATTAGATCTAGTTTCTGCATAAATTTTCAGATAAAAAATTTATAGTTTAAAATAAACATAATAAAAATATATTTCATACAATCTATTTTTAAATTTAAAAAACAACAAGTCGGTCACAGTCTTATAACATTCATATCTATGCTGGAAGAATTATTCATAATTCTAATATTCAAGATATTAGAATATATTACTAATCAGACAAATTAAATTTATTTAAATGCGGTGAAGTTAACGTGTGTATTCAGGGGAAAAAATCCAATTGTGATTCCATTCCGTTTGTAAAATAAAAATAAATGGCATGTATATATTAAAATAAAGCTTAAACTTTACAAGTGAAATTTAACCATCAATATGAAATCCAACATGTTAACACATCATTGAAGTAATTCATTCACTGAAATTATCATTTCAAATGAAAATATCAGGATACCTATTTTAATAATTCTTATAATAAAAAAAGTTTTTTATAACTGTATGAATAATTCAATATATATTATCAGCATTCAAAATGATATCCATTTATCCAAAATATGGAGAAACATTAAGGTAGTTTCTCAACCTTTTTTTTTCTCTGCTGATCACTTAGATTCCAGTAAAAAAAATTCCATAAACCAGTAACGTAAATAAATCTTATCTGTGATATATTGTAATGGTACAGATAAGTAGTGATATGGAGTAGATTGAAAACATCCCCATTGATCATATTAAACCATTATGAATCAGAATTTTGTTAACAAAACTAAATAATTAGAACAGTAATAATAAGTTATATCAAATTACACAGCATTACACATAAACAATATATGAATTAACAGCCAAAAACTCAGCAATCAACAGCTAATCTTGTGACTGGATTTAAAAGAGGTACACTACAAAACAGACTACTTACCAAGCCACTGCCAAACTTGGGACAAAATATAATCTGGATACACACATAGTCAAGTGCTAATATGTCACTCATAAAAAATAATGCTGATAATTATCAATGTTCTGACCACATAGTACTATTAGTGACCAGTCATCTAAATTTTTGATAAGAAAAACAATGCAGTGAATGGAATTTAAACATGATACATTTGTGCCATACAGAATTTACCTGGATGTCCAAACATAATTAACGATTAAGATCACAAGACAGAACTGTAACTGAATTAGAGATAATTATAATAATTTACTCTATTTTAAATAATTTTACTGGGATAATTTAAAAATCCCTAAAACAGATGTAATGAAATCAAATCAGACTGTCAATTGATAGAACATAACTGGATGAATAAGACATTAACACTAAAATATTTTAAACAATTATTTAATAAACTATCTGATTAATAATTTTTAAAAATGGCATGATAATGTAATAATTTAAGTTTATACATTTTATCAAAAAATATTTTATATTTTTAAAAAAAATGCCTAGCTGATTATATTGTTTAAATTAACCTTTGCTTTCATTAAGTTATTTCCTTTTAAATAACAAAAGTTGGAAAACATTTTTTTATAATCAGAGATAAAGTGTTAAATTAGCTTAATCCTTTATGTAATTTTGGTGGGGGGAATCAGAAAAAAGCATGTTTCAAAAGAAAATGGAATTTAATAAAAATTAAATTACCTAAAAATCCTTTTTTTAATTTTGAAGGTAAACAACAATTAAAAAGAAATGTTTCAAAAGAAAATCTTATTTTAAAAAATTTACCTAACAAAAAATTTTAGATTGGCTAAAATACTTCTAATTTTAGAGAAAATAATATTTAAAAAACATTTTTCAATTGAAAAAAGATACTAATAAAATAAATTACTATCAATTGTTACTTAATTTAAAAACTTTATAAATTCAAATGTAATGTGTGCATTAAATAAAATACCTTTAACCATGGTTTTATTTTCTGTTTTTAGTTCTTTGATGTTTGTACTTTACAATTTCCATGTAGATTTTCCCCTGAAGACTTCTCAATTCCAAGCCAATGTACACATTAATTTATCCATTTACCATATAATATTTTCAGATAAACAAAGAATTTATCAACTTTTTAATAATTTTCCAGGTCAGGAAAACAGAGACATCTTTGTATTATTGGTTGGAGACAAGGCTTGTGGTAGATTGCTTCAGAGGTATTTACATTTTTTCAGAGATGCTTGGCTTTTAACTAAAATTTAGAAAATGTTTTTTAAATCCATTTTAGAAAATATTTTTTAAACTAGTGTGCTTTTCACAGCTGAGGTTTTACTTTCTTCTTCAGCAGCTGAATCAGGACTCACTAATCTCAACAGCAGCTGGATCAAAACTGACTGCCTCCTTAATGACTTGATTTAAAATGGCTGCTTTCTACAAGACACTCAACTACTGATTTACTTACATCCCTGTTTTTGAAATAGTACTATCCAACCAATCACAACCCTATCATACATTACCAAATTAAACACTGGCCAATTAGGTCTACTATAACAAACAAATGTTTGATTTCCCTCTACTGCAAAACAAGTAAATAATTCCCATGTACTTGTTTTTTTCTTACATCAAAATAAAAACAAGATAATCAGTTAATTACACTGATTTGATAAACCCTGCTTATTGTATTGAAGAAAAAAAAACACTTAATCAAAACAAAAATATTTTTCCCCTTTCTTTTAAAACTTCATTTATTTATCTCTTTTAAAAAATTCAAATTAAAACTTTCAGTAAACTTTTTCAAAATTAAAACTGTTAAATAATTATTAAAGAGAGATTTTAAAAAAATTGTTTACATTATTTTATAATTTTGTCTCCCTTTTATAATCATTTATAACTTAAACTAATCACATTATTGTTTAAAGAAAATTAGAAAGAATTTTCATATCATTTGGTAAGAAAAAACATTTAATTAAATCAACTACCAATTATAATAAAAAAAACATGGGAAAATTGAATATTATTCCCCCATCAATCTAAATTTAAGAATTTTGTAATATTCGCATGACCAAAGTTGGCCACTGTCTACAATATATATATATATATTACTAGTTCATTTTCTGAAATTCAGGCTGCTTTTTTTACTCATCATTGACATAATATTCTACTTAATACAAAAAACAACTCAAGTATATAGTCATATTACTATTCATACACAATTACAAAATAAAAAATCAGTAATAAACATTGAACACAAAAAATCATATTAAAAGTCAATGAATTGTCATAAAGGTGTAAGTATTAAAATGATTTCCATTTTAATGTGATTGTTGTTTGCTTTCAAATAGTTATTCAAAATTTGGCATCAAATTGGTTAAAGTGGAGCAAAGAAACAATAGACCTATGGAAAGATAGTTTCTGCATTTGTTGTTTATAAGGTACAATATCAAAAATCCCCTGTCACAAATATGTTATAGTGAAGGGGATGAACATTTTCATCCAGATTTGTGTAATCATTTGTCATTTGAATCCAAAATTTGTTTAAATTCATTATGAGAAAGTTTGGTTTTAATGTCAAATCTAAACTCATTTCTAAATGACACTCATATTCTTGATTATTTAAATTTGTAGTGATGTTTTTAAAATCTTTGAAAGTATTTGTAGTCCATAAATTCATCTAGCACAAGTTCATTTTGAATGGAAAATATTTTTCAAAACCATCATACAATGATTGTATATGGTGATATATAAGTTTATTTAAGTTCAATTTGTCACATCTTTGTGCTCATTAATAAAATCACAATAAATAACAAACATTGCAATTTATGTAATATATATATAGGGTATATAAGCACAGACTTTCACATGACCCACCACTATCTCATAACACTGATACACTTGAGCACATATATGCTGAAAAGATAAATAATCACCAATATATGTATTTCATGCTAAACCAGCAATCATCAGTTGGTCCAGATTACCATCTCTACACATATATGCTATAAGTGCCCAGATATATATTAAAATAGCCAATCCTCGTACTTTAATGGACAGGCTTCAATCTATTCCAACTCTTCAATCGTCCATCCAATTGAAAATCTGATGATGTGTAGAGATGGTAATCTGGACCAACTGATGATTGCTGGTTTAGCATGAAATATGTATATTGGTGATTATTTGTCTTTTCAGCATATATGTGTTCAAATGTATCAGTGTTATGAGATAGTGAGGAGAGTGGTGGGTCATGTGAAAGTTCTGTGCTTATATAACCTATATAGACATAGGTATATATTAAGACTCTGTGTTTCAGTTATTACATAGTAGAGATGTCTGCCCATCCCTTGTATATGTATTAAATGGATCATGTCCTGTACATGAAGAGTCAGATTGACCTTAGGTCAGATCTCGGCCTCAGGGTGACCCTTGAGCATTCCATCATCAGATTTTCAATTGGATAGATTGAAGAGTTGGAGTGTGGAGTAGATTGAAGCCTGTCCATTAAAGTATGAAGATTGGCTATCTTAATATATATCTGAGCACTTATAGCATATATGTGTAGAGATGGTAATCTGGACCAACTGATGATTGCTGGTTTAGGAAATACTTATTTGGTGATTATTTATCTTTTCGGCATATATGTGTTCAAGTGTATCAGTGTTATGAGATAGTGAGGAGAGTGGTGGGTCCTGTGAAAGTCTGTGCTTATATACCCTATATATTACATATATAGACACAGGTATATATTAAGCCTCTGTGTTTCCGTTAAAACATTGCAATTGTTTTCTTTTAATCTACCAAGCCAAAGTTAAATTTTCTTTTTAAACGCATCAATTTTATTATATAAATGAAATAAAATGTTTCCTGTAGATTTAAATCGTTAATGTAGGAAAATATATCACTTAAATAAATTAGTTTTAAGTAATATTTATCTAAGGCTGTAACCTCAAGCATATGCACGTAAAAATGCAATAGTATGGACCTCTACATGTTTTAACCATGAGCTTACGTTTTGGAAGAAAAGAGGGGAACCCCTCTTTACTTCAACCTACTTTCTATATAAATAGGTGAAGCTGAAGCGGTTAGATCTGAGAGTTTGAAGCTATTCAATACTTCACTGATTAAGTCCACATTTCTTATTACACATCAATACTCTCGAAATCTTTCGATTTACAACGAGTCAATGGAAAGATCTTATAGTTAGAAATCTATTACGATAATTTAAAGTTGTAATTATAAATTTATTTAAATGCACATTGATTGCGTGCGCATATGCTTGAGGTTACAGCCTTAGTAAATATTACGTAATCAATGTGCATTTAAATAAATTAGTTTTGCAACCCATTCAATTTGCAAATGAAGATTTTTTTCAAACAAAAGTATTTTTACTTTCGTTCTTAATTCAAATATCCTATTTAGTATTTTACCTTGAGAGAGCCATTTGACTTCAGTATGAAGTAATAATTTTTCATGTTCTGTTCCAACTTCTTGACAAAGTAGTGTAAATAGTCTGGAATTTAGGTTGTTTTTTTTTATATAAGATTTACAATTTTTGGTGCTTGTCTTATAGATAAAGATGCCGTTTAGGGTTAGGTTTATGGTTAGTTTTAGGGTTCTGTTGTTTGTAATGCTAAAATAAAAAATATCAACATAGTACTTTTTGTAAATACTTATTTTTGATTAGCATATATAAAATAAATGATAACAATAAACATAAAATATATTCAACAAAGTATAACAGTAGTCTGAGAAAAGAAAGAAAGTAAAAGTTTTTAAACAACAACAAATATATATATAAAATGTCTTCTTTATTTATTAACCATGTTTATAATATATGCTTTTTATGAAATTTAAAAAAAGAGTGTAGAATTTTACTTTTCTTACTGGATATTTTTGTGTTTCCACTATTTTTTACTTCAAAAATAAACACACGGTAGAATCTTGTTTGTCTCTTGGAATGTTACGAACAGTATATTACTTGCCGCATTACCTAATTCCAACTCACTTTACACATATATCTTGTCAACATTTTCCCACTTAAAACTTCAATACAGTACGTTGTAAAAAGTCTGATAATTATTACTTTAGAAAATCTGAACATTTCAATATTTTAAAAAACAAAAAAATTCAATCAAAACAACATTTCCATCCAATTCAAATATACATACCCTCTCACCAAGCCATAACAATTTTATAAACTGTGCGAATTCAGAAAATTTATTTGCTGAGATGCGACATACATGCTGTACTGTGACGCAACATAGTGGCCTGCAATCTGTAGCACAACAAAAAAGTTGTATTATAGAAAACTCGGGTTCGAACGTGTCAGCCGCGGAAACGACATTTTTATGTGTTTTAGCAGTCAAACGGCATCTTTAGCTATAAGACGAGAACCCAATTTTTATTCAGTTAAGATTTCATTCAATGATGGAGACAAATGTATAGCTTCTAAATCCTGGCAATAGTCTGGAATTTAGATTGCTTTTTTTTTTATAAGATTTACAATTTTTATAGATTCAGCTAAGATTTCATTCAATGCTGGGATAAATTTATAGCTTCTAAATCCTGGCAATGTATTATGTAATGTGTAGTTAATAAATTGAGGATCATGTCTTAATGTTTTAGTAACTACAATGTTTCCCAACATACTAATTGCTCCATCAGTAGTACTAGTAAACCTACACAATTTTCCCAATCCAAATCATGTTTGTTAATGTATGAATTTAATGCATTAAAATGTTCAATGCTTGTTCTGTATGAAGTTAATTCTAGACAACAGAAATTCTTTGATGTCTTCAGAAATAAAATCCATATATCTAACAAACTTAATATAGCTTTTTTGAGAATATCAGATGATTCATCAATTTGAATTGCAAATATTTTTGATTCCTTAATCTTGTTTATTAGCTTATGTTTTTTAACAATATAACAATTTGCCCTCCAATAGTATCATTTGAAAAAAGTATTGATATGATTTTATCAGCAGCTGATGATCCAATCATTTCTGAATATCTAATAAAATTAGTTTTATCAAAGTTTTCACAGTAGTTATTGATTTTTGTTTTTAGCAATACAAAGTACTATTAAATGAGAACATTTTAATAGAAATTTATTCTGCATAAAATTTGTTGTTTTTTCTGTAAAACAAATTCTTGATTTTTACATTCAAACTATTCAAGGGTTTTTTTTTTTTTCTCTAGTTCTGAATGTTTCAACTTCAAATGTCATAACGTTTTTGGTGATGACTTCACTGCATCATTAGATTAAACATCATGACAGGTCACACACATTGGATGTACAGGCCAAAGAAATTATACCAAAGATATTCATCATTGTAATGACTAATGATGGAAGATTATTTTCTGATAGGCTCCAAATTTCAGTTTCATTTGATTTTTCTTGAAAGGTTGAACTCTTTTAAAAAATGAAGGAGTATACCTTGCCTCTTTATTTTCATTTTGTTAAAGACTAAAAATATTTATTATATTTCAAATTTATATTAATATTCTATATATTTTTCTAACCTTTAGATTCATCAAATCTTTGTTAAATATACAATTTTATAATGAATAAAAAATGCTTGCAAACGCTTCCAACAGTTTAAAATGCTAAATTCTCCAGCTTTGCAAGATGGGCTATTTTGTTTTTATTGTGACTTTTTAATACAGTAAAAGAAACTTATTTTGGATAACTTAAAGAAACAAAGTAATTTATTTAAATAATTTACTAAATATTCCCAATTTTTTTATTATTACAAATTTTTTTAAAAATAATATTTAATTTAAGCTTTTCATTTTACTGTTTTTCTACTATAGTTTAATCTCTTTATAATAACTAATTAATAAATATGCCACTGAATTTTGTTTCTTTTTTGATTTTGGTACATTTTTATAGAATTAAAAAAGAAACAAATGTTCAAAACTATTAGTTATTTAAAAATGTATCATTTTGTAAAGTTGACTAGCAGTACAAATTGCATGATTTTTGCAGAACCTACATGAGATCAGATGCACATTAAAGTAGATTTATTTTCATTGAATATTAGTTTTGAAATTTATTATGTAATTATCAAATTAAGGATGTTTTTCGTGAATCAATAAAATTTTCCCATGAACCAGTACTGGACCATGGACTGGTAGTTGAGAAACAGTGCATTAAAGCCTTGAAACTGTATATACTCTGGTTATTAAGCTTCCTAAAATTGGTAAATAATTACAACTCTTTGTCACATCTAAATAGCAATAAAATTACTAGCAAAATCAAAATTTCATTTCACAATCATGGTTTTATTTATTAGACAAATAGATTTCAAGTAAAAACAAAAAAAAATGTATATACAAAATAACTATATGCAATTTAAAGATTAGCTGCCATTTACATTAAAAAATTTCATAATGTTGACGACTTCAGATCTAAAATTATGAATCAAATCTCTGACTCGTTTTTAAATTTCATTATGTTTATAAAGGAATTTTTGGATCACTTTTATAACCAGTATCATGTTCATGAATTTACCATTGAGCTAAAGAAGGGATATCCAAACAAATAAAATTTATTTAAAATACTTTTTGTGATTATGGGTACAATGTGATTAAAGTAAACATTTATACATATTCAAATACAATGATAAATATCCAACTAATAAAAAAAAATTATAAAAAAATATTAATAGTATTTTATTACTTAAATGTGTGCATTTTTTGTAATAGTGATCACAAACTTGGAACCTGCTTCACAATTTTAAAAGTCTCTTGAAATGGGCTGCTTTATAACTAAGATTATTATATAAGGACATTTTTTTTGCTTTCTGTGGTAGTAGATGTTTTTTTTTTTTTTGCTTATCAGCTTTTGGTAATATTTATAAAATGTGTATCATAAGACAACATTTTTTTTCCCAGTGTGGCCCCAAAATGCCAAAAGATTGGATATTTCTAAGCTAAAGTATATTTTAATTCTAATTTTATGAATGTTAATTATTTTGTAAAGACTCACTTTATTTTTATCTAAATAGATCTTAAAATAGCTGCAAAGGGATTTTATATCCTATTTATTTTTTAATCACTTTCTATTTAGTAATGAATTTAAAATAAAAAATTTCCTTCAAACAACTTTTTTGTATTCCAATAAATGATTTTTTTTATTAAGCAATATATAAAATTATATTTTAAAGGGCAAAGAACCAAAAAAAAGTGTATCATCACTATTAACAACTCTCTTGAAATCATTATTATAATTATTTTTAAATAAAATACTTAATTAATCTTTCAAAGTAATATGAATTAATATAATCATTACAAAATTATTTTCTTTGAATTAATGCATTATTTAACCTCTTATTCCTATAGTAAAAATGCATTATAGTGTAGACTTTTTATGAATAAAATAACTGATAACTAGCTCCTAATTATATTTCTTAATTTTTTCTTTAATAAAATGATTACAATATTAAAATATTAATTTTATCTCTTGTAACTATTCAGTAAAATCCTATGTATTTTCCTCAAAAATAAAGTCAATATTAGAATTAAAATTTTTCAATTCAAACAAAAAAATTCATCAATTTATTTTTATCATTAACAGTCATATTCATATTTGACAAATAACTTTAAAAACTAACAGTCATATTCATATTTGACAAATAACTTTAAAAACTGACAATCGTGGTGAATCATCCAGCTGTTTAAAAAATATAGAGAGAGCACACCACCTTTCTTTAATTTTATAAAATCTATCATTATATTTAAAATACATTCAATCCTCTAATATTAAAAGCAAATCATAAATAACATTAATTTTATCAGCAGAAAAAAACATTCCTATTTAAAACAGATACATAACAATACAATCCATCAACAGATTCATACATATTTTCAATACCAATATTACCAAATACATAATTATTAATATTAAAATTAATTCTATTAAAAAGTTAAGTACAAGATGTAGATTATTCGTCCAATATTCTTTTAAAAATTATTAAACTTAGAAATTTTATCACTCCTCTTGCCTATGGAAAAAATAGAACAATGTAGCTACTAACATTATGGCCTTATATATTCATAAATGTGATACTGGTCTTAAAATATTAAGTGATGTAAAAATATATTTTATGAATGTAATGAAATCAAAAGAAGGGTCAAAGAAACTGGATTAATCATCTTGAGTCTGAGATCATCAATCTTATGAGAACTTTTAATATTAAAAATATTTGTGCTTTTGAATTGTGGATAATCATGTTTCTTACAATATCCTTTTTATTGTAGTTTTCACTTAAGATCTATTCAGGGCTGATATGTGTGGGGTAAGAAGTGTCTTTGTGCAAGTTAAATTCCAGCACCCCCTCCTCATTCTATCAAATAAAATTTGTAAATTAAAACAAAATGAATTTATAAAAATTTATTTAATAAAAGATACAGAAACAGTAGAACATTAAAAAAATTACAATTATTTACACTTCCCCCTTTTTATTTATGTATTAACTCTCCTGAACTTTGATAATCACAAAATAACTTCTAGAAATTTATCTTCATGTGGTAAATAATAATAATATGATTCTGAAAACATGTAACTAGACTTATTTTTATGAAAATCATTAAACAACCAAAAAAAATTCAACGAATTTTTATGATCACAATTTTTGGCCAAGTGCCTGGATCATTAATATTAAAATTTAACGTAAAAGATTCATAACTTTTTTCAACTTCTTTCTCTATTTTGAGCTCCAGATAACTTATTTGACATTTTGTCTTCTTGTTCCTTGAATAAGGAGATTGGAATAGAAATATAAATCTCACAAATAAAATAAATACAAAGAGGAATAATTTAATATTAATTTAATGCCAACAATTTATTATTTAAATAACAAAATTATCAAAAGTGAAATTATTAGAGTTTATTATGGTGTTTTTTCTATATAAATTATAATAAAAAAAACATATACAACTATTTAATATATATTATTTACATAATAAGACTTTGCACATGGTTTGTGCCCTTTTTATAATAAAGAATAGAAATAAGATTATATCTATGTAAACAAAGATAACCTTTGCCTTTTGATGTTGCCAGGTCACTATCAATTACTACTTATTGACAATCCCCCTGAGGCTAAACAAGTTTCTCCATTAACCTATAGTAGCTCTTTTATTTTTTGTTAAAGTAAAAGGAGTTATATATATATTTATATAGCTGTTGAATATATATTTTATTATTATAGAATTAACATACATATTTGGAATTAAGTATAAACAAATGATAAGTTATACATAGAAAACCTGATACATATATAATCTTATTATATAAGGAATTCTACTTCTAGTTTACCTACCTTTAGATTCTGCATGATGTCAGGATGATCTGTACAGATCCTATAGAGATCATTATGTATATCCATGGTATGATTCTCTGGGATACTATATGCAATGGCATATCCTGCTATTTTGTCTCTAAAGTCTGGACAATCTTGTACTTTTTTCTTCCATCATGAAGAGAAAAGAATTGTTTCAATCCTTTCATAATGGCTTGTCTCCATTATCTTTTCTGTAATACAATAGTTATAACAAGGCTGATAGAACTTATATTTCTTTACCAATAATTAGGTCAATTCTAACTGACATGGATATGTATTTTAATGTTAGGTTATGTTGAATAACTATGAAAAATCAAACACTTGATATCTTCCATTAGATAGCAAATATTTTAACCACTTTATCCAATAAAGTGATTATTTAGAAGAACTTTCAATGATTTTATATAATTGTTACATTCAATAGACTAGCATTAAAATATTGATATAATCAAATTTCTTAAGAATTAAATATTTTAGTAAAAAACATGTAATTTTAAAAAAAAATATTATGCAAATAATTCTGTTTTTGTTGAATTTGATCTGTCATGCAGCTAAAACAGTTGGCAAGCCTGCAATTAAAAACAATTTTTGGATATATTTGGGTAATATTATGGATCAATTATGGGATTTTATCTAGGTAACAAAAATTTCACAACAGTCCAATTCCAATGAACAGACTAGTAAATAATATTGGTATTAAAACTATATATAATATCAATATTAAAAAGATCATATCAGTGTTAAAAAATAAAAATTCCGAGAAAGTATTGTATCAATACAGCATTCTGTATTTTAAAATCTGACATTTCACCATTGTACTATAATAAATACACAATACTTATGATTATAAAATATGATTAATAATAAATGTTAAAACAGGCAAAATTCTCTATATATATAGCCACATACAACAAGCTAGAGTAATCAATGGATCTGTTTTAACAGTTATACACAAACAAAAGAGGAGGTGGTCATGTGATGATTAATAATTGTTACTCTCCTATATTTTAGAATCTAACACTTTACTACTGTGCAGTAATGAACAATCAACCTTTGTAATGATAAACTGTGACTGATAAATGTAATTACCTATTATATATTAACCTACATTGTAAGAGCTGATACTTACCACTGTTCTATAACAAACACTTATAATTATAAAATATAACTAAGGTAATTATCTATTATATAATTGATATCCAACATACTGCAGAATTACTGTAAATATTATGGGACAATATTTTTTTAAATAAGCTTATTTTTAAATAAATCATTAATAATGTCATTTTTATATAAATTAGGATATTTAAATAAAAGTGGTTCAAAAATCTAAACATCTTTATTTACATTTAAATTTTATTAATTATGGCAGTATAATGCTGCCAACAATGAAGGATTTTGGGCCCTGCAACACCCATACTCAGCATCCCTGGATCTAATCATTTAATAGGCAAAATCACCATTGTGGAATGAAAATTTTGATTTTTCTAATGTTTTTCTTGCTATTTAATTCACTTTGATATACATATTGAGACAAATTTTCATCTCCCACCCACATTTAAAAAGTAATCTGATGTGCACACATAGATTTGTTCTATAAAGGAAAGGCAAAAAGGTAATCATCTGAAATCCGGGCATGGCCGCTTGATGGCATTGATGCTATACAAAATCAATCAAATGTAACGTTACCAGGCTGCAACTTTTTTATATATAACATGATTTTTTTTTTATTAAACAAATTTTTATTTCATTTATAACATGATTTCTTTTTTATTAAACAAATTTTTATTTCATTTTCATTGTTTTTTTAACCTGACATTTTTCTTTATTCAACAAATTTTGGTAATTTAACTTTGTATTTATTTTTCTGATTTTAAAACTTTTGACTGTTTCACGACGAAAAAACTTGTTTTAACCCCATCGAAAAAATATAATACAATTATTTGGGACTTGTTTTGACTTTGTTCTATCTTCTTTTTTTTTTGGTTGACTAAATTGTTTTTCTTATTATTAAATCAAAAGTAACTTTTGTGTTTTGGGGGGATAAAAAATTGTTTTGAAACCCCTACCCTTGGATAAATAATTGTAACAAAAAGTCAATTTTTTTTTTTTTCAACAACTTTTTCTCAATTTTTACTTTTATTTATATTTCATTTGAATTACCTTTTTTTTTTTGGCTTCTACAATAAACTGATTTTTTTTTGGGGGGGGGGGAGGGGAGGGGTTCATAATTATTAACAAAAAGTAAACAAAAATAGTAATTTATTTTAACCCCACTTGTTTTAACCCTGCTGAAAAAATATAATACAATTATTTGGGACTTGTTTCGACTTTGTTCTATCTTTTTTTTGGGTTGACTAAAATGTTTTTCTTATTATTAAATCAAAAGTAGCTTTTGTGTTTTGGGGGATAAAAAATTGTTTTGAAACCCCCACCCTCAGATAAATAATTGTAACAAAAAGTCAGTAAAAAATTTTTTCAACAACTTTTTCTCACTTTTTACTTTTATTTATATTTCATTTGAATTACCTTTTTTTTTTTTTTGGCTTCTACAATAATCTGCTTTTTGGGAAGTTTCATACTTTATTATTATTAACAAAAAGTAAACAAAAATAGTAATTTATTTTAACCCTGCTGAAAAAAGATAATCCAAATACTTTTTGAACTTATTTTTATTTATTATTTTATTGCTGCAATAAAAACAATCTGGTATTTGGGAGGACATTATGTGCCTGAAAAAAGAACACCGTCTCTCTCACTTTCTGTACTCGGCAATTCTGAAAAGTTTAAAAATTGCATGTTTTTCTCAGACATTTTATTGGTCTTGTATATTTTCCATGCCGAAATGTGACTTATGCATGAGCTTTGTCGAAGCATGTTCAAACATACTCTTTGCCAATTTTTTACATATTAACATTTTTTAGGGAAGAGTGGGGAACATATGACAATTATTAGTAATTAACATTATTTAAATACAAATGACATTATTATGAAGATTTGAAAAGTTGTACTGATTTGCAATTAAACCACCCTCAAACGAATAGAATGAATATGCACAAATAGTTTCAAAGCACAAAATGGGCCATAATATTTTTGTGCAATGTCATGTAAAGCAGACTGTAATGGGTAATACAATATAAATGTATTATCCGTAAGACCAGTCACAGAAATGGCATTTTTATGTGTTTTGACACACAAACAATCATCAAGCGAGCATGCCTGAATTTCAGATGATTACTGGCAAAAATGTCACACAGATAATTATTTATAGAAAGTGATTATAAAATAATATTTAAAAAATATCTTTAAAATAATGCTTTTATGTAAACATTGGACTAAAACGTAGAAAAATAATGTGACTATAAAACATTATTTTATAAGAGCATTTGAGGGTGTAAAAAATCATAAAAGCCTCAAATACTTTTATGAAATGGCACATGTTTTTTTAGTCAGATTTCTTTACTTTTTAATTAGCTGTTAAGGACTTTGATTGTTCCATTATTAATTTTTCAATGAAATGGATGCTTGAATAGTTGGAAGAGTGAGAAGATTAAAGCCTCTCCAGTAAAGTATTAGGAATTGCTATCTAAATGTAAACTGAGTGCTGATCATACATATGTGTAAAAGATTATGATCTGGTCCAATTGATGAGTGCTGGTTCTGCATGAAATATGTATATTGGGGATCATGTATTTTTTTTGGGTGTATGTGGCCATGTGTATTGATTTCTTGAAATGGAGTGGATAATAAATAGACTGAAAAATCCTGAGTTCAAATCCTTCTAATTATATATGTATATAAACATTCAGTATAAACAAATTACTTACTGCCTTAGAATTATATAAAAGTATTATTTTAAAAAAATATTTTTTTTTAATATTATTTTATTTTTTTACATTTTAGTTATGAATAAATCATATAATTTTAATAAAATAATTTTCTTTATTAGTATCTTTTAATCATCTTTCATTATGTTTAATGTTCTCAAGAGAGTACCTGCTGTCAATGATTTTGTTAGTTCTATTTCTTCATTTTGATTTTGGAAATGAAAAAAAACAAACAATTTTCTAATCTCTTTTTACACATTTATTATTTTTTTCACAAAATATTTATGAAATAATAATTATTTCAAAAGAATAACTCAGATTTTAGCAGAAAATATTTATGGATTAAATCAATATTAACAAAATTTTACTCTACAAACAATATTTCCATTGGACTGGTTGTTAATTTTTTTTTCTGGGACAGGTAAAAAGATGTGAGTTCAAATTCTAAAAATAAACAGATTTTTTTTTTCATTGGTAAAATTTTAAATATGTGGACATGCAGACAAATTACAATTATACTAATAAATAATTATATTATTTTAAATAAGTTACTTAAAATATAAGAAAATATCTGTGCAAAATGAAATAAATAGATTGTTCAGAATGGTTTTAACATAAAAATTTATGGTTATATTACTTAGTTTATTTAGCAGGAAAAAAATATATAATTTGTAGAATTGAACAAAGCTATTTTCCTTAATATAATGAAAGTTAATTACTGTTATTTATTTTATATAAAGGAGGTGGGAATAAAAATAAATAAATTTTAAAAAAAATTGTTTGACACAATCCAAGAATGTAATTTTATGTTTTGTGAAGGTTATTAACAAAAACTTTATTGTATTTTAAATTGAAATATAACCATTTTAATTAATTGAACATTTATTTTTTAATTTATTTTTTTGAGACATAACTGTGGACAATGTCAGTGGCTATAAATATTGAGATGATTAACTCAGGAGCTTGCATTTAAGAGGAGAGCTATTGTTAATAGAAGCTCCACATCAATTCAAACTTGTAACTACAAAAATTTCTGACAGAATTCATATAATGGCTGTCAAATTCTGTCTGATGTAAATCAACAAATCGTTAGCCTAATTAATGTAACCTCACTTATGTAGATATGTGTATTTACATGCTCACACCAAAGAGGAAGAATAAATATATATTGTCCAGCAGTATAACTAAGAAGCCATTATTCATTTATATAGATGCATGCATATTAAGAGGGTGACCAAAGGTTATTAAAAGTGACAGTATGAACTGTGTACATATAATATATTGTAACGATCCGGAGAAAGCGACTTAACGTAAACTGCACTACAGGGCGCCATCTAGGCATTTGAACCTAGAAAAATTTATAAAGTAGGCAGATACGTCAGTCAAAAAAAAAAAATTTTTTTTATTTTGATTCCGGTTGTTAGCCCATGTCACTAGCTCAGTGGAATAGCAGAGATTTAATAAGATAATCTAAGAGTATATATAAAAAAAAGAATAAAATAAGCCACTGCCAGTAATTAACATACAAAAATTTATTTACGCACATATATATATATAAGATTTAAAATTGTTTTAGTATCAGTTTACATTTTAACATTTAACATTATTTTTAACTTTACTTTAATTTACATTTAATTACTATTATATTATAATTTTACATTTTAATTAAGTTCGCACATATAAATTTATGAAAGCTTGTTTATAATGTTGAATATAGATCGGTTACATAGATTTCACGGTCAAAAACATTTCAAAAGAAACATAAGCGATCAAAATACAAAATTATTGATTACTGACAATTGCGGAGGGAAATTTAGATGTAACCCAATAGTATTCACCATAAGATACTTGCATTGTCACCAATAACTTAAAAGACATCCGAATAAATACATTTAGATACTCACCGTAAGGTATCATTATTTATCGAATGTCTATATATTTTGATCAAATATGAAAACCCAAAACATACTTAACCGATAACCAATCCATGCAAGCGTCTATAAGCAACTTAAATTTAATGCATTTTTATTTAGGGTCAAGTATGAATAGACCACATAGATTTGCATTTGAAAATAAAATATTCTATCCCTATTTAACCTTAGGCTAAAATTCGCAGTCAAACTGGCATCAATTCATCTGATACATCGATGTATTCAATGTAATATGGCAGCACCAAAAAGATTAAGAGAAGATATTGACTTTCATTAGATAGGAATATTACTTCTATCCAACGAGAAGAACAATAAAAAAAAACTCCATAGAAAGGAACTGCGCTCTGCATCTTATAATTCCTTCCCTAGGCAAAACGGGAGAGTGCGGCATATGAAGCGATTCTGCCAGTAGCGAATCTCCGACTACATCTACTAACTACATCAATATATCCAATCCATTGACCCAATCTAACAACGACACAAATAACCTAAGATTACCCTCCCCTAATAATTTTACAAATCTATACAGCCATTCACGCCCGACTTAAGTTTAACATTTATATAATTAACTTAACGAAAAACAAAAAAATCATGATAAAAACTTAAAGAATAAAAAATAAATAAATGGAAATGATTTTACATAAATAAGAAAAAAAATACATGAAATAACACCATTAATAAAGAATTTAGTTTGGTCAGATAGGATCATATTGCAATCACTTAAATATAGAAAATTTTAATTTAATGTTCATTATTTATAAAGTTCTTACGGTTTAAAACAGTTCATCTTTATCTGTTGCTTGCCATGAACGTGAATTCCCACGCCGTCCTAAGATTGGTATCCATTTAGCCGTTGTTTTATTTATTCATTCGGAGGTTTTTTTAGTTTAATTGGTCCTCAATGTAGGAAACGATAGTTCATTTCTCCTTTCTTTAACAGCTGAAAGAATTGACAGTGCGTCTGTCAATTCCTTCACCTCCAACTCCGTACTACTACATATAGTCACATCATAATAATCAATTTCCAGTCACCAATTAATAATTTCCAAATTTTCCTTTTATACGTATTCGAAGGATTGACTTGGCATTATGTCATCGATGTGATGATCCTTTCGCTGAGGTCCGATTTCCCGATGGATTTCTTTCATTGGCTATTTGTTTCTATTGTTTTCCTATCTGACCGATGTTTTTACATTTAAATGCCCAAGGCTGGTTTACATTTAACTAATTAACAATCATTTCCATTTCTGATTAATTAACCTGTTTTCCAAATCAAAGATATATTTTTATCTCTAAATCTTTTTAAGTTTTTGTTTTTAAAATACCTTTTCTATTTTTAATACAGTTTTATTTTAATAATTTTTTTTATCTGTGCGATTTAATATATACGAGTTTAAGATGATATTTAATTTCAATTTTTAATTCTTAAAGAAAATTTTTAAATGCGAACTTTTTAATTTACTTTCATGTTTAATAAATATAAAAAAAAACAATGTAACGAACGTCTGTGCTCGTTACAATGTAGAATAGAAATCTTTTAAGAAAAAATGAATCTAGTATAAAGATATTGTGGGGAATAAATTTATTTGCTCAAATTAAAGAGAAAAGCCATTTTCTTGTGGAACTATAATCTGCATAAATTCATTTTAAAACTTTATTTATAGTCTATGGGGATTTTAGAACAATATTGTTTCAAGGAAAGTTTACAAAGAAAAAGATGTACACTTTTTAAAGCAAATCTAGACAGTTACTTAGTAATAATTGAAAGAATCTCAGCCTTAGGATGGCCTTTGAGCATTCCATCATCAGATTTTCAATTGGATGGATGGTTGAACAGTTGGAGTGTGGAGTAGATTAAAGCCTGTCCATTAAAGTATGAGGATTGGCTATCTTAATATATATCTGAGCACTTATAGCATATATGTGTAGAGATGGTAATCTGGACCAACTGATGATTGCTGGTTTAGCATGAAATACTTATATTGGTGATTATTTATCTTTTTAACATATATGTGTTCAAGTGTATCGGTGTTATGAGATAGTGTGGAGAGTGGTGGGTCGTGTGAAAGTCTGTGCTCATATACCCTATATATTATAGTTACTTGGTTAATTTTATTTCAAATTACTTTTAGAAATTTTAAAATTTGATTGATCGCTTTAGGGATAAATAAAATTCTGGATATATATATATATTGTTTCTAAAAAGATATTTATAATCATGCATATATATATATGCTATCACTAAATAATTTGGCTTGTATTAAAATAATAGCCTTAAAATATAGGTTCAAATTAAATAGTTCAAATTTTATGTTTATATATTGCCAAGTGTATGTGTCTGCATTTTATATTTTAATTTCAACTCTGATCCATTTAAAATTGAATAAGAAACCAGACTATTATTTTTTGCTATTCGTCTGCTTATTCCCACATATTTGTAAACGAATTAATTTGTATTTATTTAAAAAAATTAAAATCAACTAAATTATCTATTTAACAAAATAACACAGAAACATGATTATTCTTATATGTGGTCTGCTAATAATCTATCATTTAATAAGTATTATTTTATTTTAGTCTGTTCATCTTGCATATATATATATATTATTCATATCTCAAATCTTTTACTTTTTTGAAACTAAATCTTGAAATAGCAAATTATGTTTGTGTGTGTATATATATATGTTGTTTTTTAAAGTTTTCTCTGAGAGTTATGTAAGTGAATGAAGATGGTATCTGCTAGGCATCCCCTGGTAATCAATAAGTTATATCAGAAAGGGATGACAAAACAAAAAACCAAATCAAGAAAAATAATTGATTGTACATATAATGCTTGCAGCTTAAAACCCATCCCATCAGTAGACCTGATATAAAAATTTTGCTGTCTTCAAATGTTAATTATTGTTATTTTGTTTAATAATTTCGGAGTAAGTATAGTTAGAATTGTCTAATGAAAAAAATGAAATAAATACTAAGAAGAATGGAATTGCTAGTAAAAAAAGTAATGACAAAAAAAAGTGTATGTTCCATAAGATAATGTGTTTTTTAAAAAAAATTACTGGGAGGGGAGAGTAAAAATGTAATCATATATTTAATCCTGTGTTTTAGATATATGTTTTAAAGCATTAAATTTATATATATTGTAACGGGATGGGGTGTTGGGAAGTGATCACAAAAGATGGGAGGTTGGTCATAATCATACATGGGGTGATTGCAAAACATCAGTTCTCCCAGTTAATTTAAAATGAAATATCAATAATTTATTTAAGTATATATAAGTAAGATATATTTAAGGGGAGCATGAGATCAAGAGATCTCTGAGAGATCAGAAGAACAACTAAAAGCATAACTATCAAGCAGCATTAACAAAAAGTAAAAATACTCTAGAGAAACCACCATTCATCATCATGAATGATCTATCAAAATACATCAATACAATAAATCAGAATAAAATCCACAGTCCATCTTGTGGCTAGATTTGAACATTAAAAAATGCAAATCAACAGTCAATCTTGTGACTGGATTTGAAATGGGTCTTCTGTAGACCAAGCTAACTATTGAGCCTTTGCCAACTTGGGCAATTATGTAAACATAACTTGGATGCATCACTTATGTCTAATCCAGTAGAATACATAACCACAAAATGTAAACAATAATTTTAGGAAACAAAAACATGCTGATCATCATCAATTCTCAGGCCATTTGTACTGGCCAACTGTAAACTTAACTTTTAATAAAACTAAACTAAAATCAAATGTAGTGCATGGGCTTTGAAGAGTATTCTCTTTTGTGCCAACCAAGATGATTGTTCATCTCTGAATGCCCAAAAGCACTAATATACATCCCCATTTATATATTCATCCTGTGCATGAATCTAGCTCAGAGAATACAAACTCTTATATTCTATAAACTTTACAATTAAGTCACTGGAATAATTTTTACAATTGGGTTAAGTTTACTGGATAACAATAAAAAAATGAAATTAAGGTCTTATAGGATAAAGCTTCTGATTTTGAATAATATACAATAAAAGTTACCAGACCACGATTTACAAGATTATTACAAAATTCAAGTTATTACATTGATTTACAATAGAGTTTACATAAATGCATGTATGTATATCTGCACACAGATGAATGTTTTATAATATACAATGAAAACATTTCAAATAATTATTAAAAAAATGATTAAATTATATATATATGTCCTATTTTAATTTGTTACAATAATATATTTTCCTAATTGATTCCATTTGGAAAACATACATAAATTTCACACATATACATGTGTATAAACAAAATATTGATATAATTTAAAATTAATTATCAGTTTATAAGTTCCTTTATCTTTAAAAAAAATATAGTCAATTTTTGACAAGTACTTGTTGCTTAATTATCAACATTTTTAATTAAATTATAGAATCATCTATTCTTTACTTTTTTTAATTTTTTAAATCCAGGCAAAATTATTTGCTTGTTTGTTTCACTTTTAAAATATCTCTCTTTTCTTTTTAATAAACGATTTTAAACTAATATCATTTTATATATATCTTATAAAAATGTCATTTTACTAAGAAAATTATTTAAAATTTCGTTATCATATATAACACTACTCACCACCAGCTGTATATATGTTTATCTGTGCTTCTCTGCATTTAGATACGTCAGCATACATATAATTACTTCTTCAGCAAGCTGGGGTTTCCTGGGCAAGCTGGAAGATTTTTTTTGGTAAGTTTGCTTTTAGTGATTGTCATCATCAGGAAAATTATAATCCATGTAAAATGTTGGTCTGTAGTTTGTCTCCTTTCTATCTAGGATTGTTCCAGGCAAGCAGCTGTCTTGGTTTAATAGATTTCAGGCAAGCAACTGTCCTCTCCCATTTAAGGCTATGAATTTCAACACAAAGAAGTGGGTCATTTTTCTCCATGCGAATTCAAACTCCTGCAAAGGAAAATAGCAGCTCCTGGGTCTACTGTCCTGCCTTCAGATACATCTGTTCATGGTACCTATTCTGCCAACACTCTACTACAGCCAATAACAAACTGCAGCTATCTATTTTGGTCAGCTAAAACCAATTGCTGCAAATTTCAATAAGCTGCAACAAAATATTGTAACCAAATTTGCAGCTGATATTTTTATCAGCCCTTTTATAGTCTGGGTGAGGTGATAACACTAAATTTAAAAACAGTTGGGGGTTTTTTCATCTCTATAATAACTTTTGAAAACAAGTTTGAAATTTTTATCAAAGTGTGATTGGAAAAAGTTGATTTCAATTAACTTTAATCCTTAGGAATTTGACCAAAGATGTGATCTACATACATGTTTTTACTCTCTTCAAATCACTTTTAATTAAAAGCTACTTTTTTGAATTTTTATCAGTTTAATTAATTAAAAAGATTTCAAAATAGATAATAGAAATTTTTACATAGATAATGAATACAAGTTTGTTTTTAAATTCAAAATCAGAATTATAATAATATTTATTAGATCTTTTAAATATTTATTTCATAATAAAATTTTATTTTAAATTGGGTGTTATTTAATTCTTTACTTATTATTATTTTATTCCAGGAAATGTAGAAAAATATCTACCAAAATTTATGACTGTGTTTGTTTCTACTTTTCCTATATATATATATATATATATATATATATATATATATATATATGCACACACTATATTATTGTGTGCTATGTAACCCAACTGGCCACAATATATAAGATTACAATAAGTAAATTTCTTTATCTGTACAAATATAATAAAAAATTTAAATTATATGTTTCAATAGTTAGCTTATTTAGTAAGCAGTTTTTTAAAAAATTACCTTAGATTGTGGAATATTTACTTTAAAGAATAAAATTAATATTTTTAAAACTAAAAAAGAATTAGTGTTTTCGAACTTTGTGATGTTGATGTTTTAGTTGTATTTATATGTTGGTCATTTAATATAAGTATTGAATGTCTTTAAAAAAATTAACTTTATTTAAATATTCCAAATAGCACATCAAACAGGTTAGTATATGCACAATGTATTATTCTCCCTTCTTCAGATGTTGATGGCTTAGCCAGTGACAGTACTATCATGGGAATTGAACCTGGATTCTTAGATTCTTGAATTTCAAGGTAGCACTCTAATCAACTAAGCCATCCTGCCAAAAGCAACAGTCAGTAGAAATTTCATATTCTTATCTATGAGATTCCTTCTAATTTCTCCACTTTTTCTTAAAAGCAAAGTTGATTCATGGTTTCCATACATTATGTGTAGTCACACTAGATTAACTTATAGGATTGCTGCCATTGTCATGTGAGCAGCTTTTTAAAATTTTCTTTTTGTAACTTTTCTTCTCTATTTAATATTTTTGTGTTGTCCCAATTGAACATATGTTCATTGATACATGGTCTGCTATCTTATACACATCTGCTTTCTCTTCTAATTTTCAGTTTGTGTTCTTGCAATGCTTCTCAATGGGATGACTGGTGTCACCAATATATGTTCCTTCACATTCACATGGTATTTCATAAATACAGTTTTTTCTTTTCAGTATTTCAAGTTTAGACTTTGTAGAAAAAGTGGAGAAATCAGGAGGAACCTTATAGATAAGTATATGAAATTTCTGTTGCCTTTTGTAGGATGGCTGTTGGTTAGAGTGTTATCTTAAAATTCAATACTGGAGAATCTAAGGAGCCAGGTTCGATTTCCATGATTGTATGGTTATTGGTCAGGCCAGTGAGACCTGAAGAAAAGAGGAGAATACTACCTCTTGAAACATTGTGCATGTACTAACCTGTTTGATGTCCTATTACTAACACTTGAATATATTTGGAATATTTAAATAAAGTTAAATTTGTCTAAAGACATTCAATACTCATATTAGATGGTGGAAATAGTCCAACATATAAATACAATTAAAGAGTTAACCTAGAGCTTAATATACTTCAAATTTATAATTACCATAATGATGAACTTGTGGCTTTACCAGGAGTCACATTACTGTATGAATGCAATGGATTGACAACATGATGATTACACATGAATAAAGTTGGCATACTTAGTATACATTATTGAGTACATATTGAATAAAGGATCTAAGTTATATAACAACTTAATAATTAAGTATTAAAAAATGGCTACTCAAATAAATACTGGTATTCAATCTAGTTATTTATATTTGTGTAAGTTTGTCATTAATCTCAATATCTAAGCAAGTGCTTTGAAGTATCAATTCTAGGCACACATTTTAAAATAAATTTGAAGATATTTAAAAACAAATAAATTTACTTTGATTTTCATGAATTAGTTAGATTCCTAATTTACAACATATAGAAGCCGATTGTGTAAACTTATGAAGATAATTTGAAACAGATTGCAATGTGCATTCATTCAAAACTTTAATTAATAAAAAACAATCAGACAAGAATAGACAATAGAATTTAAACAAAGGTATTTCTATTCATGTAATGAAAACTAATTACTATTTTATATCATCAAATTGTTTTGCTCATAATTCAAGAATGCAATATTATATTTTATTTTCTGAAAGCAAAAAAAAAATATTATTGTACACCTGGGTCTCATTTTATGCAGATTTTTTAATGCGATTTTGAAGTTATGTGATTTATATTTCTTCTTAATATCATTTTACGCTGTTTTCTTTTATGTGATAAAGAAGTTCATATTGCACTATATTTATTAGATATCAAGAAATATAAATTATTAATAACTTATTTTGACTTAATAAAAAATACTTTTTTTTTTCAAAAATATGTTATATTAGCAGTGAAACAGTATGATTTCATCATCATACGTTTCACCTATACTATAAATCAGTAGCCTTCATTTCCCTAGTTCAAACCCTAAAGGAACACATATATATAACAATATACTTGGGAATTTAACATGTATAAAAACGTATATTTACACATATATGTGTGTAATTGTATATGCACACATGTCTGCTATAATTGTATATATATTTTGTAATAATTTTATTTGCTAAAAAAAATGGTATATTCACATCTGAATGATATTATCATTATATAACGTACACACCTTATAATTTTATAAATATTCATCTTATGATTTTAAATAATTGAATTGGTTTCAAGCTGGGAAAATTGTATTAGATAAGAACAGAATTCTCTAAAGTATTTCAAACTGGCTTTGAAGTTACCCAATTACTTAATCATGTAGAGCAACTAAAAACAAATGTAGATGTCTCATGTCTAGGATAAAATGCTAGCAGCTTAAATCTCTTTCAGTAAAAGAAAAGGAGAAGCAATCCAATGTTTAAAGAAAGAAAAAAAAGAACTTTACCAATCTCATGAGACATCGCTGGTACAAATCCAGATTTTAGGATTCTTAATAAAATAAAAGTTGGACAATTAAACCTGCACTGAAATCCAGATTGGAACTGGAATCTGAGAAAAATAAAAGGAACAATGAATAAACCTGAAATCAATCAACCGATTCGTTTGAGGCTGATGCAATTAAGACTTCTTAGGTTTTAAAGTCTAAAAATAAAGAGTGTGAATGAACTGTAAGAGGGGGGGTTAAAAAATATAAAAAAGCAGTTGAAAGGACATCATCATCCATTTTTGCTTTACTCGTGTTTCAACTTATATCCAGGCAGCAGGCCCAGTTTCTACCATGCAAATAAGTGCCTAGAAAAGCTAAGGCCATCTTCCCGATGGTCAAGAACCGTTTATGGAGCCCAGAGACCCAAACCACAGCCCTACTTAAAGAATAGCCCATCGATGAACCAGCTCAGATAAATCAGTCCATGCGTGTATTTCATACTTTCAAGCTGCAAGCCTCCAGATAAATAACCGGTAACCACTTCTCAATCAAGCTAAATCTAAAAGCTATAGCCATATAAATCTTTCCTAAAGCTAGCTATATAATAAGTAACATGCACAAACTCTTCCATTCAAATCTTATAAATTAATCACACTATGTTTAAAAGGTGTATTCTCTCTTAAAGTAATTAACTGTATTAGATAAACGTATCTCAACCTGTATAATTTTAAAATACTTTAAAAGTTAAATGTAAATCTTGCCTGATCTCAAATTCTTAAATCTCTTTTTTAAATTCAACTTATAAAAGCTTATTTGCCTTATTATTTTCTCTATTTGCGTCTATTCTTTTGCATCTATATATATATTTTGTTAAAATGCATTTATTGATTTATGCTTTGCCTTCGGAGCAGAGACTATTAATTATTATAACTTAAAGAGACATTTTGTTCTCAAGTAAAGTAATTATGCTGTTTGGCATATCTATAGATTGTCTCTGGTCTGAAACCTACTTTGATGTATTATTTGAACTGCTATGCGTAGCTTAATATCACATATGTTGCTTATTAAAAGGTTTGTTTGGTTAAATAAAAGAGAGTGATAATTTAAGGCATATTCAGTAGTTAGCCAAGTTTAAGCCCCAGATATGCTTTAGACCCCATTAATGTAATTGCATATAATATGTAGTTAATTAATAAACTAGATCAATTTTAATAAAGTCCTCTTTAGCACAATTTCAGTGTTTATTTAATTAACTGGCGTAGGGTAGTTTGCAGAAGAAACTATAGATTTCGCGCTTTACTAGTTGTTATAATTAAGATTCCAAAAGTGTTGTGAATGAGTTTTTATGAAGCACTGAGGTGCATTCCAAACCTTGCTATCATATAATTGTTAAAATAAGATTAGGTTTTAAGGACTATCTTATCATCCTTAGTTCAGACAGCCCTCTCTTGAATGGAATAGTGATTTTAAGGGTTATTCCCATTACCTCCTCCAGAACTGGAACACCGGAATCCAGCATCTTATGTCATGGCTGTTCGAGCATCCAAACTAAAAGTTCATGTATAGCAGGTGAGCGGTATCTGAGAACCGAGCAAACGTTGCTGAATCTCATGAGTAAAAGCACATTCAAGATGCATCTGATGAAATTTGCATAGCGCCATAGCCTCAGAAGTTATGCTACAAAATGCCAGTTCATCTGCTGTATATTGTTCAGCATTGATCTGAACCTAAGATCTAGTTTATCTAAGAATATCTACATAAAGAGCACATTGACTGCTCATCATGAATGATTGTATAAAGTTCCCACTCTCTTAGAGTTTAACCCTTAACATACTGAGTAGGAATGGCAGAACATAATTTAGACATTAGTATAAACGTAAAATAATTATTAACGTATAAACGATATAATAGAATAATGATCGTTAAGTACAATTGATTACAGAACATGTAGTTCGTATTTTCACATCCCACCTGTGAGTGGAATATTTAATTATTGTTTGTGTTTTGTCAATATTAAATAATTTTAAAATCTATTAATGTCTCCAGTATTATTCACTTTATTTATAGTAAATCACCATCCATAATGATTTTATATGCATGAGATAATCAGCCATAGCTTGTGTGAGTGTGTTTGGTTAAGCTATACAACATTTAGGTAGATATCCCCGAGTCTCTCGTTTTACCCTTTGCTATTGCCGGCACGGAAATTGAGGGATTACGAGTGTAACCTCATATATGTTATTCATAAGGTAGTAAGTCAGGGAGTGTTGGTGTAGGAGCTGAGGTGCAGTCAGATTTGGTCTCAAACCCTCATCTAGATCAGCCTTTGTATAATTTACCAAAACTCTGGATTTTGTTGCATGGATGTTCAAATATGACTGTTACAGCAGCTACCATGAATATGGCCTGAAGCTATTTAGAAACTTAGCTTCTATGTAAACAATCTACTTATACTTACAAGTATAAAAATATCACAATAAATATTCAAAAATTTTAAACTTAAAACATATTTCATTAGATATAACAGAAATAAATAAATATTCTTTTAGATTTTTAAAAATAATCAGAAATAACAAAGATTTTGTTGATTTTGTAAACTGAAAATAATCTTTCTAGAAATGATAACATATAATTTTTTTGTTTGGATTGCGATCCCATTTTTTTAATATTTATAGAAACAAAATTTAAACATTTAAAATTTATTATTTTCTGATAAGTAATAACCATTTAATCATATATTTTACATTGATGTGTGAGATAAAGAAAAACATCAGAAAATGCTAAAATCTGAGTTTGCTGCAATGAACAAGCTCTTAAATTCCAACAAGAGCTAAATAGCTGTATGTCTGTGTTATGTAGGTGTATGTTTATTTTTATTTTATACACATATATACATGGAGAAACTTTTAAACAGAAAAAAGTTATAAATAAAAATATTTAAGAATTTTTAATTTCTACTTTTAAAAAGAATGTATCTTTAAAAGTTTTTAAATATTTTTACTTGTAACTTTTCTGTCTAAAAGTTTTTCCATGTATATACGTGTATAAAAGAAAGTTTAACCATTAGTCATTATTAACACTCTCGTAGAAGCATGTTATATAAAGTTGCATAGTGGAAGTGCTTTCTCTAACAGCTAGATATAGCAGTCTGGATATCGCGAGCTTCATAAACAATTAGTAAAATCATCATTTCAAAGTTTAATCACCGATTACATTGTCAATAAAAAACCATTCAAACAGCACAAGACTGAAGGTGGTGCTAGTTGTGCAGTGTATCACATTTGTTAGATAGGGCATGTTCTATAAATGAGAGATTGAAAAAATTGTGTGAGAGAAATAATGTTATGTTTGTGGATGTGTGGGGTTGTTTTATTGGAAAGAGGGAGTTATATAGTAAAGATGAGTTGCATTTAGGAAAACAAGGAAATGAAGTTTTAGGGAGTCTAATTTATAAAGAATATATTTTGGGAAACTTATAAAGGGATGTGAGATTTTAAATTGCAGTATTATCAAAAAGAAGAAAAATGGATGGAATGTAAGAAATAAACAAAAGTAATTTGATTTAATATAAGTATTGAAACAGTCAATGTATAATCACATCGAGCTTAATGCTTCACCAGCCATACTAACCTCCTGCAGGACCTGCAGTTCAGACCTTGCCATAGATATATGCCATTTTCCCCACACACTTATAATAATTAAAGAAAAGCTTTAAAAATATTTAGTAAAATAAAGCAGTAGTGTGCATGGTATGGATATATATAATCAATAATATTAGCCATATTATTGCTGAAAATTATTGTAACTATATTTATATATGTATTTTAATTAAAATGTTGGAATTTAAAAACAAAAAGAAAAATGGGGAAGGTTCAAAATAATTTTGAAATCATTAACAAACTAAAATGATCTTTATCTGTAGTCAGATTGTTTTCATAAATTAGAATTCAAATTTAATTAAAATTATGAGGAATCTTTTTGTTAGTTTATTTGCAAATCTTTAAAAATATATAAAAAGGTATTTTGAGCCTTACCTTTAAAAATTTTTACTAATTAAATATTTTTTTAATCAAGACATTGCAGGGATAGCTGTGGGCAAGTCAAACCACATCTTTGGGAGGATTATAAAGGTATAAAATGGCATACAGAACAAAAAATTATTATTCTTGAGTTTTTTATTCAGTATTCAAACTTCAGTAGTCAGTATTATTATCAGTAACTTCCCAGAATAATTCAACTTTAAGAAGTTAACACAAGTTTGGCACTATAAACTTCAAGTAGAGGGAATCCAGCCTTTCTCTTCTGTACTTCTTGGAGACTGCCTGCTGCTGCCATGTTCCATCCATCAGACCTGCTGCAGCAGATAACTGTCTGACTGCTGACCCAACTGCTGATTGTTATGCTGTATCTGCCGGCTATGCTGTGCTTTCCTGAGGTAACCTCGTTTAATATAGAGCTGCCTTTAATTTAAATCCCTTTTGTAATTTCTAATAAAATGTAGTTAAACCCATTGTACTTTAATTCGCATATTAATTTATTTACTAAGGCAATAAACCTAAAGCATGTGCAGTTGGAAATGCAAAGGTAGGGACCTCTACAAGTCTTAACCACAAGCTTATGCATTGGAAGAAAAGAGGGGAACCCTTCTTTACTTCAACCTACTTTCTATATAAATAGGTGAAGCTGAAGTAGTTAGATCTGAGAGTGTGAAGCTATTCAATACTTCACTGATTAAGTCCACAATTTCTATTATACATTAGTACTCGCAAAATCTTTCAATTTACAATGAGTCTATGGAAAGATCTTATAGTTAGAAATCTATTACAATAATTTAAAGTTAAGTGTGCTCTTAAACTCTCTCTCTGTAATCTTTTACTAGTATCATGTAATTCTAACTATGCCCTTTCATGCTTAGTTAAGTTACATAGCTTTGTGCAGTTCCATTAAATATTTAACTTATTTTGTTTTATGTATATATATAATTTTTTTTAATATGCCAATACTACCCAAACTCATGAGTCTAAAAAAAAAAAAAGGAAACAATTGTTTAATTTGGGCTTCATCCAAAATCTATCAATAAAGTTTTGTCTATTTTAAATAAAAATTGCTCATTAGTTTGGTTCATTTTAAATCCGTTATTCTTGGAGTTTATTTAAAATCTTTTACTGTGGATGAATGATACTAAATTTATTGCATTGAATTTGTTTTTAAAATTTCATTTTATAAGATCGCTACCTTTATAATTAGGACCACCCCTTCTTGCTGTTGCCTGGAGGGCTAATCCTAGCAGTTAATGCATATATGAGAATCAAAATTAAATATAAATTTTGTTAGTTTAATGTTATAAGTAAATGAGTTATTCATTATAATTTGTTAAATGACTCATAATTTAAAACAGATCATTGTGCAGAGGTTAGACCATTTTCAAGCTTTCAAATAATATTTATTTATTATATTCATGTCTAATAATGTTGCTGGCATACATTTTCTTTTATTATATTTGATTTTTTTCCATTTCATTGTCATGTGGGAACTTCAGAAGTCCGAAGCTACTTACGTATCTTTCTCCAAACCATTTGTAATCAGAAGTATATGCTACTTTCTGTGGAACACAAGGTGTGAGGTTTTGATTGTTCTGTAGATGACCATACAACCAGCTCTGGGCTTTCAAACCCAACCTCTCCATTTCGGTACCGTTCCATCAGAATGCGCAGATGTACCAACCCTGAGTTTCAAATATTCTTTTAAAGTGATAAAATATACAAAACCACCATGATAGCCAGATTTTTTTATTGTATGCTAGTATTGTTACTCTTCTCATTAATTTGATCACCATCTATTTAACCTTAGTCACGATGATGTGTTGAACATAATGATTCATTTCATAAAATATGTAATCATGTTAATTATTCAGTTCATTGATTTAAACTGCTTTCATTTAAAATCATTATTGATTCCCATAGACGTAAATCAATTTGTATTATTGATTATATACCTTATTTATTCTTGTAAATGTAGCACATTGTTGTTTCTTATGTATAAGTTCCAAAGATGTCTTTTCCAAACAATACCAGTAAAAACATATATAATAATTTTCATAAGGTAGATAAATGATTAAGATTATATATTTTGCCTGTTTACAAAATCATTTACTACTAAAATTGCAAACTACCCTTTATATCATTAATCATCTAAACCTGTCACGATATTTTATATTTGTTTGATGCATCCACAGCATTTTATCTGTAAACATCTTTAAATTGGCATATTAACCCTGCACAAGCTATAACACACTCCATAAAATTATATCCATTAAATAATTAATGTCAGGGAATTTTATAAAAACAAATCCCCACATTTTGTAAATAGGCAACGTCACCCCAAGCTTGAAACATTTTGTAATATATATGTGCGTTTTCTTAATATTTTATTAAATATATATTTCATGTTAATCCTGTTTTGTTTTGAATTATTATTTTCTTCTACTTAATATTTAGCATTATTTTCTTTAGCTAATAACTTAGCATTAATAAATATAACTCTAATAAATGTAATTCCTGGGCTACTCTTGTCTCAATCATCATCATCAGTCAGATCTTATGCTCTACTGCTGTTTCTGGGCCTGGAATTAAAATAATTATGCTGTATCATCAGGACTGTTGTTCATGGGGTCAGAGACTCAAAGAACAGGCAAATAGGTTAGAATTCAGGATTGCTCCAGACCTGTGTATTATGAGCTTGTCGGATTCGAGGTAGTTTTTATTGGATTTGAGTCATGTCGAGTGAACAGACTGTTTGGCTGGTACATTATAGATATGGAGAAGGAAAGGGTCAGTAAAATTAATGGTAAGAAAGTTATTTATAAATGTAATGGAGAAGAAAGAATTAAAAGAATTTATAAAAGAGTAGGTAGGAAAAAAGAAATTGTTAAAATTTGGTATTTGAATATGCAAGGTGGTAGGAGACCAGAAAAGTGGCTGGATTTAAATAAAGCAATTGAAAATGAAGAGCTTGAGGTATTAGCAGTAGTGGAAACACATCTAATAGAAGAAGAAGAACCTATTCTGTAACATTTAGTATGGCAGGGTATAAATAGAAAAGAAAAAAGGGGTGGTGGTATAGGTGTTATATCAAAAAAATATTTAAATATTGTTAAATGTCAAGAACATTTGTGATTTGAGATAAGGTTGGGTAGACAAGAATGGATGGTGGCTATAATTTATATAACGACTGGGGATAGTCAAATTGTAATGGAGTGGAACAGTGGCATATGTGAATGTCTAGTTAAGGATATACAAAGTTTTAAAGAAAAGGAGAAGAGAATAATGGATATAGGGGAAATGAATGGACATATTGAAGAAATTGATGATTTTGATAATAAAAATTGTGCAGCTTTTGAAGAAATTTTGTCAGATAGTGAATTTGAGTATTGGAAATGTATCAAATATTTATAAGGGACAATACACATGATTTAGAAATAATATATTTCACACAATAGATTAGGTATTGGTAGAGAAAGAAAGAATGAATAAAGTATGGAAAATTAAGGTGTTTGAGAAAGTATTTACTAGTGATCATATCTTCATTGTAATTGAAATGGTTAGTAATGTGATGGAGAATATAAATAAAACCAGAAATAATACTGAAAGATGTGGACAGAGAGTGAATGATAAGAATAAGTTGGAAGAGTATAAAATATGGAAGAGTTGGTTGGGGTGAGTATAAGGACTGGTGTAATGAAATAGAAAAAGTGGCTAATAGGGTTTTAGGTGAGAATATTCAGAAGAATAAAAGTAATAAAAAATGAGAATTAGTAAAAGTGTAAAAGAGGGTAAAGAAGCATGCAGAGAATAAAATTGTACTATTAAGAACAAGGAAAGTGGAGAAGTTATTAATGCTAAATGGAAAAAGTACTTAGAAAAGAAGAAGTCAGATAAAATAGATAATTATAGAAAGAGAATGAAATTAAATAGTAAATTGTTGGAAGTTATTAATAAAAGTGTAAGAGATGGGAGTAAAAAAAATTGGAATTACATTAAAAGGAGAAATGTAGGGGAGAGAGAGATAGTATTACTAGATGATGAGGGAATAGAGTGTAGCTCTAGAGAAAACTTAGAGAGAATCTTAAATAGATATGTAATGGACATAGAAAAGACATTAGATGTGAAGGATAGGGTGATAGAAAACATGAAAGCATATAGTAATGGGAATATTAGGTCTACAAAAAATGAACTGAATCAGGTAGAGAAGAAATTGAAAAGTGGAAAGGCAAGAGGTTTAGATGGATGGGCAGCAGAGATGGTAATAAATTTAGGGTCTAGAGCAAAAGTAAAGTTATTATCATGTTTTAATAAGATGGCACAGAATAGAGTTTTTCCAAGTAGTTGGAGTAATACAAGAGTAAAGTATGAGGATTGGCTATCTTAATATAAAGCTGATTATATATATGTGTGAGGATAGTAATCTGGACCAACTGATGATTGCTGGTTTAGCATGAAATACATATATTGGTGATTATTTATCTTTTCAACATGTGTGTGATCAGGTGGGTCAGCAATATGAGATGGCACTAGAGTAGTGGGTCGTGTGAAAGTCTGAGTTCGAATCCTGCCTATATTACATATATAAATGCAGGTTTTAGCCTGTGCAATGTATTAAGAGTAAGATTGTTATTTAAAGGAAAGGATAAGGATCATAGAAAGTTAAATAATTATAAAAGTTAGCAGTAGCATCAGTTTAAATAAAGTTTTCTCACTCATATATGGTGGCTAGAAGAGTTGTAAAATGGATGGAAGGGAATAATGTAGTGGGGGAAATGCATGGAGGTTTTAGATTGGATAGGCATATAGGAGATAGTTTATTTGTAGTTACACAACTTATGGATATGAGTAGGAATTCATGTAGACAGTTATATATGAGTTTTATAGATATAGAGAAGGTATATGATAGAGTAAATAGAAATAGATTATGAGTAAGTTTAGAAAATTTGGGAATGGATGAAGATTTAGTGGATATTATTAAGAAATTATATGAAAATAATTACTATACATATCAATTAGGAAATATAGAATCAGTTAAAGTTAAAAATGGGGTGGGACTAAGTCAAGGATGTCCTGTGTCACCTATGTTATTTTTGTTGTATTTGAATGAAATGGAAAGAGCAATAGAAAGATTAGGAAGAGGGTTAGAGATACTGTTAATAGGTGGCAAGGGAGTATATACTTTGTCATGTCTTTTTTGTGGATATCTTTTTGTGTGCAGAAAGAAGAGAAGATACGGAAGTTATTCTAAGGACCTTTGCAAGGGTAGGTAAAGAGATGGGGATTAAATTTAGTTAAGAAAATCAAATATAATGATGGTTAATACTTGGGAAAGAGAAGATGTAGAATTTAGTGTGGTGAATAGATATAGTTACTTGGGAATTATCTTAAGTTATCAGAAAAATTGTTTGGATGAATGGGAGAAAAAATTGATAAATGAAGCAAAGAAAAGAAAGGGATTGATAAAGAAATTAACAGTGTTTTTATATAATAGATATGATGCAGCTAGAATTCTATGGAAGGGAATTGCAGTCGCAGGGTTAACATATGGTAATGGTGCATTATGTGTTGTTAGTAAAGGGGTATTAGATTACATAGAAAAAGTACAAAGGGAAGTAGGAAGACATGTATTGGATGCAGGTGCATGGACAGCAAGGGAGGCAATTCAAGGAGAAATGGGATGGTCAAGTTTTTATATGAGAGATGCAAAAAGTAAAATGAAAATGTTTGGTAGATTGCAGGTTATGGATAATAAAAGAATAGCCAAAATAGTATTTAATTGGATTATGAGTAAGGCAGGCAACAAGATAGATGAGAAAGGTAATGCTATATGCATAAGATTTGGATAAAGAATTTATATCAGCATATTTGTACAAAAGATGGGATGGTTGTGTTAGGACGATTGTTGAATGTTATAGTGGTAAAGAATGGGATAAAATAATAGATTCATTAATAAAGAATAGGGAGTTAGAGAGATGGAGAATAAGTATGGAGAGTAAAAAGAGTTTAAATATATATAGAAATAAACAGAATATTAGGTGTGAGTTACTATATGATAATAGTAAAAAAAGTAGTTTATTGTTTAAGGCTCGAACGGGATCTTTAGCAACAAGAAAATATACATGTAAATGGAAAAATATGGGTGATTTATTTTGTAAATTATGTAAGGAAGGAATAGAAAATATTAGGCATTTGTTAATTGAATGTAAATTCTTGAAAACAGAAAGGGTCCAAATAATGAAGTTATGGAAGAATAATTATGAAAAAAGTGATTGTACAGAAAGTGGATTATTGGTTTTTATGCTGGGTTTGAGAAAAGATAATGGGGATTTAGATATAAAAGTCATAGAGTTGACAAAGATTATGTTGTGGAAATGGAATGGAGCAGAATAGGGGGAAATTTAGAGTGTGGAATAGAAGGTAAAGTGGCAAATGGGTTTCTCTGTGCATAGTTGCTGAGAGATTCCTGACTCCATTTAAGGAAAAGCCACAGTGCATGACATCACATCACATCATGACACATATGATTTTTTACCAGTTCACAAATGAACCACATATTGTCAAATAGCGATAATGATTAAAATATGTATGAAAAAATGTAAAATAAATTATACATAAAAACATATTGTTTTGAATAAAATTAAATATTGTAGTTAATAAAAAAAAGTTTGTCTTGTGTCAATTTTTTTCAAATATTTGAAATTTTTTATTAGTTATACTTTATTTCCTTTTTTTAAATGAATTTTGGGTAATTTTTCCTTGTTGCTTTGCTTTTGTGCAATTTCTGAAAATTAGGGAACTTATTCCTCATTTTTCAAGGTAAATTAAGTCTATTTTTGTGTTGATTTGTTTTAATGTGGGTTTTCTGCAGAACCTATCTACCACATAAAACAAAACCCAGGTGGAATTTTAAATGGGATTATCTGTATTTTTATTAATAAAAAATATGTTTTTGATTTTGGTTTTCTGAGATATATCTGTCTAGATGATATTAGTAGCTTAAATAAACAAATTAATTCAGGATCTTTAGGTCAAAGAGAAAGTTACAGAACTCCATGCCTTTTGAAACTTGTAGCTTATAGTGTAACTGAACTTTTAGGATGACTGTCAGATTCTCCATGTTTTGCAAAGTATTCAAAGATTATTGGTTTTTTTTAGAGTTTGAACATATAGCTGCCCAAAATAGATCAGTAACATATTAGCTATAGCATAACCACTGTCTATCCTCCAGACATCATTTACTTAGATATGAAATATATATATATTGTAATGATCCAGAGAATACTACTTAACGTGATCTGCACTACAGGGTGCCATCTAGGCATTTGAACCTAGAAAAATTTATAAAGTAGGCAGATATGTAAGTCAAAAAAAAATTATTTTTTTTTTATTTATATATTTTGATATCTGGTCATTAGCCCAAGTCACTGGCTCAGGGAGTAGCAGAGATTTAATAATATAATATCTTATCTAATTATATTTCAATATTAAAAAATAAATAAAATAAGCCACTGCCAGTAATTAACATACAAGAATTTATTTACGCACATATATATATAAGATTTAGCATTATTTTTACTTTTATTTTAGATTTTAATTGACATTTTAAATTTTATACTATTATTAGTTTGCACAGATTTGTTTAAAAATGTTGAGTATAGATCGGTTACATAGATTCCACGGTCAAAAACATTTCAAAATAAACATAAACGATCAAAATACAAAATCATTGATACCGTCAATTGCAGAAGGAAATTTATAAGTAACCCAATAGCATTCACCATAAGATGCTTGCATTAACACCAATAACTTAAAAGACATCCGAATAAATACATTTTGGATACTCACCGTAAGGTATCAGTATTTACCGAATGTCTATATATATTTTGATCGAATATGAAAACCAAAAACATAATCAACCGGTAACGAACCCATGCAAGCATCCATACCCAACTTAAATTTAATGCATCTTTATTTAGAGTGTCAAGTATGAATAGACTACATAGATTTGCATTTGAAAAGCAAATATTCAATCCTTGTTTAACCTTAGGTCAAAGGTTCGCAGTCAAACCAAACTTCAATCCATCTGATATATCGATGTGTTCAATGTAATACGAATACGGCAGCACAATTAGGTTAAGATAAGAAACTGCTTCTCGTCAGATAGGAATATTACATCTATCAGACAAGAAGAGCAATAAAAAAAAACTCCATCGAAAGGAACAGCGTTCTACGTCTTATAATCCCTTCCATAGGCAAAACGGAAGTGTGCAGCGTATAATAGCGATTCTGCCCATAGCGAATCTCGTACTACATCTACTAATTACACCAATATATCCAATCCATTGACCTAATTCAACTATGAAACGAATAATCTAAGATTACCCTCCCCTAATATAACTTTACAAATCTATATAGCCATTCACGCCCGACTTAAGTTTAATATTTATACAACTAGTTTAATGAAAAACAGAAATCATAATAAAACTTAAAGAACAAATAAATAAATAAATGGAAATGATTTTACAAAAGAAATACATTAAATAAAATTATAACTAATTAATAAATAACGGTCAGATAGGATTCTATTTCTTAATTATTTTAAATACGGAAAGTTTTTAATTTAATGTTCATTAATTATAAAGTTCTTACGATTTAAAACAGTTCATCTTTATCTGTTGCTTGCCATTTGAACATGAATTCCCATGCCGTCCTAAAAAGATTGGTTGAGTTAGCCATTGCTTTTTATTTATTTATCTGGAGGTCTTTTAGTTTAGTTGGTCCTTAATGTAGAAAAAAAAATGATGTCATTTCTCTCTCTTTTTTTTTTAACAAAACTGAAGGGATTGAAGAGTGCGTCTTTTCAATCCCTTCTCCTTCAACTCCACACTAACACATATAGTCACATCATAATAACTAATTAATTTATTTTCCAACCTTTCCTTTTATAATAATTTTGTGGATTAACTCAACATTACATCATGATGGTGAAAACCTTTTCATTGAGGTCCGATTTTCCGATGGATTTCTTTCATTTGCTAAAAGTTTCTATTGCTTTCCTATCTGACCAATGCTTATACATTTAAATGCCCAAAGGCTAGTTTACTAATTAAAATAATCATTTCCATTTTACAAAATATTAATTAATTTGTTTTCAAACTTAAACATATATTTTTATCTCTAAATCTTTTCTGAAAATTTAATTTTAAACTACTCTTTTTTTAATAAAGTTTTATTTTAATAATTATTTATCTGTGCGATTTTATATATATGCGAGTTTAAGATGATTTTTTAATCTTCAGTATTTAATTCTTAAAAAAGAAATTTTTATTTGCGAACTTTTTTTTTTTTTATGTTTACTAATAAAAAATAATGTAACGTACGTATGTGCCCATTACAATATATATATATTCAGTTCAAGCTCATCAGCCTAATAGAATAGTGGTGACTATGGTTATTATAGAACCAAAGACACCAAAATGTATAGGTACTGAACTGAGTTCAGACCTATATGACTATATAAGCTGATGAGCTTGAATTGAAAATATTATAGTGTTTTCAATTTAAGACTCATAGTTTTGTAGTTAAATAGGGATAAAAGGTGGCTGCTGGAGAGTTGCATTAGATCCTAAGATCTAGGTGCAGTGCTCTCAGATCCAAGACTCCTCACTGATGAAGGTCACAAGCCAGAAATGAATAGGCACTAGATGGGGATTTTATGCACAAGACTTCTGGCATCCATTGATTACTCTGACTTGCAGAGAGTGGCAATAGGTATAGAGAGTTTTTCCTGTTTTTTTTTTAACAAATATAATCATTTGATCATTTTAAATCTATAAGAAAATTTAAAATGTATATATTTTTCAAAATGAAGAATATTGATTTCATGTCCTAAACATTAATATTACTTTTTATACTTTAAGACGTTTATTCATTGTGATCTCTATTATTTGATACAAAAAAAATTACAAATTATTGAACCACTTGTTTTTGAAATTACTTTTAATCTTTAATAACACTTTTATTATTTAACTCTTTTCAGAAATTCAAACATTATAACTTACACTTCCAAATACCTAAAACTTATCACTACTTAAGATAAACTTACTTTTGAATTACACTAAATCATTTTAAATATAATACATCTTTGAGCATCACTAAAGCCAAGAAATTTCTATACTTTATTTGTCTACCATAAATTTATAAAGGAACCATCTACAATTCTGGTTTAAATATCTAAATTTCACTGCTTTAATCCTTAAGTATATATTCCTATAATACAATAATCATAAACAAGTAGCACAAACAGGCATCGTTAAATATAAGTATACTACAATTATATTATATTACAAATGAGATCAAAAGAAATATCATAATTAATACTTTGACATTATATTATTATACCCATGCATACTTTTATTCCATTTACACCTGGGTCTCTTTTTACGCGGACTTATTTAACATGATTTTGAAGTTACGTGATTCGTGTTTCTCCGGAAGTCGAACTCCGATAATGCGCTATTACTTTAAATAATAAATTTCGCGCACTTACGTTATATTGAAAGTAATAGCACATTATTGGAATTCGACTTTCATCTTAGTAATTTCAATATTTTCAGTGCTTTATAATAGTAAGATTTTATGCAATAATGAAATTAAAATCATGATTTCCACATTTTATGTATACACACATTAAATTTTACAAGATTATAATATAAATTTGTTCAAACATTGTGCGTGTTAATTTTGCATTTTAAATCACATTCTGTTTTTGCTTTTTAAAAAAAAACGTAATCAATTATTAATCATTTAGTGTCCACAAGTTTATTTTTAAAAGGTCAGTAATAGCAGTGGGCACAATTAAATTTGACAATTAAAAATTAAAATCTGATTTTTAATTGTAATTAACAATTTAAAAATTACTTATGGCGACTTGAAATTAATGTGATGTGAAATTTGATTTTTAAACGGAATTGAAAATTAAAGACAAAAATAAGAATTTAATTTTTAGTTGTTAGTTTCATAAACAATTAATAAAATCATCGTCTCAAAGATTAATTACTAATTACGTTGTCACCAGAAAACCATTGACACAACATGAGTGTGAAGTTGAAACTAGTTGTTTGCAAACAAACGTGTTTTTCGGCAAATAGCTATAATAATTAAAACATGTATAAAAAATGTAAATTACTGTACTGTAAATTATGCATAAAAATATATTATTTTGAATAAAATTAAATATTATAGTTAAAAAAAGTTTGTCTTGTATCAATTTTTTTCAAATTTGAAATTTTTTATTAGTCATATTTTATTTCCTTATTTTTTTTTTTGCGCGAATTTTAAAGTAATTTTATGTTGGTGTTTTGCTTTTACGCAAATTTTGAAAAATCACAGACAGCATCCCCCCTTTTTCAAAGTAAGTTACGTCTATTTTTGCGCGATTTCATTTGCGCGTGTTTTCTGAGGAACCTATCGCGTAAAATGAGATCCAGGTGTAAATACATATTGTACCGGTCGAAATTGTATGTTAATTCAACACGATTCACAGTCTGGATAAAATTACCTCAAATCCAACCATACGTGAGATCAAAGATCAAGAATACTTATGAATTTTAACCTGTTTACCCACCCTCTAAATCTAATAACCAATTAACAACACTTTTGTGGCAAGCAATTAATTTTTTCTTAATTCCAGCCCACTAGCAACAGCGGTTGAACATGGGACTCTGAGATTTTTAATCTTTAACTCTATCATTCAATTTAATTTAGCGTATGAGTGAGTTGATATAATGAAAATGCATTTGAAATGTGTGTGGGGGGATGACATAGAGCCACCAGGTAGCAATACAATATTAATGGATAAGTAAATTTTTTAAAATAAAATCAATTACAAACGAACCACAGGTAAATTAAGTTAAATTCTGACATATTTAATAAACATTTATCTATAATTCTCTAATGCCTCACTACTTAACATTCCTGTTTATTAACAGACAATTTTGTGATTATAAATTTAATGTGTATGCTTATTTCAAAATAGCAGTATTCTTTATATGCCAATTTTTTTTACAAATAGTTGATTTCAATTCTTGGGTTGACACCACTTCAAGTATGTACAGAAAAGAGACAATTAGACCTTTTGTTTATTATTATTAACTTTAATATGAACAAAAGATTTTCCAAGAGAGAAATTATTTGGCTATGTTTAAGAAATGTTTTAGAGAGGATCAACATGCTTGAATATAAGCGTCACGTGATATTCGTCAATGACTATGTTACATTAATAAAAGTAATAAAATTCAACCCAACCAGAATCAAACCACCACAAGGTGCTCAATCTGGAGAAAGTGGATTATATCCAGTACCTGAGTCATGTCACCGACATGAACTTAATATCACTTCCCCAGCCCAGTGATTCCAACATTAGGAACAAAAATTAATTTGCGCCTTTGGCAAATTTAAAAATTTCAGGTGAAAACAAAAGAATCTCCAAAATTTGCCAAGCTTGGCATGCCTCAGATTTTCTCTTTTATTGTTTTCAAGTCCTGATCGATATTTTATTTAAACCAGTGAATTCATCACATGGTATCATTTTCAGGCAAAAAGGGTTGTAAATGCAGTATAATGCCGGATAACGTAAAACAAATATTAGATACAATTTTAAATTATTTAACTTAAAATTACATTGAGTGACATATTACATTTAACTAATAGCGAATTGACCCAGATTAGATTTCAACAAATAAATTTTTAATATTATGCGAATATTATATTTTAGTTTAGGATGATAAGTCTCTCCCCTCCAAACAAAATCTCAACAAAACATTTTAAATTCAATATTATTAAACTCTCTTTTGAAAATGATCAATTAATGAAATTTTCCTCTTCCCTTTTTTTTTTGTTTATAATTAAATGGGCACACTTGATCCAGCGCCTTCCTGAAACCAAACTGTTTACACATAAGGTAAGTTTTTTTGTATATAATCAAATATAAATTGTTTCACCTCAACAAAAAGGAAAAGGTTGCTCTAATTAATAATCCCTTAGAGTGGAATCTTAATTTTTACCTGCTGTCAGACATTGGTTGGGAAATAAAGAATACATATTTTAATTAATTCTCTAATATGAAAACATGCCGGGTAGGAATTTGTTGAGGTAAAAGCAAACTGGTATATATGTAAGATTTTAAAATCACATATAAATTTAAAATAACATATTTATAAGCAAATAACAAATATCATTTGTAGACTACTTGACTAAGAGGAAACTAACTTTACATTAAGATAGGCATAATTTAAAGGCAGGAAATATATTTATTTACTTCCTTTTATTAAGCTGCGTGTATTCAAACATAAACTTTTATCTTATTACGATTCTTTATTATTTTCTCCAGATATGTTTATACTTATTTATTTAACTTGACCTTATTGATTTTATTTGACCTATTTATTTATGAACATTTTTTTTTATTAATATGTGCGTGAAGAAAAATCTTTTATTTTATGAAGCCTCCGTTATTATTATTAATTCCAAACATTTCATTTATTATTATTCATTTATTTTTAAATTTATTATTTGTTTTAAATAGAAGTTTCATATTTAAATTTATCAGATTTATTTACATTAGAATAATCATATTCTTGCTCATTGTCCATTTCCACTCCTTTGTTTTTTCCTTTACTATTCTGCCTGCTTACTAACTTTTAAACTATGTCAGGTGGTTCCTTCTTTCTTTCTATTAACTGTATAATATAAATTAACTTCCCCCTCTTGTCTATCCCTTGCTTATAAATTATTGATTTATCTCTTTCAAGCTCTGTACTATTTTCTGCTTTGTAACTCAGAAAACCTTTATACCTAGCACAACTCCATATTACTTCAAACTGAGAATATTTTTTCCTGCTCTTTCTTTTTCTTTTAAATCTACATTTAAAATGAAAATAAACGTTTGCTTTCACCTTTTTATTTTTACTTCCTTTTGAAAACTCTATTACATTATTTTTTATCTTTATTATTTTCATTTCCAAACTACTACACTTAATGCTATCTGATTCTAATTCAGTTTTCACATCTTTTATCACCTCAACTTCTTTTTCAACTTCCTGACTTTCTTTAATAAAATCTGACTCTATAATTTCTTGGTTCTTCTCTATTTTTCCTGTTATCTCGCATCTTATTTCTCTTATCTCCACTCTGAGTTCCTTAATTTCTCCTTTGACCTGATTATTTTCTTCTTTAAGATCTAGCTGACCTTGCTTCATTTCTCATATTTCTGCTTTGAGTTCTTGCTGACTTTGCTTAAATTCTTTCATCATTATTTTCATTATCACCTGTGAGTCAGATATTTTTTCTTTCACTTTTTCCACTAACTGGGGATTTTTAAAAAGTACCGGGCTTTCTTCTGGCTCCATTTCTTTATTCATGGTTATGCTATACTTTTAAAAAAAAAAAAAAATCTTTTTGCATTAACAAATCAAATATTATTATTGTTTATTCATTTTTAAATGGATAATATGACTGACTCCACCCCCTTGTCCTTTTCCTCTACCCGTTCTTAACTCTGCCCAAAAATATCTAACTGTCTCTGATTTAAAAAATAATTATAACATACACCAAATCTTTTAAAAACTTGTTTTTTATTTTTTTGCCACCAAAATGAAATATATATTAAAATAGATTTCCAACGTTTCGACTATTTCTTTATTTTTTTCTATAGTCTTTTTCAAGGAACTAAAAATATATAAAAAGGAGAAAAAAAAATTCATAAAAATTTTTAAAACAAACAAAAATAAAAATCCTGTCACATATACATACTATTTTGGAAAATATATTCTTTACTTACTATGATTTCTTTTCCCAACAGCTTCCAACTTTACATTTTGCCTAAATGAACATTTTATTGTTACAAAATATAGTTTTTTATTATCTTATCTTCAATTAACACATTTTTACATTCCTTTCTTGTTAAAAACAAAAACATTCTATTAAATTTCACAAATTTTTTTTTCCCTGTTCCTTTACATTATAATATTCTATTCAGAACAGGATTTAACATCTTTATGTATAAACTTTCCTTTTCAAATCTTTCTTTTTGTTTAATTATACATTCTAAAGGGGTGATCTTAAAATTGACATGACCAAATTTTTCTTTATGTAAATATATTGCTGAATTTCTATCTGACAAATGTTTTAATCTAGTTTTTAAAAAATTATTTGTATTACCCACATAAGATATATCTTTACCATTATATTTTAAACAATCCATACATTTTATACAATAAACAGCTTGCATTATATTTGAAAAATCAACAAAATCTCCTTTATTAATTAAATTATATAAATTACTTTTTTTCTTGTATACAGGATAAATACTAAAACCATATCTTTTATTAAATCCATGAAACAAATTTTTTAACTTTTTAAAAATAAAATTTTGAACCTTAAAACCTATAAAAAATGTATCATCACCAAAATTTTTCTTTAATTTTTCTCCATTTTTTATTTTATTTAAATTGTTATTTGAAAAAAATTTTAATACAACATCCCAAGGGTAATCATTTAATAAACATTCTTTTTTTTATAATATTTAATTCTTTATTTAACAAATTTTTATTAGAACAAATTCTTATTCCTCTTTTTATTCTATTATTAATAATGTTCATTTTACAATGTTTATCTAAGTCAGAATTCCAATTACTTAATAAACCATGTTATGATAATTATATTTGTCCAAATTTTATAAAATTGAATGTTTTTGAAGATATTTTACATAAGGTGTTTTTAAAAAAATTAAAAAGAAAACTTTTAAAGGGTTATATTATAAATTTATATAAAAAGAAAAAATGGATGTTAAATGATATAAAAAATATTTATGGGAATTTAACAAAATTAATTACATTTAATGAAGAATGGTTTTTGAAAAAAAAATTTATAGGAAAATGTTTTTGTTTAGAAAAAAAATTTTAGATAGACATTATAAAAAAATTCAAATATTAATTATTAAAAATAATAAATGTAATAATAATAATATTTATTACAAAAACTATATATATAATAAGAAAAATAATTATGGGGGTAATAATAAGCATAATTTTGTTATTAATTTAACTGATACAGTTTTTAAAGAAGAAGAAATAAATGTTTTAAATAAAGGTTTAAAATATGTTCCTAAAGAAAGATTAATTACTATGGAGAAACAAATTATAGAGGTTAATGCAAAAATGAATATTTTAAAGGATATTTGTTGTAAAAAAATAGATGAAAAAAATATTAGAGATAATGTGATGTGATAAAAGATTTAGAATTTTTTAATAATAAAATAGAATATAATATAAAAAGAAGTTTTGAATATAGGAAAAATGTTAATGGTGGTAATAATGAATTGAAAATTATAAAAGATATTAAAATAAAATATAAAGGATTTGACATTTTTAAAGGGAGATAAATCTAGTAGTATGGTTATTATGTCGAAGTTAGAATATAATTTAAAGATGTGTAAATTATTAGATGATGTTTTTTTTATTAAAATTAATAAAGATGAAAGTAAAAAAAAGAATAAAATTGTAAAAAAATTAATAACTGAAATGGAGGAAAAGGGATATATTGAAAAGTTCAAAATGAAACAATTGAAAAGATTAGATGTAAAATGTACTAATATTATAGGTTTACCAAAGGTACATAAAGAAGGAATTCCAATGAGACCCATTATTTCATGTAAAAATACATATTATGAAAATATCACAAAATGGATATATATTAATGTTTTTAAGAAATATGAAGATTTTAATAAAAATGAAAGTAAAATTAATAATTCAAAAATTTTTGTAGATAAATTAAAAATATTTTTAGAAAATAATAAATTTAAAAATATTACATTTGTAAAATTAGACATTGTTAATATGTATTTAAATATTTGTCCAAAAGATGCTATAAATTATATTATGGATTTATACATAAAAGATAAAGGTGATAAAATAAAAATTGATTGTAATTTATTGTATGAAATTTTGGTTTTATGTTGTAAAGATTTGGTTTTTAGATATAATGAATGTTTTTATAAGCAAAAGAAAGGTTTATGTATGGGAAATTGTTTAAGTGGTCTTCTGGCGGATATATATATATGTATAATTTTGAGAAAAAATATTTTAGTAATGGGTTTGGTCTTGTTTTTTATTGTAGATATATTGATGATTATTTTACTGTTTTTAAAGGAGATTATAAAAATGTTAAAAGGTTTTTAAAATATATAAATAGTAAAGATATTAATATTAAATTTACTATGGAAAAAGAAATAGGGGGATGTATTGAATATATGGATATAAAAATAAAAAAAATTTTGTTGATTATAATTTAAATATAGAAACATCAGTTTTTAGAAAGAAAACTTTTCATGGTTTATTAAGTAATTGGAATTCTGACTTAGATAAACATTGTAAAATGAACATTATTAATAATAGAATAAAAAGAGGAATAAGAATTTGTTCTAATAAAAATTTGTTAGATAAAGAATTAAATATTATAAAAAAAGAATGTTTATTAAATGATTACCCTTGGGATGTTGTATTAAAAATTTTTTCAAATAGCAATTTAAATAAAATAAAAAATGAAGAAAAATTAAAGAAAAATTTTGGTGATGATACATTTTTTATAGGTTTTAAGGTTCAAAATTTTATTTTTAAAAAGTTAAAAAATTTGTTTCATGGATTTAATAAAAGATATGGTTTTAGTATTTATCCTGTATACAAGAAAAAAAGTAATTTATATAATTTAATTAATAAAGGAGATTTTGTTGATTTTTCAAATATAATGCAAGCTGTTTATTGTATAAAATGTATGGATTGTTTAAAATATAATGGTAAAGATATATCTTATGTGGGTAATACAAAGAATTTTTTAAAAACTAGATTAAAACAACATTTGTCAGATAGAAATTCAGCAATATATTTACATAAAGAAAAATTTGGTCATGTCAATTTTAAGATTACCCCTTTAGAATGTATAATTAAACAAAAAGAAAGATTTGAAAAGGAAAGTTTATACATAAAGATGTTAAATCCTGTTCTGAATAGAATATTATAATGTAAAGGAAAAGGGAAAAAAATTTGTGAAATTTAATAGAATGTTTTTGTTTTTAACAAGAAAGGAATGTAAAAATGTGTTAATTGAAGATAAGATAATAAAAAACTATATTTTGTAACAATAAAATGTTCATTTAGGCAAAATGTAAAGTTGGAAGCTGTTGGGAAAAGAAATCATAGTAAGTAAAGAATATATTTTCCAAAATAGTATGTATATGTGACAGGATTTTTATTTTTGTTTGTTTTAAAAAATTTTATGAATTTTTTTTCTCCTTTTTATATATTTTTAGTTCCTTGAAAAATACTATAGAAAAAAATAAAGAAATAGTTGAAACGTTGGAAATCTATTTTAATATATATTTCATTTTGGTGGCAAAAAAATAAAAAACAAGTTTTTAAAAGATTTGGTGTATGTTATAATTATTTTTTAAAAGTATTTTGACCACTTTTAATAAAGAATCTAAGGTGAAAGAGTTTATTTTTATTTATTTTCTCTGATTTAACAGAATGATTTGTTTTAACTAATGTAAATGTCAAAATCTCTTTTCATTTAAAGAAAATAGTTTCGGTCAATTCTTTTTTTTTTTTTTTTTACCACTTTAAAATACACTTATGCAATTTAACGTTTCTTTAAAATTTTGTTTTTTCAAACAAGAAACAAAGTATTTAACTACTGTCATTTCTGAGGTTCAGCCCTACATTGGAAGAAGCCATTTGTGAAGGGTTCGAACCATCGACGATCCTGCATCCTCTATTTGCTAGGTTTAACTGGGTTTAAACCTTATTTATAATAAATTTATAATCTTACATTATAAATATTATGTGAATGAACCGGCCCATCTGAGAAGAGTGGAGAATACTATTGATGGCAGGGCCATCAACAATCCCCACTGTCAGACCAAGCTATGCAACACATAACACAGTCACATTTCCAGACTGTGGCCCACCTCAACTGCTAAATTCAAACCCCTACTATCCAAGAACTTTATTTGTTTTGGAGTAAACCCCAGGCACCAGCTAGTTGTTAAAACTAATGTGTTTGGGCAGTAGACCCATAATCCAGCACTTATGTTAAACTAAATTTAAATACTAATGTTTATTTATTTCTTTTTAGAATGGAACATATTTATGCTATGTTAACAATTGCACATATATATTTTACTAACAAGCTCATATTAATTAGTCATTTACACACATATATATTTTTCTAATAAACTCAATATTAGTTTTAAGATTACTTTCTTTCTTTAATTCAAAAGAGATATTTTTTACTTATTTGAAAATCAACTTCTTTTAATTTCCCCTGTAACTATGAATTAATTGTTTTTTTAGCAAAAAAAACTCTTTAAACTTCTTTTATAAACCTTTAACTTAACATTTCTAAAGCAAACCCCATCTCCCCTTCTAATTAATTAATTGTAACTTTTATTTAAACTACTAATAATAGAAAAAAACTCTTTGACTTTTAATTTTACATTTTGAAAACAAACTGCAATAAAAAAAACCTCTTAAACTTTTACATACTATTTTCTTTTAACGAACTGTATTTTATTTTAATAATTTTTAGACAAAATTAGATATATGTATGAATACAATCTTGGTACAAAATATATGTATATATGTCTAATATTTAAAATCATTATTTAAACAAAATTTATCAGAGATTTTATTAACTAATTCTTTATCTGCAGATCTAATCTATACAAAATGGCAAACAGAAACCCCAATAATAATCATTTACAAACTTGATTATATTAGTAATATTAAAAGATGTGAAGCATGGATGTAATACATAAATCGAGATCCATTGCTTCATTTCCCTTTAGTTAGTGAAACAAAAAAAATAACCAAAAAAAAATATGAACTTTCTTTAGGTAGACACGGAAAACATCCAGTTTTGAAGTACCTTACTTTAACTTCCCTTCCTATTTTCTTCCATTTTATTTGATTTCCCAAACTACCATCCCCCCTATTTATTACTTTTATCATATTTATCTGGGTTGTCTAGTTCTTGGTTTTAGTTCAAATCCTGTTTGTCCTTTTTCTGGTTCCAGTTCTTTGCTTTCTGGGATTTCCAGGATCCGGAGGTCAATATGGTCTTAACTTCCTTCGATTACTTGTGTCTTGGTCTCCTGGATCAACTGTTGATTTCCATAATCTATTGATGTAACAAGCCAAGTCATCCCCTCAATTGTCATGATCTGACTCCCCAGCATGATCTTCTGAATCCAGGGTGGCATATTATGGCATGAGAGTCTCATTACGTGAGCTTCCGAATATGTAAATGCTGATAGAGACCTTATTTTTGTCATCTGATGCAGAAAAAACTGTGTATGGCTCTCCTTACAATTGTGTTGATACCTTTCATTTGTTATGGTGTGCAGTATTCCAATATGTCCACCTCATTGCTTTTTTATAACCTTTGAACATTGTAGGTAGTTGACTTAATGATTTCCACCAATCTTTGGCAACTGCCCTTAGATGATGACTGGTGATCGCTACTTTTTCCTCTTCACTCACTCGGGTAAAATAGAATGTTTCCTGAAGACTCTCTAAATGATCTATTGTATTTCCACCCAGTTCCCCTCTAAAATCTTGGATATGAATGAACCGCAGCATGGGTGATGTTTCTCTGATGACAGGTTGTTGATTCTCTTTGCAGTTTCGTTGCTCACCACCTGCTGGTTTACTGATAGTTACAGCATTTTGTTACTCATTTTCTATGGTTAACTGATGCTTACATTCTATATTTACTCTTGGTTCTTCATATTCTTCTTTGTCTTGTTTGCCAATCTGTTAGGTAGGCTATCTTCTTCAGCTGCACATCTACTGTTTCTTCTCTTCTACCATGGCTTTCCTGGGTATCCAATCTTTTGTCAATCTCTGCCAATCATTTCTCATTTTTGGTCACAAAGCTTTACAGCATCTCCCTCATCATCTACCTGTCCTTTATCTCTTTTATAAAGTTTTCCATCATGCTATTCTTCTTCCAACAATGTTGACTTCTCTGTCCCACTGGGCTCTATTCTTGACCCCTTTCTCCAGGTCTCTTGAAAACTATTGCATCACTCCCTTCTTCTAATTTCTCTGATTCTCTTTCCTGTTTATCTTCCTCCTGGCCAATTAATATCTTATGCATATTATCTTCTACTTTGGTTTTATTTAAAATCTTATTTGCTTGTTTAATATAATACATATAACCTGCCTAAGTTTACAATGTCCCACATCTAATCTCCCTAAGCCATATCTGCCTTGTTTTGCTCTGCTTTTTTTTCTATCCCTATGTCTAAAATCTCCAGTTGCCCTGTTTGTTAAATCAAATTCTCACCCGGCTGTCCACCAGTACTTGAAACAAACTTAAAATATTTGCATTAGTTACATTACGTACATTTATCAAATTTCACATTAACTTTATTTTTCTCATATCATTCCCAGAATTTCTATAATGTGCCACCTGGGTTCAAGGATATTGCTGCAGCTATCGATGATCACTCTGTTGACAAATGTATTTGTAAGGGCAGCAGCCAACAAGATGATATCCCATAAATCATGAAGGATTGCTCAGGTACACACACCAACAAGTCAAAAATATATAATGTTATTTCATCCAATCTTGATCTATTATTCATTTGAAATTTTTTTCCTTGTTGATTAATTTATAGATTTGATGATGGAAGTATATCCATATTTCCTTAGTTCTCAACTATTCCTTTGTTTTACCTCTATTTTGAAATACAAATATTGATGTGTCTTGTTGCGAGTGTATTTGTTTTAAAATTATAACTAAAGAAGATATATATATCATGAGCATATTTGTTTTAAAATACATTTATAAAACATTCACCTATCATCTCAGGTTACTAAAATACATATATATGTCATGAATGTTGTTTTAAAATACAATTATCAATCAGCAAAAGGGTCTTTACCTATTGCATCAGGTTATTAAAAACAAAATATATATATGTATTGCGAGTGTATTTGTTTTAAAATACATTTTTAACTAAAGAAAATATATATATTATGAGCGTATTTGTTTTAAAATACATTTTTAACTAAAGAGAATATATATATTGCGAGCGTATTTGTTTTAAAATACATTTATAAATCATTAAGAGGGTCTTCACCATATATATTTGTTTTAAAATACAATTTTCAATTCTTCACCTATCGTATCAGGTTACTAAAAACAATATATATATATATGTATTGTAAGTGTATTTGCTTTAAAATACATTTATAAATAAAGAAAATATATATATATTGCGAGCGTATTTATTTTAAAATACATTTATACATCAGTAAGAGGGTCTTCACCTATCATCTCAGGTTACTAAATATATATATATCACAAGTGTATTTGTTTTAAAATACAATTATCAATCAGCAAAAGGGTCTTCACCTATCGTATCAGGTTACTAAAAACAAAATATATACATATATGGTGAGTGTATTTGTCTTAAAATACATTTATAAATCAGTAAGAGGGTCTTCACCTATTGTATCAGGTTATTAAAAATAAAATATATATATTGCGAGCTTATTTGTTTTAAAACATTTTTAACTAAAGAAAACATATATATAGTGAATGTATTTGTTTTAAAATACAATTATAAATAAGTAAGATATATATATATATATTGCGAGCATATTTGCTTTAAAATACAATTACAAATAAATAAGATCTTGGAATTATTTTAAACCAAAATCCAGGGAACAGAGAAAAATATATGTGTGTGTGGGTTTATTCATCAAAATTCCACATTTGGAAGGTCAATCTCATGAAAAGGAAAAAAATTTTTTATACATATACATTCCAAATCTCATTCAGTGAAAAGAAAAACATATATCATTATCTGTACTCAGAGTATATGCGTTTGTATCGGAGCATCACATTGAAGACCCAAAGCAGAGAAAAAAAATTTACCCATCTTTTCCAGACAAAAAAAATTTTTTTTTGGATGCACACAGAACCTTGTTACTCAGGGTATGTGGGTTTTTTAATGTAACAAAACCCTACATTGGCATGCCAGACATGGAGAAAAAAAATCTACTGTACCGGTTGAAATTGTATGTTAATTCAACACGATTCACAGTCTGGGTAAAAGTACCTCAAATCCAACCATACACGAGTTCAAAAATCAAGAGTATTTATGGATTCTAACCTGTTTACCCATCCTGTAAATCTAATAACTAATTAACAACACTTTCATGGTAAGCAATTAATTTTTTCTTAATTCTGGCCACTAGTAACAGCAGTCGAACATGAGACTCTGAGATTTCTAATCTTTAACTCTATCATTTAATTTAGCATATGAGTAAGTTGATATAATGAAAATGTTTGAAATGTGTGGGGGGGGGACATAGAGCCATCACATAGCACAATATTAATGGATAAGTAAATTTATTTAAATAAAATCAATTAGAAATGAACCACAGATAAATTAAGTTAAATTCCAACATATTTAATAAACATTTATCTATAATTCTCTAAGGCCTCACTACTTAACATTCCTGTTTATTAACAGACAATTTTGTGATTATAAACTTAAGGCGTATACCTATTTCAAAAATAGCAGTATAATTTATATGCCAATTTTCTTACAAATGGTTGATTTCAATTCTTGGGTTGACGCTACTTCAAATATATACAGAAAAGAGACAATTATATGTCAAGACCTTTGCTTATTATTATTAACTTTCATATGAACAAAAGATTTTCCAAGAGAGAAATTATTTGGCAATGTTTAAGAAATGGTTTAGAGAGGATCGACATGCTTGAATATAAGCATCTAGAAATATTCACCAATGACTATGATATATTAATAAAAGTAATAAAATCCAACCCAACTGGGATCAAACCACCATGAGGTGCTCAATCTGGAGAAAGTGGATTATATCCAGCACCTGAGTCATGTCACCGATATGAACTTAATCTCATTGCCCCAGCCCAGCGATGCCAACATTAGGAACGAAAATTAATTTGTGCCATTGGCAAATTTAAAAATTTCAGGTGAAAACAAAAGAGTCTCCAAAATTTTCCAAGCTCAGCATACCTTGGATTTTCTCTTTTATTGTTTTTAAGTCATGGTTGACATTTTATTTAAACCAGCGAATCCATCACGTGGTGTCATTTTTAGGCAAAGGGGATAGCATAGTGCCGGTTAAGGTAAAACAAATACTAGACACAATTTTAAATTGTTTAACTTAAAACTACATTGAGCGACATATTACATTTAACTAATAGCGAATTAACCCAGATTAGATTCCAACAAATAATTTTTTAATATTATGCGAATATCATATTTCAGTTTAGGATGATACATCTCTCCTCTTCAAACAAAATGACAACAAAACATTTTAAATTCAATATTATTAAACTCTCTCTTGAAAATTATCAGTTAATGAAATTTTTCCCTTCCCTCTTTTTTATGTTTAGAATATAATTAAATGGGCACACTTGATCCTGCAACTTCCCCTGAAACCAAACTATTTATGCATAAGGTAAGTTTTCTGTGTATAATCAAATATAAAATATAAATCATTTCACGTCGACAAAAAGGAAAAGATTGCTCTAATTAATAATCCCTTAGAGTGAAATCTTAATTTTTACCTGCTGACAGACATTGGTTGGGAAATAAAGAATACATATTTTAATTAATTCTCTAATACAAGAACATGGCGGGTAGAAATTTGTCGTAGTAAAAGCAAATTGGCATATATGTAAGATTTTAAAATCACATATAAATTTAAAATAACATATTTATAAGCAAATAACAAATGTCATTTATAGACTGCTTGTCTAAGAGAAAACTAACTTTACATTAAGATAGACATAATTTAAAGGCAGGAAATATATTTATAGCAGGGACATTAAAATTCAATTATAGAAAGTCAAGGTTACAAAATTAAAATAGCATCTAGATCAATAAAGAGAAAATACATTTTAAAGGCACTTATTTACAAGGTACTTAATTATGCGGTCAACTGGATACAAATAAAAAAAAAATGTTACCTAACATTTTTCACAGTTCACTTTGAAATCCTGATCTAACAGCAACACGAGGAATTTGAAATTGGCTTCACATTTTGAACATAGGAATAGCTAGCTATTGGTTTTTATTCATAGTTCAACATTTTAGCAGTCTAAAAATTTAAACAAAGAAATTTCCAACTTCATGGCATCTGTGATTCTATTCAGGGCCAAAGGGACTTAAGCAGGTTATAGTTTACTTACCCCAAACTCATATTGATGCACTTCTTTCGGTAAATTTTATATGAAATTAGCATGATGATTATCAGAATCAGTGCAACTAACTGAAAGCTGCACTCAACTGCCTTAAACTTAAAATTGCATTGCTCTCCAAATTGTATTGCAAAAAGAAAACCAAGCACTAACTGACTCCCATTGTTCACCTCATCTATTTATACATTTTTAGATCGCATTCCACAATTTTCTTTTTCGCAATCGCCCGGAGCAAAATCCATATCTTGACTCAGGGAATTTCCATACTTGTTCCAAACTATTTGAGCATTGTCTTCCTAAGATTCACTCTCCTGATAAACCCAATGATTTTATTGTTTCAAGTTTAAATATAGAGTTTAAGAAATTTTCTTTTACTTTAATTTAATTAGAAAATCCATTACTATTTTGTTAATGGATTCTCTTTTGTTTCACAGAATGTAATTAGGTCTTATCGTAAAAGTGAATCTCCAGAATAAAATGCTCCATTTAAAAAAGAAAACATATTATTTTCAAATTTACTTCTTAATTTATTTTAATTTTATTACACAGTTTCCGTTTTATAATTCTATATGCACATATCTGCACACACGTATATATATATATATCTAATATTTAAAATCATTATTTAAACAAAATATCCAATATTTTATTAACTAATTCTTTATCTGCTGATCTAATACATACAAAATGGCAAAGGGAAACCCCAATAATAATAATCGTTTACAAACTTGATTATATTAGCAATATTAAAAGACGTGAAGCATGGATCTAATCCATAGATTGAGATCCATTGCTTCTATATATTTTATTACTTTATACTTCTATTTATCTCTATTAATATCAATTTTTTATTTATTACAAGCTATTAACAATACTAAAACCAATAAATAAATAAACAAAACATTAATATTTAAACATTTAAATTTCTAAATGCCTTTATAATATCTATATGAAATATAGATATTAAAATTATAAGTTTTATAATATTCCCTTTTTTTTTTCTTTTAACAAAAAACAATTTTATAACATTTTATCTTTGGGGTAGAGGTTTCCATGGCAATGACAACTGTTTGCAAAGTTTTAAACAATTTATTGACACACAATTCTCCTTGCACAATAATTAACTGCAGAATTTCTAATACAAAAAATTATTATCCCATTTAACATTCTTCCCTTTAAATAACAAATAAATTTCCTTCTTATTTTATTAAAGTATATTTTATTGAGGTATTATTTCTTTATTATGACATTCCTTCTTTATAACTTTATTAATCACATTTATAATCCACTTCATCTCATTGGTATCCCTTTCAAATATTATTCTTTAATCAGATAATATTTTACACAAATGTTCCATCTGATATACAGATTGGTATTATCTTGGATATAATTTTTATATAAAACTACGATATATTTATTCCACATTGTTGTATTTTGTAAAAATTGCATACAAGTTTATGCACTCCAGAAAAACTAGTATTTATTCGAGAGTTGTTTTTAGATCGTGCATTGATAACTGAGGAATTTATTAATGTAATGGCAAATAATAATTCCAAGAAATATTTGCTGATTGCAAATATTTCTAGATAAGAGACCTTACCTTATTGGACAATGTAATTAATTGTTGCAGTTAACAGAAAGCTATAAAAAGATTGTGTAACAACTACGTCAGGCCGGTATTTGAGTGCATCTCCAGTAGGCATCTGTTCAATTCAAGTAGGAGATATCTCGCATCAGTGCTTTCGGTTAATGTCTAGCACCCAGTGGAAATGTAGTCCACAGGTATAGCTGAAAGAGCCCACAGAGATGGGGAGACCGTAGCCTGAGGAAACCATCCGGATAGCAGCTGAATAAAGAGTTGAGCTTCCAGTGGTTTTCAAGTGAAGTATCTGATAGACTGTTGCAGAGATGGAAGCTGTAAGGAGCTCAAGTCCAGTTGCAGTGCTATACTAAGAAGCATTTATGTGCAGCTAAACTGGACTGGTACCAAGGGGTGTGTAAACCTTGCCCATTGTGAACCATTTTTTGTAGCAGCCAGCCTGAATGTACATTGAGGGAATTGAACATTAGCAAACAGTAGAAATAAAGTTGTTGCGGACTATTTGCTATTCTAATTATTTAAAAACATTGTGTCTTAATGTAGATAGTCATACTTATGGTCACATCACACATTTCTTAAATCATTTCAATTGAAATTTATATTTATTTACTATATCATTCATCATCAGTCCTTTCTTTGTTTTTCCTTCTCTTATAATATTTTCCATCAGATCTCATTAACAAATAATTTAAACTTTCTCTTATATTATACAGTCAAGATCTTATATCAAAAATTAAATAAAATAGTCATCTAGATATTTCTTCCTTTTAATCCATTTTGTATAAATATATTCTTTTACTTTTACATCATTTGTTCATCATATTAATTCCATCCATAATATTAATCATACACAATCATCATCTTGATACAATAAATAATATTCCTATAAACTGTAATCTAAATTATTAATTAAATAAAATTCTTTTTTCTTTTCTTTATTATTACCTTCAGGCTTTCTTATGTACATATTTTCATTTAAATTATTTACTAAGTTACTTTTTTGTTATATTTAAGTTTCCATTATTAAGTCTAAAATGAATATTTTTTGCTTCAGTCTGTTAATACGTTTAAAACATTACCATTATCATTTTTATTAACAACAAAATTCAGAATTAAATAACCTAGTTCTGTCATTAATTTATTACATATCGGTAAAATATTCACTATTCTTGAATCTACTTCTTTTTGTATCTGATTATATGCTTTGATAGATTTACAGCTTTTTCCTTCTATTATTTTTGTTCTCTAGGTAATATAATGATTCCAATTGTATTCTTCAAAGGACTGAATGTTTTGTACCACCGGCAGAGATTTTAGGTTCCTTTTACTTCATAACTTTTAAGAAACTTCACGAATAATTTCAGACAATTAATCAAGTATTAGTAATTCTTACTTTTAAACTAAAAATAATAATATTTAATAATTTTATAACTAAATTTTATGAAAAATGCTTCCTTCCATCTGTGATTTCTTCAATTAATTCCCCAAAAATCCTCTGCTTAAATTTCAAAACACTTCAGACCATGATAGCTCATTGATTGACTCTCAAAATAATTTTATAATGAATATTTAATTAGTTACAAAACAGTTTAAATAATTTTAAGCCAATACTAATATTACAAGGTCTTTAATAAACTTAATTAAAAGGCAATTAAATTAAAACTAATTTAAACAATTTAAATTTTATCTTTTAAAGAATTTGTTCTTTAAACTAAATTAATATTTTACTGGAAATAGTTATTCCTTTATCAAATAATATTTGCACAAGCAAGATCACATATATCTGCAGCACATATTCTTATTTATAGATAACATATTTAAACCACACTACACTTTAAATATTATTTTAAAAAACTAACTATAAATATATAATATTAAGTTATATCTTGTTATTTTTACATAATTATATGTCTTTAAAATATATAATTTAACTAAGACTTGAAGAATTTATAATAATCCAATATAAATTATCTTAGGTTCAAACCCCAAAATGACCAAGTTAATCCTTAACTCCTCTAACTATACAACCAAATATAACTATTTATAACATTTAAAATTATTCAACTAACATTTACTTTTATTTAGTTTATTATGGAATGTACCAATATAAAAGGGCAACAATATATATATTCTAACCATGCCGTTTGCAGTCTCACTTCCGGGCAATATAATATTAAATAAAATGGGTTAGCTCAGTTAATGATTACATTTGGTTAATAAATAAAATATTCTGCATTAATTTAAATGTTCCACTAGCTCAAATTCAAAAATAAGTATAAGGTTCAGTTTATAAAATAAATTAAATAAGTATTTAATTATATCATGAGACTTGGAAGTGAAAATACAGATAACAAGAAAGATTACATTGAGCCAATATCCCACAGGATACTAACTCAATGGTATAAGAATACTACCCCCCCCCCTATTACTATCTCAAATAAATAAACTTATAGCATTCTTACGACTTTAATAACTCCTACTCGTTAAGATTAAACTAATAATTAAATCTTAATCTCTTATTTATAATAATTTAGCTCAATAAAATCTCAGGCTCATAAAAACTATTCTAAGTTAATTAAAATCACTGTAGTAAAACATGATAAGGGATTTTTATGTCATACTCTACTACCTAAATAATAATAATAAATAATAATATTCTTCATTGGATGGACTAATTTTATACATCTTTTTCTCTTCACTATAATCTTTTATTACCATAATAAAAAATAATAAAATACTATAATATAATCTTTTATCTTCAGATAATAACATAATAAATATGTGGTAGCATTTTATAATCTGACAAATATATGTGTTGCAACTAATAGCATATAATTCGATGTACCATTATAATAATTAATTTATGACCATAAGATAATGTAAAATATGATTACTTAAATAAATAAATACCAAGAAATATTAGAATTCTTAAAAATAATACTTTATTTATTTCTGTGCAAAAAAATATTATGTTTGATTTAATGACTCTGTGTTTTAGATGCATTGTGATGGGAAAAATAAATAATCAGAACACACAAATTTTTGAAAAAACAAATTTAACAAAGTTTTATTATAACAATTTATTTACAATATTTACATTTTAACATCCTAAATTTGCATCGTTATACATTTTTTATTAGAACCTAGTTAAGTCTTCACTCAGACTTAAAGTAATAATAATAAAACAATACAATTTTATTCATCTCTTTGTGATCAATCTTATGATAAAATTACATTTATTTATACTTATTTCAAACATATTATATCTTTAACTATTATTTAACTATACTTCTTTTTTTATTATTAAAAACATCTATTGAAACATAGTACAGAAAACACAAATAATAATAATAATCGAGCATGGATATTTTTCACTAGACAATTTCATTTTGCAATGTTAAAAGATATATAAAATTTCTACTGATAATTTATTACTAGATTGTGTGGATATCGCTGTTCACTACACAATGATTATTAAATATAATACATCCCATTTAATATTACTCTAATACTATATCATTGTAATCACTGATATATTCCCTATTATTTATTAAATATAAAATTGTGCTTATGCTTACTATTTATATCATTTTACTTTATAACATTATATCTTAAAAATATGCAATACTCATTTAAAATGAAATAAAATATTTAAAAGTTATTTAATATTTCAAAAGCAACTTTGCTTTACATATTTTACTCCTGAAATTTATTTTATTTCAAAAATAAAAATCTAAAAAAAAACATATTTTATGATTCTTTTTCCTTTTGGATCCGTTGGATTTTCAATTCCAATTTGCACAAACTATACTTCTTCTTATAAGTAAATGAACTTATCTTATTCAGACAATAGCATATCTTAAACTCTAAATTATCTATTATTTCTTTTAAAATATACCATACTGTGTGATGTAGTTACTTTGGAAATCTAGATAGCTAATAGATGTGTAGACTTAGGGAAGAAAAACTAGAGTATAACTCATAGCACATATCGGAGAAAAATACCACAGCATAGTGTATCTATAAGAAATAGAGACATGACCTATTCTGTCTAATTTCCTCCAATACTATCAATGATGTCAAAGCTATTCCTTCAGCTTTATTGAAACATCAATACTTAATAAAAGTAGACACTGCCCACAAATAAATATACACCTACAGGGCTTTGTTAACTGTATTGTATATCTACTAAGATTACAAAATACTATTCATATTCCCTTATTACATCTTACCTTAATATCATCTCTTGGGTTCATGTTCATAATATTACGACCAAGTCATTATCTTATCATTACATCTGGGTCTCTTTTTACGTGAATTTATTTAACGTGATTTTGAAGTTACGCAATTCACGTTTCTCCGGAAATCGAATTCCGATAATGCGCTATTACTTTAAATAATAAATTTTGTGCACTTACATCATATTGAAAGTAATAGCACATTAATGGAATTTAGCTTTCATTTTAGTAATTTCAATATTTTCAGTGCTTTAATATAGTAAGATTTTATGCAATAATGAAATTATAATCATGATTTCCACATTTTATGTATACACACATTAAATTTTACAAGATTATAATGTAAATTTGTTCAAACATTGTGCGTGTTAATTTTGTATTTTAAATCACATTCTGTTTTTGCTTTTTAAAAAAGAATGTAATCAATTATTAATCATTTAGTGTTCGCAAGTTTATTTTTAAAAGGTGAGTAATAGCAGTGGGCACAATTAAAATTGAAAATTAAAAAACTAAAGACAAAAATAAGAATTTAATTTTTAGTTGTTAGATTAATTACTAATTATGTTGTCACCAGAAAACCATTAACACAACATAAGAGTGACATTGGTGCTAGTTGTATTTCCTCTTGTGTAGAGTCTGATTTTTTACCAGTTTGCAAATGAACCTGTTTAATGGCAAATAGCGACAATAATTAAAACATGTATAAAAAATGTAAATTACTGTAAATTATGCATACAAATATATTGTTTTGAATAAAATTAAATATTATAGTTAAAAAAAGTTTTTCTTGTATCAATTTTTTTCAAATTTGAAATTTTTTATTAGTCATATTTTATTTCCTTATTTTTTGTTGTGCAAATTTTAAAGTAATTTTACGATGGTGCTTTGCTTTTACACGATCTTTGAAAAATCACAGTCTGTATCCCCCCTTTTTCAAGATAAGTTACGTCTATTTCTGCACGATTTCGTTTGCGCGTGTTTTCTGAGGAACCTATCTATCGCATAAAACAAGACCCAGGTGTATTTCCTAAAAGATTTATCAAATCTTACATCGACATATAACTAACTTGCATATTCAAAATAATAAACAAAATTCATTTATAATTAGAGTGATCTCACTGATCCACAAGAAAAGTCTGCTTTACTTTCTTATTTTATATTCTAAAACACATACAAACTAGTCATATAAATACTTTGAACATCCAATAATATGAAAGTTTTTTAAAAGAATCACATAAATATTCATCATCATGTTGTGTTATATTACTAATATAAAATTAAAGTATGCATATTCCCAAAATAAATTCTAATCTCATAATTTAAATGTGTTGTACAAAATGTGTTTGCATTTAATTCAACATTTATACTTTCATACATTATAATTCATAGGCAATCTGCAAAAAAGAAAACAAAATATATACCATAAAATATATCAATATTCATTAACTATTAACAAGTGATATCAACTTGTCATCACTTATGCAGTCCTGTTTTTCCATCAATTAGATATAACATTGCATACATAAAACACATCCATATTTTTATTTAAAATGTTCTTATTTAAATTATTAAATTATTCTACTATAAGATTCTAATATTATCAATAAATTAATATTCATGTTCCTACTCTTATAAACCAAAAATAATACTACACTTTAAAAAAGTTAATAAACAAAATCAAGACTATAATTACGTATATCTTCAATTGACTCTTCAATTGATGAATGTTCTTTATAAGATTCAAAATGTTTTTATTTTCTCAAGAGTTTTTTTTTTTTAATGTTCTCAAGAGCAATTTTTAAACTCTCTCATTGCTAGGCTTCTCTTGCTTGATGACCAACAAGACAAAACTGTTTCCAGCGGTGAGCGAAGTTTAAAAATGAATAATAAAAAAATAATAATATGACGTCTGAAAAATCGTGAAAAATTAAATAAAAGAATCATCAATCCATCCTGGAAAAGTTTATAGAATAATAGTTTATGTTTTCTATTGTCCAGAACGATGATTATTAAAATCATAATAAAATCATAACATTTAAAATAATTCCGTGAAGCTTCCATACTATCCTAGAATATTTTATGTCAACCTAGTGATGCATCATGTCCCGTTAGCTTAGCTCGAACTATCCGAATAAACTTCTTGTGCAATATAAAATATTTCTATAATTCCATACTTCTATTTACTCATGTATTCTTTTTCTTTGTAGGTTTCTTCTTTAAGAAAATTTATTGCTATTTATTACTTATTTTCAGTGGTTTCATTCTTGTCTTAAAATGCAGATTTTTAAACAATTTTTTATGAACGCGTATAATCCTATATACCTCAGGTTTTATAACATACGCTTTCGTAAATATTTTCCATTATTCTTTACTTAAAATAATTTCTTGCAAATATTTATAATGTTTCCTTCAAAAAGGATATAACATTTATTTCTATAGCATTGTTTTCCATAAAATTATTATATAATTTATTTGGCATATTATTTATTAATCTTGGACAAGACTATTTTACTGTTATATAAAAATAATGCATACTTCACTTTTAATTGGCAAATAGCTTTTCTATTAAGCTTCCTGTACAATCTCCATAATAATTTACCTACTGGAATAGTCCTCTTGGTTAATATTATTAATATTATATTCACAATTATTATATTTATCTTTAAAATTTCCATTAAATACATTTTACTTATCGGCATTTCCATATTTTTACTGCGAAGTTATATTAAGTTTCTGATGAATACTCATGGTAAAAGAACTTTTAAAAATTAGCAATCCATATTTAAAATGAAGTTATTAAAATATATTTATTTTACACTCTCTTTGCAAATACTTTAAAATAAATGTCCTATTAGTTTTGCAAATAAATTGTACGAGAGCACTAAAAAATTGACTAAAATAATAAAATTTAAAATTATCCTCGATAGCTACTGATATCGATCACTGACACATTTGATCACCCTTTACACTTGTAATGGTATTTATATCCTATAAAATACCTGATCCTATTGGTGGATTCTTACTTTTCATTTGATACCAAATTTGCATATTGTTACATTCTTACACAATTAAATTTCAAAAAATAAAATATGACATATTATAACTTTAAAATATTATTTTAAAAATATTAATCCTAAATCAATTATTACTTTACTAAATTAATTAAACATTTAAAATGACTTTTAAAACAATATTTAATAATTTATCCCACCTTTAATATCTAATTTATCTTTTATTTGAAAACAAAATATTTTAATTTTTATTAGCTGTCTTCATTTTATAACATTATTTAAAAACATTTTATAACAACTAATTTAATATTTGCTTTTGTGATAGGTAATAATTATATCCAATTCTATAATGCAATTTTAAAATATTTTTGAACTTGATTAATCCAAATACTAGCAAGCATTTGTGTATAACCATATATTATACAAATCACATGACTAATATAACTAAGACAGACTGTATCCATTTTTTTTGTCTGGGAATATTAATAAATTGCTACACTTGTTGTATTAAACAAAATAATACAATAATACAAAATTTGGAAGAATAATTTGGAAAATGTAGAACTAAGTATAACTTTCACTACCATAAAACTTACTTTTAAAATATATGATATTAATTATAATTATTAAATATAATTTATAAAAATAAATATAACATTTATTTAACTATAAGTTTTAGACTATTAAAATTGAACCTTTTAAACATACTTTTAAATATTTATAGCTGTGTTATTTATTGCCAGCTTTTGCAACCATATGTAATAAATTTTTAGCTTTACTTAACTGTTATTAAGTGATTTTATCATAATTTTATGCATTACGTAATTTCATTTAGCTTCAACTTGTACTTTTAGGATATTATTAATACAATATAACTATTACATCAAGAGAACATATTCTAAATTTAAAATTTTGTAATAATTTGCTGTGGTGAACCAATTCTGACCTATAGAAAAGGGCACAATATATATATATATTAAAATTTACAAAAGTTATGTGGATGATGTTTGTGGAAATACCAATACTATAAATTTGCTTGTAGAGAAGTTAAATAATTTGAATGGCTTGAAATGGACTATTAAAAAGGAAGAGGACCAAAGTATTAAGTATTTGGATTTAATTATTACAAGAGATAATAGTATGTTAAGTTGTAAATTAATAATCAAACCATTGCAAAAAAGGAGATATGTAAATTGTAAATCAAAAGCACCAATTATGCATAAAATGGCAAGTTTTAAATCTTTTTGTTTTGTAATGAAAAATTATGTCATTACCAGCATGATAAATTAAATAATATTGAGACATTTGCTAAGGAATTGTTTGAAGTTGCTTATAAGATGGAACAGATTAACAATAGTTTATGTCAATTTAAAAAAAGTTATAATGGTTTAAAGAAGTTGAAGATTGATAGTAAAAAATGGATATCTATTCCATTTATTTCAAATGCTCAAGTGAAATTTGTTAAAAATATATATAAAAATATGTTTAATGTTTCATTTTGTGTTACAAATAATAAAGAGGCAAAAACTCTCCATATAGTAGTGCCACCTTGTGCTAACAAGAAGGATGCCAGAAGGCTTGTGCATAAAATCCCTATCTAGTGCCTACTCATCCAATATCCCCTGACTAGTTTCTGGCTTGTGGCCATCATCAGTGAGGAGCCTTGGATGTGAGAGCACTGCACCTAGATCTTAGGATCTAATGCAACCCTCCAGCAGCCACCTTTTATTTCTACTTCACTATGAGAATGAAATTGAAAACACAATAGTATTTTCAATCTAAACTCAATAGCTTATATAGTCATATGGGTCTGAACTCAATTCAGCACTCATACATTTTGGTGACTTTGGCTCTTTAACAACCATAGCCACAATTATCCTATTAGGCAAGATTGGTGTTAAAGCACTAAACATCACATGATCACCATCTTATGCTAGCATGTAACTGTTAGTAAACAGGCAAAAATTCTCCATATAGTAGTGCCACCTTGAGCTTAGATTGAAAATATTAGTGTTTTCAATTTCATTCTCATAGTTTTGTAGTGAAGTAGAGATAAAAGGTGGCTGCTGGAGGGTTGCATTAGATCCTAAGATCTAGGTGCTGTGCTCTCAGTTCCAAGGCCCCTCACTGATGATGACCACAAGCCAGAAACTAGTCTGGGGATATTGGATGAGTAGGCATTAGATAGGGATTTTATGCACAAGCCTTCTGGCATTCATTGATTACTCTTGTTATCACAAGATGGCACTACTATATGGAGAGTTTTTGCCTGTTTACTAACAGTTATATGCTAGCATAAGATGGTGATCATGTGATATTTAGTGTTACAAATAATGTTAGTAAATTAGTGAATAATTTTAAAAATGTCATACTTTTCAAGCAGAAAGATAATATTGTGTATCAAATTTTTTGTGAATGTTTGCTACCATATATAGATGAATCAAAATGCAGTATTGAAAAAAGATTAAAGGGGCATGAATTGTTATACATGCATGTGAAAAGTAAAAATAATAATGATTTAATGACTGCTTCAGTTTTCTTGGATCATGAAAGGACATGTAAATATAAATTTAAGTTAAATATTGAAAGTGTTAAGATTATTCATGAAGAGAGAAACCATAATAAAAGAAAAATTAAGGAGACAATTTTAATAAATAGAAATAAAATGAATAGAATTAATAGACAAAGCTGCTGGTATTCATAGGAATTGAGTTGATGATGTTTGGTTCCATTTTGTTTTTTGAATTTAATGGCGGTTGTGGAGTCTAAGGAATTAACTGAAAGTACTTCTGCAGATTGAAAAACTGTATATAATAATTAATTACCATTATATTTATTATTTTTATTGTTTATATATATATATATGCACAAACCAAAATAAAGTAAAAAAAAATTATTACTATTTAGGTGTATAAGCAAGAAATGGTTATTTGCTCATGTGCTTACACTTACAGGGAAGCCCAATATGAGTTATATATCTATAATGTATAGAATTTAATTTTTTTCATAAGAAAAGTGAATCCAGTATTAGTTATTCCTGGAAAATAAATTTGTTTACTTCATTTAAGGAAAAAGAAGCCACAACATACCCAAGTTGATATTATAGTGCTAATGATCTTAAGACAAAAGAATGATAGGATTGAAAAGAAAAATTTTGAACATGCTTCAAAATTTGAGTTTTGCCTATGGTGATTGTCTCAATAAAAGTTTGTAGAGAAAAAAAAATCCAGAAAGTTGCTTAGTTAATAATTCTAAAAGGGTTTCTTACTTATGTGCATATTTTTCACTTTCTATTGATTTTACAATGCTTGTTATGAGTCTGGGAGGGTTTATTTTTTCAATTTTATAACTAGGTACCTATTTTATTCACATTAAAGAAAATAATTCTAATTTTAATATTCATATTTTCTCTACTGTTGTTATTGTAGTGGTGCAGATATGAGCTGATCATGGGATCATCATCCAAAGTAAATGTATAAAAGCAGAGAGTCTACATTAGAAATAAATATAACTATAAGTAGTAATGAGCATAATATTGCATCATGAGCATTAATTATTGAGAGTATTAATGAACAGTCATCCCTTCTGACTGAAGTTAAAAAAGTACTCTATAAAATCTAGGCTAATCATCTTTTATCCAATGTCAAACTTAGAAAGCACAATATAAAAGAACTTATTATCAATGTTCTTGGCCATGATGATACCATAAATGTACTGACCATCAACAAACTATCAAATCTATAAAATAAGTGATGTAGACTTTAATGGTAATCTTTATTGCCATCCAAATAACTCTATAGAGAATAATCTGGATGTCTACTCATTCATATTGTAAGAGTATGGTCCCTACTTATTAAAAACAAAGAGAATCTGAAATAAAACATACTTAATTAAAGATATTACAAATCTATTATTACTCTTTGTTATAAGCATTTATTTTTATAGCGCTATGTTTTATAAATTGTAATACATTAAAGATCAGTTTTCTCACGCTATTGTGCATGCGCTTTTTACGAGTGTTAATAATAAATGAATACTTTCATTCCCAACACAAGATATAGTATTTAAGAATGAATAAAATGAATCCACTTATTTTTTCCAACCCAAATGCTTATATATGGGCAACTCTTAAGTACTGGAGATGAAAGCGTGAGGATAGACCACTCACTTTAAATTACTGTTTACTATGTCTGAATGAATGACGGCGAAATTATCTAGAATTTACTAAACATCACTATCAAATGAAACTTAAACACATATGTAAATAAGCATTTATTTTTATAGTGCTATGTTTTATAAATTGTAATACATTAAAGATCAGCCTTCTCAAGCTATTGTGCATGCACTTTTTAGTAAATTCTAGACAATTTCGCCGACGTCATTCATTCAGACATCGTAAACAGTAATTTAAAGTGGGTGGTCTATCCTCACACTTTCATCTCCAGTACTTAAGATTTGCCCATATATAAGCATTTGGGTTGGAAAGAATAAGTGGATTCATTTTATTTTTTCTTAAATACTATATCTTGTGTTGGGAATAAAATTATTCATTTATTATTAACACTCGTAAAAAGCGCATGCACCATAACTTGAGAAGGCTGATCTTTAATGTACTACTCTTTGTTGTGTAAAAACAAATTGAACATTAATTATATTATAAGTAGATTGTGACATCTTTTGTTTTTATTTTCTTTTTTGTTATGTTAAATCTACTGACTACAAAATAAGAGTAATTGAAAGTAAGAGTAATTAATACTCAATTTATCAAATTCCCGAATTTAATATAAGAGAGTAACAAAGAAAAATGGGATCTAAACTTAAATTATTACATTATTATTTTTTAAATAAAAAAACTAAATGAAATTAAAAGTTAAACAATTGGAATACAGCATGATATATATAACACGCTTGCGACACAGACTGAATAAGGCCAAGAAAATAAACTGAATTGCTTTAATCTAGAAAACAAATATATATATATTTAAAGCTATCAACATGCATTAAAATAATGCTTAAAAATGAACTACTGTTCAATTTATAAATTGATTATTTTATAAAACAACAAATTATATCCAAAAGCTATTGAAAACGATTATATATATTAATATATTTCCATAGAAAAAACTTACATTAATAATTCCAAGACAATTATTCATGTAAAATTTTATTACTCGTAGACACAAAACTCATAAGAATTTTTAGCTGGCTGAAGAAACCAAAAAAGACCACACACCTTCTAATCTATAGCAGATAATATTAATTCTAATGAATATTAAGCAATACAAAAGGATGTGGAAGTAGAAAACTCACTAAACATAGCAGATGGGAGACTTCCAGTCATATGCCTATTAATAATTTAACTTTATAAGCTGATAACATCAGTAATATCTTCACCATCATCAGAAGGAGACAGTGTTCACTAGGATCATGGAGAAAGCAGTAGTAAACAAAGGAACATTACCTATCCACTGGAAAGTCATTAATCAATTACCTAGAGGATGACCAGACATTATAACCAACTCCCAAAGTCTAGGAATTTTCCTAATATAGAAAGAACCAGCCATCTTATCATTTGTGTACTCATGTACTGAAGAATAGCTAACTACATGGACTAACAATTTCAATTATTAAATTATATATGTGTCATGTAGAACCCATTTTTCTTTGTTGTAGAACTCATTGTTGTTATTTTTTATTATTATTGAAAGAATTGATGATCCAACTCTATAATCATCAATCATAATTATGTGAGAGGGGTCTATAAGTCAATCACTATAATTTTTGATTATAATAAAATCTAGATGCTGATCCCAAGACCTACCAACTAAAAGACTGGATGACTGACTGGTATTGAGGTGAGATTTTTATCTATAAAATATTAAATGCTCACACAAGTACAGGACAATTTTATATGTTTATTGTTATTGTTAAATTAACTTGATTATTATTATTTGTTATTCTGTAAGACTGACTAAACTTCCTGTATGAATAGCTATTGCTATCATAAACATTGTAATATCAGGGAGGGGGACTTTATATCTAAAGACGACTGTCAGTAAATCATGATGCATTGCTATATATTAAGGTAGAGAAGTTAAAGCCAAAGAAAAGGAGTGGTCAACAGGATGATCATATCAAATTAATCATGAATTACATTGTTAGACTAAGCAAATGATTAGAGCAGGTAGTGAATGACCATCCTACATAGGGTCAAAGGTTAAGGGATAATCATAATATATGAATCAAACAGGATGATCTGACCTACCCAAACATCAAATTGATTTGTTCATCAAAGATTGTAAATCACCCATAATGGAATAAAATTGTTAATGATTTTTTTTTTTTTAATTAGAATTTCTGTTTCCTCATTTATCTAACTTTCCATTACCCATGCTACCTCATTTATGTAACTTTCCATTAGCTATGCCAAATCATTTATCCAACTTTCCATTAGCCATGCCATCTCATTTATCTAACTTCTCATTAGCCAAGCCATATCATTTATCTAACTTTCTATCAGCCATATTATATCATTTACCTAACTTCCCATTATCCATGCTATATCATTTATCCAACTTTCCATTGGCCATACCAATATCATTTATCTAACTTTTCATCAGCCATACCATATCATTTATCTAGCTTCTCATTATCCATGCCATATAATTTATTTAACTTTCCATCATCCATGCCATACAACACATATAACTCAGATGTAAATATTTTTAGTTTATATTGAACTTATGGTAATAATCACCCTAGCTTACTAGAATCATGCATATAACAGCAAAGTTTGAATACTGAGGAGTAATGAGAAAATGAGAACACTCAATGTCGAGGACCTAAAGGGCAACCATATGGTAATGATATGTATTAGGGTTGAACTAAGCATACTATCAAATGTGATATATTTACTTGGTGAACTTTAGGGACTCAAACTCATTCCATCATCTCAATGTACAAATAAAATGAGTGGCACAAATAGCCATTTTGTTCTATTCCATTCCAAATAATGATCAATTATTGGGGCTATACACTGTCCAGTTGCATTGTTAGGAGTCCAATCACTTATATAATTCATCTATTCCATTACAAATGGCACAGCCAATCATTGAGCATGAATTACATATATTAAGATTCCAATTTTTGCCTGTTCCATTATAAATAGTGACCAACATGTTGGGGCATGAACTCAGATGGTTGTCATATCCATTGCATTACAATGTATATCCTAAATGCTGTTATTATTAGAAACTAGTTTAAGATTTCAAGAAACCTAATAATTATGATTGTGATCAAGTAAAAATACAAATGTTTAAACAATCTATTTTACATTAAGAAATTTTATTGGAATAACCTACAAATCCCTTAAAGTACAACTCTGATGAAATCAGTCATACATATTGCTAATTTACAGAATAGACAGCTAGAAGAATAAAGACATCAATTATTATTTTTAACAATTATTTAATAAAGTTAATCAATAAATGAAAATATAAAAATTCAGGACAAAATGATAATGTGGCAAAGCCAAATGTTAACATAATTTCATATAATATGCATGATTTCGTATAAAATGTATAACATTATTCCCTGTTGATTCTTATTAATTTATTAATATTTAATCTAAATGAGTTATTTTCTTTTACAATAATCAAAATTCTAAAAAAACATATTTCACAAAAAAATAATTTTAATTTAAACCTCCCCTCCGTCCTTTTCTTTTAAAAAAATGAGGATGCGCTCACATTTATTTAATGCAAGAGAAAAAAAAAACATCTTTTCAATAAAAAAACTAAAGAAATTAAACAATATTCTTAATTAATATTTATCTATAAAATATTTATAATTGTTACACATTACAATACTCCATTTTTGTTTTTATCATTGATGTTCTTTCTTTTGTAGTTACAGCTTTCTGTTTAACAATTATTTCCCTTTATGCTAACTTTTCTTTCTTGTAACATCAAGCTTCTAATAATCCTTTTCATTAATAATTATTCTATTAACTTTTCTTCATTTTTGATTTAATAAGGGTTTCAATTTCAGATTAACAGAAGTTACAATTTAATAATTATTTCTCTTAAAAGTTTTTTTTTTCTTTTTTGTAACTCCAAGTTTCAGTTTAATAATTATTTTTCAGTGTGACCATTTATTTTTTTCTTACTATAGCTCCAAGTTTCCATTATAATACTCTCCATGTTGGGTTAAAATAAACTGTGGATAGTTGTGATTTAGGATGAATTAATACATAAGACTTTTTAAAAATGTCTCTACTGAATATTTTCCTTCTTTTACATTCTGTTTGGTGAAGTTAGTTACAAACTTGGGTTGACATTGCTCAGTTTTTAGCCAAAGCTTAACATGTGATTCTTATAGCTTTCATTCTTTATGCTTTTCAAGAATCCTACCAGACTTAGCTTCTTCACCTCACCACAGTGAAATTGACACTGAAATCTGCTGCTTTCTCTTGCCAACAGTATCTTATTTTTTAAAAATCATCCCTAATATATAATATTTCATTCAATCACAGAACTATTTTAGAAATAATAGCATTATGTTTTGACCAATTGATCTTTTTACAAAAGGATTCTCTTATTTTTTTTTCAAAAAAAATCTAATTATATCTAATTGAAAACAGACTTCATTTCTTCCCAGAAATTTTTTTTTAATTATTTGAAACACAACATTTTATTTATACATTAATTTGGAAAACACTTTATTTCTTTAGAGAGAGAGAGAAAAAATACTAATATCTTTTAAATATAGGGGATTTGATCACAGAATTTTAAGCACCTTCAACTACCCACACTATCTCATACCACTGATACACATGATCACACGCATGTAGAAAAGATAAATAATCAACAATATACGTACTTCATGCTGCACCAGCATTCATCAGTTGGTCCAGATTATCATCTCCCACACACATATATATATAATCAGTGCTTAGTTTATATTAAGATAGCAAATCATATTTTAATGGACAGGCTTGTGTGTGGTCATGCATATCAGTTGTATGAGATAGTGTGGATAGTTGAAGGTTGCTTGAAATTCAGTGTTCAAATCCCTTATATTTACAATTAAGCTCCAGGTATATTACGAATGTCTGTATTCCAAATATTAATATCTTTTAATTAACTGATAAACTTTTTTTTTCTCCTTCAAACTGATAAACATTCTTTTAAAGATTTAACTCCTTTTTTGTCTTAAAAGAAAAAAGTAGTAAATGAAACTACATACATGCAAACTCCCCTTCCCCTTTTTTCTTCTTTAAAACCAAAACCTAATAAAAATTACATTATTTTGCTATTATCAAAATGTTTTAAATTTGTTACATTATTATTTTACATATGTAAACCCTTTAATAAATTTAATCTATTCTTATTTAAAAACTCAGTGAAACTGAATTCTTTTGTGGTGAAATTTGCTTGTAACAAGATACTAGATTTTTTCTGTTCAGATTTTTTTTTTACCAATATGCTCATAGAAAAGTGCAAAAAATTAATTTTTCATCAAATCAAACAATAAGTTTAAGTTACTATTTTTTAGATAACTATACAATTTGTTTATTAATAGCAATTTTTCAGATTTTATATTTACATTGTAAAATTTTATATTTCTTGTATTGAAAGATATTTACTTTCAGGTTTTTCTTTTATATGTGTGTGTGTATTTCGTACAGATAGTATTTTAACTTATTGATTCTGTAATCTTATTTTTTGTTATTATAATTTTAATATTTGTTTTACATTTTTATTTTCATACGTTGGATGAAAATTTTCAAAATGTTATTTCTTTAGATATATATATTTCAGATTTTTCAATTTAGATTTCACAGACAATGAAAATGTTAGGTTTTAAATATATTTATTTTCATGTAGATTTTCAATATTGCTGTATATACTTTCATAATATAAATTTTTTAAATATATCTATTACTCATATAATTAAGACTTCTCATTTATATAATGAAAGATTTTACATTTTGTTTCATTAGATTGCAAAGACATTTTTTCTTATATGATAAAAATATTAATCTTTGAATATATATATTTATATTCATGTAGATTTTCAATTTTACTATATGCTTTTTTCATATTTTTTGAAATATATATATATAAATTATTCATATTATTAGAATTTCTAATATACATAGTGAAAGATTTTACTTTTCTGTTTTACAAATGTTAGATTGCACAATTGGTATCTGTATATTCACCATTGATGAATTCATGCCTATGTCAAGTACTGATCACTCAAATTCAGAATGTGAATTTGTCTACTTTGAAAATAGTGGTGATATGAATTAAGAAATTTCAAATATGGATAAGGAAGATGTTACCTATTATGCTAAAACTTGGCACCCAATATATATGCAAAATATTCCACCATTCCAAGGTTTCCTTTTACTAAGAAATCAGATATTGCTGTCAATATAGGTGCCAAAATATTGATATACTTTGAATTGATTTTTGATGACCTATTATTGCTTCAAAAGATTATGGGAACAAATAATTATGTTGATTAGTTTCTAAAAACACAAATAAAAAAAACCTACCAGACATCTAGAAACCTACCTATGATAAAGAAATACTTCATCAAAATGCTGTATCAGAATTGGATCTGTCAAAATGAAAAATTCTCCAAGTCTTCACTGATTTTGAACTGATAACAAGAACCAAATATGTTTTGTTCATAAAATTTTGTGACAATAAACACAACCCCTCCGCTTTCATCTAAACAAAGAATTGAATCTAGAATATATAAAAAGCAAAAGCTTTGGGTCTTTATATATTCTAAATTAAACTCTTAATTTGGATGATTTTTAAAAGAAGGCTTAGCTTGACAAGTGTACAGTGTTGAGTAGAGAACTTGTTATGGGTTAAAATGAAGTGGGGGGGGGGTTTGAAGATGAAAACTGTCTCACTGTGGATAATTGTTATATCTTGTTAAATGTTGCAGACATACTTATAAACAAGGAAACATAATCTTAAACATCAATAAAAAAGGCTTGCCATATTAGTTTAAAAGGAGTAAGCAGAAAAAGGCACTATTCAGATTTTTCAATGTGGAAAAATTATGGACTTAAAATGGTAAGAAATAAAAATGAATACAGTTTATGATGCTTCTTCAAAAAGTGGGAAAATAAGGGGGGGGGGGTAACTCATTGCAGTATGTGATTATAATGATACTATAATTGTAGATTATCTTTGCAATCAAGTAGTCAAGTAGGAATATTATAAAAGAACTAGGCATTTCATTGTGCAAACAATTTAGAATTCTTTTATTTTGGATTAAAAATAATTTGGCTAATAAAATAAATATAAATTGCAAATTATTGAACAGTTTATTGTACTGAATTTTGATCCTATTTTCAAGGTCCAAGAGGAAAACCTAGTCTCACTTGATCTATTTTGAAGTTCACTGTTCAGTGTTTCCTAACCTATATTCCACTTAATACTATCAAAAAGAAACCAAGATGACAATGTATTATTTGCTGTTCCGAAAGAAAGATTGAGGGAAAATGTTAGGAAAAAAAGGATCTGATGCCAAGATTGTACAGTTGGCTTGTATATGGATTCTTGCTTCATAATATATCACATCCATGATTTTGTAAATTAAAAATATATATTTTAAACTTCAAACTGCTAAAGGTTTGCACTTTAAAGATATATATGCAAGATAAGTATTAAACATGTTTAAAAGGATTGCAAAAAACACAGGGTTATCTGTCAACTTTGACTCTGTTCTAAACTATGATTAGGAATATTTAGTGTTTATAATTTGAAAATTTACTATACAGAAAAAGAATCAGAATTAAAACAAATTCTTTTTTTATGTTGCACTTCAAGTATACAATAGTCAATAATATGTTTAAAAATACATATATACAAGCAACAAAGATTACAAATTATAAAATTATCATAGCAAAGCCTTTTTCGGCAAATTATGTTTTTTGCCCTTTTCAATATGTCTCCGGAATACTATGATTTAAAATACATATAGCGACATCTATATTAATACATGAGAGAAGACAGATAAACAAATGGATATTCGACATGATCTTTTTTTTTTTTTCAAACTTACTACAAAATTACTCTGTTATATATATTGCATTGATATATATCCACATATATTAATTAATTAACTATCCATTTTTTATCCATTAACCACTTATTATGCAACTTAATGGATGTTTTGTATATATTCATAGTTGTTTTTATTATACATGAATATACACAAAACATCCATTAAGTTGAATAATAAGTGGTTAATGGATAAAGAATGGATAGTTAATTAATTAATATATGTGGATATATATCAATTCAATATATATAACAGAGTAATTTTGTAATAGGTTTGAAAAAAAAATCATATAATAGATCATGTCGGATATCCATTTGTTTATCTGTCTTCTCTCATGTATTGATATAGATGTCGCTATATGTACTTTAAATCATAGTATTCTGGAGACATATTGAAAAGGGCAACAAACATACTTTGTCGAAAAAGGCTTTTCTATGATAATTTTATAATTTGTAATCTTTGTTGCTTGTATATATGTATTTTTAAACATATTATTGACTATTTGAAAATTTAGTAAAAATAATATATCTTTATACATATTTCAAAATATTTATCATTTTGTTTTATTTTTACATAGGTATCCATTGACAGAGCAGTATGGAATACATTTTTTCAAATAAACCAACTTACAAAAAAATACTAAACTTGCTGATTATAGGTTACAATTTATTGAACACCATTGAAGATGAGCTAACTTTCATTACATACCATCTATTCTTATAAAAAAATCTACAAAAAGTATACTTCTAAAAAAATATGGAATATCCTTGTCTGTAAAAGTACTAAATTAGATTTACTTATTAAAGTGTTATATCAACATGCATCAAACTCAGAGGTACTTTTTTTAATTGTTGGCTGTTTTTTATTTTAGGGTTAGGAAAAAATGAGATGGGAAACCCTAACAGGTGAGTCTCAAATATTTATTGAGGAAGTAATCAACTTTGACTGTGTATTGTTTTCAAAGCTTAGGTTACCTGTACTGCTTATGCAAAGTAAGGAGGTTTTTGTAAAACTAAAATGTTGTGCAATTATTTGTGTGTTTTCATTATTGTCATTGCATTTGTTGGACCTCGTTTTCTAAACTCTTTTTTATTTATAAAGACATTTAGGATTTATACTATATAAATTTTATAAAAATATTTTATGTAAGAAATGTGTGATACATTTTTTTTTCAAAATATAGAATATTAATTTTATTTCAAAGCAGCTTTAGAAAATAATAATTTGCTTGGTATATTAAATTAATTTGGATAGTGCAGATTATATATGTAAATTATGACAGAGTTGAATGTTAATATATTTATAATCATGTAGATATAAATGTGCCAATAATTAAATAATTTTGTTTTAAAATGTTAGAATTAAGATATAGGATCAATTTAAAAATTCAGTTTTGTTTATTTTTCCAAATGCTGATGAGTGTCTGCATTATATATATATACATTGAACTGAGTTCGAATGTGTGCATTCGAAACACCGGTCTTTTAGGCAGAAAAGAACATACTCGGAGAGTATGTATGCCCAAACGATAGCTATAAAGTATATAACTAACGTTACATTTCCAGGACATAGCTTCTTTTCGGCTGTTGAGTTGAACACCATGTCCAAAGCACTTTTTTGTTTGTGTATAACCACGGGCGCTGGCTGCTTATTCTAAAAGAATAGACAACGCACTTTGAACAGTGGCCACTAACTCAACGCCTAAATCCACGACTAGCTCAGTTGTTTGTAATCACTAATAGATTATACTTAATTAGTGGTTAAAAGACTTGATAAAAGAATTGTAAAAGGAGTTGATAAAAGGAATTGATAAAAAGAATTGACCGACAAATAAAGTTTAATTTTAAAGATAATTTATTAACTAACATTTATTTACTAAATTTAAACATTTTATAATTCTAATAAAACACACGCATATTTTAAATTAACATTTCTAAATGGTTTAAATATTTCTATAGATTTAATAACAGAACACTCTAATTTAACTAATAAATATTGATATAATGATCACGCACATATTAACTCATGTACACACATAATAATAATAATAAAGTATTACATATCATTTGGAATTTAATCACACATATCAATAGTTCATATAATTAGACTCTTGAAAGATTCATACGAATTAATGCAATGCAATGGCTATTACAGTATAAATGAAATAAGCAAATGTTTTTTCGTAGGCTTTTGAATGTAGACGTAGAATTTTGTTCTCTTTGGTGACTGCTTTCGATGAGGATATTTCCATTATGAATGCTTACCAGCCGGCTGGGACTTTTCCTTGATGAGTTTCCTGATTTTCACGATTATTACTATTGGAGACAATTAAATACTGACAGAGATTTTCTAAGTTGTTATGTTGACATTATTTCACGGGCAGATCTTGCTGTTTTCATCGGACTTTTTAGGCTGTGGAGAGGCGTGAATTCCCCAAATCTTCTCAACACTGCATTTTGTTTCTTAACTGACTCAATTAATTTCTGAACAGCACTACTCAATTACTTTGTGAACTGCACTCACTCAACTAATTTGTGAACTGACCAACTGTCCGATAAAAAAAGTCTATTTATACCTGCGACGTGTTGTCATTGTAATATCTCCTTCAAAGATCTGTTGTCAAAATTCCAGTGATAATCATTTGATAAACGTGTTTTGGAAGATTGCTTAATTAGTAATAGCCATGCAAAACATATTGTTTTATATTAATTAATATCTAATAGCCATTGCCGTGTTTTTTAATGATAATCTTCTTTAACTTTCATTTATTTATAATAACATTTATTCTATGGTTGACAATCGCACATATATACGCACATATATTAGTTTTAACATTATTTTTTTCTTTAATTAAACTTGAATGAAAAGAGATTTGTATGTTTTAACTTTTTAAATTATATTTTTACGAATACTAATAAAAAAAAACTCTTTATTTCCTTTTGTAAACCTTTAGTTTCATTTCTCAAACCAAGACTCCCCCTCCCCCCTTTTGATTAATCAATTGTAGCTTTTTATTTCAAAACTAACGCTAGAAAACTATTTGATTCTTATCTTTTTCAAAAACAAACTGCAATAAACTCTTCAACATTTAATTTTGTTTTTTCTTTTATGAACGATTATTTTAATAATATAATTTTAGATAAAATTATATGTGCCTATATCAATATAGGTACATTACACCGTCCCTCCTTTTTGAGAGTAAAATGCGTCATTTTTGATCATTTTATCTCTGACAACATTAAATCTTAATTTATTATTCTTTCTAAGTTTGCTTTTTGGTATCTTTTCCTTTCCATACTAAGGGCAATCTCCAATTATGCTTTTCTTCTTTCTATGCTGGTAACATTGCTTACAATGTTCGTCCTGGATAATGACCATGAGGACAAACTAAATTTGTGGCACAGGGATCTTTTATAAACGAAGCTTCGGCTGCCGATTCTCTTGATCAGACTTTGACTAAGAAAAGGTGGCTGCAAATGGCAGGAATTTCAACTGTCCATTTCCAACTTACGCCCTGGAAAACGATTGCCGATTCTCTTGATCGGACTTTGACTAAGCAGCTGCAATGGCAGGAATTTTCAACTGTCCATTTCCGACTTACGCTTTGGAAAACGAGGTACAAGATATGGGGATTCTCCCCTGAAAAGTGACTTACGACTTATTCTGGTTGTTGCCAGTGCGCTTTTTTAAAAGAGGAATGATCCCGGCCAATCCGTTGCGGGTACTAGAACCTATCCAGTCGACAGCTTTAAACTTAATCCTTATCTAACTTATTTCAATACTACCCTCATCCCTTAATTTCAAACCCTTATACACTCTTAATACAACTTAGATTGACTTTCATTTATATTATTTTATCCTTTCAATATTATTTTTAACTACACATGAACATTACTTTAACATATTTATTTGTATTAATCTAATCTTACACCATTATTTCAAACCATTACGAACATTATTCTAAATATTTATTTGCATTAATCTTATAATATTATCTTTAAACCAGTACAAACATTTTAAATATTAGTTTTACGATACTTATTTTAAACCCATACGAACATTATCCATATTTATTCATGCTACAATATTATTTTAAAACTATCATGGACAGCAGTTTACATATTTATTTATATTACGATATTACTTTTAACCCATTACTTTAACTTATATATTAACGTGCGTGTACTCAGAAAAAAACTATTTTACTTTATTATGATTCATTCATTATTATCATTTACTACAGATATATTATACTTATTTGCTTAACTTGATTTCTTTTTGCTTATTTCCATTATCTTATTTATTTATTTAATCCTACAAACTTTACTTTTAAAACATTAATTTGACCCATTTATTTAACTTGATTTTATTGATTTTTTATTTATTTAAACTGTTTGTTTACGAGCATTTCTTCTTAATTAATATGTGCGTGGAGAAAAAAAAATCTTTTATTTTGCGAAGCCTCTGTTATTATTATTTGACAAAACAATCCATCATTTTAAATAGCTAAATTCTAATTCAGGCTTTTCACCTACATCAAAATAATTATATTAAACTCATAGTCCATTTCCGGTCATTTTATTTCCATCTACTTTAATATTCCGACCCTTAACTAACTTCTAAACTATGTCAGGTGGTTCCTTCTTTCTTTCTACAAATTCTATAATATAAACTAACTTTCCTCTCTTATCGGTCCCACTTTTATAATTTATTGCTTTATCTCTTTCCGTTCTGTTTTCAACTTCATAACTCAGAAAACCTTTATACCTAGACAAACTCCAAATTACTTCAATCTGGGAATATTTTTTTTCTACGCTTCCTTTTTTTGAATCTATTTTTAAATCTTCGAACACGAACGTTTACTTTAAACCTTTTATTTTTTTGTAAAACTTTTCTACACTATCTACTACCTTGAACTTATGTTTTTCTTCTATTTCTTGATCTATATTTTCCCCTGTCTTAGCACTATCCTGTTCTGCTTTAATTTCTATTTCAGTCTTCTCTGTTTCAACACTATCTAGTTCTAATTCAATTTTTACATCTTTTATCACATCAACTTCCTTTTCAACTTCCAGACTTTCTTTAATTAAATCTAACTCTATAACTTCTTGGTTCTCCTCTACCTTTCCTGTTCTCTGGTGTCTCATTTCTCTTATTTCTGCAATGAATTCTTGGTGACTTTGCCTGAATTCTTGACGCATTTCTTCCAACATATTTATCATCATTTTCATCATCTGCGTCTCAGACATTTCTTTCTCTTTTTCCATTTTTAAAACAATATTGTATTTCAAACTAGCGCTTATGTTAAACTAAATTTAATATACGACTTATTTATTTATTTTTCTTACTAAGACAGAAACTCACGCTAACTCCACCTTTTAGTCCTTTTCACTACCCGATCTTAATGCTTTAACTCCGCCCATAACATCTAATTGACTCTGATTTGATAGCATAAATGTCAAAATCTCTTTTCATTTCAAAAAAAATTTTTTCAGTCAATTCTTTTTTTTTTTAATTAAAACACTTTTACATACGTAATTTAACTTTTTAGATTTTTATTTTCAACAAGAACAAAGTATTTAATTAACTGCCATTTATGACAAGTTTAGCCCACGTTGGGTAAAGCCATTTAAACCGAGTTCGAATGTGTGCATTCGAAACACCGGCCTCTTAGGCAGAGAAGAACATACTCGGAGAGTATGTATGCCCAAACGATAGCTATAAAGTATATAACTAACGTTACATTTCCAGGACATAGCTTCTTCTCGGCTGTTGAGTTGAACACCACGTCCAAAGCACTTTTTTGTTTGTGTATAACCACGGCTGCCGGCTGCTTATTCTAAAAGAATATTAAAAGAATAGACAACGCACTTTGAACAGTGGCCACTAACTCAATGCCTAAATCCACGACTAGCTCAGTTGTTTGTAATCACTAATAGATTATACTTAATTAGTGGTTAAAAGACTTGATAAAAGAATTGTAAAAGGAGTTGATAAAAGAATTTGATAAAAGGAATTGATAATAAGAATTGACTGACAAATAAAGTTTAATTTTAAAGATAATTTATTAACTAACATTTATTTACTAAATTTAAACATTTTATAATTCTAATAAAACACACGCATATTTTAAATTAACATTTCTAAATGGTTTAAATATTCCTATAGATTTAATAACATAACACTCTAATTTAACTAATAAATATTGATATAATGATCATGCACATATTAACTCATGTACACACATAATAATAATAAAGTATTACATAGCATTTGGAATTTAATCACACATATCAATAGTTCATTTATGTATGATATAAAGTTCATATAATTAGACTCTTGAAACATTTGTACGAATTAATGCAATGCAATGGCTATTACAGTATAAACGAAATAAGCAAATGTTTTTACCTAGGCTTTTGAATGTAGACGTAGAATTTTGTTCTCTTTGGTGGCTGCTTTCGGTGAGGATATTTCCATTATGAATGCTTACCAGCTGGCTGGGACTTTTCCTTGATGAGTTTCCTGATTTTCATGATTATTACTATTGGAGACAATTAAATACTGACGGAGATTTTCTAAGTTGTTATGTTGACATTATTTCACGGGCAGATCTTGCTGTTTTCATCGGACTTTTTAGGCTGTGGAGAGGCGTGAATTCCCAAAATCTTCTCAACACTGCATTTTGTTTCTTAATTGACTCAATTAATTTCTGAACAGCACTACTCAATTACTTTGTGAACTGCACTCACTCAACTAATTTGTGAACTGACCAACTGTCCGATAAAAAAAGTCTATTTATACCTGCAACGTGTTGTCATTGTAATATCTCCTTCAAAGATCTGTTGTCAAAATTCCAGTGATAATCATTTGGTAAACGTGTTTTGGAAGATTGCTTAATTAGTAATAGCCATGCAAAAACATATTGTTTTATATTAATTAATATCTAATAGCCATTGCCATGTTTTTTAATGATAATCTTTAACTTTCATTTATTTATAATAATATTTATTCTATGGTTGACAATCGCACATATATATGCACATATATTAGTTTTAACATTATTTTTTTCTTTAATTAAACTTGAATGAAAAGAGATTTGTATGTTTTAACTTTTTAAATTATATTTTTACGAATACTAATTAAAAAAAACTCTTTATTTCCTTTTGTAAACCTTTAGTTTCATTTCTCAAACCAAGACTCCCCCTCCCCCCTTTTGATTAATCAATTGTAGCTTTTTATTTCAAAACTAACGCTAGAAAACTTTTTGATTCTTATCTTTTTCAAAAACAAACTGCAATAAACTCTTCAATGTTTAATTTTATGTTTTTCTTTTATGAATGATTATTTTAATAATATAATTTTAGATAAAATTATATGTGCCTATATCAATATAGGTACAATGTATATATATATATATTGTACCATTTATTTATATATGGTACAAATATATTGGCATTTGGTAAAAGCTAAAGGAAAAAGTAAATTTAGCAATCTTATTAAAAGACGCAATTACAATTTTTTTTAGTTTGTGTAATTTTTTTTTTTTTTTAAACGTATAATGAAAGTTAAATTTTTTGTTCATATTTTTTTTATGTAATTAAAAATAAAAGTTAAAATTGGAAAGAATAAAAGACATGCAGATCACTAATCCAGATAAACTAAAGGAAAGAGAATTCCACATGCAGATTACAATCAGTAAAACCTTTTTGGAAGCTAAATAAAGATGGCGGAATTATGTTTAAAAAAAAAGTTTGTAACTTAAATTTAAAAAAATATATACAAGATGTTGATAAAAGGACAAAAAAAAATATGTGCAGAAGTCTGAAAACCAGACCTTCAGTATAAAAGGAAGAATACCAGCATGATCAAGGTCTTGTCTGTTCTTCTTTTGGCTGGTCCTGGATCACAAAATCCAGGACCACTCTACACTGAAATAATTCTTCATGCTGAAGCGGACCGAAGCTTTTGACATCATTCATCATGAAGACCATCAACCCCAGAAAAGCTTTCATGACTAGCCTTTAGAACTAGGATCAAGGATAAGTTAAAACCAATGACCATGAGCTCATTCTACCTCATAAAAAACTGTGAATGGTAATCAACTGTCTACGGAAATTTGATAAACTTACCAGTAAGCTATGATTAATTATTCCCGAATGTGACTAAAATTAAGCTTATAATATAAACCTGAGACATTAATTTTCTCATTCAAAAGACTTTCATTTTAAAGAACTTTTTAGAAGAAATTTGGAAGTGCACTGTAATTGTTTAACTGTTTTTAATTAATTGAGTCATGTCTGGATTAGTGTGCATGTATTCTTTCCAATGAATTAGTAATGTGTTTTTAATATTTTGATTTGTTAGAATAAAATTATTTATTCCTTATATCAACTATTCATTGTGCTTTATTAATGATAGTTATTAAATTTATTAATGATTCAAGTGTATAATTTACCTTTGCCAATATTTGATGACTAAGCTCCGGGAATAATATTCTCTAAAAAAATAAAGTTACGGGACATTGTAACCCCGATCTTTTTAGTTACTTGTGTCAAAATTATGGGATGTAAGAAAGTTTGGAGTCTATTGACTATGGCACCCTTTTATAAATTAAAATCAACTTCATCGGCAATTCCTGTCGTAATAATTAGTAGGCCAGTTAATCAGGAAATATAACTGTTTTTAGAAATATGAACAAGATATTTTCTTATCCATAGCTTGATTAACTTTCACTTAACAGTGTGTAAAAGATGGCCTACCAGAAATTATCAAAATGTGAAGAACATTACTATATATATATATATTGAGACAGTTATGTGTCTCATGGCATTTAACCACATATGAAAAGTAGAAATAAACACAAACAAATTTTTTATAGATATTTTCTATATTATAATGGAATAACAGTTAAGGATTAAATAATTTTGTATTTGATTTTTTTTATTATGCATTAAACATTTCTATCTAAAAAGGTCTAATTAATATTTTATTACTTCTGATTTTGAAATTAAAACATGTTTTTATGCTACAATAGATATACTGGTAATTATAAAATTCCATTATCTATTTTGATTAAATTTTTTTAAAGCTTGTATAACATATTTTGATAAAAATGCTACAAAGTTGTTTTTTAAAGTGAATTGAAAAGTTATTAACTTTTTTCAATCAAGATAGGGAAAACATTTTTAATTACTGTGTTCCTCCTTCCCACTATGACCTATAATTGATTGGAAAAAAGATTAAAAAGGAGTTTTTTTACAGTTTTACAGATTATGACAACAAGATTACTAAAAGTATAAAGATATAACTGAAAACAAGAACTCAGCTGCTGCTACATGTGCAAAATGAGTTTGGATTCACATGGGAGAAAGTCCCAGCTTTTGTTTCCCATAGCTCATATATATGTATCAGACAGCATATCACTAAAGGGAGATCACTGCAAGCAAACAGTTACCTGGATTGATGCTTGCAATAAACCAGTCTACTGTTAGAAGAGACCAGCATACCCAGAGTTTATCAATTTTCTGAAGAATTGGTTATATGTATAGAGTTTTACTAGTACTAGTCAGATAGCTGGGCATGGCCACCTGGTGGTATTGTTTATGTGCAAAAATATATAAAAATGCCATTTAGGTGGTCAGACTTATGGCTAATACTAGTTCTGTTGTATTGGCCATTGCAGGCCACTTGATGGAATTGCACAAAAATATAATGGCCTCTTTGTGCTTCATGATGCTTTATACAAATTTGCACAATTCACAGTTGCTACTGTATCATCTGACAGTGGCTGGATTTCAAGTGGCCACAACTTTTGAAATCTCCATAGCAGAGTAATTTCATTTCTACTTAAATCATGCAGTCTGACTCACTAAGAGTTGTTACACTGTCCCTACTCTTCCCTATACAACTTGGAATGTGCAAAACATTGGCAAAGAGTAGGGCTGAACATGATTCAGCCAAGCTCATGTGAAAACTTACACTTTCATGAGAAAATGTATGAGACAAATAAAATGGCACACTGTGGCAAGAAGATTTTCAAATTGTGCCAGTTGCTGACAACAGAAGCGGGGTGTGCAGTGGTGTTTATGTGACTGGACTTACAGCCAATACAACAGTTTCTGTTGGATTAGCCATTGCAAGCAGCTTGATGGCATTGCACAGAAATAGTACAGCTTGTTTTGTGCTTCATGACACTGGTTATTCAAATCTGCACACTTCATGGTTGGCTACCATATTGTTTCTGAGGGTGACTAGATTTCAAGTGACAACAAGTTTTGAAATCTCCATAACAGGATAATTTCATTTCTAGTTAAATCAAGCAATCTGACTGACACACTAAGAATTGTCGGTACACCATAGTAGTGTGGCAAGTCCATGAAACTCTACATTTGCAAAACAACCACACAATTCTGATCTCAATCATGCTCCTGCAATCAAAGGTATTTGCTTCACACATGTTTCCAAAACAAAAGGTTGTAGATTCTATGACATAAATCAATAATAAAAAAAAGAAGAAAACAAAAGTTGAAAAAGTCAAAAGTTTTGCTCTTATTTTATTGGGGGGGGGGGGTTTGAGAAAAAAGTTTGTCATCACTGAGACAAAAGTTATTTTTGGTTTGTATTTATTTAAAAAAAAAGATAGAACAAGGTTTTATTTTAAAAAAAAGTAATATAAATAAAATGTAATAAAAATTGGTTTTAAAAATAAAACTTTTACTATATCAGCAATAAAGATGTTTTGTGTATTGTTTTTGTTATTGTAATTTGTTAGTAAGTAAAAAAAAAACATTTCCAAAACAAAACATTGTAATTCTATGACATAAATCAATAATTAAAAAAAACAACAACGTAAGTGTTCTTTTATTTTGGGAGGTTGGGGGTGGTTGAGAAAAAGTTTGTCATCACTGAGACAAAAGTTAGGAAAGTTATTTTTGGTTTGTTTTTATTTAAAAAAGTAGAACAAGATTTTATTAAGAAAAAAAAAGATAATACAAATAAAATGTAATAAAAATTTGTTTTAAAAATAATAAAACTTTGACTATATGAGTGGTAAAGATGTGTTTGTGTAAGGAAAAAAAGGTACTTGAGTATTAACTAAGCTATAATGTACTACACCCAAAGGCATACTACTCTAATCTTACAATTTTTAAGATAACGTCTCCTAGTGATCTCCGAACACACTTAATCGATAAAGTTTGCCCGCAGATCACATGGAAAAGTTACCGTGAAGATCGCAAGATTAGAGTAATATGCCTTCGGGGCAGTATGTCATATCATAGTTAATATCAAAGGAGAGGGAGATGTCCACCATCTTGGCCAAACCCTGAAACAAACAAATGGAATAATAAGTAAAATTGACTAAAATGTTAATTAAAATAATTAAGAAAATGTAAATATGAACAATCAAAAATCATTAAAATTATTACCGATATTTAATAATCATTTGGCCCTGTAAACAATAAAATGCCTGAAAATGCAAACTCTTAATTATGAAAATGTAAATATGAAAAATGGGATAAACCAAAAATTTATTAACGATATTTAACAATAATTTGTTACAGTAAAATAATTATGAAAATGTAAATATAAATAATTAAAAATCAGTATTTTCAATTATATTTTAATCAAAAATCAGTATTTTCAATAATATTTTAATATTCAAACAAAAAAATTAATCAAATGTAAATATGAAAAATGGGATAAACCAAAAATTATTAACAATAATTTGCTATGGTAAAATAATTATGAAAATGTAAATATAAATAATCAAAAATCTTTAATCAAAAATCAGTATTTTCAATGATATTTAAATATTCAAACAAAGAAGTAATAGCTAAACCCAAATTCATTACTTACAAGTAACTGCCTTTCGTAAATATTGCGATATGCAAAAAGGGTGAAATGGCAGATTTTACAACCAATTTTTCCCGTACTGTTTCCAGAATGTAATTATAAGCAATATTTAAGTAATCGACAAACAAAAGGCAATAATAGGTAAAAAAAAAATTTTTTTCCATGGTATTCAATAAATCCAAATTGATTATATTAAAAAAAAAAGTGGGAAAAATTGCTGTTAAATATTTACTACAAGTAACTGCCTTTCATAAATGCTGCGATACTGAACAATATAAAATGGCTGATTTTACAACCAATTTTTAGCCGTACTGTTTCCAGAATATTATTATAAGCAATTTTTAAGTAATCGTATCATGAAATAAAGCTACAATAAGAGGTAAAAAATCATATTTTTTTTTTTTTGGGATGGTATTTAAAAAAAAAAAAAAAGCAAAAAAATTATTATCAAAATTTTAACTATAAACAATTTCCTTTCTCAGCTACTGCGATAATGAAAAAGGAAAAATGACGCCATGACAAGCAATTTTCCCCATACCGTTTATGAAACAAAATTACAAAAGTAAAAAAAAAAAAAAGGTATATTAAATAAATTGTACTTACCTTACAAATAAAAGTCATTGTGGTGGACTGAATTCACGGATATGTTGCAAAATAGCAGTAAAAGGGTCATCTTTGAAGCATTGCCTCCACATGAATTCCATTAAATACGAATCCAAGTGTTGTCTAGCTGTACCTCTGTGCTTCTTGTTCTGCCATTTTAGTAGCCCCCACAACCTTTCTATATTTTGAGTGTGGACTCCAGTCGATGGGTCCACAAAATTATAGGTGTGATTGACCTGAAGATGATCGTATCCGGCCTCCTTTAATTCATCGGTTTTATAACCTTTCCAGCAGTTGCTGTAAATCATAGATCCTTCCTGCACATTGTCTCTGATGGCTTGCATGAGAATGGACGCATTTATGTCTTGAATGGCTACCACAAAACATTCATCCGTCTCCCTGCAAACATCACCCAATATCCACTGCTGGGGGAGTACTCTGCTGGCATTATTTTTTCGTCTTGAAAAAAGACTTTCGTCAATTTCAACAACCCTGTTAGGGCCTCCAATTTTCACTTTTTCTTTATGCAATAGTCTCCATGTGCAGACTTCACGGAGATAATTGTTCCAGTCGATTGCTGTTTTACTGGCGATTTCCAACTGCTCCTCACAAAATCGTACCGATGTCAATTCTCTACATCAACTATATATAAATCTGATCACAGTGACCAAACTAATTCTGGATCCTTCAAACCAAGTCCCTTTTCTGATAGCGATCCTTTTACAACAGTCTTTAATATTGCAGCACCATTGCTTCTCATAGTTCTTAATATATATAGTCATAGAATGGCCATTAACACAAAATTTCCCACTCGGGATAATTCCATATGTTTGGAAAAATTCAACTGCTTCATCTTCAGAAGATGGTAAGTCCCACAATTTTATATCCGACATTTTCTTGTAAGTTGTTGATTAGTAATAAGTTAAAAAAATTAGTAATAAAAATAACACGGCAATCAAAATGTAAATTAGTAATAAAAATCACAAAAATGGTAATTAGTCAGCAATAAAAATGTTAAATAAATAGCAATAATTAATAAAAATCACAAAAATTAGTAATCCAAATCACAGCAATGAAAATGTAAAACAAGCAATAATTTCGCAATTAGCAAAATGAAAATCTCACAAAATGGCGTATAACAGATAATAGAAAAAAACACCTCTTGATTGCAATACAACAGCAGGTAAAAGACAGATATTTATCACAATTCACCGCAATATTACATAATCTCGAAGTTGACCATGAAAATACCTTGATCACTTCTATCGATCAGTCATGCCAATGTTTCAGTTGCCATGACATTGTTTTGTTTGATTATCGTTCTTATTTACCGGCGGCTTGTGTAGTACGTCATAGCTTAGTTAATACTCAAATACCGAAAAAAATTAAAGATGTACTAGAAAAAATAAAAGGAAAAATAAAATTTAAAGATGTACTAGAAAGTAAAAATTGCTCATGGCCCAGGAAGGTTACATTTGATTGTTTTTGCATAGCAACAATGCTATCAAGTGGCTGTGCCTGGCTATCAGACTAGTACTGTTTTATCTGTATGTAGAGAGGCACAGATAGGGGTATTGTCATATGTGTAAGTACAGCTGGTGAGTAGTGTTATATATATTGAGAACAATAGTATTTTAAATAATTTCTTGAAATGACATTTAAAAGTTCTAATTAACAAATTTTAAAAGTAAATGACTTTTGTCAACTAAAAGTAAAACAAGTAAATAATTTTTGCTTGAATTAAAAGTCTAAAAAACAAATAATTAATTCATAGACAATTTTATTTTGAAAAAAAAGAAAGTAAATTCCAAACATTTTTTTAGATAAGGGAACAAAATGTGATATTACTTTTGTTAAAAAAGAAAACTTTTATGAAGGACCAAAGAATTAATATTACTTTTTTTTTTAAAAAAAAAAAAAAGTAAAACTTTGTTTTTGTTTACCATCAGATAATGAATGAATTAATAACTATTTCTTTTTTTTTTACATATCCACACGTGTGAATTTCATGTATACTTTCAACATAGAATTAATTGTGAAAAATATATTTTTAATAATTTTATTATTTTGACAAATTAAAATAGGATATAAACATGTGTATGCACACATTCCCATGCACACACACACATATATATATATTAAATCAGTCATTAATTATGTATTATAAAAAAGAATTTCAATTATAGGTTTATGAAAATTGAAATGTGCTCATAAATTATTATATCACACATTTGTGAGCTGATATAAAGGTATTTTATGTAATCCTATTCGAACATATATGTAAATTACAATGTAATAATGGATTTTTTTTGGTATTAATCAAAATCAGATGGTTTAATTTAAATGTATAGCCATATCCAGTAGGCCTTAATTTATTATTAATAAATTTATATTTCATTGTTTAAAATTATTCTAGTGAATTTATTTAATCCTAAAATATTACAAATTAATTGTATTATATTTCTCGTTCATAATAACAGTCATAAAGCTTTTGTTCCTGAGCTAGATTCATGCATAAGTCTTTATATAAAAGGGGTTTATATTTAGTGCTTATGGAAATCCAGTTTATGATGATCCTGGATTGACACAAATGGGATATCATTTACAAAGGAGATATCCTTTAAAGTCCATGCACTATATTTTATTTAGTTTAATATTTATTAGAAATTAAGTTTATAGTTGGCCAATACATTAAATGTACTAAGTGGCCAGAGCATTAATAATTATCAGCATGTTTTAGTATCCCAGCATTATGGTTTTTATTGTTATATATTCTGATGGATTAGCATTTAAGTTTGTGCATCAAAATTATGTTTTAAATAATCTGCCCCAAACTGACAAGGAAAAATAATTAGTCTGATCTATATATAATAGATCCATTTCAAATCCAGTCATAAGATTGATTGATTTTTTATTGTTGATCATTCATGATAATGAATGATTATTACTTTGTGTAATGCTGGTGATACTTATTTATAATGTTGGTGTTGATCTCTCCTACTCCTAGTCATTCCTCATTATATTCACTATCATTCTTTATATTTAAAATTTTATTGACTTGGAACTAATGATGATTTATCATCACCCCAGGTTCACCGGATGAATCCATACCATTACAATATATGATGGTATGAAATGTTGCCTATCATATATAAATAGTGAAATAAAGTTCCAGCTGACATATAAAAATGTGCATTTCTTTAGTAAAAATCTATCAATATCTAAAGTACAAACATAAGTTCATTAAATAAATTCTCAAGGAGTGATTTGTTTATTTAGGAGGAAGTGCAAAAATGATTAAATATGTAGTTAATTTTATTAATCTCAAATTTACTATAAACAGTAAATAATTTTGTATAATGAAAGAGAAAATATCTAAAATTAATAATTATTTATTTATAAAATATAAATGCAAAAATGTGTAAAAATATTGTAAATTTAGAATGTGTTCTAATATTTACCAAAAGCTTAGTTTTGTGATCTTAAATGAAATCATTCGGAATTTATAATTTTTATGTAAAAATAATTTGATAAAGGGAAAATTTGTCAGACTTAAAGAAAAATGTAAAAACTTAAAATTATTTTGACTAAAATTATAATTAAGTTATTTAGGAATTTGGTTAATTCAATGAATAATTTAGGAATGTAAATAATTAAATATATTTAATTGTAAATTCAAAAATGTGGGATTATTGAACAATAATTTTCAAATTTGATCTCTAATGCACGACATTAAAAAGATGTAAAAGATCTAGTTTTAAATCTGAAAGCAATTAGTCACTCCAGCATTTAGCAATTATATACTAAATTCACTTGGGCCATTCTCACAAATAAACTTGGTAGCAAGCAAAAATTCCGAACTGTAATTTAGCAGTTAGATGCTGTGACAAAAGATCCTGGTATAGCAATATAGAAAATCTTCAGTCTTGCTGTAATCACTTAAATGTGGCACCAACTGTACTAGTTGTAATCAATCTTCCCAAAATATAACTTATTCAGACTTTCCAAAATAATCTTTAAACTTTGAATCAAATAAATATAAAATATTGACGTTCCAAATCTTTACATGAAATGTTGAATGTTTAAAAGAGCTTTAACAAAATAGCCTTAAAGCAGAGGGGAAAGAAATTTGTCAGCTTTCATCAGAAAATAGGGGTAAAAAATTAAAGCTTTAAAACCATATTACTATATGAACACAAGGAGTTTGAATAATATTTACAAAATTCCAAGAAATCATTTGAAAATACTGAAATGGAAACTAAAATGTATATCTAAGTGAAGATTTTGATTTATTTATATTTTATTTTACTCAAGTTTTGTAACTTTATTATTAATTTTAATTAGTGTTTATTGAACCACTAAAACATCACATGATCACCATTTTTTATACGTAAGCATTAGAAATGGTGATCATATGATGTTTTAGTAGTCTAGTACCAATCCTGACAAAGGATGGTAATTATTAAAAATCGAAGACACCAAAATATATAGATATTGAACTGGGTTCAGTTCTATATGACTATACAAATGAATAAAATTGGACTGAAAGCATTATTTTATTTGGGATTCATAGCTTTAAAATTAAAAGATAGCTTCTGGAGGGTTGCACTAAATCCAGAGATCTATGTGCAGTAATTTTAGATCCAAGACTTCTCACTGATGAAGTCCACAAGCTAGAAATAAGTCTGGGAACATTGGATGATAGGCACTAGATAAGGATTATGATATTTCTAGCATCTACTGATTACTATGGACTGCATTATTGTGTGGAGTGAGTTGCTACTGTTTTAAATTGTTTATTATTATATGTTTTTTTACTTCAAATTCAGGTTTTTGCAAATCAAAATCAGTTTTTTAAAAATCAAATTCTGTTTTCTGTAAATTTGTAACAATTATAAGTTTTTAATAAAAATAAAATCGAAACAAGATTAATGCAGCAGCTCTCCCGTAATAGCTAATGGTAAACTCGTCAACATATCCAGATAACTGTTGCAATGGAAAGATGTATTGGTTCCAACAAAATGCTTCTATTATATCCACTACATTTAGATATTTCTTGCACTGAACTTTATTTTGGAAAACACTTTTGATTGGATTTAACATTGGTGCTATGGAGAAAGAAAAACCAATTTATGACTTGTCTCACCAAGAATATTGCGAACTTCTTGCAGCATTATCTAAAATTAATTAAACACTTGCGATGTGACTTTCTTCTTATGGAATAAATAGTTCCCGAATAAATCCACAAAAAAATATTGCCATCAACAGAGGAGTTTGTAATGATCTGTTTACATATTACTGTGAATATTAATTGCAGCAATTAGAGAAACATTATGTCCTCTAATAGTTGGATGATCATGCCTTCCCTCATCGAATGTTATAATTAACCAGATTCATCACTAAATATTTTTCATGTGCTTGTGGCACTTCTTGATTGAAAAATGATGCATACAACTTTCATTTCAAAATTGTTTCAGCACAGTTTAGTCCGTGTATCGTTGCATTTTTAAAAATAATTCATAAACCTTTCAATGTATTATTAAATGAAGATATGCTTAAGTTGACATGTTCTATAATCTTACTACAAATATTTTTTAATGTTATTGATGCAGTCATTTTTTTCTTTTGACACCACAGATTTTTTCCACAACTACTCCATCACCATTGTTATATGAAGTTAATATAGAGAAAACAGTTGTTGTTTTTTTATTCCTGCTACTTCAGCCAAATCAGCAAACAATTTACCTTCTCCGGAGCATTTTATTAAAATTTCCTTTTTATTTTTAATTATGTTGTTGTATGGAGGTTACAATATACTGTGATTTGGTTGAATGGCTGGACTTGATACAAATGTTGTTTGTGATGAATTGAATCTTATGATTTGTCGACTGTTTTGAAATTGCTGTCTAGCCAGACAAATCTGATTCACTAGATGAAGTATCGCTCATTTTTGATTCAATTTTAACTAATGTTAAAACTTTGTTGTACATGCTCAAACATGACCTTTTCATTTATTGATTCTGGTAGATTTTTCCTGCTTATTTTTTTATATTTCAATGTGGACTAGACTATTTTACTGTTTTTATCAATATTTTTTTTTTAAAAAAAACCTGATTTTGATTTGCAAAAGCCTGAATTTGATTTACGAAAACGTTAATTTAATTTGCAAAAACTCGAGTTAAAAATATATATATATATATTATTTGCTAGATATTTATCAATTTTTTAAATATAAGTTTTTTTCTTTCTCATACTATTTATTCATATCCATTGGATTTAGGTGTCAGCAGCTCAATTCTATGAGCATTGACAAAGATTGATTGTGCTTATCCATAATTCATTATTTTGTTTATCATGCAACTGATGAGTGCTGTTTCAGCACGAAATGCATCTTGGGGGTAATTTATCTTTTACTGTATCTTTATTTATATGAAGAATAAAAAAGAAAGAAGTCAAGCGTTGCTAGCCGAGAGGTCATCGCACTCGCCTTCCAAGCAAGTAGTTGGTTGCAGACGTGTGTGGGTTCGCGTCCCGGCCGATGCTATGACATATGAAAGAAAAAGAAAGAGGATGTGAACTTCTACAGGAATCACTCAAAGCCTTTGGCAATGTTAGTAAGTTATAAATACCTTCCTGTTGATTCAGATGGACTACATTTTCTATCTAACAATGCAACTTTTCAAATAGCAATCAAACAAAATGTCTCACCCACTGACATACCTACCATATTTAATTACAAAGGCCATGATCCTCTCTTTATGTGGAGTTAGACCACAGTGTTTTCATTGTCTTGAGAGGACCCACTTGGTGAAAGATTGCCAATCAAGAATGTGCTCTAATTGTGAATCAAAGAGTATTTATCATAGATGCAAAAAGAATTTTACATCAACTTCTCAAGGTACTGCACAATCATACTCATCTGTAACTAATGATGCATCAACAATAGAACTTCAAGTTAGAATTGCCTACAAAGAATATCAAATGAATAATCAACAAATATCTGTCTTGCAACAACCTGATTACAGAAGTGTAGTAAGAGAAGAAGAAACATCATATATTACACAAGATTCTTTTCTTGTAGATGAGTCTCTACTTCCACCGGCCTCAAAAGGAAGAAATGATACACAAAGCCAACCAAATCATTCTGAAATAAGGGGATCAACACAACAAACTGTGGTGGAGCAAGATACTACAGATAATTCCACATATTATCAGCACAATGATAGCACTACTCCAAGCAATCCTGTCAAGAAGCTTCTGAACAAAAGTGTAGTTCCTTATCATACTAAAACCACTACTTTGAGATGCACAAGAAGTATGAACAAGCAGCTTAAAATAACAAGCCTATCACCCACAAGCAAGGAGATATTAGCTCAGAAGAGGAATCTCCAATGGAAGTGCCTATAGATAAGTCCAGTACTAAGAAAAGAAAATCAGCCATTGTGTATACAAGTCCAGCTCAGAAGATGAAAAATCTCTGGGGAAGAAAAACAGATGTTTATCTCTTAAGCAGAAGAAAAACAATATTCCAATATATAAGGAAAAAAGTCCAGAGAAGAAATGTCAGTTATCAGATGAGGATAATAGGATGTTGAGTCAAAATTCATTAATAGAGACTGCTGGTGATGTACATCATGTCATCAATGTTGACAGTTCAGATGGCACCCCGATGACTGAACCCATTGTGTTAGAAGAAACCTTAGATAACACCATTGAAGATCCAGACTATTCCAACTAGAATTTACATTCTATTTATGCTGAGAATTAAAAGGGAACCTTATATTCTTTGCGGTAGATTTAAAAGAGACATAACCCAATTATGTTGCATAAGTTTGTAGGAGTAAATGTAAGGGATATCAACTCATTGGAAAGGGTATATGCCATTGAACAACAGATGTCAATCAATAATCCACATTTATTTTTTACAAGTGAAACAAAATATCACTCAAATTCTGATTATAAAATTAGAGAATGTCTTGAATCTCTTGGATACATAGCCTTCTCTGATAGCGTTACTGCAGCTGGTGGAGTCGGTTTACTTATTAATAAAAAACATCCACCTAATAAATTTATAATACTCTATAAGGATAATAACCTTAGTGCTATATCAGTCATATATCAAAATTTGGTAATCAATATATGTGTATGCAGATAGTTCCTGCTGCACGTTAATGAAAGTCATTAACATAATTAATATGCTATTGGTAAATAATAACAACCCCACCCTAACCTTTGACGACTTTATATCACTTATGCAAAATTCACAAAAACCTATATTCACTTGATAGACAAGCCATTTACAAGTGGTGAGGGTCATCTGCCTGATGATTCCTACTCTTTTTACACCAGAAAATACAGGTCACCGATTGATCTACTCTTTTATATGCCTGACATACATTTTCTCATCACTACAAAATTAGAACTTGTGGTCTTTTCAGACCATCTTGCCCTAGTAGTTCAGATTGAAGCTGCTAATAATATCACTCCCGCTTGCAATATCATCAGAATGTTGACAAAATCGAATATAACAGAAGCCATACCATCTGAGGCTTATATATATTTTAAAAAATAGATATACTTGCCAAACTTATAAAGGAAGCATGGTTTGCCTTTATTGGCATTCTTCAATCGATCATTTCCTACCATACAATTAAGCAAAAGGGACCATTGTCATTACTAAAAGACTTGGATGAGCTTGATTTCAGAATGAAGGCATTTAACTCTGCTTCATCTTCTATAGATGAGATTATATCTGTTAAGCTACAGCAACGGTCCCCAACCTTTTTGCACTTAAGAGCACATTCTATAATACTGGCTAGGTGGCGGGCACCATTTATTTTTTCAATGTCAATTTATAGTTGGTTATTGTTAATAATATACATAATGTACAAAAAAATATTTATTTCAAAAATAAAAATTTAACATTTGATTACAATATAATACAATAATTGATAAGAAATTTTAAAAACTAAATTTATTTGTATCAGATAATTTTTTATCGTGTTCGGATAGCGGCGGGCACACGTAAAATAGTCTGCGAGCGCCATGGTGCCCGCGGGCATAGGGTTGAAGACCCCTGAGCTACAGTATAAAGCCAAACAGAAGGCGCTTGCAGATTATCTGTCTATAAAGCATGCTAAGGTGTTTATGGCTCAGCAGCAATGTTGGACTAGAAGCTACTTCCATTGGGCACTGGGTGCTATTAAACCACCCTACTCCCACTATCATCAATATTGATGGTGAGTCCTTTGTTGGCCTTCCAATGATTAAGGAAATCCATAAACAATTTGAACAAAAATTTCATTGTTTCAGCCATGTTAATACTCCCATTGAAGACATTTTAATTTGTCAAGATGATCATGGTATCACTGAAGATATGCTGAAAGCCAAACTCCAAGCATTGCCAGATAAAATACACCCTGGACTGCATTCTATATCGCACTTCCTGTTAGATCATCTAAGCCACTTCGCAATTCCCATCCTATTTAGAATGACCAACCATATGGCACAGGAGAAAAGAACAATCCTCCACCTATATCCTATTGCTTTAGTCCCCTTCCTAAAGAAGCATGAAGATCCCCACACCCTCAAAAACATTCAGCCTATTTCTATGTCCCCGCTGTGTAAAATCCTGGAATCTGTCATAAAAGATAAGATCCAGGATAAGATACTCCAAAATATATCTTCTTCTCAATTTGTGAAGAAACATTCTTCACCAATTTTAGCCATTGGTCAAGTTAAAATATTAATTATGTTAGACAACAGAGAAAGCAGGCTGTCATAGCTATACAGCTTGATTCCAATGCAGCATTCGACTCTGTTAACATCAGTACTCTTCTAAATCTGCTGAAAGGCCATCACATCCCAACCTCTATCATACAGATCATAGATAACCTCATGTCTAACAGAGAAATTGCTATCTCACTGAATGGCAAGCTCTCTCCATTTTTCCAACCTAACACATCCATTCCGCAAGGCTCCCCCTCAATGCTCTTCTCTTTAGTCTACATTGATCCACTGTTGAAAGCCATCGAACAACAACTAACTGGTGTCTATTACCAAGGCTTGCCAAATTGATAAAGCTCATGGCTTATATGGATGTAATCATCTTCCTCTCTTCAACAACCTATTTATCTGTTGTACTCCATATGGAATAAATACACAGCTGACTATGGTCTCACCATCAATCCATTGAAATCAGCTATATGGAAGGTATCCTCAGGTCAGAAGATTGTATTCAAATTTACAGCCAACCCTCAAAAGTTTTTGTGCTTTGAGATATCCAAAACATACTTCCAAATGTCCAAAGATATTCAAAATCACATTCTGCACTCAATGGAAAGACTTACTAAACGTCTGTCTAAAGTCTACCTTTCCTTACATGGTAAGGTAATGCTTCTCAATATTTAAGATCATGGCCAAGCTCAACTATTACATGCCCATCATGAGAATTACTAAGGCTTTTATCAATAAAATAAATTCTCTTGCATTCCGACTTTTCTGGGGAGGTAAAGTTGTTGCAATTAGTATTAACAGGATGCAACTTCACCGGAAGTATAATGGACTTTCTCATCATGTTATTCAATCCATTCATATTCAAAAGACATTTAATTTTATCACCATGCTCATCAAATCATTTGGATATGAGCAAGTCATTTTACCAGTTATCCTGACGGATAGACCCACCTCCTAGAGTCAAGAATTTCCTTGATGTCGTGATTGATTTGATCAAAAGCTACATGGTAATTACGAATACGTTTGATAACTATTAATATTTGGCAAGCACATAGTCTCATTCACCCTATTACAATTTTCATAACACCACTACTTGCTGTGACCAATAATAAGATCATCTCCCACTTCAGGTGCTGGGCTTGGAACCGAAATTCTTTGATTTCATTATTAAGATAAATTTAAATGCCATTAGCACTAATTGATTTCTCTTCCATAGGCGAGGCATCAACAAAATTGACCCAATCTGCCAGACTCATGATGAAACATTTGACCATCTGATTTACTCATGCCATGGACTCTGGAGGTCTAGAAGGATTATTGCTAATAACCTTAAAGTGAATTTTTATCTTATGTCTCTTAAAGATAGTATTAAGACAAGATCCATCCCTACTATTAGGCTGTCATTATTTATCAACTATGCATTCTGGTCTACTCGTTGTAAAATGAGTTTCAATCCCAATGCAATTCATGAAGGAAAATTCTTTCTGAATAAACTTACAAAATTTAAAAGGCGTGACATGCTCCTAGCTCCAAAAGTATTATTCGAGGAAACATGGACTGATTGCATTGTAAGGATGATTGCTGATAAAACACTTTGTTTCTTCTGTCTAAGATATTGCTGAACTGAATACATCAGATTTAGCATAAATACCTAAGCTTTCAGAGTTGTAGTGATTTTTCCAATGATGATCTGACCAAACTCTAGATTGACTAAATGACTCTTGGTAGTGTGAGGCAATTTGTCTAAGTGAGTTGGATGAGCTTAATTGGCCTACTTGTGTGTTAACAGTAGACCAGATATTCGGGTTTACCTCTTGCCCAGAATAATACTATCTTATATTTATTTATAATCATGTAATTCTTCTTTATGTTTGTAATTCTAGCTTTCTTTTTAATTTACCATGTATACATAATTGTCACTGTAAACATTGTACGTGTTTAATAAATATTTGGAAAAAAAAGAAAGAGGAAGTTTGGAGATTATTAAAATAATACAAGAAGGAAGGTGAAAAGCCATGTGGGTGTAAAAAATCAGATATAATAATATTTAACTTGGATTCAAGTTTATATCTGTGCTAGAAAAAAACTCTTCAGTTTTTAATGCTTAATGATAAACAGTTAGGTTTATCAAAAATGTACGAAGTCGAGGTTATGAGTGGAGCAAGTTTGGCAGTTGTAAATAGATGTGACAATTCGCCATAGATAAATACTCTTCGTGTAATAAAGATATATGTAAGAGATGGTGACCTGGGCCAACTGACGAGTGCTAGCTTAGCACGAAATGCATTTTGGGGATTTGTCTTTTGTTGTATATTTATTTATATGAAGGAAAAAAAAGAACGAGGAAGTAGGGATGGAGATTATTAAAATAATCAAACTCCTTCACTAAAGTGTTTTTTATTTATATTTAAAACCTTTGCATTTCATCATTCTCAATTTGTTGCAATGCAATCAAATATTAAATTCTAAATTTAGGATATTATAATTATTTATTTAGTTAAAGTGTGGTTGGAGCAAACCTTGATCACGTCCTACAATCAAGTTATAGGTATCACTCAGTTGTCGTCAATAATAAATTCAAGCTATTATTACATTACCCTAAGGCTAACTGGTAGGGAGATGGTATAATTTTTCAGATATATGTAATTGGAATGTATTTGTTTCAGCTTATAAAGATCATATAACAATTATAGTTTTTAAATATAATGATTTGTCTAGCCTGTCATTTAATTACTTCAGCAAAATAGCTCATTGAATTGTTTGGAAAGAAATCTGTCATATGCATCTTAAGATTTAAATTCTATTTTGGATATAAATTATTTCTCTCTTATATCTAACCTTTTTCAAACCGTTATATTCAATACACAATGCAATCATAAATATATACCTATATAAGCAAATCTCTCCAATAGATATATAGTTGCTATTATTTCTTTTGCTTTAATCTGTTAAATTAATCTCAACATCTAGTCTTTACATATTATGCTCGGTACCCAACAAGAAGTATAATAAAAATAAAGTCTTTACATTTAGCACAATGATGTGATAATTTGATAACACCTTTTATAGTTATATTTAAGGATGAATAATGCTAAATATGGAAAATTATTTTAATGCATTTAATATCCAAGATTAAAAGATATGAGATCATATATATATAGGTATCCTCAATGTATTATGAAGAATTAAGAATCGATTAATGGAAATAAAAATGGATAAATTAAGGTTACTTAATATAAATATAATTTTAAAATGAGTATATAATAAAGCAGATTAATGAAAAAAAATTGAAAAGGAAAGTTTTTTTTTTGTTGGAAACATCTAGATGGGCAGCTGAGCTACATTTGGGGATTGGAGCAACTGATGCATATATGAAAATTATTGTAATAGTAACAAAATATATACAAAAAAGTGAATAAATGATTTTCAAGTCAAAAGTGAGTAGAATAAAACATAAATAGCAAGTCAATGCAGAGTAACCAACACTGCAAGAGATTAAAGATGATATGGAACAGAGATAAATACAGAATACCCAGCAGAAATAGAGAATAGTACAATAGAGACATACAATAATCATCACAAAATCATGACTCAATAGGATAAGATACCATAGCTCAACTGTTTAAAGTTGTAAAAGGTATTGGCTTATTTTCCTGCTGCAAAATAGAAAGCCAATACAAGAAGTACTGGAAGAGGCTTAACAAAAAACACTGCAGAAAAAGGAAAAAAAAACTAAAAGCTCTGGAAGAAAATTTGGAGACAATTGAAGTCAATAAAAAAAAACAAGAATTTTAAAGGAAAAGTGGAAAGAAATTCAAGAAATGATGACATGGAATAAGATATTGAAAGGCATTTAGAAAAAAATTGCAACACAGGCACAGATGTAGCAAAAGGTATGTAGCAAAAGGTATTTAAAGAAAATCATCAAAAGCTTATATGATAGAAAAGAAGAAACTCAGGAAGCTATGCCATACATTGTGAAAAGAATTGAGCTTAGATTTAAAGAGGTGAAAAGAGGAGGAATAAAGTCAGACTTCAACATCAAGAATCACACAAAAGAACAGGAGACCTAAAAAGAGATGGCTAACCACCACAATAAGATAGAATGGAGTATACAAAAATAAAGACTAATTACTAGTTTGACACATGAATTGAAGGACACATTATCTAAAGATATTTACATAAAGTGTCACAGAGGTAGTACAAGGAAGAAGTCATGGGGTATAACCCAACATTTTTTAAAAATATAGATGTTCAGAGGGAAGGTAGGACACCCACAGAGCATCTTTAATGGCTTGGAAAACTGTTTCCATCTAAAACAATGTGAAAGCTTAAATGACATACAACCATCTTCAAGATCTAACAACTAACCCCACATGATGCAGTTTATCAAGGAGTAATCTTGAGCAACTTCAAGATGGAAGAGTACAAGAGATTCAATAATGTTATATATCAAATTAGATGTCACTTTCCAAGTTAATGTCATTCACTGCTTATCTTATGATTGAAAACCAGATAATTAGGGTGTCACCACAATCTGTCATTCAAAATTAATTTAGGGACTAATAGAAAAACATAGAGTAAGTGGTTGAATTTCTTAATACAATAATGAGCCTTCAAATCTAGAAAGGCATGGCAAAGGGAAAAATGTGTATTGTTTAAGGGGGATATGAATTTATCCAAATTAAAGTCAGTCATCATTCCAAAATTTATTATTAAACAACTAAATTTATGCAAGCCAAAAACTTAGCAGAAAACAAAGTTCCAATCCACAGTTTAGCAAATATTTTCCATGAAATAAGATCCTGGTAATCTATGTAGAAGCTGAAGTTTGTCTTATAGAACCATGAAAAAGTTTCATTACCCAGCAGTAATTACTGAAATGTGAGGCTAGATCTGACTGTGCCAGTAGCATTAGTGTCAAGATGTGATTTGGTGGATCTTTCAAAGTTTTGACTCCAGAGTTTGAACTTGCCTTCCTCTCCTATAATATGACTGATTTAATATAAAATACCTATCTTCAAAATGATAAATATTTGAAAGAATTTCTCTTAAAATAACAAAGAAATTTGTCAACATAAAGCTAAGTAGAAAGAATGTGAAGTTCCAAAAATATCCTGTTGCAGTTATATGTGACAGAGGATTGAAAAATTTTTAAGAAATTATCTTTTACGTTTTGGATAATAATATTTTTTTGGAAAGAATTTAATTTTAAAAACAGATAAAAATCATATAAAAATAAATTGGTTGTTAAGGTAACAATTTTTTTGTAAGTATACGATTAGTTTTAAAAAAAAAAAATCATTTCAAATCATTATGAGCTTAATATTAAAATATTAGTAAATATAAATTTGTATATTAATTACAAATACTAATATTTTAGTATGAATATTTTTAAATACTCTTGTTATTTAGACATAGTAAAAATAAATAATGCAATTTGTCAAACCGTCCAAGGAAAGAGGTCATAAGTATAAAAAGTCACATGTGTAACAAGGTTATGCTTCACTGTCCAATAAATATGTCATAAGGAGTTCTAACATACCAACTAAATAAAATTTAAAAAAAAAAAATCGTTTGCAAATGTCAAAATGCTAACTTAATCCAAGCCCTGAGGATTTTCCAGTTTATAATTATTTTAATCAAATTTTACAACTTATTAATTTTAGTTATATTTAAAAGTATGGGATATTTTTATTTTGTTTATTTATGCAATATTTACTAATAAAAAATCATTTAAATATAGTAATTGTTTTTCTTCACAGTTCATATTTAACGGGATTAGGAACCCACATTCAATTTCATGAAGAGAATTGAGGGAAAAGGTTCATTGTGCTTTACCTTCCATTTCTTTCATTATAAATACTTTTTGAAGTGAAATATTTTCGTTCCAGACTTCTTAGTACAGTATTTAGTTTGGAAAAATTCTCATTTTGTATTATATTCAAATTTTATTTCATTAAATTATTTGTTTTTGTTGGCTTTTGCATTTCTTTATTACTACTTAAAATATACAATATTATTTGATGTATTAAATAATCTTCACTACACCACACATTCTTTAAAATCATATGAATAAAGATACAATATTTGACAAATCCCCCTAAGATGTATTTCATTCTGAACCAATACTAATCATTTGGCCTAGGTCAATACCTCTCACATATATCTTTATTATGTGTACAATATTTACCAATAGTAAATTGTTATATTTTGATTTACAAGTATCAAACTTACTCCATCCATTTATTATATTTATAAAAGATATTACACATAGGAAAGAGAAATGTGAATAATTCCAAGTGTCTGTGTTTAATTTTAAAAAAATCAGATATATTAATTTTTAAATAAGATTTAAAGTTTATATCTGGGTTAGATATAATCTCTAGTTTAATAAATGCTTACTGATAATCATTACTATATTTATCTAGAGTGGATGGTGTCAAAGTTATGGATGAAATAAGTTTGATGCTTATTTTGAACAGTAATTAGATGTTATAATTAATAAAGTTAGCAGTATGGGAAATAACAATATGTTTGGTTAGGATAGATTGGTTATGTGGTGATTACGGCTCTATAATCGAGATTATAGGTGGTGTTCATATATTCTCATCAATAATAAATTTAAGCCACCATCTTTTCAGAGATATACAATTAGATATAAGAACATACATTTAAGATCATCAGGAAAGTATTAAGTCTTTAAGTGTAGTAATCATCACTTGTTCAGTCTTGTTTCAGTATGGTAGCTTCTTGAATTGGAAATAAATCAATCCCATGCATTTTAGATTTTAATTCCAATATATTTTGGATATAACAAAATTATTTATTTATCTCTTGTATTTATCCTTAAGTTCCATTATATTTGATAGCTAAACATGAAACATTCACAAACAAAATATACAAAACTCCTGCATGTACAATAAGTAATATTTAGTACATCAACACATGGCATGTACTACGGATATAGTTACGATTTATTTTGGTTTAATCTCTCAATTTAATTAATCTAAATATCGATACTATTTTCACATATTATTGTAATATATATTTTAATATTAAAGTCTGATCCTCTTAAAATTGAATAAGAAGCAAGATAAACATTTAATGTCACTATACTGTTTTGGTTCCACATATATATGATCCATTAATAACTTATTTAATTTAATAATTATTGTTTTATTTATTCAATAAAATTATTTACTTAATTAAGTTTAACTGTCTGTCAATAATCTCATATAGCTATTACCAGCCCACATCTTATGCATGCATGTTGTTCATATTTTCTCAAGTTTTTTGCTTTACTTGAAGCTATAAATCTGGGAATGATAATGGATTATATCTTTGTGTGTGTGTGTATTCTACATGACTACCAGAAAATTATATAGATGATGCCAGTTTATAATCATCATGAAAGATCTGTGGCATTACCAAGAATTATTTTAAAATCTACAAACCATGGAATATTTTCATGGTTACACATGAATGGTATTGGCATATTTGATAGTGAATACATACTGAATAAAGTGGCTACTCTAACAAATAGTGTCACTCAATCCAGCTATTTTATTTAATTTATGCTATAAACACAAACACTCATTCTGCCTTATCAGGCAACTGAGAAGAAAGACCATGGTGTTCATTGATCTTAAACTCAGAGGTAAAAAGCCAATTTAAATTAGAACTTACAAATCGGTTTCAAGTATTAGTAGATTTTGAACATGATTCAGATTTGAATGAAATTAGTATGAAAATAACTGATACACTTTTAAAAACTGCAACAAAGATAGCTGGTAGAAAAAAGCAGCAATTGACCAATAAAATTTCTACTGAGACTAGAGAATTTATGAAGAAAAGAAGGAATATGAAGATATACAAAAATGGTGCATTAAAAAGGATTGAATATTTTGAATTTTGTAAAATGGTGCAGAAGAGTTGAAAATGATATAAAAAAGTATAACTGTGAACTAGCAAGGATAGCTGTAGAAGAAAATAAAAGTCTCAAAAATGTAAAACAACATTTTGGTATTGGTAGGAAATTTATATCTGCAATAAGAAAAAAAGATGGAATTATTACTAAAAAGAGAGATGACATCATGAAATGGGTAGAAGACTTTTATCAAGAATTATATAGTAATAAAGAACAAGTAACTCCTATATCTATTACATCTTCCGAATTGGCCAGAATTTTAAATGAAGAAGTGAGACATGCAATTAAATGTATGAAGAAAGGAAAGACTCCAGGTAATGATGGAATTATAATTGATATATTAAGAGAAGCAGGTGAAGAAATATAATTTTTTTTAGCAAAGTTATCTACTAAATGTCTAAATGATAAAGATGTACCAGATAATTGGAAGAATGCAGTAATAATATTTAAAAAAGGTGATAAAGATATTAGAAATTACAGACCTATCAGCCTTTTATCAGTTTGTTACAAATTTTTTACTAAGATAATTACAATTCGTCCACAGAGAACATTGGATTTCCACCAACCAAGAGAACAAGCTGGATTAAAAGTGGTTTTAGTACAATGGATCATACCCAGGTATTGAGAGAAGTTATAGAAAGGACAAATGAATATGAGTTGCCATTATGCTTTGGATTTGTAGATTATGAAAAGGCATTTGATTCTATAAACATTTCTTCAGTGATTAAAGCATTGGATCATCAAGGTATAGATCCAGGATATTGTCATATTTTAACGAATATTTATAAAAATGCAACAGCGACAATTAGATTACATAATGATGCTGGGAAAGTCAACATTGAGAAGGGTGTAAGACAAGGTGACTCCATATCTCCAAAACTTTTTACAGCAATGCTGCAAGAAGTATTTTGTGGATTAAAATGGGGAACTAAAGGAGTGAAAGTAAATGGAGATTATTTAAATCATTTAGATTTTGCAGATGATGTAGTTGTTTTTGCAAATAATGCTTCAGAGTTGCAGGAAATGTTGCAGGAGTTATCAGATGAAAGTAGGACTAAAGATAAATGTTAAAAAAACTAAAGTAATGTTTAATCAATTTGCTCAAAATATGAAAATAAAGATTGATTATGATGAATTAGAAGAAGTTAACAGTTACAAATACCTTGGTCAGATTATTAATATAAATGGAAACATAATGGATGAAATTAATCATAGAATTAAACTTGGTTGGAGTTTTGGTAGAAATAACTTAATCCTAAAAGGAAAAAATGCCTGTGTGTTTGAAAAGGAAGTTTTTTTAACAAATGTGTTTTACCAGTTCTTAATACAAGAGCAATACAGAGACTTCAGACCACTCAAAGAAGTATGGAGAGATGTATGTCGGGAGTAACAAGAAGAGATTGAAAACGCAATGTATGACTAAGAGAACAAACAGGTGTTACTGACCTCATTGAAAAAAATTAAAAGATTGATGTGGAGTTGGGCTGGACATATTGCTAGAAGAAATAATAATAGATGGACAATTGAAATCTTAAACTGGATTCCAAGAGTGTAAAAGACCCAGAATGAGACCACATGTGAGATGGATGGATGAAATAAGAAAGTATGCAGGGGTGATGTGGAGAAGAGAAGCTAAAGATCGGAGAAGATGGACTGAACTTGGAGAGCCCATCCTGCAGTGGATTGATAATGGTTGATTATGATGATGCTATAAACACACACACACATATATATTGTGTATGTGCTCCCTACCTATAATCTAATTTGTTAACTCTTAATTAATAAACCATAACAATTATCACAATAACTTTTTTTTTTGTTATATACACATGAATGTGTGGCCAGGTATATATGTAGTCCTTTGTTTTTCTCTCCTCAATACCCCTTTTTTCCCACACAATATATATATATTTAATAAAAAGATTGTATTTGTAAAATGCAAACTAATAATAAATAACATATAAATTATTAATAAAATTTAAACTTTACAAGCGGAATGCAAATATTATTGTAAAATCCAAAATTCTACTATATTAATGTAAAACAATCTAGCTATCATTTCTGATTCTTTGTAATTTGTTGTTGGTTTATTTCTCTATCCCCCCTCCCCATTAGTGTATTCTTTTAATTAAATATTGACCTTTATATTGATTCTATACATATGCGCGGGTGTGGGGGGGGGTAGTCCTTCATATCTGGGAATGTCAATTAGCAGGTGATGAATATTCGAGCAGTTTTTCATCAATATTTTATCCTAGTTAAAAAAAGCTAAATACCTATTTGTTGATTAATAATGGATGGTTTGCTAGACTATCTTCATGGAAACAAATTTCTATGCCTAAATTTTTTTTACCAACCCAAATAGGAAATTATGTAATGAGAAGGAATATATATAGACAAAATAATATTCATTCAAATAGTGAAACATTCAGCAGCCCCATTTAGATCAGATGTTTGAATATTATTCCAACATTCTTTAATGGTGGTAATTTTTATAAATATATACAGCTGTAAGTGTATATCAAAACAAATAAATAATATTAAAGACATTTAAAAGCATAACTGGAACGATTTTAGACAATTTGAGAGTTTAGAAATTATATATATGAACATATATAAAAATTTATTTCAACTAGCAGCTGGTGCACAGCCAATCCAGTTATTTCATTCCCTGTTGATCAATAAATAGGTATATAACAATGATTATTTTGAAGGTAAAATATAGTATAGAAATCCCTTACCACATTGCAGATAGAAAGCTTGGTAAATGACATGGGACACTGCTTTTCCTAGCAATGGATTATTTTAAAATGTATTATCTTTTTACCTATATAAATATTTTATAATAATAAATTGTAAAAATGTCTGTTATTCAAAAATAATAATGTTAAAATAACTTAACTGAAAGTATTCATAACCACTGATATTTGAGAGTATATATAAAAATATTTCTTCAAAATTGTAATAATTAATTATAGGAATAGGAAAGGTTTTTATTCTATTTTCAAACATACCACATAAACTTGCAAATATTTAATATATGTTTATCATTCTGTAACAAGTATATTAAAGAAATATAAGGAGTAGTGCCTCTTAGTGGTAAAATGTAATTTATTCCACTGACCAAATAGAAATAAATAATTAAAATATTATCAATATTTGATAGCTCACATTAATTCAAGACAAGGATTAATAATAAAAAAAACATCTGATTTCTGCCTTTTTTTTTTTTTTTCAAATATATATCAACAAAAAAATTATAATCCAATTTTTAAAAAATTATATGCCAAATTTTAAAATATAATTAATTAAAACAATAAACATAACTTGTTAAAAAGTAAAGTTTTTATTCTTTTTTTTAGTTTAAAAAAAAAAACCACATATGAAAAATGCAAAGGAACTTGCTTCTACTGAAAAATTCACTCCTGATACTTTGTATATATATATAAATACATATATAAAAACAAAATGATTTATTATTCCAAATATTGTTTTATGTCTATAAAAACTAATTATTATGCCAAGAGATTTGGTTATTTAAACACCTTTAATATTTTTTATTAAAAATTAAATATTTTTAAAGTAAATCTGCTATTCTCATCAGACTAGTAGAATAAATGAATATGTAGTCAAGTAGTAGATATGTGAAATAAAATGGTTTCTCCTTATATGAAATCACAAGTTTTTATGCATATATTTAGAAACTCTGTAGCTATGTTAAAAATTCTTTCTCTGAACCCTTTTTATACTCTGTAAACATATTTACTTTTTACCCCCAATACTCTTCCCAATCCACAATTATCAAATAATTCTGAAGGTACTGACATATTTTCTTTTTTTCTATTCCATTTTAATAAAAGATGTTCTAATATTCTATCTTCATATTCCTCACTCTTATCACAAAGATCTAAACAAAACAAAAAATATCTACCTCTTTCACTTCTTTCTGTTTTATGTTTCCCCCATTCCTCATATATATATAATTTTATTTTTCTTTCGATATCCTTCAATCTAAAATAAAAAAATTTCATTTCATTTGTTCCTGTTCTTCTTGGTAGTCAAAATTCCTGAGTTTGTCTCGAATAACAATAAGCTTCCTCTACTTATTATCATATATCTTTATACACTTTATATACATTTTAATCCATTTTCTATAACTTTACCTTTTTTTAAATCTAATTTATCTATCTCTTTCCCACTCTCACAATTATGGACATGTAATATAGTCTCTGTATATCAATCCCATTTTTTATATAAATAGAAATAAATAATTTTTTTATTGATTTTGTGTATTTACAAAACTATTTTAATATCCAATATTTGTTGCCTCTTTACACAATTCAATTAAATATTATTTTCATTTATATATTGTAATCTTCAAAAACTTTTTAATTTCCCTTATAAAAAAAAGAACTCTACCCATTTCACCATTATTGTTGTTTGTTGACTATAACTCACCACTCAATATATATCTACCATCTTATGAATTCTATATAAAAATTTCTAAATCAAGTAACAAATATAAAGTGCTTTATTTACAAATGCTACAGCAGATGCCATCATTCCTTCACAAATTATTCTGCTTATCTCATGCCAGGTTTTTAATCATTCTCATTTAACAACGTACTCATTTTTTTCCTTTCAATTTTCCCCATTAATTTTAATATCTCTACATTTTTCAGCACTCAATTTAATTTTCATATTTTTATTCTTGCATATGGAAATATGCCTTATTATATATTTTGGTTACCATTATGGCGAAAAACAATATTTATATAGCGATAACTATTTTTGTTTCTTTTTGATTTAATTTACGCAGATAATTTAATTCAAAACAACAATAGAAGTTTATTATAATGTTTATTTACTATTTCACTAAAATTCTGAAGAGATAAACAAATTTGTTAATAAGCTATTTAATTTTTTGTTTCATACAACCATTAAAGATGTTTAATAACTAAAATATTTAAGTTTAATTAATCAATTTTTATACAAAAACAAAAAACAAATATATTGTACCATAATTCTATAACAACTAATTTTTTTCTTCTTCAAATTTGCCATTATCTAAATTGATAATTCTTAACCTCAGAGTTATGACCCAACTTTAAATCACAAAAGAATTTGTTTGTCAATTTTATTATTTAGCTTTTATATAAGTTATGACTAAAAGCAAATAAATAAAATGCATTTTCTGTCATAAATTAATAAAAACAAATCAGTTTCTATTCATTGTTATTTTATAAAAAAGATTGTGCATATTGGAATTTGTTTTTCTTATAGTTTATATATTCTTTCATAATATTTTTCACTAATTATTGCATTTTTTATAAGATAGAAAATATTTATTTACAAACTTCATAGAAAATATAAGATAAAAATACGTTTTTGAATAAAAGAAAATTATAAAAGTGAAATTGAGAACAGAAAATTCTATTCAACTTAATCACAGCTAAATAGATTTTTTTTTTCAGATTTATAGTGTTTGATTTATTAGAAAATTGGAAAAAGATAATTGTTTGTTGTAAGCCAAAATATTACACTTAAGTTAGGTCACCACTGCAAAATGTCAAGAAAACAAGTAAAAATCAATAAATCCTTCCCCCTCTTTCTAATGCAACATGATTTTTTTTTTGTTGCAAAATATGTCATCAGTAAGCAATATATATAAGTATTATATTTTTGTGTTGCAAAAACAACTTTTGTTTCTTTCTTATATTGTATTATTTATTGAAAATTTTTTGAAATTTAAAAAAAAAATCAATTTTTATTTTGATTCAATTTTTAATGAATACTATTAGCCAGATTTATAATTTGCATGAAATAAAAAAAATTAAACTGAATTCTAATGCTAGAACATTAAATAAAAACTTAATTTAATGATAATTGCATTATTGCTTATTTATGAGTTCTTAAGATACTTTACAATAATAATTTATAATAACTAATATGTTGCCATTGAACAAATGTAATATAAACATTTTTTTTTTCTTTCAACTTAAGACGTATTAAGTTATAGAACAATATAGATGTGAAATAAATAAAAAGCAAAATTTCATTAATAAAAAATGTTGGCTTGTTAACATTTATCATCATTAAAAGCATTTAAGAACCTCTTTCTGTCAGACAGTCAAGTTAGAAATGTGAAAGCACAAAAATATTGCTCCCCCTTTTTAAAATATGGGGAAGATGTCATGTGACCATAGAATAAATAATTTTCACAAAAATAAGACAATAAAAAAAATCTTTTTAAAAAATATTTTTACTTCCCCTAAAAGTAAATGCTTATTAAATAAAGGCACAAAGATGGTGGAAAAAGCCACAGTCATCTCACAGCCAACAGCATTCAATTTATTAATATATTGATAAAAGTCCTTTACTATATATATATAAATAAACTGCATAGAATATCTTACAGTCTTCAAACAACATTATCATTACAATCATAAATAAATAAAGCAAATTTTATTTGCATTATTGAAAAAAAATTAAGGGGAAAAAGACATTATAAAATATATTAGTATACCATCACATACGTCTTTTAATTGTAACTAAAAATAAGTTATACCTCAGACTTATTATTAATAAATCTCATTGTGACTTTTTTTTTTTTTATACAAAATATAAATCTAGAATAAATAAGTAAAAAAAGAAGTGAGCATGGAAATGAGGTAGAAAAGTAACTTGACCAATCTTATAATGATCCTTAAGATTTAGGTACCATTGCTTGGCTTATGTATGATAAATTATTAATTTTTTGCACAATCAGCTATACTCCACTGCTGCCAAAATTAAAATAAGAAGATCAAAAGATATCTTTCATGATTTTTAAAAATACTTTTTCAGGCATAGGGAGTGTGCTTGATAGTTAACAAAAATTTTTTTAAAATGTGTCTTCTAGTTCATCCATTTCCTAAAATAAATAAATAAATAAATAAACACAAGTGTTCATAAACATATATGAGTTGTTTTACTTGAATTTTAATAATATATCATTTTTTAACATCTCAACAAGAATGAAAACAGCTTTCTTGTACATATTTGTTCTACTCTTAGATTAATTTACCTAATTATTTAATTTTTTTATTATTTGTAAAAAGTTTACTCTAAAAATAGACCAAATTTACAGTCAAAGGTGAATTCATTTTTAAATTATGTTAAAAATTTAAATTTATACATAATACAAGTTCCATTAGGGATCTATCATTAATATATTGTGCTGACTACATACAACTATAGTCACACATGTATGTATTTATTATTATTATTAATAATAATAATAAAAAAGAAATTAGTTAAAGGGTAAAAGTGAAACAAACAAAGAAATTAAAATAATTTGTTCATTGATATTTTTCAAAAGTAAAGGGGAAAAATATATATAAAACTCATGAAAGGGTTAATAATTAGTTAAAAGGCTGTAAAGACTTTTATTTTTAAAAAAAGAAAAAAGAAGGGGAAGGGGGTGTATAACAAAATACATCTCTTTTTCTCTTTAAAATCACTTATTTAAAAAAAAAAAAAAGGTAAATAAAAGATATTAGAAACACATAACAAATAAAAGGTATTAGAGAGTTATGATATTTAAAATATTGTAAAAAAAAATAAGTTTAAATGTAAATTTTATTAAAATGTGAAACTTGTACAAAAATTTCATCATAGATCTGTATAAGATAAAAATAAATGTGTGAAAGGACATATTGTTAATTAGTGGCATTCCAGTAAACAATAGCCGGCAAATTGTCTGTTATCAGATTTTTCTAAAGAACTAAACGTGAGACTAGCATTTCTGAGCAATATTAGCGGGCGTATGTCTGTTAATATGCATGGCTCTAAACGAGCGTTTGCTCGATCTTTACCCATCTGAATTCTAATTCATCCATGAAAGAATATCTACTGTCTTGCCTGCTAAATAGATTGCCGTTATTAACAGTGCTGTGCCTGAAGAAAGGAATGAATGCTGCTATGAAACAGGAAAGGCAAGAAAGAAGGAGACTAAATCAACTGCAATGGACCACACCAAGAATAACCCAGCAGCCAGAGTGTCTAGTGAAGAATCAACTGTCTCTGCAAAAGAAGTGGATGCTTCCCACAGGATGGTCTATAGAGTGCTGGATGTCTAATAACCTAGGTAAACATTTTTCTATCAAACATGCATGTATTGATTTATTTTATATCAAAAAGAAACAGACTAGTTTAAAATTGCGCAATATTTAGTTTAAAAGAAAAAAAAAGAGAAACAACAAAAAAAAGGAAGAACTATTACTAGCTATTCCTCAATATAATTATATTATTTCAATGCTTATAGATTTGTTTGTTATTTTAGATATTTAAATTCATTATGCCATTTAACTTGATAATTTTTATTTTTTTTTATTAAACATTATTACTGCTAAAAAAAAAAATAGTTGTTTTGCTTAATTCTTTTTCGCCAAGCAAACGAATAACAGTAGCAAATTAAATCTAGGTTATTAAAAACTTATGCGGTTAACTTTAGATCTAAATAAAATAAGGGACAAATAAATAATTTTTTTCTTTTATTCTAAAGAGAAGAAAAGTGGAATAAACAAAGAAGGAGGAGGGGGGGCTATATACTCATATATTCTTCTGTTACCGTGATAATCTCCGAGAAAAATTTATAAATATTTCAAGTGCTGGATGCCTAATAAATCATTCCTTATGAATATTTTTGTCTAGCAGCCAAGGAGCATCTGACCGGGAAATATAACGGAATAATATGTGCGTATTTTTTCAGTGTTCGGTCAGGAATATAGACTTAAAAGCTAAGTAGGTTTGCATTTGCTTCTTGCTTGAGGTAACAGTAGAAATTAAATATTAAACATAATGAAAACTGTTACAATATATATATAATTGTTGGTTGTTATTGATATAATAGTTTAGTTATGGACTGCTTTAATGTATTTATACACACGTGTGACATACATAAATACAATAACAAATTCAAATAAGACCAAGATTTAACAAAAGTATAGCAATTATCTGACTTTATTATATAGTATATTTAATGATATAATTTTTTTTTTTTTTTAAATAATCATTTAAAATGTTTCAGGTGAATGGGTAAAATAGGTCTTACAGAAATACAAAAAAACAACAACTAAATGCTTAGAATTTAATTCATTTCTGTATACAGAAAAGGTTTTAAATTTTAATTTATTCTGATGTATCTTTAACGCTAAATTTAAGAAAGACTTAAATGCCCATTACAGAAGGAAGGCTTCTCAGTAGCATGTCTACAAAACATTAGAATAGTAAAAACTACTTCTTGAAAAACCTCCAGTGTCTCCTTCTTTAATTTACTTTTTTAACTGAAAATAATTGAATACCTATTTCCCTATGGCTCAGCTATTCGAAAAAATATCACATTAATAAAATTTCTTTGCATAGATATACTTACACAAATAGTACATTTGTGTGTATACATATTATATTTAGATATATTCAATTCTCAGTAACTTCTAATAATTTATAAATTAAAAATAATCTTTAAAAAATAAAATAAAAAATAGCAGCAATAACAAACATTTAAAGTAACCATTAAATCTTATAACAATGGTGACATTAACTTAAATCTAGTGCAGCAAGGAGTAGTACAAACTAAAGCTCCTTATGGTTAATTAAATTCAAATCTGTAAAAATAATAGATATTACATTAAAAAAAGAAATCCAGCTATTAAAAACCAAAAAGCTCAATGGTAATGTTTTAGATTTTTTATTATTATTATGAAAAAGTAGTTTAAAATCCTACTCAGATCTGAAATACAACATTAAAACTGATGAAATAAATTCTTACTTTTATAGATGAATCTAATATTAAAATATTTCTATGAAATATTTCAACTTCAAAGCATCAACACTTTAAACATTATAGACAGCCCCCCCCTCCCACCATTTGAGACATCTATAGTGTCAAAAAAGTAGAAATGAAATGATATCTGTTGTAGTGAATAAATTTGGTTTAATTCTATTAAATACAGTAGTACATACTCAATGTTAAAAGGAATACATAATGTATGATGAGTATTAAAATATAGATGGAAAGAATTAATGATACATGAATTTATCAGCTTATATCAATCTTCAGTATGCAAATTATAAATTGATAATTAATACAAAAAAATTCTGAAGTTATAATAATCATATTCATTTAGAAGTGATTGCTAATGATGATAATAATTATCATATATGAGATGATAAGAATTCTTCATCAAATATGCTTTACTTTAATCATTTACATACCATATCCTGCCATCCAATATCAAATTCTTGTCTACTGTTAAAGATCTATCTAAAATATGCTAACATTGGATTCTTCTTTCATTTCACAAATTGAATGTCAACATCCTTTAAGTTAAATCATTCTAGTGTTAAGTATTTATATCGACTTGAATAATCAAGAACTAATTGCAAAAATTCATACTTTTAGTAGAAACTAAATTAAGCTAGATTCTAATACATACACTTTTTTGTGCTCTCTTTATTAAACAAAATTCCTAAACATTTCATTATACAATTATAATTTGCACATATATATCTATCATGTCTAAAGTTTACAAAACATTGAATCAAAGATTAATTTTGAATGAATTTTCACTTTTACAACATTTTTACATTAACAATATCTACATCTAGTTTTTAGGTTTGTTAGGCTAACATTATTTCAATAGACCTGTAAATAATAAGATAAACCCAAGTTTCAAAAATACTTAAGCTATTACAATGTCTGAGTTTCCATCATTGTGATGATCTTTCTTTGCCACTGGAATGTCTGTGTGTATAAAACATTTGTATAAATATTGTTTATTTTTATAAATACATAGTTTTTTTCAATTATAAAACATTTCTTTTGTTTTAAAAACTACTCTAGAAAATCTATAAAAAAAATGTCCCAATTGAAATTTAATTGAAATAAAATTTGTATGCAAATTAAGACATTTACATACAAATTAGCAGAGTATAAATAAATCCCCATTGTAGTCAAATGGTGTGGGTGAAAAAAAGAAAAAGAATTGTTGTTGGTCAAAATGGTTATGAAGAAAAGATTAATTAACAGAAGGTAATCAAAATAGCGGAATGATGGTAAAGTAAAGCTATCAATTGTGTATGCTAAGAAAGCACTTAAATTGTGAACTTTAAAAAGTTTATTTGTATGTGGAAATACTATATTATCCATTAAAGATATTTAAATTGCTGAATGTTGGTTATTATTAAAAGGATTACATGTATTTGCTAATATACATGTGTGTATGTGCAAGAGACTTTTAAATTTTAAAACACATATGCAAAATTGTTTTATTCCTTGTGTAAATAATATAATTCCCACTAAAGGATAAATTATAACTTATTTCATTTGATGGATTATTGCATTCTTAAAGCTTTTTATCACATTACTATTATTGTTGTTGAATAAATATTGTTATATACATAATTCACTTTTTACATGATAGAATGGTTCTCGAAAATTATGCATAAAAGAAATATGTGTTAAAAAATACATTGTATACTAGAAAATAAGAAGATTGATTCCGGATTTAAGAAATCAATAAAAATAATTAAAACCATATGAAAAATTTCGTTAGAATGTTATATATTTTGTGTGCTATCTAATTTTACTTCATATATATCGCAAAGAAATAAAGAACGAGTTGTAGGAACATAAATTTCATTTGAAAAATAAAAAAAAATTGAAAATGATAACACTTACAATGAAGCACTCATTGGATTCTCTACCCAAAAACTTTAAAGTTCAGAGTGTATTGTAACTTCCACATTATAAGTAAAAAAAAAATTGAAATAAAGATTATTAATGTAATTTATCAGAATTTATTACTTTTATTTCATTTAACTTTTTTTTTTTAATTTAACAACCAACACATTCGAAACAAGAACCTATAGCCCCCAGAACAACATTTATCAACAATAAGGGTGCCGTCTTGCTTGCTTGTAAAACAAAAGTACCAAAGATTTTATTTACTGTCACTGTCTCATAATAAACACATAAATTTGCACATGATTGTAATACCATAGCTATCATTAAAACTTGCAATGTATAACTTACTGTTTATTGATTTTTGGCAAAATCAATAAATTAAATTTAAACAAAATTAAATTCTTTTAACATCAACACCAACAATAATTTTTTTTTTTTTAAGACCAAATGTCAAAATGCAAACAAAGCATCAATACCAAAAAGGTACTTCTTTTCAAAACAAAATGTCAAAAATATTACAATAGAGTCAAACAAATTTCCTCATTTGTAGAATATTGTCAAAAAAGGGATTTTTGTTTTTAAAATAATTGGAAATAAAGAGATTAAACTTTATTTTAAAAAAAATTAGATGATAATAAAAGACATAATTTTTTTAAAATTTTGTGACGAAATAGACTTCAGAAACAAATTTGTAAATAAACACCAAATTAAAAACATTTACAATTTTCTAAAAAGGAAAATAAATTATTTTATATTATTTATATGAAATTATTTAGAATTTAAAAAAAAAAAATTAATAACAACTTAAGACAATCTAAGAATTACTGAGTACTAAAGATGTTTTTTTTTTCAAGTCTTTCAGATAATAACATTAGTTTCTTCATTCCAATCATGAATACGTTACAGCAACTCTAACTGCAAAGTACCTTTTTTTTTTTTACCATGTTATTTTAAAACAACTCTTGTAGAAAAAGAAATATATATATATTTTTAACTCATATTATTTCAAAATCCTGCAAAAAAAATTGTATAAAAAGAGAATTAGGTATATACAAATTTCTGTGTATATTGTTCTTGTTATTATCGCTACCCAACTGGTCTTACAGACCCTCAGGACCTAGCAGAATGGCAGTTGAAAGAATGGCATTGTTGTAAAGACTTTGGATAGAACAATAACAGAATGGCAAGTTAAATAATGTCAACACTTGGTTATTTGCAAAGAATTTGTATACAAACAGAAAATGGTAGTATTAAATACTGTGATTCAGGAATTCGATATTAATAATGTGAACTGATGGAAAAATTATATTGGACATATAGAATAATAAATGTTCATACATAAAATAGAAGACAAATGAATGAAAGTGTGTATGCTTCTTTATTTTGCAGGACAGAATGAAATACTGCTGGCAAATAGGTTAACTGATTCAAAATGACTGGAAGAACATCTGTATAAAAAAGTTATCAAACTACTACATAGATATTTTACTCCAGGAATATCTAAATGGGTAGCATGGCTGAGATTACAAAATAGTAAGTAATTACCACATGAAAAATACATGGACTATGAGCTAGCTTTAAGGGAGTTAGTTAAAAAGATTGCTAGTTTGGCAGTGAAATAAATAACACATTATTATAGCAAGTCGTATATGACATGACAGATGAGAATTTTAGGAAAATACTGCAGAGTGACTCCAACCTAATTATAAACAGGTCATGGAGAAATGTATTGTACAAGAAGCTATACTAAATAACGCATCCAAGTATGTATTCTCACAACAATTGGATAAAATATTGTTATAAAAAAAAAGGCAAGAAAAAATATTCTGAACTCCAGTAGAGAAAAAAAAGAGCAAATGGGCTATTGTTATGATAAATCCACACACTGAGGAATAACTGTGAACACAAAAACAAATCGTGAAGAAACTGTAAAAAAGAAAAGACATTTAGCAGCTGTCTGTCATTTTAAGGAGTGCAGAGCCATTAACAAACAAAAGACAGATTAGAAATCTGGGGAAGGGATAGATTATAAGAGTGTTAATGTAAAGATGCTAAATGACACAAAAATGGACCACATATTACCGAATATAGGTATTTGCAGTCTAACGGTAATAATAGAAATGGATAGTGGAGCTAGTTTGTCGCTGATATTTAACAGAAATTGGATAAAAATCAATGAAAAGAATAAAAAACAAGTCTATAGTTCAAAATAAAAACATGAAGGTTACAGACACCAATGGAAACAAAATAGATATAAACAGAGACATTGTAATACCTGTAAAATTAAATTTTAAAGTAAAATTGCTTATGCTATAACATGGTAAATAGATTTTTAATTTGTTGTTAGGAAGAAATTGGTTCAGCCTACGGGTATTCATAAAATGTGATAAACAGGGACAAAGTAGAAACTCTAATATAAAAGAGAAACCTGGGATTGTTCAAGTCCAGATCAGCAGAGGTGACAATACAAATACAACCGATCATTTATAAGCTTCTCAAATGAGGTGTCCTTCATCTTGAGAGATAAATTCAAGAAAATGCTGGATTAAATGGTTTCCATGGAAATCTACATTTGTATACTGTTAACAGTTACATTGATCAAATATATTAATAAAGATTCAAATCTAGCCCTAAGAATACACAAAATGAAGCTTCGTTGTAGAAAGCTACTTATTTTGTGAAAATAAACTTACAGGCTATTTTTCGTCAAATACCAGTAATTGAAATAACAGAAGAAAAGGACATATATAATACATTATTTTATTAGATAGAGTGGAGAGTGATGGATCATCTGAAAGTCTGTGCTCATATACCCTATATTACATTATTTTATTGCAACACAGTAGCACTGAACATTTTCCAGTCAAAAATGGACATGAATTTTAGATCTATGGACAATGTGATTCTCTATTTGGATGACATTTTGATTACTGCCAAGATGGAGGCAGAATTAAAAAAAGTGAGTAAATGCAATCTGTGAAAAATTTTAGGAATGAGAGTTAAAATAAATATTAATAAATGAATTTAGTCCACAAAAAAAATAAAATTTCTTGGACACATAATATATGCAAATGGAAGATAGCCTAATCCCAACAAGATAAAGGCATTAAAAAATGCCAAGAAGTCTAGAAATATAAAGAAATTGGAAACGTTTCTGGGACTTTTGAATTTCTACAAACGTTTCTTGAAAAGGAATCACACAGGTTGTCACCATTGTACCAACTCTTAAAAAGAAATAATGTTGGACATAGAACAGCGAACACAATTCAGTTTTCAAAAAAGCAAAAGACCTTTTAACATCTGACAAATTACTGGTTTGTTATATTAATGATTTAGATATTAAAATAGCAACAGATGCATCGAATATGGTGTAGCAGTGGCCATGTCCCATCTGTGTTATGAAAGCTGATATTCTATAATCTACATCTCAAAATGTTGTCAGCAGCAGAAAAAAATTACAGCCAAATTGACAAAAAGGCATTAGCAATTGTTTCTGCTATTAAGATATTTCACCAATATATTTACAGGTGAAGATTTCAGATTAGCACTGACTATAACCCCTATTAGGAATTTTAGGCATAGAGAAAAAAATTCCTGAATGTGTAAGCCAATACATGCTACATAGGAAAAATATTTTGTCAAGCTACAACTGTGATTAGTCTACAAACTGGGGAAAAGAAATTGGACATGGTTACCCGATAAGGAGAAGGAATACGCAGTTAGCGAAATGCATTATATAGACCTAATAAGTTCCATAACTTTAAACAGTTCAGGTACAGCCAAGTGGACTAAGCAAGCTGAAGAAAAAGTTTAATTAATGAAATGAATGAAATTTAGCTGGCCTAAAACACATCCTATGGAAGTAATAAAACCACTCTACAATGGAAACACATCCTATGGAAGTATAAAACCACTCTACAATGGATATATGCTGACTAAACATGTACTTATTCCCCCCACCCAAAGCAGTGCGTACATATTGAACCAAAGTCATCCTGGAATTGTGAGGATGAATATATAGACCTGCTCATATGTATGGTTGTCAAATTTAACTGGTGCCATTGAGCAGATGGTTAAAAAATGTGCTAACTATTGTACTGGTCAAAACAGCCTGCTCACACAACAAGACCAAAAATCCAAGCAAAAGTACAAATCTGATCATGCTCAAGATACCCAGGTCAGAAACAATCCTGGATTCTAACCTATATGCCTATTTTTCGAGTCTCTGACCCTATGAATAACAATCCTGATGATACAGCATAATTATTTTAATTCCAGGCCCAGAAACACAGCGGTAGAGCATGAGATCAAAAATGACGATGATGATCGTGACCAGGAATTACATTCATTAGAGATATATTTATTAATATTAAACTAAAGGAAAATTTGAGCACAGGATTTACATTTTATATATAAATTTAATATAATATAAAGAAAAATGCAGATATATATATTACAGAAGTATTTCACGCTTGCGGTTACATTATTTATTTATCAAGCTTGGGATTTATTTTTATGAAATCCCATTATACAAATTACTTATTCTGATTTATTTACCTTGAGGGGTGTATAGCGCATGCGGGTTCAATATGCCAATTTCAAGATATTTACATATATTGCGCTAATATGATGGATGCATAAAATATAAAAGATCGCGACTGATTGGAATTATCCATGACTGAGAATGTGATTGCATTTTAGCAGTAAACTGTTTGATAATTAAATGGAACATAAATTTCAGTTATTTATTTACAATACGAACAATTAATATATCTTCAATGTATTATTTAGAAATAATATCTTTTGGAATATGTACATGAGAATAAGCAATGCGTTATATGTCTCTGAAACTATGTGATATACAGAATCTTTAGGATTTTACAGGAGAGAACGGATTACTTTACGTGTATGGGACTCGTTCATATTTAAAAGGGAAGCAGCTCAAATCAGGCGTACTTGAGTGATTAGTATTGACTAATTACTTACGAATGATTTATTATTTTCAACACATCATTGCGACTAATGAAGATCAAACAGGCGATAATTAAATTAATAAGAAAAGTAACGGTATTAGCATAATATCAAAGGAAATCCAGCTCTTATGGTTTTTTTGGATACTTTATCATTTTATGTTTTAAACTTGGATCAAAGTTTGGTATGTCCGCATATTTTAGCGGAATGATACCACATTGAGAGGTTGGGTTTCAAGACTCAGTGCCAGCGTATGGTCTACCGCAGCGTTCTCAATCCACAGACTTCGTGTTCCACAGGCAGTAGCGTATACCCCTGATTACGAATAATTTATTAAGGGAGATGAGCAGCTTCGAACTTCCCAACAAAGCATAAGATATATAGGTGCCATAATAGAACCATTAGAGTATGCCAGTAACATTATACATAAATAATAAAATCAATATATTATAGTTTAAAGCCTGAAAATGGTTTACCCTCTGCGCAATGATCTGTTGTAATAATGAGTCATCAAGAAAACTATAACCCATCATTATGTTTGCAATTTATTACATTAAAATATAAAATTATATTTGATTCCCATATACGTATTAAATAATATACATAACCCACCAGGTGATGGCAAGGAGTGATGATGGTCACAAATATCAAGTTTATGATCTTTAAATAAAACTTAGCAAATAATTCAATAGCATCCATCCATACATAAAAGACTTAAATAAAATCAACCTGTAATGCGATTTCCACTAAAATATGCAATAACTTTAATTATTGATTTTAGGCGAAGCCCCTGATTCTCTCCAGATTAAACAAATGATAACCCCCTTTTTAAACTCCCAAGGTTGGGTTGTATTGGCAACAAATAAATCACATATATGTAAAAAAAAAAAAGTTAACTATTGAATAGAGTCGCACAAAGCTATATAACTATAATTAAGTGATGGTTAGAAATACATTAGGATATTATGGGATTATATAGAGAGAGTTTAGAGCACACTTAAAAGAAACTTAGAAATTAATATACGAATTAAAATATAAAAGTTTCGTTACATCTTATTTTAAAAAAATTACAAGAGGGATTTACACATTAAAGGCAGCTGCTCTGTGGTGATTTTACCTCAAGATGGTGGAGGCATACACGGATAGATCTATTCTCTCTGGTGCTTTCATGTTACAGGCAGATACAGTGCGACAGTCAGCATTCGAACTCAGCACTCAGGTGGTCATTTTGTGCGGACAGTCAGATGGATGGAGCATCACAGCAGCAGGCGGCAGACGGCCTCCGAGAGGTCCGGGGAAAAGTGTTTGCTTCTCTACTTGCTGTTCATATCTGAATTCTTCTTAAAATTTTACTGAATAACTTTTACTAACTTTTACTCTGACTTAAAATTTTTTTATTGAATTAAAAACTTTTACTGAATGCATTCTTTTGTTCTCTGGGCCATTTTATATCTTTTCTTAATCCTCTTAAGAATATGGCTTCTTCATTTGCCTGTGGCTATCCCAGTAATATCTTTAATTAGATTAGCAAAATCTTAAAGCAGATAAAGCTTGAGACACTTTTTAGATTTTTTTTTAAAGATTTGCAAAAAAATAACAAAAAAATTCCTTAGTATTTTAATTAAAATTTTATACTTTTAATTAGCAAAAGTAATTTGCCATAAAACAATATACCACTTCCACTTAGTAACAAATTCTTAAAAATATCTCGAAACTTTTAAACCCAACATATAATTAATAATATATATTTAAAAAAATACATAATTTTCACCAATAATCTCATTAAGATTACTGCTTCGTACATATAAATATATAACACACACGACTGTTTATTTTTACAAAATGTATTTACATAACAGACAAAACTCTCATTACAGTAGTGCCACCCTGTGCCAACCAGAGTAATCAATGGATGCCAGAAGGCTTATGCATAAAATCCCCATCTAGTGCCTACTCATCCGATATCCCCAGACTAGTTTCTGGCTTTCTTTAAAAGAGGCAAAACTCTCTATACTTACTGATCACGTATTGATAAATATTGATCACGTGATGTTTATTGGCTTATAACTTTCTTTAATTATTATACGTACAGTATGTGTGTGTTGGACCCTGTAGGAAGTTAGTATGGATAATGAAGCATGAAGCTCGATGTGATTAGACATTGACTGCTTCATTATTAACAAACTGCAAAAATGACACCTAAACAATTGGAAACATGGAAAAAGTCTACAACCTCTTGGCCTCGTATCCATTTGGATTATACAGAACCTTTGGGAAAATCACAAAAATTATTCGACATAAACCAATCAAATAATGATCACTGGATGACGAAAATATGTCACCAAGTGGTTTCTTTCTGAAAATAACACAATATGCCTAAAAAAGTCAAAAGAAACAGGTTTGCCTTACTTAATAAGGTTGATTATTCTGAGAAAATGAAAGCTCAAATCAACAAATTGAAATTTAATCTTATACCTGAATATAATATTAAATGAAACAAAGACAAATTTATAATAGAAATCTTAGTAAAGATTGCAATAATGCATGCAGTCAGTAAAGGTGAGTAATATAAGATCCATCCTTAGGCAGCCATCTCTCCAAGGATGTTCGCCAACATTAAACTATATAAGCCAGACACCTCTGTTATGCTGATGTTAGACTTTGATAGAGTGCATTACTATAATACCATAAAAATGATCAACTAGAATATGGGTCATTCGTCATAAAATCATCTTTTGTATTCATAAACCAAAATCAAAAATGCAAAATTTGGAGCCCAGATCAGTCTATCAATATCTAAAATTAGAACTCATTAAATCCAAATACTCTTAGCCACAAACTAATAGACTGCCTTAACTGGTTAGATCAGACTATCATTGCCCTATATAATTGACAGCATTACAACATGAAATACAGATGGCCAATGGGTTTGCCTATAAGCAGAATCATATCAAGCACATACCTCAATATTATTGAAAACTAGGTTCTACACAAAATACATTGAAAACAATCCCAGTGTAATATACACACGATACATTGATGATGTATTCATGGGTGCCCCAGAGCTACAAATCAACAAGATTAAACTGAAGTTTGAGACAAAAGCTACACTAATCTGGATAAATGAATCGAATGACAAGCAAAAGGGGCTTAAATACCTTGACAGATATGTGCAGAAGGAGAAGCTTCACCTAAATTACAAAATGTTTATCAAGCCAATAGAAATGGCTATATGCACCCTCAATCATTTCTCTCAAAACACACAAATACACCAACCTATTATAATTCCTCTATAGAAATCATCATTTATGCAAACATGAAGTTGCCTGTGATGCCAACATCAAGAAATATCTAAATGATTTATGCTGCACTGAATACAAATATAGATTTTGCACAAAGATAGTGACCAATATTTACAACAAAATTAGAACAAACACGCCAAAAGATGACAAGTCATGGATACTGCTCTTTTATATTCTACACATAGCCAAAAACTTAACCAAAATCTGCTCATAATCATACCGAATAAGTTTTCACACTCCACCCACAACAAATAGACTGAAACAATTCAAAAGATAAACTTCCTACTGAACAAATGTCTCACACTATATATAAAATAGCATGCACCCAAGCTGGATGCAGCGCTATCTCTATCTGCTATCCTGAACCAGCCTTACCACAAGGCTATCACAACATAAATATCTCTATAAAAGAGCTACAAATAACCTGGAACAAAAGTCTATTTTCCTTGAACCCCAAAATGTAATGGGCCATGTATTCGAACCCACAGTCACCTACATCGCATGCATCAAGCGAATCAATGTCAATGCAAGATCAAAAAAAGCATAGCATATAGCCAACAATCCCAACTCTACAAATAAGGAATTCTGCTTCCCCCTATTGAAAAAATAGGCCATGAAATTTGAATACATTTGAATAAACCTATCGCATATATATTCACACACTCCCTCACTTAACTCTCAGTGCTATGGATATGAGGCTATAAATAGACCTCGAAAGTGCTAATCTTGATTCAAAACGTATTTGTTAAAAACTTTTCTTAACACAGCATCCGAGCACTTGAAAGTTTAATTTACAGGTGTATAAAAAAGTTGCTACTTCAGTTAATTACAATAATGATATTAGTAAATTCATTTTGCCAATGGGCTGAATACAAATTAGTAAAAAGGGTAAGTACGGAATGCACAATAACAGCACTGAAGAAAATATTTGCTACACATGATTATCCGAAGACAATAGTGATTGATAACAGTATAGGCTTTACTTTACAGAAGTTTAAGGATTACTTTCAGGATAAGGGAATTAAACAAATTCTTACTCCTTATCACCCTGAAAGTAATAGTCTTGCAGAGAAAGCATTTCAACACTTAAAGAAAGTATTGAAAAAAACTAGAATAAAGGAAGTATTGGAAATGTTAGTGAGTGTTATGTATAACCAGCATTTTACACCCAGTGCAGCAATAAATAAGACTCCAAAAGAGTTATTGATGTGTCATCTGTTCCAGATGTATGTGATCAAGCTATTGTCACCTACTAGTAAAAAAGATAAAAATCAAAACTGGGAAAAATTCTGTCTAGAAGAAAGCACATGGATATACGAAATTGTTAAAAAAAATGGCCGTCTAGTGTAATTCAGAAATTATTGAAACAATTATGAATTGTCAAATTAGAAAAAGGGAGAGACAGAGGAGACATATAAATCATTCTTTGCCTTTGTTTTTTAAATATTTCACTAGATGTTCAGAGAAATAATTCATTAATACATGAAATAGGAAAAAAAATACTGTATTAGATGATTTAAATTGTAAAATCTGGATCAAGATCAATTAATTGATAACAAAAAGGAGTTTCTACAGGAAGAAAAGTGGTATAATTATTTCAATGGAGGAAGGAGTTAGTTATTCCTAAAACTCCATGTATACATAAACCACCTATCAAGTTTAGAAACCATGTACACCACAGAATCCATCATTTCTAGAATAGAGGGGAGGAGTGCAATGTCTATATGCATAAAACACATGTAAATAAAGATCGTTTATTTTTTATAAATACATACAGATTTTTTCATTTATAAAACATTCCCTTTGTTTTAAAAAACTACTCTAGTACAAAGAGATCATCCCAATAAAAATTTAATTGAAATAAAATTTGTATGCAAATAAAGGCATTTAGGAAAGTATAAATAAACCCCATGTAGTCAAGTAGTGTGGATGAAAAGAAATATTTGTTGATGGTTAAAATGGTTTCGGTAACCATTTTAACCAATAAAGTAATTAAATTGTGACGTTTAAAGCGTTTATTTGTATATGGAAATAGTATATTATAAAGGTCTGAAGAAGATTTCAGGGGCAATCAAAACTGTAAACTGTAAGAAAAGGGTAATAAATAAAGCATTGTGTAACAGTATTAAAATGTTTGGATAATTTAGAATCATATGGTATACATTTGGTAATGCAATAAGAAAGAGTAGTTATTTGCTAATATATATGTGATGTGTGTCTGCTAATATATATGTGATGTGTGTCTGATATACTGTAAGAAAAGGGTGGTAACTAAAGCATTGTGTAACAGTATTAAAGTGTTTGGACAATTTATTATCATATGGTATACATTTGGCAATGCAATAAGAAAGAGTTGTACTTGCTAATATATATATGTGATGTGTGTCTGTTAAAGACATTTAAATTGCTGAACATTAATCATTATTAAAAGGACTGATATGTATTTGCTAATATACATGTGTGTATGTGCAAGGGTTTAAATTTGAAAAAAACATGAATATGGTTTACTCCTTGTGTGAATAATACACATTTCCCTTCAAGGATAAATTATATATTTTTATTTTATGAATTATTACATTCTTAACGATTATTAACTCATTATTATATTATATTGTTGAATAAATATTGTTTATATATAAATTTTTGTGTATATTGTTCTTATTATTATTACTGCCTGACTGGTCCTAGAGACCCTCCGGACACAGCAACAACACAAGTTTAATTACACTTAAAAATTCTAAGGGTTCTGGCAGAAAAGAGATTAGGTCAACTTATGAACTCCATTTATCATGAGAGCAATACTAAGCAGAAAACATCTTGGCTTCTCTGATAACTAGAAAACATTTATCATGAATTAAACTCTTGTCATGAATCACTAATAAATTCATCTGAAGATTTAAAATACACTTTAGAGAGGTTAATACATTTTAGACTGAGATATCCTAATTTCATTTCTCTTTTAATTTGGCAGCATAAATTTAATAAATTTACAAATGACTGCTAAATGAAGAAAATGTACTCTTAAAATTCAGAATTTCTCTAACTAATATTCATGTCAAATTTTGTGATGAATAAAATTTGACATTCCATATCTCTGCTTATATGATCAGTAATTAAATCATGCTCACTAGTACCTATGCAAATGATATAGCTTTCCTAATAATCCTTCCTATTGTAGCAGCATCACTAAGTGATTGGAATGATAATATGAAAAGCTGGAAATGATCTTTGAATGATAGATAACATTCTGACAAAACTTATTATCAAAGCATAAATTTTTAATTTTTGAAAAAAGTTTAATTAACCCTATTCTCTATTCATTTTTATAACTTGAGATATTTTGCAAGTATTTATATAAAAACAAACAATGTCATATGTAAAACAAAAATTGAAATAAGATTACCTCTTTGAATAAGGATCCCATCATGCCACGCTTGCTTTAATACTGCAAAATATTAATATGAGAGAAAAATATTCCATTGTTACATTTCAAATTATCATTTGGAGCTATTAAGATTATAAAATGAAGAAGTAAAAAATTAATTATCAGAAGTAAAAATAATTACACTATGAAAACAAGATAATTTAATGTATATTAGTTCAGTTTAACAGTAATATTTTGTATTGTTTGTTAATGTTTATCCCCCTCCCCCAAATCGTATTGCAAATTAATGTAGGTAAATAAAACAACATTACCCATTTTTAATTTTTCATTCATATTGATAAAACAGTAGCATTTGTATTAAGAATCATATAAAAATACATTTTCATTGCAACGCAAAATTTCTAACAGAATTATTTTTTTCTTTTACCTTTTCTGAAAGCTCAGAATCATTTTCATCATCACTAATGATCAACCGTGGCTTGGCAGGACGCCCTTTTCGTCTTTTAAATGTTTCCTTAAAAAAAATTTTTTTAAAATAAATTATTATTACTTGGATAAAAATGTATTAAGAATTAAAATAACACTTTTAAATTTTTTTTATTGATGTTAAATTATCAGAAATCTTAAAAATAATATACTAAAATTCAAATTATTATCATTATTTTTATAAAAATTTTTATTTTAGAAAATAAAATCAACTTTGAAAAATTACTCGATACTAAATCCCTTTTCATAAAATGAGCCTATTTAATAATAATTGTGAAATTCTCAATAAAATTATTAGATAAATATGAAACTATACTATCTCCAATAAAAAAAAGTAAAAACATTAAAAGATAAAATATAACTCTAGCTCAAAAAAATTCATGAAGATATTAATTACTCGTTTGCAAAATGTGATATTATAAAAAATGTCCAAACATATGACACTAGAATTCGAACATTTAAGCATTTTGAAAAAAGTTCTAAACTATAACCTTCCAATTGATTATCTAATTATAAATTAATAAAAAATGCTTTTTTGTTATTTATCAGAATAAAAGTTTTTGCTTAAGAAATACATATATTTCAATTACATAAAATCATTCAAAGGCTTTCTTATAATATTTTTTGATAAAATAATGCTAGAACGAACATATAATATTACTTTTACTATTAACATTACATTAAATATATAAATATTTACTTTTATTTTATTGCAAGAAATCCTTTATTTTTTTTGCCAAGTTATTGTCATCTGATACATTTGCAAAGTTTTGTAAAAGTTTAACTAAAGAATTTTATTACTTTATTTCAAATCTAGAACTATTTTCTTATTACAACTAATTACAATCTCAAGTAGGATACTTTTATTAATGAAGTTTTTATTATTATTATTTGAGCTTTCTTTAGTTGTTTTTGTACAGCAAGTTTTTGTTTTTTATTTGTCACTTGTCAACTTCAAGAGATTAATAGTTGTCACTTCTAAATATTTTTTCTTTTTTGGAAAATTATATCAAAGGACATTCGTACAAAGATTAAATACAACTCTAAACTAGCAACTAAAAATGACTACAATTTTCTTTTTGGTCAGGCTATAAATGACATTAAGGGATGCTTAAGTCAATATTAAGAGACACAATCCAAATAGTTAATGGAAGTATTTTTCAATTAACAGATCACTTTTTACCCCCCCCCCCAATCAATTTATAAACTATTTTAAATAAAATTTAATGATTTTAATAAATAAAAATAATTCACAATGTCTGTTGTAATCATAGCAAATATTAGTTCAATGTTCTTAGGTCAAATTTCTGATTTTTAAATAGTGAATACGATCTATAGAAAGTGATTTATTTCCCCCCTTTTAACATTAATTTCAATTAATGCCTTACTGCACTTTTTTTTTTTTTTGGACTGCAGCAGTCCTCTTCAAAGCTAAAACTGACAATAAATTATATAAATTATTTCCTCTATATTAATATAAATATTCAGTTCACAATCATTTTTAGCCTATAATTACATATTTACACATGTTAAATGCTTTAATATTAACTTACCCTGTCTGTTTTTGTTGGGATGTCCCTACTTTTGAATTTTTAACAATGAAAAAAAATCTGTTCCCCTTTACAACACAAACTTCAACCTTTAAACGCTTCCCAGGAAAATTCTTAACAACTAAGTCAATGAAATGTTCGCAGAATAAAATTTTGTTAATATTGATTTACTTAATTAATTAAAAGTAAATATGAATTACTTTTCTGAAATAATCAGTATTTCATACATATTTTTAGAAAAAAATAATAAATATTCACAAATACATTATATATAATAAAACAAAAAGTTACGTATACGTTTTTTTGTTAATGAAAACATTTAAATATATAACAAACACCAATACAATGATTTATATTACCGGTAAATGGGAAATGCGTACGTCTTTTAATGAGATAGTCTTGATTAGACAATCATTTTTTTTCATTTCCAAAATCAAAACAAAGAAATAGAGCTGATGTGATGTGGCTACTACTTTATTGAAGTCAGGAATTTCTCAGCTACAAGTCCAGAGAAATCTGTTATCCACCTTACCTTACCTTTCCATTCCCTTTCACATATTCTTCTCTACCCTGCACTGTCCCTTTTCCACAACATCTTTGTCCACTCTATGGCCTTTATATTTAGATCCCTCTTACCTTTTTTTCTAAACCCAGCATAAGAACCAAGAACCCACTTGCTGCATAATCACTTTATTTATATTTATTCTCCCACAATTTCATTATTTGTACCCTTTCTGCTTGTAAGCATTTACATTCAATTAACAGATGCCTAATATTTTCCATACCTTCCTTACATAACTTACATACTAAATCACTACATTTCTCCATTTATATGTACATTACCTTGTTGCTAATGATCTTGTTTGAACCTTAAATAGTAAACTATTTTTCTTGCTGTTATCATAAATTAACTCACACGCAATATATACTGTTTACTTCTATATATATTTAAACTTTTTATTCTCCATACCAGTTTTCCAACTTCCTATTTTTTATTAATGCATCTATTCTACTATCCCATTCTTTGTCACTATAACACTCAACAATCCTCCTAACCCAATCATCCCATCTTTTGTACAAGTATACTGACATAAAATCTTTATCCAAATCTTTTACATACCATATTACCCTTTTTCACCCATTTTGTTGTCTGTCCTTTACTCGTAACCTAATTAAATACTATTTTGGCTATTCTCTTACTAACCATAAATTGCAATCTACCAAACACTTTCATTTTGCTTTTTGTATCTCTCATATAAAAACTTGACTATCCCATTTCTCCTTGAATTGCCTCCTTTGCTGTCCATACATCTGCATCTAATGCATATCTTCCTACTTTTCTTTGTACTTTTTCTAAGTAATTTAACATCCGTTTACTAACAAATAATGCATCATTACCATAAGTTAACCCTGCTACTGACATTCCCTTCAATACATTTCTTGCTACATCATATTTATTATATGAAAACACTGTTAATTTCTTTATCAATCCCTTTCTTTTCTTTGTTTTATTTATCAATTTTTTCTCCCATTCATCCAAGCAATTTCTTTGATTACTTAAGACAATTCCCAAATAGTTATACCTATTCATCACATTTAACTTTATATCTCCCAATAAAATTCTTTCTCTTCTCTTTCCCCAGCATTTATAATTATTACTTTTGATTTTTCTTCATTATATTAAACCCCATCTCTCTACTCACCCATGCACAAGTCTTCAGCGTAACTTCCACATCTCTACTTTCAGTGCACAAGAAAATATCAGCAAATAAAAGACCTGATAATGTATACACTCCATTGCCATCTATTAATGGTATCTCTATTCCTCTTTCTAGTCTTTCTATTATTCTCACCAGTTCTCTCAAATATAACAAAAACCAAAATAGGTGACATAGGACATTCATGCTTTAACCCCACCCCATTTTTAACTCTAATTCTATATTTCCTAACTGATACATATAGTAATTATTTTCTTGAATCTCTTTAACAAGATCCATACTAAAGCTCCATGCAGTCCCAAATTTACTAAACTTACCCATAATCTATTTCTATTTACTCTATCATATACCTTCTCTATATCTATAAAGACCATATATAACTGCCTACCTGTATTCCTATTCATATCTGTAAGTTGTGCGACTATAAATAAACTACCTCTTATACGCCTATTGATTCTAAAACTTCCATGCACTTTTCCCATTATATTATTTTCTTATATTGATTTTGCCATCCTTCCACCCACCATATATGCAAAAACCGTATGTAACAGTGACATTACCACTACTGGTCTAAAATTGTTTATCTTTCTATAGATCTTACCCTTTCTTTTAAATAATAGCCTCTCTTGTATTATTTGAGCTATCTGGAAATTCTGTCTTCTGTGCCATTTTATTAAAATATGATAATAGATTTAATTTTGCCCTATTTCCCAAATTCATCACCATCCCTGCTGCCTATCCATCTAAACCTCTTTCCTTTCCACTTTTCAACTTCTTCTCTGCCTCATTCAATCCGTTTTCTGTAAAATTAATATTCCCATTACTATGTGCTTTTATGATTGTTATCACTCTGTCCTTCACATTTAATATCTTTTCTATATCCATTACATACTTATTTAAGATTACCTTTAATTCTTTTCTAGAGCAACACTCTGTTTTCTCATCATTGGTAATCTATTTCTCTCTCCCCTACATTCCTTCTTTTAATATATTTCCAAAATTTTTTACTCTCATCTCGTCCATTTTATTGTTTAATTTCATTCTCTCTATATAATTATCTATTTTAACCAACTTCTTTTTTTAAATACTTTTCCCATTTAACATTAACATCTTTTTCACTTTCTTTGTTCTTAATAGCACACTTACATTCTCTGCATGCTTTTTTCCTCTCTTTTACACTTTTACTAACTCTTTCAGTTACTTTTATTCTTCTGAATATTCTCACCTAAAACCCTTTTTGCCACTTTTTCTACTTCACCACAGCAGTCCTTATATTAATCCCAACCAACTCTTTCATGATTTCTTCAACTTTTATTTTATATTTTTCTAACTTATTCTTATCATTCATTCTCCATCCACATCTTTCACTATCCTTTCTACTTAATATTACTATTTTCCACCACATTACTAATCATTTCTATTATAAAGAAATTATGATCACTGTTACATACTCTCACTTTAATTTTCCATACTTTATTCATTCCCTCCACCTCTCTACTAATACATAATCTACTGCATGAAACTATATTATTTCTAGACCATATGTATTGCTCCTCATATTTTATAAATTTTCAATGCCCAAATTCATTCTTTGACAAAAAATTTTCAAAAGCTGTCTATACTTGTCAAAATCTTTGATAGCAGGTGCTCTTTTGTGGAGAAAACAAGAAACAATAAAAAAGATAATTAAAAGAGACCAAAAAAGAAAATTATTTTATTTAAATTAAAATTATATGCTTTGTTTATAACTAAAAAGTAAAAAAATAAAATATTGAAAAAATAATGCTTTTACGTAAACAGCAGACTAAAAAGAAAAATAAAGTAAATCGACTAAAAAACGTATCATTTCATAAAAGCATTTGTGGCCATAAAAATCAAAAAGGCAATCAAAAAAGATCTCAAATGTTTTTATGAAATGAGATATTTTTTAATCAGATTACTTTATTTTTTAATTGACTATTTACATAAAAGCATTATTTTAATCAAAAGGGAATCATACCCTATACACATGTGCTATAATATTGTTTTAAAATCACAAAGATATTTTGTTAAGTATGAAGAATACTCTCAAACCAAGGCACAAGATAGACTTTGAAAAGATAAAGATGGTCCCCTTATCTTTATACCTAAATTCACTTATATAGGTTAATCTAAAGTATCTTGGAATGAGAGTGTGAAGGTCTTCTAGTAATCACTTTATGTTCATCCATTAACAATTGCGAAATCTTCCAATCTACTGCCTCTTAATACTATGAAATATTAGAATCTATGTAACTATTTAATTTACTAGCACAATATTTGTATACAGAGATAAGATGGCCACTCCTATCTTTTAAAAGTCTCTATCTTGTGCTTTGGTTTGCAAGTATTCTTTATACTCAACAAACATCATTGAAGTATTAAAACAATATTACAGAGCATGTGTATGGAGTGTAATTCCCTTCTGATTAAAATTACATACTTAGCTAGTAAATTAAATAAAGAGTTACATAAAAGCATTATTTAAAAAAAAAAAACTTTTTTAATATTATTTAATTTTTATATCAATTTAACATTTAATCATCTATATAACAAACCTAAGATTAGATAGAAGAGGATCTTTTTTATCTGACAAAAAGGCATATTTAGAGGTTTATTTTAAAAAATGATTCTTTAAAATCTCTGTAATGTACTTAGATATGTTTTTCCGTAAATAGATTTATATTCCTGAAGCTATATTTGATCAGCAGTAAAATGATTTACATGTTAATTAAAATCATTAGTATTATATCTAAATTTATATTTGAAATGATAAGTTGGCTTAATTGATATAAAAACGAAGACCATTACTAATCTGAAATAGCAGGCTTTTCAGATATTGATGCTAAACCACTATAACATTACATCATCACCATTTCTTATGCTTACACAATCTGTTAATGCAGTAGCTTTCTCCATAAATATTGCTATTTAGTGCATCAAATCCCTATCTAATGCCTACTCATCTAATATTCCCAGAATAGTTTCTAGCTTATGGCTTTCATTCGTGAGGAGCCAGCCTTGGATCTGAGAACATTGCATCTAAATCTTTGGATCTAATGCATCCCTCAAGCAGTCATTTAGTTAACTATAAAACTATAAACCCCAACTGAAACACAGTAATATTTTCACTCCAATCTAATTCTCTTGTATAGTCATATAAACCTGAACCATGTTCAATATCTATATATTTTGGTAGCTTTGGTTTTTGAATAACCATAGTCACCAACATTCTTTGATTAAGATTTATATTAAACCATTATAATATCACATTCTGAAGCTTACACAATCTGTTAACACAATAGCAACTTTCTCCATACAATATTGTTACCTAATGCAAGCCATAGTAATTAATGGATACTAGAAAGTTAGTACATTAAATCCCTATCTAATGCTTACTCATTCAATTTCCCCAAACCATGTTAACAGATTGTGTAAGCATAAGAGATGGTGATCATTGTTATAGTTATTAAAATTCCAAAGATTTTCAAAATATATAGATACTGATCTAAATTCAGGCATGTATGACTATATAAGCAAATTAGTTTGAATTGAAAATATTGTGATTTCAGTTTTTCATTTTGGTCCCATAGCTTTAGAGTTAACTAAAAATATAAAAGGTTGCTGCTAGAGGGGTGCATTAGACCCAAAGATCTAGGTGCAGTGCTCTCAGATCCAAAGCGCCCCATTCATGAAAGCCATAAACTAGAAATTAATCTGGGCATATTGGATGATTAGGCACTAGATAGAATTCATTGATTATTATGGTTTGCACTAGATAACAATATTGTATGGAGAAAGTTGCTACAGATATTGATACTTAATTTATTTACAATATAATAAACCAAAGGTTGAGAGAATAGGATCTCCTTTTATTTGACAAAATAGATTGGCAATCATATAACAAAAAGATAAACATATTTACAATTTAATTCTAAAAAAATAATTCTTTACAATCTAATTGTAATGTATCCTACTTAATGTATTTATATGTATTTGTTCCTTGAAACAGATTTATATTCCTAACATTACATTTGATCAGCAGTAAAATCTACATGTGGATTAAAACCATTAGTATTACATCTAAATTAATATTTGAAATGATAAGTTGGCTTAACTGATATAAAAACAAAGATCAATGCTAATTTGAAGTTTCAGCCTTTTTGGATATCAATACATAATTTATTTACAATATAACAAACTGAAGGCCAGATAGAAGAGAATCTCCTTTTATCTGACAACATAGATTGGTTTTGATATATTACAAAAAGGTAGCTTGTATTCGTAGGTTTATTTAAGAAAAATGCATCTTTAGAATTTGCTTATAATATATCTTAGTAACATATTCAGAAGTGTTTGTTTTTTGAAATAAATTTATATCCCTAAGGTTATATCATTAGTTTATATATCCATATGCATATTTAAATGCATGATTTTTTTTTCACAAACACATTTTATATAATAATTTTACACTGTCAAAGATAAGGATTTATTAGCTCAAAATACATATTAAATGATGAAGGTATCATAATATTGAAAACATTAAACATGTATTATTATGCATTGCTTCTCATATGAGCTCAGAGATGATTCTTGAATGATAATTTTAATACTAATAAAATGTTGAGTTAAAATCTGTAGTACAATTATTAAAAAAATAAATTTGTTCTGATCCAAAATCAGATATGCTGCATCAATCATTAAAAAATATTTGCTCTTTATATTATTTTCATTATTTTTATATTGATGCAGTTCTGTTTATGATTTTATAGTTTACAATTTTTCAATATCAAATTACTAGATTTGTATAATTTTTCAACAGAACAATCCTTTTCTTATATTCAAAAAAATGAATCGATTGTTTATAAAAAAAACAAAAATCAACCTTTGAACCCAATATATTGTACCACTAAATAAGCATTAAATATTCATAATAAGTTTTAAGATTCAAATTTTATTCCAAAAATATTTAAGAGGGAAAAATAATTAGTGTTAGAAGTCCGATATCAATAGTAAAGATTTAAAAACTATATTTCTCTCTTTTCAAAGAAAATAAGAAAAAGTGTGTGTTGATTTTTAAAAATTCATTAAAATGTGTATGTATGTGTGCATATAAAAAAGAAAGTTGAATTAAAAAAAAAACGGAAAAATAAAGTTTGTAGTATAAAAGTTAAGTCAAACTCAAAGATTGCTCAACTGATAAACCAAGATGGAATGGGAATAATTAACTAGCAATGGCTACAATTAAACAATGGGAATAATTAAAAAAGTTATATCTTATCCTAAGTAGATTAATCTGGAAAGAATGTGAACAAATAAACAATGGGAATTTAATTAATAAATGTAAATGTTAATCAAGCTGAACAATAAGAGGGCCACATAAATTGATCTGAAAAAAAAACTTGTCATCATCAGATCTCTTTTAGCAGTGTTATTCCAGTCTGTGCAAATAAAACATATTTTTGTGAATGCCAAGAAAACTATGTATTGCTAATCAGAAGAAGTATGCCTCTGTACTCCATTATCTAACCATCCTAGAACTTCTGAAGGTCTCTAATTAGCCACAGTGATCATCTAACAATCAGAGTCAATTGAACATTTGTCTGCCGGATTGAAATGCAGCAAGGTACCATATTTGTCAACAATCCATATTCCAACTGGTTGGTAATACATGCTCTTCACAGGGGAAAGAATAAGCCGTCTATCCAGAGGAACACACATCTGAAAAACCTATATGTAATATTAATTATTCTTTATTCCCATTCCTATTATGTCAGTAATTTATTATTGTAGTCATTGCAATCTTTGAGATATCCAGAGTCAACAGAAATAAACTCTATAACCAGCATAAAATGAACTATTTATGTGCAGGTTAATATAATAAACCGATAGTCCTAAAACTTGTCGAATCATACAAACCAACAGCTTATATGACAGAATATGTGTGTGTAGTATATAATGTTTTAATGCTTATGTTTATTTAATGTTTTATGTTTATTATAATGTGTGTGCCCAGGATATTATGTAATTATTATTTTATTCAAGAAAGAGATGAATTAGTTCTCTAATTGATTTTAAAGTATTTAAAATAAATTATTTTTGGAAATTAGTATTTGTCAGTCAATTCTTTTATTAATACCACTAGTTAAAGCAGTTTATTATATTACTTTTTGACTGAGCTAGTTGGGATTTATCAGGCTCTGAATTGGTGGCTGTCAATCAGAGCATGTTAGTTACTTCTTGTAATTAACTGGCATCTGAAGTTTACTTCAAAACAAATAAAGTGCTTTGAATGATAGGTTTGAATTCAGCAGCAGGAGAAGTTCTGTAACTTGGAAATGTGGCTGTAGATTATACCTTGTATAATCTCGGTCTAGCTATAGGTACTCTCTGGATATTATGCTTCTCTGCCTGAGGGATCGGTGTGATGCAATACTGAAATTGCAGCTGGAGTAGATCGAATTTATAATAAATAATTTTGTTAAGTTTTTATATATGAAAAGAGTCAACAACAATTTGTTTATTTTTTATTCTATTTTTTTTTTTTATTCAATCTAACTCCCACCCGGTTCAATATATATATATATAATATTTCTATTATGAAGGCTTTTACAGTTTTTTTTTTCACATGTCAAAGCATTGACTGGGAAGCGAACCTGGGCCGGCTGCTTGGAAGGCAGCTGTGCTAAGCACTAGGCCACCAACGCTTGACAAGGCTTTTACAGTTAAAAGATAAAAGAAAAATTTTGGGAAATATTATGTAATGTTTTAAATCATGATGGGAGTCAAATGGATCAGTTGTAATAGATATTTAAAAAAAAACACTTGATCTGTAGACATAAAATTTCCAAAAAATTGGAAGCTGGTATTTCACTGAAATCTGAATCATAATTTTTTTTGAGACTTGCAGAAGGCTATCAATTTGATTCTGATTGCCAATTATCATCTTTCACATTGGGGACTTATTATTGTTTCTGTGTGGATGTTCAGTCTTCAAATCTAGTTCAACTGACAAAATGAAATTTATGCTGAAGTGCAAGTATGGAGACAGAGATTGGTCAGAAAAATTTTACTTAAAAATAGTTCAAAATTTATAAATAATTAGAAATATATATGTGTAAGTATCTTAACTGGGTAAAATTTTAAATGTTTTCAGATTCCAAACAAATTGGATACACCAGTAAACAGATACCTAGCTACTTCACCTAGAAGGTAAAACATGAATAGAAAAATGCTCAAACTCCTTCATCCAGCATCTAGCAAGCCTTGCAAGTAATGCATCAACTGTTCTTTTTTTGAAAAAAAATATTAAAAATGCCTTTTGTTCTATAGTGATATATCTGATTTTAATTAAATTTCATTTCATAAACTTGAATTTTATTATCAAAGAAAGTCTAAATCTAGATTAAAAACCCAATTTTATTTATAATAACAGCAATAAAAGAGAAAAAAAAAACAAATTCCACTAGATAAAGAGACAACTTACGTCTTAAAATTTTAAATGATGAATTGAGCTGCTATAAAAATAAAGTACAATTGAAAATTGTTCATTTTTCAACTCAAATTCATATAGAATATATCACTTTAAGTGCAGTTAGATTAATTGCATGGGAAAGAGGTTTTTTTAAAATAAATCCTTTTAAAAAAGAAAGTAACGAATATTTTGACAAGCTATCTAGCTGTTTTTACAAGATTAAAATTTAAATAATGGCTATTAGTGGCAAACAATCACATAAGCAATGATTTAGTTAAGGGGTATTAATTACACCACTGGTCTTTAATATACCTAATAATGTCATATTGGTATTTGATTTGATAACTTTATACAATTATCATTCTGGACAAAAAGTTAAAAAAGACTATTAAAAAGATAGATAGATTATAATGATTTCTCTTGAGATATAATTTATCTGTATTGCTCAAAAAGAATGTAATGCTCAAAATAGAATGAAACAATTCTAAAAATAAGATACTAAAATTGTGTTAGGAAAATCAAGCAAAGGCGAATAAGATAAATCATGAGCTTAACATGCTTAGAGTTTGAACTCTCTCATAAGAGAAGATTCTACCATAATATAACCAAGTTTTAACTTTATAAAATATAATCAGATTTCCCAAACATCCTTCACTCTCCAACTAAAAATAATTATTTACCAATTAACAATGATTAGCTAATTGGATTTTGTTTAAGGTGCTTACATGACTAAATCCCAAAAATTCAACTCGAGACTTAAATCCCAAAACCATTAATATGGTAGTCTATCACATTACCAAAATAATTTATAAGGTTATTTAAATAATTAATCAATTGTAATAATCTTAGTAAAAACTTGTTGGCAAGCTTATTTCTGGAAAACATATTACATACACACAGAGATACTATGGTCTCATTGTTAATAATTTAAATCATTCAATGATTAAATTAAATACTTAAGCATGGCAATAAAAAATATGATATATGTAATAATAACATATGAGCAATGAACTATATTAAATCTTTTGTTAAATTTACCTGTGGAGGCAATTTTATATTTTCCTTTTTTGATTTTAAAAAGAAGAAACAAGCCAATTTACTTATATTTTAACTTCTTTTAAAATGAAATGCAATGATATATGTCAGAATTAAAATTCTGGGATTGGAAAACAGATAATTAATGTGCCTTTATTTTAGTAAAAACTCATTTGGTAAATAAAGTCTTTCTATGTCTTAAGAATAATTATTAGATTTTTAGCCATGTGTTAACAAATTCCTGGATTAATTATATGATAGAATTCAATATTGATAAACACTTGTTTTTCAAAAAATAAGTATGAAAGCTTATAAAAAGAAATATTACAGATAGTTCAGTTGAAATTTAAAGTAGTTGCAAAAAAGCTGAAGACATTAGCTGCATCCACACTTAGCACTCAAGTGGGGTTAATATTAGCTGCTATTGATATTACTTGCAGCTTTGAAATATTTAGATAGAATTCTTTGGATCTTTGCTTACTACTTCATAATTGTTAGCTATCATTTGTCAAAGAATCATTAACTATCATGAACTTAAAAGTTATCCAGTTTCTTCAAAATAATTATCACCCAGCCTAAACTAAAAGCTACAAAAGTTTCAACAGAAAATTATTTCTAGATTTTAAACTATAATTCAACAATCATTATTTTCATGTTACATTTGAAGCTACCTAAGTCTGCTGCAATTAAAGGTTACTTTAGATTTTAAATATCACAAATAAGTTTAGTACTAGCAAAAATTTAATGCACAAAGAAATTTTTTTATTAAAAACAAACTAGAATCTTAAAGTTTTGTTACTTATCAAACATACATACAAATTGATTATTATTTATTCAAATCCTAGTTAAAATAAAACCCGTTATTTTTAATCTTTATTTTAACTTCTGTTTTTAATAATTTTTTTAAATATTTCTGTTGTGAATATCATTATTAATATTTATGCTATTCTTAGGATTATTTTCCTGGACAATGTTTGTCTGAACTATTTTATTCTTTGATAAAATATTTTTACAAAATACAAACTTACTTAATTTTAATACTTTATATATGTTAAAAATTAAGCTTATCTTATCCAAATTAATGACTGAATTGTATGATCTTAGCCTAATATTGTTCTTAATCTAATACTGGCATAATATTTTTAACTGGTTATGAAATCATTTGTAAATATTCAATTCATATATGCATTAAAAATATTGTTTTGTTATTAAATCTTTATTATTTATTTTCTTTGTTCAAGATCTTACCATATTGATGATAAACTGTGATCTCATATTTCCATTGATGGATTCCGCAACCAGGACTGGTGGCATTTATATGTATGCATATTTATTTAATTGCCTTGGATATAAACTAATCAATTCATTCAAGTTTGAAACAATTATTGTTTCATAAAAATAAAAATTGATTATAGAAATTATAGAGTAACTAGGCATTAGTCCTGCTGTCATTAGAACAGCAAACTAACTGCTTTGTTAATTATATATTTTCAATATCCAAATTAGCAACCCATGATTAAGTGTTGATGACAATTATTTAATTCAGCCAATAAAGAATGATAATCCTGTGGAATTTTGTGTTACTGAAATATTATCACAATGACACATGACTTTATTTATATTTCCAGTAAAATAAATTCTGCTTAATTTCATTTCCAACTCCTAAGTTTTGAACCGATGCCAATTATGACTGTTATATAAAATTGATACTGATATGTAAACTTGATACATATATATATATTGTACAACTGTTTATGTGTTTCCATTAGATAAAATTGATACTCAATGTAATAAGATAAAACAGAAAATAGAGAAATATTAAATATAATGAAAAAAGAAAGTATTGATTAAAAAAATGGGATTAATGTCTCAATAAAATAAATAACACAATAAAATAAATAAAGTGGAAAAGAAAAAAATAAGAAGATAAAATATTTCAATAGCACAGGAATGAATGAGAAATAAATAAAAATGAAGATAGTAAATGGGGGAAAAATTCCAGAAGTATTCATTATTTTAAAAAAATATATAAGAGATAAATAAAATATCACTCAACAAGAGCTATAAGATCAGAATAAAAATCAGATATCATTACATAAAAAAATGAATGAAATAAGTGCTGTGTTCCAACTATGACTGGGCAACCAGCAAACATGAATATTATAATATAATCTTCAATAGTTTCTCTTCCTCTTTCCTTCTTTATTTTTGCTTTTCTAATATATAGCATATAATAACCACATTCCACTTATTTTACACTTTAAAGCAAAATTATTGACTAACATTACAGTTTCGACTGTTCCAAGCAGTCTTCGTCAGATCTACAAAAATTTAAACATTATATCAATACAATCATATTTCATACATATATCTAGTAAATTTTTACAATTTTACCAACTTAATTAACATCATTTTATATATAAAAACCCACTATTATATAAGTTTAGAATCTACTTTACCCTTTATTTCTAATCTTAATTATTATCATATTTATATTTATTCATCTTTTTCCTTTGCCATAATTTTATAAATTCAATGTAATATTTATGAAATCTTTCTTATATTACTATATTCATATATTTAACCTTATTTAACATATTACTATATTTATAAATTTAATCTTATTTTACATTTCATCTATTATCTTAATTTTTAATTATCTTATTCCATTTTACCCATATTTTATTCTTGTTTCTTCCATTTACTTATTTTTTATAAAATTATTTTAATTCTTATATGTATTTTTATTTTTACCTTATTATCTATTAAAACTCACTTTTCCACCACTTTCTTTCCCATCATACACTCTAATTTTTTATCTATATACAGCTCCCTCTATTATCTATTATACAAACTACTTATTTATTTTATTTCTTATTAGTTTTCATTGTTTATTTTATATTAAGATAGTTTTTAAACCACTTTCCCTATTAATATTTGGATTTATCTTCTTTATTAAAATTGCCTCACTTATTTTTCTATCCCTCCTACTACTTGCATAACTTATCGTTCTAATATTCTCTTTTTCTAGTTTATGACCTGTCTCCATAAAATGCATATATACTGGTGATCCTCTATCATATTTATGTTGTTTTAACCTAGTATATATTGAATTTTTCATCTCACCAACATATTTATTTGTAATCCCTTTATCCTTATATTTCCTACATTCTATCTCATAAACTCCATTTATATATTTCTTCTCACCACTTATGTACCTATTATCTAAAATATCCATCACATTTTTCTTCCTTTTATTCACTACTTTATATTTAATATCATTTTTAAATTCTTTATTAATTTTTCTAATAATATTATTAATTCCCCTTACTATATTACTATCATTAACTTTTATTCCTATGTATTCCTTCTTTTCTTTTCCCTTCATCCTTTCCCTCTTTTTTATAAAACTCCTCTATCTTTTTTATATTCTTTTTTATTACCTTTTCTAAATATTCATTTTTCTTAAAATCTTCCTTTATTCTATTTATTTCCTTATCATATTCCTTTCCTTCATCACAATAATATTTTGCTCTACATACCTTAGAACTTATAGCACCAATCTTATGCTTTATATCAATATTAGAACCCCAATTCACTGCATTTGTAATACCCATTTTTCTATACCCTTCTGTTTTTACTTCACATCTTTTCTCATAATACTCCTTCTCTATCATTATATCTAGATATGCCAATCTATTATCATTCTCCCATTCTGTTGTAAAATGTATCTTCTTATCTATTTTATTTAGAAATCTTTTTATTTATCTCTCATCCCTATTAAATATTAACAAAAAATCATCCATATATCTTTTAATTAATATTGGTGCATTCTTATCCCCTATCATTTGATCTTCCATATCTTGCATATATATCTCACTCAATACCCCACTCAATGCACCACCTATTAACAATCCTTCTCTCTGTTTATAAAACCTTCCATTAAATTCAAAAGTTATGACTTTATGACATAGTTCCATTAAATTCTTTACTATCTCTATAGGTATTTCTATTTCCCTTTCCCTATCTTCCTTATATTTATTAACTGCCAAATTAATTGCTCTTTCTACATCAATATTTGTATACATAGACACTACATCCATCTTTACCATTGTCAATCTATATTTACTATATATTCCTTTACTTTTGTCTTAGTTTCTTTTACAAAATCTTTATTATTCTTTCTATACGTCTTACTTTCTCTATTTACATATTTTCTAAATATCTTTCCTAACTATTTCGGTACTCTATTATAATATGATCCTTTTCCATTAATTACCGGTCTTAATGGTATACCTTCTTTATAAATCTTTGGCATGCCATATATTTTTGCCACTTCACAATCCTTAGTAACTAAGTTCTCTAATAATCCTCTATTTACTATTCCTTTGTTATATCAACCTTTAATCATTGTATATATATTTTTATTATTCACCCCTGTATCATCTTCATAAAAAATTCTTCTTCTAACATTTCTTCCATCTTTTTTATATAATCATGTTTATATATCATAACTAATTTTCCTCCTTTATCCGATTTAATAAACAATATTTCTCTACCATATTTCTTTTTCATTTCAATAATATCATTTATCTTCTTTTGTCTCTACCTTTCTATTCTTTACATTTTTAATTCTATATATCAGATTATTTACTTCTTCCTTTAATTTTTCAATCCATTTTTTATCATCTTTATTAATTATACTATAAACATCTTTATTTTGATAATAATAGATCCCATATTTTTCCTCTATAAACTTCTGTAACATTTTCTCCATTCCTACCTGCACCTTCATTATATCTCCTCTTTTATTATTTCCATATGGAACATACTTTATTCCTTTATTTATCATTCTTATTTCTTCTTCTTCTAATTTTACTTTTGTCAGATTACATACATTATTTTCTTTTCCTATTTCTTCTTTTTTCTCACCTTTCTCCTCTTCTCTTTCCTTTATTATTTTCTCTAATTTCTTTTCATGTCTTATTCTAGTTCTAATATGAATATACAATTGATGTTAACAGATAATAACATGCATAGTAGTATTAAATCAATTTATTAGCAATTAACACACTTAACTAATTAAATCTTCAATATACATATAAGTCTACACTTATGCAAGCATAATTGAATAAAAAAGTTAAATGAATGAGATACTTTACCTTCACTATACAGTCTATATCTTTTAAAACAATAAACTCTCGGTGAACCTCTTGAGGCATTTCACAAAATAATAATAAGACCAGGACGATCTGCTAAAAGTCCTCATTGGTTTGGTTACTTACAGGAGCCAAGATCCTGGAAATGTAATACACCAATGATGATTTTCACTGTAACTTCCGCATGGAATCAGAACAGTAGGAAGCCACCAAGAGCGCTAAGTCCTTTCTTCTTTAGATTTATATACCCCTCTCTTTTTTTGTTTTCTTATCCTCTTTTTTTTTACTTTCTTTTCTGGAGTAATTAATTTATATTTCTCCATGTAATCTGGGGGGGGGGGGGTCTTGACTTTTACTATAATTAGTTCTGCTTAATAAAGTAACACTTTGGCCACATTGAAAAATGTTTTACCTGAAGAGACAAGACTATTTGGTAATGAATAAGAAAAGAAAACATTAAATTTAATTTATCCCCGAGGTTAAATATTCCTTTAGTTAGATGCTTTACTATGATGTGAAAACTCATTTAAATATTACCATAATAAATCAAAGTAGAAAGCTTATATATACAATAACTGTTGATGAAAATCACTTAAAATCGTGTGTCTGAAAAATGGCAATGGCAATATTTTACATGATATTAAAATACCAGACAAAAAAAAAAGAAGATAATCAATGAATGAATATTGAAATTCATTGTTGATGAAACTATACAAGAAATGTGAAAATTTAAATAATTATATTCTCTTTAGAATTTCTGGTTGAGAGGAAGAATTTCTGGTTGAGAGGAAGAATTTCTGGTTGAGAGGAAGATGAAAATATTTATTGGCTATGTTTCTGAATGCATTTGGTCATGGAAAATCAATATGCTGAAGGTCCAAATTGGTCATTTATGCATACTATTTTTACCAGAAATCCCATACTTTATAAAAATATTTTTATAACAATTATAAGAATTCTCATATCTGATCCTACAAATAAAAGTTATTTACCAGATGTTTAATTTCTGGTCATATGTTGATATTACTGAAGAATATACCAGATACTTAATTCCTGGAGAATGTCAGACCTATTAAGATTATATATAAATATTTTAATTCTTTTGTAGATACAATCTACAGACATTATAATGCTACCAGATGAAACTAGAAGATATATACATATACACCAGTTATGTTGCATCTGAAAATAGTGAGTTTTTCAAAAATAAATATTGCTGGCAGATGCAGATAAAATGGAATTTTAACATTACTAGTATGATTGGGTTAACATTTTATTACTGTAGAAGACAAATCTATTGATACTTCTTCAAAATACAATGGAATTTATAATTCTCATCTATACTTGCAAAGTGTAAAAACATATGTCACATATATAATAACAAAAGTTGTGAATTATGGGCGAGAGTTGAAGTTCATATGAATGATAAAACCACAATAATAGTTTGAGAATACTATAATTGACCTGAATATCAATCAAGTATATCTATAAGAAGAGAACCAAAACTTAATGCAATATTGATTTGAAAACAACATTGCTAATATAAAAGTAGATATTCAGAATATAAAAAATTCTAAGCATTATAGACTACTGGGCTGTGAATCAATATAAAAATACTACCAAAACTAATTTTGAATAATAATAGTATATTAGAAGTTCAAATAATAATTTCTTACTTCAAAATCCAAAAGAAATCTAAATATTATAAAAACAATGTTTTTTTAAATATGAAAAATTTTAAGAATAAATTTACCTCTAAATTAGGCTCTTTCATAATGAATGAAAAAGCAGAATACCTCCAGCCAATGAAACTTTACAACAAACAATATGAAAACTTGATATGACAAAACAGAAACTAAAACAAATGAATAACTGAACTAAAACTAATATCAGAGTTTGAAACTGTATAAAAAAAAGACATACTTTACAGAAAAAGTACATCTTAGGATACAATCAATCATTTCAGATAAAAACAAAAATGAAAAGTGAAAAAATTAAAATGTAATAATAAGCTACTTTCTTCCTCAAAGAGAATAATAGTGAGACAATACAGTCTTAATGATAATAATTTCATCCATTTGATGATGATTAAATTAAATACGTAAGCAATGCAATAATAAATTTGATATAGATAATAATAAAATATATGAAATTGGACTATATTAAATTTTCTGTTAAATTTATTTTCTACATAATCTTATATTTCTCTTTTTTGATTTTTAAAAAAAAAAAAGAAACTAATTTATTTGTATTTTTTTTTTAATTATTAAACATAATTAAAATTCTTAATTTAACTGCAAAACACATAATATAATGTACTATTATTAGGTTATGCATATCTTTGCAAAAATTTGATGAGATATGATTGTGTCTCTTAATTTAGCTATGCATTTCCTAAATTAATTATTGTGAAATTCAATGTTGATATATTTCAATAAATAAGTATGAAACAATATAAAAAAAAAATTACAACAGTTAGTTCAGGTAAAGTTGAGATTTAATGTTTAAGCTAATTGCAAGAAAGTTGAAATGACATCAGCAACTGAATAAGCCATAGGTTAGCATGGGATTAATAGTAGTCGCTTTAGGCATTATATACAGTTATGGAAAGATATTTGATTAGAAATATTCTTTGGAGCATTGCTTTACTAACTTTTTCATAATTGTTAACTACCATTCATCAAAAGATTATCATCTTAAGCAAGAACAAAAACTACATGAGTGATCAATCTAAACTACAAAATTTTCTACAAAAAATTATTTCCAGATTAGATTTTAAACTATTTAAGACTAACTTACTGTCAGACAACATTTAAAGGCAAGCAAGAATTATCAACAATAATTACCTTGCATTTTAAAATATTACTAATAAGTTTATTGCTAGCAAAAGTTTAATACAATAACTTTTATTTAAAAAACAAATCTTGAATTTAAAGATTATTTTCTTAAAGGCAAATTATTCAAATCTTGGGTATAACTATGTATACTTTATTTACCATTCTGTATTTAATATTCCTTATTTTATAATTATAATTGTTTTAAAATATTTCTATGCTGAATTACATTACTAATATTTGGACCATTTTTATGATTATTTTTTCAAACAATATTCATCTGAATTATTTTATTTTATGATAAATATCACTGCAGAATCAAAATATCTCATTATAAGTTTATTCAATTTTATATATTTTAAGAATTAAGTTAATCTTAATAAAATTAGTGATTGGATTGCAATATATTTCTGAAAAGATGTTCTAATAAGTATCACCAATCTTACTTCAAAATATTATTTTACTTGTTTATGAGATCATTTGTGAATATTCAATTCATGTTATTATTAATTCAATAATCTTTTGTTATTAAAGCTATATTTGATCATTAATTCTCTTCTCCAAGATCATGATATACTGATTACAAAGTGTGATCTCATATTTCTACTGATGGATTCAACAACTTGACTAGGTAACATTTATATGTAAGTGTGTGCGCTCTTATTTAGCTGCCTTGTGCATAAACCAGACTACTAACATAAGTTACTATACCTGTACAAAATAGTTATTGTTTCTATAGAAATAAAAACTGGTGATATTAATTATAAGATAACTAGCCATTTGCCCTGACATGCTTAAAGTTGCACACCAAGTGCCTGGCAATTATATATTTTCATTCATAAATTTAGCAGCACATAATTAAAAATGATGATGACACAATTATTGTTTCCGTAGAAGTAAAAACTGGTGATATTAATTATAAAATAACTAAGTATTAGTCTGTCGCATAGTTAGAGTTTCAACCTGTTTGTTAATTATATTTTTTTCATTGTGTAAATTTAGCAACTCAGGATTAAAAGTGACAATGATGGAGTTATTTAATTTAACTAAGAGTAGATTATCCATATATATGTTCTAATACTGAAGTATTATTATCACCACCATCACAATACTTGATTTTATAATATTTCAAAAACGTAAATTAGTTCATAATTTGTTTCCAACAAGTTTTTAATCCATGTTGACTTCACCATTACATAAACTTGGCATCAACATACAGTCTGATAAACATACTATACAACTGATTATTCTTGTAGTAATATATATGCATAAATTTACCACAAAGAATTTCTATATATTTGCAAATGATGTCTTAAATTTAACTAAATAATGTTTTCTGCTAAAACTATTTTTTAGATAATTAAAAAATAAAATAATTTCAAATTTTCAATACATTCAATGACATACTTTCTTATCTCTAGATATTTTAATCTTGACTCGTACACCTTGACTATCATCATCATCATCACTATCATGCCGAATAATATTCTTTCTATGATTATTTTCTTCTCCATCACTATAATCTTCATCACTATCAGGAATGGGAAGATCTCCATCCTTCTCCAGTCTCTCACGAGCATTAGTGAAAACAGACTGAATGACAATGGAATCTTCATAGATCTAAAATATATATATATATGTATAAATTTGCATTAAAAGTTATCAATTATGAGTTCATGATTTTATAATAATGAAAATTCATAATTATAACATAAATAAGAAAAAAAGTAATTTTATATTTATTCAACCAACTTCTTAAATTTATAAGCCTATCCAATTTATGTTGTGAAATTAATTCGTTTAAATATTCAATCACTCCTTTTTTTATATATATCAACTAAATTATTTATAATATTTTGAGTCTGAATCTATTTGTTTATACTTTTTACAATAATGATTTAAAATTTCAACTTAAAATTAGTGATCAGGACATCAATGAGTAGACAGTTTCTATTAGAAATGGAAATGCAGAACAAGACATTAGAGGTATGTTTGCCATTTGGATGTTGATGTGAAGATATACAGAACTCAAAATAAATTTGCACATCTTTATGTATAATTTGGAATCTATATTTCTTTTTGGATGTAAAACTTAAAAAATAACTCATAAATTCATTCAAAAGTTACAAATATTTATAAAAAAATGTTTTCATTGCATTTTAGGTATGAAGATAATGAAAGTAATAACTAATAAAAAAATTACAGAAAAATCTCAAAAAAATCCAATTAGAAATTAGCTTCAATGGGAGCAGTGAATGAGCCACATACTAAAAACAAACAATATTATGATCATGGCAGGCACAATATGAAAACTAACATAGAATAATTAGGAAAAAATGTCTATAAACTTAAAAATAGCAGGATAAGAATAAACAGATAGCAGAAGATACAATTTTAGGATCAAAATTTATTATGGCTATGTACTCAACATGAGAATTAATTAATAAATGACACATTAACAAGGGAAAAAAATCAAGCAACTAAAAATAAAGTAAAAAGAAGAGGCTGAAAAAACTGAAACATGATTTTAAAAAAAGAAAGAGAAAAATACAATTTTAAAAAAAAAAATCCCAGAAAAGAGTGTTAAAAAAAAAAAGTTTATGAAAACAGAATAAAGATTAATGGAATGGGAATCTATGATGATTAATAGGGGAAAAAGAAAACTGTGAGAGTAAAAGGCATTAAAATAAAGATTAGAATTGAGTGGGGGATGGATGGACGATAATATGATGAAAGAAGACAGAAAACTGAAATAAAGCATGAAATAAAATGGAAAAATTTGAGGTGAAAATATAATTAAAGAAAAAAACATTTAGAAAAGGATTAATGAAGGTAAAAAAAAAAAATCTATTAAAAAGAGAAATAAGAGAAAAAGAGTGCATTAAAGATAAAAAGGAGAGAAAGAGATTTAAAGAGAAAGAAGGAAGACTATACAACAACAACAAAAAAGGAGAAAATATGGAAAAAAAAAGACTGGGATCAAATCTCATCAGAGTATGTGCAATTTTGCCTCAAATAATGGATTTGAAATCCTTGACAATAGTAAATCTGCATCCTACTCAGATCTTCTACTCACTGAATATTACACAAATTGTTGTACACTCTATAGATAAAAATCCAACAGTGGAGCTTGAGACTTACCTACTAGTTTGCTTTTGACCAAGAATGATGAATCTTGTTTTACTGCTAATTTATTTATAAATTGAAATTAAAATTTCATTAGATTATGGCATTTAGGGAATAAAAACATCAAAGGCCAGAACTTTTAAATCAAAAAATTCTATTCACAAAATATCTAATAGTGAAAGATATAAAAATAAATAATGTTAATATTTCAGAGGGCCTCTACTTTGAAAACTTTGCAGAATGAAACTTTCCTCAAAAAGACAAAATCTGAAAGACTACCAGACAAATTAATTGTGCTGATTCCAATCTTAAATTAATAACTTCTGTTTTATTTCTGTAATAATAATAATAATAATAATAAAAAAAAACATTAATAAGTCTAGAAACTGATAACATTAAAAATCATCATAATCATTGACAATCATTATCAATAGCTTTTTTTATATCCTTGCAATAACCTTTCTCCATTTTAAATATGGTCTTCTATGTCTTGTAAAATCTCTTCAAATCCAGTTTTAAAACTTCAATTGTCCATCATTACCAACTCTTTTAGCAGTATATTGGACCAAATTTCATTTTAATCTTTTTATTGTTTGAAAGATATCAATGATGATTCTGTTTTTTTACCCATGTATTTTGCTTTGGTTTAAATTTAGTATTTGTGATGTTTTTCCATTGTGTCTAACTCTTAAATCCATATGTCAGAACTAATAAGACACATCTATTAAAAACCTCCTTTTCGATACATGTGCCCATTATCTTTGATTATTAAGTTATTTCAACAAAAATCACTCCATTCAAGTTTAATTCTATGATTAATTTAATTTATTATGTATTAATAATTCAAACAAAGACATTTGTATTTGTTAAGTTCTAGTTCATTACTATCAGCTTTTATTTCTCTTTTTGAGAAAAATCATTGAATGTTATTTATCTTTACAATTATATTTCTGCTAGTTCTTGTAACATCTAAAATTATTTGCAAAAACAACCACATCACTTGTAAAATCTAAATGATTCAAATAAAATCTATTTTTATGTTTATTCCCTTATTTTCCTTTTAATTCACAAAATGCTATGTCCAGCGGCACTCTATTGCCTGCTGGATTGCAAATATAAATAACACAAATAATTATTAATTAATGAGGTGACTCAGCAAGTACTTTTAAGTAACAATAATTTATTTACAGAGTTATATAGAGATAATCAATCTTGTTTAATATGTACATATATGACAATTATATATATACACACACAATATAAATAACAATAAGGGCACTAAGGCAAACAAAATAATAATAAGATCAATAAGACTTGTATACTGTCCCTAAGTTTATTTTTGAACGTCCGGAGGTAAACTTCTCCGCAAGGCTAAGTGAAAGAGGGAGATGACTGGGGCACATGAGGAAATAGCACATCTGCTTTTCAAGAGCTTCACTTCACAAGTGTGCAGTCTCAGTTCTATTCTAGATCTGTTTCACCCTCTTGTTGTTTTTAGTGTAGACTCCCTTGATTAGCCATCCACTGTCTATGTGGTGGTCATCTCTCGAGTTACCATATTCGATCCCTGATAGATAACACAATTACCATAGAATTGTCTATTTTAATCAATGTTTCTATTATCATTAAATATGATCAGGAACTAAACATTCAGGGTTGCAATTGCTTTGTTTACTTTATGTTAATCCTTTGTTCAAATTCATCTAACTTTCTTGATAAGTTAGTTTATAGTTTTTCCTAATTCAACTATTTAATTAGATTAATTGCTTTTATAAAATATTGTGAATGCCATTGGCATCAACACACATACATTTAGTTTACCATTATAATATCATTTATAACACTTATTTTGTGTATATATAAATATACACACTCAATTAGTAATCCCTTTAGTTTTCAATTATAATTATTATTTAACTAATAATACATATTTTGTGTATACATAAATATACACACACATTTAGCACAAAATATTAACTTGTGAAATTGCAGTAAAAAGTTTTGGAAATAAGAAATTCTACTGTCATATAACCATATTAATATCAATCCTATTGTCACCCTTAAACTATAATCACCAATGAAATACTCATAATGTATAAATCTAAAGCATAGTAGCAATTCACACTCATTAGTTCTTTCTATAACATTTGTTAAAACTCAAAGGTGAACTACTATACTAAAACAACATTTAGACTCAACTGTTTCTCTATAAAAGAGTTGTAATGATCTTATTAATAAAGATCTTGTAGATCTGTAATTATTAATTCCTTCTATTTCACTTTTCTAATATCAAAATACCATTATATTGACTCACTCATTTGTTACATCACTATTATATAAACATTTGATATATAACTTTGACAAGAATGTCACTATTTCTTCACCTTCTGCTTTTAAAAAATCCATATTTCCAACTTTTTCTGAAATTTTTTCCATTCTTCATAAATTTGATTACATGTCTCACCTCTTAAAATTTAAAATATTTGACATTTCAAAAATTTTTTAAAAATATAGGATCTACTTTATATTCTTGTCTTTTATTACCATATAGACATTGTAGAAAGCACTTAATAATAATATTGAAATAGTTTTTTTTCCAATATCAAAATATTGTATTATATTTCTTAGATTTCTGTTCTCTTGTATAACTTTCCTTGTCAATTCAGTTATATTTCCTAACATGATCATTATTTTTTTTTGTATCATTTTACAAAATTACAGATATTTCATTCGTTTAAATGGATCACTTTAAAATACTTTCATATTTCCTTCTTTTTTTCATATACTGTCATTGGCAGATAGAAATTAATAGTGAATTGGTTTTTTTTTTTTTTTGTACTAGCTATCTGTATATCAGTTTTATTAGAATATCAGTTATCTAGTTTTCATTTGGTTCAAGTATTGTCCATCATCAAAAGTTGTTAATACTTTAAAACAATTTGCAAGTTCCAACTTGAAATCACTGGAGTATTCTTGAAGATTAAGAATATCAACAGTTAATATTTTATTTTTTAATGAATGCATTTTATATCATTTTAATCAAATATCACTTCCTGTATTCAATCTACTAAATACTTAACAGTCTTCAAATACATATTTTCTATCAGTCAAAATATAATTCAGCTTTGCTATATCCTTATTTGGATGCATTATTCCAATCAGTTCTGCTAGAGATTTTTCTTAAAAAAAAAAAAGGATTCATATAATACATATTTTTCAGATTCATATAATACATATTTTACAGAAAATTCCATGAGTATTTTTTCTCTCAATTCTTTCTCCATATTCAAATATATTCACATAATTTTCATATTATTTTCCAATTCTAACATTAAAATCTTCTATCATAATTTTAACATGTTCTTTGGTTTGATCAAATATGTAAATAAAAATCCTCTATTATATAATCAAAATTTCAAATTGATAGTACATCAATCTATGGTTAGTATCTTCCTTTGGGGTGAATATATAATCTTAATTCTTTATCTGATATCAACCTTTACAATCATGTTTTTCCATTTTTTATTTATAATGGTACCATTTCACTTTTACTACCAATACTTGCATCTTTATAATAAAGTATATGGCCATTTTTCATATTAATTGTCTATTCAACTTTCCTAACTTCATAAAGTTTATCAATGTTTCATTTAAATATTAGACAATTTTATTAATGTGAAAGTGATCTATAGTTGTAGGTATCTAAATAAAGTCATTATCAAATTGCAACCTAGTCTAATTTAAATATTTTAGTACCCTCTGTCTTTGATCAGTGACTGCTGTACATGGCTGCTGACTTTATAATTTTTGGGATATGAACATCATAAATTTAATTTTATATTTCGTGACTGAATTCTACTTTCACTTTTAAAACATTCATATCTCAATTAAAACACCTATTTCTTTCTTTTAAATTTAGAAATAAGAGCTATTTCATTCAAAATACTGGTTAAAATACCCTATCCATATTTATTAATTTTATGAATAATCACATAGCAATAACAGCTACAACCACAACAATGTACGGTGTGAACATTAGAAATTTGCCCAGCTTGGTTTCTTTAACGCCTCAATGAGGAATCTTAGGATCTCTTTTCAGTTCACACCAAATACCTTTCTACAGGCAACTATAAAGTTAATAATTCTTAAATCAATATTACACAGAGGCTAAACTCTCCATACAGTAGTGCCATTCAGTGCAAGCCAGAGTAATCAATGGATGCAAGAAGGTTTTTGCATAAGCTCCTTAGCTAGTGCCTATTCATCCAATATCCCCAGACTAGTTTCTAGCTTGTGCCTTTCTTCAGTGAGGAGTCTTGGATCTAAGAGCACTGTACCTAAATCTTACGACCTAATGCAACCCTCCACAAACTAACTTTTATCTTATTAGCTAACTATAAAGCTTTCAGGCAAAAATGAAAACACAGTAATGTTTTCAATTCAAGCTCATTAGCTTGCATAGTCATATAGATCTGAACTCAGTTCAGCATCCATACTTTTTGATGTCTTTGGTTCTTTAATAACCACAGTCATCAGAATCCTATTGGGTAGGATTTGTATTAACCCACTAAACATCACATGATCACCAGTCTTTAAAGTAAAAGGTGGTTACTGGAGAGTTGCATTAGACCCTAAGATTTAGGTGTAGAGCTCTCAGATCCAAGGCTCCTCACTGATAAAAGCTGCAAGCTAGAAACTAGTCTGGGGATATTGAATGAGTAGTCACTAGACAGGGATTTATAAAAAAACCTTCCAGCATCCATTGATTACTCTGGCTTTCACTAAGTGCCGCTACTGTATGGAGAGTTAGCCTCTGTGTAAACAGCTTGTTTAAGCATAAAGAATAGTGATCATGTGATGTTTAGTGGTTTAAATCAATATTGATTTAGATCCTTTAATAATTGCTAATAAATAGATTTCTCTCAAAATAAGAGAGGGCAATAATAAAAGCAAAATATGCTTTTTTCTCAAAAAAATTAAAATTATAAAAAGGTCATTAAATTCTGGAGATATCAGATAGTTATTACAAATGATAATTAATGAACAACTACAATGAATAGGGATCCAGATATTATTTAGATCCTTTAATAATTGCTAATAAATAGATTTCTCTCAAAATAAGAGAGGGCAATAATAAAAGCAAAATATGCTTTTTTCTCAAAAAAATTAAAATTATAAAAAGGTCATTAAATTCTGGAGATATCAGATAGTTATTACAAATGATAATTAATGAACAACTACAATGAATAGGGATCCAGATATTATTTGCGAACTATAATAATATAGTATACTGAAAAATGTAAGAAAATAATATCAAATATATATATGTGAAAATCAATTCTAATGGCACTAAATGAAACAAACCTTGGAGACTGTTGACTTTATATTCTTGCTTTCAGCTTGAGGATTTTTTGGCTATACTATTTACAATTCTATAGAAGACTAATTACAGATTGAATTGAAGATCTTATCCTTCAATGGGCAAAACTATATTAAGTTTTAGAAGATTCTAATTTCATAATCATTGGAAAAATTGTTCACATGCTCATGATTTTGATCAGCAAATATTCTTGCATCATTCATAGTATATTCTGAATCTATTTGAAAATGAAAATCGAGCAATAACAACTAATAATTTTTAAGTTATGCCTCAAATTTAAACCCATCATAACTATAGATGATTTTTTATATTACTTTATAGATTCCTAAGGATGAAGGTTTTAAATTCTGTTATCCACAACATCTGACAGCAGATTTTACTACAGATAAAATCTCAGAGTTAGGTCGCTTTCACTTAAGGCCAAAAAATCCATCTTTGGCCCAGGTTGTAACTCATAGACTTCTAAAGTCAATTTCAATAACAATCAGAAAATTGATAAATCTAATATAAAAAATAATAATATGAATAAGATTACTAGTGATAAAGATAGTGGCATAATATATATATTAAATAAGGAATAATAAGATATGTCCATAGATAAAGTGGAACCATACAATTTTTGAATAAAGCTACACAAAAAAATCTGTAACACAAAAACACTAAAAAATAGTGTGGTAGATTATAGCAGGATTGAATTCAATGGAAAAAAATCAAAACTAGCTAGCCTGTATATAAACCAAAATTAAAGATAACACTAATATTGTATTTTAAAGTGCTTTTCTGTAAACTGCAAATACATTTCTTACTTAAATAACAGTCTGGTAATAAAGTCTGATACTGCTAATAGTTTGGAAATAATTTCCGGACTTAACTAATCTTGTCCTTTCATTTCATTCCCTATTCTTAATGACAAAATGTATGATTTATTTCACTCACAGAAATAAAAATGTAATGGTATTAGTTTAACTTTCTTAGATTCTATTAGAATGAAGCATCAAGATCATGTAAAATAATGAGGGATTTTAACTTCTTGTTTGACAAAGTTTTGTGCTAATAACAAACTACAATCTTCATCTCAGCTATTATTCTTTTGCTGGCAGCAATTCAATATGATAGTGTGGTTAATTTTGATGTCTCCAATACATTGGAGTTAAGCCAATAAACATCACATGACCACCACCTCTTATGCTTGTGTATAACTGTTGTTAAAACAGGCAAAACTCACTATACGTATTGCCACACACAGCAAGCTAGAATTATCAATGGATGCCAGAAGGCTTGTGCATAAAATCCCCATCTAATGTCTACTCATCCAATATCCCCAGACTAGTTTCTGTCTTATGGCCTTCGTCAGTGAGGAGCCTTGGATCTGAGAGCACTGCACCTAGATCTTAGGATCTAATGCAACCCTCCAGCAGCCACCTTTTATCTCCAGTTAACTACAAAACTATGAGTCTTAAACTGAAAACACCTTAAGGTCTTCAATCCAAGCCCATTAGCTTATATAGGCATATGGGTCTGAACTCAGTTCAGTACCCATACATTTTGGTGTCTTTGGTTCTTTAATAAACATAGCCACCACTATCCTATTAGGCAGGATTGGTTTTAAGCCAATAAACATTCACATGACTGCCACCTCTTATGCTTGTGTATAACTGTTGTTAAAACAGGTTAAACTCACTGTAAGTATTGCTACACACAGCAAGCTAGAGTAATCAATGGATACCAGAAGGCTCATGCTGTGTGTGGCAATACATTTAGTGAGTTTTGCCTGTTTTAATACATTGGAGTTATGATATTATCTGGATTTAAAATAAAACTCAAAAGAATTCTTATAGATCTTGAAATGATCCATATAATCATATTCAAAACTGAATAATCATAATGCGACTGCATTTAAATATTCTTTAATCTTGTATATCACGACATTATTACAAGATAAAATAAAATGGACAATGCTACAATATGTACTGTAATCAGCAATTGCTACAGTGCAGAAAAACTAACATCCAAAGAATAGAGAAATATATTTAGGTACCCTAGCAAGATACATAGAATGACCATTAATTCTTCAAAATAGTCAGGCTCTCATATCCTTAGACTACACAACAGACAATGGATATATTTTGATTAGTGATCAAAATGGACTAGTCAATCTTAAATTTTTTTTTTAAAAAGAAATTCACCATCTGCTAATTGGCTCACTAATTTGGTAAAATGGAGGACCTGCTTGTTTACATCATATGATATTAAAGTATAAATTCAAAAACTAAATCAAGCAACTACAGTGCAGATACCAACATTGTGGCAATTCAATTTAAAAACTTTATGCCTGTCTACAAATCCTATTTTTTTGATTTATGCAAGTTTATTAGTGAAAGAATAATAATTGTAAAATTTGACTTTATTTTTTAAAAAAAATGGATCATAGAGAATTTTCAAAAAGAAAAAAAAGTTATGTAAAATTTGGATGCAGATTTATTAGGAAGAATATGAAAATATAACAGAGATTTAGAGAAATAATAATGGAAAGATTTAAATAAATGATAATGGTAGTCAGGAGGAATATAAAAATGAAATAGAGAGTAAAATAATAATGGGAATCAGTTAATACAAATTGTCTGTAATAATCTTACAAAACATTATTACATCATTTTACACCTAATTAAAAGACTACAATCAACCTCCTCATGATTATGTTTTTAATATTTTTTATCAATACATTTTCCTTTGCATAGCTGTTACATTCAGCATGTCTAAATTTCTGTACACGGATTGTTAAGAATATCATCTCTTGGAGTTAACAGAATGATTGCAAAAAGTGTTTGTTAATATCAACTTATAATAATTAATTCAATAAATCTTTATTCCATTGTATGATGAACATAATTTAAAATATGCTTTGATCAAGGGATAGCATAAAGATCTCTGTTATTGTTGCAATACACGTAAAATCAAATACTTCAGGAAATGACAAATCTTGTACTATAATATTTAAATACAGATATACTTTCTATCCCTGGAATTTAGATGTAATTATAGGGGATTTGAACCCAGACTTTCAAGCTCCCTTCAGTTATCCAATCTATCTCATAAAGACAATACATATGACCACACATATGTGAAAAAAATAAATGATCTCCAATATACATAATTCATGCTGAATCAGCATTCATCAGTTGGTCCAGATCATCATCTCCCACACATATATATAATCAATGCTCAGTTTATATTAAGATAATAAATCTACAAACTTTAATGGACAGGTTTCAATCTATTCCACCCTTTAACTCTTTAGTCATCCATACTATAATCTGATGGAGGAACGCACAAATCTCTTGATGATGCCAATATTATTGTTGTGCCTATGTTGAACTTAAGTCACTCTGGCCCTTCATGCATAGAACCTTGTCCATTGAAATACACAGAAAAGGGATGGGCAGGATATATGTTGAATCCGTAAAATTTAAATACAGGTATACTTTATAATTATAGGGGATTTGAACCCACACTTTCAAGCTCCTTTCAGCTTTTCAATATATCTCATACAACCAATACACATGATCACAAATGTGAAAAGGATAAATGATCTCCAATATACATATTTCATGCTGAACCAGCACTCAACAGTTGGTTTAGATCATCATCTCCCACTCACACATATATAATCAGTGTTCAGTTTATATTAAGATAACAAATCTTCAAACTTTAATGGACAGGCTTCAATTTATTCCACCCCCAACTATTCAGACCAAATGCATGGGATAGATTGGATAGCTGAAGGGAGATTGAAAGTCTGGGTTCAAATTCCCTATAATTACATCTACACTCCAGGAATATAAACTATATCTGTATTTAAATATTACAGATTCAGTCTGTATCCTGCCCATCCCTCTTCTATGTATTTAAATGAACAAGGTTCTATACATGAGGAGTCAGAGTGACTTAAGGGCAACATGGGCATGCCAATAATATTGGCATCAGCATCATCAAGGGATTTGTGCATTCCATCATAAAATTGACAAGGTCCTATACAAGAGGAGTCAGAGTGACTTAAGGGCAACATGGGCATGCCACTAATATTGGCATCAGCATCATCAAGGGATTTGTGCATTCCATCATATGATTTTCAATGGTATAAATGGCAGAAGAATTAGAGAGTGGAATAGATTGAAGCTTGTCCATTAAGATTTGAAGATTTACTATCTTAATATAAACCAGGTACTGATTATATATATGTGGAACATGATGATCTGGACAAAGTGATGAGTGCTGGTTCAGCATGAAATACATATATTGGTCTTCTTCATGTGTGTGGTCATGCATATCGGTTGTATGAAATAAATTGGATAGCTGAAGGAAGCTTGAAAGTGTGGTTCAAATCCCCTATAATTATAAAGTATACCTGTATTTAAATATTACAGATTCAGCCTGTGTATTTAAATTGACAAGGTCCTATACAAGAGGAGTCAGAGTGACTTAAGGTCAACATGGGCATGACAATAATATTAGCATCATCAAGGGATTTGTGCACTCCATCATCAGATTTTCAATAGTATGGACAGCTTTTAAGAGTTGGAGTACAGAGTAGATTGAAGCTTGTCCATTAAAGATTGAAGATTTGCTATCTTAATATAAACTGAGCACTGATTATATATGTGTGTGGGAGATGATGATCTGGACCAACTGATGAGTGCTGGTTGAGCATGAAATATATATATTATAGATTATTTATACAGAGGCTAAACTCTCCATACAGTAGCGCCATTCAGTGCTCTCAAATCCAAGGCTCCTCATTGATGAATGCCAAAAGCCGGAAACTATTCTGAGGATATGGAATGAGTAGGCACTAGATGGGGATTTTATGCATAAACCTTCTTGCAACCATTGATTACTCTGGCTTGCACTGAGTGGTGCTACTGCATGGAGAGTTTAGCCTCTGTGTAAACAGCTTGGGTAAACATAAAGAATGGTGATGATGATCATTTATCTTTTTCACATGTGTGTGATAATGTGTATCAGTTGTATGAGATAGAATGGATAGCTGAAGAGAGTTTGAAAGTCTGGATTCAAATCCCCTACAATTAAATTTTGTACTGATATTTTTATCACCATCCTTGGAAGAAAAGTATATCTGCTCTAGCTATAATAGGAAGAAGTAGTACAAACTACTACTAATAAAACAAATTTTAGACAATTTTTCTACAAATGGTTGACTGCTTAATGCAGCATCAGTATAGCAAAAAAAAAAAAAAAATTGGATTAACCCTTCTAATAAAAACAATTGGGACAAATCTTGTTAAAATGGCCACATTCTTAAAAAATCATCTAAAGGACAGATACAATCTGTAAAAACATTATCATTTAATATTCTCAGATATGTCATCTCAAGATGCACATTATTCATAAAAATTAACTCACCTGTGAATGACATTACAAAAGATAAGGTTTCATTATACCTTCAGATATTCAACTTATAAATACTACGTTTATTATTAATATTATAAATGCTGTTGTGAAAGGCATTTGTATTTTTGATTCCCTGTTCCTCAACCAATATCAACATACTTGTGATGTACTGTTACTCGGCTTCTTACATTTAGAATGTAGGAAGTTAAGTCATGCTGAATAGGCTAAGATAAGTGGATCACAAATCATTTTCACAATACATCACTGCAAAGAAAGTAAAAAAAAAAAGTGACAAAATTTAGATCAACATCCTAGATACATTTAAAGCAGATATCATATCATCAAATCATCCTTCTTAATTAATTATATGGTATTGATCTATGTTAGTATATTCCCTTAATATATTGATAATTAGATATGTGGACAAAATCATGTAAAACTTACTATCAGTCAAAATATGGATTCTAAAATATATAGAAACTCTATTAATTTTGTGGAAAATATGATGATGGACATTTCTTTTAAAAAATTTTGAGACCAATTTCACATCTACAAATTTGTGTACCATAAATCAATAAATGAGTAATATTTGGAAAACAATGGAAAGCTTAATCTAAGTGATGAAACTTAATTGTTTAAAATGTAAAAGAATGAACATTAATTATGAATTAATAATAAAGAAAACTATTGATTATTTTTTAATCTGTCACTTTTTTTATTTGTATTAACTATGCTATATTTTATTTGATAATTCTTATTATATGTACATCAGTTATATTTGATAAAATAGCTAATGAATAAATTAAAAATAGAGTTCAAAGGATATCCGCCAGCAAGTGTAACAATAAAGTAATATGGTTTATAAGTGTGTACAAAATGTACCAGTAAAATATTTAAGAATAAATGTAAAAAAGTTAGAAAGTGCCAATATCTAAAATTAGAAAAATGTAAAAAGAAAAAATTACAAAGTGTATACTGAAATGAGAGGTTATTCACGAGTTTTTTGAAGGAAGTGAAATCTATGTATCACTGAAAAATATAGTAATGGTAGGAAATAACTGTGCAATGGATTGTTTTGCTTATCATCTTCATTGTAGTGATCTTGCCAGACTGATATAATAATTCCCTTCTTAGCATAAATATTAAGCTATTTCTTCAATTATGAATACTGAAATTAACATGTTAGATGTATATTTTTGATAATCCTAAGACGTTCTTTGTTTTCTTAGCTGGTTCTTTTAGTTAATACTGCTGTGTCTTGTATTCTTTTTAAAAAAAAAATCTTAACTGTTAAACTTAGTAAAATTATATTTTTATACAACACAAACATCAAGTATAATAAATTCAAATATGGACAAAAAATATAGAATAATCTTAATTCAAAAATGTATAGAGCTAGAAATTATAGCTTGAATAAAGAAGATTATAGCAAGCAAGAAGGGTTAATAGTCAGGGAATTAAAATAATGATTATTCAATGAAACTTATACAAGATAACATAAAACTGTCAGAGAGAGATTTAATAATAACAAGGAAAATAATTATAAAAAGGATAACTGCAATAAAGATAAATATATAGGTATAAAAACTTATAAAACAATATTGTAAATATATAAATTATCTATATAAAAGTTTGACAATGTAATAAAATTTAAGGTAATAAAAAAAGAATATACTTAATATATTAGACAATAGATATGTTGAAAATTTAAAAGTGTAAAACATATCAAGCTAGCAATATGAGAAGTAATTATGAAGGTGAAACAAAGAATTCAATTTATACAAGATTATTCCAACACAAATATGAAAAAAGATTAATCTATTTATTTACATTTATTAGAGACAGAACATACATTTGAAAAAGATAGTATATTAATTTATACTAACAATAAAAGGGGTAGAAAGAAAAAGAAACTATCTTAATTAAAAATATTAGATCACCTTTAAATTAAGATTTGGGTTTAAAGATATAAATTTCATAAAAATATTGTTTATTAATTAAATAAATATACTGTATATGGATGTAAAATTAAAATAATATATAGTTTTAAAATATGCTCATAAAGGAAGGTAGTATAAAAATATATGACAATTTAAAAATTGTTCCAATTAAAGTTGTTTAGAGTTTAAATGAAGTTATTTAAAATGAATTAGAAATTTTATATAATTTTATTAGTTATTATTAATTAAGGCATGTTTAAACTATAATGAAGAAGTTAAAATGATAGAAATAAATTAAATTATTAAAAAGTCATAAAAATATAGAAAAAATATATATTAAAATTATAAAACAATTTATGCAAAAGAAATCAATCAAAAATAAGATAAAAGACTAATATTTATAAAAGTATTAAAAATGTATAAAGATATAGAGATAATGGGATAACTAAAAAATTATATTTAAAATCCATAATATTAGATATATATATAATGTTTTTAATATATAACTATGTATGTATAGATAAACATTAATTATAAAGTTAATATTCTTGAATATTGTAATTCTGATGATGACTGCTGGGTAGTTGAAACCATAAGAAGGAATAAATTTTATTTTATAGATTGCATTATATAGTATTCATTTAAGGAGTACATGGTTCTATATGTCAAACCAGATAAGCAATATTAACAATTTTAGTATAATAATAATTTTCAAGTATGCAAAGCATAACAGAGAAACATTACAAAATTATATTATTAAACACATCTCCTCTCTCATTATAAAAAATAAATAAATGGAGAAGTGTTTAAATTTTGAAATGAATTGCAGTGTTTGTTTAAAGATCTTTGAATATGCATTAGTTCAAAATAATAATATTTTTAAAAAATAAAATAAAGAATAAAAAACCTACCAAAGAACCCTCTACATTGTAAGTCTGGGCATTCTTACAGAGCATCATCACATCTTTCTCCAGATCATCCAGGCAGCGATATCTGTGACTTTGAATCCGTTGCTAACAAATAAAATATATAGGAGCAACTTAAGTTTACATTTTCAGGAATGGATGTAGTAATTTACAACAAATAACATAAAAAACACTATTTTTATAAAAACTGACACCTTTTCATTTTTTTAATTTTAAATTTCAGCAAATACAACATTGAAATAACTCATAATCATTTTAGATCAGGTTTTACTTTTTTTAAAAGTTTGTCATGTGATTTTTCATAAAACTTCACACTAAAATAACTGGAAATTAATTACTTATTTTATTCAAAATTTATTTTTAAGAAGTTTCCTTTAAAACAATTTTTTAAATTGCAATAAAGATTTCATTTAGCTTGAATGAAGTTGTGTTTTAAATATTTCATTTATGATATATTTTACTAGATTTTCTCAATGAAAAAACAGAAGTCACATATGGCATTTCATTATTAATTACAAAAAAATATATGTACATATAAAATAATATAGATAGATGATTTGATATATGATATGGATATTTGAGCAGGGTTTTGATACTATGTTTAACAGTCTACCCATGGTCCTATTCTAAGAATTTAAGTGAGAACAGGTTATTAACCCGAGCTTCGAGTAGGTATATTTATGAGCATGGAACAAGTCTTATTTCAAGCGCCAATCTTACCAATTAATAAGAATTATACCCCTCAAAAACAAAAGAAAAAGTTCCAGTTGTGCCGGTCAAAACCTGTTTATCCATCTAACATGAGCTGAAACTCACAAAATGTACTTCAAACCCAGTCAAGCCCAAGATTTAGGTCAGGGACCAGCCTGAATTCGAACCCACTCTGTAAGCCCCAGATCTAACACCTAATGAATAACATAATAGTGATGGCACATGAGAATTAATTTTAAATCTGGCCGGCTAGGAGAGCGGAGAAGACAATGAGACATCTATTGACTATGACTAAACTAACATATATATCAACTAGGCTGTACATTTGGAAGTGGAGAAAAAGAAGAAATTCGAACTACTCAAATAAGTTAGACAATAAAATATATTTTAATATACTGACAAATTATTATACATTTATAAATAAATTATAGACATTAGTGTGTGCGTGAATGAGCAAGCGGTTACATAGTGTCATTCACGCTATTAGTTCTCATATGCTCTTTCTTAGCTAAATAATATATTACAAATAAACACACATCTTTGGTGGGTCTAATATTGAAATGCCAATTGAATATTAAAAAAAAATTATGATAATACTGCCATTAACGCTTTGATTACGGTTCTGAAACATGGATTCATATACATATGATATAAATTATTTTCATGCCATTGAGGTCGTGAAAATAAACAAAAGACAGTTAAAAGATTATATTTGAATTATGACAAAATATTTAATGAAAATCATTTACAATAGTAAGACAAACGCTTTACTTTTCCCAAGGCACGTAGATACTCTTAAATAGATATATAAATTATGATGGTGGGACTGTATAGATTGAAATAAACTTAATTAATAAATAGAAGTAGTTGGCATTTATATATATTTTAAGCAAAGCTTAATTTTAATATTAGAGCATTAAAACTGGGTCATGAAGCAAAAGAAATAATAAATACGAAGAAGTTTGCGGTGCTGACATAATAGCCTAAAAATAACTAAGGTCGTGCTTCTGGATGAAAAACGAAATCTCACACCCCCTTCTTGGGTAGTGCTTAGAGAAAAGTGGATCAGGCATGGCGTGGCCCAGACTTTTGCTGGTATAACCAACGCGAGAGGCCCTTTATCTATACGAAGTGAATATGCATAGCGTGTGCCAAACTTACGGGATCACCGCCAGAGGCATTTTATATGGAATAAATGTGGTTCCAGATAGCTCAATTATCTATAGAATGAGATACGAGAAATCTATGGGTTTGGCGTGTAGTATATATATATACGAAGATATGCTAAATGCCAGGAATGCAGTACGAATGAATATCTCTAACGACATTGAATAAGATTTACTGCTTTTAAAATAAATGACGCTTGTTTGAATACTGTAATACGCCATGCCATTATAATATATATAGAGAAATTTAGATTTCATTTACTAAAATATACTTGAAGATTTTATTTAGCAAAAGAAACATTAAGATTTAGATTTCAAATTAATAAAATATACGTTAAGATTTGATTTAGTAAAAGAAACATTAAGATTCACCCCCTTCCCTCTCCCACTATTTAAAACAATTCAATTCCACCTTCGTGGATTTTACAATAACTGGAATACATAGCATATATTTTAAGAGTATAAAAAAAAATAACTAGCAGTTATATATTGTAACGATATATAAATATGTCGTTACATTAATTTAAAATAAAAACTTAAAAGTTCGCAAATAAAAGTAAAAAACTAAATGCTAAAATTAAAATGTTTGTTGAGCGAATGTTTAATATATATAGAGAAATTTAGATTTCATTTACTAAAATATATTTGAAGATTTTATTTAGCAAAAGAAACATTAAGATTTATATTTCAAATTAATAAAATATACGTTAAGATTTGATTTAGTAAAAGAAACATTAAGATTCACCCCCTTCCCTTTCCCACTATTTAAAACAATTCAATTCCACCTTCGTGGATTTTACAATAACTGGAATACATAGTATATATTTTAAGAATATAAAAAAAAATAACTAGCAGTTATATATTGTAACGATATATAAATATGTCGTTACATTAATTTAAAATAAAAACTTAAAAGTTCGCAAATAAAAGTAAAAAACTAAACGCTAAAATTAAAATGTTTGTTAAACGTATATACATTCGCACAGATGCCAAACTTTAAAAATATTTTTTAAAAAAAAAACAAATAAATAAGTATTTGAACGTACTTTTTTATAAAAAAAAAAGTACAAGATTTAAAAATAAAAACAGGTATTAATTAATTCTTGTAATCTGTAAATGGAAATGATTGTTTATAAATTGTTTGAAAAGCAAGCTAGCCTTGGGCTCTTGTATAATTAAAATGATCTGATGAAAGATAGATAAGAAAATAAAAAGAAATTAGCTTGACCAATGGAAGCACTAAGCCTTGGCTCGGACCCTAACGAAAGTGATGGATTAGTGACGTTTTGTTGATTGAATCCGTGTGGATAATATAAAAAGGGAAATACAGTTTTTTCGGACAGTTCCAGCGTTTTGTGTTTGAGAAATGTGGTAGGACGCACATACCACACTCTCTGTATATATAAAAAAAAAAAATGAAAAGACTGTGATACCTTGAACCAGCTATTGCCATCTCCAGAACATTATCTTCCAATGGAGGTGTCGTGGGAATTAAAAATTAAAAGCAGAAACCTGGACTCTTCTACCGTAAGCTATATTGACATGAACTCTAGATTTAAAAATAATTAAGAACTTTTGTTCAAGCTTATGAACTTCTATCTGACTTTTTTAAGTTTAAAATCAAATTAATAATGTTTAATTTTATATGTTTTCCGATTGATAAAAATCATTTCCATTTTTTTTTTTCTTATTGTATAAATTATTTATTGTTTAAATTTTAAATGATGAAATTTAGGTTGGGTATGACGTTGCATAGATTCGTTAGCGGTTGATTATGCTGAAGTTTTCACATTTGATTAGAATATATAGGTCAACGATGTTAATGCGGGCATCTTACGATGAATGCCATGGGGCCTTGCGTATTCCCTTTTGCAATTGACGTTATCGATGATTTTGTATTTTGATCGATTGTGTTTAATTTGAATGTTTTTGACCGTGGAATCTGTGCAGCCGATCTATACTCGACATTATAAAACAAATTGTATAAAAATAATCTGTGCGAACGTATTTAAATGTTAAATTTAAGTCGGGCGTGAATGGCTATATAGTTTTGTAAAGTTATATTAAGGGAGGGTAATCTTAGGTTATTTATTTCGTAGTTGAATTGGTTCAATGGATTGGATATATTTGTGTAATTGTAGATGTAGTATGAGATCCGCTACGGGCAGGATTATATATATACGCCACACACCTTCTGTTTGCCTATGGATAGGTTTGTAAGACGGCAAAGGACCACAGTCCATTCCTATGGAGTTTTATGTTTATTGTTCTACTCGCCAACAGATGTGACATTCCTGTTGGTGGAGAGACAATGTCTTCTCTAATTCTACTTGCTGTTCAGATGTACATTCCTGACAGTATAGTATTTTGTGTCATCGTATTTTCATGCTACATTGAATACATAAATGTATCAGATGGATTGGCGCCGGTTTGATTGCGAAATTTGTTGCCTAAGGTTAAATCAGGGAAGAATATTTTCTTTTCAAATGCAGATCTATGTAGTCTATTCATACTCGACTCCCTAAATAAATATTAAACTCATGGTTGTAATTTACTTAAATGTAAAACTAAAGATTAATAGAAAAATCTAAAATGGTGAATTTATTCCTTAAAATTTAAATGTTATTTTATATGTGCGTAAATAAATATTTTTATGTGTTAATTTCTGGCAGTGGCTTTTACTCTTTTATATTTAAGATATAAAATTTATATTTTATTATCTCTGCTACTCCACTGAGCTAGTGACTTGGGTTAACGATCTGAATATTTAAATAAAGTGGAATCTTAACAGCGCGTATCTGCCTACTCTATAAATTTTTCTAGGTTTAAATGCCTAGATGGCGCCCCGTAGAGCGGATATAGTAGTTTGCGGTTAGATTCGATCTTCACTTGGCATTTCGATCGTTATAATATATATAAAACAATTAAGTCACCTTTTTTTTAGAATTAAATAAATAATATTTTATAAGATTTCAAAGCGTTAATTAGCTCGAGTTCTGGATTTTCAGAATTAAACAAATCAATTTTTATATTAAAAACGAACCTAAAATGTTGATTCATAAAACAATCTGGCAAATGTATTAATTTACAAAGCATTATATATGTATATTTTAAGGGGACGTTAATAACCTTTGTATGAAGGTATAGAAGAAGAAAAATGACAGAAAAAAGATTTTAGAAATTCAACTCGTCAGATTGTTTTAGACTGACATATTAATAAGCAAGCAGATATATAAATCAAATAATAAATACATGTAAATAAATGACCATACCAAAGTTAAGAGCATATGAGAGAGAATTAAATTTATATAAATTATTTAAGAGCAAATTACATGTTATTTATATAAAATAAAAAAAAACATATTAATTTAAAAGATAGAAAATTGAACAATACGTTAGAATCTTGATAGCAGGATTTGAGATTAGTGAAGCTAGATTCATTTTCAAATAGTAGCATAAAAGTTACCTTGCAATTTTAAGAGTCCAATTTAAAATATTGCCCACGCATGGCAATTGAAATGAAAGTTCTTAAATAACTGCAAGCTTCTAGTAGCATTAAAGTTCTTAGGTCGGGCTTTTACTTCCTCTTGGGCAGCAGAGTGAGATGGCCGCTGAAGATGATGACTCAACCGGGCAGAGAAGTGATGGATTTACGACTACATTATTTAAGTTTCACGCGATGTATAATATCTTTACAATAAGTTCTCTCAATAATAGCTAATCTCTCAATAGTAGCCAATCTCCCTTGTGATTCAAAATTCAGTCATTTTATACTTTTTCTTTTATCAGTTGTTTTTGAAGATGAAACAGTAAGATAACGTCCAAAAATAAATTCAAATCTATTTCCAGATTAGAAATAGATTTGACAACATGTTTTTTAACAAAAGTATCTCTAATCTTAATCCCCTTTTAAGTAAAACTTTAATTTAAAAATACCTATCCCCGATTAAAACAATAGTGCTTCCAACCCTTAATTTTTTTTGGACAATTATCAACAGTCACATCTTCCATTTTGGATTTTATAAAAAATATACAGTTTAATAGAAAAACAAGCAATTTAAAAAGCAAAACTAAAAATGACATATAATAAATATTTAAAAACATCAATATTTTGTTAGTAAGTTTTGCTCCTATATATATATTTGAGCCACATCTATAATACTTTAATAAAAAAAAAAGAATTAATAATAATTTTAAAACATGTTATTGAAACATTAAATTTTATAATTTAGGCGCGCATCTCAAATATATACATGAAATATATATACACGACAAAAGGAGCGGGATGGGAAATAGGGGTTTAAATACAGGTTAGTAGGTAGAAACATGAAGCACAATCTTAAGCTAAGATTTACTGCTTCACAGTTGTACCCTTTTTGGGTACCTTATCCAGACTAGCTCAGTCTCAAGGTCTGGGAGACAATGTCTATCAGGAGAACGAAGCCAAGATTATCTTACAAAAAAACGTCATTTATATATCTTTATAATTTTCCTATTTGCCCTACGAATCTTATTATTTTATTTCTTTTAGACATAAAAATATTAACTCAGAAGTTATAAGAATCTCGTAATTCAAATAAATACACAAGTTATAGTTTAAGTTCTAAGATTTATTAATATAAGTATATATTAATATCTTAAACATACGACTCATTCATTCCAATACATATATATAATATCAATATACGCCTTCACGAAAGACTGCAACTATACTCAAGAGTTGTAATTATTAAATGATTTAATCTATTTCTATAATTACTTTCTTTAAGTTGGGACAAAGCACATATTTCTTAATTTATTATTACATGTTCACTTAATATATAGAAAGAAAGTCAAAGTTACCTCATTTGAGAGTGAACATTTGTGTGTTTAAGGCTGATGATCTGTAATCTTACAGTATTACAATGGCGATTGTTTTAGCGAGAGTTGTCGGTCTGAAAGATGATGAAAGATGCCATAACGTTTACACATACGATAATCCATCCTAGAGGTGCTAGGTAGATGATTCTAAAATTGCAGGCACAAAAGTTCTTGTTGTTTGGAGCTCTGTGATCACTTCACTTGCTTGAAATAGATGGCAAAATCTCCATAGACAAAGATCATCATGGTACACAGGTCATAAAACCATACACTGGCCAGTTTAACAAATCCACACAATTCTTTTACCCCAGCATTTCGATGAAATCCATTCTTATTAATGAATCAAATCAGTTTATGAAAATTTTCTTTCCACGCTTCTTTCTCTGTAATGGTCACTTTTCCAAATCATTCTTAAATCAAAAAAAAAAAATAGTTCTTTTCTTTTAACTCTCATTCACCTCACTTTTTTTTTTTATCTATCCATAAACCGATGACCATTATCCCAGGAATGCTTTTAGCAGAATCAGGTTCCATGGTCCCAAAATACTAAGTGGCCAATTCTTGGAATTCTGACAAGTGTAATTAACAGAAATCGCCTGTGGCACAACTTGCAATTCTTTTTATTACTCTCCAGCATTCTATATTTAATTTTCGTTCATTAAGAAACATGCGCTACAAATGACATTATTTCAATAACTATAACTTACAGTAATAAATAACAAAAATATGTAAAACAAAAATATAAAAATGCAACTCTGCATATAACCGCTTCTCTTCATCTTCACATACAAATCTGTCTGATAGTAATTAATTCTACGCAACATCACAACGTGTAATAAATATATATGTATACATCCTTGCCTTTAAATGGTTAATGTAATTCACTCACACTCTTTTGTAACAGGATTTGAATGTATATCTATAAATTTTCTCATATCTATTAATTTAATCCATAATAACCACAATAAACACCCTTTGTAATCATTAGTGCCTTTTACTTCCTTTAGTAACCGTATTCGAACCCAGGTACTGTTACATATGTGATCATCTTCAGTAATAGTTTACCATTACTTACAATCTCCTTAACACAACTTATTTTACCATTCATATTTAATTGCATCATAAAAATTGTGAACTCCTTATATTATTAAGAAAAAGATATTTTGTTGGTATTAATAAAATGTATGGTATAAAACTTTTAATATTATTTTAATAATAAGAAATATACATATATATATTTTTTCTTTTTAAGATGAATTCTAATTTGACTTTTATTTATTCAAATATTCTACACATTACTCAGATTTTACTATTTCGAAGTGCATTATAAACATTAAAAATGAATATTTGTTTACAGTTTAAATATATATGTGTACATATATATATATTTCTTAATATCATTAATTTTTTATAAATATAATAGTATAAATCTTTTGCTTGATATTAAATTTGAAAAATTTATCAGGTTTCAACAAATCAATTGTCTTATTTTATTGCAATAGCTATATTACTTCTGTCAGATTCATTGCATTTCACAACTACTACCTATTATGATCATATTTTCAAGTTGCTATTCATCATAAACTATATTTCTAGTGTGTGTGTACATACACATTGGAATTTAATTCTCTAATATTGCGAATATTGCTGAAGAAATGTGGGAGAAGGTATTTTTTAAATATATTGAAATGGTTTTCATAATGCTAATTCTAGTTTGAAATTTGATCATTCATAAGGTTAACACCATGCAAGCAGATAAGTTTCTAGTTTAAAGAAAAAAATGATTCTCATCAAAATTAATACTAAAGAGATGACAGATCGCTGTGTCCAGCAGCACTCTATTGCTTGTTGGATTGTAAATATATAAATAATACAAATAATTACTAATTAATGAGGCAGCTTGGCATGTAAATTTAAATAACTAGAATTTATTTACAGAGTTATATATGAGTTAATCAATCTTGTTTAATATATATAAATATGTGACATATATATAAACATGCTATCTAAATAATAATAAGGGCCCAAAGGTGCACTAAATAATAATAATAAGATCAATACGACCTGTTATACAGTTCCTAGGTTTACTTTTGAACATCCGGAGGTAAACCTCTCCGCAAGGCTAAGTGAAGAAAGGCACATCTGTCTTTCAAGAGATTCACTTAGCAAGTGTCCTAATTCAGTTCTATTCTAGATTTGTTTTTTCTCTCTCCTTGTTTTTAGAGTAGATTCCCTTGATGGGCCATCCGCTGTCCATGTGGTGGTCATCTCTTTAGTTACACTATTCTATCCCTGATCAGATAATGCAATTACCTTAGAATTGTCTATTTTAAGCAATGGTTTTGTTTACATTCTCTTAATCCTTTGCGTGCATTCATCTAACTTTCTTGATAAGTTAGTTTATACTTTTTCATTAATTAAACTATTTAATTAGTCTAATGCTTTTATAAAATATTGTGAATGCCATTGGCATCCACGCACATACATTTAGTTTACCGTTATATCATTTATAACTTATTTTGTGTATATATAAATATACACACACAATTAGAAATCTGTTTAGTTTTCAATTATAATTATTATTTAACTAATAATATATATTTTGCGTATACATAAATATACACATTAGCACAGATTAATTTAGTTTGATAAAAAATAGAAGAAATAAATAGTTTTAATTTAATCTTACTACTATTTTTATTTTATAAAATTGTTAATAAATTAAAACAAATATTTAAAATTTATATTTAAATGGCATGAACAAAATAAAAATTGTACAGATTACATATCATATTTTAGTTAAATGTATCAGATGCATAAATGACTAAATGTTTGCATTTAATAAAGGAATAGATCATTGTTTCAGTGTGTGTATTGTAACATCCACTGCTTTATTAGGATTTTTTACAAGTTAACTACCCATACTGGGTGACCAAATTACGTCCTATCTATTAAATTTGTTTCGTCAGACAATTCAGTAAGATTTAATGGATGCAATTATTTTTCCTGGTCACACAACACCCTTTTAACTAATGTAATTACTAAAATAATGGAATCATGTAAGCCATCTTTTAATTTATTTGAAAGGCGCCAGGATTCTGTATCGATATCCACTGGCTAAACCGCTTTTATTTATTTAGTTACGACGAAATTATCTGGAAACTCCGGAGGATTGAGTTTCAGTACAGCGTTGGAAATGAATAAATTATATTTTCAAATCTTAATAATTAACATTAATAAATTTATTAATAATCATTAATAATGTACAATAAATAATTGGTATTAGAAATAAATATTTTTATTCTAACAAACTAAAATATAAAAAAAACACATTATGAATTAATTAATTGGAAAGATGACATGCACGCTAATCCAGATATGAATCAATTAATAAAAAAAAACAGTTCAACAATTATATTTCTTAGGTAAACAAGAGTCTCTTTATATTAGAATTTGAAGTCTTTATCGGGATTATTTTAAGCTTATTTTAAAAATTATTTGCAAACTTTGTCACAATCTGGAAAAGTTACTCTTAATTTACCGGTAAGTTGGTATAGGTTTTTTGGATCATGAGCTCATAAGAATTTCCATTGGTCTCTCCTGCTGGCATCTTCCATTATTGTTCCGTTCTATAGCTGGAGAAAAGGCATGGTTGTAGTGACCCTTTCATTGCAAAAAGCGGTCTTCACAAGGCTTGTTTCCATGCTTGCATGACAGCTTGGTACAGCAAATGGCGTACCTGTGCAGAAGTATATTACTGTCACAGGTTATGCTCGTAGAAACCTCCAACTCTCAGACGTGTAACTAGAAAGTAAAGAGAAGACCCAGATCGAAGTAGTCTTCCTCTTTTTATACCTTGATCCTGTTTTAGAAGCTTCTTCACATCCTTTTGTCCTTTTATCAGCATATAGGATAATAATCTTGTATACTCTCTCTTAAATTTAAGTTACAAAGACCTCCTTTCACAAAGTCCTTCTGCCATCTTTAATTAGCTAAAATATTTTTATTTTAGCTTATCTGGATTAGTAAACAATTAATTTTTAATTAGATACAAAAAAAAAAAAATATGGACGAAAATTTTACTTTCATTGTACATTTGTAAAAAAAAAATAGATTATACAAACCAAAAATTTAATCGTGTCTTTTTAATAAGAACGCTAAATTTACTTTTTCTTTTTTTTCTTAGCTTTTAAATATCTTACCGGATGCCAATCTATTTATACCATATAAACAAACGGTACAGTATGTTTGCATTTGCGATACATGATATCTCCATGACTATATAATAAATTCATGCATAAATATAATAAATCAAATGCTGTTTAAAATATTTTATTTAATTAAATAAAATTGGATGTAGAAAAATAAATGCTTTGTCAGAAAAAAAAGTGATTAAATATTTAAATTTAAGATTTCATCTTTTTTTAATTATTATTAATCTGATATTATGTTTTAAAATAAAATATTTTCAAAGTTAATTGCATAATTAGATTGTGGTAATGAGCAGTTACTTTTCATCATTGATAAATAACAAGTCTTTATGATCACAACAGTACAGCTAATGAGATATTACTAACATTGTTTTTTTAATTCTAAATAATTTCATATAAATAATATAAGACTATGAATTTTAAAAAAAAAAAACAAATTACAGTATGTATTTTTTTTTTCCAGTGTAATAATTAACAATTTTATAAAAAAAAAACACAAAAAAATGTCAACTGCAAACTTATTCTCCTTTTCTCAGGGTCCTTTTTTTTTGTATGTTTGCACAGTGAAACCAAACATTTTTTTTCTAATGATATTTTTTTTTAAAGTTTACAGCTACATACGCTTTCAACTCGTATCATAATAGCAACTAATACCAGTGAACACCACATCATTTCCTCAATCTATGGATCAAAGAATCATCACAATCTTTAAGATGTACTAACTTCAACAACAAACGCAACATTTTGTCAAAAACTTTGGATAAAAACGCTGATAAAAAATTGATGATGACAACATTGAAGAGTTTTTACAATCGCACATGAAAAAATTAACTAACTAGGAATGTTGCAATTACATGAAGAAAAGGAAGACAATGGAAAAAAGAAAATCAGCAAGCCTATAGAGAAATCATGAAGAGCATTTTTGACGATTTAGACCTGACTTAAAATTCTCCATCAAACCTAAAAATATCTTAAGTCAATGAATGAGATCTTATAATTCACATATTGTATGATAAGAAAGTCAAAGAAACAAATCAAATATTTATTAGAGATCCTCGGCCATCAACACTGGCATACCTCTAAAAAAAACCATCAAAGGATTTAAAAGACAAATATAGACCCTTAGAATGAGTCACTAATGATTTAGATAATTGGTTGACAAGAGCTGAATGGACGAATTATAAGAAAGGATAACTTTAAGCTAAATGTTTTTTTTTTCTTTTTATATAGATTTAAATTGCATTATCTTTCATACATACCTACTTTAAACATATACCTGCATAATACACAATAGTATAGTTTACATCATATATTGCACATTAGGTTTTTTTTTTTATTGATTCCAGAGATATCTATTATAAGCTTAAATGGTTTTGAAATGAATTATTGCTTCTTAATTACATATAGAAAGTAATTCAAAGAATGTCATGTAATGTTTTTATTACATATATCTGATATTGGTTTAAAATAATCAGAATTTATATAAATAAATTTTACTTGATCTAATAATTTATGGATAAACTTTGCTACTAGTATTTTAGAAAATATAGAAAAAACCCTAAATCATCAATGGACAAAAGTATTTAATTAATAAACATGAATTATTGAGTATATTACTAATTATTGAACTTCAAAAAATTAATTGGTTATATTAAAATATGTTTACCTTAATTTTTTTGAAGTCTACAGGTTTCTTAATGACATCATAATAATCTGGTAAATTTCTCCTTGAAGGTAGTTGCATAAAAGCTTCACTTAAAACACGACCATCACTAAATCAAATGAAAAAAACTTTACAATTATTAACATAATTCACACATATATCATCTTAAAATATGATTTATATGTATCAAAAGACTAAGAAAAAAATATAAATACAAGTTGTGATTACTGATAATAATTATAAAAAAAAAACATATATTAAAAAAATTAATCAAGTGATGAAAGTAGTAACGAACAGACTACATCTGAAACTGATTAAAAAATTAGTTATTAAACAAACTTCTCAGATATAAATTTTAATACTTTCCCAAATAGAGATTATAGTTATAATTTGAATAAATAAGATTTTTCATTTCAAGCTTATCATATAGGATTTATTATAACCTGCAATCCTAAAGCCCATATTCAACAAAAACTCACATATAAAAGTACTATTCTAGTATTATTCAAAAATCACAATCTTTCCAACTTCCTTGTTTATTTTTTTCATCATAATAATGTACAGAGTTGAGATGGTAAAATATATTGTTGTTAAGACAGTGTTAATCATGGGAAATTATCTACAAATCCCAATCAGTCTTCAGTTAGAGAACTTAACATATATTCATCCAGTTCTTAAAATTTCATATTTAACTTCAAAATGATAACAATATTAGTATTAAGTTAGGCATATTAAATTTTGGATCTGTGAATTTCATCCTGCCAATAAAATCTATAATGGCATGTGGTGTGATGTCACAAGTGTGATCAACATTCAGTTCTTATTTAATTAAATATCAACTTAATTGTCAATGAACAATGGATTTTTTCACTATTATTCTTTCACATTAAGCTTACTCATTTTACTTTTAAAAACATTAATAGTTATATGTTAATAATTATATCAAACATTTTTATTTAATAAACTTTATCAAACTTTCTGTATGTCTTTTCATTTTTATAAATACTTTCTTAAATTATATTATTATAGACTAGGCCAGAAGAACCAACACTACCATGACTGCTTATGATACAATTAAAACATTCAGAATCAAGTGATGTATTGGTAAAATATCTATTATAGCATATTTCAAATGTGACTCTCCCAAGATTCCCAAGATTAATCATAGTCAATCAGAGTTACGTCTTGAATGATTATGATTGGCCCCTAATTTGAAGCCTTACTATTTCTGCCTTATATAAATACCCATAATTGTCTTTTTTTGCTCTAATAATATTACTATGCTATTGACTCCAATAATTATGCAGTTCCCAAAAATAATTTGGGATATAAAGTTTTGGGTTACAATAGGTACTGATGTATTAATTATGTTAAGTGGTTAATAATTAAAATAAAATTATTAATTTACAAAAATATTTAGCCTTAAAATTATGAACATCAAGAGAAAAAAAGTAAACAGTGACGTGTATGCATCAACTTAATTAAATTCTCCAACAGATTTGGTAACAAAAATAGGTTTATTAACAACTTTAACACAAATGAAAATAATGCATAGCTATAACTGAGAGTGTATACTCTAAGAAAGTTTTCTAACTAAAACTCTTCTATATTAGACAGAACGTTCCACCCTTCACGTTCTTCATTGTTTAACTTGTAAATAATAATGGCAGGTGACATTACAAACAGTAAATGTCATATTTTAATGAAGAATAATAATTTAAATAATTTTTCATGATTACAAAAGCAAACTACATTGCCTTGTTTGCAGGTGTTTATAGCTATATTAAAGGAATGTATTGAAAAGACCATCTTGAGACAAACCATACAAATTATGACAATTTAAATTTATATGATGATAGGTACAAATTCAAAAATTTGCAAAAGACCTAATTGCTCAACAAAATACTTTTACATAACATTACAAATTGCAAAAAAACATCAATATTGTAAAAAGTAATGTTTTTTTTTGATGAAGAATTTATTTAAAAAGTATAAGATAGATAAATGAGTGTGGAAACTCAAAAGAAGTAATTGCATTTTTAATTTCTTAAAAATATCAACTTTCAAGAAGTGGCTGATCCATACTACCTTTAAGAATTTTCATTTTTCTGATAATATTTTACATCACTTTAATAATTATAACAAAATTTTAGAAGGAAAAAATTCATATGTTCATGATTAAATTGAAATGCATTTCAAAAAAATTTAAGCCTTTTTTCTCAAATTTAAATGTCAAAAGTTTCAATTGTTTTCTGCATTTAATGTCAAAAATAAAATATTGCTGATGAAAAAAATCAAACAATTTGATAGTCACATCAATACATTAATTAATTAATGAAATGAAATGAAGATTTAAAAATTATTTTTAATCTATTTTATCATTTCTTTATATGCATTCCTTGTGCTCTACTTCATTTTTCATCTTTAAATCAAGCAAATCTTTGGTGAATATAAATGCTCTTGAATAATATATCAAAAATAAACTTGATGCTTAATGAATTTAATAATAATAATAATAATAAAATAATTTTATTAACAATTAAATGATCACAAGCAACTAGAATAATATAAATTTCCCTTCATCAATTATTTCAACTTACCTTCCATATGAATTTAATACCCATAATTTATACAATCAAAGAATATCTTGATGCAAATCACAAACTATTTGATGATATCAAGCAATTAATTTTATATTTGCAAAACAAACTCATAATTTGACAAAAGAATATAATTTTATAAAAAATACTAATTGTTATTTTAAAAATTATCAAATTCTAACTAAAATAATTTGAATTATATATGCTGTATATGCTTAATGTTTAAATGGTTAAATATATAGATGCACATAGAAAAAAACAAAACATTGATATTATTGCTTTCTTTTACATCTTGCAAATGGAAGTGAATATTATTAAATAGCATGTAAAAAGCAGAATCATAAAACATACTTCTCATGAATAAAAGTATTTTAAAAATGCTATTGGAAACAAAAAGGCTACAAATTTGTTTCCAACAAAATAATTGAGGAGGCTGTTCTCTGGTAATTACTCTCTTTTAAAATAAAAAATCATATTCTTTTCTCTATCATCATCTTAATCAATTCCTCATAAAGTATACAAGTGAAGAATATGCATTTAAATATGCCATTCTTATGACTATACAGTCATAGCATTCTTGTATGCTGAATACTTAAATGCACAACAATAAATAAAGGATTCTAATTATAAAATAACTTATTGGTCTCTTAAAAGAATGCCCAACTAATCATAAAACAATCATAACACCCAAATTTCATAGTTTAAAAATAATTTATGGCATTCAATTGCATAATATTCAAGATAAAATATAAAACAACTATACTTTCCACTGATATATTTCAAGAGCTACTTATATGCACAAACATATACTCTGATCCACCAATCAGTTTTCTTTTGTAATTAGATTTGTTTGAATCCTATAATTTGGTTTACAGTGCTTCTAATTAGTTAAATATTAAATTTTAAAACTTTTTGGCATATTTATTTATTTTATTTGTACTTCTAGCTCTAAACACTTTTTGAAAAAATTATAATAATTCCTGTATTCTATCTTAATATATGTGATTATTAATTATATATTAAATATAATTAGTTTTTTCTAAGTATGCTTAAGAATGTATTAATAATGCAAAAAAATATTAAATGCATTAATTAAATATATGAAAAAACTTAATAATATTAACAGCTAAAGAAGAGTGCTTTAATTTATTCCTTTTTTTTTTTTTGGATAGTAATAATGAAGGAAATTTTTAAAAATGAACACATTTGATTTGAAGTTTATTTAAAATTACAATTTTTTAGTTTCATGGAATATTGCTAAAAAATCTAGAGCAACAATTATTTTCTTTATTGGACACAATTTGCTTGGATAATCGCTAGCAATTTTAATCAGACAATTGGAAACTAATTTCTCATTTCCAAGCAATTATTTGCATAGCAACTTGAATTGATATGGTTTGGTCATTCCACATGAATAATCAACACAAAACTAATTTGAAAAACTGTAAAAGTATAACTTAAAATATCAGACTTCAAATTTTAATTCAGACAGTTATGCTTTTGGAATGATTGCTTTCCAAAATAATTTATTGGCAAGACATAAAAATCAATTTCTTTTTCTATCTGCTAATCATTTGAAACTATTACAGATATAAATCTCTTGCATATAACATATAATTGGAAACAAAAATTATTTTTCTACAAAGATCTACATAAACACAACTGAGAAACCCTAACTAAAACTATTCCACTCTTATACATGACATGACTAACAATACATCATTTGATCCCAGCTTACACTTTGCTACTCATTAGCAGATTCTTTTATTCTTCACACTCTCCTGCCACACTCTTTAGCAAAAAATAGATGCTAGATAGTAGTGCTTAATACATCCTCATTCACTGCTGTCCTATCCAAATATTTCCTAAGACTAGATTCCAGCTTATGGCTTTCATCAGTGAGGAACTTTTTCAATTTTTCTGAATGGTTCAATTAAATCTTTGAATCTAATGCACCTTTTAAATTTTGTTATATTATCAAGCTACGAGCCAAATTAAAAAACTTTTAAATTTTTTCAATCCTAGCTTATTTGCTTCCATAGTTACATAAATCTGAAACTGGTTCAGTTTTTATATATTGTGATCTTAGTTTTTTAATAACTTTAGGCACCATTATTCTTTGGCCAAAATTGGCACAAAGCAAATAATACATCACATGACTAATAATACAGCATTCAATTCCAGCTTATACATTGTTATTCATTAGCAAATCAATATTATTCTCCCTATATTTATGTCATCTAGTTTATGCTTTAATAATCAATAAATGACAGTTTGGTCATGCGATATATTAATCATTTTGTATCACTTATGGCCAAAGAAGAAAGGAGCCTAAGATTATACAAAAACTAAGGTCAACATAATATACAGAAACTGAACTGGTTTCAGATCAGTATAATTATGCAAGCAAATAAACTTGGAATTAAAAAAATAAAACATTTTTCAATTTGGGCTGATAGGTCAATAATACAAAAAGTAAATAATGGCTGCTAGACAAAAAGTGCATTAAATCCAAACATGCAATTGAACACTTCAAAAATATCCAATAAGATTTTCATTGAAGAAAGCTATAAGCTAGAAATTAGTCTGGAACATCTGAACAGTAGAGCACTCTAAAATGATTTATTAGGCACTATCATCTGGCATCTATTGACTATTAAAGCTTACACTAGACAGCATAAGAGTACTTAGAATAAAAACACTTTGCTAATGAATACTTCACTTATTTTATATACTTTTCAGTTTTAATAAAAATTATATCAGAAAAATTCAGTTAGAGATATGACTGGAATTTTGTTCAAGAGATTAAAAAATAGTCCAAATCTGTTTAATAACATACAAAAAAAAATTTACAAGTCAAAAGTCTTATACTTTTCAAGCAAAACATATCATTTAGGTACTGTTTTTTTTTTTGAGATAATAGATTGAAAAACATCCTTAAAGCAAAAGCAAAGTTTCTTACATCAATTTTCTAATTTAGTAAAATAACTTTTAATCTTTCTAAATATGAAGACCTATCTTTCTTCTGATTTTAAATACTTTTATTTAAATAACTAAAACTTATATTGACAGTTTATAGTAAATTAGTAAAAAAATTTCTGTTATATTTGCAAATATAATTTATACTTGCACACCACATATACACAATATATCTGTTAAATACATGTGCAAATCCTAATACTTTTAGTTTATTTTACTAGACAATCATAAAACAACTGATTAATAAATTTGCTGCCATATAAATAATATTTTAATAGTACAAGCTAACCTTAAATTTTAGAAATAATAATTTTCAACCATTTAGTCCCATTTATTTTATTTATTTTTCTGTAATTATTATTATTATTTTTCTTAATCTAATCACACATACATGTTATCCAATAAAATAGACATTTCAATATATATATATACACACAATATATATATAATTACTTATTTACCTGTCTCTGTAATTTATAACAATGTCTAAAAGATTTCGTAACTGTTTGGTAAATTTAGGTGGATTTGGTAAAACTTTATCAATTGGTGGTCGACCTCTTCGCTTTTTTATTTTTGGTTCTTCTATTACAAATACCTCATGTTCTTTTCTACGTTTTCTTCCCTTCTTAAGATGTTTTCTGTCATCCATTTCATCTACATTATCTTCTTCAATTGCCTAAAACAATTTTATCCACCAAATAAATACATTAAATAGATCCATAAAATATCTATTAAAAAGATTGTTACTTAAAAAAAATCATAATTTAATAACTTCCTTTTTACATTATCATTATTTAATAACTGAAATACAGGCTTATTATATACTCAGATGGACAGTTGATAAGTTGGAGTGTGGAGGGGATTGAAGCCTGTCCATTAAAGTATGAAGATGAAGATTGGCTATCTTAGTATATACCTGAGCACTTATTGCATACATGTGTAGAGATGATAATCTGTACCAACTGATGATTGCTGGTTTAGCATGAAATATGTATATTGGTGATTATTTATCTTTTCAATATATATGTCTTCAAGGGTATCAGTGTTATGAGATAGAGTGGAGAGTCATGTGAAAGTCTGTGCTCATTTACCCTATATTTTATCATTATTGTAAATAACAGAATTGAAACTTTCTTTATTCTAGACACTAGACATATCAATATTATTATAATAAAATCAAACTAATAATTGCTAATAATAAAAAATGCTTAACAAAAAAAATTAATTAATAATTATATATACATAGAAACAAAAATGACCCCTGCACTCAATGAAGTGAATAACTAAACAAAAGAGGATGTGCTTGTATATTTAATTTATATAAAGGAAAAAGAGATGGAGAAATATCCAAACACAAAAATTATTCATATAAATATTAAGAAAAATCTAGTATGACTAAAAAATTAATTATATAAACAAAAATATTAGGCTGCAAAAAGGAATTTGTTATTAACAGAGTCCTTGATTCCTCTTTAAGACTTTAAAACAACCAAGCAGGGCAAAATCCTAAGGACCACTCTATATATTTTTGTTGTTGCAGGTCCTATTACTACGTGATTATTCATATAGAAAATGAAAATGGATGGGCTACTTAACTACACAATATCATCAATATGATGAGTTTAATGGTTTTTATCTCTGAGTTTAAGACCAAAAAATATCATGATCTTTCTTCCCATTTATTTGATAGTTCTTAATTGAAGTATCACTTGAATTTTTTTTTAAAGCAAGGCAAATGTGTGTGTGAATAATCTTTTTTGATATTGACAATCACAATGGGAAAACTAAATTATGACCCGTATTAACAGGAAGCTGTAAAGTCATCAGCCAATGCAGCAATTCTTTTGATTGCCAACCCAGGCTGCCATTTGTTAGATAACTATGACTACAAATTACTTACAAGTGGAAAAAAAAAATTGCAGGAATTGAAATAAGAAGGGTCTAATATTAAATGGAACATTGTTGGACTTTTGAAGTTAGAAGAAAAGGAAATGAAATAATTAATTTAATAAGTGGGTTTTATATTTTACTACAAAGGCACAAATATTGGAAGTCAAGAGAAGTAGAATTCCTTATAAATAAAAAGTGAAAAGCATATTGTTGAGGTTATTGGTATATTAAACACAGTATCAATATTAGTTATTCAACTTAAAAGATACTAAATACAAATAGTTCGTATTTATACTGCAACATGTTCTCATTATTTTGAAGAGATAAAGGATTTTTATATTACATTGACACAGAAGATTATAATGCTAGAATTAGAAAATGATTGAAAGTTAAAAACATTATAAGTTTGATTGCAGTGACAAAAATAAGAGAAGACACAAATACATTTATTGAAACAGATACGTTGTTTCATATATCCTGAAGTTTCTCCCATTTTACAAGTATATAATTGAAAATAAAAGCTGATGCAGCATTAGTGAGTGAAATTTAGAAAAATGGATAATTAATTGACAGTGATTTAAAATCAGTTTTTCACATATGTTATAAAAACCAAATGTATGAATCAAATTTTCTAAAAAAAAAAAAAAATATCAATATTTAAATTTACAGTTAAAAATTAAATGACACATTTGTTTAATGAATCTTTAACATTAAAAATTTGCGGTTTCAAATTAAAATGTCACCAATATAATTTTTTTTTTTTGTTGGAGCTGAATGTTTTCCAAATTAAGGCACAGAAATGTAATTAGTTCATCAAAAATGATAGTGTTGCTTTCTTGCCTTAGACAAAAAAAAGTTAACATGTTTGGGAAACATGTTGGTTGGCATGGGTGAGATCAAAGAAGATATTAAAAACACCGTAGAAAGTAGGAGAATATAAAGAGAGGAATCGATCAATTCCAGACAGTAAGTTGATTGTGGTAGTTGCTTCGCAGTAAATCGCAGTTCAGTCTTCAGTCATTCTACAAAGAAGAATTTAGATAATCGGACCAACTAAGTTTGGAGCCGCTGTGGCCATTAATTTAAGTAAGTGCTGCAGTAAAGAGAAACCTGAAGTTATCATAAAACTGCGATATGAAGAAACAAATTAATGCAGTAAATACTAAAATGTTTGCCTAAAAAAGAATAGCTCGCTCTCCTTCCCACACCATGGTAGAAGATGTGAAGATGAAGAAATATGCCCAAGTGATCAGATGTAGACCATTTAGCCCTAAAGACAACCCCCTTTTAATGTGAAAATTTTACCAGTGATAAAACGTCAACATAAGAACCATTACAGAGATTTGAAAAGGTAAGAATACTCTAGATAGTTATTGAAACATGTTTAATTAAGATTGATGTAATTGTGCTATGATGTAAGAATATTCCCTATATTCATTTCCTTAATAGTGATAATTATGAACCTCCATTATTACATGAAATAGTTGTTTTAACAATTGAAATATTTAAAGGTATTTACGAAAATGCGGTAAGAAAAGTGTTTTGGAAGGGATAAAGGGAAATGTAGTTATAGAGTTATTTAAAGTAATTAATTGGACCAAATGATAAAATATTCATATCAAATTTAGAAACAAATATTGTAATAGTAAAACCCAATGTTATATGAAAATAGTTATGAACCGAAATAATTTCTTATTGACAGAATAATATAATTGCTACTATTGTTATTAGCATGGAGGTAAAACTGAGAAATGCTGATAAAATGGTGAAATGTAATGAATATATTTCCATTCACTGATCTTTCTTTTAACATGATAAAGTGATAAAACTTAATAATGTTGACTCAAAATTAGGTTCTAGAATAACGAATATAAAGAAAATGTGTCAATTTATTAAATCACATCTTGCCAAACGAAATTATAATGCAAATATTAATTTAAAATAGATATACCCAGATATATGTATTCACCATAAATGCTTAAAATTTAACCAAGAAAGAGTAATATTTTGTATATGTAAATTTGTTTACTAAAAGGGTGTAACATCTATATAAATGAATTGAATACGTGAATATATTCGAATATGATTATTGACTACTAAATGATTGAACAGAAATATTAATATTTTATATATGTGAGTTTTGCTTATTAAAAGGATTTATATCTACATACATGAGATGAACATGTGAATATATTTGAATATGATTATTGACTACTAAATGATTGAACAGAAAGGATTAATCCAAATATAAATCAAACTAGCTTAGAAGTGTACTGCAATAGGGAATTAACGGACATATCTACTAATTATATATATGTGTGCATACGAAGAGAATGTAAATTTACAGAATGAGAATTTAACCTTGTGGAATGTTAAGGAAAGTATCCATGATGTACACATGGATATGTAAGTCCCTGTTATATATGACTGCTGGCCGAACAGGGCACCACTGACCAAGCTCTGCATGAAATATGAACTTAGCCTTACCACAGAGATGTATAGACATACATATACCCCTGTTATAATTGTATGAGTACCAGTAATGGAATTAAGTATCAGAGACGTTACTGATAGAATGGACTAATTGATCCATGAAAGCTGAACTGTCAATGAACTTTTTTGAAGGAGTCATTATCCAAAGTATTGTTATTTAAATAAATTGTTATTACATAAAATTAATATATTTTGTCAGTTTCAGTTCATGCCATCCATCTATCAGTGTACTTATTCACTGGAATCTCATGTTTCCTGAGTTATACCTGGCATAACTTGATCTGGGTGAGTAAGGTTGTAGTGAGCTGGAACTCTAGTGGAACCGTTTGGGAAACCAAACAGATAATTTTCTAGTTGTTTGATGTGCAAGAAATGTTGTAAGGGGGGTGACATCAGCACTGAGCAACAACAATCATTCTTTCCTTCTTGCAATAAGCTCATCAGGAAACAATCACCGACCAAAGGGGGTGGAAACACCAGTCCGGTTACAATATATATAAATTCTTTTTCTGAGAAAAATACTAAAACAGGTAAAACTCTCTATATGTATTGCCTCTCAGTGCAAGCCAGAGTAATCAATGGATGCCAGAAAGCTTGTGCATAAAATCCCCATCTAGTGCATACTCATCCAATATCCCCATACTAGTTTCTGGCTTATGGTCTTTATCAGTGAGGAACCTTGGATCTGAGAGCATTGCATCTAGATCTTAGGATCTAATGCAACTTAGATTTAATGCAACCCTCCGGCAGCCATCTTTATCTCTACTTAACTTCAAAACTCTGAGTCTTAAACTGAAAACACTATATTTTCAATCCAAGCTCATTAGCTTATATAGTCATATAGGTCTGAACTCAGTTCAGTAACTATACATTTTGGTAACTTTGGTTCTTTAATAACCATAGCCACCATTATCCTATTAGGCAGGATTGGTTTTAAGCCAATAAACATCACACGATCATCATTTCTTATGCTTGCTTATAACTATTATTAAAATAGATAAAACTCACTATATGTATTGCCACTCAGTGCAATGTGTATAGAGAGTTTTGCCTGTTTTAATAATAGTTATAAGCAAGCATAAGAAATGGTGATCATGTGATGTTTATTAAAAAAATACTACATGGAAATAGAAGCAGCCAAATAAAGGTTTAATAAAATCAGTTTATATTTTAACTAACTAAAAATATATATTTCAAAATTGTAATGTCGTTAATAATTCAACACAGAGAGTGATCATCAATTAGTAAGATGTAGGATACATATTACTGCAAAAATTGGAGTCAAAAACTATTTTTAAAAATCCAGTAATAGCATTTGAAGTTTCTAACCTCCAGAAACACTTCAATGAATTTAAATTATTAACTTTAATAGATAAAGAGATGATTCAGATTTGACTAAAATCAATAAGTTAAGATAACTGATATTCTCAAAAGGCACAATTTTTACCAATAAATTTTCAATTAAAACAAAACAATATGTAAAGAAAAGAATGAATATGAATATATTTAAAAATAATCCATTAAAAAGAATTGAATATCTAGAACTCTGTAAAATGGTATGAAAATGAATTAATAATGATATTTATAAAGTATAAATATGAATTAGCAAAAAAATTATAAAAAATATAAAAAAATCTCAAAAGTACATAAAAATATTTTGGAATTGTAAGAAAAATTGTTTTAGCAAAAAAAAAAAAAATGAAACTATTACTTAAAGTAGAGACAATATTATAAAATGTGTAGAAGAGTTCTTTAAAAAGTTATACAATAATAAAAACAAAGAAAATAAATTAACCATTATAATTATAACATCTTTCAAATAGTCAAGCAATTTAATTAGAGATGAGACATGCAATCAAATCTATGAAGAAGGGAAACACTCCAGGAAATGATGGAATTATTATTAATATTTTAAAAGAAGTAAGTAAAGAAATAAAAAAAATATTGATAAAACTATATACCAAATTTATAAATGATAAAGATGTAATAGATGATTGGGAAAAAAATTCAGATGTAATATTGATATTCAAGAAGGTGATAAAGAAAACATTATAAATTACAGACATATCAGTCTTCTATCAGTTTTATACAAAATCTTTACCAAGATAATTATAACTCATCTATAATGAACTATGAACTCAAACCAACCAGAAGAACAAGTTGCATTTAAAAAAGGCGTTAGCACAGTGGAATAGATTCAAGAGTGAGAGAAGTTATAGTCAGCATCAATGAATATGATTAAGTTGTTATTATCTTTGTATTTATAGATTATAAAAAGGCATTCCACAGTGATTAAAGCTTTGGATTGTGAAGGTTTTGTCCCATGATATTGTCATATTTTGAGAAATATATATCAGAATATTAAAAAGATTAACATTGATAAGAATCTAACACAGAATCATTCCATACTCCAAACATTTGCCAACAGCTTTACAAGAAATGTTTTGTGGATTAAAATATAGTTGTCTTTACAAATAATGCTTTAGAATTTCAGGAAAAAAAAGCAAAAATTATCAGATGGATGCAAAAAAAAGTAATGTTCAAAAGATTTTGAAAGAAGATGAAAATTAAGATTAATAATAAGGAATTATGAAAAGCTAAGAACTACAAATAACTTGGTTATATTATTAATATACATGAAACATATTGAGTGAAATTAATCATAGAATTAAACTTGGAATGTTGTCTAAGTACCCAAATAGAAAAGTTATAAATAAATGTATTTTATGGATCTGAGAGTTTGCCATTTAACTAAAGAGCAACATAAAGACTTCAGGTAACTCAATAATGTATGAAAAGATATAAGTGCGAGTAATAAAGAAGAAATCAAAAGCAAAATATATAGGTAAGAGAATAAATTAGTATCATTGATATTTTTGAAAAAATTAAAACTGAAATGGAGCTGAGCAGAACATATTTCTAGTAAAAATGACAATAGAAATCTTTAATTGGATCCAAAATATGAAAAAGCTATAGATTGGAGAAATTGGATTACACTTAAGAGACCATCCTGCAATGCACTATTAATGATTAAAAATTATGATTTATGAAAAATGATATTTTAAAATAAATTAATTAACAGGTCTAAGTAAATAAGTTGAGTTTCTGATTTTGAAAAAATCAGACTAAATTATTAATTTATTAAAAAAGAAAAAATACTTTGTAAAATATCCATTCACTTGTGTTAGTGATCTAAATTTTATAAAAGAGAAAGTTACTATTATTTTTTTGTGGAGTTTTTAGTGGTGGTTGAGCTTTTAGTAATGCTTTATATATATATTTTGCAGAGGGTTTCTTTTTAAATTTACAGGTCGTTTAACCGTATTTATATGGTATCATGCACTGGGTGATCTATGGGCATGTCAGCATGTATACAGTGCTTCTCTTTTACCAAGTCTGCTTAGGTTAATATACCTGCATCTGGAGCTCCATGAAAATAAATAAAAATTCTGGACCTCATATCTATTTCAGATATTTCAGTGTACATAACTGGACATAAGCAAGAAAACTCCGTATTCTGAATCCAGTTCACGCGGTTAGTGAACGGATTCCATTTTCTCTAACTCAGTTTAGAGATAGAGTGCTAATCAGTCTTGTATTAGCCTGTTGGTTGCTGTTATGTCTAGAGTTCTCACAGCACACAATATGCTATCATCTTAGTGCACAGTATTGTATACACCCGGGTCTCGTTTTATGCAGATTTATTTAATGCGATTTTGAAGTTATGTGATTCATCTTTCTTCTTAATATCTTTATATGCGGTTTCTTTTATGCAACAAAAATTATTAGATCAGAAGTCGAGCTCTGATAATGTGCTATTACTTTAAATATTATAAATTTCGCGCACTCACATCATATTTAAAGTAATAGCGCATTATCGAAGTTTGACTTCCATCTAATAATTTCAATATTTTCAGCGCTTTATAATAGTACTGTAATAGATTTTATGCAATAAAGAAGTTCATAATTCACTTAAAATCAGGATTTCCCCATTTTATATACACACATTAAATTTTACAAGATTATAATGTAAATCTGTTCAAATGTTATAGATGCCTATACTATGTATGTTGTTGTTTTTGCATTTTAAATGATGTTCTATTTTTGTTTTTTTAAAAAAAGAGTGTCTGCAAGTAATAAATTTTACAAGACTCTAATGTAAATCTGTTCAAACGTTATAGATGAAAAATACTATGTATGTTGTTGTTTTTGCACTTTAAATCACATTCAATTTTTGCTTTTTATAAAAAGAGTATGTAATCAATTAATCATTTAGTGTCCGCAAGTTTATTTTTAAAAGGTGAGTAACAGCGGTGGGCATAATTAAATTTGACAATTAAAATCTGATTTTTAATTGTAATTAACAATTTAAAAATTACGTAACGTGATCTGAAATTAATGTGATGTGAAACGATGAAATTTGATTTTTAAACAGAATTGAAAATTAAAAAATTAAAGACAAAAATAAGAATTTAATTTTTAATTGTTAATTTTAATTACATTTTGCCCAACAGTGGTGAGTCGGTGTCTTTTTATTATTGTAAGTCTAAATTCTTATTTTTATTTTAAACTTTTAGTTTACTCTAATGGAGAGGAAAAAACATCCAAGAAAATGAATTTCTTTGAAAACAAAAATTTCAATTTTAGATCGCTTAGCGAAATGGGAAGGATCAACAGCGATTGGAAAACGCTTTGGTTGTATTTCCTCTTGACTTCGTTTAAGGAGAAGCTATAGTACCTCACATCACATCACGATGAATCTGATGTCTCAAATAGCGATAATGATTAAAATACCGTACATGTATTAAAAAAATGTAAATTACGCATAAAAATATATTGTTCTGAATAAAATTAAATACTGTAGTTAATAAAAAATAGTAAAAAAAGTTTGTCTTGTATCAATTTTTTTCAAATTTGAAATTTTTATTAGTCATATTTTATTTTCTTATTTTTTTTTTATGCAAATTTTAAAGTAATTTTACATTGTTGCTTTACTTTTATGCGATTTTCGAAAATTACAGTAGCCTATCCCCCATTTTTCAAGATAAGTTAAGTCTATTTTTGTGTGGTTTCTTTTGTGTGCGTTTTCTGAGGAGCCTATCTACTGCATAAAACGAGACCCAAGTATATTTATATTTATTTTGAAATTTTTCTCAAAATATTATTGAAATGTTTCAATCATAGCTGGAAATTTCCGCTGGGGTCACTATTTCATTTTCTTTAGTCATTAGTAGAGGGCTGTGATTTAAATATGTCCAAAAAGTGTTTAGTTGGGTTTAACCATTTATTTATTACCATGTGCTCTATCCATAGAGTTAATGAATTATGTCTCTCTCTTGAATTTTATGTAACCCATCCATTGGCTGGAAATATTTTTTTTTAAAAAAGTATCATATAAAATTTTTTGTTTATCATTATCATTAAAAAAGGAAGGGATTTTTCATATATATCTGTATATGGTTGTAGGATAATAGCCTGCAGCTCAATCAGTGAATCTTTGTAGAATCTTGCTAGCATAACTAATAAAAGTTTTTTTTTGTCTGTCATTCGCTATCATTAAAACTCTGTAGTATTGTTTGTTTTTCTTTGTGTGACACACATATATAAATCTGGTCATTATATATATCTACTTGTTAAAATTCATTTTGTGATCTTATCTCTCCTGACCATCAGGCATACATTAGGAATAAATTCTAGTGAGGTTTGGGGAGTAAGTCGCTTAATAGCAATCTGGAGGAGTAGGTGAGGTTCAAAACCCCTCTACCTGCATCTCTAGGTTAGATTAAAGCAGCTCTACTTTTCATACTGTTACAGTTTTGACTGCTTTCCTGCATTTATATATATTTATATAGCTATTATATGTATATTTATTTATAATAATAATACAATGTACCTGTAACCACTGTTCTTCAGTTAGAGAGTCAGAATAATCAACTTCTTTTCTATGACGTGAACCTCGTCCAAATAATTTAGCTTCTTCCTCTTCAAAAGTCAATTGTTCAACCTTAGAACATTAATACAAATGAATAATAGCAAAATAGAAAGCAAAATATTATGTCTACAATGATTAAAACATATCAATACAATAACAATTTTTTATAAAAACCATTTGTAAAAATGAACATATATATATTCATTACAAGATGTCCCATTAAACTAACATTATAAAGTTCATGCCCTGTGTAATTTCGCTGATTGATAGAGCATCTGACTTGGGATCGATTCATCCCAGGATTGATTTTGGTGCTCGCAGTTCTGGTGTTCGATATTCTTATAAACTCCCGAGCAATAAGTTCATAAGTCTATAATTTTATAAAGTTAATGTATACAAAGAAAAATCAATGTTTGCAAATACACTTTGAGCCAAAAATAAAGGTGTGTTAATAGACTTGTCTGACATTCATGCACAATAAAGTATCTAAATTTATTTATTTTGAATAGTGTAGTGTAGTGAACAAATTCCATAAGTTTTAATTCCTTTTTTTTTTTTTTTTCAACAATATGTAGTCGAAAATATATTACAAACAAAATCTATAACTATGTTATAATATGTTGAACTATTTCCATCATCTATCATTAAATTGTCAAGGTATAGAAAATTTTAAAATTAATTTAAATTTTTCAAATACAAACAACTTGTTAGTAATAACATACAATTAGACAACACAGGTTAGTAATTATACAATGTTTCAAGTAGTATTATTCTCCAATCTTCTTCAGGTGTTGCTGGCCTGATCAGAGACAATATTATTTCAGGAGATGAACTTACACCTTTAGATTCTTGAATATAGAATTTTAAGGCAATGCTCTAACCAACTGAGCTATTCTGTCAAAGGCAATAGTTAGTAGAAATTTCTGAACTTATCTATGAGGATTGGTTCAAATCCTCCTGATGCTTCAACTTTTTTTTTTAAATATTTTTTCTAAGTTAAAAGTTAATTAGAGGCTTCCATACATTATGTATCACACACTAGGTTGACTTATATTATTTGCCATTATCATATGAGCAGATTCTTGGAATTTTCTTCTTTGCTTCCTTTTCTCTCTATACAGTATTTTTATATTTTCCCAATTGAACATATATTCATTAGTACATACATGGTCTGCAATTGTAGATACAGCTGTTTTTTCTAATTTAACTGTTAGAAGTATTGTTTCCATCACTGTTCAACAGGGCAACAAGTCTTACTAATATACTTCCTTCTACATTCACATGGCATTTCATAAATGCAGTTTTTGCTTTTAGAAATTCCAATTTAGACTATAAAAGTTAGAGTTCCCTATAGTGTGTTATGGCTTTGGAAAGCTGTTCTAATGTTATACTGATTGAAGATTTCCTTTAATTTGTCTGCCATTCCTGATATGAATGGATATACTATAGTATCAGTAAGTTTGTTTTTTTTTCTTTTGGTGTCTCTTTTTGTTGTCTATTCAGGCACATAATAGATTAAAGCCCTGGTTTCAACAGTAAGCAAAGGCTGGCTTACATGTAGATAAACTTTAAGCATAAGCATAGACTTACACTTTTTAAACTGATGCTCATAGGCGAGTGCATGCAAATTTGCAAAGCATATGATCAGAGGTTTGTTCCTTCTTTATAATATTGCATATATAATCTGCACTATGTAAATAATAGATGATTTATTAAAGGTTTTATTGAAGAATGGTTATCCATCAACTGTTATCAAGAAAACCTTTAACAGACAACAAAAATAGACCCCAAAAGAAAAAAAGCAATTATTAATACTGTAGAGTATTCATACATACCAGAAAGAGCAGACAAATAAGAGAAAATCTGCATTCAATATATTAGAATAGCTTTCCAAAGCTATACCACACTTAGAGTAATTTTTAACTTCTTCAAAGTCTAAATTGGAAATACTGGAAAACAAAAACTGCATCTATGAAATACCATGTGAATGTGCCCTATTGGACAACAATTAAAAGAACACAAACTAATGGTTAAAAAAGGAAAAAACAGATGTGGCTACAGTAGCAGACTATGTATGTACTAATGAATATATTTTCAATTGAAAGAATACAAAAATATTGGATAGAGAGGAAAAACTGCAAAGAAGTAAATTCAAAAAAGTTGCTCATATGATAATGGCAAATAATCCTATAAGTCAACCCAGTGTGGAAATATATTGTATGGAAGCTTCTAATTAACCTCGCTCTTAGAAAAAAGTATTGAAAAAAATTGAAGGAACCAGGTAGATTTGAACTTAACCCTTATAGATAACTATATGAAATCTCTACTAATTGTTGCCTTGGACAGAATACTCAGTCAGTTAGAGCATTGACTTAAAATTCAATATTCAAGAATCTAAAGGTGTGAATTCGACTCCTATGCTAATATTGTTATTGGTCAGACCAACACTCCTGAAAAGTGGAGAATACTACTACTCGAAATGTTGTGCAATTACTAACCTGTGTTGTCTATTTGTTTGTTATTACCAACAAGTTGTTTGTATATGAAAAGTTGAAATAAAGTTTAAAATTTTCTTTACATTCAACATATATTGATAGATGATGAAAATAGTTCAATAAGTTATCACATCCAATATACCATCATCACAAACCTTCAGGCAAATATTAAAATCTGTCTCTTTAGATTAATCAAATGCCATAGAAACATATTATACAACTTATTTCATATATCATAACAATCATCAGAACCCATAGGCCTAGTGATTTTCTTTATCAGAAAAGTCCCTCTTGTTTGATCTATCTTTGGCAACTATATTGAGCAAATATAATGTCCTCTGTCCATATTCTATGAGGGTTTCCCTTTTCATTTATGCCTTCTGTAATATTAAAATTAAAGTTTTTAGTTTCTGATTATAATTAATTCTACATATACAATCAAAGAATTGTAAATTCCAATTTATAACTTTTTTCAAAAAAGTTTCCTTTTGATTCAGTTTTTTATATAATTCTTTATTATAAATTTTTTGCATTTATCCAATTCTCAATATGGACCTGTAGCACATTTTCTTCTCACAAAAGATTTTGCCTTCATTCATGTAGCATAACAATATAATGCATTAGTAAACACACATGTATCTAGTACATTTAATATGATTTGTACTCTGATGTGTTTGCTTTTTTCAAATCCCATCCATGGCTTGTAAACATGTTCTTGCTTTGGCTATCTTAATTTTATTTCTTTTTACCATAATCATGATTGTTAGTGATATGACTTCCAAAATATACAAACTTTCTACATTATCTAGTATGCTTAAATCAATTTTGATTTTGCTCTTCCATTTTCTCTTTCCCAAACACCCCATTGTTTTTATTTTGCCTGGGTTTATGTATAAACTATATCTCTGTGTATCATCAGTTAAATGGATTTCAATATTTTTTCAGCTTTTTCAATAATTGTTTAATGCCATTGATGTTATTTTATACTTTTCTTTGTTTTTATCATTGCTGAACTGAGACCATTCACATGAGTACCAGTTGATGGATAATAGATGGCCTTATATTGATCTAAATAGTATCTTCTGTCATTCTGTAAAATAAAATGTTTGTTCATCTAAACTAGCTGATGTTTCTAATGAAGATATACCCAGTGTATCCCAATGAAAAGGAGATTGGTGACTGTTTGACTACTTGTGCTTACTGCATGGATTACATAATGATATAGTTAAGCTATATACCACAAAAATTTTAAGGCACTAGCATGAATGGATCATTAGTTACAACATAAAATGCTATACCCTCTATACAATAAGACTCAATTTTGCTTTAAACTAAGCTCAAATGTTGGAAATGATTCATACTGGGTATGGCAGGGAAACCACAAAATGTTAAGGTTTTCAAGATTTTATCATAGCATAGAGTATTGTAGATGATATACAAAGTATGAAATACACAATTCGTCCAGACATACAAATGCCTTAAAGATTTTGAGATGAATAGCTAAAATATGTAGCTATGTAACACATGTATTGATTTAGAGATAGCTCTGCAATCAGCTTGTAGAAAGAACCAATCATCTTTCTATTGGAACACATTGTGTATGTGAAAGAGAAATGAAATCTGATCCCTGGCTCTGAAAGCAGATGAGAATTTTATGTATTCTACAAAATTAACTATTTCTAAGCAATATACTAATAATCATCATAGTAATAATAAAAAGTCAGATGTCACATGACTTAATATAGCTTGCTATTACCAATATATAAACTTAAAAGCATGCTAACGCTCTAAACAAGCTTCTCTTTTTTTATATTATGATAAATGCTACTACAAGAGAAGCATTTATCATAATAAAAAAAAAAAAGCTTGTTTAGAGCGTTAGCATGCTCTTAAGTTTACATATTGGTAACTGCAAGCTATATTAAGTCATGTGACATCTGACTTTTTATTATTACTATTATTATTTTGCTGTTGGGGCTTTGGCTAAATTAAATGGCTAAGCCTATTAATATATGGAGTATCTGAATTAAGTTCAGACCCATATAATTTTTTCAGTTGGAGAGCTGACTTTAAAGATATGCAGATGTCTAAAGGTTTAGATCTTCTTTTTGAGAATTATCTTTTAGATAAATGCTTAGCTTGAGTTGGTTTTTTGAATCTAATGTCCCAATTCCTCACTGAAGAGACCCATAGGTCGAAACCGGTCTGGGGATGGGGACAATCTAAGATAAAGATGATTTGAATGCCTTCTCTTGTAGTAGCATTTATCATAATAAAAAAAAAAAAGCTTGTTTAGAGTGTTAGCATGCTCTTAAGTTTAATAATCATTATATAATTATATTTATGTAAGAGCTCTATCATATCATGAAAATGGTATTTTGTGTAGAATATTGCTTACTATTACTTGTAAATCTAAGGACCTCTCAATAGTATTGAACCTAATTTTTTAAAGCATGTATGAGTCACATAATTGTAAAAAAACAAGGTAGTTTATAATGGAAATATATTTTAAGTACATACATATCAGATTTGGTCATTTTTTATGTATAGCATTCTGAATGTAATAAATTTTTTGCACTCAAAGAGTAAGCAATATTTGGTTAACCACATAGAATGAAATGCTAAAAGAATTTAAACTTAAATGTATTGGTTTGAATGGATTATATTTCAATGTTCCAAACAGCAACAGTGGAGAAAGCAAATAACATCTAATTTTATTGCATAGATTATGGACATTCTTTCAAAAAAAATCCAAGAATCTCTAAAATCATTCTCAAGAACTCATCATTGAATATGTGATAGAACTGACTGAGCAATATACTTTCATGAGAACATTTGGTCAGGCTATAAGTAGAGAGTGAAATATGTGGGATAGAAAGTTTCTGAAGATGTTTAGGAGTATTAATAAGCAGTTCATCATACATTTTAATTTTTAATTTAAACCTTTTTTCAAGATCAAGTACATGTTAACATGTCTCAAAGTATAGCAGTTAATGAATATGCATGTTATGCTTATGACATGGGATTTAATCTAGTCAGGATATCTTTTTTAAAATTTTTTCAAATCACAAAAAAGTTTAGTATTTTTCTTCAAAAAGATATACATAGTCAGTTTTGCTAGCTATTTAATATTGGTCAGTAAATATGAATCTCGTTATTATTTAGCTCTAAAGATAATGGTTCAAATTAAACAGGTTAGTGAAATGAAAGTAAAAAAAAAAAAAATACAATTATAATATTCTCATTATTAATGAGGGAGATGTGCATACTCCGATATGTGTGGAAATTATGCTTATTTTACTTTACCTTTACATATAAGAGTGTAAAATATAATATGGTATGAAAGAAAGATGCTAAGACGATAGAGCAGATCTAATAAAGTAAAAGGCTGTATATTAACATAATAGGTTCAGTATTATGGCATATCGGCAAAAATTCTCACAAATGAAATAGAAATTGGTTATAATTGGCAAGAATTATGAACTAGCTCACATGAATTATCTCTACTATGATGGTAATACTAATGTCAATTAGCTTAGTTTAATATCTGAAATGCGGTAGCCTAAAAATTACTCTCATATATATGTAGATTAAATTTTTGCATAAATTAAAGAGTTCAGCAATTAAGCAATACAGTACTATAAGTGAGCTAGTTATATATATTTGATCGTCACTAAAGGGAAATTTTTCACACATTGCCATCTCAGTAATGCAATTTAATCTACCTTCTCATGTTTGAGTTACATCATAAACTTCAATAAAGCATCTTAAATCATTAAGATATATAAATAAAAAAATAATTATAATTTTGTTTTTTGAATTAATATAATTAAGTAAGATATAATTCTTTCATAAGGAAAACCCAACTGACGTCTCACTAAAGAATCATCAGTCTTTTGGGAAGAAAGAGTAGTATTCTCTTAATGTAAGATTCATTGCAACACTCTCGATCCACATTATTGAGTAAATCATCCAAATTTACTAAACAAGCAAATACATAGTATAATGGATACATTAACAATAATGTGAATAGTAGATATCAGAAATTTGTTCTTATTAGTTTCTTTAATTTCACAGTGAAGAATTTAAATACATTTTTTTACTATGAACAGTAAACTCTTCATATATATTGTATATTGTGATAATCGCACATACTGCGACCACATATATATATATATTTAACATTAAATAATATTAAATATTGTATTGTTTTTGAATACTAGTAAAAGAATTAAAACCCATGAAGAAAGAAATGTCTTAATTAATAAAGAGCGGGAAATAGAATCGAAAGATTCTTATCTGTTACTCTCCAAAGTTAAGATTTTGGGAAAATAAAAATATTTAAATGTAGAAGTATTGAAATCGTCTATTTAGCTTAAGATCAAAAAATGAAAGAGGAAATATGAATGAAATAAGAACTAAAAAATGATTTATAAGAAAAGGTAAAAGTTTGAAGAGTTTAAATCAGATTAAAATAGAAGTTAAAACATGACAAAAGATAAGGATCTATTCCATAAAAGTACACATTTTGACGATAAAACAAAATGCGTGTGTAGAGTATGTATAAAGTATGGATAAAGGCAGCAATAATTAATGCTTGTCAAAATAAAAATCATTTTATTAAAATTTTATTTTATTAAAAGGAAAAGAAAGGAAATAAGAAATAAATGTAAATATTGCTATGAAACTGTGCAAAAGTAAATTTGTATAAATTGCTGAAGGCGTATTAAAAAAAAAGAAAGGTATGAATGGAAAGCTACTAACAAAGGATCAAGAGAATAAAAGAATGTGGAAAAATTTAATTATTAAAATTATTGGAGTTCAAGGAGTTCTCGTGGAGACTTTGGAGAAGACACTGCTCTGAGACTAAGTAGATATAATCGAGTAGAAAGCAGACCCAAGAATCCTTTAAAGTTTAAAAAAATACAAGAGAGAAAAACCAGAAACGTAGTGGAAGGACTCCAACATAGTAACTGATCACTGTATAAACAGGAAAATGATTTCTAACATACGTGACGCTTCAAGAATGTGTGGCTAAGGGCCATCGCGATCGCTGGCTGATTCAGACTCACCATACTCGAACGGTTCCCGTCGCCATGTAACAACTGCCAATGTAGCGCCTGCCGGATGGTTCACTTGCCATGTCCTTGATGTCCTAATATGGAGAAATCACCGCAAATAAGAAGAAATTCCACAAACCAAGTCCAAACTAAGAGTGACTGTTCCCTGCTAAAGAGGTGGAGGAATTTCACGTGACGGTCAGCAGGAACTTAACTCACTTCAGAGACTTAAAAAAATCTAGGTAAATTATATATCACACCTTTATAGATGTAAGTGCACATACCTTTAATTTAAACAATTGCCAAATCCTGATATTAGTGATATAGACAATATTTAAACTTTTTTCTAATACATGGAATGACGACTATAAATGTATAATCATTTATAGGATCTTTTTTATATATATTTACTCATAGCATTATATCCAATAATTTGTTTCTATTGTGTGTAAAATATTTCAATTGATTTTTTGTTGTTTATTTGTTACATTAAATATTTATTTATTTTATCTGTTTCGTCTCGTTCTTCGCCATTCCAGACAGTAATATATATCCGTAGGGGTTTGGGGGAATAATTATTACTCCATTTTGAGTACAAAAATAACACGTGAGGCTCGTGGACAATATTCTTGATCCCATTTCATTTTATAAATTATCCAAGCACTGTAATTCTTTAAATATTACAGCAGTCGAGAGACAGTTGGCCGGGAAAGATAACCTGGGGCAATATCCGTATAGTCACAGGTTCGGTCAAGTACGGATTTAGACTTATGTCTGTATGTTCTCTGCTTGTGGTAGCGGAAGGTGGACGATTTTGAATTTAAGAAATCCATATTATATATAAATAAAAGGGAAGTAGCACTCGATCGATCATCGTGTTTCCGTTACAATATATTAAATATTTTCATGGATTTAATTATAATGAAAACAAAAGAATGAGTAGGGGACACTTAAAAATCTATTGCTTCTAAGTAAACTCAAGTTATTATATGGTTATTTTGTTTATATCACAATTGGAAACTTTCTAAATAAACTCAAACCAATAAAGTTAATATATTTCTCTAGTTAATATATAAAATATACCATACTCATTCCTTTATATACATCATATATATATATATATCTTTAAAATACCATGAGTGCTGCAGTCATGATAAAAGTGACAGACAAGCAGAAATAAATATTAACTGATGTTTATTTGGCCAGCATGATAACAATATAAAAAGTAATATTAAAAATAACACAAATACCACGGCCATAAAGACCTATAAAATAATAAGACTGATGTGGCCTGTAAAAGCCCCTAGGTCGACTTTAGAACTTTAAATGGAGGAATACATTGGATACTCCATCCTCCTCTAGTACACTCAAACTTCAGCCTTGCAGTTGTTCTTAGTTCACAACATGAAGAGCTTCCATTATGTAAATGCGTGCACATATCTGTGTATATATTTCTTCGTAAATTGCCCTTTTATCTTGTTCCAGATCATTCCCAGGTAGCAACACTATTAATTAGCTTCATATATTATAGAAATTTCAACATTCAGATTAACAATCTAATTACTTATAATGCAATTTCTATTTCTGAAACAAGAATAAATCTTTTAATTATAATCAGCTTAATTGATCTCTAAATTTATCTAGTTTTTTAATTAATCACAATTATTTTCTATTAATGAAAATATCTAAACACAAACTTATCTGAAATATTTTACTTTAATAAAATGTATAACTTTTTCTTTTAACATTTTTTAACTTCCATAAATATTATTTAGTTCGCTTACAAGATTCTTTATTTATTTCTAACATAGCAATTATTTAACTCAAATATTTAGTTTGCTTACAATATTCTTTTATTTATTTATAAACATAGCACATATGAACATTTACAAACACAGAAAATTTACAAATGAGAGAGTAATATTTATAAAGATGTTCAGATTGTTATTTATATGTATAATCATACATAATCGACTGTCCAAAAAGTTTAGACATTTGAAAACCAAAGTAGTAGATTGAAAACAAAATTTCTATACAGTTGATCAACGTGAGATTTTTTATTTTATTTTTCTCTTTTAGGAATCAATCTAAAAAATCTATAACAATCCATTACTCTCTGCACTGCATTAAATATCATTATTAAATTCTGTCAAGGTAAGTTTTTGTGAACAAGAATTCAATAAAAACAATAGCTATAATTAAATTTCAATAGAATTTTTTAATATTAAAATCAAACTCCTTATCCCCTTTGGACCGAAAACCGCATTTTTTCACAAAAAAAAAAGTTTGCAATTTCAACCGCTATAGCGTGCAAACCGTATACATCACAGTTACGGGTCTTTTTTCTTTCTCTCCGCCATTTTTCTATCTTTTTGTACGTCTAAAAAATTTTTCTGTGCGATGAAAATTAGATTTTTTATAGCAATTTTTGTAAAGTACTTATTAAAATTTTTTTTTCTTTCTAGATTTTATCAACGGATAAAAAATTATCCGCATGAATGATTTCTATCGCCGCTGAACGTAATTTTGATTGATTCTGACGAAAACTTTTTTGTTTTTGTGTTTGACTCTGAGGTTTTGTCGTATTTCGCCATTGCCCGTGAGTATTCAATTCCTGATCTATTTCATTTATTTTTTTAGAAAATTATATAATATTTGCACTGAAAGCAATAGGTATGTTTCAGAGTGGAAGGCATTAACGAAGTGGGTTGATCTGTCACCCGCTGAGTTGAATGCATTTTTTGGTATGATTATTCATGTTTGTACTATATCATTTATAACAAAACTAATATTTATTTGGTCTAAAAATGAATATTTGCATCAACCGGTACTTGCTAACTTGCTAGAGTTATGACCCGAGATCGATTTTTTTGGTATTCTAAATAATTTACAATGCCACCCAATGCTGAATCAACAGTTATCATCATCATCTCCCACTGATATATAATAATTGCTTGTAATTCCTTTGGGTTATTTATTTTATTTTATTTACTGTTTTTATTCATTTCATTGTAGATAAGTTTTTAATTACTTTGAAACATACTTTGCTATTATGGTCTCCTGTGAAATAATGCATAATTTAGCTCACCCTCACGATATTTCAATAATATAGTAATTATTTTTTACACCCATAACTTAGAATTTACTATGTTTTTATTCATTTTATTTTAGAAACAAATTTTTAATTTATTTCATCACATACTATGTTTTTATTCATTTCATTGTGGATAAGTTTTTAATTACTTTGAAGCATACTTTGCTATTATGGTCTCCTATGAAATAATGCATAATTTAGCTCGCCCTCCCTCCCATGATATTCCAATAATATAGTAATTATTTTTTACATTCATAACTTAGAATTTACTATGTTTTTATTCATTTCATTGTAGATAAGTTTTTAATTACTTTGAAGCATACTTTGCTATTATGGTCTCCTATGAAATAATGCATAATTTAACTCGCCTTTTCTCCCATGATATTCCAATAATATAGTAAGTATTTTTTACACTCATAACTTAGAATTTACTATGTTTTTATTCATTTCATTGTAGATAAGTTTTTAATTACTTTGAAGAATACTTTGCTATTATGGTCTCCTATGAAATAATGCATAATTTAGCTCGCCCTTTCTCCCATGATATACCAATAATATAGTATAACGATCCAGTTTTTGCGAGCTTACCGTCATCCGCACTACAGGGTGCCATCTAAGCATTTGAATCTAGAAAAATTTATAAAGTAGGCAGATACGTAAGTCAAAAAAAATTTTTTATTTTATTTATATATTTTGATACCCGGTCGTTAGTCCATGTCACTAGCTCAGGGAGTAGCAGAGATTTAATAATATAATATCTTATCTAATTATATTTCAATATTAAAAAATAAATAAAATAAGCCACTGCCAGTAATTAACATACAAAAATTTATTTACGCACATATATATATAAGATTTAACATTATTATTTTAATATGTTTACTTTAATATTTAACATTATTTTTACTTTTATTTTAGATTTTTAATTTACATTTTAAATTTTATACTATTATTAGTTCGCACAGATTTGTTTAAAAATGTTGAGTATAGATCGGTTACATAGATTCCACGGTCAAAAACATTCCAAAATAAACATAAACGAGCAAAATACAAAATCATTGATACCGTCAATTGCAGAGGGAAATTTATAAGTAACCCAATAGCATTCACCATAAGATGCTTGCATTAACACCAATAACTTAAAAGACATCCGAATAAATACATTTTAGATACTCACCGTAAGGTATCAGTATTTACCGAATGTCTATATATATTTTGATCGAATATGAAAACCAAAAACATAATCAACTGGTAACGAACCCATGCAAGCGACTATACCCAACTTAAATTTAATGCATCTTTATTTAGAGTGTCGAGTATGAATAGACTACATAGATTTGCATTTGAAAAGAACATATTCAATCCTTGTTTAACCTTAGGCCAAAGGTTCGCAGTCAAACCAAACTTCAATCCATCGGATATATCGATGTGTTCAATGTAATACGAATACGGCAGCACAATTAGGTTAAGAGAAGAAACTGCTTCTCGTCAGATAGGAATATTACATCTATCTGACGATGAGAGCAATAAAAAAAAAAACTCCATAGGAAGGAACTGCGTTCTACGTCTTATAATCCCTTCCATAGGCAAAACGGAAGTGTGCGGCGTATAATAGCGATTCTGCCCATAGCGAATCTCGTACTACATCTACTAATTACACCAATATATCCAATCCATTGACCTAATTCAACTATGAAACGAATAACCTAAGATTATCCTCCCCTAATATAACTTTACAAAACTATATAGCCATTCACGCCCGACTTAAGTTTAATATTTATATAACTAGTTTAATGAAAAACAGAAATCATAATAAAACTTAAAGAACAAATAAATAAATAAATGGAAATGATTTTACAAAAGAAATACATTAAATAAAATTATAACTAATTAATAAATAACATTGGTCAGATAGGATTCTATTTCTTAATTATTTTAAATACGGAAAGTTTTTAATTTAATGTTCATTAATTATAAAGTTCTTATGGTTTTAAACAGTTCATCTTTATCTGTTGCTTGCCATTTGAACGTGAATTCCCACGCCGTCCTAAAAAGATTGGTTGAGTGAGCCGTTGTTTTTTTATTTATTTATCTGGAGGTCTTTTAGTTTAGTTGGTTCTTAATGTAGAAAAAAAAAAAAACGATGTCATTTCTCTTTTTTTTTTTTAACAAAACTGAAGGGATTGAAGAGTGTGTCTTTTCAATCCCTTCTCCTTCAACTCCACACTAACACATATAGTCACATCGTAATAACTAATTACCTCTTTTATTTTCAAACCTTTCCTTTTATAATAATTTTGTGGATTAACTCAACATTTTGTCATGATGGTGAAAACCTTTTCGTTGAGGTCCGATTTCCTGATGGATTTCTTTCATTTGCTAAAAGTTTCTATTGTTTTCCTATCTGACCGATGCTTATACATTTAAATGCCCAAAGGTTAGTTTACTAATTAAAATAATCATTTCCATTTTACAAAAGATTAATTAATTTGTTTTCAAACTTAAACATATATTTTTATCTCTAAATCTTTTCTGAAAATTTAGTTTTAAACTACTCTTTTTTTAATAAAGTTTTATTTTAATAATTATTTATCTGTGCAATTTTATATATATGCGAGTTTAAGATGATTTTTTAATTTTCAGTTTTTAATTCTTAAAAAAAATTTTTTATTGGCGAACTTTTTTTTTTTATGTTTACTAATAAAAAATAATGTAACGTACGTATGTGCCCGTTACAATAGTAAGTATTTTTTACACTCATAATTTAGAATTTACTATGTTTTTATTCATTTCATTGTAGATAAGTTTTTAATTACTTTGAAGCATACTTTGCTATTATGGTCTCCTATGAAATAATGCATAATTTAGCTCGCCCTTTCTCCCATGATATTCCAATAATGTAGTAAGTATTTTTTACCCCCATAACTTACACTTTACTAAAGTTATTACTGTTATTTTTTTTTGATCCACACTAAAACCTTGCATTTCTAATAGATATCCCGCATAGAGGGCCTAGAAAAACAACTGCTTGCAAAAATTGAACATATAGGCTGGTTAGTAAAAAAGCGAAACTGAAATTGTCACCTTTTGCCACATTACACCAACAAACTGTAACTCAGGTAGGTCATGTTATATACATATTTTTTTGTGCATTTTATGACGAATGTGATGAAGCTGTCTATGAAATTGTAATTTTAGGTTATACCTTTCAAAATTGAGAGTTTGTGAACCAATATAAAAATAAAAATTTTTAAAATGTGAAAAATATCCTTTTTTTATTATTATTTTTTTGTGGTAATGACTACTTTATCAGCTTTATTACATTCTTTCATATTTGCACTTTATAAAAATGTATATATATATATTTATTTATTGTAATAAATTAGACATTTCATTTAAAATTGTATGTCCTGTAATTTTTTCTGGGAATTCAAAATGGCCGTTCAGGCCTCTAAGGGTTAAGATACAAAAATGTAACATTAAGTCCAAGTTATAAGTCCAATCTATTCAGAAGGATTGAAACTCTTCAATGGAAGGTTCCAACTCAAAGATTATCTTTTATTGAAAGTTTTCAAAGTTCTGTTATTCATTCTTTTTAATCATGATCTATAATAATAGGTAGATACCCTATTTTTCAGACCAAATATAAATTCCCAATGACAATACAAAATAAATGAATGAAATAAAAGCAACTTCTTTACTAAGGTGATGTGTCAATTGATTATAATAAGCCTTTTAACTTTTTTAAAAAAGACTGTTTTGGATTAAATCTGGAGTCTTCAACCTTTTTTTTTTGTTTATCACCCACTTCAACATATTTTGAGAAAATACAATATGCCTACTGCCCACCTAACAAAAAATTTGATAATATTCTTACAGAATACAATTTTATTCAAAAATAATATTGAGAAGTAACTATGGAATAAGATATAGGAAATAACCATTAAAAATACACATATGAGCAATCGTATTTAAAACTGAACTAATGCAAGAACAGAACTCATTATTATGTATATATTGTGGAAAAGGAAGAAGATAATTATAATAACATAAATATAAAAAATACTTCATATTTATTAAATAACTAATATATATATATACAAAAAATAAATATTTAGTAGATATTACTTTTAATAAGAGCCTTGTGTTTGATGTTGATTAACTAAATAGTTTATGTCTTGGTCAAAAGTTTGTTCACAACACAGAATCCTGCTTCCACCAAATATGAAATTGGAAAAGCTATCAAGAGTAAAGATATTTTATTCCATAAATGTGGATATAGCTCAGGATTTTTTTTTTTTTTGCCACAGTATCCTCCTTCATTGAAATTTATTTTACTCTCAGTGTTATATTTTAGTTGTAATAACTCTTCTTGCAACCTAATATCAACTAAATGGGGACTCCATCCACGCATTCACTTCCAAGTTGATATCTTGAAAATGGGTTTCCAAGTCAGGTTTGAGTGTATAAATATGACTACTATATGTTTTCAAGTCATTAACTGTAAGATCATCTTAGATTGACAACAACTTAGGAAACTGATTCAATTCCTTGTTCATCATATTTTATCCAAACAAATTTAATTTATCAATAAATAGACAAATTACTTTTTTGCATTCAATAAGTCATAAATTTCCTAAGAGATGTAAATTAACTTCATTTAATTTGGTAAATACATCAGTTAAAAAAAAAAAAACATTTTTGTATGTTTTTAATTTCTGGCACATATCTATCTACTTCTTTGGTATTTTCAAAAAACTCTAAGATAGTCACATATAATTCCATAAATAACCAGTACACTTCAGTGTGAAGAATTAATTGGATATATGATTCATCACAATCCTTACAAAACTGCCTGAATACTCAATCATTTTTCCATTAGATTTAATCTTGTTAACTGCGTTTATAACAATTATTAAATATAAATTGGTTAGTATAGTTTGCAGCAAGGTGCTACCTGTGAATAAATGCAATGGACACATAATATGTGCTAAAAACTATTGATAGCAGCCTACCATTGCTGGTATTCCATCTGATACACAAGCAAATATATTTATTAATGGTATGTTATGCCTTTCAAAATAGGATTGAATTGTAGTATAAATGGATATACCTTTTGTATCTGTAATAAGATTACTGGTCAACAGCATTTCTTCTTACAATAAATTATTTTCATTGAAATAACGAACGTAAGCTATTAAAAAAGTATTATTATCAACAACTGTTGACTCATCTACTTGCTGAGAAAATAATTTTGTTTGAAGTGTGCAAATAAGTTGCTTTTTGACATCAACAGCCATTTCATTGATCTTCATGTAATTGTGTTATCACTAACTGGCAATTTTTTTTTTACAACATCAGCTGAGTTCTAATATATCATTGTCAATAAACATACTTTGAAAAAATGATTTTAGTAACTTTTCTCCAATAGTATGGGCTCCCCCATTTTTAGCAATAAGTTCAGATATCTGATAACTTGCTATGACTCCAGCTTTGGTTTTTCTTGAATACTTTTCAAATGTTAAGTTATGGTTTATATTTTTTAAATTGTTCATGCATATCTTTAAAATATTCTATGGATTTTTCACTTTTAACTTTGTGTTTGGTATGAAGATGTTCTTGCGTTAGAGATGGTTTCATTGCTTCATTAGAAAATGATTTTTGCTACAATAAACACATTATCATGGTTTCATTTAGTGGTAATTCAATGAAACCGTATACCAAATAATCAGTTGAATGTAAACAAATATACTTTTTTTTAGAAGGCACAATGAAAACTTAGGATACACTCGGAAAATACACACAATTTTAACACAAAATTATTCTGCAAATGAACAGACACAACTGACAGAATTCTATGCACATATTATTGTGTTGTCATCTGTTAGACATTTTTAGAATTTTGTACTGAATGTGTGACATTATGATACATGTTCAATACAAAATTTCAAATATTGACAATACGTTCAATATATACAAATTGGATAAAAAAAATTTATAAAACGGGATCATAAAATAAAGATATAGTTTTAAAAAATCAAATGAATGTACTATGACATTAATTACTGCACACCAAAAATCATAAAATGTCCACTGGTGGGTGCTACTGATCACATTGAAGACCCTCAATTAGATGATGATTTGTTTTATTCTTTTCTTTAATGCAAAAATAATAAAGTTCATTCAGAATGTTTTTTAATATTGCTTATTAAAAAACATTTAGTAGGTAACATATCAAAATAGTAATAAATCATAGTATTGAAAGTTAGTACAGCATGTTAAGCATTTAAAATCTTTTTTTAACAAAATTCTAATATTTACCAATAAGTGATAAAATAACATCAAAGAAAATATCTGATACTTGTTTATACTTCTCATCCTTGATTATAGATTGGTTCACTTGGTAACTGATATCATACCTTACTTGTGAACATGTTAAGAAGCTTGTCCAACATAAAATAGCCTTCATCTTAATATATATATATATAATAATCAATAAAACAACAAATCATATATATCATGTGACTTTGTTTTTTAAACTTGTATTATAAAAATTGTAATATTGGTATTTTAAATCTAGTGTCTGATGAATGTTCTAGCTCCTCACTGATGTGAGCCAAAAGCTCGAAACCAATCGGTCTGAGAATGGGAATAATTCTAGATAGAGGATTTTATAGGTTTTTTTCTTCAGCACTTATCAATATAAGCTTGTTAAAGCTATTGGTACATCTCTATATTATATATATTAGTAATGTATAAATAAACTATGAACTCATTCCTATAGGTAGTATGACATCTTATTCATCAATAATGAAGACTGAATCCAACTACACTAAAAATATTTATTGACCACATAAAGCTTATCTGACTAACTTTTATTCTCCAATTAATAATAATTAGAAATGAATTTACTGACATAGAAACCTAGACTGGCTGGGGGAAAAAAATCTTAGCCTGCTTGTAGTCTTGAATTTACGTCTGAAATTAAGTAATGAAAATTTCATGACTGCATAAACACATTCTTGGCAGTCAACATATGCTTATTTAGAATTGTCTGCAGTGTAACATCAAATAAGATTTTGTTCTTCAGACTTCTTATAAGTAAATGGAATACCATGAAAAGTATATGGGAAAATCTCTAACATGATTAAAATGTATAAAAGGGCTTAAATAAGCAAAAGGTTTTAGTGGAGTTTTGGTTTTGTGAAGGGGAGTGAACTTTTGTTCTTTGTAATTTCAAAAAAAAGTATCAGTTTTTTTTTTTTTTACATCTTTCCAAATGATGAATGTGAATGTATATGATAACAATAACCTATTCTACATGGAAAAGAAAAAGAAAGTTTGATCCCCCCTAAATATCCTGAAGGATGCCATAAAGTGAATTCTAAATGCCAGCAATTTATTTTAAATGCAGGATAGAAAGTCAAATTTTCATTGAATGAATGCTATATCTAAATATGACTTCAAGAAAAAGTACAATTTAAAATTCCTTAAAGTGATGACAATAGAATGTAAGAGTAAATAAATTTAATTCTACATCATAACCTGAAGTTTTGCCATTATTTGATAAGGAAAAAAAAGTATAGTCGAAAGAATTGCTAAGGAAACAACTACACATTCATATATAAGAGCATAAAAATGTAATTCAAAGTATATTAGAAACTATCCATAAATGAAATGAAGTTAGTTAAGTGCTCTCAATTCTAAAATAAATAATGACACATTTATATATATATATATATAGTTATTTATATTTTAAGTAAAGATTTTGTTTAAAGAGTTTTATAAAAGAAAAACAACAGCAAAATGATCAAATAAGTTTGACTTGAGAATGTAAAGAACTTTTTTTTATCTAAATAATTTTTCAATAGCTAATTAACTTTTAGAAAAAAGTTAAACTTGCTTAAATGGCAATGTTGTTTTAAGTATTAAAAAAGAAAGAAAAAAAATAATTTAAATTATCAGTTAAAAATACTTTGTATTCAACTCTTTTAGAAAATTATCAAGAAACTGAAAAGCTAAGAAATACAAATTTACGAGTAAAAATTAAAAGTCATATGTTTGTCATTTTTCCACCTGTCTTGAAATTGTTTATTTTTATGGACAACACAATTGATATTCATCTGATCAATCCTTATTAAGATAGAGTTTTTATCCACCTGATAATACAAGCTAGACACCCATTTTACAACATTATCAATTTAAAAGTTATGCAAAACATACAGGTGAATATTTGTGTCTATACAATTGTGCACAGCAGATCTAAGATGAAAGTTACAAATTTTAAGTGAATTCTATTTGGAATAATTCCAGAAAATTAATTTCTGCATTAAAAACATAAGGTGTAGTGTTTAATGATCAACTACTTTGTATTTGAATATGCAAACAAGTATGATATCTATACTGTGTATACAAATGTGTATTCATTTCAGGATAAAAATTGATGATGAAAATATATTGTTATAACATTTACACAAATAAAATATTAGATGAAAAAAGATTGAATATTAAATGATTAAGAAAATAATTATTTTGTGATGCCTATACCACTTAGTTTTAAGAAAAAAGGTTTTGAGTTAAATAATATATATGTGAAGTAGTATTTTAGAATTGAATATAAAATATGTGAAATGTTATTCAAAGTTAAGTAATAATAAAGATGTAGTAGATGTTTGAAGTAAGATGTTTCTGAATCAATCTTCTGTTTGAGAGGAAATATTCATTCAAATATGAGTGCTATTGATATAAAAAAAAGGAAGTGCTCATACATTTGATGATTAGCAATTGAGATTTAGCTATATTACCAAGGTTTTAATTACTGGCATATTGTAATCATTCTAGTAAATTACTTACACTATTGGTGATAAAGATTTTTAAGTTTTTCCATACTTGAAAATTAAGATTTAGAATAAACACGATGGTTAAAATGGATAAATGTGAATATATGTTGTGCTCTGTAGCACACAAACATACTTTTGTGAACCATTTAAAATTATAAGAAATGAATTGAAAATAAAAACTGTCTATTAGAGCTAATAAAAGTATAGGTAAAATATTATTGATATCAAAAATGGAGTGATATTAAAAAGTAGTAAACATTATTCAGCTAAAAACATCTCACAGAATATGCTAGTTAGAGTTATATGTACCTATTAGTTACTAACATTTTAATAAATTGTATATTTCATTTAATTGGTTTCTTAGAAATTTATCATTTCTGAGGCAAAACTAAAATGGTAGGACATCCACATAAAAACCAATACTGCATTAAAATAAAATATCTTTATATTATGGGTGGACATCTATTTGGTTCTCTATGGAGTTAGGTAGATGGCATTAAGGTAGTGACAAAGATTATGTTGTGGAAATGGGATAGAGCAGATTATGGATAAATTTAGAGTGGGGAATGTAAAATAAAGTGGCTAACAGGTTTATCTGGGCATAATTGATGAGATATTCTTGACTTCGTTTAAGGAGAAGCCATAATACATCACATCACATCACAGAAAATCCATATACATATTCCATTTATTTGTTTTATGATGATGGTTTGTTTTAGGTTGTATTCATTTAAATCCAAACCTGGCTGTTAGATTATTAATCTTCATTTTTCTTTATAATACAATGTTGCAAGGTACCATTTTAATAATAATCATTTCTGTTCCTAGATAGCATGTATAATTAGGAGATAAGATCAATTCTAAAATGCAATGCTTTTGCAAAATTCTATAGGAACTGTTTACATGACATTAGTAAAGGTGAAAGATAAGTTATTTTTTTAAAGTATTTTTTAAAAGATGTCCTTAATATTAAATATATTTTATTTTCACAATCACTAATGTTTTTTTGAAGCATTGAAAATCCATATGATGAGAAGATAAAAAATTTTCTTAATGTAATATATTTTTTTTTAATTCAGCAATATAATTCCACATTTTTTATATATATTTAAAATACATTACTGTTTTTAGTAAGTTTTAAAAATGTTTTAAATAATAATTATGTTAAAAATTTAATTTTGCTAAAACTCAATTTAAACTGAAGGCTACATAAATAAAAAAATAATCATATATTTTAAGTCTTAATATTCTGTATAAAGATTAATGAATTATTTTATACTAGGCACTTCTTTCAATATATTTGTGTTCAAAGATATTTGAATATTTACTAACCTCTGCTTCAATATCATTTCTTGAATTGCTATTTTTTTTTTGCATACAGTAGAATGTTCTTAAGCCCATTCTTTTTATTATAAATTTTAACTCTTTTCTATACTACACATATATATTTTTAATAGTATCCTGTTTTTTTTCCTATTACCAAATACTTTTGTACCCTTTATCTTTATTTCAAATTATATTCCAAAGTTGTGTTTCAATTTCTGCAGCTAGTTTATATATTTTACCATTTTTGATGAGTTTTGTTTTTCTTCAATGTTTATGTATTTTCTTATCTCTTGTAACTAGCATTATTTACTATAAAATATATATAAAAAATAAACTGTAATGGAACACAACTGACAAATAGGATGGAAATCATTTACACTAAACTGATTTATATGCAGGTTATCCATTTAACTACAATATATGTTTTATTTATTCATCACATTACTTATTTCTTCATTTACATTTTATGGGACAATCTAATACAATTATTGTATTTCATAATAGAAATATTAATTCAATCATTTTATTGATTAAAATTGTAGTGACAAAAATGTGAAATCATTATTACAATTTACTCATTGTCACTATGTTAACTTTTACTTTTAACTAGTTATTTACTATGACCTTTGTAATATAAAAAGACATCTATTGACTTCAGTTCAATACTATTACAAAATTAATTAAATTTTACTATGATTTCTATTATTAATTAAATCAGTTAACTTAACAACATTATCTATCAAGTAAAACTTTTTTTCTTTTTTTTTTTAACTTCAAGATCATTTCAATACCTGCTTTAATTACATTTATTACATTGATGACTTAAAAAATAATTCTACTTCATATGAACAATATGGAAATAGCAATATAAACTTATATTTGCCCTTTTATTAAAAGTAAATATTAAGATAAAATTTTAAAATAATTTTCCTAAGATAAAAATGTTTTCTTTACCTCAGCTTCATCTTTGCAAAGCCATGTAGGCAGTTCATTTTCTTCCATTAACCGGGGTTTACGATTTGGATCTCTACTATCTGTACGTCGTCTTTCCAAATCCATTCTCTGTATTAAATAATGTTAACACTTTTTTTTTAAACAAACAATGCCATTACCAAAATTAATTACAATAATTTCAACTATAAATAAAATATTATAGTAAAATTATAACATTTGTACCTGAAACAAATCAAATTCTTCTTCAGTTCTTGCAATTTTTTCATTAATATTTTCATCATCTGGTACTTCATTTTCTTCCTAAATTATTAATAATTATTTTTATTATACTGCTTATCAATAATGACATAAAATCCTATAAAAATAAATTACGAATTTTTTCATTGTCACATATTAGTGTTCAACAATTATACTAGAATGATTCATAGCAAAACCTGGCAAATAATTAAAAATTATTTTCTGCACTGAATAGTAAAAAGCATGTGATATATAGAAAGTTATATTCCTAGAATTATAGAAAAAAAAACTTTTTTTTTTGATCAGTTGATCTTTCATACAATTTTATAACTAAATTGGAAGCGAGTGACACACAAACAAAATCATTTCTATATTAATAGCAAAAAGAAAAAAACTCCACAAGATAGAATAACAGTTTTATCATCATATATAAAACATGATATAGAAAATAAAGATAGCAGTAATTTAAATTTAACTTCAAAAAGATAATAATAAAAAAAAATTATCTATTGATAGTAAGATAAGCAAATTAACAGCAAAATAACTCATAATGTGATGCAATACACAAAATTTGAATCTATATGTAAAAAAAAAACTATGCCTTATTAAAATATTCTTTGTTTTATTTAAATATGCCATAGATTTTCCAAACAACAGTTATACAATTCCTCTCATACCATCATGTAGAAACTATATAATATGAAATAATCAACAGAGAAGCAAGTAATTTTACACATTATAACAAACTTAAATCAAAATAAGAGAGATTCACATTAATTGCAGAAAAGAAAAAATGAGATTTTTCAGTTGATCTTTCTCAAACTTTATAATTAAATTAAACAGAAACCTAAAAACAAATTAACTTCATCAGACTAGACAAATGTTCAAATCTACATGAATCAATAGGATGGACATATGGTTAAAAGCAGATCCCTGAATTTTTATAACACTATTCAAAATTATAAAAAAAAAAAAAAAGTAATCAAAATACTATGCTATATCTGTTTAAAATATTATTATTACACAAAATAATACCATCTAATAGTTTAACAAAATTATAATATAATTTTCAGGTCCACATTACTTTCAATGTTTCAAAAAAAAAAAAAAATTAATGTGATCTTGATTAGCAAGTGATTGAATCTCAATTATAGCTTTAATCCAACATCTTTCTTAAGTTTCCTTATCAGTCACCGAATTTCTGCCTTTAAATCCCTATATTGGTTATGCAGCTTCATATTTATTTTATTAGTCTGCCAAGTAAGAATGCCACATTTTGTTTTAATCAGGTTACTTTTAATACAATCATTGTAAAAAAAAAAAAACAGCCAGAATTTTTTTTATTGGATTTGAAAACAGACACATTAGTATTCACAACACACTTCTTAAGTAAATTCCATAATTCAATAACATATCAATCTTCAATACTCAAATTAGAAATTTTAATGTTTAACATTTTATAATACATATAAGAGATAAAAATTGTTTCCAAAAAATAAATGTCAAGTTTCCTACTAATGTGTTTGATATAAAAACTATTAAATTATAAAAATAATTTTAACAATGGAACATAGTAATCCATGATCTGTCCAACAATATATATAAGTTTTCATATAAAAATTAACTTTCTTTACATTGTGATTCCTAACTACAACATAATACATAACATGCCATTGTTTTGAATATGTTTGTATCCAATTTCAAGTATATAGAGTTTTCTGCCTAATCAAAGCAATGTAGATAATCAATATAAGAATTGTGCACACAATCAATAATAACAAATTATTTATATTAACCATTATTTCTAAGAAAATTGAAACAAAGTTATTATCCTATCAGCATTTAAAATCTTCAAAAAGAAAAAAAAGTATCTTTTATTGGTATTAATGCAGTAACATTATTCAAAAAAAAAAAAGCTTCTTTCTATTTCCAGATTGAACACTGAAGCAAATGTTTTGATAAAATGGGCACAGGTAGGATAATAAAAATCAATTTTTAATATTACTAATCTTTCATTCTTATATCTAAGAATTAAAAAAAAAAAGATACCAAGTTAAACTTCATCGTGAATTCAATGCTATGATTCTCTTTTTTAATTAATCAACCCTTTCAAAAAAACTTGTAACTATTTGCCTGCCCGATTAAATTTCCTTATCTAGAAGACAAATTCTGTTAAGAACAACTTTATCTATGTTAAATCTTAATGGCTCTTCAGTCACAATACTTTCTTATAATCAGCTCTTTAACAGTTCTCATTATTTAAGAAAAAAAAACAGAAATATTAATCTTCATTATTATTAACATCTGCTTTGCCCTTATTAACATTACTAATATGGCGACTACTTCTATAGTTTAAACAAGCTATCTCCCAAGCATGATACTTAATGAGATTTTTTCTAGATAGGTCATTTTATAGATAACGTTTTTCTAGGCTCTTCCAGATGATTATTCACTCATACTATCATTTGCTTAGGAAACTCTTCTTTGTCTTAAATTCAGTTCCAAGGAGATACATTATTGAATATACTACTTGCTCAAGATCACAATTAGTAATCTCATTCTGCTAAATTAGTCCCCACCATTTTTTTGTCTCAAAATTGAGGGCTTTGCATACTTACATTCCATACTTATTTAAATACAGGAAGAAAAAAAAGATTGAAATCAGAATTTTTGGATGTACAATGTGGTACCACAAATGAGAAATCCCATTGGCACAGTGACAAGAGATGGAATAAAAAACTCATGACCACTGGACATTATATCAAACTAAATGATAAAGTCAAAAAATTGTATATATTACAATCAATATCCAGCTATTAATGAACCAACATCTTATCTTACAAAACAGCAGAGATGTTTTTTTTAGACACTGCTTTTGATTATTCAATTAACTCTAACTTTCATATTTAAAAGTCATTCTATTATTACTATCTGTGAACCCAGTATATATATATATATACAATAAATGTTGGAGTCTATCTATTACCTTTAAAATAAACATAAGTACGGTTTAATTATCTATAAAAATTCTAGGATCATCATATATATGATTTACTGAAATAGTGATATTATTATTAATAAATATATGATTTAACAAGGGGTATGGCTGATACTGTTTTAAGCCTTTTGATTGGACAAAATGTAGTCATTACACTGGCAGATTATTGTAACCACAATTTATCTCACTGAAATGTTGGGTATTTCATGTTTATGACTAATATTATCAAATAAGTTGGCATAGTTTATAAATAACAATCAATGTTAAAGATAACTTTCCAATACTACAGCAGAATTTATTAATCAATATTTATAGTAGTATTAATGAATAGACTAATCCTTAATCTGCATCTTAAATTATGAAAAAAGTATTATTAACTTCCATACTCATAAATTACCCAATTTAACTTAGGCTTTGAGATCGTATATTCTCTACTTTAAAAATTTATTTCATTTGGCTAAGGCAATTATTCTTGAATCTTCTAGTTCTATCTTCATTCCAGAGTGCTGAGAACTTTAGTAAAATATTATTGCTTTAATATTGCCTTTAAATCATCATTTTTTCTATCACTGTTCTTCTAAAAATATATATAAAAATTTTCATAACTTGGGTTTGTTATATTTTACTTTTGGCAGCAATTTTATACTTAGTTATAATCACAATTAAAAATTATTCATATTTTATGGCAAAAAAATAATAATAACACAAACGAAAAAAATATCACTGCCGACAAAATGGTCTGAAAATAATAATTTTATAAAAACTGTAGAGCACACACAGAAAAAAAAAAACCCACGAAGACAGTAACTATTTGGGGGGGGGGGGATTATCTGTTTCTGTGTCAACATTACATGTTGGTTTCGAATTATTTCTATCATTAAAGACTAATTAGTGAGTCTTAAATGTTAATGGATTTTTTATCTTTGAATGTTTTTTATTATATGATTTATATCCATTAAATCTCCATAAACAGCAAGCTATTTAGTTTCCATATTGTTCTTAATGCAAAGGAAAAGTACATTTAAAATATAAATCACTATTCCAGAAATATTTTAACTTTAATTTTAATAATATCTCTTCAAATTAAATCCTATTAAAAAATCGTTACATAATCGTCCATAATCTTTGCAATACCTCCATATAACATGCGGATAGTTTATAATACTTTTTATAATATGGTAAATTTAAATAATCCTACTAATAATCAATAGTAATCTACTATCAATCTTGATCATTATCATAGTATGTTAGTGTATTTTTGTTCAAAAAAAAAATGTACAAAATATAATTCTTATAGTCAAAAAATCAGAAGTACAAATGAAATTTTATTAAATATTATAAAACAATTTCTCAAACTATGAAATCTATATTAAAGATTTAATTTTACTTCTTCATCATTTCTATCCTGTAAAAGGATTTTCTCCAAGAATTGCCTTCTTTCTGATCCAGTTGATTTCTGATCAAACATTCCAGCCTGAATTACTTTTTCATCCATGTTCAATTTATATCTTGCAGCTGCTAAAATCTTCTCTTCAACAGAATTTACAGTAATTAACCTCAAAACCCGTACTTCATTCTGCTGACCAATACGATGGGCTCTATCCTGAGCTTGTAGATCCTAAAAATACAATTAAAATAATAATATTTCAATCTGTATTACAAATCAGAATTTGCTATTACATTATCTTGGTTTTAAATAAGTTAATAGATGAAACTTAACTCTGTTATGTATTAATATGTAATTTATTTAATAAAAATCATATTATATTACTTTTATTAGCATTACAAAAATTCTAATAATAATTATTTAACAAACCTGATGAGGATTCCAGTCAGAATCAAAAATTATAACAGTATCAGCTGCCTGAAGATTTAAACCAAGACCACCTGCTCGAGTGCTAAGCAAAAATACAAAATAAGGTGATTCTGGTTCATTAAAAAGCTTTAATAAATGACCTCGATCGTCTGATTTTGTAGCACCATCTAATCGAAGATAGCGAAAACCTAAAAAATATTTTAATCATTAAGAGACAACTATAATTAAAAATTATTAATTTGTTTTTAAAATTAAATTTTATTCCATCTTCAATATACATAATAATATTATCATATAAAACTGATAAAAGTAAATTACAATCATATAAAACCCAATGATTATTAAATTATTGACCAAATAAATTATACAGATTAAATAACCAATATTATAGAGAATTCATTGGATGTAAGTCCCTTGGACAAGAAACAATTCATTCATCAAATTTGCAATTAAGTCCATCTTTCAACATCAATTTAAAGTAAGACAGTTTTTGAAATAACAAATCATAAAACATTTCATATCAAGTCGAACATATTTTACATACTACATAAAGCAAATATTAAAGATAGGAGAGATAGAAAAACCTTGCAGAATTTGATTGCCTAATCAGAAGACAAAAATAACTTTAAAAAAAAATTAAAATGGAGAATCATCTCAACCTTTTCCATAGAAAACTATCTACTCCTTGAGATTTTTAAACATAATAAATATAATTTCTACTAAACTAATATCAAGTTTAAAAAGTATAATTCCATATTTATGTTGATTAAAAAAACACTTTCAGTAAAAAAATAACTGATGTAACTAAAAGTAAAAGATTGAGATTAAATAAGTTTATCCTTTATATTGCAAAACTAAGTTTATCTATATATAAGTACATAGATGTAAAACTGATGATTGATTAAACTGGATTACTTGCTATTTACAAGTTCTACATTATTTACTTATTTGAAAGCAAGATTGATGTATCAATATTATTTTATAATGCCTTAATAATTTAAGGCTTAATTGTACTGCCAATTCATATTATTCTGTCTGTTAACATAATGGCAAATAGCATATTAATTTTCCAAAAATTTGCTCAATATAACTTATCCTCAATTATTAAATAAAAGATTGGATCTTAATGTTTGTTAAAGCATAAGAAGTCAATAATTATAAGTAATTATATTTGTGTAGTTTTTACATTGTTTTATGCTATTTGAAATATGAATTGAATCTATAATTCCAAAAAAAAAAAAAAAAAAGCAAGTCTAATTCAACCCACAAAAAAGGGCCAATGGTCAAAGATATACTAAATGCTCAAATTGCATATAACATAAAAGACATAAATCATTTAAAGAATAATGAAAGTTTATATTTAGATAATTTTCATAAAAAAAATAATGAATAAAAATTAACTATTGTTTCATAGTGAATGTATTTACTGAAGCCATATTGGTTTTTCAAAGAACATTTAATATATCTGTTAAGACTTATTTATTGTTCCAAAAAGGTACATTTATTATTACTATATGTTATGCAACTTCATTACTTACAGCTTTTAATATCAAGTCTCATTAATAAATCTCAGAAATCAATCTGGGAATAAGGATTTAAATACACTTCATCTGATAATCAATGATTATTAAAGCTTACCACAGATAGCAATAAAATAGTGTTCCTGTTTTATCAAATATCTTCAATTGTGATTAGCTTGGGTCATTTGGCGTCGAGTTTCATTCATTCTTTGACAGAAATATTTTATAAATAAGCTGAATAGGTCTAGGAAATATAGTGGCAAAGATAAAAAAATTGTTTACTATTGTAATATTTGAATAAACTAAGGTAGTTGTGGCATTCAGTTTTTGATATTTTTTTTTGTTCTAAAACAACTTTATATGTAATTAATAATGACTCGCAAGAGGTTTAATATTAACCATTTTGACGAGATAAATCAATTGCTTGGTTAATTTTGCCTGAAAGTAGTCCCTTAGTGAACCAAAGGACAAATATAAACAAAGCTAACTTCAGACAATTAAAAAAAATTCCACTAGAATTGTAATGCATTGTTTGTCAAAAATAAGTGATCCTGACAATGTGCCACATTCTCAACATCATTAAGTCTTCCTAATACATTTCAAATAGATATTTTTTGTTTAATGGGATCTACCAACAATTAATAAATTATATCTTTGTAGACAGTAATGAAGTCTAGTTTTTATAAAATTCCATGAAATGGTTTTGAATGGAAATGCAGAATATAATGAGATCATCTTAAGTAAACTAAGACATTTCCAATATAATGAGTGTTCGAAAGCCAATTCTACAAGAGATAATGGTTGATTGTCTAAAATATAATATTCTTAACATGCCATCTATTTTGAAGTCACTATTTTGTGATTTAAAGCCCAATTGTAAAGAGATCATATTGTGATAACTGAAGTGGATATTAAACTTCATTCACTTTGGGAAAGATGCACATAATCAATCAACATCATAGAATTGCTATATGAAAAAGAGTAAACATTAATAGGGAACAAAATGATAAAGACTACACATAAAAGAATTGTAATAGGAAAAAAAGTGGTAAAAGGAGATGTTTTGCCTAGAAATATAGCATCTAAAATTATCTTAAGGCTGGGACCTGTAGCTGACTGAAAAGTCAAATGATCTAAGATAAACATTATATTATTATATTCAGACAAATAATTTTCACTGTTACTTATAGTAAGAAGTGCTATTATGAAATAATAATTCCAACTGATCCAACTATGAGCTCTGTACAATTAAAAACTACACTTAAGATAGACATATTATATGAATTGTAAAGGCATCTTCAATTCTCTGAAAAATATTTCAAAATATTGACATGAATGTTATTGTTAATATTTGTTTCACTGAAGATAATATTAGATGAGAAAAATTTTCTTGATTTTTTCCCCACCAAGAATACAAACCCTTTGGTTATTATAATTAACTTATCTGGATCCATGTTTCTTTTCAAATAACTGAAATTTCTTGTGTTTTCTAGATCTGACTCTATTGATTTTACTTTTTGTATCTCTTTTTTTCAGAATTCAAAATATCTTGAGGGATTAATGACTACATATCATAAAGATGGATCTGGATATTCTGTAAATAATCATCTTTGACATATGTTGTCATTGTAACAGGCTTAGCATCTGCTTCAGTAATAAAGTTAAGAATTGTGCCTATTATCTGATCATTTCAAATGTGGTTATTTTCTTATGTACTCTTGACATGATTATAAGTATCCAGAAAGAGTTATTAGATTGAGAACAGCTTAATAAAACCTAACTTAACACAAAAATTTAAACTATTAATTTTAGTTTATAACTAAGAAAATTCAAGTGTTTATAAACATTTCTACATTAAATCTTTTGGGTTATGATGTTTCATTGAATAATCATCAGGCTTGAAGCTTTAGATACAGTATATATGCTACAGATTCAATAGTAGAAGTATAGTTTTTGCTACAATTTTGTCTTTGCTTATTATAAACAATGAATAAGAAACCCTTTTTGTGTTTAATCTCATAAAAAAAAAATTTTTTTTTTTTTTTGTTACATGACCTTGTTTAATTCTTATTGCCTATTATAAGACACTGTTCGGTAATTGTTATTTTTTTAGATATCATTATAATAGATAAGCAAAAAAATACTTTAATGAATAGTCTAATAACTTTTATGGGTTTTAACATTAGAAGAAAAAATCATTTTGGGCTATGGCTTTAATATATAACTTACCATATCTCAAATCTGCATCATTTTTCTGCATGAACAGTTTTAAAAATCCTCATAACAATGAAAAAAAAAAATCTAATGACATGGAATTCAAACTATTTGAAAGCTTTCAAATCCATCAATTAGAAAATTTGACATACATCTGTTGAATAATTAAATTTTTGAATTAGCAGGACATTATAACACATTTCTCTATTCCCTCTATAGCAAAAATTATTAAATTTCAAAATAAAGTTTGGAAATTTCAGTAATTTTATCTTGTTTAAATATAAATTCTAAATAAACAAAAGAAAAAAATAAACACCACTGATTACTAAAGATATGGTTAATAATAAAAGAAATTCAGAATTTCAAATGATTTAAAATATTTTCGCTTAAAATGAGTTATTAATTATTTAATAATATTGAATAGCACAAACTTACCTCTATAATTAAAATAATCCTCCATAATTGTCATAAGAGAAGTCATCTGGCAAAAAATAAGAACTCTATGCTTAGTTGTTTTTAGTTTCGGTAAAATACGATCCAATAATTCAAATTTTCCTGAAGCCCTGTATATATCTGGTCTGAAATTATACATAACTACATTCAAAAACATTGTTTATTTTACATGCAAATAAATTTAAATTTACAGAGTAAAGCAATATTGTAAATTATTTTGAATTATATCAATTTATAATTTATATTTAAAAATATAGTAGTTGGCAACTGGAAATTAAAATTCAGGTTTCATGAATTAGATTAAATTTTTTCCATTAAATCCAGGTTTCTATTGTAGGAACACACACATCAATAAAGGTCTGTGCTTAAAAAAAATTAAGTCAATTTTAACTTTAGTTAAAAAAATAAAGAAATGAATTTATTTCAACTGAATAAAATTTGTTTTAAAAAGTTGTTCTAGAAACAAAATTAAATTAAATCTAACTGAAGAATCAGACTAATTTAGAAAAATTTGATAAAATAATTTATCTTTTGATTGATTAAAGTTCTTGGAAAACTAATTTCTTTTAAGCGTCGTTTCATGTTTTAGAAATATTTTAAAATGTCAATTACACATATTTTGGGGATTACAATAGCTAAATGTTATCTCAAATCTAAACAATTTTGTAAACATGATTAATTAAAATAATTACTGGCTTGTTTAATTAAAGAAAGAAATGAGTTTTGCAAAGTTGTTAAGGCTATAAATAGGTTAACTTGGAAAATAATATTATCTTTTGGTCTTTGTTCATTGCTACCACCATGAAGTACACAAAACCTTACCAAGCAATTGAAAAAATCAAAATGTATTGCTGATTGCCACTAAAGAACTTCACTCCTGTGGCATGGAGGCCATAACTATCAAAATGTCTGATTCAGCTTGCTAAATTTGATCCAATATTGTGGCAACTATTTTCACATATATTAAATTACAGTTAAAACAGATGTGCTTTTCAACTGTAAAAGAGAACAATTTTCAGAACAAACTATATCTGGAAACAAATAACTTGACTGTGATAAAGATTTAAAAACTGTAAATGGAAAGATTTTACTAATAAATATAATACAGAGAACATACCAATAGCTCAAACAAGCACTTAATTGATAAGTGCGGTAAGAGAAAACATTTAAAACCTCTATCCAGAACATTCCTATCTCCAGACCAATTGGTTTCGAGCTTATGGCTCACCTCAGTGAAGAGCTAGACTATTCAGACACTAGATCTAAAATATCAACTCAAAACCAAGCATTTATTTCATACATAATATTTAAGGAGAAACACTGAAGATTTCGGACATGAAAATGTCTTTTACTCCAGCTAAATAACTTAAATAGCTGTATGGGACTGAACCAAATTCAGATCTACCATATATTAATAGTCTCAGCATAGCCAAAGCAGCAGCAGCAGCAGTAGTAAAGTAGTATTATAATAATAACAACAATAACAATAATAATAATAGGTACTCATCTTTTAGCTAAAGATGCTGCTCTATGGCGCGGTTTTCGTGCCAAAACACATAAAAATGCTTTTCCACGGCCGACACGTTCGAACCTGCGTTTTCTATAATACAACTTTTTTGTTGTGCTACAGAATGCAGGCCGCTATGTCGCGTTGCAGTACAGCATGTATGTCGCAAAGCAGCAAATACATTTTCCGAATTCACACAATTTATAAAATAATTACGGCTTGATGAGAGAGTTTGTATTTGAATTGTATTGAAATGTTGTTTTCATTGGATTTTTTTTTATTTTAAACTATTGAAATGTTCAGATTTTTTAAAACAATAATTATAAGACTTTTTACAACATACTGTATTGAACTTTTATTTGGAAAATGTTAAATATCTATGTTTTTATTGAGTTGCAATTAGGTAACGTGTCAAGTAACGTACTGTTAGTAACATTCCACGAGACAAAGAAGATTCTACCATCTGTATATTTTTGAAGTAAAAAAGAGCGGTACGAAAAAAATATCCAGTAAGACAAGTCCAAATATACAGGTTTTTTTGTAAATTTCATAAAAAGCAAATATTATAAACATGTTTAATAAGTAAAGAAGACATTTGTATGTGTTTGTTGTTGTTTAAAAAAGTTTGAGTTTCTTTCTTTTATTCGAGTACGGTTACGATTTTGAATTTTTTTATTTTAGCATTACAAACAATAGAACACTAACCCTAAAACTAACCCTAAATCTAACCGTAACAACTTTTACTTTTATTACGATTATTATTTTTTAGTTAAACAACAATAAAAAAAGTCGTAACACAAGTAAAAAAATATCCGATAGAAAATTGATAAAAAAAAAGCCGTAACACAAGTAAAAAAATATCCGATAAAAAATTGATAAAAAAAAGCCGTAACACAATTTAAAAAGTATACGATATAAAAAACACGAATCAAATTGTAATTTGTTGATTTTATTTTACATTTATTATTATCATTTAAATTGTATACATTAATAAAAAATAATATTTAAAAAAGACGATTTTGTTTTGTTTTTATTTTCGCATTACAAAAAAGCACAGAAAAATTATTAAAATGAACAGCCCGTGAATGTTCATATTTTATAGTTTTAGCGTGAAAACGGCGCCATCCAATGACATCTTTAGCTGCTGCTGCTAATAATAATAATAATAATAACAACAATAATAATAAAAATACGTCATATATAACATGACATTACTTTTATAAGCTTGTATTTATAGAAATGTAATACAGAGAGCGTACCAATAGCTCAAACAAGCTCTGAATTGATAAGTGCGGTAAAAAAAAATTTAAAATCTCTATCCAGAACATTCCTATCTCCAGATCAATTGTTTTCAATTGGTTTTACCTTTAAGACTTTGGCTATGCTGATGCTATTAATATATGGTAGATCTGAATTTCATTTAGTCCCATATAGCTATTTAGGTTAGATAGCTGCAGTAAAAGACATTTTCATGTCCGAAAACTTCAGAGTTTCTCCTTAAATATTATGTGTAAAATAAGTGCTGGGTTTTGAGTTATTTTAGATCTAGTATCTGAATATTCTAGCTCTTCACTAAGGTGAGTCATAAGCTCAAAACCAATTGGTCTGGAGATAGGAATGTTCTGGATAGAGATTTTAAATGTTTTCTCTTACCGCACTTATCAATTAAGAGCTTATTTGAGCTATTGGTACATTTTCTGTATTACATTTTTGTAAATACATGCTGATAAAAGTAATGTCACGTTATATATGACTTTTTTTTGTTTTTTTTTTACTAATAAATCACCAAAGAGCTCTCTTTTTGAAAACATATGTAATAAATATAATTCTACTTTTATAGAGAGACAATCTCTCCTCAGCTGTATCTTGGACTTAAGGTAACCAATTTATTTACTTTATGAACAATTTAACAAACTTTTAAAATTTTAGTTACCACAAGAGTATATCAGACAATTTATAATCTTATTTTACATATTTATATATTCATTTTCTCTTTCATGCTAATTTAGCTTTATAACGCTTTTAGTTTTATAGTTTGACTTTTATAATACTTTGGTATGCATATTTTTATTTTTAAGATGTAGACACATAAATAATTTATATTTTTAAATATTCAAAATAAAATAAAAAAGCAGTTTTGTTTCTTAATTTTTTTCCTCCTAAAAAGTTTTAAACAGAGGTGATTTTAATAATCAGTCTTTCTTCTAAAAAAAAAAAAAGTTTTAAAAAAATATATAAATATTTGGTTATTTTAAATAGAAAAAATTTAGTTTAATAAGTTATCTCTTTGAAGATATTCAAAAAACATTAATGTAAGTCAAGATATGTTCATATCTAATATGATATGCTTGTATCACATAAATAATTCTGTAAGTTAATTTCATTGTGCTTAAAATTCATAGGCAGTTTTCTCTATTTATTTTGTTTGCTTCATGTACATGTCTGAAATTAAAGATTAATATATGTATTTTATATAGCAATCCTATCAATATTTTATCCACCATGCTTGAATTTTCTATGTTCAACTTGCCTCCCTATGAGATATATTATTCATACTTTAAATACTTGCATAGGACTTTGATTTTGCTTTGGGTTTAGCAATATTTCTTCCTATAAATTTTATTTTACTTTGTACTCCAGGTAGTTAGAAGCTATTTATTGTATAATTTTACTTTTAAAGTAGCGTGAAATTAAATGCATTGTGTATAGATTTAATTTTATAATGGCCTATGAGTTGTCAACATTGTTTTTTATTCAAAAGTGAAATATGTGTATTTACTTTAACTTAAAACCCGTATTTAACAGAATCAGATAAATAGAAGTTACTTAATAATAGTTTTCAGTGATAATACAGCATTATAATGTAAGGTTTTGTGAGCATAAAATATTTAAAAGCTTCCAAATACCATATGCAATATATGCCAACATAAAAGAGGCAATTTCAATTGATATACATTTGTGTATTATATTGAACTGTTAATAAAATTAGTTTTGTTTATTATTAGATCAGCTTTGTTTGTTTATTGCTCTGGCAATTGATGTTTCTAAAGAATCTGTTCTCCATGAACAAGAGGGAATTTTAAGTATCTATGCATAATAGTGTAGCTGGGTAGGCATTTATAATTAAAATCATCACCAATAAACTCTTCTATTCCAGGAAAAGTCTAGAAGCATCTTCTGGTATTGCATATTAGAATGCCTACTATGATATAAATATTTGGAATTTTTCAGAAAAAGAAAATGACTACAAATAACTTGATCAAATTATTATCACAGATAAAAATATAATGGATGAAATTACTCATAGAATTAAAATTAAATGGAGTGCTTTTGGTAGAAATAACTCGGTATTAAAAGAAAATATTTCTAAGTTTGAAAAGGAAAGTTTTTAATAAATGTGTTTACTAATTCTTAGTTATAAATCTAAAACTTTGACACTTAATAGAACAAATAACAGTCTCCAATTACTCAATAAACTATGGAGAAATATATGATAGAATAACAAGAAAGATCAAAAATAAAATACATGTATAACAGAGAAATAGGTATCAATGATATTATTAATAAAATTAACATTGAAAGAAAATGGACTGGATATATTGAAAAATTGAGGTTTTAAGGTGGATTCCAAAGGATTGTAACAGGCCTATAAAAACCCATATATGATTTGTTTTTTAATAGATGAAATAAGAAAGTTTACTGGTGTTATATAAAAAAAAGATGCTAGAATCAGAGAAACTACATTAAACATGGAGATGTTTTGAAAATGATGATGATATAAACTGAAAGAATTTTAAAAGTGAAATTTATTAAATATAAATTCCAAAAATTTTAAATAAAAATATGACTTTTAAAACAATAAAGAGATAAATAGGCAAAATTTTAAGTAATGTTTATCAGTTTTGAAAAAAAAAGTATGGTTTTAACATTCTTGTTAAAGAATGCCATTATTAATTAATTAAAGTTGTTTTTTCTATTTTTTCTTTATCTCTCTCTCTAAAAAAAGTAATGTAATTCAAATCAAAGTACAATTAAAAGATTATCCTGGGGGGGGGGGGGCAATTAAAAGAAAAAATAAGTACAAAGGAATTTTTTTTAATTAGTTAAAAATAAAAAATGGAAATAACCTTTTTCTAAAAATATAATATATTGATCAAGGTTTAATGCTGTTATTTTTGAAATATGTAATCAGATGGATAAGATTTTTTGCAAAAAAAATTAAGATAGAGAACAGGTTAGCATTAGACTTGTGCCTAATAAGTAAATCATTCTTGATCCAGATATTGAAGAAAACAGTGGTAGCAGTTCAGCTATGAAGAGAATAGTGAAAAGTTACGTTTTAGTTTAAAGTAAGACAAATCACACTGCTAATTTGAAATTTTTCTTAAAATGAATTAAAAAGATTTTCTAAGCTCTAACTAAAAGCTAAGCATCATCAAACCATGTAGACGGTTCACTAAAAGAAAATGAAAAATATCTTTAAAAGAAATCTGTAAAAAACCTTGTTTCCATCCAAAAGTATGACTGTTTCAGCCTGTGTTAACCTGACAGCAAATTATTATATGGAAAAATGGGTCATGTTAATCTGCTTTGGAAATGTGTTACTATGCAAATTATAAAATAAAATGGATAAATTTTACTTGTGTTAATATACCTGGAAAATCTGGGATATAAATTATATTGGAAAATGGATTTAATTAAATTGTGTTAATCTAACCTGAAAATATGTGTCCATTTAGAAATTAATATTACCTACAAAAGAAGTTAAAAGAAAACATTAAATACCAATCATGGACAAATTTAATGTTGTTAACCCACTCTGCATATTTTTTAATTTTAATCCGAACATTTGAAGAAACAAGAAACAAAACGAACAAAAAAATACTGGAAATTATAACTACCAAAGAAGTATTCAAAAGAATGAAACTATGGCAATATAGGGTGCAAATTTACATTTCCAAATAATTTTTATAATAATTGATGGGAATGAATAACTTCCCATTTTCCTAAGAAAAGGGGAAGAGGGTAATAGCTAGTCTTACATTTTGTATCTTTTTCTATGAAATGTTTTTCAATTTTAATCACTGAAAAGTTCACAATTCTATTTAAAAAGGACTAATTAATTTAATTAACAAGAATAGAAAATTTTGTTTTTATGAAATTATATTTCCTATGTAGAAACAGATTTGGAATTATCCTATTTTCATATTTTTTAAATTTATTATTTGTTAGTTAATTTCATTAAATAATTGTTAAAAAATAATGTCTTTATTCCTCCAGCTATCTGTTCTATGAATTGGCAATGTATGTGACTTGATTTCAACATAGCATGGTACTTTATCCCAGTAAAATTATTTAACATAAAGTAAATTAAGTACATTTATATTTTCTCTTGTTCACTGTCATAATACCTAGAATCTTTTGATTCTGAGCTAGCTCTAAAGCAATAACTGTTAATTTATATATATGTATGAAGTGGGATAAGTTTATGCTCATTCAGATGGTTCTTTGGATGTTACAAAGATTAAGATCATCTTTAATCCCTGCACTTTATTTATGTAGATTAGAATTCATGGTACTATATGAGCAGAACATTGATGATCAGCATATATCAGGATCCCAGTATTATTTCTTATGAGATACTTTAGCACTTAAGTATGTGCACATGAATGATTGTTGTATATCATGTCCTAAGTTTAGCATTGGCTAGATAAGTAGCCTACATTTTGTTACTGAATTTCTTTTAGATCCAATTACAAGGAATGATTGTTAATTATACTTATTTAATTCTGGTAATATAACTTATTAGAACTTATTTTTGATATGATGATGCTCTCATATCTATTGACAATGTTCAGATGATTATGATATTCAGTGGAGATAATAATGATCCCCATATATATCCCTTGTCATCCCACATCCATACTATTATAACATATGATTCAAATATTTGCTTAGATTTTCTTAACAGGAAATAATTTGCAATTTCAATGCAGATAAGTTAGGCTGCTATATTTTGAAATCAACTAATAAATTGAAATAATACTATGAAAGTTAGCAACAGCATTCACTCATTGATCATTCCAACTCCCAAAAAAACAAAAAGATCCCACATATAGAACATGTTGGTTCATTTGATATTTTGTGATGTTGTCTTTTAAATTCTTTTACAGAACTTTTCTTGCTGAAATATTGTTTTACTATGTCTAAGTGTCACTTTCCAATGTACTCTATTTCCTGTCTTATCTTCACAATCTATTCTCTGGCATATCTTCCCAAAAAAATAATCAACATTGCACTTTGTTGGAATGTTTGAGATAAATCTTATAACATACACAGGGTCTATTTTTTCAATAAAAATCATGATCAACTTTATCATAAAGCATCCTTTTAGGAAATCTTTTTTCCAACAAAGAAGTGATTTTACAACAATTGATTCTATAGAATCATTTTCAACAAGGTGAAGAATATATTGATGAGTTTTATAATCTTGCATCACATTCTTTTACAAAACTCATTAATGCCAAGTCTCACTTCCATACAATAATTAATAGCAATAGTTACTTCTTTATGAAAAAATGTTTTATCTTTTAACTTGTTAAGATATGACATCTTGAAAAAACATTGTAAAGAACATATGTGATTTAAATTGAAATTAGTTAAAGAAAATGGAGATATATAATATAATGAGCTACTGGAAATAAGGAAGATGTGAAAGAATAGAATGAGAGTGTTTAGGAATGTTTACATAGAAATATAATGAGTTTAGACAGAATATCACTAAATATTGATTGATTTGACATGAATGATCATATTAATGAAATTCATGGAGTTAAGAATACAAATAAAGCATCAATAAAAAAGATGTGTGAAAAAGATGAATTGAAAATTATCAATTTAGTTAAGTATGTGATGGAAAACTTACACAGTCCAGGCAAAATTTGAAGTATCTTCTTGTTTATTTGTTGGTTGATAAAGGAGAATTAGAAAAGATAACAAAAATTTAAATGTTTGAAAAATGATCATAATTTTACATTGGTAGAATAAAAGGCAAATAAATTAAATCTATAGAAAGATTGGCTGGAATGGGTGAGAAAAACCCGAATGAAGTTAAATTTAATAAGTTAACGGAATTTTGAAACCACTTATGAAAAATAATGATTATAAAAGTTATTAAGAATGAATATAGTGAAGAAGACTGAAAATCAGTATTTATTCAGAACTAATAAAATATAAAAAAATGAAGAATACTTTAGAAAATGTAAAAGAAAAAGAATGTGCAAAGATTATAAAGAAACTGAGAAGAGGAGGTAAAGGTTAAATGTGATAGCTACTTAAAAAAAAAAGCTAGAGTAGTTATAAAAAAAGTGTGGGATCTTTGATAAGAAATAAATGAAGAAAATTAACAGTGATGGATAAAAATTATGAAAAATTTTGTAGATACACCCGGGTCTCTTTTTACGCGGACTTATTTAACACGATTTTGAAGTTACGCGATTCGTGTTTCACCGGAAGTTGACCTCCGATAATGCGCTATTACTTTAAATAATAAATTTTGCGCACTTACGTTATATTGAAAGTAATAGCACATTATTGGAATTCTACTTTCATCTTAGTAATTTCAATATTTTCAGTGCTTTATAATAGTAAGATTTTATGCAATAATGAAATTAAAATCATGATTTCCACATTTTATGAATACATACATTAAATTTTACAAGATTATTATGTAAATTTGTTCAAACATTGTGCGTGTTAATTTTGCATTTTAAATCACATTCTGTTTTTGCTTTTTAAAAAAGAACATAATCAATTATTAATCATTTAGTGGCCACAAGTTTATTTTTAAAAGGTGAGTAATAGCAGTGGGCACACTTAAATTGGACAATTAAAAATTAAAATCTGATTTTTAATTGTAATTAACAATTTACAACTTACCTTACGGGTGACTTGAAATTAATGTGATGTAAAACAAAATTTGATTTTTAAACAGAATTAAAAATTAAAGACAAAAATAAGAATTTAATTTTTAGTTATTAGTTTTAATTAAATTTTTCCCAGTAGTGGTGAATAAATGTCTTTTTATTATCATAAGTCTAAGTTCATAAACAATTAATAAAATCATCATCGTCGTCAACAGAAAACCATTAACACAACATGAGAGTGAACTTGGTGCTAGTTGTATTTCCTCTTGTGAGAATAATTGCTGAGATATTCTTGACTTCGTTTAAGGGAAGCCAAATACATCACATCACATGAGAATCTGATTTTTTACAAGTTTGCAAACGAACGTGTTTTTGGGCAAATAGCGATAATAATTAAAACGTGTATAAAAAAATGTAAATTACTGTAATAAAAATATATTATTTTGAATAAAATTAAATATTATAGTTAAAAAAAGTTTGTCTTGTATCAATTTTTTTCAAATTTGAAATTTTTTATTAGTCATATTTTATTTCCTTATTTTTTTTTTTTGCGCGAATTTTAAAGTAATTTTACGTTGGTGCTTTGCTTTATAGCGAATTTTGAAAAATCACAGACCGCATCCCCCCTTTTTCAATGTAAGTTACGTCTATTTTTGCGCGATTTCGTTTGCGCGTATTTTCTGAGGAACCTATCTATCACGTAAAACGAGACCCAGTTGTATATGAACAAGAGAAATAAGAATACAAGAATGTTATATATTAAATACAGACAGAAAATGAGAGGATAAAAAACATAAAAAAAACTTAATTTGTAATAAAAACCTTGGTGAGGTGATAAGAAAATATGATTCATTAAAAAGCGAAATTTTTGAAATTGATAGAATGTCAGATACAGGACTGAAAAGAGCAACAGTAAATTAAATAAAGAAAAAACAAAAGGTTCAGATGATACGGAGCTAAAATGATAGTAGATATATAAAAATGTGTAAAAACTGTAAAATTTTAGAAGAGATTGAGAATAAATTTCATTCAGGGAGAAGGATAATTTATTTATTGAATCTTAGTTGAATGAAATGTCTTAAAATGAAAATAAATCACCATTTATTGTATTTATACATATAGAAAAGGCTTCTGCTAGGGAGATAGATAAAGATTGTAAAGTAGTTTTGAAAATATGTGTCTTTACATAGACAATTTTTATAAATATCAATTCAGAGATATAGAATAAGTAGAAATTAAATGTGAAATTGGGTTAAATCAGAAATGTCCATTACTATTTTTATTATTGATTTTGTTTCTAAAAGAATTGGAGATTAAGATAAAAGATAAGTATAGAGATTGCCATAACAATATATAATGTGTGGGTTTTTTTTTAGTTTGTGTGAATATGACATTTTTCGCAAGCAGGGTAGAAGCTATGAAGTTGTTAAGTGAAAAAAAATCTAAGATTCTAGTATTTAATTGGAAAGATAAAAATAAATGATGGAAAATGGGAGACATATGTCTTAAGAAATGGAGGATTAAAGATATTTAGTATTTTGTTAAATAGAAAAAAAAATTATATAGATAGTTGAGAATTAAAAATTGAAAAAAAATAAAAATAAATAAAAATGAGGCTGATTTAAAATATGGAATGCTTGTCATATAATATATATAAAATATATAGAATTATTTGGAAAAGAGAAATATGTGTCTGCTTTAAATTTAGAAAATGATGAACTTTGTATAGGTCAAAAGACTCATAAATTTTTAGGTAGAATACAAAAAAAAAAAGTAGTGAAGTGGTTGGATCTAAGTTCGATCCGAGCTTCATGATGTTACACCTCTTTTAAACCCCGCTACTAATCGTGAATCCTTCCAAATTCTGTAATGAGATTTTATACCCTTTTCCCTATATGTCTGACTTCAGTTAAAACTGCCTTGTTATCTAAATATTTATTAAAACTAATTGTGTTATATTTAACTCTATTAATATTACCAATAACCTCATGGTAAAATATTAACAAATAATGCTATTCAAAAATATTTAGTTATTTGATTACACGTATATTACTTATAAATGATTAAATATATGTTAGTATATGATTTCATTACATTGGAGTATTTATTTTATATTTTGCAATTTTGTCCAAACTTTTACGATTAAAAGTCACATTCCTTCTATAAGTTTTAAATCGACCTTTTCCAAAGATAATGGGGAATCCTTCATTAATTATTTTAAAATGACAAGTCTAAGGGCGGTTCTAATTTAAAGTCATTTGCATAGATTTTGCGAACTCATTTTCTAAGTAAAAAATGAATTCATAAATAATGGACTTGAAAGTCTTATCGAAGTAATGGATCGTATTTCAATTAGAGAAATTCCTTTTGGTAACAAGATAAAAGCTTAGAAATCAGAATGGGCATAGAAATAAAGATAAAGGCATAGAAATCAGAATGGGCGGGAAAATCGTGAAAAAGGAGATAAATACCCTGAAGAATTACCTAGAAGGTTTCAATTTTAAGAAAAGTTGCCACCGGAAATTATGTCCGTTTTAATATTAAACCTTAATCGTATTCGCAGTATGGTACGCGGCTAATTTCGGGAATATGATTGCTGGATCCTGACGTTCCCCAATAAATCTTCAATTGTTGCTGCTAAAATAGAACTCTCCAATACCAAATCATAAGCTGCCTAAAATCCATAATGAAACTAATCTATAAAATGAATTTTATTTGAGTTAAGTGCGCACCTACGTTTCCTTCTAAATCTAACCGGACTCTGTGCTCCTGAATCAACAAGCAAGACATGAAGGACTGGTAATATTTAATATTTGATTAAACCGTAACTTTTTCCAATCTATTCACGAACTATCTCGCTAATTACGTTAAAAGTAACTATTGCCTTAAATCTTGTTTATTCATTTAATTATGCTTAAAATTGTTACACAGTAATTCTCTATATTATTATATCTCTACTCCTAAATTAATATTTTGATAATTTTCTTTCTCCTCTTATGGCAGTTTATTTTTACTAACACTTATTTGTATTTGTTAATGATTATTAATGTCATTTACTTGCGATATGATATGCCAATAAGGCTTTCAACTCGATAATGTTTTCACTTAAGCTTATCTTAAGAAAATAGTTATCGTATAAAGTTTTATAGCCTACTTCTAATCTATGAGAACTAAATTAATAACAGTTCTACTAATTATCAGGTTGAAAGATTTATTTATTTATTTGATATAATTTTACCAAGAGCTGATATAAATTTTATTAGCTTAACTTATAGCCACTATGCTCCAGACTAAGTTTATTTAATTTCTAAAAAATATTATTCATATGTGTTAATTTAAATTCATTAAAGGTTTGATAAAATTTTGTAAGGGAGAGAAAAATGTATCTTCTGAGTTAAGCCTATTCTTTCAGCGTTTGTGTTTGGGGAGAGCATGATAGGTACTATTATGTAAATGGGTTTAGGCGTTTGCCTGTCGTAAGTTTGATTTTAATCTTATTGATCAAGTCGTCACGTCAAGCACTTATATTATATAATCCGGGCTTTAACTTTAATATTATGACAATTATATTATTTCTGTTCCTAACATTGCTGGTATGAGCTATCTTCTTGATTTCTTAGGTTTTGTCATTCCTGTAGTATTATTTTAATTGATTGAAATATAAAAATGTTATTTTCTCATTTGTTCATCGCTTGTTTGGAACACCAAAGGTTTGTGGCTAAGGCCCTACCTGTTTTTCCCCGTGTTCCACAATTATTCACATGGCAAATGTACTTGCTGAAACAAGTAGCCATTGGTCTTCTTGAATCGATAACAAAACCATTCACTTCATCTTTGTTCCAATGCTCATATCATGCCAGTACCATTTTCATTGATGAATTCAAATAACAGCCCGCATTTTTTTTTTTGCTTTGTAATCCATAATGAATTGATTCCCTTTAAAATCAAATTATGTTACATATCTATGAAATTTTAAATAATCGTACTTTGATAGGTGTTAGACTGAAATCATACCTTTGGATTTCTCATGCTTTCCATAAACTGATCTATAGAGGAGGGGGAGATAAATCTCGCCTTCTTTGTTGTTTTTTTTTTTATTAAATTAGAAGCATATTTTCTTTCTAGATAAGTGTCAAATTAATAGCTAACATACATAACTTATTTGTCATATATGCTATACATATTTTAATCACACGTCTGTTTCATCAGAGCATAGATTAAACATATATATGTCTATACCTTAGGTACTTATGCATTAATTATTGGCATATATAGAAAACTGCCATCTGCCTTGTATATTGTAATTTCATATTTTAGGACTGGAGATAATTTATGCAAATCATCATCATCATTTATATGATCATTGCTTGTATTAAATTTATATATTATACTTGGTGTCTGACCCATCATTATTCATTAATTATATTAAGTATTAATGTTCAGTTATTTGGCAACCCATAAATATATATATTGACTAGAAATAAGTTGTGCAGACCATCATCATCATTTATATGATCATTGTGTGTATTAAATATTATATATTATACTTGGTGTCTGACCCATCATTATTCATTAATTAGATTAAGTATTAATGTTCACTGCTATTTGGCAACCCATATATATATATATATATAAATTGGTTTATGCAGAGATATCCGTAAATGGTTCTATCCTACATTATTTAGAGTCAGTTAAGTAGTCTCATTAATAATAATATCCGTTGAGCTAGTTCGTGGCACATATTATCGTTGTACGTTCATTATAGGTATACTTTGGGGTTTGATCTAGGATCTTGGGACGAGGTTGGAAGCCAAACTGGTCCCAGATCAAATTAAGATCAGGATGGCTCGGAGTTCCTTCCATTATCTAGGGTCATGTTGGAGGTAGGACATATTGACCGGTACAGTAGACCTATATTGATCTGTAATTACTTTAACAGCAAATGAAGCAATTCAAGGTGAAATGAGATGGACTTCTCTTTTAATGAGAGAAATCAAAATTAAATTTAAAATGTCTGAAAGGTTTCAATATATGAATGGGGAAAAAATGACTAAAAGTATCATTTCATTGAATTATGTGGAAAAGATAACCAATATGTTAGGCAAGAAAGATTTTACAATATATAAAGTTAAGAGATAATTTATTTCTATCTATTTATATAAGAAATGGGATGCATTGAAAAAATAACATAATTATGAGGCATGGAAAAAGTGGACTGACAAGTTGGTTAGAAAAAATAAATTAGAGTTATGGAAAGTGAACATGACATGATCACCATCTCTATACTAGCACATAATTTGTTGTAAACAAAGGCAAAACTCCCCATACAGTAGTGCCATCCTGTGCCAAACAGTGTAATCAATGGATGCCAGAAGGCTTGTGCATAAAATTCCTATCTAGTGCCTACTCATCCAATATCCCCAGACTAGTTTCTGGCTTGTGGCCATCATCAGTGAGGAGCCTTGGATCTGAGAGCACTGCACCTAGATCTTAGGATCTAATGCAACCCTCCAGCTGCCACCTTTTAACTCTACTTTACTACAAAACTATGAGAATGAAATTGAAAACATTGTTAATATCTTCAATCTAAACTCAATAGCTTATATAGTCATATGGGTCTGAACTCAATTCAGCACCCATACATTTTGGTGTCTTTGGCTCTTAAACAACCATAGCCACCACTATCCTATTAGGCAGGATTGGTGTTAAACCATCAAACATCACAAGATCACCATCTCTATACTAGCACATAATTTGTTGTAAACAAAGGCAAAACTCCCCATACAGTAGTGCCACCCTGTGCCAAACAGTGTAATCAATGGATGCCAGAAGGCTTGTGCATAAAATCCCTATCTAGTGCCTACTCATCCAATATCCCCAGACTAGTTTCTGGCTTGTGGCCATCATCAGTGAGGATGACTATATAAGCTATTGAGCTTAGATTGAAGATATTAACAATGTTTTCAATTTCATTCTCATAGTTTTGTAGTAAAGTAGAGTTAAAAGGTGGCTGCTGGAGGGTTGCATTAGATCCTAAGATCTAGGTGCAGTGCTCTCAGATCCAAGGCTCCTCACTGATGATGGCCACAAGCCAGAAACTAGTCTGGGGATATTGGATGAGTAGGCACTAGATAGGGATTTTATGCACAAGCCTTCTGGCATCCATTGATTACACTGTTTGGCACAGGGTGGCACTACTGTATGGGGAGTTTTGCCTTTGTTTTGAAAGTGAACATGAATAATAAAAAATAACTTCGGAATTATATAAAAATAAAATTATATAAAATATTAAAGTATGTGTGATAACACTAAAGAAAATTATTATTATTATTTGATGTGAGTGGTCAGGGGTTTTAAATATTAAAAAAAAAAAGTAAAAATAGAATTTGGATTGTTGATGTAGTGTATGTAGAAATGGAAAAGAGAGTACTGAATATTTATTTTTGAAATAATGTAATATAAAATGTTGAATGAGGTTTAGGATAAATTAAAAAGTAAAGATAATCAAAGAGAGATTTTGTGATTTTTCTTTTTGTAATAAAATTGGAAAATGTGGAGACTCGACAGCAACCATTGAAACAGCTTTTACTACAATGGAATAGAAAAAAACCAGAAATGAATCAAAGCTAGTGAAATAATTGAGTAATAAGAAGTAAAAAACAGACAAGTTTTTAATATAATGCAAGAATTGGAAGGGGGGGGGGTGTTTAACTTGACTAACAAGGTTTCTGAACACATATTGTAAGCATAGAAATTTTCATTTATATTATTTCAGAGAGTAAATAAAATTATATATATATATATTAATATACATTGAAATTGATTTAAAAAGTGGACATGTACTGTAGTACAAAGACACAAACATTAGAAATACAAGCACAATAGGATTCATTATAAATAAAAAGTGGAAGACCAACATGGGAGATTGATGGTATATCGGACAAGGTGGCAAGATTAGTTATTCAACTTAATAGCATATATAAAATGCAGATAATTCAGGTTTATGGCGCAACAAGTTTGCATTGTGATTAAGAAGTAGAGAATTTTTACACGGATGGACAGAAGGCTTAAAAATGTCAGAAAACTTTAATGCTAGAATTGGTAAACAATTAAAAAATGAAAGTACTATAGGTAAATTTAGTGAGTGATAGAAATGAGATTACACATAAACTTGTGGAGTTTGTAAGCAAAAAAAAAACTTTATATTATGAATTCTTTTTTTGAGAAAAAGTGCTAATTGGAAATGAACAAGAATGTATCCAAATGAAGGCACAGCAGAATTAGATTATATTTTGACTAACATAAAATATGTATTTCAAATTGTAATGTTTTTAATAACACAGAAACTGATCATCAATTAATGAGATGTAAGATACATATTAATGTAATTATAGATGATTTGAACACAGATTTACAAGCGCCCTTTAGCTGTCCACTTTATTTCATACAACCGATATACATGATCACACAATCTGAAAAAAATGATCTCCAATATATATAATTCTTGCAGAACCAGCACTCATCAATTGGTCCAGATTATCTCCCACACATATAATATTCAATGCTCGGTTTATATTGAAACAGAAACTAAATAGACAAAAATTATTAAGAAAAACAATATTCACAGTTGATAATACTAATCTCTGGAAACATTCCAATAAATTTGAATTAGAATCTGCAAATTGTTTTCAAATATTAACAGGTTTTAAACATGATTCAGATTTGAGCAAAATCAATATGAAGATAACTGATACACTTTTAAAAACTGAAGCAAAGTTAGCTGGTACAAAAAAAGCAACAATTGACCAATAAAATTTTTTCTGAGACAAGACAATTTAGGAAGAAAAGAAAGAATATGAAAATATATAAAAGTGATGTATTAAGAAGAATTGAATAAATCGAATTTTGTAAAATAGTGCAAAAAAAGAGTAGATAAGACTATATGAAGGTATAATTATGAATTAGCAAGGAAGGCTAGAGAAGAGAATAAAAAGTCTCAAGAGTGTAAAACATCTTGATGATGATAGGAAACATTTCTGCAATAAGAAAAAAACATAGAACTATTACTAAAAAAAAAAAAGTACCTCTTACAACTACTATATCTTCCAAATTGCCCAGGATTTTAAATGAAGAAGATGTGCAATTGAATTTATGAAGGGAACAGTTTTAAATAATGATGGAATTATAATAACATGGTATCTTAAAAGAAGCAGGTGAAAGAAATAAAAATTTTTTTGGCAAAGCTATAAACCCAATGTCTAAATGATAAAGATGTACCAGACAATTGAAAAAATGCAATATTAATTTTAATATTTAAAAAAGATGATAAAAAAAAATATTAAAAATTACAGACCTATCAGTTCTGTACAAAATTTTTATCAAAATAATTACAACTCATCTACAGCAAACTTTTAATCAATCAGAAGAATAAGCTAGATTTAAGTGATTTTACTACAGTAAATCATATTCAAATATTGGGGAAAGTTATAGAAAGAACCAATGAATATGAGTTACCATTATGCTTTGGATTTGTAGTTTATGAAAAGGTATTTGATTCTATAAGCATTTCTTCAATGATTAAAGCACTGGATAATCAAAGTAAAGACTCAGGATATTATCATATTCTGAAGAATATTTATAAATATGCAACAGCAACAATTAGATTACATAATGATGCTTAAAAGATTAACATTGAGAAGAGAGTATGATGATTCCATATCTCCAAAAACTATTTACAGCAGTTTTGCAAGAAGTATTTTGTGGATTAAAATGAGAAACTAAGGGAATAAAAGTAAATAAAAATTATTTAAGTCATCTATATGTTGCAGATGATATAGTTATTTTTGCAAATAATTATGCTTTAGAGATTCACAAAATTTTGCAAGAGTTATCAGACGAAAATAAGAAAGTAGGATTAAAGGTAAATGTTAAAAAGACTAAAGTAATGTTTGATGGATTTTTTCAAAAGAAAATAAAAATTGATAATGATGAATTAAAAGAAGTTAATAACTACAAATATCTTGGTCAGATTATTACTACAGATGGAAACATAATAGATAAAATTTATCATAAAATTAAACTTGGTTGGAATGCTTTGGGTAGAAATAACTTAATATTAAAAGAAAATATGTCCATGTGTTTGAAAAGGAAGGTTTTTAATAAATGTGTTTTATCAGTTCTTACTTATGGATCTGAGACTTGGACACTTAACAAAAAAGCAATACAGAGACTTCAGACCATTCAACAATGTATAGAAAGATGCATGTTAGAAATAACAAGAAGAGATCAAAAATGAAATACATGGGTGAGAAAATACACAGATGTTACTGACATCATTTAAAGAATTAAAAGACCGAAGTGGAGTTGGGTTGGACATATTGCTAGAAGAGATGATAGTAAATAAACAATTGAAATCTTAAACTGGATTCCAAAACGATTTAAATGACCTAGAAGGACACTACATGTGAGATGGATGGATAAAATAAGGAAGTGTGTTGGGGTGATATGGAGAAGAGAGGCTAGAGATCGGAGAAGATGGATTGAATTTGGAGAGACCAAAAATGATGAACATACAATGACAGGGAATATAAAGTTTTTTTTTTTTTGCAAATAATATCTAGGAATAGTTATGAGAGAAAAAAAAATTAAAATAAAGGCCAAGGAAGTTAATGTGAATTTAGTTCTATATAGAAATAAATGAAGATAAAGATATGACCATGTGAAAAGAGTTGGAAATTTTTATGGGAAAAAAATTAAATCTGTTACAAATAAATATTGAAAGAATGAATAAGAACCATAACTTCAGAAATGAGAATGGAATAGGACAAATAGTTGTGATGAAAATAAAAAAGGACAGTCTTTACAGGTTATTATTAAGCATATTTTAGAAAAAAATTGGAAATAACATATATGGGTTAAATTGAAATTTGATAAAGAGAAATTAATGTTTGACATATGAGCTAATGTAAATGTAGAAAATGTGAATGAATGGCATTAGAATATTTGGAAATGTTTACATAGTTTGGAAAAAATAATTTAATATATTTATTATAAGTGATATGATATGAATGATTGTATTAATGAAATGAATAAAGTAGTAAAATTAGATTAAAAAATATAAATTTGAATGAAGTATATAATGAAAAGTTTATATAATTGAAGCAGAATCTGAAGTATACTGAAGATTATAAATTAATAGATAAAGAGAAATAAAAATATGGTACTTATTTTTTAGACCATACAAGCCGCTGATGGCGTTTTACACTCTTTAATATACATAAATATAACGTTACCTGGCCGGCCTTTCTTTATTGTTCAAGTTATGGTAATACAAAAAAAAAAAAAAAAGGCAAAATTAATTATTGTCCCATTTCTTTATTGTCTGATGTCTGGTATTATATTTATATAAAAATAAAAAAAGTCAACATTAATTTATCTAATTATTTTTTATTGGAAACAAACAAGTTCTTTTTTGTTTTTAAAAATATGCTTTTATTTTAATAACGTTACCGTGTCGGACTTTTTTATCTTTATTGTCCCATTTCAGGTATTATTTTGAGATTAATTAAAAAAAAAAAAATACATGTATAAATTAATTGCTGTACTTCTTTTGGATTGAAAACAAAGTATTCATTAATTTATCTACTTATTTATTATTGGAAACGAACAAGTTCTTTTTTGTTTTTGCTTTTAAAAACACGCTATTATTTTAATAACCTTACCATGCCGGACTGTTTTTTTTTATTGTGTGATTTCAGGGTCAGCAAGGGGAATATGTCAGCACGTAGCGATGGAATGTGCGGGGGGAGGGGAGGGCGATGTTTTTGACAATTCAAAGGATCATTCAAAAGATGCAGTAGCAATGCACCTTCAGCCATTTGATTTGCCTCGTATGTGTTCTCGCGCAAAGCTGAGTTGGTGCATGAGTTCTCTGCAATGGTGCTTGTCCCTATCCTTTTCCAATTGTTAAAAATCTTGAAAGTTATGTATGGAAGGCAGCGACACATTTAAAATTATTACTATGTAATACTACGTCAGCTAGGGTGTAAGATCATTACTCAGAATGTATATTTCAAGATTTATGGCCAGTTGATTTCTAGACACCCTCACATGATACGGTAATGATCTGTGAAGTGTGCGCATTTGCAGAGTTTCGCGAAGCACATCATCGGAGTGTAAGATTGGTGTGCAACGACATCTAGGCCCGCTAATGGCTAATATGAACAGAACTATTCTGGAGGCCATAAGTTTGGCCGCGTAAATGGCATTTTTATGTGTTTTGGCACATAAAAAGTGCCTCAGGTATCTTCTATGGTCTAAAAATTAAGTACCAAAAAAATTTTAAATACTAAATAGGCAAAAAAAAAAAAATGTAATAGTGATTATAATTTCATGTTGATATAATTAGGAGTAATTGAAAGATTAGGTATTGAAAGATTTGGTTATGAAGAGTTTGATATGGATGAATATGAAATTAATAATAAGGTTAAATTGAATAGGATTTAATATTTTGGAAAGAATTATGAATGATAATGAATTAAAAATTTATGAGGATATAGAAATCTTACAAATGAATGTTTATTTAGAATCAATAATATTAGGATGAGAAAACAGAGGATAAATATCTTAGAAAGTGTAAAAGAAAGAAAAGAGGCATACATAAAGTATAGAAAAAAAAACAATGTAAAATCAGATGGAATGATTATTTAAGGAATTAAAAAGAAAATTGGATGAATTTAATAAGAGGTTAACTGAGGAGATTAACATAGAATAAGAAATGAATCTGAACTGGAAGACTCTGAACTGGAAGACTGATTTGGTAAAAAAAATAACAATGTAGATGAGTTTATTGGAATATATAATGCTTTCATTGGTAGAGAATATTAAACTTGGCTAACATGGTTTTTTGGTACATAGAAACTTTTGATTTTATTTAAAAAGCCATTTTTGACTAGTGTTCTGCTAGAAAAGTATTGTTTGTATTGAACTTCTGAACTAAATCTAATATCCATCTTTTGCAAATTTTATTCAAATCATTAGCATGAAAAATCAACTTATTACAATTCTAGAAAATTATGAAAGGGTCTTTCAATTTTCATCATCACTAGTTATTCAACAAAAGCCTGGACATATAAATTCAGACCATATTCTTTAAGAATTTCTGTCTCTTGGTTTATTCTTTAAATATTTTCTTTTAAGATTATGAATCATCTTACTTTCTGCTTCTATCTCTCTTCTTCATACTTTCTACAGTTCTTGAATAAACCCAAATTGAAAAATTATAAACACAATAGAGTAAATAAAATTATATATACACGTCTTAAAATAAGATTTAAAAAAAACCCCACACATTTAAGTAAATATTTGCAAATGAATAAGTCTATCTTATTTGTATTTATATATTGAACTATTTCCATCATCTAATATAAAGTATTGAATGTCTTTAGAAAAATATAACTTTATTTAAATTTTTTATAAGTACATTCAGTTGTTAGTAATAGCACACAGGTTAATATATGCACAACATTTTGAGAGGTATTATTCGCCTCTCTTCTTCAAGTGTTACTAGTCTCACTGATAACAGTTCTAGCATGGGAATCAAATCTGGATCCTTAGATTCTTTAATATTGAATTTTAATTTAAGGTAACGCTCTAATCAACTGAGTCATCCTAAAAACATTCAGTACTTTATATCAGATGATGGAAATAGATCAATATATAAATACAACTAAAAAACCAATCTCCTAGATCAGACCTTTTAGGGTGTCACTTTTGCAAGTTGCCATTCAATGATCTTTCAGTAATATAATTTCTTAGTGTATTTGTTAAAAATATGTATTGTTTTATAACTTTTTTTTATATATTGTGACAATAAACTGAAAACATAAAAATTAAAATAAATGTAAACAGAATTAATTTAATTCATGTTTGGAAAAAAATTCATTTATGTTCATACATAGTATACTACTGATCAAATAAATATATATCATCAGCCACATACCACATTAAAAGAAATCAATTCTAATCATTTCACCATTGCTGCAGTTAAGAACTTTTAAAAAAAAAAAAGGGGGGGGGGGATATAATAGGAAATGTGTTCTAACTAAATACATCAGAAAAAATTTACTATACTGAACTTAATGTATAAGATAGAGTGGATTAATATAGGCAGCTTGAAAGTTTGACTTCAAATACTTCTAATATAATAATAACTGAAAAAAATAAATATTAATAAATTTATACAACATATTAATATTGGAAGATTATTAATAAAGAGAAATATTTGCAAATAACTACAATATCATATTTGAAAAATGTTAAATTGGTATTTTACTATATTGATTTTAATTACATTCATATCGGCCTTTCAAGCCAATTGTGCAAACGCTTTGCACAATTGGCTTGAAAGGCCGATATGAATGTAATTACAATTATATACAGACGCTATAAAAATAAATGCTTATTTATATTGATTTTAATAAATCAAAATTATTTAATACAATACTGAGTTAACCTAAGTATGATATTACATTTGGATGGAAAAAAAAGTTGTTCTAAATGTGACAAGAAAAAAAATATAAATATAATTTTTTTTTAAAAAAAAAATGGTTTTATTAAGTTTGATGACTATTGCACTAAAAAGTAAAAAATATTTTTTTCTTGAACCACAATTTGGGTTATTATATGGAACTTTAAATAAAATCATGATGTATCTGAACATGACATGAGTTTATTTAGTTATACGTAATAACCAAAAATGTGGTTTAAGAAAAACATTATTTTTTGCTTTTGAGTGCATTAGTCATCAAATTAAATAAAAATTTGTTTTTTAAAAATATTTTCTATATATATTATTTTTTAGTTTTTATGTAAGCTGTGGTTTAAAAAAGCAAGGTTTATGTAACAATCAAGGGAAATTAAGATTCAATCATTCATTTCTTTTTTTTTTATTTGAATTAATTGAAAATGCCCATAAACTATGAACATCCATAAAATTTCTTCAACACTTTGATTTTTTTTTTTTATTGGACAACTCTGAAATATTGCAGTCATTGATATCAAATATGTGTACAAAATTTGAAGAAAATCCATAACAAAGGCAGCAGTTTTTATATAAACAATCAAGAAAAATTAAGATTTCATCCTTCATTTCTTTTTCTTGCTATTTTAATTAATTATAAACACCCATAAAACTTTTTAAACACTTTGCTCTTTCTTATAACACATTAATCATCAAATTAAATAAACATGTTTTTTACAAAATGTTTTCGTGAAGAAGTCATATAAAAGTTAAATTAATGATTGCACCATTTAGTGAACATCATTCAAAAGTTAAACTGCACTAATTTGAATGAGTTTGAAATTGGGCTAAATCACCACTATTAGGCCAGACAATCGTGAAAAATTGTATTGTCAACAACTTGTATTTAAATACTAAATATGAATACAAAATTTAAGGAAAATCCATTCAGTAGAAATAGGTTAAAAATCAGTTACAAGATTCTAACTCAAATAAACAAATAGAAAGGAGAAGTTAAATAAAAATGTTGTCTGCACATCATTAAAAAAAATGATATAAGACTTTTTTCAAAGTCCCAATCAATTCTTCAAAACTGAAAATATTATAGAAGGATCCTTCAAATCAATATAAGTGTTATCAAAGAACATCACATGATCACCATTTCTTATGCTTGCTTATAACTGTTATTAAACCAGGCAAAACACATTACAGTGAGTGGCAATACATATAGTGAGTTTTGCCTGTTTTGATATCAAAGAAACAAAAATTGTATGTTAACTTGCAAACACGTTTCTTCAATTCTTCATGTCAGTGAACTTACATTTCTCTTGATACAAATTTTATTCACTGATACCAATTTAATGAAAAGAAATAGCATAAACTCAATTAAAATCATATTGAACAATTTAATAACTATATATCATACCATTTACAACTTTCTTAAACACTTCAACAATAATTTTTTATCAAAACTTAAAAAATATGTAAAAATAGAAATCAATACATAGGAAAAGGAAGAAGAAAATCATATTGCAATTTAATAACTATTAATTTATGATATAATGATATTAATTTTTTTAAATAAATATATATGTGTACATGCTTAGATAAATTTTACTAATTACATCAGCAAAATGGTTTAGGTAAATAAAAATTATTATTTATTTTCACTTGGTTCTTAAATGCTGATCCTCTTATTATTTTTACCATATTAAGTGTGTATGCAGTTATCAGACTTTTTTAGATATAATTTAATGTTTTCTAAGATGGCAAGGGTAATTTTAAAAAAACAACAAAGAAGAAAATAGTATTGAACATGTTTATAAAAATATAATAATATAAAAGGAATTAGCTCACTTGGTTAGAGCATTTGCCTTAAATTTGATATTCAAGAATCTAAAAGGTGCGAGTTCGACCTCTATGCAAATACTGTCACTAACAACATGCACACTTTGTCAAATCTAATAGTTAGATACAGAGTATTGAAGAATGATGAATTTTCTGGAAATTAGTAGCTTGATGGTAAGCTTTTTAAATGAACATAGCAAGATAAACTTATAGTCTTTAAACACTCCATTATAGGATAATGGCTTTTCAATAGTCCTCCAAAAAAGAACAGTGAAGAAGAGGCATTACTCCAGGAAGCGATGATTAAAGTATTTATCCGTCCCTAACTTTACCCTATATATAGCAATAGCAAAATACTTATATATATATTGTAACGAGCACAGACGTTCGTTACATTGTTTTTTTTTTTATATTTATTAAACATAAAAGTAAATTAAAAAGTTCGCATTTAAAAATTTTCTTTAAGAATTAAAAATTGAAATTAAATATCATCTTAAACTCGTATATATTAAATCGCACAGATAAAAAAAAATTATTAAAATAAAACTGTATTAAAAATAGAAAAAGTATTTTAAAAACAAAAACTTAAAAAGATTTAGAGATAAAAATATATCTTTAATCTTGAAAAACACAGAAATTAATCAGAAATGGAAATGATTGTTAATTAGTTAAATGTAAACCAGCCTCGGGCATTTAAATGTAAAAACATCGGTCAGGTAGGAAAACAATAAAAACTTTTAGCAAATGAAACAAATCCATTGGGAAATCGGACCTCAATGAAAAGGATCATCACATCGATGACGTAATGTTAAGTCAATCTTTCAAAGTAATATAAAAGGACAAGTTTGGAAATTATTGGTGAATTATTATTGATTATTTACGATGTGACAGATATGTGTTAGTGCGGAAGTGAAGGAGAAGGGATTGAAAAAGACGCACGTTCAATCCCTTCAGTTGTTATAAAATGGAAAAATGAAACATCACTTTTCTTATATTCAGAGGACCACAGGATCATCGGGAAATTTAACGCTGGATTTCAAACGGCAAGCAACTGTAAAAGATGAACATTTCTAAAACCGTAAGAACTTTATAAAATATAACGAACAATATTAATTTGAAAACACTAAGAACTTTAAATTTTAAACTTTCCTAGTATTTAATTGTTACAAATAGAATCCTTTCTGACCAAACTAAATTCTTTATTAATAGTGTTATTTGATGTATTTTTTTTCTTATTTATGTAAAATCATTTTTTATTTTTTGTTCTTTAAGTTTTTATCATGATTTTTTTGTTTTTCGTTAAATTAATTATATAAATGTTAAACTTAAGTCGGGTGTGAATGGCTGTATAGATTTGTAAAGTTATATTAGGGGAGGGTAATCTTATTGTGTCGTTGTTAAATTGGGTCAATGGATTGGATATATTGATGTAGTTAGTAGATGTAGTCGGAGATTCGCTACTGGCAGAATCGCTTCATACGCCGCACTCTCCCGTTTTGCCTATGGAAGGAATTATAAGACGCAGAGCGCAGTTCCTTTCTATGGAGTTTTTTTTTTATTGCTCTTCTTGTCAGATAGATGTCATATTCCTATTTGATGAGAGGCAATTTCTTCTCTTAACTTTTTGGTGCCACCGTATTTCGTATTACATTGAATACATCGATATATCAGATGGATTGATGCCAGTTTGGCTACAATTTTTAGCCTAAGGTTAAATAGGGATAGAATATTTTATTTTCAAAAGCAAATTTATGTAGTCTATTCATACTCGACCCTAAATAAAAATGCATTAAATTTAAGTTGTTTATAGACGTTTGCATGGATTCGTTATCGGTTAATTATGTTTTGGATTTCATATTTGATCAAAATATATAGACATTCGATAAATAATGATATCTTACTGGTGAATATCTAAAATGTATTTATTCGGATGTCTTTTAAGTTATTGGTGACAATGCAAGTATCTTATGGTGAATACTATTGGGTTACGTATAAATTTCCCTCCGCAATTGTCAGTAATCAATAATTTTGTATTTTGATCGTTTATGTTTATTTTGAAATGTTTTTGACCATGAAATCCATGTAACCGATCTATATTCAACATTATAAACAAGCTTTCATAAATTTATCTGTGCAAACTTAATAAAAATGTAAAATTAGAATATAATAGTAATTAAATGTAAATTAAAGTCAAAAATCAAAGTTAAAAATGTAGGTTAAATTTTGAAATGTAAAACTAATACTAAAATAATTTTAAATCTTATATATATATGTGAAATAAATAAATGTTTGTGTGTTAATTATTGGCAGTGGCTTATTTTATTCCTTTTTTTATATACTCTTAGAGTATATTATTAAATCTCTGCTATTCCACTGAGCTAGTGACATGGGCTAACGACCGGAATCAAAATTTAAAAAAAAAAAAAAAAAATTTTTTTTTTTTTGACTTACGTATCTGCCTACTTTATAAATTTTTCTAGGTTCAAATGCCTAGATGGCGCCCTGTAGTGCAGTTTACGTAAGTCTACATTCTCCGGATCATTACAATATATATATATATATTAATAGTAATCTGGTAGACTAATTTCTTTTAATCATTATTTTCATTAATTTTTATCTCTGTTACCAAATCAATTATTATTATTTAAATACTAATTTTTCTTTAAATATTTACACATATATAATTACCCCAAAATAGTATCCCCTGTTATTTCACTGTATTTACAAAATGCATCTTCTATATGTGGAAACACAAATGGATGATTGCAAATTTTCCTTAGTTGGACCAATGTGTTCAACAAAGTTTTTGTACCTCCCTTGCCCTTTTTATCTTTTTCAGATCCATCTGTAAGTAGTACACCTTTAGCCTGCATATGACGATATAACAATTTCTGAAGAGCTGACATATCGCATTTTACAACATGTTCCACCTGAAAATAATAATCATGATGAAAATACAAAACATTTGTACTTATTCAAAAAAATATAATCATATTCACAATATATAATAAAATATTACAGTTCATTAATGTCAGAAGATCATTAAATATGGATTAAGAATTTATATCAATAGTTAATAATATCTAATGCTAAGATTTCCAGGAAAAAGTGAACAAAAAAAAATATGCATTTAAAATTGAAATCATTTTATCATATCTAGCATTTTATGAATAAAAACATATTGTTTTAAAAATTTTTGGTTATCAAAATCTATTATACAAAGAAAAAAAAACATATAAAAACTCGAATCTCTAAAAAACAAAATAAATCATTATTATTAAATAATCAACAAATTATCATCATCAATCCCCTCAAGGATAAAGATTTTTTTATAAAAAATCCATTTTCTCCAATCCATAATTTCGTTTTTCTACATTATTTCATTGTACTTCATTATCTCATCAGATTCACCTGATATGTAGTTATTTTCTATCAACAAACCAGCACAATTCCAATTCACTCTCTTAAGTGTTTCAATGATATCAGGGATATTTTATTATTTCATCTATATATTTATTTTTTGATCTCTCCTTGTTAATTCTAACATACAACTGTCTGTATATACTATTCTATTTAAGACCTAATTGTTAGATCTGAATAGTTTATTAAAAATTTCCTTTTCAAACACGTGATGTATATTATCTTTTAATACAAAATAATTTCTATCAAAAGCATTCCAAACAAGTCTAAGTCTATAAATAATTCTATGACTTAATATTTATATTGCTAAATTATCCTAATTTATTATTATTAATTTTTATTTTCTTCTTTTTGAAAAGCCATTGAACAATATTTTAGTTATTTTAGCATTTATCTTTAGTCTAATTTCTTGTTAATATGTGATAGCTCTTGTGCCATTAGCTGAAGCTCTGAAATATTATTTGCAAAAATAACCATATCATTTGCAAAATTTGGATGACTTTATTTTTATTCCTTTAATTTTTCATTTTAATCTAAAAATGTTTCCTATAAAATTGCTTAATAAATTTTTGGAGATGAAACTACTCTGTCATATACTTTAACCAATGTTAATATTCTTAGAGCCACTATGTATTCCTCTGTAGCATTATAGTATAGGTGTATGTCTTGAAATCTGAAGATTCAATCACCAGAAATATTTATAACTCAAATGTTTTTTTCATAATCTATAAATTCAATGTAAAATTATATTCATACTTATCGATTCTTTCTATAACATTTCTAAATACTTAACTGTGATTTATTCTACTAAAACTATTTTTAAATCCACCTTTCTTTTTGGTCAGTTTGTTTTGGGGTTCTCTATTGTGTAATGTTCTTAATAAATATCTTGGATAGATATGATAAAAACTAGAAGATCTGTAAATTTTAATATCTTACTTTTCATCTAAATATCAATATGACTACTACATTATTCCATCATTTACAATATCTTTATCATTTACATACTTAATATATAGTTTTCCTAACAATTTCCTTATTTCTTCACTTACTTCTTTTAAAATATATGCATCAATCATTTTTGAAACTTTTCCCTTTTCTATAGATTTGATTATATATTTTACTTCTTCATGTATAATACTTAATTGATATTTCAAAAGATGTTTGTTATTCTGTAAAGGCAAATTTTTCTATACTTGTTTATTATTGCTATATAGTTATGAATAGAATTTGTTCACATACTTCATAGGCATATATCATCCTTTATTTTACTAATAATGCTACCTTATTTTCCTACTTAATACTAACATGTTGTTTTATATTTGCTTTTTTCCTCTTCTATAGTTTTCTTTGCCATTTGACAATTATATTTATATTATTATTAATTCTTTTTAATACTATATTACAGAGATGTAGATATAGTTCATTTTTAATCATATAATATTCCTTCATTTGTACATGTATTCTAGCTTCATTTTTGTTCGAGATATCAGAGTAACGATTCTTAATAGAAAGTCTTTTTATTTTCTTTCTGATTTATTCAAATCTATTAATATTTTAAAATAACTTGCAAATAGTTGTTTAGATTCATGGAGAATTTCTGATGATTAAAATATCAATTACTGATACTGTCTTTAATAATAACTTTTTGTCTCTCAAACTTTATATAATAAATTCCTTTCATCTTATTAATCAATAATCACTTTCAATGAGGAATCTATTAATCACATTACATTCTTGAAACATACAGCTTCTGTTAGTTAAAATATAAATAAATTTTGTTATGCTTCATTTGGATGTTTTCAGATTTATTTATTTCTCAAAAAAAAAAAAAATCATAATATTATACATAATTTTTCTTTGATTTTAGTCTATATCCTCGTTATTCTTGAATAAGAATACAAATTTAACCCAGGATTTTCGTCTTGCAATCATTTTTCTTCTCATTGATTAACTTGTTGACTAAACATGCAATATTTTTTTTTTTTGACATGCTAATATATCATTATTTAATTGATATTTTGCAGTCAAATCTTCAAACTTACTTTTCTAATAAGTATCTTGCTTCAATAGTAATTTTTATAAGGAATACGTTCAATTTTGGCAGATCATAATGATTTGATATAAAGAAGTTCTCAAAATTTGAAAATTAACTACAAGCAATTTCCTACTTACAGTAGCATGGCATATGTAAACCCAGATTTACACAACCATTACCTGATATACACAAAGTTTATAGAAAACATGCAAAACATTCAAAAACACATACTTTCAAAGATGAATAATAATTCAACTGATATAAAAAAAGAGATGGTATATCTTTATTTCATTTACTAGCAGTAAAATAAATTTTAATTTTTATATACAGATTGAAATTGGAAAAAATATATATATCTTTCTTTCACTAATTAGCAGCAGAATTAACTTTATTAATTACAAACATATTAATTTAAGGATATTCTTTAATTTAAATATTATTAGAAAATAAGAGGATTCATTTAAACACATCATACCAATAAAACTTTAAATTTGTCAACTTTTACAAAAATTTAATTATGCAAAAAATTGTGAAACAAATAACATTTATGCTTAATAAAATGATGAATAATAAGTTTCAGATATTAATTTCCATTGCAAAATAATTGTTGACAATATCAAGAAATTGTGCAGGTGATTTCATATGTAGATCTCATTTTGAGTTCCCAATTAGATTTTTTTAATGGATTTTTCTAACCAGATCCTTTTGATTAATAAATATTTTTTAGTTTCTATCATTTTTTCAGGAGATATTTGATTATATGTTCTCTACTTCAATATAAAAATATTAGCTTGGCTTTGCATCATCATTATTTCATTTATGAATTTACGATGATTCATACTTCTCTATATATTTCGACTTTAATTTTGTGTCAGCAATATCATTTCAAGCATCTCTCTATATGCATCTTCCACATTTCATTATTCTCTCTTTATTTTATGATATCAATTCTTATCATTACAAATGATGATTGATGCAATTGCCTTTTACAGTAGCTTATCATTAAATATAGCTTACAATTTTGTTCTCTATTAAAAAAAAGGGGGTAAATTATTCTATTTGGACCATAAGATTAATAGACTGTTAACTTGTTATAATTTATAAATAAAATGCTAAAACAGCTTTTATGTAGCTCACTTCCAAAAAAAAAAAAAGATCTCTCTAAATAATGAAAAAGACATATTTGGCAGATTACCCAACTTGTTTTACCCTTTAGATAAAAATAATTGGATATCCATTTACCACTTAGGTTAGCTATAGGTTAATCACCTAAAATAATTTTAAGTTTATCTGCAATCTGGAAAAAACAAATTTCAAAATTTTATTCAGCTTAGATTCAAATTTATATCATACACATAATAAGCAGACATACTTGCCACTATGCCATGAAAAATAATAAGTTAAGTATCAGAAAAATATAAAAGTTCAATAATTTTAATAAAAATAATTTTATAATAATAATGATTATTGTGCCAGTAATTAAAACTTATTAACATTAAACAATGAAGTTTGTGGATCAGATAACACAACCAATATAAACCTAAAGTAAGTATACAAAATAGAGCATATTGTTATTGAGAATAGTCACATCGTTAAAACATCTTTGATACTTGCAACTAAGATGACTAACTACTGTTTTTCATAAATAAGAATTTTTTGGTTTTTCAAATGTAACTGATGAAAAGGAGGATATCTAAAACTAAAGACTAGATCTACATTATTATGTTTTACTGATTTTATTTTTTTAGATATTGTAATTGCTGAACATTTAACAAATATTTATAAGTTTATGTCAAATATTTATAATTTTTACAATTATTTACAACATAAAAATAATTTATATATTATGATTTTTGAAAAAGTGTAATAATCTTATAATAATTTCTAGTTTTAATACATTCTTCATAAAAACAAATTTTATATCTTTTAATAACTACAATGCTGATATTTCAACAATTGATAATAATCGACTACAAATCATTCTTGTTAACAAAAAAAAATAATAATAATAATAAATATATTTTTATCAGCAGAATAATTTTGCATCATATGGCAACTTTTCATAATTAAAATTACTTGCATATCTTGATCATTTTGTCTTATTACTTTTTCTTAAATATTAATTACTTTTATAACAATTAATAAGGCTTTTTTTAAAAATATATATACATATACAAAAAGAAAATTTTTACGTATTTTTGTAGTAAAGTCTGCACTTGTTGAATAATTGCTGATTATAAAAATATTTACCTTTTCCGGTAACTGAGATTCTACCTCTTTTTTAAGACGACGGAGCAAGAAAGGACGCAAAACTTTGTGCAAACGTCGAATGATCAACATGGTTTCTTCCTCATTTAACTCAACCTGCCATACAAAAATACTGATTAAATGATTTACTGAAATTCATTAAAATAAACACATTGTCTATTATATTTTAAATTTTATAAACTATTTTACTTAAACCTTTAAGAATCAAATGCTTCATGCTCTAGATTTTTTTTTCTTTTTTAAATATCCATTATTAAAAATCTAATTTACAGATTAAAACTTGTAAATTGTTAAAAAAAAAAAAAATTTTTTTATTTATAAGTAAAAAATTGGGTAAAATCTAATTTAAATACAGACTAAAAATAGAAAACCAGAATAAAATGGTTTGACTTATAAATCACAAAAAGTATTACTTTTAAAAAGTGATAATTATTAATAAAATTTTAAAATGTATATAAATAACTTGTACAAATAATAATAATAATAATAAAATTATATTAATGAGTTATAAAATTTACAAAAATCAATATTATGTATTTCTAAAACATTTTTTAGTTATATAAAATCAAATAAATATAAATTGAGAATGCAAAAAAAGCATTAATTACAATATGTTATGTGAAACTATAGGATTAGGTCTGATAATTCCCAGATAATACTATCAAGCATCATATATCTCAAGAAGTATGACAACTTAAGCTCTACTTTAATTTTATTTAAATAATTAAATACTTTATTTTACAAAGCACAGACAGTAATGAAATTAAACTGAGAGAGTGCAAACCTCTCAAACGCTTAGCCAATCAGATCACAAATCTAAGTACTTTGGACTGGCTTGGATATATAGAAAGACAAGTAAAGAAGAGAGTGGAACCACTCTTTTCTTGTTAAATTCTCTGTCTCAGTATTTGCGATCTGATTGGCTAAGCGCTTGAGAGGTTTGCACTCTCTCAGTTTAATTTTAATTAATTAAAGAAAAAAGTTTTTAATTTCAAAGATAATGAATTAAAACAAAAATTTCTAAGCAACCTTAATCTAAAAATTATAACAGTGGTGATTCTGTTTCAAATCTACATAAATTCTCTATTAAGACTATCCAAAATAAAATATGTAGATAGATGGAAGCAATTAAATAGTTTAAAAAGATATATAATCCAATGATTCTCAATGATGAAGATCAATAGCCACAAATTAACTTACGAAAATGGTTGGCATTGCCATGTCATTAATTACTCATGCTTATATAGATAGCTTAAGATAATGACAGAATGAAGTGTTATTGTTAACGCACATGTTAAATTCATGCTAGAAGAATCACGTAACTCTTATTTAGTTCACAGAGAATTTAGTATTTTTAATATACAAGTCAAAACTATTCTAGTGAAGATGCTTCTTTTCAAAAAATGAATTTATACTATAATCTTTCCACCCATGTAAATGCAAAAGGGACATTAATGTAAATGTCCTTTTCTAAATGTTATAGCTATTGTAATCATAACTTGGATCATCAAAATAATACATTTCATTTAATATCTGAACAAATATATGATGTACCTAAAAATAGTTATTTAATTTTTCTTTTTAAAAAAAATATATTTACTTACATATAGAGCATTAATAATTATAGGTCACCAAGATAATTACATTTTCTTAACTATCAATATCTTACAACTAGCAAAGAAAAATCTCTCTATTTAATTTTATTATGAGCAATTCCAATCAAGAAGTACTTGTAAATTGGAATATTTTAATCTATCACCATTTTTTTTTATTCTCCGTCTTCTTGATTCACTTTTAGATTTCATTATGTCCCTTTTAGACTAAGTATCATTCAATTATCCTGTTGAATTCAAGAAGTTGACTTCCACTATAACAACAGTTTGTCTTGGTTTCACTTAATTCAGTTTTTAATCTATTTAAAAATTAAAAAAAAAAAATCAAAAAATTCTTTAATACCCCCTTTTTTTTTTCAAATTTTGATGAATTTAGCAACCATTTTTAATTTCTGTTTTCCTCCAATATTTTGACCATATTATACGGTAACTGTCAAGAAATGATCATTCCTATAAAATATTTATCTACAAATATATGTTTACAAAGAATTTCCAAAAACAATATAATATCACATAAATTATATTATAATTTTTTTTTTTTTAACTTCTTGCTTACTTTCATATGTGTATAAATCGTTTTACATTTTAAATTTTTTCTTTAATTTACATTTTTGTACAAAATATTCTTAGATTATGATAATTATCCTTTTATAATTATACCAAACTCCTAACCTTTCTTATTCAAAAATGATTTGAAAAAAGTTGTGTTAAAGAATTTTTTTTTTTTTTAAATTTTTAAATATATTAATGGACCTTATTTGTCATCCTTGAAATATTTCTCTCTGTATCTCTTTGTCATATGCTTTATTTATGTAAAAATTATCCTACATACTCTTCTGAGATTTCTAATAAAATTTAAGAGTTGAACTTTTAATATCAAAGTTTCATTCCACTAAAAGATTTCCTAAGTTTCTTCATACAGAATTATCTTCTTCTTGACCTCTCGATTATTATTTTATGCAACAATTGCACAAAGCACATTAAACCATAGATATCCCATTAGTTTAATCTCACGTAAATTTTTTTAAAAATTTATATAACTTTTGATTTTATATTATCAATAGCTGTTTGAATTAAACAACAAAAATACAATTCATTCAAATGGCACAGACTAATAATATAAAAACAAAGTTCACATTGATTTTAATACTATAATAACTCCATTAAATTATTTCAATTAAAATAATAATATAGTTATAAATAATAATAATAAAAAATAGGTGACAAATATGTATTTGTTAATATTTTCTAGTAAATGTTGCCAGCATCTTAGCAAGCAAATGAAGAATGAGATTTTTGTACTACTATCAATATGCAAGTTATTTTAATATTTTGCAAATATCAAACATATAAAAACTTAATTTAATTCATTTAGTATGCATATAATAATCTTATGTATTTAATTTAATAAATAGTAGCAGTACACTATACTGGAAAAATTATAAATTTATTCTTTAAAAAATTTACAGTTTAGCGCTACTTTTGATCAGGTTGGTCATATCCATAGAATTAATATGGGTGTATAGAGAATAGAATTTATAAGTTTATAAATTTAAATATACCATCAGCATGATTATGCAATGCACGAGTCTTCCTTGTTTATTGCATGGATGTTATTTGAAATAAATCACATCTTTTTATATTTTCTTTTTCAATCATTGCACTCAGCTCAAAAGACTTTAATTTAATATTTAATATTAATCTTATGAATTATCTAATATTTAAAGCTGAAAATGAAAATCAAAAATTAAGTTATTAAACACTAATGGCTAATTTTTCGAATAAATAAATAATCAAATGATTAATTACTTTGAATATTATGTGACATCAGAGCATGTTGAACTCCAATCTGGGGACTTTTAGTCCTCAAGCCTGTTAATCTACTATGGTGCAATGCATTGTTCTCTCCTTGAAAAGAGGGTAAAGGAAATTATTCAACTACAACACATTTCTCATTATTTACTATTATGTCTTATTTAAATGAATAAATTTTATTTCCTCTACAATGCAATTTAATTACTAATTTGAATATATTCTTTATGCTTATGATTGTTACCAAAATTTTGAATGATGTTGAAAATCATTAGTACCAGTGATATGTATAGTTTAAATCAAAAGTTGTTTATCAATATGAATAATACAACATTAATACTTTCTCAATTTTAAACAACAATTTTTTTTTTAGTTCTCCAAATACATTAAATGATTCCAAAACATTTTTGGCTGCTAGAAGAGCAAATGATTCACATTTGCCCTAATTTACTAAGGCCAGAGTTATTTTTCAGGATGTATATGACTGCAATATACTAACATGCATTTTGTCGTGACGCTTTACAATATAATCATTACCACATAAAAATGTACAATTAAAAATGCAAGTTTTTATTTTCAAATATTAAAAAGATAAAACAATTGAAAAGATAATGAGAAATGCTGATGAAAGAAAGATTCATTCCAATATAAAGCAAGGTAATATATTATGATTATAAAACAATACCAATGGTGTTTATTAGTCCAAAAAAATTTATTTTCAAATATTCATAGTTATTCTCTTCTTTTAAGTCAATTGACATTTTTTGTTCTTTTTTTTCCCCTTTTACTCTTCATGATGATCTTTTCAAGATATTCTTCATAATTCATCTACTTATATAAATATATCTGATCCAATTCATCTTCCGATATAAGAATTCCTTAAAAAATAATCTTTTTTATTCTTGTCAATACTAACTTTATCTTTCTAAATCAACCTTTCTATTTTACTCCAAATATTCAAATCAAAACATTTCAATCTCTTCCTACTGTATCTTTTAATTTTATTACTTATAATAGTCCAGTAAATTAGAAAATAAACTGAAATTTTGTGGGGAATTGATCTGAAAGATATAAAGCAAATGGTTCAATTAATTACAGATCTCCAGGAATTCTAGAATCATTAAATGTGATTAAACTTTAGCAGCATTGTCTGACTGTTAGTTATATCTCAGATTTTTTTTCTAATAATCGCATTCCAGAAGTACTCATTATTGGTAAAAAGCATTTATTTTTGATAACTATAAAGAAATGGAATTTGCCCCATATTCTGATACTACACAATCATCTTAAATCTAATGGATTAGCTGAGAAATCAGTACAACAGTTAAAATGTATAAAAGTAAAATAAAATAAAGTAGTGTACATGGATCTATGTAAATTCACTATTTCAAAAAATATGGTAGCAGGAAAAAGAAGCCCATTGGGGTTAATAATGGGTAGAAAATTCTGAATGAAATTATCTCTATTAATCGCAACTATTAGTAAAACTGAAAGATTAATAATAAATTCAAAGTAGTCAGAAACAATTTATGATCTATTCAGAAATAAAAACAAAGATGGAAGTAAATATAAAAACATACTACCCATTTGTGTAAAATCAAATAATCAAAACCAAGTTTAAGAGATATGAAAAAATTAGGTATTATAATGATCATGGAAAACTATTTTCATTGATTGAGAAAAGGAAATCAAAAGAAACTGAAGAGGCAAAAATCAAAAGAACAATCACAATAACATAAAAAAAATAAAAATGCAGAAGTGAGCAAACAGTAAAGACCACAGAAGTTACAGATAGACTGCAAGGAAGAAAAAGTTTTCATAAATATTTGAAAAAACATATTATGAAAACATATTATGGATTAAACTGAATTAATGCCTCTACATCTGGAATAGAGAAAGAGATATCTATTATATATGTATTTTTAAACATATTTGACTATTATATACATGTAAGAATAAGTGAAGTAATTTTAAAACAACTCCATCTATAAAAATACTACAAACAATAAAACAAAAATTAAATAAACTAATTGAAGATAGATAATTATTTATTAGATAATACTTAAAAAAACGACAACAATAAGTATTAATATTATGGAAAAAAACAAAAAAACAATTAGATTAAAAGTAAAGACATCAATAAGTATTGACATTTATGGGAAAAAAATAAAAACAATTAGATTAAAAGTAATGACTTTTATCTATATAGTGATTAAATTATGACTCCAATAGCATGGATCTAATTAGTGAAAACCAAAATTAATATATATTTATAGAATTGTTAAATTGATAAAAATATAGCTATAGAAATATTGGAAGGAAAATGAAGAAAGTACTGTCTCAATTAAATCTATCTGTTTGGAAAAAAAATGAAGAAAGTACTGTCTCAATTAAATCTATCTGTAGATAGGAAAAAATTCTAGCGTTTATTTATAAATATCTTATTGACTTCATTAGGATTTAAAATAATTCTAAGTAGAAAATTATATAACTTAAAGTTATATAATGAGTTATTTATTTATATATCACTATGTTTTAATCTATAACAATCATTAGGGATCATCCACTACACATGCATTGTAAACTAATAAAAACCTTTTAAGGAATACTCTCCTTTCCAAACAAAAGAAAAAGTCTTTTGAAAAGATAGAATGAATCCACTCTATCTTATTAACTTAAACGTATGTGTATAGGTAAATCTTAAGCATTTAGAAATAAGAACATGAAGATATTAATTAATCACTTTTAATTCCATTTGCTATGCTTTTAATTATTAATGTCTGCAAAATTTTTACAATTTACAGCTCATCAGTATAGGCTATATAAATAAATAACTCATTATATACTTTTTTAATATTACATCTAATACTGACAAACTGTAAATTGCAAAAATTTCACAGACATCAATAATTAAAAACATAGCAAATGAAATTAAAAGTGATTAATTAATATCTTCATGTTCTCATTTCCAAATGCTTAAGATATGCCTATGCATATACTTTTGGTTTAAAAGGTAGAGTGAATTCATTCTATCTTTTCGAAAGACTTTATCTTGTGTTTGGAAAAGAAAGTATTTCTTAAAAAGTGTTTATTAGTTTACAGCACATGTTTAAAGTTGTAACCTTGATCTTCCCAATTTATTTCTAGAAAAAAAAAAATTAGAAAAACTAATGGGATAGAAAAATAAGAATCATTTTGCTATAATGAATATAGCAATCTGAATTTTTAAAATTTAGCAAAAAAAAAACAACAACACTTTTTAATACAAGATATACAAGCATTGAATTATCAAATGTCTAAAATTTTTATTATTGTTATTAATTTTAATTGAAGATGAAATAAATCATTCAAGTACATCTAATTCATTTACTTTAATAATCTCAGTACATCAATAGAGAACACTTTGTTGTAGGTCACCTATTTGTGTGTCTTGCTTACCTTTTCCCCAGTAGGAGCAAATGGAGCATTAAACCATTGCTCAAAAGTATTGCAACATTTAAATATGCTTGGTAATAAAAAGTTTAATAAAGCCCACAATTCTGGAAGTTTATTCTAAAACAAAAAAGAAATAAATATTATTCAAATCTGATTGTTTTTGAAGAAAATAAACATAGTTTTATTTTACAAAATTATTTTTTATAATACAAAAAAGGATAAACTTTAAATGCATTTCACAAAAAAATAATTTGTGAGGCTAGTTATAAGACATGAGTCATTTACAAAATAAGTTTCTTAAGTTTGGCAATATGAGATGGAATTTACAACAATGTAGACCATCCTCCTTCTAAAAATGACAACTACCAAATTTCGAACTGCAAATGAAAATCTCTTTAGAAAACATACCCAATGTTTAACTCAATAATAGAATTAAATGTCAAGCATTTATGTACTACATATATTATAAAGAAGATATTAATGAATAAAACAGCTACCACTTTTCTGAAGGACAAAGCTCTATCTAGATGAGTCATCTGAATAACTATTAGTGGAAAAACCTTTAATAATTCACAAAATACTGAATAAATGAGAAAAGTAGTCTACACAAAAATGGATACTAATATAGCAAACATATTACAAAACTGATGTAAGTTTTATCTGGAACCACTAAAGTTGTACTGATGATGCTAGTTGATAAATAAATAAAAAAATTTAAATAAATAATTTTCAATACTTATTAGAATTTGCAACTTAAAAAATCAATTGTCATTATTTATTAAGAATTGAAAAATTCAAACAAGCAATTTTCAATATTTGCGATTTTTTTTAAAAAAGTCAATTCAATCAAACAATTAATTTTCAAAAGAAATGACACATGTTTAAATAGAAAAAATTTTTAAATAATTTTATCTGTGATTTTTTTTTAAAAAAAGCAATTCAATCAAACAAGTTTGATTATTATCATTTTTAAAACAATTTATTTTCAAAATAAACAATTTTCAATATGAATTAAAATTAATAATTTCTCTTCAAAAAGAATACTTACAATTAATAGGGGATATCATATTTTCACAAACTTTGACAATTAGGCATGTGTATATCACTTGATTAAAAAAATACCTTGTGATGACAAAATTTACTGACAAATCTTATAAAACAGTGGTGGATTGGTTCAATCTTCCATAGGAAAGTTTCCTTATGCATCATGACTATCAAAACAAGAGCCAAATGGTGGGTAAAGATGAAGATCTGATTCAAATAGACATAGCAGGATTTAACTAATGAAAGGATGCTACAAGGCAACAAAGTATATTCATCACAGGATAAAACCATCTATGCATTAACCACAAAAATTATGGTGCACAAATAGATAAATCCTGGGTGTTTAGCTTAAAGAGAGAGCCTGATTACTGCTATTTCTGTGTGCCCCAATGAAAAGTCATCTATGTGAATCTAAATGCCAGGGGATTCCAACATTTAACCATGAATCATCAACTGCATCATGTTGATCTGATGATGGAAACTCTCAAAGCAGGCTATTGATTGTTCATAAAGCAGTAAGCCAGATCTCTTTCCAGCATTTCTAAAGATATCACACAACTGTTTTTTTTTTTGGAGGGGGGGGGGTTTGAGGGAAAAAACCTCTAGATTACTTTAGTTAAATTTTTACTAAATGATGCTAATTTGTATCATTGTTTAAAATTTTTATACAAAAAAATAATGCAAATTTGTATTATTTGTCAATATATTATTTTTTTTGTGTCAAATTTCTCAACTTTTTACAGTTTTTATTTTATTATTATTATAAAAGTACACATAAAATTTTACAATATCTTTGTATAGCTTTTTTTTTTTTTTCAAAAAAAAAAAAAGAGAGAGAAAAAATTGCACATTACATATTCACATTAATTTGTTTAAACATTTCTTGATTTGAAAGTGGTAAGTTTATCGATTAGTATTTTCAGTACAGCTTTGGTGACTTTCTAGCACAATTGTCAAATTAAAAAAAAAAAAAATTCACTAAACAATAAATTTAAAACAGGCAAAACTCTCCATACAGTAGTGCCACTCAGTGCCAACCAGAGTAATTAATGGATGTGTGTTGATGTTTAGTGGTTAAACAATAAATTCATAAAAATTAAATAACTATTGGATAGACATCTTCAATTTTGACAAAATCATCTAAAACAAATTTTCCCTTGTGCATTAATTGATTCTGCAATATCTGAACATTTTTTTCTTGTTCATTTTCCTTTAAACAAACAACATAATGATCCAGCAGTGGTAATATCTGTCTGTAGAAGCTCATATGAATGTTGAAAAAAAAACATATTTTAATATAAAATCGTCTTAAGATTTATTGCATAACTAAAAACCCAATAGTATATTCAAACAATTTTTGAGGAAAGTGAAAACAATTCTTGAATATAAAATATATGTTTCTAGTCTAAAAACAGATTATTAATACAAACAAATTTGAGTTTTACCTAAAAATGTTTACAGAAAGCTAATAATCTACAACTATATATATTACTTTTTGACAGTTTTCTGATTTGGCACATTAGATGGATTGTTTCAAATGATATTGATTCAGTCATACTGCAGCCAATATTCAATTAATGTATTGAATATGAAATACTTTAATGCATTAAATCACATTTTTACTGTTCCTCATTAAGAAATAATAAAAATTTATGCAATTATAGCAAATTGATAATATGAGAAAATAGAACTTCATGACAATGTTGGCTAAAAAGACTTAATTAATAATGAAATCTTTCTATAAAATGCAGTTTTTTCCAATGATAAATTACTCAAATTTTATCTATTTTCTGATGACAATTCATTTTCTAGACCTAACCACATCAACAATATTCAAAGATGTAAAGATAAAGGTAAAAATTTAACTGTTATCAATAACTATGATATTTATAAAGAACCAAAAAGCAAAAATTTATAAAGCCACAATGTGTTTAAACTATAAATTTAAGGGAATTTGTGACTGTAATCCTAAATATTAAAGGTCCTAATTCCTAACTTAAATTTCATAAATTGATTAAATCTTGCAATTAAAACTATGTCTGAACATTTTTGATAACATCTACTCATTATGGAATAGGAATAAATTTCCACTATAAATAGAGATTATCAAAAATGTTCAGATTAATGTTATGATTAATCATATATCAATGCAAGATCACACATAAAAATATACCAAGACTTTCAGTTTAATATAAATATACAAGATATTTTAAATCTATATTATCCATGCTATAAAACAGCCTTTCTCATTAAATCAGGCATATTTATAACAGCATATCATATAATACCTTATTAAAATTTAGAATGAAATACAAATATAAAAACCTTTACAAATATAATGAAGCATATATCTAAAATCTTCTATTACTAAAAGATTTAAATTTATTACGAATGTTTTCCAACTAATGATCAAAAATGTTGTGACATGTAAGTTGTGTATCAATGTTGATGAAACAATAGCATACTTAATAGATTTTTGCTCTTTGTTTAATAATTTAAGAAATGTGTTGATTTCTTTAAAATAAAACCTTAATCACATCTTAAAATTATTTTTTAACCATTGTAATAAAAATTACACAAAAGATGTTCTTTTTCTTTTATAACTTATCTGGATAAATAACAGCTTATTTTTCAAGCTAAGCACAATGTTAACTTGTCAAATTTCTAGGTGCAATAATGCATTAGGGAGCTTAGATAAACATCCAAAAATATTAGAGGAATTGCCAAGGGATTCTCTTAATTATCCAATTAATTAATCACTGAATAAATAATAAAATAATAACAAACCTAGAAAATTTACAAATGTTTTCTTAGAGTGAAATGCTAACTTACAATTTACTATTATTGCTCTAATGGATTTATTTAAAAATTTTATAATTGTAAATTATATCTTGAATTAACCAAAATGTTTAAATCAATTTAATATAAATTTCTATTATATTTTATTTTATTTCTTCATATAGGCCACTTTTATAAATATGTAATAATTGTATATGCATTTTTAATACAAATAAATTTATTTTGTAATAATAACCTATGCAAAACAGTTGTGGAAGAGCAACTTTGGAGCTTTCTTGAAAGTTTAGTTACATCTTATATATTTTAAATTTTTCTCTCTTATTTTCAAATCGATCTATTTTAAATAAGATTAAATATTAAGTTTTTCAGAGGATTAATAGTTTTATTAACTTTTTATCCAGAGTATCTTAGTTATAAAAAGTTATCAGATCAAATATCAATTCATAATGTTCCTTGATTAAATCAATACTTAGATAATTGTTAATCAGTAAGAACTAGTATTTAAATTGCTGTCTTGCAAAGACAGCTGTTTGTCTAAATGGCCTCTTTTTTTTGTTCAATACATTTTTTAAAAATTTAATTAGCACTTAAATATCCCAAGCAATCATTTCAAATATATCAAAATTGAGATTTTCTAGAAAAATTTTGAGTTTAAAAAGAAAATTTATCATTGAACTTTATTTGCAGAATAAACCAATTCATCACCTAAAATAATAACAGAAGAATTGTCTCTTTTCTTACAAGAAATTTTTTTTTTTAATCTTTCATGAATGAATTGAGTTTTTACATTATGTGCAAAATTTCACAAACTCTAATATCATGCATAAAATGTAAGACTTAGATCATGAAATTTAAAATTAAACACAGATTTTAGATATAGGCACTAGATGCAGCAAATCCAAGTAAGAGAGGACCTCCTTTTACTTAGCAAAAAAATCCCAATAAAATAGTTATTGTAGGTTAATGGAGAATCTTGTTCAACCTTAGGAAGATTGCCAATTAGTAGTAATCAACAGTTTGTTGACAATATCAGAAAGCAAAAGATTATCATTGTTTACATAGATATTATATCATTTTTATTACTATAATAACAATCCATGAAAATATTTAATTTAACATATACAATTCTCTGGAGAAATTTAAATATTATTTGCAGAATGTCACAAAATATGTTATTCTTTCACATTCTCACACCTATAAAAAACAGTTTTCTGGGTTTAAATCCATTTAACAACTTGGGTTTGAAGTAAAAGAGGACCTCTTTTTACTGCAACAAAAAAAAAAAAAAAACAATAAAAGAGTTATTGTAGGTTAATGGAGAGACTTGTTTAGCCTCAGGAAGATTGCCAATTAGTAGTAATTGACAGTTTCTTGGCAATATCAAAAGGCATTTATCTGTTTAGATAGATATTATCTCTTAATTTCTATTCTTTATTATAATAACAATCCATAAAAATATTTAATTCAACATATATATATTGTACCTGTATAAGTATATGTCGTTACATCACTTTGAAATAAAATGGAAAAATATAAAATCATCCTCAAGTAGAAATATATATATATAAAGAGAATTTAATAATTTATTTAAATTAATATTGTAACTGTTTAAATTAATATAAGATTTGTAACTATTTAAATTAACATAGAAATACACCTCTCTCAGGTGTGTGGCATATTTCAATCCCGATTTGGCATGCCATTTGTAACTATAATTTGTAACTATTTTAATATGTCACATTTGTAACCATAATAAATATTTAGATAGGGGAAATTATTAATTATTAGATATATGCCTATCCAATCTGTACCATTTGTAACTATATTAATTCATCATAGCATAGATAAAGAAATTATAGAATCACTGTGCCACTTGAAAATATCAGCATTAAAGATTCTTGGTATTTATTTATATATTGGGGCAGTCATTTGAATAATAAAACATACTGGCCATTGTCATCAAATAAAAATAATATTAAATATAGCAACTGAATAAAAGTATCCACTGTGAGATTCCTGGAGTGCCTTATGCTTATCTCCAATACTAGGTTCTTCTAACAAAGAATCCTTCCTATTCTTCTTTCCAAATATATAAGACCATTCATGGTCATATGCACACACTGGTGCTATCCATGACAACTTATAAAAATATATATATATTCTATAAAACTAATATTATGAAGTTGGAAAGGAATGATATCACTCTTTATTCAGTTTAGCTAAGTACATGTGTTTTCCCATGAGCGCCACTAGATTGTTTTCAATCTAGATAAGTATCTGTTTATAGTGTACTTGAGTTCAAACTCATTCAGTACATTTTTATTACACATGACTTGGATGACTAATGAAAAAAAATGACATTCTTACATTTTATCTATATTGATAAAATTACAAGATCCCAATATTACCAAAGTTTATACTATAGATCAAAGATTCTTATAGACATTGCTAGCTCATTTACGTATATGGATGAACAGACATGTATAATCCTATTAATGGCTTCCAAACAAGCATGTGAAGACCATTATTGATATTGATGGCCATTTAACTAGATTATTTATCACAATAAAAGTAATAATGATGATGATGATAATAATATCATAATAATAATGATAATAATAGTGATATCATAATAATGATTATAATAGTGATGATGATACCAGCCATGGCTTATTAATAAACTCACAACAATAAATTCATCTTTATAAACTTATAGGCATCTATTAAAATTATCCTATTTCATACTGGGATTTAATAATACTAGTGGTGATGATTGATCATCATGAATCTCTTTGCATAATATTCAATTTTCTATAAACCCCTATTTACTAAAATATATTCATTACGCTAAACATTAAATTTAATGATTATAATTTATTAATGATGATTGATGGCGATCATAACTTTTATATAGTATTATTTGAAACATTTTTAACCAATAACATGATATCCATCTTTGATGAGGATGATCATAATTCATGGACACAACCCAATTTTAGCCTTTCCACTATTGAACTATAATTATTAATATTTGGTTATTATCAAGCTTAACCCTTAAATACCCAAAGATAAATTAACATTCTAGTTTACTTAACCTTTTACGAGCGCTTAATATTTGCAAGTGATTGCTCAATATTTACGAATGATAACACTTAATAACTGTGAGCAATGATGATGAATTAAAATGATAGAATCAAGACAAGAAAAACACAACAATATTTTTTTTAATAAGAACTCGGAAAACCAATTAAGATATATATAATTATATTTTATTAATACTATTACTCTTTCTTTCTTTCTTTAAAATCAAATCAATAATTAAATAAATGGCTTATTATTACATTAATTCAATATAAAAATTAATATAAAAAATTTATATAAGTATAAGCAAATAAATCTAACATATAGGTTTGTCATTTTTCTTGATATCTCAAAATAAGCTGACTTAAATCAATATTAGAAAAAAAATACATATTCTATAAATGCTTATTTAAGACTTTTCTTACTTATCATATCATAAAATAAATTTCAGGTGTAACTTGTATATGTTATTTCACTTCCATTCAAATGTAATGCCCTACTTTTCAATTTACCATTTTAAACTAATCATATATAACCTATTCTTTGATGTGTTTGGATAAGCAGTTACACATGCACACATTCGGTAATGTTAACATATATGTTTAAAATGTATACCCACAAATTACATATATAAAAATATCTTTTTCTTTTGCAATCTTATAGCGAAAGAAAATAAAATACATGATATTAATTTTTTAATATGCAACAAGATAAAATAAAAATAAAAAACATTATAAATGCATATATCTATAGGTTGCTCATTATCATTAACAACTGAAGAACAATTAAAAAAAACATTTCAACATTACAATATATAATATAAAAAAAATAATAAAAAAATTAATGAAAAATTTAAGTTTGAAGATTTAAACTATGTTTGTGCTATGTTGTGAGATATTGCAAATAACTATAGATAAACAAGTCTTTAATGTTTCTGTATCAAAAGAAAAATTGCCTTGACCAGTAAATTAAGGTTTACTTTTAATAAGCAAGAATAAAAATCTGTTAAAGAAAGTTCATAGTTACCCGATCACTTTTACTTCTTATAAATGTCCTGAGTTTGAATTTTCATACTGCTTGTCTTTGCTCCATAAAAAAGAAAGTTATTGCAGATACTGTTAAGATAATGCTGAATCAATTGACTTGCTTGTCTCTTCAATTCTATTATTATTCATTGTTGATTGGCTTCCTTCTACCATTTTAAAAAAAAAAGTTATTATAAGTACTTTTGAATAAGTAGGTACCGGTGGATTTGCTTGTTTCTCTCCTTTTAAAAAAATAATTGCTGTTGACACTTTAGATGACTGAGGTAAACTAACAAAAATTTGATTCATGGCTTCAAACTTGGTTCTACATGGCTTTTATAAATTTTCTTTTCCTCCTATTTCCTCTTCTCCATTCATTCGAAGGTAATGAGCTTTTAATAAGCCAGGAACTAGAAAAGAAGCATTCCATATAGCTTGTGTGGTTGGCTTCAAACTCTATCATTTCGTTGGTTATTACCTGATATATGACTTCATAGACAGATCAGCGATTTTAACTCATTCTGTATTAACCAGGAAGCAGAAAAAATGGTTTAGCAATGCAGAGGCATAGTATTATGCATAGCCAAATATGTTAATATCATATTTATATAATTGTTAATAACTTCTATTAAATTCAATCTTGTTCCAATGTTTTCCTCTCTTCTTTAATATTGCTGGAAATTGTTTATATAGACGCACATCTTCGTCTATATTGACTTTATACCAGAGTCTTTTACTTCATTTCCTTTCTCAATTTTTAAAGAGTGAATAAAAAAAATCAAATCGCTTACTTTTCTCCTTTTTTTTTTTTAACATTAATAACAAGGAAGGACCGACTGAGTTGAGTCTCAAAATAATAATCACTGAGTTACATCTCACTTTAATAATAATAATCTGAGTGACTGTCTCTCCAAAATATTCATATTGAGTCTCTAAAAATAAAATCATACTGCCTGATCATCTCTCTAAAAAAAAAAATTAATGACTGAGTGATCATCTCTCTAAAAAAAATTAATGACTAAGTGATCATCTCTCTAAAAAAAATTAATGACTAACTGATTAAAAAATTGTTTCAATCATTTATATCGCGAATTTCAACCAAAGAAAAAAAAAACATCTGGAAACCTTATCTTAAAAAAAAATCAAAGCTTCACAAGTTTGACATCGGTCACAATCAATAAAGACTTAAAATTGATCGCTATCGTTATCTACATCAAAGCACCTCTTTTGTAAAAATAATCTTAAGACACAGACAACAACAAACCTGGAATCTATAGCCATCAGAAATAGGTGTAAAAGCATCTTTGTGTTTGTACAGATGTATTCATTCTTTCACACGTGTACATTTTTTTTTATCTCCTAATCTAATAATCTCCATTGCCTTATTTTACACTTTTCTGATCTACTCTATTTTAATAAAACCAAAGTTAAATAATATGACACCTTATTTAATAAAAATATATATAATAAATCATTACCAAATATTATTACCCTCTACATAATGGTTTATTCATTAACTATCTATAAATTTATAATAATAAATACACATATATAAATCCTCATATATATAAAAGAAATTTTTTTTTTAATTAAATAATATGTATGTATGTGAAATGAGTCATATATCTACATTTGCCTCACTCCCAAACAAAAAAAAAATTTCTGATAGTCTCTTATGAAACTACCTCCCTAAACCATAAACCAAATGCTTAATATATGCATGTTTTTTCTTTTTCAATACAAATTTGACTATGGTCTATTATTGATGACTATCCTCATGTACTATTAAAAAAATGTTCTTCATGTATCACTACTTACTGATTCAGAACAATTTGCTATTGGATTTTCCTTGATCATGGGCCTACAATTGTCACTTAGATCATTGAAGTTATTCCCAGGCCAACTTATATTCAATTTGCTGTGTTTTGTGGGATAGGGTCGGCCTAACTGATTATTCATGATCCTAATGGTGGAGATCTTATAACTATATCTCTCCTCCCTTCTAGAATAACCTTCAGCTTTACTTTCTATAACTCCCAGGGCATCCAACAGGTCTGCCACTCTTATTGGGGAGTACACATCATCCGCTATCATATATATATTCCCAGGCATTCCTATGTTTGGTTTGCCAGGTTTTGTGGGAAATTGTCGTCCTAACTGGTTCCTTCCCATTCTCATACTGGAGACTTTATAACTATAATTATCCTCCCTTCTATGATAACTTTCAGCTATCCTTTTGGTAGCTCCCAATGTCTCAAACTTGTCTGCTACATTTACTGGGGCATATACATCAGCAGCTATCTTTAATTCTAAGAAACTAGCTTTGCTGATTACATCTTTCCTGAGGTCAATTTGTTCCTGTACAGTGGCTACCTTTATTTCTAGGTTATGGATCTCACTGTATATATCCTCTTTGGGATTACACTGTTCTTGAACATCAGCTACCTCATCATTTTCATATGGCTTGACTACAGTCACATAACTCTCTGGCACTATTTCTTGTTCTAGACTGGTCATCTTATTATCAGTTTCTTTACCTAAATCAGTTACTTGATCATTCATTTCTGGCGATGGTTGATCCATCTTATTGTCAAGTCCCTGAGACAGTCCTTTGATAGACTCATGCATTGTTTGGAAGTGCTGATCCAACATCTGGTTTATTTTTTTGAAGTGCTGATCTAGTTTCTGATTTATCTCCTGTGATTGTTGATCGAATCTCTGATTCATGTGATTCATGAAAATTTGCATCCACTCACGATCACTCAGCCTTTTTCCTCCCTTCATCCCTGCAGTGGCCATTTCTTTTTCTTGTTCCATCATAAATTTATAAAATATTTATATTACTTATTTCTGTTCTGCTTTATTCTGTTCTGCTCTATTTTGCTCTGCTCTATTCTGTTCTGCTCTATTCTGTTCCGCCTCCTGATTTCCTATACACCCAGAGTTAAACACCTTTATCTATCCCCATATACTTTAAAATTTCCAACCATTCTTTCTCAGCCATAATTCTCCCCATCAATCTATCTATATCTCAAGTGCCCTTAATTAACTTAACCTCCATCATCACTCGTTTTTTTTTTTTTTTTACTTATATATGATTGATAAAGTATGAGGTCTATTTAAAACATTTATTTAAGAAAAAGCTATCTCTGTATTAGTGTGTCCTTTTTATGCCATCATTTATCTAGTTTTTCATGCCTTTATAAAACTTAACTCTCTCTATGCTCTATTTTAATACACTAAGCAAAAGAAAAAAAATTACTTATATAACATATGTGCCTATATTTATAATAGAGTTCACATCTCAAGTTATTCATATACTCATCTATCCTTCTAGAGATCTGACAGATATTGACAGCCAAAAGAATGATTAGCAATTCACAATCATGAGATAGACAAAAGAATTCAATCATCACACTTAAAGCACACAATGCTCCATGAACACTCAGATGATCACCCCAATTCAATCACTCTAAGCTACTACAACCCATAATTTATTGCAAATACTGTTGCATTTCCCTGCTTGCATCCAAGTCTTAGGGGCTTTAATTTGTCAAATACTGCCTTGCTTTTCTTTAAAGTCTTAGAGGCAACAATTATATATCAGTAAAACAAAATACTGCCTTGCTCTCTCTGGAGTCTTAGAGGCGAAATATTATGTATCAGAAAAACTATGCCTTGCTCTCTCTGGAGTCTTAGAGGCAAAATCATGGCAGGCCTACTGTTAACTGCTTCATGATAAATAATAACTGATATTATAATCTGGGTTGGAGCAGTGAATGAGATAAATCAATCACCAGTGGCATGAACACATCACATCCCCAAGGCAATGACAAAAATTCTCCTCCATCATCAAAACCGTAACACAACCAACCAAACTCCAACAATCAAATATCCAATCCAACCTCCAAAATCATAGATTTTCTATTACACAAACCTTTCAAATATGAACAAAATTATTATTCTACAATTCAAGACTATTAATATTTCTTTGCTTATCTAGCAGTAATGCTCTCTTTCAATGATAAGCAAAATATTTAAAAAACAGTGCTATTAACTTTAACACTTATTAAAGTTGTTATATCTATATATTTTAAAAATTGAAATTAAGCTGTTTAATGGCTGTATTTATTTATCATCATCCAAAAATGCAATAACAGTAATCATCATCATCTAAACATCAGGCCAAAATATTTGTATACACTAATAATAATAAAAAATTGCACATAAAAAAAAATATTCTTTTTTTTTTTTTTTTTAAACCATACATCTGTCATCATTATATACTACCCATCTCTCATGTATGTGGGGTATTTCAAGCCATTATTTGGCTTATTTCGAGCCCTAGTTAGTGCGCCATTTGTAACTGAATAAAAGATGACATTTGTAACGGAAAGATGACATTTGTAACAGAAAGATGAATAAATTGATAGAAAATGATCCATTATTAACATATATGTTTATCCAATCTGTTATTTGTAACAGTAAGTAAACATTGTCACAGTATAGATAAATAGATGAGTGATGAAATGATAGTTGCCATAATTCAATAACTAAATATAACATTATAGCCCGATTGCAACTATCCTAAACATTAATTCTGTCACATTAGTAATGAAATAAATAAGTTATCTCAGTTCTCCATATAAAATAACAACAATGACAATTAAAACTATCATCATTAAAGATTTAATAATATCTAAATATTGGGGATGTCATTTGAACAATAAAACATACTGGCCATTGTCATCAAATAAAAGAATATTAAATATAGCAACTGAATAAAATTACCCACTTTGAGATTCCTGGAGTGCATTATGCTTATCTCCCGTCCCGTACTAGGTTCTTTTAACAAAGAATCCTTCCTATTCTTCTTTCCAAATATATAAGACCATTCATGGTCACATGCACATACTGGTGCTATTCATGATAACTTATAAAATATATATTATATAAAGAGTAATATAATTCCTTTCCAATTTCATAATATTAACTTTATATAATATATATTTTATAAGTTATCATGAATAGCACCAGTGTGTGCATGTGACCATGAATGGTCTTATATGGTTGGAAAGAAGAATAGGAAGGATTCTTTGTTAAAAGAACCTAGTACGGGACGGGAGATAAGCATAATGCACTCCAGGAATCTCAAAGTGGGTAATTTTATTCAGTTGCTATATTTAATATTCTTTTATTTGATGACAATGGCCAGTATGTTTTATTGTTCAAATGACATCCCCAATATTTAGATATTATTAAATCTTTAATGATGATAGTTTTAATTGTCATTGTTGTTATTTTATATGGAGAACTGAGATAACTTATTTATTTCATTACTAATGTGACAGAATTAATGTTTAGGATAGTTGCAATTGGGCTATAATGTTATATTTAGTTATTGAATTATGGCAACTATCATTTCATCACTCATCTATTTATCTATACTGTGACAATGTTTACTTACTGTTACAAATAACAGATTGGATAAACATATATGTTAATAATGGATCATTTTCTATCAATTTATTCATCTTTCTGTTACAAATGTCATCTTTCCGTTACAAATGTCATCTTTTATTCAGTTACAATATATATAATACACAGATGGCAAACTAATTATATAATTATTTAAAGTTTAAAATCTAAAAACAAGATTGTTTTAATATAAAAGAATAATAAAAAAAAGTTGTTAATTAGTTACTTTTAATCTTAGAATGAAAATAATTTTCTATATTGATGTAATAGCAAACAGGCCCTTGGGCATAAAGTCAGATAAGAGATAAATTTAAGTTCCCGCTCTAAAGCAAGCTGCCCAATAACGATGGAAATAAACACACGGTCCACAGAGAAAAGTCATCATCACCAAGAACAACACCAAGCCAGGCAAGTTTGATCCTGGAATTTGATGATAAGAATTCACGAAGATATAAAAAGAAACCTTTGAAGTTGAGATTTAGATTTGGATTGCTCATGCTAATTGTGTCTTATTTAAATATATTTATAAGCATATTGCAGATCTCCAAAATATAGGAGTCAGTAATAATTTACATTTCCCGTGTTTGCACCAGCTGAGGCGGTTTCCAGAGTATAATAGTTCCTGGAAACTGGTCAGCAACAGACTTGTCTCCACCTATAACAATATGAAATGAAATGAACTTTGAATTGTGTCAAGGACTGCAAAGACGGACTTCACCTATAGCATTGGAAAGTATAAACTTTTGTTTTAAATGAAATATGAACCTTAATTTTATAATACGAACTTTTCAAGTAGTAATTTTTAACGTCATTTAATTTTAAAAGAAATCTTTTATGTGACTAAAATTTTAACTTATTTATTATATTTTCATATATGTGTTTGATATCATTTCCATTCTCGTCAATTTCTTTTAAATTAATTATTTGAAAATAAGTGTAAATGGCTGCATAGATTCATAAGATTATGTTAGTTTAAGGTGTGTTAATTTTGGGCTAATTGTTTCACAGTTAAATCGGTGCTGGTAGATAGATATACGGATGTTTTATATCAATGTAATCTAAGTAGGTGCATTGGATACTCTTTTCCTTGTACCGTGTTAGCATACAGGGCATAATACCCACCTGAACGTATGGCCCAAAAGTATAGACATCGTGTTTGTCAATAGTCGTAGACGTATTTCCTATGCCATTGATTTTCTTACGCTCTGGTTGGGACAGTAAGCCGGCAAAGACCGCTATCCCCATTTACAGAGCATCTCGTATATATATTTCAAATATTTTCGTTTTTTTGCATCACCAATTGGGCAGTGGATCGTTCCTGTCTGTTGGTGAAATTTATTAACGATCATGGGGAAGATGCTCATTCTTTCCCACCATGATTCGTTATTTCTCTAATGATATCATGCTACAGACATAAATTCCTGTTAGCATGATTGTGTTATGCTAATAATCTCATTTTGCATTGGTCACATCGTTATATCAGTAAGCTAGCATTGGTTTAAATGTGAGATTTTAGCCTAAGGTTAAAAGGGATTGGGTTGGTTATACGTATAATCTATGTAGCATATTCACACTTACTAAAATATTAAAAATTGTATTAAATCAATTAAATGCTTCCATCTGTGCAAATAATTCAAATCCAATATATTCACTGGTTAATTTAATTTCCAGAATTTTCCTTTTAATGTGTGTGTGCACAATAAAATGTTTTGTTTAATTAAATTTTGACAGTAACTCATTTTTATATTTTATTAATATTTAAAATTAAGAATTAGAAATTTGAATATATAGTGTGACATTTTAAGCTCAGCTTCTCCCCGAGGTAGTGACTGGGGCTTTCGGTTCGATAAAAGAGTAACCTCTCCTGTGCGTACCTGCTTACTATATAAATTTTCTAGGTTACAATAGCCTAGTGGCACCCTAGTATGGAAGATTAAGTTAAGGAGGTCCGTCAACTGTTATAATATACGTGTGTAAATAATTTTTCCAAAAAGAAAAAAAAAAAATCTGTGAAGAAAGCATTATTCATTAATGAGAATTTTAATATTTTCCTATTCTTTCTTTATATTTTATCTAAAAATAGCAACATGCCATTTACTGATCAAAGATAGTTAGACTGGTTATGGGCCATTACCTAAAAGAAAAATCCTAAGTCTGTTTGGAATCTAAATAATTTCTAAATTTTACCCAGCCAAGACACTTATATATATATTGAATTCATTATTAATTTGAAAATTTCAAATTTAATTTTATTTCAACAAAATCAGATCTTTTTCTTGAAAAGTAGCCATTTTTTAATTATCTTTTTTATAGTTGAATTCCAAAAGTCTAATTATTTGACATTAAAAAATTGCTAACATTAGAATCCATAAATATTTAATAATAACATAAGGAGTAAATATATTTTTAGTTTTTTTACATTTGTCTCTGTGAATTAAAACAAATTAAATATCTCTTAATTAATTGTTTAATGTTTTTAAATTAACAGTAAATTTATGTAAAAATTAAATATCAATATGAAAGCATTACCTGTAATGGAGTACCTGTGAGCAACAATCTATGAGGTGCTATATAATGTGTGTTTAATATCTGTGTTAGTTTACAGTGATGGTTCTTCATGCGATGGCCTTCATCAATGATCATATACTTCCAACGAATCTAAAATTTTTATACATAATATATATATACACACACATTATATATATTGTGATGATCACTCATACTGCGATCACACATATACATATTTAACATTTAAATAATATTAAATAGTGTGTTTTAAAATACTAGCAAAAGAATTTAAAACTTATGAAGAAAGAAATGTTTTAATTAATAAGAGAGAGGGAAATAGAATCGAAAAGATTCTTATCTTTTACCCTCCAAAGTCAAGATTTTGAGAAATAAAAAATAGTTAAAGTTAGAAATATTGAAATTGTATATTAATAAAATTAATAGTGATAAAGAAATAGAAATGAAATACAAACTAAAATATGATTTAGAAGAAAAGGTAAAGTTGAAGGGTTTAAATCAGAGTAAAATAGAAAGTTAAAACATGACCGAAAGATAAGGATCTGGGTCATAAAAGTACACATTTGACAATAAAACGAAATGCATGTATGGGGTATGTATGAAGTATGATAAAAACAGCAAAAATTAATGCTTGTCAAAATAAAAAATAAAAATAAAAAACATTTTATTAAAAATCTGTTTAATTAAAAGAAAAATAAATAAATAAATAAATGTACATAGTGCTACGAAATTATGTAAAGGCAAATCTATATAAATGGCCGAATGCACATTCAAAAAAGGAAAGGTGTGAATAAAAGCTAAAAACAAAGGATCGAAAGAATAAAGGACTGTGGAATTTTTTAATTAAAAATGATGAGTAGAGTTAAAGACTTCTTGTCGAGACGTTGGTGGAAACACTGCTCCGATAATAAGCAACCATAATTGAGAGAAATGCAAACTTAAACATCTTTTAAAGTTTAAGAAAGAAACAAACAAAAGAGAACCCAGATACGTAGTGGAAGGACTCCAACGTAAGAAGAAATAAAATAAATGAACAAGCTATGATTTCTAACATCGGTGACTCATCAAGAATGGCTGGCTAAGGGCCGTCGTGATCGCTGGACGATTCAAACTCCCCTCCTCTAAAGGTTCCCGTCTACATGTAACAACTGCTGACGTAGCGCCTGCCGGAGGGTTCGTTTTGCCTTGTCCTTGATGTCCTAAATACGGAGGAGTTCCCACAACCAAAATCTAACCAGTGACCGTTCCCTGCTAAAGAAGTGGAGAAATTCCACGTGGCGGTCAGCAAAACTTCAAGTTACTTCAGAGACTCAATAAACCTAGGTAAAATATGTATACTACATTTTATACTTACATGTGCACATACCTTTAATTTAGACAATGGCCAAATTCTTACTTTGAATGATACAGACATTCTTTAACTTTTTTATATATACATGGAATGAGGATTATAAATGTACAATCATTTATAGGATCTTTTTATTTTATTTTTACTCGTAGCATTATAGCACATAATCTGTTTTTATTGTGTATAAATGATTTAAAGTATTTTTTTTATTGTTTAATTTATTGTATTAAATATCTTTTATTGATTTAAATCTGTTTCGTCTCGTTCTTCGCCACTCCAAAAAGTAATATAGTCGTAGGGTTTGGGAAATAACACGTGAAGCTAGTGGTGCAGTATTTTGATCCCAATAAAATTTATAAATATCCAAGCGCTGTAACTCTGTAAATCTTACAGCAGTCGAGAGACAGTTGACCGGGAAAAATAACCTGGGGCTAAACCCGTATAGTTACAGGTTCAGTCAAGTACGGATATAAACTCGTTTATGTCCGTATGTTCTCTCTGCTTGCAATAGTGGGAAGTGGACGATCTTGAATTTTTAGAATTCTCCATTATACATAAATAAAAGGGAAAATAAGCTTTCGATCATCGTGTTTCCGTTACAATATATATGAGTGTATTTATCTATTTGTATATATATAAAATAAAATTTACTAAGTACATTATTGAATAGTCTATTTGCCTTACCTTAGCTAATAAACTTTTATCTTTGATGATGTACTCGTAAGTTGTAAGAAGAACATTAAATTTTCCACTTTTTAACTGAGGTGTTATGCTTTTGCGCATATTAGGTGATCCTTTATATGCAATTTTAACTACAGACGGTGCCCACTTTTCAAATTCAAGCATCCAATTGGATAATGTCCTATTAAAAAAATAATAAATAAATATTCACTTAATCTACAGAAGATATTAAATTAATGGTAATATTTAATTGAAAATAACTTCTAAACTTTTAATAATACAATTATTTTTCTGATAATGCAGTTTGCATATTAAAAATAAAATGAGAATCAATTATTAATTTTCATAATTAACAACTTTATATTACATAATTACAAGAAAATTATAAATAATTTTTTTTTTTTTTACAGGAGTTTTCTATAATCATTATACACAAATTAAAGAATTTTTTTATGTTTAAAAATTAAAATTTATTTATTAAAGAAAAAATAATTATGACAGTAAAATAAAATATAATATCATTGCAAATATAATACCATGAAATACAAAAGTAAAAAAAAACAACAACTAAGAGCAAATACAAGTGCACACAAAACCAATAATGCTAACTTAAATGATATGATTTTAGATAATATATGAATTAATAGAATAACAGAGTATATAATATATCAGAAAATAAAGTGAATGGTATTAATATAAGATTAGAAACCCAATATAGGACATATTAATAGAAACATAAATTCACAATGTATTTTGTTAAAAACTGTTCCCTGTGAATTAGAAGAAACATAACACACAAAAACAATAATGCTAATTTAAATGATATGATTTTAGATAATATATGAATTAATAGGATCACAGAGTATATAACATATCAGAAAATAAAGTGAATGGTGTTAATATAAGATTACAAAACCAACAACAAAATAATATATCAGCAGATGCACAATATATTTTATTGAAATAGTTAAGGCTTTACTTCGTAGTCCCATATTCATGGCTACTGGAATTTAATCACCTACTCCCAAAGAAATTGCATGGCAACATATTATGGAGAAACTAAAACCAACATTGCAACCAGAATAGCTCAACATAGATATATCTATAACAGGACTAAAACTAAGCTTGAATTTGTTGAGCACAAGAGAGCCACTGGCCATGCCTTCCTACCAACCAGAGCCAGTGTTATCTACTCTGAAAGAAATGATATCAAACCCAAAGTCAGGGAGGCTTACTACATAGTAAGTGATCCAGTAGCAATCAATAGAAGAGAGGCCTGCTTTTCTGTCTCGAAAATGGTCTATATAGCATCTTCACATGAATTTGCATAAATATGCATTAACATTATTATAGTTCTTAATTAAATTCCAGTAACCACGAATATGAGACTATGAACTATCCCGAAAGTGCTTGGTGGTAACATTTGGATAATATTACTTATTTCAAGCACTATTAACAGCTTCATTATCTGTGCACAAAGCACAAATATATTTTAGTTAAAACTGTTCCCTGTGAATAAAAAGAAATTAGTCTGCATCAAAATATAATACCTACTTAAAAAAATTTTAAACTGCTTATTTTAAGCAGTAATTAATAAATAAAAATCTTGATATTTATTTTAGGTAAAATTTTTATTAAATAAAAAAAAGAATATACAGTATAGAACACATATAATTAATATAAGGTGAAAATTGTTGATTACAAATTATAAAAAAAACCACAAAATATTATATATATATTGGTTAGCAAAATGCAATGGAAACTATTCTATAAACAGAAATAAAAAAAGGTAAAAATGAAACAAATTATCTATAAACTACATTAAAAATTTAATCCTAAAACAATAACAGAGTAAGGTTCAACCCCCATATTTATCATTTCAATATACTAGTGAGAAGAATGTGAACAAATATAATCAATAAGACTGGTAACATAGCTTTTGGAAATATTTTAACAAGTTTTAAAATTGTGCAAATTAATCCACAAAAAAAGCATGACTAAATTTTAAAAATTGCTATGTCTTTATATTTAAGATACTTCAATGTTCTCAAATTGCTTTTATCTTGAAGATCAACATGACCAGTAGCTAGACTAGTTGTAAAAACCCATTATTTTTCTAACAGTATGAGTAAGAATAAAAATGATAAAACCAACAACCTCAAATAATAATAATAATAACTAATTCCCCCCCCCCCCTAAATAATTTAGAGTTCAAAAGATTTAGACAACGTTAATTAATTAGTAGAAGTCTGATGGATATAGAAATGCTTATCCAAGTCCCGTAAAATAAAGATACTCATTAACAAAGTATTAATTATTTAGAGTTTAATTAAAGTATTGTCTTTCAGGTTAATAAATACAAAGTTTCTTTCGATATTTTTCGATAATTAGACCAATCACCACTTTAAATCTCAATGGTTACAACTGGTATGTGAATATGCCTTAATTTTATAAAGTATTTAAAGTTGAGCAGGTGTCCATTTCAGTATCATAGGTATGTCTTTATTTTGCAAAAATCAAATAAATACAGTTTCTTTCAATATTTTTCAATAATTAGCCCGTCAGCATTTTAACTCTCAATGGCTACAATTGGCATGTGAATATGTCTTAATTTTATAGAATATTTAAATGTTGAACAAGTGTCTGTCTCAGTATCTTTGTAGTTATGTTTTTATTTAGGAAAAATCAAATTAGTATGAATTTAACTTGCACAGTATAAATTTTATGTCACTTCTTTGGAGTTTAGCGATCAATAAGTGATCATGAAAAAGGATTCAATTGATTCCAATTAGAAGTTATTCCAAACAAAAATAATTTTATTTCTCCATTTGTTGAGATTTTATAATTTTATGCTTAAAAAAAAAAAAAAATCAAATTGGAAACAACAGCAGTATGAGATCCTATTTGTAGCATTTATACTATAAAACCATGACTTAGCAATTGGGGTTAATAATTTTAGTCAATGTATTAAAAGACTGATGGTTGTGTCATAAAGACTGAAGAAACATGATATCCTGTTGTCACCTGTCATAAAGCTGATTTTACATGTTATATTAATAACTCCTTCAATCCAACAACAGAACATATATTCTATTTAACACATTTGCTTATTCTATAACTAGTGAATTTATGTAAAAATGCAAACTCCATAGGCATTTATTACAAGCTTAAATAATTAATGTACTAGATTGTAGTATTAAATCCATGTCTCCAGTCTAGCTTCTGATCATTGGTTATTTTCAGCGAAGTAAATATAACAATACAATATAGTGCCCAATGATAACTCAAACTTACAACAGATATCTCTAGAATACATTAAGTATAATGAATTTCTGCTTTTAATACAGATGTGAAATACAAATAGAAAATCATGTGATGGTTTACTTGATACAAACATTATAGGAGTATAATAATGTTATTCATATATAATTTTTACCAAATAACTGATTAAAGACAAAATGTGCTAGCCTAAAGGTATCAATAAATTAAATGTTTGAAAGAGAATGTTCAACTAAAATAAAGGCTTTGGAGAAGATAATAATAAAACAAATTTCTAGTTGCAACACCACAATGCATCTTTCCAAATCAATAATGCTATTGGATGATATTATGCGCAAATAAGACCAATGTCGGCGCCAGATTATTTTAAACCCTAGGTAAAGTTTACAAGAGCATCTCTTATTTCACAATTTGGATATTGTTTTTAAAATGAAATTTTTATTTCAAAATTAAAAATTATTTTGGCATCCTTTACTAATAATATATAAAATAATATACAATATGTATGTATAAAAATCAAATTTTAAATTTTCTTGCATTCAATTTTGCAAAAATTTCTACCAGTTAACTTTAAATCTAGATCGTGTTCAATTGAAATTGTTGCCAAATCTATTAATCTGTTTTGGGATATTGTTGAGTGCAAGTATGTTTTAATAAATATTAACTTTGAAAAACTACACTCTGCATTTGCTACTGAAACTGGAAGTGTCAGGAGTATTCTTAATACGACAAAAATGTTGGGTAAGCAGTCAACAAAATTTTGCTGTATTCTAAAGAAAAGTACTTCTTATGATGGCATAGATTTTGGAAGGCTTTGATCTTCTACTTAAAAATCACTGCTCAGTGTGAATATCTTTATTAATATTTTTTAAAATTTTTGCAACTGTTTAGTAAATCGGTAATTGTTTTTTCAGTGATATTATAAATATGATAAAGAAATCCACATAGAATATTATGCTGCTGTAATTATTAGAACCTCTCTTCAATTGATTATAGCCATAGACAGAATAATAAAATTCTATTTTGAACTTCTGCTGAGGAACTTGCAAAGCCTCATCTTGGCATTCATATTCCAACTGTCATCTCTTTCTGTTTCTTTCTATTTCAAAATTTTTTCAAATTCTTTATCAGTTTTACATTTTAGATGGTATTCTTTGGCTACTTGTAGTTGCTGTGTAATTGAATTTAAATCAGCCTCCTTGTTCTGTATCATTATGCTTAAAATATTTATCTCATAAACAATGTTGTACCATGCAACAAGGGATACTATGAACTTAAATTTACAAATGGAATCAGCAAAGACTTTTGCTTCATGATAGGAAGTATTTCTGGTTGAATTATTTAATCTTATGTCATCAAAAATTTGCATAAGTGCATCATATATACTATCAAGATGATATCTTAGTGGTTTTAAAGTATCGATACATCTCTCCCATCTTGTGTCATCAAAGGTTTAATAGTAAGGTCCAAAATATGAATAGAAAGAATTTTCCAATGATGGATAGATACAGAGAAATAGTTATACATTGGTTGAATTAAAGTAAAGAAGTTGTTCTCATTTAAACGACACCTGGAAGTGTCATTGATCATTAATTTAAAGATTGTGAACTACAAGGAATAAAGATGATAGGAGAATTTATATCTAGAACTCTCTTTAGAACACTATTTTCTTTGCCATTCATATTACTTCCATATCATGTCCTTGATCATGGAGATTCTCAATCAGTAATTCCAGTTGCCTTAGATGTTCAATTAAAATTTCTGTTAAGAATGAATTTGTAGTTTCTTCTAGAAAAACAAATCCTAAAAAATGCTCTCTTACTATTACCTCAGGTGTGGACATCTCATTATCTGATGGAATGACAATATCAACAAAATGTACAATCACTATCACCTGTTTAATATGGCTAATGTCTGGAGTGAAATCCACAATGATTGAATAGTATTTTGCCTATTTTACAAGGGATAAGATATTATTTTTTATAACTTTTGCTAAAATTTGTATAAACCCATTTTGAATAGCTTTTTGTAAATTAAATGGATTTATTCTTTCTAGATCTTTAACTTTACATACATTTTCTTTCATTACAGGATGTTAAATATGCACCAAAACTTCAAAAAGTTACTGTTATTAGCAGTACACAACTTTTCATTAGTACTGCAAAATGCAAGATTTTCTATGCTAAATACTTTAATTAAAGCAATCAAACGTTCCAATATTTGAAGCCAGTATTGTACCTCTTCTCTGCTTGTTCATTGATTAAAATTATCAATTATTGTTTATGTGATTAATCACAATTTAAATTCTATCCAAGTCAGATGGTTTTCCAAATGAACAGTACTCTTCTCATGTAAAGAAAAGATTACTTTTCAATATTTTTCCAGTCTTTCACTCCTGATTTTTGTAAAGTTGATATAGTTTTTGTACAGAATAATTTACAGGAAATATAAAAAAAACCCTGCATATTTTGATATTGAATACATTAACCATTGATGAATACACTATTTCATTGTTTCACAGTATCTTCTTATATTGGAAAGAGAAAAAAAAAATTGTGAATTTTTTGGGAAATCGTATGAAACAGTCTGTTGTGGTCCATTTTGTACTAAGATTTGTCAAAAATTATCATTAAAAATGAGAAGACCAATCCGTGGATTCATTGTAATTTAATACAGAAATAATGGTATCTTAATTTTTGTTTATTTTTGATATCTTTGTATTCTTTATTTTGCACATCTGTTCTTGAATCATTAATAAGAGAAACACGACATTCATCTTTTGTAACTTCAGCAAAAGAATTATCATATTAATCTTTATTAGATGTTTCTCTTGTGCAAAGATACTTTAATAAAGAACCCTCTTGATTGCTGGTTCTTTGACTTTTTCTAATTTTCTTTTCCGATACTGAGCTCCAGATGGTCGTTTTTAATCAGCCAAAGTTAAATAAAAAATTATACTTTCATAAATAAAATTATTTATAAAAGTATTTTTAAAAAGTCATACTTATTATTAATTAATTTATCATTAATTTATTTGGGTACTAAAATTAACTAGGAAAATGTACATTCAATAGTATACCATCTGGTCTTGTTCTTAGAACAGTTTATATCCATACAAAATATAAAAAAACATAATAAATTATATCAAAACATAAGATATAATTAAATCATAAATTATAATAAACAATAAACACAATAAAACTTTTATTTTTATCAGGATAGAAATAGGGAAATGCACAAAAAATTTACATGAAAATTCCAATTATCACTATTTAAATTTCATATTTTAGCAAAGTATGAATAAAACATGTTTCTCTTCATGGCTTGTGCCCTTGCCTAAATGGTAGCGCCAGCCCTGGGTAAGGCACTAATGGAGAATATTTCTAATGAATAACTTTAAATTAATATACTCTTAAGTAATGAGACCACAATAATCAAAATGAAAAAAATATTATCTAAAGAGGCAACTTTTTAATGCAAAACATATATATAACTGACATTTGAACCATTCAAAAAGGGATTGCATTATAATAAAAGTATAATAAGTTCTTTATTTAAAAGCAGTTTGAGATAATTAGATAGAACACAACCATAAAACAATTAAACCCTTTCATCATTATAAATAGTTAAAATACTTATGAAGCAAAGTAACAAAAATATATCTATATTTATTATGCATTGAGAAAAATATATAATGTCATAATTTTGTTTAGCTTTTTAATATTTTGTATAATTTCAAATTTGATTATAAAACTTTCATATCTATCAGAAAAGATAGTATATTATGCATTATTGGTTATCATCTATAATTTAATCATCAAGGAATTTAATTATTATAATGTTATCATTTTTGAATATAAAATTTACCAAAGTTAATTTATTGTTATTATTAATTTCTTTAAACAATATGTAAAAAGTAATATTAGGGCAATTAAAAAATTACAAGAAATTAGTAAAAAGAAATAAGATGTGGTCATTATTTGTACTGATTCATTAAACAACTACAGCATTATCTAATACAAATTGGTAGAGACTCAACCACTGTGTTATTAATAAATCTATATCCCTTCAGAAAGTCAGAGTGCAAAAGTAATAGACACAATTATGCGCACACATTTAATAGTATTTTAAAACATAGAAATAGCATAAAATTTTACATTTGTAATTAAGCAATTTTTTACTTTGTTTATAATTACTTACGAAAGAGGAACTATTATTAAAAATGGTCCATTGATTTTTTTCTTCTCCATAAGATAAGTAATGAGTGCAATTGTTTGAATTGTTTTACCAAGACCCATTTCATCAGCCAAAATTCCATTTAAGTTGTTGTTATATAATGACACAAGCCATTCCAAACCTTTGATCTGAATAGTTAATGAAAAAAAAAAAAGCTTTTAAGACTCAATGTTAACACTTTTAAAATTAATAATAAAAGTATTTAAATAATTTTAAAAAAGTATATGAATTGTAAATTAGTTTAAAAATCATTTTAGAAACTTCTAAGATTTTACATCTTGTTCTAATTAAAGCATTATTTTCTCTGAACCAAATAAAGATTGAGGTTAGTAGATAGCATTGTTGACAGTATCCCATTGTTTACCACTACCTTAATGAAAATTCATACTAGTATCTCAATTTTAGAATCACAACATAAATTTTAATGAGTTCATTAGTATTAAGATGTTAGTTATTATGAATAACTTTAAAAATAAAACAAGATTAATATTGTATTAATTAATAATAAGTTAAAATAAAAGCAGTTTCTAATTCTTCATATTAAAAAAAACCCAAATAAAATAAAAAAACTTTTATAAAATTGATAGTGAAAAAAAGTTTTAAAATAATAATAATAATCATAAATTAATGGAATTGCTATCTTCTTATAATTGAAAGTAAGGATTGTAGAAAATGATTTCATGATGCCTAGATCTTTCTTGAAGTTTCTGATAACTACCTATATATCCACATTATCCTATTATTAAAATTTTGAGCTAACCACCAGATAAA